>OY856413.1:183533424-184953424 GCA_963693085.1 Alisma plantago-aquatica | reverse complement strand
CTCTTCAACTCCTCTTTTGTGTATGGGTTAAGAATACTAAGGATGAAGGAATCCTCCATAAAATAATAAAAAGCATGTAAGATAGATGTCATTGACATAAGTCTAAATGGTGAACTTAGACTGAGTATAGATACATGCTTAGGCTGCATGGCCTATGTTGTCGTGCCATCAGGAAAACATTGAGGATAGACCAACTTGTAGGATGAGGAGAAGAGGGATATCGTTGGAGGAAGAAGCCTCCAAGAAGAGGAAGAAACATGACACATCCTCTGTGGATGATGCGCAACCCAAAACCTTAAGCGGTGGATAGAGGAAGAGAAGACATGATGAGTTGGATACCTTAGTTTTCCATGCATGCGTGTGCATGGGTTAGACATACATGCTTTACGTAGAGGCTTTGCGTATGCATGAGAAACATAGACTACGTGTGGTTGGTTGACCCCTAGTGCCTTTTGGTGACCTGACCTTTGGTGGGTCGTGCCTGTTAAGGGTAAGGGGTAGCTCCCACTTGGAGAAGGTTGGTGGTGACTGTATAGGAACCCTAATAGGCATATATCAGAAGGAAAGAGGCATGGACCTACATAGGGTTAACTCTAGAGAGAGTGAGACCCAAATGAAGAAGGTTGGAGACCTAGACTCTGAGATATGAGGAACTATGAGGAGGTTTGGTATGATATGGCCTAGAATAGATGACCCTGAGTAGATGTATGTGGTTGCCTCATGCATTATTCGTAGATGTTAGACATACCTTGGATGCCTTTGGAGGAACCAAACCCTATAAAAGAGGAAGAGACTTCCAAAACAAATGTATTGATGATATGAGTGCATACCTTTAAGGTGTAGGAAAGAGAGTTCCAAGGACCCTAATGAGGTATGGTATGATAACAAGTTGTGAGGTCTTGTACCTAGTTGGTTGTCCCTGTGTAGGACTCAAAGGGTTGTTTATATGGAAGGATGTTAGGAAGTATGTGCCATATCTTGTATATGTTTGGTTCATGTTTGAATAGCTGAGCATGCAGATAGACAACTGATGCATAAGAGGTGAACCTGGGGTTCCTAGGCCAAAGAGGGGAAGTAGTTGTACCTGGTGTACTTGTTGCTCATAAGGCGGTTGAGTTCATAGAAGTAAGTATGGCACCCCCATGTGCTAGAGAAATATGAAACTCCACTTGAACTAAGGGTATATGTTTGATGAGACCCTCATACATGTGGTGACTTATGCACGTAGGAGTTTGGCCCAACCTTGAGGAATGATGAACAAATATGATGTACTAAGGAAATTAGAATGGTTTAATAGGTTGCCTTCTTGCTAGCCATGTGCATAATTAGCATGATAGGGCTAAGCATATACATGATGATGTAAACCTTGGAGATAAGAACGTTTTGTGACCTTTGTTAATATCAAGAGATAGTTTTCTCCCTTCGTGATAAGGGGCCCTTCTTATTGGGGTGAGCACCAACTTTTGTTTAGGTTTGAGGTAACCTTAAGAGGTCAGTTATAAGAGTTTGATGTGCTAAGTGTAATAGCACATTATATAAGCATGAATCTATAGACCCAAGTATGACCATCTCTAAGAGGCATGAGGATATGTTGCCATGGAGGTAACCTGTATGGGGCCATACTGAGATAGGTAGGTCGCCATGATTCCTATGAAGGGATGCAAGGTTAACTACGAGTGCCTAGAGAGATAGAGTTTTGGGTGAGTATTCATGGATGAGATGTGCTTGAGTATCAATAAAGGAGCTACGAGCTATGATGAAATCCTAAGTCAATACTAAGGTAGAGGAGGGATAAGACCGATGAAAGTAGGAGTTGTCTGTTTCTTGGATGCACAAGACCATAGGATCGGGAGGTAACAACTACCTTTACCTGAGGACCATGGGTTAGGAGGTTGGACACCTTCATGAGTTCATGGGGCCTAAGGGGTAAATGTGAGAGGCATTCCCTAGATGCATAAGGGAAATATCACCCCAAAAGTATAGGCACCCTAGAGACCTTGAGGAAATGACTGAGGAATGCACATAAAAGTGATGCTAAGACTCAGAGGTGATGGGAAATGTCTTCCCATGGGTGTAGACACATAATTGAGATGTTCATGTTGTGGAGTCATGAGAAGTATGTTTCAAATTAGACTAGAAAGTGTAATGGTGATGTGTGATGCACCATCTCTACTCTTAGAACAGGATGAACTCTGTATTTGGACTACAACCAAATGCTTATTTCGTCTTGTTATGAGAGTGAGACACTTGAAAAAATACATGCCATACTACGGATAAAGGTCATATGAGTTGTAACCTTTCTATGATGATTGAGGATAGAGGAAATACCACACCATTTAGAGAATATATTGGATATATGTTTTAAAAGAACACATGTAATATGAGGACATACCTATATAGGGTAGCTTGGAATTGATGAGTTACAAATTTGGGTTTGGTAACTGAGATGATGGAAGTAAGAGCTTGAAGTTTTCCTGACTCAGACAAACCTAAACATGAGACAAGGATGATGAGTGGAGTATATGAAGGTTTATGTCATCACCATCACCTAGCACACAAGGAAGCTAATGTGGTAACCAAAAGTTCACAGCTGGAAACATTTCCAGTGTGCAATTGTCTTGTCTAGTCAGTGGAGAGGGCTGGAAGCAGTTGCTGAGTGGACCTTGTAGCCATTGGAAGACCTGACTTGTGTGGTTAACATCCAGATACAACCAGACCAGTATACCAAGTTGGTAACTGCCCAGTTGGCAGCCCTAAGCTTGATGAGATGAAAGGTTTGTTAGAGGGACCTCAAATTCACCTCTCGGGGAAGTAGGTGGTGAGATCCACTACTAGAGTATTTTAGAGTTTTAGAGGATTCGAGCTGGAAGGATCATGTTGTGAAAGAAGCTCAAGATTCTAAGTACTCTATACACCCTAGTACTACCAAGATAGTTAAGGTTTGCAGTAGTATCTTGGAGGCCTGGAAGGAAGAAGGATATAGAGGTGTGTATGGCCAGTGGCCATACATGCTAGAGGGTGAAGGTTGAACACTAGTAACCTGGTGGATTTCTATAGAGGATTGTAAATTCTTGAGTGGAATGGGAGAAGGTCACCATGAACCTTGTGGTGAGTCTCCCCTAGATCGAGAGAGGTCATAACACAATATGGGTTATGGTAGATTGCCTTACCAGATTAGTACATTAGGGACCACTACCAATGTGACAGATCCAGTTGAACTATATATATGAGAGAAATAGTTTGACTGCATGGTAATCTGAGTTCAAATATTCTTGAGCATGGCCTTAAGTATGCTTCCATATGGTGGAAGTAGGTACATGAAGAACTCAATGCTAGATTGAAGTTTAGCACATCATAACACCCCCCGACTAATGGATAGTCAAGAGAGTGTGATCCAAACTTTAGAAGGTCTGATGAGAGTATATGTGCTAGTTTGGGGTGGATGATGGGAGCATTACTAGCCCTAGCTAAGTTTGTCTGTTATAACAGCTACCAAAGCCAGTATCGGGATGTATGAAGCTCTTTATGTGAGGCAGTGTCAGTCACCATTTCACTACGATGATGTCGGTGAGAGGACCTTGTAGAGGTTAGAGAAACCATAGTTGTATGTTGATAAAGTCACTTTGATATAACAATGGTTGAGAAAGCCCAAGATTAACATGAGTCGCGTGCTGATACAAAGCAGACTAACTTGCACATCATTGTGGGTGAGCAAGAGTTTTGAAAATCTGACTGCTCTGAGCTATGTCTAAGAATAGAGAGAAGTTGAGTCCCCGATACATCAATCCGTTTGAGATTTTGGAATGGATTGGTGGATATGCTTTTGTTTGGCCTTACTCCTTAGGATAATATCATGTGGGATGTGTTCCATGTGCCCAATCTAGAGAACTATGTGAGTGATGAATGAATATTCATCATGAAATTCAATTATCACTTTGGGACAAATTCAACTCTATATATACAATTTCACTCATTAAATGTAAAAATACATCATAATGTGCAAAATTACTTAATTGACTCGATTATCAAGGGTTTAACCGAATTTATGTTGATTTAATGCAGGTCTTGATAAAGTTGAACAGTCAGTTGGGACCCACCTTCACTCACCCTTGGTTCTGATCAATCGATCTGATCAAATGGTTTCAACCATTTGGTCTCGCCAAACGGTTTCCACCATTCGGTTTCAAGACCGAATGGACAGATTTATCTCAAAACCATTTGAGCCCATGCGGTTTCAAAACTGTTTGAGCCCATGCGGTCTCAAAACCGTTTGAGCCCATGCAGTTTCAAAACCGTTTGAGCCCATGTGGTCTCAAAACCGTTTGAGCCCATGCGGTCTCAAAACCATTTGAGCCTGTGTGGTCTCAAGACCGTTTGAGCAGCAGAAATCATTTTCGGTGAAAGAAGTGAAGACCGAATGACAACCTGCGTGTGAAGTCCAAATGGACCCAGCTGATTGAAAGAGCTACGTGCATGCATGCATTGGACATTTTCATGACATCGAATGAAGGAAATTATCACAAGACTGTATGGTCACGTTGTTAGAAAAACCGCATGCATGAGTCTGCATGCAATACGTAGACCGTTTGCTTCTTAAGTGTGAAGACCATTTGGAATGGCCAGCAGCAAACTGAATGGGCATGCAAGACCGTATGATTAAGAAGGTAGCAAACCGTTTGAGTTGGCTGCATGAAACCATTTGATAAAGGTAGCACAATACGAGATCGTTTGAATAAGCATGATATCGAAAATCGTTTGAAAAGCAACATGCAAGACCGTTTGGAGGTTTGTATGAAACCGAATGGAAAAGCTATCAAAGCAAATGTTTAAATAAAGCACTTTGCAGCAAATCGTTTGGAGAAAAGCATTATGAAGCCGGATGAACACGAAGCACTATTCATGTGAATAGCATAAAAATCAGACAGGCATGCAGCCGAGATTGTTGCTTTGCTCCAATACAAAACTGTTTGATAAAGGTGGACTAGCAGACCGTTTGCTTCACTCAAAGACAAAACCGTTTGGAATAATTAATATCAAAACCGTTTGATGCTACCGGAAGTGTGAGACCGTTTGGAATAGTTTGTCGTGAAGACCGAATGGAGAAGAGCAATACCAAGACTGTTTGCTCGATCTACAAAAAACTGAATGAAACTCCATGTACATGCAAACCGAATGAGCTCACGTGAAGACCGTTTGATAAAGTTGGCTTATAGCCAAACCGTTTGAAGAAGATTTTTTGTAAATCGTTTGCACTCACACCAAAAGCATGAGGAACAGATCCGTGCCTATAAATAGGACCCCAAGGGTCCTTGATTGAGGGGGGGGTTCTGGGACGCCGACAGGCTGCTTGTACACAGGTCCGATCCAAAACCAGTCCAGTCCGCACCAATTTCATTTCACCTACAGCCCGTGCTGCAACCAAGGAGGCTGAGGAGAGAAGGAAGACAGAGTGAGGGAGACTATACGGTCTGTATTGGCAACTCCCGTTCACATCCAGATCTGCTCCGACACGACGTAGGAGGCTGTATCTTCTTCACCGAGCTGCGACTACCTTCTGCACCGAGTTCATGGCATATTTCACTCTCTTTCTCATTCTTCTTGTTTCTCGCATCATGAGCGAGTAGTACCTTTTCGCTAGGGTACGGGGACTAACCCCGCTACCCATGCAAATCATGTTCATTTATTAAACTCTCCATGGCAATGTATATAACTTCCCATTTCATTGTTAGTTGGTATGTTTGTAGTTGATTATCTACTTGTTTTCATCTTGTTCTTTCCTATATTGCGAAATCTTCTATATGTGGGACGGAATGACGGTTTACAAGGTTCGACTCTTTGATGAGAACTTTTGATAAGATTCCTTGAGGTCGTAAGTGTATGATCCGTTAGGGGACGAGACATCTATCCTACGGTGATGCTTCTGTGGTCTAAATATCCCTCAGGGAGGACCACAACCTTAGTTGTATTTTGTATCGTCTTTGTTTATCGTCAATGTTAGTTTGTAGATCTATCACCTGCTTGCTTATCGATTAATGCAGTTGACTCAAAACTAGAAATAGAATGTGATTTCTTCGGAGCCGTAAGTAAGTGATCTGCGTGGTGACGAGACATCTGATTCCTAAGGTGATGCTTACGCGAACCTAACGCCCTAACGGGGGGTTCTACAGCAGCTCCAGTTGGATTGATATATTTTGCCTGGATTGTTTGCAGTTGAATGTGTTTGTGTGTGTAGCGGTGGTGAAACCCGGTACCATTCCATTGATTCCTTATCATTGATCTAAACCCAACTTTAATTCAGCTTTTACATTCTTACAATTAGTTTAAGTAACCTCAAATCAACCTATCGTTCTAAATATTAGTTTTACTTGAGCTAGATTCGACTGACAAGGATTCTTAAAAAGGTTGTTCTTTGGGTTCGATCCTTAACTATACTGAGATAAGACTCGTCCGCTTGCAGGTGGTATTATTGCACTTTGGTTTTGGTAATAGCTCGGGGATTTCAACCCCGAGTGAGTTTGTTAGTGTGTTTCAAAATAGCACGTCAAATTCTGGCGCCGGCGCCGGGGACAACGGAATCAGTCAGTCAAATCTATTTCTTTTAAGACTAATCTAGGATTTGCTTTTTCTTTTGAAACAATCGATCATCTACTTGAATTTTACTCTACTTTGTGGATCTCATTTTCAAAATCTTTCTATTTTTAGGTACAACCCAAGGCATAGTGTATGCACCATTCGGACAGCCCCAGACTCACAGCAAGGTTTGATCTCGAGATAGACAGAACTTTCCATCGTCAGATCATAGAAAATCAAGCAAGGATGGCTCAAGAAGAAGAGGTAGCCCGAAGGGTGGCTCAAGCCATCAATGCACAAAGAGAGAGACTCATGCAAGAAGCCAGGGCTGCTGTTCAACAGGAAATCCTAGCAGCACAAGCAGCAGCGCAAGCAGCTGAACTACAAAAGGATCTTAGAGAATTCTCAATCCCGAAAGATGCAAATGTTCATCATCCAGTACAGCCTCCTCCCATCAATGCTACCAATTTTGAGATTAGGGCACATTGGATCACATTGCTTCAAAAAAACCCTTTCTATGGAAAACAAGTAGAGGACAACCAAGAACATCTTCTGAGATTTATCGATCTATGTGCTATGACAAAGCAAAATGGAGTCACTAATGATGCCATTCAACTCTGTCTCTTCAAGTATTCCCTTGCTGATAGAGCCACAAGTTGGTACAATTCATTACAAAGTGAAATACCCATCACCACCTGGGAACAACTCCAAAATGTATTTCTGGAAAAATTCTATCGTCCATCTCATACATATGAAATTAGGGGCCGGATAACAAATTTCACTCAAGTCCCTAGAGAAACTCTCGCTGAAGCATGGGATAGGTACAAAGAGCTTCTACGCAAATGTCCACACCACAGAATTCCTAAGAATCAACTCATCGAAATCTTCTATAGGGGTGTGGATGATGATATTAAGAGGTTTCTAGATTCCTCGTCCGGAGGAAACTTCATGCGTCAAAGTTATGACAGCGCATGGAGAGTCGTCACCCTGGGAGCAGAAAATCAAGGCAATTGGGGTAGATCTGTTGGTAAACGAGTCTTGAAAGTAACTATTCCTGAAGCTACTCCCGAGTACAAGTCTATCGGTGAAACCTTGAAAATCTTAGTCGCCAAGCAAGACCATATCGAATCATCTCTAGCTACTATTGGAAGAGGATGTTCACCCACTCGGCAACCGAAACAGGTCAAGTCCACTTCCCTGTTCTGTGAAGCATGTAAGAGCACTGATCATTCCACTTTATCATGCAATGTTCTCTATGACGTTGTACTGAGCAATGTATGTGGACAAGGAGATAATGGTCAGGTGGAAAATCTTAATGCTATCAACACTATTCCTGGGCAAAGTTATTACAATCCGAATCAGAATAGGAATCACCCAGGTTTTCAATACGGAAACCCCTCTGGAGCAATAAACTCACATCAATTTGGTTCAAACAATCAACCAAGAGGCCCACCAGGATTCCAATATAATCAGCAATAGAATTTTGGGAATCAAGGAAATTTTAAGGGAAACTTTCAGAATAGGAACTACAATAATTATCAAAACAACTCTCAGTATCAGAATCTTAATCAACAACAAGGACAGCAAGCAGGACCCGTATCTTCTGATGACTAGCTATCAGCCATTGAAAATATGTTGCAAACTCAGCAAACTATGATAGCCAACCAACAAGCGCAGCAGAAGGATATTGAATCTCAACTAGCTCAACTTGCAGCTAGCATAAAGCCACCCGCTGGAGTCTTTGCTGGCCAACCCGAGAACAATCCTAAGCATCCTGAACAGTTGAAGGCAGTCACCACCAGGTCAGGAAAAGACTATTCAGATCCCCCTGTAAAGACACATGTGGTTATTACAGACGAAGGTGAACCTGTGATTGCCTAGAACTCAACAACTCTAGAGTCTCAATCAAAAGATGATAAGCCAGATAAGGGATGTCTTGAGAAACCTACTGATGAAGAAGCTGAAACACCAGAACCTGATATTCCTATTTATAAGCCTCGTATACCTTTCCCATCTCATCTAAGGCAAACCAAGCTCGATACTAGATTCAATAAGTTTAAAGAAGCTATGAAGAAACTTCATGTTGATATACCCTTCTTAGATGCTCTGGCTGAGATACCAGCCTGGACTAAGTACCTGAAGTCACTCCTAACCAGGAAGTATATAACTGAGGAATATGAGACAGTAAAACTGGCAACAACTACATCAGATATCATATTGAGTAAGATGCCCAAGAAACAAAAAGACCCGGGATTCTTTGGAATCTCATGTCATATCGGCGATTCATCATGCAAGAAAGGATTGGAAGATCTAGGTGCAAGCATCTCTATTATGCCACTTAGCCTATGCAAAAGATTAGGCTTTGCATAATTGCTTCCTACTAGCATGACTATACAGCTTGCCGACAATTCGATAAAATGTCCGTTAGGAATCCTCGAAGATGTCCCAGTCAAGGTAGGTAAGGACACATATGTTCCATGCAACTTTGTCATTATGGACATAAAAGAAGATGCCAGATATCCTCTCATCATTGGTCATCCATTCCTCACCACTGCAAGAGCCTTGATTGATGTTGAAGCATGTACCTTACTTCTCAGATTAGGCAAAGAAACTCTCGAATTTAAATTTTTTGAAAGTATGAGAAGACCAAGTATGCAAGAAGAAGTATATTTGATTGTCTGCATTGAGCAAATGTCACTTCTGACCCAAGAGCATCATGAATCAAATGATCCCTTGGAAATTGCTCTAACAAACCCATCAATGGATGAACCAATAGACGAATGAGTAAAGGATTGCATCGAATCCATCGACTCTGCTAAAGAAGATGTTGAAATCAACAGTGAAGAACTCAAGGCTATGGAAACTATAGAAAAAACAAGCGAAAAACCAGAGGCACCCGAAATGAAGCCTCTTTCCGAAGGACTGAAGTACGTGTTTTTAGATGATCTCAAAGTTTGTCCAGTTATCATAAATTCCGATCTAACAACTGAACAAGAAGAGAAACTTCTGAAGGAATTGAGGGAAAGAAAGAAAGCCATCGGTTATAAAATGAGTGACCTCACTAGGGTCAGTCAAGCACTGTGTATGCACAAGATCCCTATGACGGAAGATCACAAACATACTATTGAGCATCAACGGAAATTGAACCCAAATATGAAGGAAGTGGTCAGTAGCGAGGTCATTAAATTACTCACAGCTGGAATAATCTATCCGATATCCGATTCACCATGGGTAAGCCCAGTGCATGTTGTCTGAAAGAAAGGTGGAACAACTATTATACGGAATGAAAACAATGAACTCATCCCCACTCGAACAGCCATAGGGTGGAGGATGTGCATAGATTATAGAAAATTGAACAAGGCAACTCGAAAAGATCATTTTCCAATGCCCTTCCTTGATCAAGTCTTAAAAAGGTTGGCTCATAAAGAATATTTTTGTTATCTTGACGGTTACTCTGGATTCTATCAAATACCCATACATCCAGATGACCAGGAGAAAACAACCTTTACCTGCCCATTCAGAACATACACATTTAAAAGAATGCCGTTTGGCCTCTGCAATGCACCTGCAACTTTCCAACGTTGCATGGCTGTAATATTTGTCGGTCTCACCGAAACCATTATGGAGGATTTTATGGATGATTTTTCTGTATATGGAGATTCATTTGATTCATGTCTTAAGAACCTTTCCCTAGTCCTCAAACGTTGTGAAGACACACATCTTGTGCTAAATTGGGAAAAGTGCCACTTTATTGTAAAAGAAGGCATTGTCCTCGGTCATAGGGTCAGCAATAGAGGAATTGAAGTAGATAAAGCCAAGATTGAAGTGATTTATAAACTGGCTACACCCACAAATGTAAAAGAAGTTCGTGCTTTCCTAGGCCATGCAGGATTTTACAGAAGATTCATAAAGGATTTTTCCAAGATAACGAAGCCAATGACGAACCTATTACTAAAGGATATTGATTTCAATTTCAATGAAGAATGTGTCAAAAGCTTCAACACACTGAAGAAGGCCCTTACAACCACCCCCATCATTATAGCTCCTGATTGGGATCACCCATTCAGAATCATGTGTGATGCCAGTGATAATGCTGTGCGTGTTGTGCTTGGACAATGTATAGAGAAGAAACATTATGTGATCTATTATGCATCGAAAACCCTCGATGAAGCCTAGAGAAATTATGCAACTATAGAGAAAGAACTTCTTGCAGTTGTATATGTCTTTGACAAATTCAGATCCTACCTAATCGGTTCAAAAGTTATCGTCTACACAGACCATGCAACTATCAAGTACCTTCTGGAAAAGAAAGATGCAAAACCCAGGTTGATTAGATGGATCCTCCTATTATAAGAATTTGATTTAGAGATAAGAGATAAAAAGGACACAGAGAATGTTGTAGCAGACCACCTCACTCGCATCCACAATCAGGATACTGAGAAGATTCCGATAAATGATTCCCTGCCAGATGATCAACTAATGAAGGCCTCAGAAGCTATACCATGGTACTCAGATTTTTTGAACTACCTTGTTGCTGGGGTTATCCATCCTCAATGCATCGGGAATGCACTGAAGAAGTTCATGCATGATGTAAAGCAATATCACTGGGATGAGCCATATCTTTTCAAACTGTGTGCTGATGGTCTTTATAGACGTTGTATCGCCGAAGAAGAAGCTGAACTTATTTTGGAACAATGTCACTCAGGACCAGTGGGAGGTCATATGAGCTCTAAAAAGACTTCTTTAAAGGTTTTGCAATGTGGATTCTTCTGGCCAACCATATCCAAAGATTCCTATGACTTTGTCCTATCATGCGACAAATGCCAAAGAACTAGTAATATAACAAAGAGAGATGAGATGCCGCTGAATATATGGAAAGAAGTAGAGATATTTGACGTTTGGGGGGTGGACTACATGGGTCCATTCCCATCTTCTCATGGATTCTCATACATCCTAGTGGCGGTAGACTACGTCTCAAAATGGGTTGAAGCTATACCAACCGTCACTAGTGATTCCAAACCCGTGATCAAATTATTCAAAGATATTCTTTTCCCCCATTTTGGAGTGCCACGTACTGTGATATCTAACAGAGGGTCTCACTTCCTTGAAAGAATCTTTGAAGCTTTACTGAGAAAATACGATGTAACACATAAGGTAGCCTCACCTTACCATCCACAAACAAGTGGACAGGTAGAGGTCTCTAACCGTCAACTAAAGGCTATTTTGGAAAAAAACTGTAGGACACAATCGAAAGGATTGGGAAATGAAAATCAATGATGCCCTATGGGCCTATCGAACTTCTTATAAAACTCCCATTGGGACTACACCTTTTCGATTAATATCTGGAAAGGCTTGCCATTTTCCAGTCGAACTGGAACACAAGACACGATGGGCAATTAAACAACTAAACTTTGATATGAAAGAAGCGAGCCAAGCCAGGATTCTGCAACTCCAAGAGCTGGATGAACTCAAGATGACCGCATATGAGAATGCACGAATCTACAAAGACGGTACAAAACTGTGGCACGATGGACCTCTAAAAAGAAAAGACATACAAGTGGGAGACCAAGTTCTGCTATTCAACTCAAGATTGAAGTTATTCCCAGGAAAACTCCGCTCACACTGGTCTGGACCATACATTGTCAAGAGCATCTATCCACATGGTGCCTTCTCATTATGGAGTGAAAAGTCAGGTGAATTTGTAACAAATGGTCACCGCTTAAAGAGATATTTCACCTCAACTGACATAGGCACTAAATCAACGTTGGAACTCACCAATCCAAAGGATCCACTGTGAAACTGAAGCATTCAGTCGAGCCATCGACATAAAACAAAGGCGCTTGTCGGGAGGCAACCCGATCAATAGTTTTGTTTTACTTTTCTTTTCAAATTTAGAATATTTCTTCAGTTTCATTTTTACCTTCTAGATAATTTTTCATTAAATAAAATTCGCATCGCGAGATTCTATTTTAAGATCTAACTGCCCTTTACCCTTGAGATTTTCAGATAATAGGATGCGCACGGATTGGAACGCAACTACATTTGGTGGTCAATCGGGCATGAATTTTCCCCTCCATCTTGGATTTAGGGTTTGCTCGGGATGAGCAAATCTCTAAGTTCGGGGTGGAGGGTGGGTGGTACGTACCTCACCTTCCACCTACACCCATCCTTTTTATACTCCAAATTTTTCACTATCACATTCTTTGCTAAAATTTTCAAAATTTTCAAAATTTTTAATGTTTTTCAAAGAAATTGAACAGATACTTGATGAATTTTTGACACTTCCTGGTTCAGTAAAAATCACTTACTAAACTGCTATGCATTTTGAATCATTATATCCTCCTTATTCAAAGTAAATCCTCAAAAGGACCATTTCTTGAAACAAGCCTTTTGATTGAAATCATCTTGTGAAGCTTATGACTCCTAACATCATGTTACTTTTGCAAAATTGATAAGTGCCTGTCGAACTGATAGGGATCAAACACGTCGTGCTTCCTAACTGACTAGTGGAACAATAACATGGAATCTCCACCGGATCCTCATCAAGTCATTATTTGAGCAGAGTACGACAAAGAGAACAACCTGGTGCACTGAATTGTAAATCAAGTTGCATTCTGATCTGAACTCTCTTCTACACTTCTTCTATCATCTTCATACCTCTCCATCCATCAAAAAGAAACAAAATAGTTGAATATGGTGCCAAACCCTATGTTCGGGGTGGCACACCACTTCCCACTTTATCCGCTTCTTCCATACCCCTCACAAATAAATAGGGGCGTACCACCAAAAATGCAATCTCAAGTCGAATAGAGAAGAGATTTGCAAATAAAAGATGCCAACGTGCACACACAAAAAAATGCAATAAATGAAATTGCAAAGCAAATAAAAATCTCGAGTCGAATAGAGGAGAGATTTACTTCTTCCTTCCATACCACCTTTCACTCCATTTTCTACCTAATGGCACAATGCATGCCCCTACTATCCTGAGAAACACCAGTGTCAGATCGGATGCACACTTGTTGTTCTGCGGGGATCTCTGGACTATTACAAAACTCTTTGACATGCTTGTTGTTGGAAAAAGTGAGGAGGAAGTGATATTGGAAAATGAACTCAGGAACGAAGATATGGTAAGATGTGTTTAGTGGTCTCAGGAGGTTGAGATAATGAGTCATATTGAGCAGAAAGAAAACATTCGTGATGTGAAGATGAAGCAATCATACGAATTGAAAGTATTCATTTGGCGACTGTTTCAGATTTTATGTTACTCGAGGACGAGCAATGTTTAAGTTCGTGGTATTTTGATGAATGAATATTCATCATGAAATTTAATTATCACTTTGGGACAAATTCAACTCTATATATACAATTTCACTCATTAAATGTCAAAATACATCATAATGTGCAAAATTACTTAATTGACTCGATTATCAAGGGTTTAACCGAATTTATGTTAATTTAATACATGTCTTGATAAAGTTGAACAGTTAGTTAGGACCCACTTTCACTCACCCTTGGTTCTGACCAATCGATCTGATCAAACAGTTTTAACCATTCGGTCTCGCCAAACGGTTTCCACCATTCAGTTTCAAGACCGAATGGACAGATTTATCTCAAAACCGTTTGAGCCCATGCGGTCTCAAAACCATATGAGCCCATGCAGTTTCAAAACCGTTTGAGCCCATGTGGTCTCAAAACCGTTTGAGCCCATGCAGTCTCAAAACCGTTTGAGCCCTTGCGGTCTCAAGACCATTTGAGTAGCAAAAATCATTTTCGGTGAAAGAAGTGAAGACCGAATGACAGTCTGTGTGTGAAGTCTGAATGGACCCAGCTGATTGAAAGAGCTACGTGCATGCATGCATTGGACATTTGCATGAGATCGAATGAAGGAAATTCTCACAAGACAGTATGGTCACGTTGCTAGCAAAAATGCATGCATGAGTCTTTATGCAATACGTAGACCGTTTGCTGCTTAAGCGTGAAGACTGTTTGGAATGGCCAGCAGCAAACCGAATGGGCATGCAAGACCGTATGATTAAGTAGGTAGTAAACCGTTTGATTTGGCTGCATGAAACCATTTGATAAAGGTAGCACAATACGAGATCGTTTGAATAAGCATGATATTGGAAACCGTTTGAAAAGCAACATGCAAGACCGTTTGGAGGTTTGTATGAAACCGAATGGAAAAGCTATCAAAGCAAACGTTTAAATAAAGCACTTTGCAGCAGATCGTTTGGAGAAAAGCATTATGAAGCCGGATGAATGTGCAACACTATTCACGTGAATAGCATGAAAATTGGATAGGCATGCAGCCGAGATTGTTTCTTTGCTCCAATACAAAACTGTTTGATAAAGGTGGATGAGCAGACCGTTTGCTTCACTCAAAGACAAAACCGTTTGGAATAATTAATATCAAAACCGTTTGACGCTGCCGGAAGTGCGAGTTCGTTTGGAATAGTTTGCCACAAAGACCGAATGGAGGAGAGCAATACCAAGACCATTTGCTCGATCTGCAGCAAACTAAATTAATCTCCACGTACATGCAAACCGAATGAGCAAAACTGAATGAGCTCAGGTGAAGACCGTTTGGTAAAGTTGGCTTATAGCCAAACCGTTTGAAGAAGTTTTTTTGTAAACCGTTTGGACTCACACCAAAAGCATGAGGAACAGATATGTGCCTATAAATAGGACCCCAAGGGTCCTTAATTGAGGGGGGGTTCCGGGACGCCGACAGGCTTCCTGTACACAGGTCCGATCCAAAACTTGTCCAGTCCGCGCCAGTTTCATTTCACCTACTGCTCGTGCTGCAACCAAAGAAGTTGAGGAGAGAAGGAAGATGAAGCGAGGGAGACTGTCCGGTTTGTCTTGGTAACTCTCGTTCACCTCCAGATCTGCTCCGACACGACGTACGAGGCCGTATCTTCTTCACCGACCTGCGACTACCTTCTGCACTGAGTTCATGGTGGATTTCTCTCTCTTTCTCATTCTTCTTGTTTCTCGCATCATGAGCGAGTAGTACCTTTTCGCTGGGGTGCGGGGACTAACCCCGCTGCCCATGCAAATCATGTTCTTTTTTTAAACTCTCCATGGCAATGTATATAACTTCTCATTTCATTGTTAGTTGGTATGTTTGTAGTTGATTATCTACTTGCTTTCATCTTGTTCTTTCCTATATTGCGAAATCTTCTATATGTGGGACGGAATGGCGGTTTACAAGGTTCGACTCTTTGACGAGAACTTCTGATAAGATTCCTTGAGGTCGTAAGTGTATGATCCATTAGGGGACGAGACATCTAGCCTATGGTGACACTTCTGTGGTCTAAACATCCCTCAAGGAGGACCACAACCTTAGTTGGATTTCGTATCATCTTTGTTTATCATCGATGTTAGTTTGTAGATCTATCACCTGCTTGCTTATCGATTAATGCGGTTGACTCCCAAACTAGAAATAGAATGGGATTTCTTCGGAGTCATAAGTAAGTGATCCAAGTGGTGATGATACATCTGATACCTAAGGTGATGCTTACGCGAACCTAACGCCCTAACGGGGGGTTCTGCAACAGCTCCAGTTGGATTGATATATTTTGCTTGGATTGTTTGCAGTTCAATGTGTTTGTGTGTGTAGTGGTGGTGAAACCCGGTACCATCCTGACGATTCCTTATCATTGATCTAAACCCAACTTTAATTCAGGTTTTACATTCTTGCAATTAGTTTAAGTAACCTCTAATCAACCTATTGTTCTAAATATTATTTTTACTTAAGCTAGATTCGACTGACAAGGATTCTTAAAATGGTTGTCCTTTGGGTTTGATCCTTAACTATACTACGATAAGACTCATCCTCTTGTGGGTGGTATTATTGCACTTTGATTTTGGTAAAAGCTCAGGGATTTCAACCCTGAGTGAGTTTGTTAGTGTGTTTCAAAATACCACGTCAGTGAGGTACTTGAGCCATGTGTTGAGCATTGAACCTATTGAACTCCAAGGGAGGTTGACTTACCCTGAGTCACATATAAGGGTATGAGATAACAAGGTAAGAGATCTCAGGAGTAAAGGATAGAGATGGTAAAGGTTCTTTTGAAGCAGCATGGAGAGGATGAATCCACATGGGAGCTGATGATGGACATGGAAAATTCTTATCCTGAATTGTTTTGTACGTTTGGTGGAATTTTGAGGGCTAAATTCCTATAAGAGGGGAAGGATGTTACAACCCCAATTTTGGGCTTATATGGTTTAATATGAAATTTCTCTAATAAAATGTATGATTATGAAAATTGTATGATTTATGTGTAATGAATGGATTTCTTTGATAATATTTCCTTTAAATATATGATTTCCTATACCCTATTGAGTTAATGGGTCCAATGTGATAAAAAGGAAATAAAAGTTGAAGGAAATCTAAAATTGCATAAAAAGAAAAAGAATTTAGGATAATGGTGAAAATTATGTGGAATTCTCTAGAAAGTGGTATGGATGACCTTTATTGATTAGGTTTTGAATCTACTTGGTTTCTAACAGTAAAAGGAATCCTAATAACAAAAACAGTGGAGAAAAGAGAAAATACAAATTTTCTATCCAAATAAAAGTACTTTTCCATGAATGTACTATGTAACGTGAGAAAGGAGAAAGAGAGCTAGGGAAGGAAAAGGAGTAAGGTGATAAAGGAAATAAAAGAGGATACATTAAATTATTTCCTAATAAGATATCTTGTCAATTATGGAAACCAACTTACCATTTCCCCACTTAGTACTATATATAGATATGGTTGAAGAGTACCCCAATTCCCTCATGCAGGATGTGCCTCTCTCCACCATAGATTGCAACAAAAATACTGTCCTCAATGCCATGGCTATCCCCATCCACATAGTCTAGGGTTCATATCTATGACTTGTCGACCCAACGGCCTAGAAGAAATAATAACCAGGCTATATCTAAATTTCAGAGGGAGACGGTCAGGACAATCACAGTTGGACCAGAGACTCCTTGTTCTATGTGGCGTGTGTCTTTTTTTGTGAAGAAGGTGAGATGAGATGATGTGATAGAAAGCCTGGAGATGATGCCAATGTTGGCAAAGATTGTCGACTCCTCACTAGAGGACCCCAGGTACCAAATGATATGCACATGTAGTATGGAAGGTGGAGTTCCCCATATATAGGTGAGGGTATGAAACAGAGAAGAAAAGAGTATAGAAGAGAGGGGGAGTAGGACGGAGAGGAAGAATGAGGGTGACCCATGGGAGCACTATGAAGGGGAAAGGTTTGTACCCTGGCAGTCGACATTGGTAGCCATTACAAGGGTGGACGCTGGAGTTAACGATGACCGGAGCACCAAAGGTGGCATTTGCAACCTGTGGTGGAGGTGTGGTGGCACTAGTTGGAGGAGTCAAGGGAGCAGAGGAGTGAAGGAAATATGGAGTCCTGCTGATGCTTCACTGGAGAAGAACTGAAGCTGGTTCCTTACCCAAACTTAGCAGCATCTGTGCGACTTCACATTGTCATGAGGAAACATGAGAGAAAGAGGGAGACGACTAGGTTCAGCGGACCATTGGCGATCCTATAGATTGAACCAGCCAATAGAGCGGTCTAAATAAGAATTGGGGTTGAACCACTCCCCAATTAACAAATGGGCCAATGGGTTTCTACTAGCATCAACCAATAAGAAGGCTCCATGTGGCCCCAGGCTTAAGGTAAAATGAAATATCTTGATTTATTATAGAAATTGCTAGGGATGTCCAAAAATAGAAGAATTATACATCAATTTAATCGGAAAAATGAGAGGAGCACACATAAAATAGTTTCATATCCTAAATACTCTCCTAGTGCTAAAAGCATGGTTATGATGGATAAAAACCCTAGATTTGGTGTGTTAACTTGTTAATGAAATTAATTCTCTCAAATCAGATTATAGTCTAAATAATAATGACCATGTTAATAATAATTAGAGTTTCTAATGAGGATAATCATGGATATGAATCAAGAGGGTTTAAAGATCCTAAGTTTCCACGATATTAATGAAGGTAATCTGATAATCACCTATTAGGGTTAAAGGGTGTAACTTTCGATGTTGTTAAGGAACATAAATTGGATCTAAGTGATCATAACGAACAAATAAGTTGGATATATTAATTAGGGTTACACATGATGTCTAATTTGTAGTAGTAAATCTAATAAAAAAGTATGTGATGGAACTAGGGCAACTACCCTTATTCCTAACCTAAATACTAGTTTAGGACCGAGTAGAGTTTAATGCATTAAATTGTATGGCGACGCTTTAGGGTTGTATTCAATTAAAAGTCATGTTGATTGGTTGAATGTACACTTTCTTGCTAACTATACTTTATGATGTGGATTGCATAAAGTACACTTGAAATATTCTGCATGGCAAAGGGTTGTTGTTATTTATGATTACTCACCTTAGTTTACCAGTGTTTTTCGATGTTTAATCGATTGCATGAAAATAATTGCTTGGGTGACTTTATTTTCTGCAATCTATAAAGTTAATATGATTATCACAAAGTAAATATATATATGACTTTCCTGAACCTACATACCATCTATGGATGTAAGATTTGAGAAGCCATGGAGGGAAGGTCATAGGTGGTCAAGCCCCAGAGGGAAGACCACATGGCACCTAGAGAGGTGACCCATAAGGTACCAAGAATGGGATGGAGAAGGTAGCCTAATATCCCTTTCAAGGACTAAACCCTAATAGAGGGTAACCCAGAGGATGAGTAAAAGAGGTTGGGAAGTTATTTTGAAAATGTAATCTTGCATTGTTAACAACTACTTGATGTAATTAGGTTGTTAGAAAATATGTGTAAGTGTTTGGTTGCCACCACATACCAGTAAATTCTTTATACTGGTCGACGTTTTATTTTTCGGCATTTTAGGAATACTTGAAAATGAACAAATAGTAAAGTGCCATTTGGAGAATAAAGTTAATATAATAAAGGAGGATTTAGATAGATAGACCTCTACTTTGGGTAAATTTCCAAACTCCTACTTTTGAAAGGTATGTGAAAAGTAAATTTTTATCCTATTTTAAGCTTAGTCTGTGGTAGAATTTATTAATTATTTTTTATTATTTGCAAAACAATTGATCTTGTTTTGGGATAGCAGCTCTAGCTTCTTGGTCTTCCTTAATTAGGGGTTACCAAGGGGTGGGGTTATTACATATAATGTCTCCAAAGTGCTAATTTGAGTGCAAACTAACAAAGGGAAGTCTGGTAGAACCCCATGCATTCAATATGATTGAACATGTGAAATGATTGGGATTTCTCTTAGGTTAATAGTTAACCATAAATATGATTATGCAAGCGTTGCATGAATCATATATTCATTTTATCACATGCTTGGCATGTTGATGACAAATCAACAAAGAAGAAGTACAAATCCATGATGGTGATCAGCATAAGTGAGTTCAAGGACAAAAGGAAGTCCATGAAGTGTTCTAAGGTTAAGATGAAGCCCATGTCTTATGCACTCAATATATGGAGAATGGTAAGTGTAAAAGGAATTTGTCCTTTTCACTTAAAGGATAAAGAAAAACAAAGTGCCACCATTTCACTTGTTTGGACAATGGAAAGGAATTATCCTCTTCACAGAGGACCTCAGAAAAAATATAGAGAGTGCATTCTCTAATTCGGGACCTGAGAAGAAGTAAGCTAGAAATATATGGAGCAAGGGTTGCTTCCACTATTGTTAAAGGTTTTCATTCATCGACACATAATAGAATTAGTGAATTGCTATTGTGTACTTGCCAAACATCATATGTTTTGTATGACAAGAACATTATGATATCTTATGGCGATGCCCTATGTCTCATAAACTATACTTGATAGTTGAAAAGAAAAATATGTATGACACTTATATTGAATGACTTGATAACTCAAACATTGATTACCTATAGCACTATCATCTACAATGCATAAATGAGAAATGCATTTCTAGAATCCATATGATGGTTATCTAGACTCTTTTGGTTATTTAACCAATAGAGACATGCATGTCTTATTTGATGTGTAATATGATAAGAGTAACTTCACTAGATGTAGTGGGAGATTGACTATTCTATTAGGACTAGTATATACTTATGTACATAAACCTTTTTGGATGAATGCTAAAGGTTGTTACAAGTACCTCATTACATTTACTAACGCGATCAGTAGATATTTGTATTTAATGAAATAGTATGAATCTCTGGAAGTGTTCAAGGAGATTATGAATGAAGTATGTAACTCACTTGGTAAATTATTAAGATACCTTGATATGATCGATGTTCAAATATGTAAACCAAGAGTTTGAGGACCTTCTAGGAGATCATGATAGTGTATCATAATGAAGTCCACCTAACACATATTGATGTGTCACAAAGAAGGAATCACATCATGTTAAGTCATGGTGTGATTATCAATTAAAATCTAGCTGGTCTTCCAATTTCTTTTGGGCACATGGTTAAACACTAAACAATCTACTATCTAAAATGGTTCAAAAGACACCATATGAGATATGACATAGTAAGTGTCCTGATGAATCTTCTATAGTGATTAGGATTGAAATCTTGTATAAGAAAATAGTTTCTTAAAAGTCTTTATCCACAAATCACATGAGTGTTACCTTGTTAAATACTACTTATATTCCAGCCCGACACCAAAGTGTTTGTTGTTAGGATGGATAAATTCCTAAAGGGAACTTAGTTCGAAAGGAATCAGTGGGAGTAAAAGTAGAACTCAAAATGTTCACGACAAACAAGAAAACATAAAACCTAAAGAGGTATGATAGGAACAAGGAGAATCACAATTTTTGTAGAATATGAAGTTCCTTTTGTAATCACGGAACTCCTAGTTCTAGTAGAACACACCTTGAGTTTGAAAGATTATCATATCTTATAACTCATAAGGGCGACAAGTTGATCATAGAGATGATTCAACAAAGCTACTGAGGGATTAGAATCTAAGAAATGGCTTGAGGCCATAAGATCAATGATGGACTCCATGTAACCAACAAGGTATGAACTTTGTGGATCCACCTGAAGGGGTAAAACCCATAGGGTGGATTTGAGTCTTTGTAAGAAGACTAACATGGAAGTGTAGATTGGTTGCAAAGAGCTTCAAATAAGTTCAAGTTTTTGAACATGATGAAGCCTTTCACCCGTTACCATGGTTAAATCCATCTGCATCATGCTTGATGTTGCAGCTTATTATGACTGTGAGATTTGGCATATGGATGTTAAAACCACATTCCTTAATTTGAATAATTAATAGGATATGTAAATGACACAACCTAAAGGTTTTATAAATCCATTAATGCAAATAAATTCTATAAGCTACAAAGGTCAATCTGAGGATTGAAGCAAGCATCTCAGAGTTGGAATCTTCGATTTGACAAGACAATCAAAGGGTTTGACTTGAGTCAAAGTGAAGATGGAATTTGTGATTACAAAAGATTTAGTGGGAGCATATTAATATTTCACATAATGATGGGAATTAACGTCCTTATCCTATAAATGTAAAAACATGGCAAGGAAAGTACCTTCTATATGAAGGGTTTAGGAAAATCATCCTCTGTGATAGGGATCGAGGTCTATAGAGATAGATCTGAAATTTACTTGACCTAAGTAAAATCACATACATTGGTAAGATGTTGAAGGGTTCAACATGCAAGATTCAT
This sequence comes from Alisma plantago-aquatica, assembly GCA_963693085.1. NCBI lineage: Eukaryota > Viridiplantae > Streptophyta > Magnoliopsida > Alismatales > Alismataceae > Alisma > Alisma plantago-aquatica. The sequence continues at coordinate 184,931,189 of OY856413.1, read as the reverse complement.
TGAGAGAAAACTTGTCCATGTTCCATGGAGTTAGTGTCTCAGGAGCCAAGTGTCCTAGTTCTTATGAAGAATAGGCACACAGGGATAGATGCCATTGGATCTATCTTGAATGCAATGATATGTACTTATCCCATTATCTCGTATGTATTGGACATGATGAGAAAGTATCTGGGAATATCATATGTATTGGACATGACGAGAGGATATCCAATCATCTCATATGTTTTGACATGATTAGAAGACACATATATACCTACCTAGAAATCTTGTATGTATTGGACATGAGCAGAGGGTATATGTCAGATACTAATAAGAGCCACTGGAATACCATAATGAACATCCTTATTTGCGTGTGAAGCACTTAAAATATTGGTTCTTGGGTTATTGTAATACAAAAGAGTTGGATGTAAAGGGTTACACCCATGCAAGCTTCCAGACTAAAAAAATGATTGCAACAATGTTTGACATTAAATGAGAACTGTAAGCTAGAAAGGGTTCTCATCTAATGAAAATTTTACAAATCTTCAAAAGAAGTCGAGTATCTCTATGTTATAAGAATAGTAGAGAATATTGTATGGATCAAGAAGTTCATATGGGTGAACTTGTGTGAGGTTCCAAGCCACTAATGACACAGTAGAAACATAGATGATACCAATGCAGATAATAGTTAGTCTAGAAATCTCAAATAACATACTATGGAACTTCCATCTCATACGAGTAGTCGTATAGCAAAGAGATGAGAAAATTGCAAAATATTGACTTAAGGCAAACACTGCTAAGCCCTCTATAAAAGCACTTGCGCAGCAGAAGCATGAAGGTCATGTTAGGTCACTCAGGATGAGATCTGTGGGAGATTGGATCTAAGTGCAAGTGGGAGTTTGTTGGTTTGTATGCCCAAAGATCCAATCCTATGATGATTGGGATATTGCATCAGATACCTAATTTGATAACAATAAAGGCAAGCTTCCAATTTATTTTTTATATTTAGTTATGAGATAATGAATTACATAATAAATATCAAGAGAATGATATTACTCAATGATGTATGTCTTCAAGTACATGACTTGGAAGAATGAGATCATGCGGATGTTAAAAGTATAGTCATTCTCATTATGTCCTTGGTCAGTTATTATTATGGTAGGTAGATAGACAACAATAACACTTAAGATCAGATTCTGAGTTGGTTGATGAATAAATCTCATTAGTCATGATATGGCAATATCAAACCAAGCACACATATACATGTTAGAGAATAGTTTATCAGACAGACCCACCGTGAGGCTAACACATGGAATCCATCATCACAGAAGTCATAGTCAGCTCTCATAGTGATTGTGGTAATTGTGGCTCTTAGACCTGAAATCACTGCACTCATCACATGTTGTTGGGTACACTTTGACATCATCAAACACAGTCCTATAACATGGGTTGTTATAACGGTGATGATTGGGTGACTTTGACACATGGGGTATGATGAGTGATAGATATGGGATTTGTCCCTCTGATAGGAGTATGATATCCAAGACCTCTTGATTAGTGAAACTGAGAAAAATATGGCCATACACGTATGAGTCAATATGTGATATTGAGCTCGCATATATCTCATGCAATCTTCTCTGGTTCATGAAACAAGATTGAATAATAATGAGGATGACTTCTCCATACCTTTAGTTCAATCTGGATATTAGTGAAAAAGGAACTATACAAACACTGTAACACCATACATAGATTGTAGGTTTAAGTTACTTCCCAACTTTCCATTCACTTGGGTAGTAATGATGTATGGCTAGGCACCACTATTTGCTTGTGATGTCATAAGCTAGTTAAGGACATTCACTACCAACATGATATGGGACCTATAGGGTCACACACATAAGAATTAATCTAGAAGATGAATTTGATTTTGAATGATAATTGAAGTTCCTTTGGATAGGGGATATCCATTTGTCCAGGAAGGGTTTAATCCTATTCACAATGATTTTAGAGAGGAATTTAATACATATTTTATTCAAATAAATAGGGTAGAGATGATTACAGGAGGTTGGAGAATGAGTTTTAGTAATAAAAACAATGATTCAGTAGGCATCGTTGGCCTATAGTTGCCCGCAAAGGAAGGATCTGAGTGAAAGACATGTGGCTTTCTCTAACAAAGATCTAATTTTGTTGGGTAAACCTGCATCCACACCATCAAATATTAACACTTTCAGAGTAGACATCGAGAAGAGGCTATATCTAATCTCTTCCATAGTAGGTACTTTGTTTACAATTTGTGTCTTCTCCTGAGTCAGGTCAGGAAAAGAATGATTGTATATAGATTGAAGTATAGAATAAGACATGGGTTAACATCTAGAAAGTTAGAGAAGTGTTCATAGACCATCTTCCCTAGGACGATATCTTGGAGTACCCATTCATTACCAATTTTCTGCAATCTAGTTCTTTAGATGATGTGTCTTGACAGAGGTGTGAAAGTAATGATTATTGTTATCACCCAACTTCGGCCATTTACAATGAATTTTCTCTTAATTTGATCACTTCAAGTTTCATCTGTTCCAAAATTTGAGCCTATATGTCTATGATCGCATTCTCAATTGCCTATGAATAAATTTTCATTTCTATACTCTTGGAAGCACTTTACACACACTCATCGCTCTGTGTCCTTTTCCTTATCTCCTATACATGATGTTCTTTCTTTAGAACTATACACACATGGAGAATAGTGGAGTTCATAACATGCTCATCTCCACATTGCAGTTGCATCTTCAAGTTGAACTTTAATTTTCCTGATTTAGGGCATTAGAAATATATTTCACGTTTTGTAAAGGATGATTTAACATATACCCAGAAAGAGTAGGTTGCTCTTCTTTGTAAACTAACATGACTTGGAATTTATAATAAAGTACCTAATTGACGATTAATATATATTTAATGTTAACTAATCCATATACAATTTACATATGCATGCATAATTTTATAGTTCATTTAACACAATTAGTGTGGAACCTCATAATTTGAACATTTTTATATACCTTGTCTCTTATATACTAATTATTATCCTTGATTTATTGTAATTTATAGATGCATGTAGTTGTTAGATGGGTGGGTGAATAGAAACCCCCTGCTTCCCATTTAAACCAACCAAATCTAGGACAAAGGGGTGAGAAATAAATAGTCAGTGGTTCTGGGGAATCACATCCGAGTAGCTTCATTAGCGGTCGTTGATCCAATCGACTAGGCTACCCCTGGCCAATTGACATCTCAAATTTAGAAGACATAGTCATAAGAATCAAATGTCACACACCAATATGCATTTTTGCCTTTCTCTTATATCTTTGTATCTATAAAGATTTGACTAAGTGGGGATGGAACTTTTCTTGGCTTTCTTGAATATCAGTAATTTGAATATTATCAATATACACTTATTCATGGGACTCATTCAAGCTTTTTAGGCCTGAGGCCAACAACAACAAACCTAATTCTCGACAAACCCTTTCACTTTTCAAACTAACCAAGTCAGATCCCATGTTTTCAGATTTGAATCCCATCCATTTTTTAGAGACAAAGTACTTCTCTTTGTACACTAAAACAACCGACCTAGATCTGCAATTTCAATCTTTAGCTGATAAGGTAAGACACGAAGGGAGGAGTTCTTCTTCTCTCTTCTATCCTTTGATATTTGATAGAAGTTGCTCGTTTGTTTGTTATATAAGGGCAAGGTAAAAGGACCTCTCTGTTCAATTCAATTTTGATTATTAATGAAAATATTAGTGTCTAGCTACATACTTTTTTCAAAAATCAATTGATGTCGATTGTGTAAATCAAGTATATTACATGTTAAAATACAAAAATACTTTGTAAATTTAGAGGCAATGTCATTCATTCATACCTATCAAGGATAGGCCTTGATACAAGGTGTTGACCAGAGATATATTTAATTTTTCTTTTTCTAAGTCCTCAAGGCTTACTCCTTAAGTCAGAGATAAGTCTTAATGAACCATTATTAATCACCAATTTCTTTCTTTTGACACATTTGTCGTTGTCGGGATTTGAACCTAACCACCATATATTGGTGAAAGTTTCATACGTATTGGTCAAGAATTCATCCTTATGCAGTGGTACGGCACAACGTGTGTCGATGATACATGCTAATAAGAACAACAACAAACATTATGTAAAATCAAGTATAAAGATATAATACTGAAGAATACAAAAAATCTCTAATAGCAAGAGTTTTCAAAAGTATACATTATAATAACACCTAGCTAAATATTAAAAGAGTAGACATATTTTTAGAGCGATGACACATATTTATGGCACAACAATACTCCGTCGGAATTCGAGAATTACACATAGGATGGGCTGCTTTCTCTCCTTTCCCTCTCCCTCTCCCTCTCAAGTAAATGCCACCAATAATGCGTGGTCCACCCTCTTTGCCACCAGTTAATATAGGCCACTAATTCTTCACAACAGTTGCACAGGACAAATCATCATGGATCGTTCATCATTGTTCAAAGATCAAAAAAGATCACGGGTCATCTCTCCCTTAAGTGTTGTCGTAGCAAATAATCGGTGCTTAGTATAATTTCATCCCATCAAAAACTACTCACCTTTTGATGAGTATTTAGAAGAAAGGATCTAACATGAAAAAAATAAAGTTTAAATTTATAAAGAAATTGAAGGGAGACAGGCAACAAACTGCGCTGTCAGTCCCTTTTGAAACCAATCCTCCAGAAGGAAGCCACTCAAGTAAAAGGAAGCCACTCAGGATTGGGGTGACCCAAAAGTTGCGGCAGCGTTGGAGCAAACATGTGCCCATCATCTCCATATTTTGAGATCTCGTGGATTGTGCTTTAGTGGCGGTCGTTCTTATACACGACATACGTACCTTGTGGTGCCAATCTTTAGTGACCAAGGGGGACCTCTGGCAAGATTTGTGTATGGTGACTCATGGATAATGATTTGTAAATTCCTTGGTGAGTCACTGTCCGCAGAAGAAGGTTGGAAAGGAAAAAGTCTTTCGTATAGGCACGATAATGGAAGTGACATAATGGGAAACTGACTTAACGCGGCACGGCATTAAGGACGGAAATGAGATAGATGGACGTCTTTTCTCAAATGGCAGTTGGCCGTTGTTGACTAGGACGATGAGGACGTCAGAGCCGCCCTCCAAACTATGAATGTTTTCTCGTTTCTATCCCGCGACAGAAAGAGAACATAGGATACTAAAGGACAGCAGAACTGTAGAAGCTTCGGACTGCAAACTTGAACGGGGACACTATAAGGTGATGTTTTGTTCTGTATCTGATCCGGATGTTGTCTTTTGTGTCAAATGCGCGACTAATTATGTTCAGTTCTAGTTTTGTTTTGTTTGTCAGGATCAGTTTTGAATTATGTAATCTTCTAATCCAGATCAAGTTAGTCATGTTCATACTAGGATTTTAGATCCTGATCTGGATTTGACCCTATCTTTTGTGTTATTTTATTTTATATACCAGACTGGAAAACATAAGTTACGGGGTCAATGCAATCTAATGAGTGCTTGTATTGGGATGAGTTGCCAAACAAAATAGGACCGAATACAAATAAACTAATCTGAATCTATCGACTACCCAACCCAAATTTCATAATCTCAATTTCGAACCAAACAAGAGCTAAACGACTAACAATATGAGTTGGACAAAATAACATGTAACAGTTCTCTATGGTTGACATCCGGAGACATCCGGAGGCAAGGAAGACCAATACTCAATTCATTGATTGTTGATTGAAGTAAGAAAAAATTAATATGACTTATTTTCTGATAGAACCTATCATTTATAAAGGTGTTTTATGTATACGAGGTGCCACGCACATAGACTATTTTACTTTTAAAATTAGAAAGAAAATCAAAATAAAAAATATTGGAATCATCATATTTAGTGTGCTTTCGATATGAAATGTGATTTAAAGCATTGCTCAATGTGTCGTTTGCAGATTTATTTAATTATTTATTTTCTTGCTGAACTAAGCGCGACTCTCTTGTTTTTCATTGTTCTTTTTGAATGTTATCTACAAAGCACGTTCTTTTTGAATGTTATCTACAAAGCACATACAGTGGTGAAAAACAAACACTTATCTGTTGACAGATCATAAAATAACTCCTTATCAATCCATATTTTGACCCAAATAATATTCACTTCTTTAGAGTCACTGTTATAACCCCAATTTTTGGGTTCAATTGGTGAGAAATATAAATTCTCATATTAAAGATAATTGAACAAATAATGATATAATTTGTTTTGAAGACATGAATTTCATTTACAATAGCCTTGATGATTGTTTTGTGGGCTTTATTGGCTATTGGGCTCAAATAACAAGAAAATTTAATTAGTAATTGAATAATTGAATATTTGAGAAAAAGAAGAGGTAGAAACCTCTAGAAGGCACATCCAAAGAGGATTTTGTGCCTCTTGGGTTCCTTGGGTTCCAAGGAGTCCAAAGTTGCATAAAGAGTGCAATAAGAAAAGAAAAGATTAATTATGTATTTCTTTATTAAGAAAGAAATTGAAAACAATGAGAAAATGTGGAAAATAAGTGAAAAGAGGTATACTTGAGTTATCATTTGTGAAATTTCGTATCCCAAGGATTTCTAATGTTAAAGGGAATACCAATGAGGAAAATAAAAGAGAAATAAAGAAAGATTCTCAAAAATAGTTATTTTAATGAGAAATAAACAAGATAATGTGAAATAATGCATAAAGATGCGTCTAGAAGGATAATAAGTATCCTATAAAAAGAATTTCAAAATAATGGAGTGTCTTGGGATCCATGGAGTCCTAATAAAGAGGAAGGAAAGAGAAAATATCAAAATTTGCAAGATAAAAGATAATACGATGCATTATTAATGATTTTGGTGGCATTATGAAAAAAGAAACGATTTCTATTGAAAAGGGAATATAACTTTGTGTCAATAAATGAAACGACAAGTACAAAGAAGATAAACGATATAATTTTTGAAATCCTAATATAAAAAGAAGGCGGAATATTAAGGAATTAAGAGAGAGAGAGAAACTAGCTTCTTCATGAAGGAAATATATTCCTATTGGAAAAAGGCTTTGCTAATGCATGGATGAAGGAGGTAGGGCGTGGATACTCTCCCCTATATAAGGGGTAGAGCCCTTGGCCGAGATCAGGATAATCCCCATGAATCTTCTCTCTCCTTCTTCTTATTTTCATCCACCAACCCTAGACATGAGAGTTTACTATTTTCATGGGCCCCAAGAAGCTGCAATGGGTCTCGAAGGAGGCGCAAAGCTCCTGAGACAATCCTTAAACGATTTGTTACCCTTTCCATGCTCCCGACCTCGTGTAGTTCGCAGCTAAAGACCTGCAACCCGTAGCAGGTCGCGGCCTTAGTGTGCATAGGACCAGCCACCTCAGCCATTAATCGAAGGTTCCCCATGTGCGCCAAGGCACAACGAAGGTGGAGGAAGCTTTTCCGGAGGCCGTCGAGGTCCGCAGTGGAGAGAGGCAGCCGCACCTTGCTGCAGATCGGCGTCCAGAGCTAGGTCTCGCAAGGTTGAAGAAGGTCTTGGGCCATTGGACCGTTCTGCCCTCTGCGGGCTAAAGACGTGCACAACTTAAGTGAGGGTATTTGCATCTTTTCGAAATGTTCTTATGAGCAACGTTGCATGGGGCTGGACACATGGCGACTTCTGATTGGTCGTAGTAAGTGTTTTCTTGCAAAAATCGTATATAATTATTCGTAACTTGGAATATAGTAAAACTATACATCAAGTTGCTCAGAAAAATGAGGGGAATTCAATAAAAATATGTTTAGAAGCTAATTCCTCTTGCTATGCAAAAAGTAGTGTAAATAATCATCTTTCATGAAATAAAGATTGAGAAACCCTATTTTGATATGATTAATGGGTTTAATAGGGTTGATGTTAACCTGTTAAATGTAAAAAGGTATATTATGTTCAACAAGGAAGAACTTTGCACATGATTAGTCTAATTTAGAGTTTACATGCTTAAATATGCTTGAAATTGGAAAAGTACATAAAGTTATCATCTTTAATGATTTAATTAAAGAAAAACCCTTAGATTTGATGATAGATGGATTTAATGTTGTTCAATGGATATATCAAGCTGATATTAACTTGTTGTTAATAAAAGTGAAAATAGGATCTGAAAAGATGATCTTTTTATATAATTGACTTAACAGAGGACATGTTAAGAAAGTCACAAATGAAGCCCCGTCAATTGAATCCAAGGCTCTTAGGTCAATCACGTCTCAGATATAGAAAATAGCTACTGATGTCAGACAGCTAAAAGAGTCAGGAGGAAAGGGCAAGAAATAACTAGAGAAGGTGATGAAGTATGATTATTAATGAGCTTGAAAACCCTAATTTAGGAGAATATGTCTTTTAATTGTTTTAATGGTTCAAATCCATGAATAAATAAGGATGTGTTGAACCTAAGTCATTTTGGGTATAAAAGACTATTAAAATGAATAGTTGAGCAATTAAGGTTCATATAAATGGAAAAGGGTATTTTAGGGTTTGTTAACCTAAAAGGGATAAAGTTTGAGAAATTGATCTAAGAGACCCTAATGAATATTAATGAAATCTTAATGCGGATTAGAAATCCTAGAAAGAGAATCCAAGTCAATAAAGTAGATTCTGGATAAATTGTGTAATAAATAGAGTACATATTCTTTTCAGGAATTATACTTGAAGTATTTGTTGAATAATCTGCATGACTCATCAAATCAGGTGTGTGGTTAATTATGAATAACCGCTTAGGTTTTCCGATGGATTCCCAGATGTTTAATCGCATTGAATGCAACTAAACTGTTTGGATGTTCATATTGTGATTATAAAATGACTATGACTACCACATAATGTATATGCCTTCTAGCTCAGATCCTGGTCCCCTCTGTGTCGTAATGGCTGACCTGGTATATGTCTACCTAGAGGGTAGGTCCATCAGGTCATGAATGACTTAGTATATGGCTTCCTAGAGGGTAGGTCCATCAAGTCACTGTAAGTCAGATATTGCGCTACCTTTGGGTGGTGCCATGCGACTCTACCTTTACAGAGGTACCATATAAGTCTTTACAGGGACAACACAGAGTTGTGGATAAGTAGGGATTGAGTAGTTTGGCTTAAAATGTAATATTGATTGTTAAATAATTAATTGAATGATTACATTGTTAACGTATTTACATGATTATTGTTTCCCCCACATACCAGCTTCGGCTGACCGACGTTTTGCTTGTCGGCGTTTTAGGTACAAGCCAAAAGGGAAAACAGTAAATCGTCATATTGTGAAATACATGAAGTAAAATACAAGGAGGATTAGTTAGAGTAGAATCCTTAAGTGGATAGAAGTTTAGAGATCCAAGTTTTCAAAACGGTATGCAAAAAAATTTATTTTCTTACAGCTTTCAGTATAGTATGTTAAAATTTGATAATTATTCTTGGTTAATTGTCGAACCTTTGATCCGGAAGTCATGGGTGCGGCTTCGATCTCTCGGTATCCCTTAATTGGGGGTTATCGGGAGGTGGGGTCATAACATTTGGTATCAGAGCCTAGGTTCCTCATTTAACCATTAATAATTATTAAATTTTACAAACTCCATAGAACCCAAGGGAGTTATTAGAGGATTATCCGAAAGACAGAGGTGTCTAGAAAAGGATCACGACCGGGGGCTGGAAATATTTTCCTCTACACCGCTAGTCAGAATACGAGGACTCCTGGATCCGTGTGACTGCCTGGCCAAAGGTTTAGGGTATGAATCAAAATAAGATACCTTTAGGAATTTCTCATCTTATTCATCCCTTCTCATCACAAAATTCTGTTAAGGACCTGAAGGATTAGGGTTTTCTTTCTTCTTCTCCTCACCCTCTGGAGGTATGAGTAAGGTTAATAAGGTTTAAGGAATCCTCCACCAAATTAATGAAAGGCATGTAAATAAGATGTCATGGACATAAGATTAATAGATTAAGCACAAACTAAAGAATAGATACATGCTTAGGTCGTATGACATAAGTTTTCATGTCCTCAGAAGAGACCTGAGGCTAGACCTTCTTGTCAAGAGGATAAGTTAGTCTTGGAGATAGAGATCTCCATTGCAAGTAGAAACCTGACACATCCTCTGAGGATGATGTTAACCCTAACCCTATGTGAAGGTTAGAGAGAGATGAGTTGGACCAGGTGTTTGAAGGGACATGCCTTTGGGATGCCATATGATCCATGGGTGACTGAGCACCTTTGGCAACCCAACCCTGGGAAGGGTCGTGCATGTTAGGGTAAAGGATATCTCCTTAGATGATGATGTTAGTGAATGACCATAGAAACCCTATGGGCCTGTGCAAGTAGGGTATAGCTGGCACCTAGGGCACACCATAGTGCTGACAGTAGGATGAAACCCTTGATAAGGAATTATGATGGAGCATAAAGGGTTATGGATGATCTTGAGCAACCATAAGTTCGAACCTAGGCTTCACCCATGTAGAGCATGCTTTTGAGGTTGATCCTTCATGAAGTGAGGACCTCTAATGGTGAGGTTGGATGTAGGATTAGCTCTAGAGAGAGCTGGAAACCCAGCAAGAAGGTGGGAACCCTAAAACCCTGAACAATGGATGATAGTGGTTGTCTCATGATCGATCCCTGAAAGTTGATGCTATCTTGGTTGCCTTTAGAGGGACCAAACCCTAGAGAGTGAAGATGAAGCATCTGGTGCCTATGTGCCTACGGTATAGGTGTTTACCTTCTGAGGGGGAAGAAGAGTTCCTTAGACCTAGAAAAGTGTAGTAGCAGGTTATGAGTCCTTGTACCTTGTTGGTTGTCCTTAAGGAGGACCCAACCCTAAGTGTTGCTCGAGTTGAAGGATGACAAGAAGTGCATGTCATGCCTTTTGAATGCTTGGTTCATAGTTAAGAGATAGATCATGCAGTTGGACACCTACAAGTGAACCTAGGGTCCTAGGCCTAAGAGGGGAAGTGGTGTACCTAATGCTCATGATGAGAAGTTGAGTTCCTATAGAAGCGAGCATGGTACTCCTCATGTATAGAGGAAATAGGGAAGCCCCTTAAGTTTAAGTTGTGTTTGATGGACCCCTCACAACTAGGATGATGATAAAGGAAAGTATGATCTTGATCCTACATCGAGGAAAGAGGATAAGTATGACCTAGCATGGTACAATAGGTGATCTGCTTGTGCCTTAATAGCTTGCTAGGGTTAAGTAGGCTCATGTGGAGGTAAACCCTAGACCTAAGAGATTTTGTGACCTTGTTGTCAAGAGATAGTTTTCCTCCCATCCTGGGAGAGGGACCTCTTTGGTAGGGTGTATATCAGTTTTGTTGGTTTAAGGTAACCTAAAGAGGTCTCATAGGATCTTGAGAAGCTAAGTGAAAAGTACATGGTATGAGAATGAACCTGCAGACCCATAGATATCCATCTCTATTGCATATGAATGTGTTACCATGGAGGTAACCGGCATGGGGCTTGACCAAGGTAGGTAGGTTTCCATGATCCCTATGAAAGGATGAGAGCCAACCCATGAATGCAGAAAGAGAGATGATGGAGACTTGGGTAAGGTTCTAAGTGAACATGTACTATAATGGAGAATCCTAAGTCTATCCAAGGGTCAGGTAGGGGTAAGACCGATGAATGTAGGAGTTGCCTAATTCCCCAGTTGCACATGACCATAGGGTCGGGAGGTAACAACTATCATTGTCTGAGGGCCATGGGTTAGGAGATTGATCACCTTCATGAACTCATGGGACCCAAAGGGCAAATGAGTAGGGTACTCTCTTGATGCATGAGGAAGAGGGATGACCCCCAAAAGAGCCGATACCCTATAGACCTAGAGGAGATGACCAAGGATATAAACCTTAGTAGGTTCAAGACTAGTTTGATATCATGATGTATGTGATGTAGAGACATATGTGGCATGTTGCAACTTAGATGTAAAGGTGTATTGCCAAGGTGGGATGTACCATCTCTACTTTTGGAACATGAAGAACTCTGTATTTGGACTGCAGCCAAATACTTATTTCCTCTTGTTATGGGAGTGAGAGATAGGACATTACGCATGCCATACACCAAGTATAAGAGATGATGTAGGTTGGAACGTTGCCACGAGAAATGGGGATAGAGAAGATAACCTACCCTGGTAAAGTGAATGATATATGGATGGTTTGCAAACACTAAGAGGAATGAGGTAGTCACCTTATGAGGATGTTTCTATCATGAGCTATGTAGAACTTACAAGTTATACCAGGTTGAGTTTGATCACCATGATGATGAAATCAGAGAGTGTTCTTAATGAAGATAGACATAGAGTTTGAGGTGAGAGGATAAGTGAAATGCATGGAAGTGTATGTCTTCAACGTTACCTAATACCTAAGGATGTGAAGTGGTAATGGATGCTCTGGGTGAGATACATCTGACTTGTTTGACTAGAAGCTAGAAGAGGTTGTTTGGCTAACCCTAAGTTTGAAAGGGAGAGGCGTTGGATAACAATCAGATGTAACAAGATTCGTTGAAAGGTCAAGGGTTGTTTGGTTAACCAGTCTAGTCCTAGATGCAATGAAAGGATGGTGGTAGAACCTCATATGCACTTGTTTGGAAAAGAAGGTGATGAAACTCCGACTAGAGTGGTTTAGGGTTTCTAAGGAATCGATCTTGAGGAATCATGACATACAGGAAATCATGATTGAAGATCACCATACACTGTGGTAAATGACAATAGCACTTTGGATGCTTAAGATGAAGTTGCATGTGGTTTATGGCCATGCAAGCCAGGAGGTTAAGGATGAACCCCAGTAACCCATTGTATCGATATAGAGGATAAAAGAGTCCCTGAGAGGGAATGGGAGCTCAACACTATGGATGTTGTGATAGGTCTTCCCTAGGCCAAGGAAGGTCGATATGCAATATGGGTTATGGTAAGTCACCTTACCTAAATGACATGAGAAAGAAAGAGTTCAGTCAAGGGACAGATCTAGTTGAACTACCCATGAGAGAGATGGTTCAACTACACCATGAAGCAAATTCAAAGGTTCTTGAGTTTGACCTAAGGGTTTCCTTCCAAAAGATGGAAGTAGGTGCATGAAGAACTCAATGTTAGTATAGTTTATCACTCCTAACTATGGTTAGTATGATCCAGACTAAAGGGTCTGATGAGGGCATGTGTGCTCGTTCATGGGTGATATCTAGAGACAGTTCTTGTTCTATGAAAGATGTGACAATGACCACCATAGCCAGTATCGGGTTTTATAAGAAGCTATGTAAGGGGGGGGATTGTGTCGGTCACCACTTTAGTAAGGTGATGTTGGTGAAAGGACCACATGATGGTTAAAAAAAAGGGACCACAGTGCATGTAGATGAAGTCACTTTGATTGTGCAAGGGCTGAAAAGAGCCTTGAGACGATGAGAGTCGTGAGCAGATGCAAAGTAGACTGACTTCCAAGTTACTGTGGAAGAATATGTGAGAATCCGACCCCTCTGAGCTGCAACTGAGAATGCTGAGTCCCCGATACATGGGTTCATTAGAGATGGATGGGTGGAGATGGTTAGGTTTTGACTTTACTCCTCAGGATAAAGTAATATGTGACAAGTTCCATGTGTCCAATTTAGAGCACTATGTGAGGTACCCGACCATGTGCTGAGCAATGAACCTAGTAAGCCCCAAGGGAGGCTGACATGGCCTGAGTCACCTGTGCAGTTTATAGACGCCAGGATGCAAGAACTCAGAGAAAACAATATGTGATAATAAAGGTTCTTTGAAAATGCCATGAGTACGGCAAAGCCACATAGGGGCCAATGATGGACATGGAAAAGTCTTATCCTGAATTGTTTGTTTGCTTGTTTGAATTTTGAGGACAAAATTCCTATAAGAGGGGAAGGATGTTATAACCCCAATTTTTGGGTTCAATTGGTGAGAAATATAAATTCTCATATTAAAGATAATTGAACAAATAATGATATAATTTGTTTTGAAGACATGGATTTCATTTACAATATCCTTGATGATTGTTTTGTGGGCTTTATTGGCTATTGGGCTCAAATAACAAGAAAATTTAATTAGTAATTGAATAATTGAATATTTGAGAAAAGGAAGAGGTAGAAACCTCTAGAAGGCACATCCAAAGAGGATTTTGTGCCTCTTGGGTTCCTTGGGTTCCAAGGAGTCCAAAGTTGCATAAAGAGTGCAATAAGAAAAGAAAAGATTAATTATGTATTTCTTTTTTAAGAAAGAAATTGAAAACAATGAGAAAATGTGGAAAATAAGTGAAAAGAGGTATAATTGAGTTATCCTTTGTGAAATTTCGTATCCCAATTATTTCTAATGTTAAAGGGAATACCAATGAGGAAAATAAAATAGAAATAAAGAAAGATTCTCAAAAAGAGTTATTTTAATGAGAAATAAACAAGATAATGTGAAATAATGCATAAAGATGCATCTAGAAGGATAATAAGTATCCAATAAAAAGAATTTCAAAATAATGGAGTGTCTTGGGATCCAAGGAGTCCCAATAAAGAGGAAGGAAAGAGAAAATATCAAAATTTGCAAGATAAAAGATAATATGATACATTATTAATGATTTTTGTGGCATTATGAAAAAGGAAATGATTTCTATTGAAAAGAGAATATAAATTTGTGTCAATAAATGAAAAGGCAAGTACAAAGAAGATAAACGATATAATTTTCAAAATATTAATATCAAAACAAGGAGGAATATGAAGGAATTAAGAGAGAGAGAGAAACTAGCTTCTTCATGAAGGAAATATATTCCTATTGGGAAAAGGCTTTGCTAATGCATGGATGAAGGAGGTAGGGCATGGATACTCTCCCCTATATAAGGGGTAGAGCCCTTGGCCGAGATCGGGATAATCCCCATGAATCTTCTCTCTCCTTCTTCTTATTTTCGTCCACCAACCCTAGACATGAGAGTTTACTATTTTCGTGGGCCCCAAGAAGCTGCAATGGGTCTCGAAGGAGGCGCAAAGCTCCTGAGACAATCCTTAAATGATTTGTTACCCTTTCCATGCTCCCGACTTCGTGCAGTTCACGGCCGAAGACCTGCAACCCGCAGCAAGTCGCGGCCTTGGTGTGCATAGGACCAGCCACCTCAGCCGTTAATCAAAGGTTCCCCATGTGCGCCAAGGCACAACGGAGGTGGAGGAAGCTTTTCCGGAGGCCGTCGAGGTCCACAGTGGAGAGAGGCAGCTGCACCTTGCCGCAGATCGGCGTCCAGAGCTAGGTCTCACAAGGTTGAAGAAGGTCTTGGGCCATTGGACCGTTCTGCCCTCTGCGGGCTAAAGATGCGCACAACTTAAGTGAGGGTATTTGCGTCTTTTTGAAATGTTCTCATGAGCAACGTTGCATGGGGCTGGACTCATGGCGACTTCTGATTGGCCGTGGTAAGTGTTTTCTTGCAAAAATCGTATATAATTATTCGTAACTCGGAATATAGTGAAACTATACATCAAATTGCTCAGAAAAATGAGGGGAATTCAATAAAAATATGTTTAGAAGAAATTCCTTTTGCTATGCGAAAAGTAGTGTAAATAATCATCTTTCATGAATTAAAGATTGAGAAACACTATTTTGATATGATTAATGGGTTTAATAGGGTTGATGTTAACTTGTTAAATGTAAAAAGGTACATTATGTTCAAAAAAGAAGAACTTTGCACATGATTAGTCTAATTTAGAGTTTAGGTGCTTAAATATGCTTGAAATTGGAAAAGTACATAAAGTTATCATCTTTAATGATTTAATTAAAGAAAAACCCTTAGATTTGATGATAGATGGATTTAATGTTGTTCAATGGATAATTCAAGCTGATATTAACCTATTGTTAATAAAAGTGAAAATAGGATCTGAAAAGATGATCTTTTTATATAATTGACTTAATTTAGGATTTCACGCATGATTATGCATTAATGAGCTTGAAAACCCTAATTTAGGAGAATATGTCTTTTAATTGTTTTAATGGTTCAAATCCATGATTAAATAAGGATGTGTTGATCCTAAGTCATTTTGGGTATAAAAGACTATTAAAATGAATAGTTGAGCAATTAAGGTTCATATAAATGGAAAAGAGTATTTTAGGGTTTGTTAACCTAAAAGGGATAAAGTTTGAGAAATTGATCTAAGAGACCCTAATGAATATTAATGAAATCTTAATGCGGATTAGAAATCCTAGAAAGAGAATCCAAGTCAATAAAGTAGATTCTTGATAAAGTGTGTAATAAATAGAGTACATATTCTTTTTAGGAATTATGTGATGATTGAATTACTTGCTTGGATCTGTTGATTGGCTTGATTGTATATACTTGAAGTATATGTTGAATAATCTGCATGACTCATCAAATCATGTATGTGGTTAATTATGAATAACCACTTAGGTTTTCCGATGGATTCCCGGATGTTTAATCTCATTGAATGCAACTAAACTGTTTGGATGTTCATATTGCGATTATAAAGTGACTATGACTACCACATAATGTATATGCCTTCTAGCTCAGATCCTGGTCCCCTCTGTGTCGTAATGACTGACCTGGTATATGGCTACCTAGAGGGTAGGTCCATCAGGTCATGAATGACTTAGTATATGGCTGCCTAGAGGGTAGGTCCATCAAGTCAGAGTGAGTCAGATATTGGGCTACCTTTGGGTGGTGCCATGCGACTCTACCTTTACAGAGGTACCATATAAGTCCTTACAGGAACAACACAGAGTTGTGGATAAGTAGGGATTGAGTAGTTTGGCTTAAAACGTAATCTTGATTGTTAAATTATTAATTGAATGATTACATTGTTAACATATTTACATGATTATTATTTCCCCCACATACCAGCTTCGGCTGACCGACGTTTTGTTTGTCGGCGTTTTAGGTACAAGCCAAAAGGACAAATAGTAAATCGTCATATTATGAAATACATGAAGTAAACTACAAGGAGGTTTAGTTAGAGTAGAATCCTTAAGTGGATAGAAGTTTAGAGATCCAAGTTTTCGAAAAGGTATGCAAAAAAAATTATTTTCTTACAGCTTTCAGTATAGTATGTTAAAATTTGCTTGGTTAATTGTCGAACCTTTGATCCGGAAGTCATGGGTGTGGCTTCGATCTCTCGGTATCCCTTAATTTGGTATCAGATCCTAGGTTCCTCATTTAACCATTAATAATTATTAAATTTTACAAACTCCATAGAACCCAAGGGAGTTATTAGAGGATTATCCGAAAGATGGAGGTGTCTAGAAAAGGATCACGACCAGGGGCTGGCAATATTTTCCTCCGCACCGCTAGTTGGAATACGAGGACTCCCGGATCCGTGTGACTGCCTGGCCAAAGTCTTAGGGTATGAATCGAAATAAGATACCTTTAGGACTTTCTCATCTTATTCATCCCTTCTCATCACAAAATTCTGTTAAGGACCTGAAGGATTAGGGTTTTATTTCTTCTTCTCCTCACCCTCTGGAGGTATGAGTAAGGTTAATAAGGTTTAAGGAATCCACCACCAAATTAATAAAAGACATGTAAATAAGATGTCATGGACATAAGCTTAATAGATTAAGCGCAAACTAAATAATAGATACATGCTTAGGTCGTATGACATAAGTTGACATGTCCTCATAAGAGACCTGAGGCTAGACCTTCTTGTCAAGAGGATAAGTTAGCCTTGGAGATAGAGATCTCCATTGCAAGTAGAAACCTGACACATCCTTTGAGGATGATGTTAACCCTAAACCTATGTGAAGGTTAGAGAGAGATGAGTTGGACTAGGTGTTTTAAGGGGCATGCCTTTGGGATGCCATATGATCCATGGGTGACCTAGCATCTTTGGCAACCCAACCCTGGGAAGGGTCGTGCATGTTAGGGTAAAGGATAGCTCCTTAGATGATGATGTTAGTGAAGGACCATAGAAACCCTATGGGCCTGTGCAAGTAGGGTATAGCTGGCACCTAGGGCACGTCATAGTGCTGAAAGTAGGATGAAACCCTGGATAAGGAATTATGATGGAGCATAAAGGGTTATGGATGATCTTGAGCAACCATAAGTTCGAACTAGGCTTCACCCATGTAGAGCATGCTTTTGAGGTTGATCCTTCATGAAGTGAGGACCTCTAATGGTGAGGTTGGATGTAGGGTTAGCTCTAGAGAGTGCTGGAAACCCAACAAGAAGGTGGGAAGCCTAAAACCCTGAACAATGGATGATAGTGGTTGTCTCATGATCGATCCCTAAAATTTGATGATATCTTGGTTGCCTTTAGAGGGACCAAACCCTAGAGAGTGAAGATGAAGCATCTGGTGCCTATGTGCCTACGGTATAGGTGTTTACCTTCTAAGGGGGAAGAAGAGTTCCTTAGACCTAGAAAAGTGTAGTAGCAGGTTATGAGGCCTTGTACCTTGTTGGTTGTCCTTAAGGAGGACCCAACCCTAAGTGTTGCTCGAGTTGAAGGATGACAAGAAGTGCATGTCATGCCTTTGTATGCTTGATTCATACTTAAGAGATAGAGCATGCAGTTGTACACCTACAAGTGAACCTAGGGTCCTAGGCCTAAGAGGGGAAGTGGTGTACCTAATGCTCATGATGAGAAGTTGAGTTCCTATAGAAGCGATCATGGTACTCCTCATGTATAGAGGAAAAAGGGAAGCCCCTTAAGTTTAAGGTGTGTTTGATGGACCCCTCACAACTAGGATGATGATTAAGGAAAGTATGATCTTGATCCAACATCGAGGAAAGAGGATAAGTATGACCTAGCATGGTACAATAGGTGATATGCTTGTGCCTTAATAGCTTGCTAGGGTTAAGTAGGCTCATGTGGAGGTAAACCCTAGACCTAAGAGATTTTGTGACCTTGTTGTCAAGAGATAGTTTTCCTCCCATCTTGGGAGAGGGACCCCTTTGGTAGGGTGTATATCAGTTTTTTTGGTTTAAGGTAACCTAAAGAGGTCTCATAGGATCTTGAGAAGCTAAGTGAAAAATACATGGTATGAGAATGAACATGTATACCCATAGATATCCATCTCTATTTCATATGAATGTGTTAGCATGGAGGTAACCGGTATGGGGCTTGACCAAGGTAGGCAGGTTGTCATGATCCCTATGAAAGGATGAGAGCCAACCCATGAATGCAGAAAGAGAGATGATGGAGACTTGGGTAAGGTTCTAAGTGAACATGTACTATAATGGAAAATCCTAAGTCTATCCTAGGGTCAGGTAGGGGTAAGACCGATGAAAGTAGGAGTTGCCTAATTCCCCAGTTGCACATGACCATAGGGTCGGGAGGTAACAACTATCACTGTCTGAGGGCCATGGGTTAGAAGATTGATCACCTTCATGAACTCATGGGACCCAAAGGGCAGATGAGTAGGGCACTGTCTTGATGCATGAGGGAAGAGGGATGACCCCAAAAAGAGCCGGTACCCTATAGACCTAGAGGAGATGACCAAGGATATAAACCTTAGTAGGTTCAAGACTAGTATGATATCATGATGTCTGTGATGTAGAGACATATGTGGCACGTTGAAACTTAGATGTAAAGCTGTATTGGCAAGGTGGGATGTACCATCTCTACTTTTGGAACATGAAGAACTATGTATTTGGAATGCATCCAAATACTTATATCCTCTTGTTATGGGAGTGAGAGATAGGACATTACGCATGCCATACACCAAGGATAAGATATGATGTAGGTTGGAACGTTGCCACGAGAAATGGGGATAGAGAAGATAACCTACCCTGGTAAAGTGAATGATACATGGATTGTTTGCAAACACTAAGAGGAATGAGGTAGTAACCTTATGAGGATGTTTTTATCATGAGCTATGTAGAACTTACAAGTTATACCAGGTTGAGTTTGATCAGCATGATGATGAAATCAGAGAGTGTTCTTAATGAAGATAGACATAGAGGTTGAGGTGAGAGGATAAGTGAAATGCATGGAAGTGTATGTCTTCAACGTTACCTAATACCTAAGGATGTGAAAAGGTAATGGATGCTCTGGGTGAGATACATCTGACTTTTTTGACTAGAAGCTAGAAGAGGTTGTTTGGATAACCCTAAGTTTGAATAGGAGAGGCGTTGGATAACAATCAGATGTAACAAGATTCGTTGAAAGGTTAAGGGTTGTCTGGTTAGCCAGTCTAGTCCTGGATGCAATGAAAGGATGGTGGTAGAACCTCAGATGCTCTTCTTTGGAAAAGAAGGTGATGAAACCCCGACTAGAGTGGTTTAGGGTTTCTGAGGAATCGATCTTGAGGAATCATGACATACAGGAAATCATGATTGAAGATCACCATACACTGTGGTAAATGGCAATAGCACTTTGGATGCTTAAGATGAAGTTGCATGTGGTTTATGGCCATGCAAGCCAGGAGGTAAATGACGAACCCCAGTAACCCAGTGTATCGATATAGAGGACAAAAGAGTCCCTGAGAGGGAATGGGAGCTGAACACTATGGATGTTGTGATAGGTCTTCCCTAGGCCAAGGAAGGTCGAGATGCAATATGGGTTATGGTAAGTCGCCTGGCCTAAATGACATGAGAAAGAAAGAGTTCAGTCAAGGGACAAATCTAGTTGAACTACCCGTGAGAGAGATGGTTCAACTACACCATGAAGCGAGTTCAAAGGTTCTTGAGTTTGACCTAAGGGTTTCCTTCCAAAAGATGGAAGTAGGTGCATGAAGAACTCAATGTTAGTATAGTTTATCACCCCTAACTATGGTTAGTATGATCCAGACTAAAGGGTCTGATGAGGGCATGCGTGCTCGTTCATGGGTGATAGCTAGAGACAGTTCTTGTTCTATGAAAGATGTGACAATGACCACCATAGCCAGTATTGGGTTTTATAAGAAGCTCTGTAAGGGGGGGATTGTGTCGGTCACCACTTCAGTAAGGTGATGTTGGTGAAAGGACCAAATGATGGTTAAAAAAAAAGGGACCACAGTGAGTGTAGATGAAGTCACTTTGATTGTGCAAGGGCTGAAAAGAGCCTTGAAACGATGAGAGTCGTGAGCAGATGCAAAGTAGACTGACTTACAAGTTACTGTGGAAGAATATGTGAGAATTCGACCCCTCTGAGCTGCATCTGAGAAAGCTGAGTCCCCGATACATGGGTTCATTAGAGATGGATGGGTGGAGATGGTTAGGTTTTGACTTTACCCCTCAGGATAAAGTAATATGTGACGAGTTCCATGTGTCCAATTTAGAGCACTATGTGAGGTACCCGACCGTGTGCTGAGCAATGAACCTAGTAAGGCCCAAGGGAGGCTGACATGGCCTGAGTCACCTGTGCAGTTTATAGACGCCAGGATGCAAGAACTCAGAGAAAAGAATATGTGATAGTAAAGGTTCTTTGAAAATGCCATGAGTACGGCAAAGCCACATAGGGGCCAATGATGGACATGGAAAAGTCTTATCCTGAATTGTTTGTTTGCTTGTTTGAATTTTGAGGACAAAATTCCTATAAGAGGGGAAGGATGTTATAACCCCAATTTTTGGGTTCAATTGGTGAGAAATAAAATTCTCATATTAAAGATAATTGAAAAAATAATGATATAATTTGTTTTTAAGACATGTATTTCATTTACAATAGCCTTGATAATTGTTTTGTGGGCTTTATTGGCTATTGGGCTCAAATAACAAGAAAATTTAATTAGTAATTGAATAATTGAATATTTGAGAAAAGGAAGAGGTAGAAACCTCTAGAAGGCACATCCAAAGAGGATTTCGTGCCTCTTGGGTTCCTTGGGTTCCAAGGAGTCCAAAGTTTCATAAAGAGTGCAATAAGAAAAGAAAAGATTAATTATGTATTTCTTTATTAAGAAAGAAATTGAAAACAATGAGAAAATGTGGAAAATAAGTGAAAAGAGGTATAATTGAGTTATCCTTTGTGAAATTTCGTATCCCAAGGATTTCTAATGTTAAAGGGAATACCAATGAGGAAAATAAAAGAGAAATAAAGAAAGATTCTCAAAAAGATTTATTTTAATGAGAAATAAACAAGATAATGTGAAATAATGCATAAAGATGTGTCTAGAAGGATAATAAATATCCAATAAAAAGAATTTCGAAATAATGGAGTGTCTTGGGATCCAAGGAGTCCCAATAAAGAGGAAGGAAAGAGAAAATATCAAAATTTGCAAGATAAAAGATAATATGATATATTATTAATGATTTTGGTGGCATTATGAAAAAGGAAATGATTTCTATTGAAAATAGAATATAATTTTGTGTCAATAAATGAAAAGGCAAGTACAAAGAAGATAAACGATATAATTTTCGAAATCCTAATATCAAAAGAAGGAGGAATATTAAGGAATTAAGAGAGAGAGAGAAACTAGCTTCTTCATGAAGGAAATATATTCCTATTGGGAAAAGGCTTTGCTAATGCATGGATGAAGGAGGTAGGGCGTGGATACTCTCCCCTATATAAGGGGTATAGCCCTTGGCCGAGATCAGGATAATCCCCATGAATCTTCTCTCTCCTTCTTCTTATTTTCATCCACCAACCCTAGACATGAGAGTTTACTATTGTCATGGGCCCCAAGAAGCTGCAATGGGTCTCGAAGGAGGTGCAAAGCTCGTGAGACAATCCTTAAATGATTTGTTACCCTTTCCATGCTCCCGACCTCATGCAGTTCGCGGCCGAAGACCTGGAACCCGCAGTAAGTCGCGGCCTTGGTGTGCATAGGACCAGCCACCTCAGCCATTAATTGAAGGTTCCCCATGTGCGCCAAGGCACAACGGAGGTGGAGGAAGTTTTTCCGGAGGCCTTCGAGGTCTGTAGTGGAGAGAGGCAGCCGCACCTTGCTGCAGATCGGCGTCCAGAGCTAGGTTTCGCAAGGTTGAAGAAGGTCTTGGGCCATTGGACCATTCTGCCCTCTGCGGGCTAAAGACGCGCACAACTTAAGTGAGGGTATTTGTGTCTTTTCGAAATGTTCTCATGAGCAACGTTGCATGGGGCAGGACACATGGCGACTTCTGATTGGCCGTGGTAAGTGTTTTCTTGCAAAAATCATATATAATTATTCGTAACTCGGAATATAGTGAAACTATACATCAAATTGCTCAGAAAAATGAGGGTAATTCAATAAAAATATGTTTAGAAGATAATTCCTCTTGCTATGCGAAAAGTAGTGTAAATAATCATCTTTCATGAATTAAAGACTGAGAAACCCTATTTTGATATGATTAATGGGTTTAATAGGGTTGATGTTAACCTGTTAAATGTAAAAAGGTACATTATGTTCAAAAAGGAAGAACTTTGCACATGATTAGTCTAATTTCGAGTTTACGTGCTTAAATATGCTTGAAATTGGAAAAGTACATAAAGTTATCATCTTTAATGATTTAATTAAAGAAAAACCCTTAGATTTGATGATAGATGGATTTAATGTTGTTCAATGGATAATTCAAACTGATATTGACCTGTTGTTAATAAAAGTGAAAATAGGATCTGAAAAGATGATCTTTTTATATACTTGACTTAATTTAGGATTTTGCGCATGATTATGCATTAATGAGCTTGAAAACCCTAATTTAGGAGAATATGTCTTTTAATTGTTTTAATGGTTCAAATCCATGAATAAATAAGGATGTGTTGATCCTAAGTCATTTTGGGTATAAAAGACTATTAAAATGAATAGTTGAGCAATTAAGGTTCATATAAATGGAAAAGAGTATTTTAGGGTTTGTTAACCTAAAAGGGATAAAGTTTGAGAAATTGATCTAAGAGACCCTAATGAATAATAATGAAATCTTAATGCGGATTCGAAATCCTAGAAAGAGAATCCAAGTCAATAAAGTAGATTCTTGATAAAGTGTGTAATAAATAGAGTACATATTCTTTTCAGGAATTATGTGATGATTGAATTACTTGCTTGGATTTGTTGATTGGCTTGATTGTATATACTTGAAGTATATGTTGAATAATCTGCATAACTCATCAAATAATGTATGTGGTTAATTATGAATAACCGCTTAGGTTTTCCGACAGATTCTCGGATGTTTAATCGCATTGAATGCAACTAAACTGTTTGGATGTTCATATTGTGATTATAAAGTGACTATGACTACCACATAATGTATATGCCTTCTAGCTCAGATCTTGGTCCCCTCTGTGTCGTAATGGCTGACCTGGTATATGGCTACCTAGAGGGTAGGTCCATCAGGTCATGAATGACTTAGTATATGGCTACCTAGAGGGTAGGTCCATCAAGTCAGAGTGAGTCAGATATTGGGCTACCTTTGGGTGGTGCCATGTGACTCTACCTTTACAGAGGTACCATATAAGTCCTTACAGGGACAACACAGAGTTGTGGATAAGTAGTGATTGAGTAGTTTGGCTTAAAATGTAATCTTGATTGTTAAATGATTAATTGAATGATTACATTGTTAACGTATTTACATGATTATTGTTTCCCCCACATACCAGCTTCGGCTGACCGACGTTTTGTTTGTCGGTGTTTTAGGTACAAGCCAAAAGGACAAACAGTAAATCATCATATTGTGAAATACATGAAGTAAAATACAAGGAGGATTAGTTAGAGTAGAATACTAAAGTGGATAGAAGTTTAGAGATCCAAGTTTTCAAAAAGTTATGCAAAAAAATTTATTTTCTTACAGCTTTCAGTATAGTATGTTAAAATTTGATAATTATTCTTGGTTAATTGTCGAACCTTTGATCCGGAAGTCATGGGTGCGGCTTCGATCTCTCAGTATCCCATAATTGGGGGTTATCGGGAGGTGGGGTCGTAACATTTGGTATCAGAGCCTAGGTTCCTCATTTAACCATTAATAATTATTAAATTTTACAAACTCCATAGAACCCAAGGGAGTTATTAGAGGATTATCAGAAAGACAGAGGTGTCTAGAAAAGGATCACGACTGGGGGATGGCAATATTTTCCTCCGCACCACTAGTTGGAATACGAGGACTCCCAGATCCGTGTGACTGCCTGGCCAAAGTCTTAGGGTATGAATCGAAATAAGATACCTTTAGGACTTTCTCATCTTATTCATCCCTTCTCATCACAAAATTCTATTAAGGACGTGAAGGATTAGGGTTTTGTTTCTTCTTCTCCCCACCTTCTAGAGGTATGGGTAAGGTTAATAAGGTTTAAGGAATCCTCCACCAAATTAATGAAAGGCATGTAAATAAGATTTCATGGACATAAGTTTAATAGATTAAGCGCAAACTAAAGAATAGATACATGCTTAGGTCGTATGACATAAGTTGTCATGTCATCAGAAGAGACCTGGGGCTAGACCTTCTTGTCAAGAGGATAAGTTAGTCTTGGAGATAGAGATCTCCATTGCAAGTAGAAACCTGGCACATCCTTTGAGGATGATGTTAACCCTAACCCTATGTGAAGGTTAGAGAGAGATGAGTTGGACCACGTGTTTGAAGGGACATGCCTTTGGGATGCCATATGATCCATGGGTGACCAAGCACCCTTGGCAACCCAACCCTGGGAAGGGTCGTGCATGTTAGGGTAAATGATAGCTCCTTAGATGATGATGTTAGTGAAGGACCATAGAAACCCTATGGGCCTGTGCAAGTAGGGTATAGCTGGCACCTAGGGCACGTCATAGTCTTGACAGTAGGATGAAACCCTGGATAAGGAATTATGATGGAGCATAAAGGGTTATGGATGATCTTGAGCAACCATAAGTTTGAACCTAGGCTTCACCCATGTAGAGCATGCTTTTGAGGTTGATCCTTCATGAAGTGAGGACCTCTAATGGTGAGGTTGGATGTAGGGTTAGCTCTAGAGAGAGATGGAAACCCAACAAGAAGGTGGGAAGCCTAAAACCCTGAACAATGGATGATAGTGGTTGTCTCATGATCGATCTCTAAAATTTGATGATATCTTGGTTGCCTTTAGAGGGACCAAACCCTAGAGAGTGAAGATGAAGCATCTGGTGCCTATGTGCCTACGGTATAGGTATTTACCTTCTGAGGGGGAAGAAGAGTTCCTTAGACCTAGAAAAGTGTAGTAGTAGGTTATGAGGCCTTGTACCTTGTTGGTTGTCCTTAAGGAGGACCCAACCCTAAGTGTTGCTCGAGTTGAAGGATGACAAGAAGTGCATGTCATGCCTTTTGCATGCTTGGTTCATAGTTAAGAGATAGAGCATGCAGTTGGACACCTACAAGTGAACCTAGGGTCCTAGGCCTAAGAGGGGAAGTGGTGTACCTAATGCTCATGATGAGAAGTTGAGTTCCTATAGAAGGGAGCATGGTACTCCTCATGTATAGATGAAAAAGGGAAGCCCCTTAAGTTTAAGGTGTGTTTGATGGACCCCTCATAACTAGGATGATGATAAAGGAAAGTATGATCTTGATCCAACATCGAGGAAAGAGGATAAGTATGATCTAGCATGGTACAATAGGTGATATGCTTGTGCCTTAATAACTTGCTAGGGTTAAGTAGGCTCATGTGGAGGTAAACCCTAGACCTAAGAGATTTTGTGACCTTGTTGTCAAGAGATAGTTTTCCTCCCATCCTGGGAGAGGGACCCCTTTGGTAGGGTGTATATCAGTTTTTTTGGTTTAAGGTAACCTAAAGAGGTCTCATAGGATCTTGAGAAGCTAAGTGAAAAGTACATGGTATGAGAATGAACCTGCAGACCCATAGATATCCATCTCTATTGCATATGAATGTGTTACCATGGAGGTAACCGGTATGGGGCTTGACCAAGGTAGGCAGGTTGCCATGATCCCTATGAAAGGATGAGAGCCAACCCATGAATGCAGAAAGAGAGATGATGGAGACTTGAGTAAGGTTCTAAGTGAACATGTACTATAATGGAGAATCCTAAGTCTATCCTAGGGTCAGGTAGGGGTAAGACCGATGAAAGTAGGAGTTGCCTAATTCCCCAGTTGCACATGACCATAGGGTCGGGAGGTAACCACTATCACTGTCTGAGGGCCATGGGTTAGGAGATTGATCACCTTCATGAACTCATGGGACCCAAAGGGCAGATGCGTAGGGCACTGTTACAACCCCAATTTTGGATTCTTTTGGGTGGAAATGCAATTTCCCCAATAAAAGGTATGACTATGTGTATTGAATGTTTGAATAGATTCCTTTGATAAATATCCTTGTGTGTTTGGGTTTTGTGGGCCTTGTTGGCTATTAGGCCCAATAACAAGAAAAAAATAAATAAAATATATATTGTTTTAGATGATTAAAAGAGTAATTATCTGGACATCTTGGATAACACAATGTTAGAGACATCAAACAATAATATTCCAATTTATATTTAGTACACATGAAAATAATAATGGAAAATAAGAGAATTCTATAATTTGGGAGGAAAAAGGAGGATTCATGAAGCAACAATACTTGCTTTAATGAGATGCTTAAAAGATCAAATCTATATAAAAATACATCCAAATAAATCTCAATTATAGAATATTATTGAGGTAATATTAATAAGTTCTTATATTGCATTTAGAAGATAAAGCAAAGAGAGATAATAAGGAACTATCTATTTTGTACATGTTTCCTTTGGAAATACTCTCTTTACAAAAATAACAAAATACTTTCCATGAAGGCACTCCGTATTTGTGAAGGAGGCCAAAATAAGGCAAGAAAAGGGAGTACCTTGATGGTATATAGGAGTAATGAAATATAGAAAAGAAGTGGTTTATCTGTTAGTGTTTGTGATATAGGGAAACTCCTACCCATATCAATATATCGTGACCACAACTTTCTGTACAGAAAAGGGGAAAGTGGGACTTTCCTGGAGGACCAACCCTATATATCAGGATAAAAGGGGACCTACCAAGTTTTCTGTCATATCCTTCTCTTGCCATCACTCTTCTATAAACCCTACCCCGATGCTATAAAAGATGAGCCATCCCTCCTTCTTTTGGATGTGTCTTAGAGATCAAGGACTGAAGGACATCGGCAGCAGGGTTGCAGATCGTGGAGGCATGGCAACCATCCCGAGCCCCTCCCCCACGTTGTGCCCTGGTCTAGGCAAACAACCCTGAGAACTGCAGGAAGATCTAAGATCTCGCCTATCCCCGCCATGACGCCCAACAGGTGGTGTAGTGGCCAAGGCGGTGAGTAGCAGACTTGGCAGGGTCATGCCGCTGGTAAGGAAAGAAGGAGACAGAGAGCTCACCAACCTTGAGCGTCGAGGGGAACGGTAGTGGCTGTCCAAGTCCGCTCGTAGTTGACTTCAGTCCCGACATCGAGCGTCGTCGGCGCTAGCTCGGGAGGGATATGCGGGGCCAGGGTATAAGAAGTGTGAGTGGCATGAGGGGGGGGCGCCATTAGGATGCCTCCAGCAGCAACTCAGGACTCAGTCGGGGTGACTGAGGAGCACCGAGCGGCTTGCGGATCGGCTCTGGCGTGACGACATCGGGCAGAAACCTAGTATGCAGGAGGATCTGCTCTGAGGAAGGAAGGCCCTTACAGAGGCCTTGCTCGGGTTTGGAACCCCCATCCTCATCGGGCGGCATGGAGCAGGACTGCTGCCGCGGCGGACGCACGCGGATCCCGGCTCCTGCGCAAGGTAGGGGAAGAAACAAATCGAAAAGACGAAACCACCCCCAGCACGCAAAGGAAGACAATCTACCGAGGTAAGGGCATTTAGGTCTTTTAGTTATGTTTTGAGGACCCGCCCGTGTGGCATATTAGGCGATAGCAAGCGCTGAGGTGTCAGCATGTTATTGGTCCAAATTTGATTAACTTGCAAAATATGTAGTTAATTATTAATAGGTCGAATAAAGACATGTTATACATGAAAGTTGATTAGGAAAACGTGAAGAATCCAATACAAATATAATTAAAGCCTGATTCCTTGTGCAATTCGAAAAGTAATGCAAGATATCAACTTTAATGTAGTAATGTTTAAAGAACCCTATTTTGGTATGATTAAAGTGATTAGTAGGGTTTAGTAGATGATTAAAGTTGATATTAGCCTGTTAATTATAAAAAGGAACATTAGGAAGAAAAAGGATGGACTTTGTATATAATTAGTTAATTTAGAGTTTCATATGCATGAATATACTTTAATGGGCCTTGAAACCCTAATGTTGATTAATTTGACTATCAATGGCTTTAATTGATTAATTTCATGATTAAAGTTGGAATATGCTAAATCTAAGATATTTTGAGCATTAAAGTTCCTAATTTGTGGATAATACCCTAAATGTAGTAATTAGGGTTTTCTCGTGAATAAAATGTGGAATTAATTGCAAATCGAGTTTATATGCGATTTGGATCATAATGAACTATGAATTAATAATAAATGTGAATAATGATCTTGTCATGGATTAAAAGGATAAAATTAGTAGCTTTAATAAAAAGAGGCTTAATGAGCTTAATTAATGGTTAATTATGCCTTTAAACCGGAATTGATAATTAGATGTGCACATAAATAGGGTTTGTGATCAATTGTGTTAAATTAGGGTTTAAAATAATAAAAGATGAAGGGAAACCCTAATTGCAATGGAAACCCTAAAAGTGGACTAGAAACCCTAAGAAGCGAGCTAGATTTAATAGATCTTAATGACATGAGTAATAAAAGGAAATTGTATAATTGTTTCAGGATCTTATTGAATGCTTGCTTACTCGTTGTTGATTATTCTTGCACCTGAATCTACATGTACAGGTATGTGGTTACGCTTATGACTACCCGAATTAGTTTTTCGGGATTCTGTCGATGTTTTCATCGTGACTTGAACTAAACTTTTGGATGTTTTAATTCATGCAAATTCTAAAGTGAATATGACTATCACATAAGAGATATGCCTACTAGCTCAGATCCTAGTCCCCTCTGTAGCTTAATGGGTTGACCTAGTAAATGGCTACCAATGGGGTAGGCCCATCAGGTCATTAAATGACTTAGTAAATGGCTACCAATGGGGTAGGTCCATCAAGTCATCATGAGTCAGGGATTGGTTTACCTTTGGGTAGGACCATGCGACTCCATAACCCTAGGTATTGGCTACCTGTGTGGTAGGGCCATGGGGGTAAGGATCTACCATATGAGAGAGGTGGTATCCATGTCCACTGCAGGGACGTTACAGAGAAAGGGGATAGGCAAGGATTGAGTAGTATTGCTTAAAACGTAATCTTGGTTGTTAAATGATATTTGGTTGATTACATTGTTAACATAGTTGCACAATTATTGTTTCCCCCACATACCAGCTTTGGCTGACCGACGTTTTGTTTGTCGGCATTTTAGGTACAAAGGAAAAGAACAAACAGTAAAGTGGCATATGTGGAATTAAAAGAGAAGTAACGTGCACAAGAGGATTAGTTAGATTAGTATCTTCATGGATAGAAGATTAGAAATCCCAGATTTTAAAATGGAAACAAAGTTTTATTTTATACCAGTTTTTAGTTTAGTTGGTAAAGTTTATTAATTGTTATTGATTATTTGTCGAACTTTTGATCTTGTTAATTGAATAACGACTCTATCGTTCGGGTCTCCCTTAATTGGGGGTTACCAAGAGGTGGGGTCATTACAATTGGTATCAAAGCATAGGTTCCTCAAGTAATCTTTAATAATTATTAAATTTTACAAATTCTGTAGAACCCAAGGGAGTTATTAGAGGATTATCTGAAAGAAAGAGGTGTCTCGAAAAGGATCACGACCGGGGGCTGGCAATATTTTCCTCCGCACCGCTAGTCGGAATACGAGGACTCCCGGATCCGTCTGACTTCCTGGCCAAAGTCTTAGGATATGACTCGAAATAAGATACATTTAGGACTCTCTCGTCTTGTTCATCCCTTCTCAACTCAAATTCTGTTAAGGACCTTAAGGATTAGGGTTTCCTCTCTTCTCCTCACCCTCTTGAGGTATGGGTAAGGTTAATAAGGATTAAGGGATCCTCCACCAAATTAATGAAAAGCATGTAAATAAGATGTCATGGACATAATCGTAATAGATTAAGCGCAAGCTAATGAATAGATACATGCTTAGGTCGTATGACATAAGTTGTCATTGCCCTCAGAAGAGACCTGAGGAGAGAGGATGAGTAGAGAGAGTTAGTCCTGGAGGTAGAGACCTCCATTAAAAGTAGAGACCTAGCACATCCTTTGAGGATGATGGTAACCCTAACCCTAAGTGAGGGTTAGAGAGAGATGACGTGATGAGTTAGATGTCATGGTAGACCAAGTGTTTGGATATACCTACCTTGCATGCCATATGAGCCATGAGAGGTTAGATGATCAAGTACCTATGGCAACCCAACTCTGGGAAGGTTCGTGCATGTTTGAGCGAAAGATAGATCCTTCGGGGATGAGGTTAGAGAAGAACCTATAGAAACCTTATGGGCTGTTGCAGGTAGGGTATATCTTGCACCCAGAGTACGTCAGTGGATTGCAATAGGTTGAAACCATGTCCGGTATGCATAATGGATGACTCATGGGATGAGCATAAAAGGCTAGGTATAATCTTGAGCCAAACATGAGTTGGGCATAGGCTTCACCCTCGAAGAGGTATACCTATGAGCTTGATCCTTCATGGAGAGATGACCTCCAGTAGTATGGCTGGATGTGGAGTTAGCTCTAGAGAGAGGATGATGCTTCTAGTACCTATGGTATAAGTGATTACATGTTGGATGAGATAAAGAGTACTTTAGACCCTAAGGAGGTTTAAGTAAATGGTTGTGTGGTTTTATACCTAGTTGGTTGTCCTTGAAGAGGACTCGACTCTGAGGTCTTACTCATATAAAAGGAGAGTACATGACATACCTTGGACGTGTTTGATTCATGGTTAAGAGTTTGAGCATGCAGTTGGATATCCAGAGGAGAACCTAGGGTTCCTAGGCCTAAGAGGGGAAGTAGTGTATCCGATGCTCCTGAAGAGATTTGAGTCTCTATAGTTTCAAGCATGGTACTCCTTGTGTGTAGAGGTAGAGGAAATCCCTTAAGTTAAGGGTATGTTTGATGAACCCCTCACCACTAAGTTGATCTGATGTTGAGGAAAGAGAACAAGTATAACCTAGCATAGTTAATAGGTGGTCTTCTTGTGCCTTGGTAGCTGTTGGATTAGGCATGCTCATGAGAATGTAAACCCTAAGGATGCTTGTGACCTTTGTTATCAAGGTGTAGTTTCCTCCCATCCTGGGAGAGCGACCCTTTGGTAGGGAGTTTACTAGTTTGGTTGGTGTTGAGGAAACCTAAGGAGGTTTCATAGGATCTTGAGAAGCTAGGTGAAGAGTACATGGCATGAGAATGAACCTATAGACCCATAGATAGCCATCTCTATGTGCATGCGGATGTGTTGCCATGGAGGTAACTGGTAAGGGGCTGACCAAGATAGGCAGGTCGCCATGATCCCTATGAAAGGATGAAACTTAGTCGTGAATGCAGAGAGAGATGATGAAGGCTTGGGTAAGGTTCTAAGTTGGACATGTACTATGTTAGAATCCTAAAGTCTATCCAAGGGTCAGGTATGGATAAGACCGGTGGAAGAAGGAGTTGCCTAATTCCCTAGTTGCACATGACCATGGGGTCGGGAGGTAACAACTATCATTGTCTGAGGGCCATGGGTTAGGAGATTGATCACCTTCATGAACTCATGGGACCCAAAGGGCAGATGAGTAGGGCACTCTCTGATTCATAAGGGAAAAGGGATGACCCCAAAAGTGTCGACTCCCTATAGACCTAGAGGAGATAACCTAGGATTATGCTTGAACCAAGTAAGTCCGAGACCAGTTTTCCCTGGAAGTAGTGTGGATATCATGATGTTTGTGATATAGAGACATAAGATGCATGTTTCAACTTGGATTTGAAAGTGTACGGGCAAGGTGGGCTGTACCATCTCTACTCTTGGAACAGGAAGAACTATGTATTTGAACTGCAGCCAAATGCTTATTTCTTCTTGTTATGGGAGTGAGAGATAGGACAGTACGCATGCCTTACACCAAGGATGAAGATGATGTAAGTTGGAATGTAACTACAAGGTATGATGATAGAGATGATAACATACCCTGGTAAAGTGAATAATACATGGATGGTTCACAAACACTAAGAGAGGTAGCGTAGTTAGCTTATGAGGATGTTTTATCAGGAACTATGTGGAATTTGCAAGTTAACCAAGGTCAAGTTCGATCACAGTGAGGATGAGCTCTGAGCTTCTTGATAGACTTAGAGTTTGAGATGAGATGATAAGTATAATACATGGAGGTGTATGTTACCTAACACCTAAGAAGTGGTAATGAATGCTCTGGTTGAGATATAGTGCCTAGTTTAGCTGGAAGCTAGAAGAAGTTGAGGTTGTTCGACTAACCCTATGTTTGGAAAGAGGATGTGTTTTGGCTAACACACAGAGGTAACAAGATATGTTGAACAAGTTAATGGATTGATGTAGTAAAAGGATGGTGATAGAACCTCAAATACACTTCTTTGGATAGGAAGATAATAAAACCCTTTTGAGAGTGGTTTAGGGTTTCTGAGGTATCAAGCTTGAGGAATCATAACTTTACAGGAGGACATGATATACTTTGGTTATACAAAGATATTAAGTGATGGTAGTATTCTGGATGCTTAGAACAAAGTTGCATGTAGCATGTGGCCATGCAAGCCAGGAGGTGAAGGACGAACACCATTAACCCAGTACAGGGATATAAAGTATAAAGAGTTCTCGAGAGGGAATGGGAGTTCATCACTATGCATGTTGTGAGTCTCTCCTAGACCAAGAAGGTCAAGATACAATATGGGTTATGGTAGATCGCCTTACCTAGATGACATGAGAAAGGAAGAGTTCTGCCAAGGGACAGATCTGGTTGAACTACATATGAAAAGAGACAGTTCAACTACACCATGATGCGAACTCAAAAGTTCTTGATGTGACCTAAAGGTTCACTTCCATGAGGTGGAAGTAGATACATGAGGAGCTCAGTGTTTGTACAGTCTATCACTCCATACTAATGGATAGTATGATCCAGACTAGAGGGTCTGATGAGGGCATGTGTGCTCATTTAGGGTGATACATAAAGACAATTCTTAAGATGTGATGTTAACCACCATAGCCTTTATCGGGATGCAAGAAGTTCTATAAGGAGGTTGTGTCGGTCACCACTTCATTATGATGATGTTGGTGAAAGAGGCCTCGCGAAGGTCAGAAAAGAACCACACTGTGTGCAGATGAAGTCGCTTGATCGTGCAATGGCTGAGAGAGAGCCCAAGGGTGACATGAGTTACGAGCTGATGCAAAGCAGACTGACATGTAGTTCACTGTGGGAGAATATGTGATGAGAAAATCTGGCCCCTCTGAGCTACAGCTGAGAAAGCTGAGTCCCCGATATATGGGTCCATTAGAGATGGATTGGTGGAGATGGTTGTGTTTAACCTTACCCTCAGCATAAAATGACGTGTTGCATGAGTCTGATCTAGAGCACTATGTGAGGTACCCAAACCATGTGTTTAGCCTTGAACCTGTTCAAATTTTGAGAGGTTGAAATGTCCTGAGTCACCTATGAGGGTATGATATACCAAGGTAAGAAAGAACTCAGATGGAAGAATATTAGATGATGAAGGTTCTTGGGAAGAACCATGGAAAGGTGAAGCTACATGGGAGCCATGATGGACATATGAAAGGATTATCCTGTTTGTTTGCTTACTTGATGGAATTTTGAGGGCAAAATTCTTATAAGAGGGGAAGGATGTTACAACCACAATTTTGGATTCTTTTGGGTGGAAATGCAGTTTCCCCAATAAAAGGTATGACTATGTATATTGAATGTTTGAATAGATTCCTTTGATAAATATCCTTGTGTGTTGGGGTTTCGTGGGCCTTGTTGGCTATTAGGCCCAATAACAAGAAAAAAAGAAATAAAATATATATTGTTTTAGATGATTAAAAGAGTAATTATCTGGACATCTTGGATAACACAATGTTAGAGACATCAAACAATAATATTCCAATTTATATTTAGTACACATGAAAATAATAATGGAGAATAAGAGAATTCTATAATTTGGGAGGAAAAAGGAGGATTCATGAAGCAACAATACTTGCTTTAATGAGATGCTTAAAAGATCAAGTCTGTATAAAAAGACATCCCAATAAATCTCAATTATAGAATATTATTGAGGTAATATTAATAAGTTCTTATATTGCATTTAGAGGATAAAGCAAAGAGAGATAATAAGGAACTATCTATTTTGTACATGTTTCCTTTGGAAATACTCTCTTTACAAAAACAACAAAATACTTTCCATGAAGGCACTCCGTATTCGTGAAGGAGGCCAAAATAAGGCAAGAAAAGGGAGTACCTTGATGGTATATAGGAGTAATGAAATATAGAAAATAAGTGGTTTATCTGTTAGTGTTTCTGATATAGGGAAACTCCTACCCATATCAATATATCGTGACCACAACTCTCTTTACAGAAAACGGGAAAGTGGGACTTTCCTGGAGGACCACCCTGTATATCAGGATAAAAGGGGCCTACCGAGTTTGTCGTCATATCCTTCTCTTGCCATCACTCTTCTACAAACCCTACCCCGATGCTATATAAGATGAGCCATCCCTCCTTCTTTTGGACGTGTCTTAGAGATCAAGGACTGAAGGACATCGGCAGCAGGGTTGCAGATCGTGGAGGCATGGCAACCATCCCGAGCCCCTCCCCCACATTGTGCCCTGGTCTAGGCAGACAACCCTGAGAACTATAGGAAGATCTAAGATCTCACCCATCCCTGCCATGACGCCCAACAGGTGGTGTAGTAGCGAAGGCGGTGAGTAGCAGACTTGGCAGGGTCATGCCGCTGGTAAGGAAAGAAGGAGACAGAGAGCTCACCAACCTTGAGCGTCGAGGGGAAAGGTAGTGGTTGTCCAAGTCCGCTCATAGTTGACTTCAGTCCCGACATCGAGCGTCGTCGGCGCTAGCTCGGGAGGGATCTGCGGGGCCAGGGTATAAGAAGTGTGAGTGGCATGAGGGGGGCGCCATTAGGATGCCTCCGGCAGCAACTGAGGACTCATTCAGGGTGACCGAGGAGCACCGAGCGGCTTGCGCATCGGCTCTGGCGTGACGGCATCAGGCACAAACCTGGTGTGTAGGAGGATCTTCTCTGAGGAAGGAAGGCCCTTACGGAGGCCTTGTTGGGGTTTGGAACCCCCATCCTCGTCGGGTAGCATGGAGCAGGACTGCTGCCGCGGCGGACGCACGCGGAGCCCGGATCCTGCGCAAGGTAGGGGAAGAAACAAATCGAAAAGACAAAACCACCCCCAGCACGCAAAGGAAGCCAATCTACCGAGGTAAGGGTATTTAGGTCTTTTAGGTATGTTTTGAGGACCCGCCCGTGTGGCATATTAGGCGATAGCAAGCGCTGACGTGTCAGCATGTTATTGGTCCAAATTTGATTAACTTGCAAAATTTGTAGTTAATTATTAGTAGGTCGAATAAAGACATGTTATACATGAAAGTTGATCAGGAAAACGTGAAGAATCCAACAAAAATATAATTAAAGCCTGATTCCTTGTGCAATTCGAAAAGTAATGCAAGATATCAACTTTAATGTAGTAATGTTTAAAGAACCCTATTTTGGTATGATTAAAGTGATTAGTAGGGTTTAGTAGATGATTAAAGTTGATATTAGCCTGTTAATTATAAAAAGGAACATTAGGAAGAAAAAGGATGGACTTTGTATATAATTTGTTAATTTAGAATTTCATATGCATGAATATACTTTAATGGGCCTTGAAACCCTAATGTTGATTAATTTGACTATCAATGGATTTAATTGATTAATTTCATGATTAAAGTTGGAATATGTTGAATCTAAGATATTTTGAGCATTAAAGTTCCTAATTTGTGGATAATAAACTAAATGTAGTAATTAGGGTTTTCTCATGAATAAAATATGGAATTAATTGTAAATCGAGTTTATATGCGATTTGAATCATAATGAACTATGAATTAATAATAAATGTGAATAATGATCTTGTCATGGATTAAAAGGATAAAATTAGTAGCTTTAATAAAAAGAGGCTTAATGAGCATAATTAATGGTTAATTATGCCTTTAAACTGGAATTGATAATTAGATGTGCACATAAATAGGGTTTGTGATCAATTGTGTTAAATTAGGGTTTAA
The DNA here is from genome assembly GCA_963693085.1 of Alisma plantago-aquatica. Taxonomy (NCBI): domain Eukaryota; kingdom Viridiplantae; phylum Streptophyta; class Magnoliopsida; order Alismatales; family Alismataceae; genus Alisma; species Alisma plantago-aquatica. Next base: position 184,894,125 of record OY856413.1, on the reverse strand, counting down.
AATAATAAAAGATGAAGGGAAACCCTAATTGCAATGGAAACCCTAAAAGTGGACTAGAAACCCTAAGAAGCGAGCTAGATTTAATAGATCTTAATGACATGAGTAATAAAAGGGAATTGTATAATTGTTTTAGGATCTTATTGAATGCTTGCTTGCTCGTTGTTGATTATTCTTGCACCTGAATCTACATGTACAGGTATGTGGTTACGCTTATGACTACCCGAATTAGTTTTCCGGGATTCTGTTGATGTTTTCATCGTGACTTGAACTAAACTGTTGGATGTTTTAATTCATGCAAATTCTAAAGTGAATATGACTATCACATAAGAGATATGCCTACTAGCTCAGATCCTAGTCCCCTCTGTAGCTTAATGGGTTGACCTAGTAAATGGCTACCAATGGGGTAGGCCCATTAGGTCATTAAATGACTTAGTAAATGGCTACCAATGGGGTAGGTCCATCAAGTCATCATGAGTCAGGGATTGGTTTACCTTTGGGTAGGACCCTGCGACTCCATAACCCTAGGTATTGGCTACCTGTGTGGTAGGGCCATGGGGGTAAGGATCTACCATATGAGAGAGGTGGTATCCATGTCCACTGCAGGGACGTTACAGAGAAAGGGGATAGGCAAGGATTAAGTAGTATTGCTTAAAACATAATCTTGGTTGTTAAATGATATTTGGTTGATTACATTGTTAACATAGTTGCACAATTATTGTTTCCCCCACATACCAGCTTCGGCTGACCGACATTTTGTTTGTCTGCATTTTAGGTACAAAGGAAAAGAACAAACAGTAAAGTGGCATATGTGGAATTAAAAGAGAAGTAACATGCACATGAGGATTAGTTAGATTATTATATTCATGGATAGAAGATTAGAAATCCCAGATTTTAAAAGGTAAACAAATTTTTATTTTATACCAGTTTTCAGTTTAGTTGGTAAAGTTTATTAATTGTTATTGATTATTTGTCGAACCTTTGATCCTGTTAATTGAATAACGGCTCTATCCTTCGGGTCTCCCTTAATTGGGGGTTACCGGGAGGTGGGGTCGTTACAGGCACTCTCTTGATGCATGAGGGAAGAGGGATGACCCCAAAAAGAGCCGGTACCCTATAGACCTAGAGGAGATGACCAAGGATATAAACCTTAGTAGGTTCAAGACTAGTTTGATATCATGATGTATGTGATGTAGAGACATATGTGGCACGTTGCACCTTAGATGTAAAGGTGTATTGGCAAGGTGGGATGTACCATCTCTACATTTGGAACATGAAGAACTCTATATTTGGACTGCATCCAAATACTTATTTCCTCTTGTTATGGGAGTTAGAGATAGGAAATTATGCATGCCATACACCAAGGATAAGAGATGATGTAGGTTGGAACGTTGACATGAGAAATGGGGATAGAGAAGATAACCTACCCTGGTAAAGTGAATGATACATGGATGGTTTGCAAACACTAAGAGGAATGAGGTAGTCACCTTATGCGGATGTTTTTATCATGAGCTATGTAGAACTTACAAGTTATACCAGGTTGAGTTTGATCACCATGATGATGAAATCAGAGAGTGTTCTTAATGAAGATAGACATAGAGTTTGAGGTGAGAGGATAAGTGAAATGCATGGAAGTGTATGTCTTCAACATTACCTAATACCTAAGGATCTGAAGTGGTAATGGATGCTCTGGGTGAGATACATCTGACATGTTTGACTAGAAGCTAGAAGAGGTTGTTTGGCTAACCCTAAGTTTGAAAAGGAGAGGTGTTGTATAACAATCAGATGTAACAAGATTCGTTGAAAGGTCAAGGGTTGTTTGGTTAGCCAGTCTAGTCCTGGATGCAATGAAAGGATGGTGGTAGAACCTCAGATGCACTTCTTTGGAAAAGAAGGTGATGAAACCCCGACTAGAGTGGTTTAGGGTTTCTCAGGAATCGATCTTGAGGAATCATGACATACATGAAATCATAATTGAAGATCACCATACACTGTGGTAAATGGCAATAACACTTTGGATGCTTAAGATGAAGTTGCATGTGGTTTATGGCCATGCAAGCCAGGAGGTAAAGGACGAACCCCAATAACCCAGTGTATCGATATAGAGGACAAAAGAGTCCCTGAGAGGGAATGGGAGCTCAACACTATGGATGTTGTGATAGGTCTTCCCTAGGCCAAGGAAGGTCGAGATGCATTATGGGTTATGGTAAGTCGCCTGACCTAAATGACATGAGAAAGAAAGAGTTTAGTCAAGGGACAGATCTAGTAGAACTACCCATGAGAGAGATGGTTCAACTACACCATGAAGCGAGTTCAAAGGTTCTTGAATTTGACCTAAGGGTTTCCTTCCAAAAGATGGAAGTAGGTGCATGAAGAACTCAATGTTAGTATAGTTTATCACCCCTAACTGTGGTTAGTATGATCCAGACTAAAGGGTCTGATGAGGGCATGCGTGCTCGTTCATGGGTGATAGCTAGAGACAGTTCTTGTTCTATGAAAGATGTGACAATGACCACCATAGCCGGTATCGGGTTTTATAAGAAGCTTTGTAAGGGGGGGATTGTGTCGGTCACCACTTCAGTAAGGTGATGTTGGTGAAAGGACCACATGATGGTTAAAAAAAAGGGACCACAGTGAGTGTAGATGAAGTCACTTTGATTGTGCAAGGGCTGAAAAGAGCCTTGAGACGATGAGAGTCGTGAGCAGATGTAAAGTAGACTGATTTACAAGTTACTGTGGAAGAATATGTGAGAATCCGACCCCTCTGAGCTGCATCTGAGAAAGCTGAGTCCCCGATACATGGGTTCATTAGAGATGGATGGGTGGAGATGGTTAGGTTTTGACTTTACCCCTCAGGATAAAGTAATATGTAACGAGTTCCATGTGTCCAATTTAGAGCACTATGTGAGGTACCCGACCATGTACTGAGTAATGAACCTAGTAAGCCCCAAGGGAGGCTGACATGGCCTGAGTCACCTGTGCAGTTTATAGACGCCAGGATGCAAGAACTCAGAGAAAAGAATATGTGATAATAAAGGTTCTTTGAAAATGCCATGAGTACGGCAAAGCCACATAGGGGCCAATGATGGACATGGAAAAGTCTTATCCTGTATTGTTTGTTTGCTTGTTTGAATTTTGAGGACAAAATTCCTATAAGAGGGGAAGGATGTTATAACCCCAATTTTTGGGTTCAATTGGTGAGAAATATAAATTCTCATATTAAAGATAATTGAACAAATAATGATATAATTTGTTTTGAAGACATGGATTTCATTTACAATAGCCTTGATGATTGTTTTGTGGGCTTTATTGGCTATTGGGCTCAAATAACAAGAAAATTTAATTAGTAATTGAATAATTGAATATTTGAGAAAAGGAAGAAGTAGAAACCTCTAGAAGGCACATCCAAAGAGGATTTCGTGCCTCTTGGGTTCCAAGGAGTCCAAAGTTGCATAAAGAGTGCAATAAGAAAAGAAAAGATTAATTATGTATTTCTTTATTAAGAAAGAAATTGAAAACAATGAGAAAATGTGGAAAATAAGTGAAAAGAGGTATAATTGAGTTATCCTTTGTGAAATTTCGTATCCCAAGGATTTCTAATGTTAAAGGGAATACCAATGAGGAAAATAAAAGAGAAATAAAGAAATATTCTCAAAAAGAGTTATTTTAATGAGAAATAAACAAGATAATGTGAAATAATGCATAAAGATGTGTCTAGAAGGATAATAAGTATCCAATAAAAAGAATTTCGAAATAATGGAGTGTCTTGGGATCCAAGGAGTCCCAATAAAGAGGAAGGAAAGAGAAAATATCAAAATTTGCAAGCTAAAAGATAATATGATACATTATTAATGATTTTGGTGGCATTATGAAAAAGGAAATGATTTCTATTGAAAAGAGAATATAATTTTGTGTCAATAAATGAAAAGGCAAGTACAAAGAAGATAAACGATATAATTTTCGAAATCCTAATATCAAAAGAAGGAGGAATATTAAGGAATTAAGAGAGAGAGAGAGAAACTAGCTTCTTCATGAAGGAAATATATTCCTATTGGGAAAAGGCTTTGCTAATGCATGGATGAAGGAGGTAGGGTGTGGATACTCTCCCCTATATAAGGGGTAGAGCCCTTGGCCGAGATCAGGATAATCCCCATGAATCTTCTCTCTCCTTATTCTTATTTTCATCCACCAACCCTAGACATGAGAGTTTACTATTTTCATGGGCCCCTAGAAGCTGCAATGGGTCTCGAAGGAGGCACAAAGCTCCTGAGACAATCCTTAAACAATTTGTTACCCTTTCCATGCTCCCGACCTCGTGCAGTTCACAGCCGAAGACCTGCAACCCGCAACAGGTCCTGACCTTGGTGTGCATAGGACAACCCACCTCAGCCGTTAATCGAAGGTTCCCCATGTGCGCCAAGGCACAACGGAGGTGGAGGAAGCTTTTCCGAAGGCCGTCGAGGTTCGCAGTGGAGAGAGGCAGCCGCACCTTGCTGCAGATCGGCGTCCAGAGCTAGGTTTCGCAAGGTTGAAGAAGGTCTTGGGCCATTGGACCGTTCTGCCCTCTGCGGGCTAAAGACGCGCACAACTTAAGTGAGGGTATTTGTGTTTTTTCAAAATGTTCTCATGAGCAACGTTGCATGGGGCAGGACACATGGCGACTTCTGATTGGCCGTGCTAAGTGTTTTCTTGCAAAAATCGTATATAATTATTCGTAACTCGAAATATAGTGAAACTATACATCAAATTGCTCAGAAAAAATGAGGGGAATTAAATAAAAATAAGTTTAGAAGCTAATTCCTCTTGCTATGCGAAAAGTAGTGTAAATAATCATCTTTCATGAATTAAAGATTAAGAAACCCTATTTTGATATGATTAATGGGTTTAATAGGGTTGATGTTAACCTGTTAAATGTAAAAAGGTACGTTATGTTAAAAAAGGAAGAACTTTGCACATGATTAGTCTAATTTAGAGTTTACGTGCTTAAATATGCTTGAAATTGGAAAAGTACATAAAGTTATCATCTTTAATGATTTAATTAAAGAAAAACCCTTAGATTTGATGATAGATGGATTTAATGTTGTTCAATGGATAATTCAAGCTGATATTAACCTGTTGTTAATAAAAGTGAAAATAGGATCTGAAACGATGATCTTTTTATATAATTGACTTAATTTAGGATTTCGCGCATGATTATGCATTAATGAGCTTGAAAACCCTAATTTAGAAGAATATGTCTTTTAATTGTTTTAATGGTTCAAATCCATGAATAAATATGGATGTGTTGATCCTAAGTCATTTTGGGTATAAAAAACTATTAAAATGAATAGTTGAGCAATTAAGGTTCATATAAATGGAAAAGAGTATTTTAGGGTTTGTTAACCTAAAAGGGATAAAGTTTGAGAAATTGATCTAAGAGACCCTAATGAATATTAATGAAATCTTAATGCGGATTAGAAATTCTAGAAAGAGAATCCAAGTCAATAAAGTAGATTCTTGATAAAGTGTGTAATAAATAGAGTACATATTCTTTTCAGGAATTATGTGATGATTGAATTACTTGCTTGGATCTGTTGATTGGCTTGATTGTATATACTTGAAGTATATGTTGAATAATCTGCATGACTCATCAAATCAGGTATGTGGTTAATTATGAATTACCGCTTAGGTTTTCCGATGGATTCCTGGATGTTTAATCGCATTGAATGCAACTAAATTGTTTGGATGTTCATATTGCGATTATAAAGTGACTATGACTACCACATAATGTATATGCCTTCTAGCTCAGATCCTGGTCCCCTCTGTGTCGTAATGGCTGACCTGGTATATGGCTACCTAGAGGGTAGGTCCATCAGGTCATGAATGACTTAGTATATGGCTACCTAGAGGGTAGGTCCATCAAGTCACAGTGAGTCAGATATTGGGCTACCTTTGGGTGGTGCCATGTGACTCTACATTTACAGAGGTACCATATAAGTCCTTACAGGGACAACACAGAGTTGTGGATAAGTAGGGATTGAGTAGTTTGGCTTAAAATGTAATCTTGATTGTTAAATGATTAATTGAATGATTACATTGTTAACATATTTACATGATTATTGTTTCCCCCACATACCAGCTTCGGCTGACCGACGTTTTGTTTGTCGGCGTTTTAGGTACAAGCCAAAAGGACAAACAGTAAATCGTCATATTGTGAAATACATGAAGTAAAATACAAGGAGGATTAGTTAGAGTAGAATCCTTAAGTGAATAGAAGTTTAGAGATCCAAGTTTTCAAAAAGGTATGAAAAAAAATTTATTTTCTTACAGCTCTCAGTATAGTATGTTAAAATTTGATAATTATTCTTAGTCAATTGTCGAACCTTTGATCCGGAAGTCATGGGTGCAGCTTCGATCTCTCGGTATCCCTTAATTGGGGGTTATCGGGAGGTGGGGTCGTAACATTTGGTATCAGAGCCTAGGTTCCTCATTTAACCATTAATAATTATTAAATTTTACAAACTCCATAGAACCCAAGGGAGTGAATAGAGGATTAGTTGAAAGACGGAGGTGTCTAGAAAAGGATCACGACCGGGGGCTGGCAATATTTTTCTCCACACCGCTAGTCAGAATACGAGGACTCCTGGGTCCGTGTGACTGCCTGGCCAAAGTCTTAGGGTATGAATCGAAATAAGATACCTTTAGGACTTTCTCATCTTATTCATCCCTTCTCATCACAAAATTCTGTTAAGGACCTGAAGGATTAGGGTTTTCTTTCTTCTTCTCCTCACCCTCTGGAGGTATGAGTAAGGTGAATAAGCTTTAAGGAATCCTCCACAAAATTAATGAAAGGCATGTAAATAAGATGTCATGGACATAAGCTTAATAGATTAAGCGCAAATTAAATAATAGATACATGCTTAGGTCATATGACATAAGTTGTCATGTCCTCAGAAGAGACCTGAGGCTAGACCTTCTTGTCAAGAGGATAAGTTAGACTTGGAGATAGAGATCTCCATTGCAAGTAGAAACCTGACACATCCTCTGAGGATGATGTTAACCCTAACCCTATGTGAAGGTTAGAGAGAGATGAGTTGGACCAGGTGTTTGAAGCGACATGCCTTTGGGATGCCATATGATCTATGGGTGACCTAGCACCTTTGGAAACCCAACCCTGGGAAGGGTCGTACATGTTAGGGTAAAGGATAGCTCCTTAGATGATGATGTTAGTGAAGGACCATAGAAACCCTATGGGCCTGTGCAAGTAGGGTATAATTGGTACCTAGGGCACGTCATAGTGTTGATAGTAGGATGAAACTCTGGATAAGGAATTATGATGGAGCATAAAGGGTTATGGATGATCTTGACCAACCATAAGTTCGAACCTAGGCTTCACCCATGTAGAGCATGCTTTTGAGGTTGATCCTTCATGAAGTGAGGACCTCTAATGGTGAGGTTGGATGTAGGGTTAGCTCTAGAGAGAGCTAGAAACCAAGCAAGAAGGTGGGAAGCCTAAAACCCTAAACAATGGATGATAGTGGTTGTCTTATGATTGATCCCTGAAAGTTGATGATATCTTGGTTTCCTTTAGAGGGACCAAACCCTAGAGAGTGAAGATGAAGCATCTGGTGCCTATGTGCCTACGGTATAGGTGTTTACCTTCTGAGGGGTAAGAAGAGTTCCTTAGACCTAGAAAAGTGTAGTAGCAGGTTATGAGGCCTTGTACCTTGTTGGTTGTCCTTAAGGAGGACCCATCCCTAAGTGTTTCTTGAGTTGAAGGATGACAAGAAGTGCATGTCATGCCTTTTGCATGCTTAGTTCGTAGTTAAGAGATAGAGCATGTAGTTGGACACCTACAAGTGAACCTAGGGTCCTAGGCCTAAGAGGGGAAGTGGTGTACCTAATGCTCATGATGAGAAGTTGAGTTCCTATAGAAGCGAGCATGGTACTCCTCATGTATAGAGGAAAAAGGGAAGCCCCTTAAGTTTAAGGTGTGTTTGATGGACCCCTCACAACTAGGATGATGATAAAGGAAAGTATGATCTTGATCCAACATCGAGGAAAGAGGATAAGTATGACCTAGCATGGTACAATAGGTGATCTACTTGTGCCTTAATAGCTTGCTAGGGTTAAGTAGGCTCATGTGGAGGTAAACCCTAGACCTAAGAGCTTTTGTGACCTTGTTGTCAAGCTATAGTTTTCTTCCCATCCTGGGAGAGGGACCCCTTTGGTAGGGTGTATATCAGTTTTGTTGGTTTAAGGTAACCTAAAGAGGTCTCATAGGATCTTGAGAAGCTAAGTGAAAAGTACATGGTATAAGAATGAACCTGTAGACCCATAGATATCCATCTCTATTGCATATGAATGTATTACCATGGAGGTAACCGGTATGGGGCTTGACCAAGGTAGGCAGGTTGCCATGATCCCTATGAAAGGATGAGAGCCAGCCCATGAATGTAGAAAGAGAGATGATGGAGACTTGGGTAAGGTTCTAAGTGAACATGTACTATAATGGAGAATCCTAAGTCTATCCTAGGGTCAGGTAGGGGTAAGACCGATGAAAGTAGGAGTTGCCTAATTCCCCAGTTGCACATGACCATAGGGTCAGGAGGTAACAACTATCATTGTCAGAGGGCCGTGGGTTAGGAGATTGATCACCTTCATGAACTCATGGGACCCAAAGGGCAGATGAGTAGGGCACTCTCTTGATGCATGAGGGAATAGGGATGACCCCAAAAAGAGTCGGTACCCTATAGACCTAGAGGAGATGACCAAGGATATAAACCTTAGTAGGTTCAAGACTAGTTTGATATCATGATGTCTGTGATGTAGAGACATATGTGGCACATTCCAACTTAGATGTAAAGGTGTATTGGCAAGGTGGGATGTACCATCTCTACCTTTGGAACATGAAGAACTCTGTATTTAGACTGTAGCCAAATACTTATTTCCTCTTGTTATGGGAGTGAGAGATAGGACATTACGCATGCCATACAGAAGGGATAAGAGATGATGTAGGTTGGAACGTTGCCACGAGAAATGGGGATAGAGAGGATAACCTACCCTGGTAAAGTGAATGATACATGGATGGTTTGAAAACACTAAGAGGAATGAGGTAGTCACCTTATGAGGATGTTTCTATCATGAGCTATGTAGAACTTACAAGTTATACCAGGTTGAGTTTGATAACCATGATGATGAAATCAGAGAGTGTTCTTAATGAAGATAGACATAGAGTTTGAGGTGAGAGGATAAGTGAAATGCATGGAAGTGTATGTCTTCAACGTTACCTAATACCTAAGGATGTGAAGTGGTAATGGATGCTCTGGGTGAGATACATCTGACTTGTTTGACTAGAAGCTAGAAGAGGTTGTTTGGATAACCCTAAGTTTGAAAAGGAGAGGCGTTGGATAACAATCAGATGTAACAAGATTCATTGAAAGGTCAAGGGTTGTTTGGTTAGCCAATCTAGTCCTGGATGCAATGAAAGGATGGTGGTTGAACCCCAGATGCACTTCTTTGGAAAAGAAGGTGATGAAACCCCGAATAGAATGGTTTAGGGTTTTTGAGGAATCGATCTTGAGGAATCATGACATATAAGAAATCATGATTGAAGATCACCATACACTGTGGTAAATGGCGATAACACTTTGGATGCTTAAGATGAAGTTGCATGTGGTTTATGGCCATGCAATCCAGGAGGTAAAGGATGAACCCCAGTAACCCAGTGTATCGATATAGAGGACAAAAGAGTCCCTGAGAGGGAATGGGAGCTCAACACTATGGATGTTGTGATAGGTCTTCCCTAGGCCAAGGAAGGTCGAGATGCAATATGGTTTATGGTAAGTCGCCTGACCTAAATGACATGAGAAAGAAAGAGTTCAGTCAAGGGACAGATCTAGTTGAACTACCCATGAGAGAGATGGTTCAACTACACCATGAAGCGAGTTCAAAGGTTCTTGAGTTTGACCAAAGGGTTTCCTTCCAAAAGATGGAAGTAGGTGCATGAAGAACTCAATGTTAGTATAGTTTATCACCCCTAACTATGGTTAGTATGATCCAGACTAAAGGGTCTGATGAGGGCATGTGTGCTCGTTCATGGGTGATATCTAGAGATAGTTCTTGTTCTATGAAAGATGTGACAATGACCACCATAGCCAGTATCAGGTTTTATAAGAAGCTCTGTAGGGGGGGATTGTGTTGGTCACCACATCAGTAAGGTGATGTTGGTGAAAGGACCACATGATGGTTAAAAAAAAAGGGACCATAGTGCATGTAGATGAAGTCACTTTGATTGTGCAAGGGCTGAAAAGAGCCTTGAGACGATGAGAGTCGTGAGAAAATGCAAAGTAGACTGACGTACAAGTTACTGTGGAAGAATATGTGAGAATCCGACCCCTCTGAGCTGCATCTGAGAAAGCTGAGTCCCCGATACATGGGTTCATTAGAGATGGATGGGTGGATATGGTTAGGTTTTGACTTTACCCCTGAGGATAAAGTAATATGTGACGAGTTCCATATGTCCAATTTAGAGCACTATGTGAGGTACCCGACCATGTGCTGATCAATGAACCTAGTAAGCCCCTAGGGAGGCTGACATGGCCTGAGTCACCTGTGCAGTTTATAGACGCCGAGATGCAAGAACTCAGAGAAAAGAATATGTGATAATAAAGGTTCTTTGAAAATGCCATGAGTACGGCAAAGCCACATAGGGGCCAATGATGGACATGGAAAAGTCTTATCCTGAATTGTTTGTTTGCTTGTTTGAATTTTGAGGACAAAATTCCTATAAGAGGGGAAGGATGTTATAACCCCAATTTTTGGGTTCAATTGGTGAGAAATATAAATTCTCATATTAAAGATAATTGAACAAATAATGATATAATTTGTTTTGAAGACATGGATTTCATTTACAATAGCCTTGATGATTGTTTTGTGGGCTTTATTGGCTATTGGGCTCAAATAATAAGAAAATTTAATTAGTAATTGAATAATTGAATATTTGAGAAAAGGAAGAGGTAGAAACCTCTGAAAGGCACATCCAAAGAGGATTTCGTGCCTCTTGGGTTCCTTGGGTTCCAAGGAGTCCAAAGTTGCATAAAGAGTGCAATAAGAAAAGAAAAGATTAATTATGTATTTCTTTATTAAGAAAGAAATTGAAAACAATGAGAAAATGTGGAAAATAAGTGAAAAGAGGTATAATTGAGTTATCCTTTGTGAAATTTCGTATCCCAAGTATTTCTAATGTTAAAGGGAATACCAATGAGGAAAATAAAAGAGAAATAAAGAAAGATTCTCAAAAAGAGTTATTTTAATGAGAAATAAACAAGATCATGTGAAATAATGCATAAAGATGCATCTAGAAGGATAATAAGTATCCAATAAAAAGAATTTCGAAATAATGGAGTGTCTTGGGATCCAAGGAGTCCCAATAAAGAGGAAGGAAAGAGAAAATATGAAAATTTTCAAGATAAAAGATAATATGATACATTATTGATGATTTTGGTGGCATTATGAAAAAGGAAATGATTTCTATTGAAAATAGAATATAATTTTGTGTCAATAAATGAAAAGGCAAGTACAAAAAAGATAAACGATATAATTTTCAAAATCCTAATATCAAAAGAAGGAGGAATATTAAGGAATTAAGAGAGAGAGAGAGAGAGAGAAACTAGCTTCTTCATGAAGGAAATATATTCCTATTGGGAAAAGGCTTTGCTAATGCATGGATGAAGTAGGTAGGGTGAGGATACTCTCCCCTATATAAGGGGCAGAGCCCTTGGACGAGATCAGGATAATCCCCATGAATCTTCTCTCTCCTTCTTCTTATTTTCGTCCACCAACCCTAGACATGAGAGTTTACTGTTTTCATGGGCCCCAAGAAGCTGCAATGGGTCTCGAAGGAGGCGCAAAGCTCCTGAGACAATCCTTAAACGATTTGTTACCCTTGCCATGCTCCCGACCTCGTGCAGTTTGCGGCCGAAGACCTACAACCCGTAGCAGGTCGCATCCTTGGTGTGCATAGGACCAGCCACCTCAGCCGTTAATTGAAGGTTCCCCATGTGCGCCAAGGCACAACGGAGGTGGAGGAAGCTTTTCCGGAGGCCGTCGAGGTCCGCAGTGGAGAGAGGCAACTGCACGTTGCTGCAGATCGACGTCCAGAGCTAGGTCTCGCAAGGTTGAAGAAGGTCTTGGGCCATTGGACCGTTCTGCCCTCTGTGGGCTAAAGACACGCACAACTTAAGTGAGGGTATTTGCATCTTTTTGAAATGTTCTCCTGAGGAACGTTGCATGGGGCAGGACACATGGCGACTTCTGATTGGCCGTTGTAAGTGTTTTCTTGCAAAAATCGTATGTAATTATTCGTAACTCGGAATATAGTGAAACTAATTGCTCAGAAAAATGAGGGGAATTCAATAAAAATATGTTTTGAAGCTAATTCCTCTTTCTATGCAAAAAGTAGTGTAAATAATCATCATTCATGAATTAAAGATTGAGACACCCTATTTTGATATGATTAATGGGTTTAATAGGGTTTATGTTAACCTGTTAAATGTAAAAAGGTACATTATGTTCAAAAAAGAAGAACTTTGCACATGATTAGTCTAATTTAGAGTTTACGTGCTTAAATATGCTTGAAATTGGAAAAGTACATAAAGTTATCATCTTTAATGATTTAATTAAAGAAAAAACCTTAGATTTGATGATAGATGGATTTAATGTTGTTCAATAGATAATTCAAGCTGATATTAACCTGTTGTTAATAAAAGTGAAAATAGAATCTGAAACGATGATCTTTTTATATAATTGACTTAATTTAGGATTTCGCGCATGATTATGCATTAATGAGCTTGAAAACCCTAATTTAGGAGAATATGTCTTTTAATTGTTTTAATGCTTCAAATCCATGAATAAATAAGGATGTGTTGATCCTAAGTCATTTTGGGTATAAAAGACTATTAAAATGAATAGTTGTGAAATTAAGGTTCATATAAATGGAAAAGAGTATTTTAGGGTTTGTTAACCTAAAAGGGATAAAGTTTGAGAAATTGATCTAAGAGACCCTAATGAATATTAATGAAATCTTAATGCAGATTAGAAATCCTAGAAAGAGAATCCAAGTCAATAAAGTAGATTCTTGATAAAGTGTGTAATAAATAGAGTACATATTCTTTTTAGGAATTATGTGATGATTGAATTACTTGCTTGGATCTGTTGATTGTCTTGATTGTATATACTTGAAGTATATGTTCAATAATCTGCATGACTCATCAAATCAGGTATGTGGTTAATTATGAATAACCACTCAGGTTTTCCGATGGATTCCCGGATGTTTAATCGCATTGAATGCAACTAAACTGTTTGGATGTTCATATTGTGATTATAAAGTGACTATGACTACCACATAATGTATATGCCTTCTAGCTCAGATCCTGGTCCCCTCTGTGTCGTAATGGCTGACCTGGTATATGGATACCTAGAGGGTAGGTCCATCAGGTCATGAATGACTTAGTATATGGCTTCCTAGAGGGTAGGTCCATCAAGTCACAGTGAGTCAGATATTGGGCTACCTTTGGGTGGTGCCATGTGACTCTACCTTTACAGAGGTACCATATAAGTCCTGATAGGGACAACACGGAGTTGTGGATAAGTAGGGATTGAGTAGTTTGGCTTAAAACATAATCTTGATTGTTAAATGATTAATTGAATGATTACATTGTTAACGTATTTACATGATTATTGTTTCCCCCACATACCAGCTTCGGCTGACCGACATTTTATTTGTCGACGTTTTAGGTACAAGCCAAAAGGACAAACAGTAAATCGTCATATTGTGAAATACATGAAGTAAAATACAAGGAGGATTAGTTAGAGTAGAATCCTTAAGTGGATAGAAGTTTAGAGATCCAAGTTTTCAAAAAGGTATGCAAAAATATTTATTTTCTTACATCTTTCAATATAGTATGTTAAAATTTGATAATTATTCTTGGTTAATTGTCGAACCTTTGATCCGGAAGTCATGGGTGTGGCTTCGATCTCTCGGTATCCCTTAATTGGGGGTTATCGGGAGGTGGGGTTGTAACAGTCACCATCAAAGATTCTCATGTTCTTCTCTTCACCAGATGGCATCAATTATTAGAGCACTATTAATTTTGACATCATGCATTTTTGCTAGTAAGATCCTGCCTACAAGTGATGCTTCGATCAACAACTCATCAACCTTCCTCCATAGCATATCAGGGAACAAACACCTGAAGAATGGTGCTTCTTGTTTACACTAAAGAGAGAATTTTGATACACAATAAAAACCAAATTTCTTTAAAATGTCCTGAGTAGAAATTCTATGAAGAAAGTCTTTCACAATAAAACAATAGTTTTCCTTGGAATACCGTTAGACCATAGCTATCTAGCTCAGTGAACTTCTGCTAAATTTTCTCTATAAGCACTCAATGCATCTCTGAACATTATATTATCTTTTCCTTTAAATAGGATGTGATCAGCTTCATCACTAGGACCAATGAAACTCATTAATAACTCCACATCATCATCGAATCCACAAACACTAGGGAAGAACCACATATCACTCAAGATGCATTCAACAACTTTATAGAAATTACCTCTTACAAACCTAATCATGAGATTCTATCTAAGAACACTTGATTTCTCCCATCCTTGCAACAAGGATCTTTTTTCAAGTGAAAGGTTTGTCCATTTCCCACCTTAAGCACAAAGTTAATGTTTGTATCTAACTGCAAGAATCTTCCTCCAGAGTCATGAGCTACCGGATTTAGGTTTACAACACAAAATAAAGCCATCCATAATATACCTTTCATGGACCAACTTGACCCATAAAGAGTCTTTGTTAATATTTTGAATCCAAATATTCATAATGTGTTCAACATTAACCCAATCTTCGTATGCCTAATGCCAAGCCCCTCTTACTCCTTCTTCCATATCAAAATCCAAAAAATCATATGACACTACTTCTTCTCCTCATTATATCCCCATAGAACACATCTAAAGATTTTCTCTAATTACTTTATAGTCATTTTAGGAACTGAAAAGGAAGCATTCCATAAAATATAGTACGAGGCTAAGGTAGAATTAACAAATTCTAACCTACTAGCCATCAACAAAAAATTATATTTCCAAGAATTTATTTTCGTCTTCACCTTATCAATAATCAGTAAACACATGCTCTTTCTTAACATGCAAGAGAAAAGTGGAAGACAAAGGTACTTGACTGGAAAATGACCCAAACTTATATTCTGAGAGATAACAATGTATTTTTGTTAGCATTCTTTCTTAAGAAAAGTTGATTTTTACTTGGATTGAGCTTAAGCTCTCTGACTTCCCTGAACATGTGAAGAACATCCTTTATAGAAATAGCATTGGATTGGTTTCATTTAGCAAACATTAGTAGGTCATATACAAAAATTAGGTGAGACACACCAAAATTCCTTGAGGCCACACCATGTCAATTTTCTTATATTCCAAAAAACCTTGTCATTATAGAAATTGAAACTTGCGTAGAAATTTAAAAAATGTATGGTTCAATTGAGTCACCCAATTATATACCATTAGTAGTCATGAAGAGCCTAGAAGGAATTCTATTGATTACAACTTGAAAGGAAGAAGAGGTGAAACAAGTATCAATGTACTTGATCTAGCATTTAAGAAAACCCATTTTGTTCATCCTATGCAAGATGAATTTATGATCCATTGTATCATAGGCCTTAGATAAGTCAGACTTTATACACATCTGTGGGGTACCAAATTTATTCAGAAACAAACCCAAAATTTCATTTGCCAACAAAAGAGTATCACCTATCTTCCTTTCCTAAAAGAAAGGCCACCTGGTTAGTATCAATAATAGAAGGCATGACATATTGTAATCTATTCACAAGAATTCTAGTCACAATTTTATAGCCTGTATTACACAAGGAGATGGGTCTTGAATCTTGACTCGGCCTCAACTCTCTTAGGAATAAAGAAAATCAAATGCATGTTACTCTCTTTCAACACCTCAGCATTTTCAATGAAATTGAGGACAACCTTTGTTTCATCATCACCAACAATGTCCCAAGAATGTTTATAGAAATCCTCATTATACCCATAGGGACTTGGAGCCTTGTTATATTTCAAGCCATCAATCGTATCCCTAACTTCATCTTTGGTCACCAATTTACTAATCTCCGTTTTCTTCTTGAAAAACAAACTAGGAACACTCCAATCATCATTCCATTTGTCTAAATTACTAGATGTAGAATTTAAAAGTTCTTACAAAACAAGTCAATAGTAATGTCTTGGTCAAAACTATGAGTACTGTTATAACCTAGTTTTCCTGTGTTTTAATATATTTGTTTACAAATAATATAATATAAAGGACACATTAGAAAGATGGTCATCTATGTGTCTTGTTTGCAAATTGTGGTTTCAAAGTAAAAATACTCCATATGGAATAGATCTTATGTAGTTTACGGGTTTTAATAATCCATTAGTAGATGGAATAGAAAAGCAAATTATAAAGGAATTACAAAAAATAATGGACAAATAAACAAGGAATGTTTAATAAAAGATATGTGAAAGGCAACAAATGAATTAAATTTGATCCAAGATTGTGACTAATAAGAAAACACATTAATATGGGATAGTTTGCCAAGTTTAGATGGAAAAAGTAATCAATTGATGCCTTAAATAAATCAAATATAGCCTTTTCTTAAGGGGCAAGAAAAGTGCATTTAACTTTCATATTTTGACTTCAAATATCTCCCACACCAAGGACTATGTAATAAAGTATTACCTTTCAAATTTGGTGTTATTTGGATAAAAGGTGAGAGAGAAAAAAATGAATTGGCATTTCCTAAAGTGGAGGTGTTAACTGATTGATTTAATGTCACATATGTTTTTTCAAATTTAAAAAATCGGGGCCGAACCCCTTTAATATATGTGTGAGTTAGAGATTGTTCGATCATGGATCAACTATACTCGAGTCTTCTCCTACCCTAAGCCATTTTTGGAAAGGAGCCTTATTTACACATAGAAAATCTGATGCCTCGTTCTCTCTCCCCTCTCAACCTTTTTTCTTGATTCCTTCTCCATTTGTTCCGGGAGGATCATACGAATTAAACAAGCCATAATTCAAAGTTTATCTTGCCTTTTTTGGGAAATACCTAAATCCTTTCTCAATCGGGATTCTAGGGCTTAGCGGGATGCCCCTCTAGATCACCGTCATTGCCAATATAAGGCAGTGGGGAGTTTTCCCTCGATGCACACACTCCCCCTCTCGTCTGATTTCTCTCAAGGCCACCCCAATGATTCCAACATACTCCCATACCATCTCCGATGACTACCAACTTACTTAAAGGGTACATGGTGGTTATGGTGAATTGTCTCGGCCTGGAGCTTCCCTGGAGTGTTGTGAGAAAGTTCCGACTTCCAAAAAGGGGTAGAAAACACCCATACTCAATCCCCAAACTTCACCCCTAGTAGGTCAGAGGTCCTTACCGGAGATGGCATTCCAGAGTGTCGTGATGCTTCATGATTAGTGTGGGAAACTTGTGAGACATCCAGTAAGCTATTACAGGCATTGGATCGCCTCAATACTGGTAGGTGACATCTTTATTTCTTCCAGTCAAAACAACATTGAATCACTCTGAGAAACCCCATGTAGAAAGTCTTTTCCATAACTCACGACCTTAGTCCAAGTTCGGTCGATCCTGCCAGAGTCAGTGGGCACTTTGGTTGCCAACCTCAAAGCACCGGACCTAGAGTCAACCATGGAGTTGACTCACGGCTACTTCTGCTCTAACTAGCCATGGAGCCACGTAGGGGACAAATCCCCTTTGTGAATTAGCAATTATACCCTTCAGTCGCATGACAATGTGTCACTACACATGGGCAAAAAGGTAAATCTGCCTTGATCCTAAGGAACATGTCATGTTGAGTAAGCTCCTATGTGGCATGAGTTTAATTGGTGAACTAGACCCACATTTATAATAGAACAAAATGATTAATGCTGAGATGGTGTTCTTAGATTTGTTGAAACATGCTAATCTTGCAAAAATCATAACTAATAATTGGTAACTCGGATCAAGGCATGTTATAGATGAAATTTGATCAAGAGAACTTAGAATCTAAACAAAATAGTTTTAGAGCTTTATTATGCTTCAAATTCCAAAAGTAATACTAACATGAGTTTAAATGGTGATTAAAGCATGCAAACCTTAGTTTTGAAGTTGAATATGTTAAAAACCTCTCTTTTATGCTATTACCTAATAATGTGAAATATAGTTATAATTCTATGCCAAGGAAACCTAAACCCTAGATGATGACCAAGTAGGGTTTATTGTGATTAGTATGATTGGTGACACTTTAGGATTTACATACCTACAGATATAATACAATTTTCCTATATTCATCTTTGTTTCTTGAACGTAATTGAAGTATAATCTGCATGATAATCTGTGTGGCTCACCATCAAGGTACGTGGTTATGCCTAAGAATAACAATATTAGTTTTTCAGTGTTTTTTGAGTGTTTCTCGAGTATTGAATAATTAAATTGTTGCATCTTCATTTAGTTATGTTCGATTATAATGCCACTATGAATATCACATAAAAGAAAGATCAAGTGTCAGTTTATATTTGCAAGTATTTTTTGGAATATATGTTGTTATTTACTTGCACATTTTAGATACACCCCACGTACTAGTATGGCAACATACTGATCTCATATTTGTTTCACAGCATTTTAAGTATACATTGATATACATTACAAAGGACATGAAGATAAAGATGGAAACTACATGAAAGGAGGATTAGCTAGTCATATATTCTCAAATGTACAACCCAAATCATATAAAGTTCAAGTAATCATCTTGTTTATTATCTTTTGAAATGAATGAATTATCTTCTATTTTATATTGTTTGATTAAAATCTAGATCCTTTGGTAAGATTTTGTAAGTAATGTCTTTCATGTTTTTGTCCTTCCATAATTGGGGGTTGTTAGAATGTGAGGTCATTATATTTGGTATCAGAGCCCCAGGTTTTTCAAATAACATTTAATAGTTTATAATTTCAAGTAATCTGTAGAATATGAGGTAATTAGTAGGGAATTTTGTAAATAGTTTATAATCTCATCTTCTTTCTTTATAAACCATTAAAAGAAATTTCTCTCATCATCTAAAGTTAAGATTTTTGAGAAGAAGTAGGATTAAGGTATCCTCCGTCAATTAAGATACATATAATGTGGAAAATAAAAATAATAATGGACATGTAATGTGGAAATGATAAAGTACATGTGACATGGAAATGATGATAAAGATATTTTATGAGTTTTCCTTATGAGGGTCAACTCTAGATGGAGCTAGGGTTGGTTAGGAAACCCTAGTATGTCAAGGGACATGGAAACTCTAAGATGTAGGGTGTAGCCTGTAATGTCCCAAGATTTGAGGCCTCAGATAAAATGATCTTAAAAGGAATGATTGAACTACCCATATCATCAAGATGCACCTCCTTTTTTGGGAGCCCATCACTAAATAACTCCATAGTTAAGCATGCTCAGCTTGGAGTAGCACTAGGATGGGAGATTGGTCGGGAAGTTGACTGTGGCTTGCGCGTGAGTGAGGAAAAGCATGCAGTTAAGGCTAGTAGTGATCTATGGGGCCAGTCATCATTCCTGAAACTCTACTAGAGACTAAGAAAGTGGGCATGGGTATGACACATAGTATTAGAGCCATGACCCCTCCAGTAGGTGAGGCCCACATGGGCATGTGACATGCCAGTCTTGAGTCGTACGGTCCAAGAATGTAGGAAAGGGCTCTCCATGGTGACGTAGCCACCCTTGCGCTGGTATTCTATGATCAGGAGTTGGGTGTCCATGGGCCGTTCTGGGTCTACACTGAAATGGGGAAATATTATGAGGCCATATAGTTGAGCCTTGAAGAGGACGTCAAGAGTCTAAGTGGGTGATATTGTAACGTCCCAGGATTTGAGGCCTCGAATAAAATGATCTTAAAAGGAAAGATTGGACTACCCATATCACCAAGGTGCACCTCCTTTTCTGGGTGCCCATCACTAAAGAACTCTATAGTTAAGCATTCTCATCTTGGAGTAGTACTAGGATAGGTGACCAGTCGGGAAGTTGACCCCACCTTGCGCGTGAGTGAGGAAAAAGCATGCAGTTAAGGCTAGTGGTGATCTTTGTGGCCATTCATCATTTCTAAAACTCTACTAGAGCCTAGGGAAGTGGGCATGGGTGTTACATAGTCCCTAACCTACATATTAAACCCTAATCCTGGGAAATGGGAGTGGAATGGGTAAAATGGAAACCCTAGCCAAATGAACCCTAATTAAGATAAGAGTAATGCAAATTAAGAAAAATGTCGATCAATATGTAGGACATAGATTTCTATGTATCAATGTGAAGATATGTATGCATGATGCATGTGAAAGAAAAAGAGATTTGAGTATACATGATAGACATAAATAACCAATTGTTATACATGAAAATGAAAACATGAATATAATTTGATCATCATCCCAACATTGTCTCTAAAGGAATGGATGGCTAAAGAATACTCCTAGAGAGTGGGTATGTTATTAGACGTACCCCCAGCAAGTGGGTGTACCATTGAAATGCTCCCAACGAGTGAGAATGAATACCCCTAGTGAGTGGGTATACCATAGAGATTAGGCAAATAAAGGTTGAAAAATTATGATATAAATTGTGTGTGCCACATATTATAATTATAGAAAATGAGTTAGGTGACTAAGTCTTCCATGCATATGTACATGAGTATCAAGGCATTAATGAAAAAAGTTTGAGAAACATAAATAACCAATGGTTTTATACAAAAATGAAAATATGAATATAACTTGCTCGAACCCCTCATACCACCCCACATCTCTAACCTGGGTTATGAAGTAACCCTAGGTGTTTTGCATAATGAGAGTAATTATATGCATGCTTTTGTCTTTGAAAAGTAATTAGGGCTCAAGAGGAATTTACATTACAATTTAAGTCCTTTTTAAATATTGTTGTAATCAATATTTTGCTTGTTTTGGACTAAAGTGCAAATTACCCAAGTTGAGGGGTCTATTTGCAAATTGTGTATGATAATATGTTCCTAATATGTTTAGGCATCATGGGAATGAAGATGATGTAGGGGTATGGCTTGTGATAGCCTGAATCCCAAGAAAGAGCTGATAAAGCAATGGTGGTGCATGAAAACCTAGTTTTGGTGTAATGTACAATTTACCCAATACCTAGGGTGCAATATGTAATTTACCACTTCAATAAGGTCCCTAATGTTTCTTGGCATCATGTGGAGAAAATATAATGAGGGGGGCGCTTCATTTGATTTAAGTTGGAGGAGAGAGAATCTTGATATTAAAATAATCAAGATTTAAGCATAATGGATATATTAATGTAAAAATAAATAAAACAATTCTAGGGCCTTCAACCAAAATTAATTTGGTGGAATTCAGATGCATGACTGACCGTCCTTGGGCTTTCAAGGATTGAAAATATTTTAAGTAGGTGAAATTCCACTCACCTTATTATAAGGAAAAGAATTCCCACTCAAAAAGATATATTAGTATTATAATGGATTAAGTTGCGTATTTTCTTTTCCCTTAATCCATGGATAATGGAAGGGAGTTAGGTGGATTTGAGTTGCCTTTTCATGCAAGCAAACCAAGGAGGAAGAGGTGTTTCTATTTTTGGAATTTATTGAATTTTAATTAAACATTTCCTCTTTCATCAATTTCTTATAAAAGAGCCTTTTTCAACCCACCTAAGGGTCTTTTTTGATTCCTTTTCTTCCCCTTTCTTGCAAAAAAAACCGACCAAGAAGGCTAAGGACAGCAGGGAGAACGTCCCCAACCTGTTTGTAAGCCTTTGATCTTTATTCTTCATGATTTCATGGTGAAAATCATAAAACAATACATGATTTCTTCATTTCTTCACTCCATCTACAACCCTAGTCGATCCTTTCACTCCAAAAGCTTGAGAAATGACCTTGGGAGGTTGCTAGAGCTTCAACCACCATTGGATCCATGAAGATTGGAGCTTTGGATCAGATTTGAAGATGGGTTATATAACTTTAACCCTTAATCTTTGTCATTGAGTTTGATTTCTACTTGCAATTGATTTAATTGTCATTTTTGCAATAGCCTTGCTTGATTGATGGAGTTGCCATGGAAAATGGCAGTGGATCCGTGAGTCTAAAGGTTGAAGATGATAACCTGTTCGTAAGCACACACCTTAATCAAAGAACAACAGAAAACGGTCTTGGACCTTTGGTTCAAAAGGTTTGCAAACCGTTTGGTCAAGTTGGATCCCAAACCGTTTGGTCTGGTTGACCGTTTGGACACCAAACTGCATGGCATGGTTGACCATTTGATATAGTTGACCGTTTGAGGTCTGAACTTAATCAAAGGTTGGATGATGATCCAATGGACTCAATTGAATAATCCAAGGTGTGAACGATCCATCAAGTTGTAACCCTAATCAAGTTGATTGATGAAACCCTTGTTTGGTCCAATCGATTTCAAGAGTTTTTGGGGAAAACGGTCTTGAGACCGTTTGGTGGATTGAAGGTTGATTCTTGACCCATGGATGGTGATCTAATGGTTTGGATTGATGGACCTTCCAACTGAATAATCTATGGCCATTCAATGGTGCAATTGGAAATCGATTTGATTGAGAATTAACCTAGTTAGCCCTTGCGGTTTTGGGATGGATTTGGCCCAAACGGTCTTGAGACCGTTTGAGACCAAACGGTCTTGAAACCATTTGGGGCCAAACGGTCTCAAGACCGTTTGGGGCCAAATGGTCTGAAGACCGTTTGGTGGCAAACGGTTTCAAAACCATTTGGTGATGTAACTTCAAGACCGCATGGAGGTTGTTAGTGGTTCAAACATTAGGATATTAAAGGCAATGATAGTACTAATTACCCAATGATGATTAGTAATATTCATCAATAAGGTACTAGGGTGGAAACCCTAAAATTACCTATGTGATTAGTGTCAATCAAGAAAGAAACCCTAATTGCTAATAGGAGCAATGACTTGGTACACTATGTCATTCATAGTTGTATGAACTTAATTAAGGGTTGATATGACCTAATCAAGTTGAGTGGTATGATAACATAGAGTTGATACATGAGTATGACTCATATGGTGATTAAGGGTATGAATCTTAAGTAATAAGATCATGAAACCATAATCATGAACCTAAACCGTAATTGACAAGGTTGTTAATCATTAACCCTAATCCAAGGTATGGATGTAACCCTAATTTAGGGTGATGATGTAGATAGACCTAATCAGGAGTAATGTTATCTGAAACCCTAATTTTGGGAATGGACCATGAAACCCTAATTGGGATGAATAGTAAACCCTAATTGTGGAACATTGAATGTGAATCCTTTTATAGGGTAAATTTGATGTAAAACCCTAACTAAGGATGGTTTCATGAGTAACCCTGATGTTTGATGTACTGAGAAACCCCAACCCAGGGTAATGCTATGTATTGCTCAATGAACCCTAATCATGAGCAATATGGTGATAAACTATATCTTTGATGTAATAAAGGATGACTATCCTTAAATGACATAAAATGGGAAACCCTAACCCTAGTAAGGGAATAGTGGTGTTACCCATGAATAGTGAATTCATATTTGTTGAACATGGTTATGATATGCTATTGGTATCACTGTATTATATGTGCTAACAATGTAGGTATCTTGAAATGATGATCATGGCCAGGTATACGCTATGGTGTTTAATTCACTGTTGTGATTGTATCTTGAGTGCCATAATATACCTTGCTTCCTGGTAAGAGGTATCAAGAGAGTTAATGGGCATCAAGTACCATGTGTGATGCTTATAATAGCAAAGTATCTTGTTTGCCTTGGTCAACTGACCTAATGGTGATGGTTACCTGGAAAGGTGGTAACAATGCTTAATGATGAATCAAGGGTTTAATTACCCAGGGCCATATGATTATGGTGATGAAATTGAGAAGGGATTGAGTTCCCAATATCTTTTAAGATTGTTAAGCAATTGATGAAATTAGTACATGTTCCCTTATAGCATTGTCATAATGAGTTTTGTCTGAGAACTTGCCTGATGCTAAAAGAATATGAAAATGTACTTAATGAATCAAGTGAAACATGTTCATGTAGTGCTCTAACCATAGATCCATCATCGTCAGCAACTGGTGATGGTGAAATAGGTATTCTATAGAATTCCTCGATTTTGCATATTTTGAAAATGTGGGGGTAAATGGGCGAAAATATCCTTACGTCCAGGTGAAAAGATTGAGAGAGAGTAAACATTAAACCCCTCAATCCTTCATGTATCGGGATAGATGTATCATAAATCTCCTGATGGTTGGGATGGATGTATCATTAATTTCCCAATGTTATTTTATTTTGGGTCGATGGAGATAAACACTAATACTCTCGATTGCCGATGAGAGTGCACTTGACGCTGTAAATCTATAGCGAAGTTCTTGTACACCCTAGAAAGCTATTTGAGCAGTCGACACAGTCCTGCTTGTAGTCCTGTGCTGACCAGGATGTGGGAGGTCATGGGAATCCGACTCTTCCATTGACCTATTTATGGTACCAATTTCGATTCTAGAAATGGTCGGTTGGAGTATGAGCGGTATACCTCATCTCCTCAGAGCTTAAATCTGTTTGTAAAATATAATCAGCTATGTAGCGTATTTGCATAAGATTGAAATATGAGAAACACTGATTGTTGATATATTGTTTAGCATGTCCTTGATACAAGAAAGTATTTATGTTCCTTTAATTCACATTAAATATGAGACATGTTGCTTAATCAAGTTATAATTGTAATATTTCATAAGAATGTTACTCTAGTCTGCATAGATGTTGATCCACCTACTATTGATTCATATTATCCCACTGTTTAGTTTTTATCTATTAAACTGCAATGACAACGTTTTGGCAGAGAGTTATATCTCCCGCTGGGACAATTTTTATAATTGTCTCACCCGCGTGGGATTCAATGTTTTTAGGTAGACACAGACGACAAGGAAGAAACTCTTCTGTAGGAGAAGAGCAGCAGCAGTAGACACAGGGACAACAGTGATCCAATAGGTGGAGACATTGACTGTCTGGTTTTTATGTAAATAGTCCTAAAGTCGTCTCTATACTCTCAGGTCCTAGGAGTTAGTGTTTTGATACTTCGATCTAAGATTTTGGTGCATGTATGCCTCAAGATGCAATGATGCATGTAATGTACATATGAACCAGGATGTAATGTTTCACTTTGGTTCTATATGAAAGAGATTTCCTGTAAGTGTATCTCTTGATAAATGGTTTTAATTTTTAGTGATTTTCAGTAATTCCACTGCTAACGATCGCATGTGCATTAGTTAATCTTGTTTTATGAGTTGTATGCCACAAGTAAAGTGGTATCAGAGCTCTAGGTTCGCTGATTCTACAGAGACATAGGATTAAGGTAGTTGAGTCTATTCTAGTATCTTCCAGATTATCTGATAGTGTCTTCTGCTCTTATAGGAGAAGAAGAACTAAGGATGTCTGGATCACACGAAGAACACGCTGCTGAGAGCAGTGTTGCTGCACTGGGAAATGGTGCAAGTGGCCAGCACAGGGAGGAACCTGTACATGAACAACCTCAGTTCAACCCAGCTGATATGGGGAGCCCAGCCTTTCAGGCAATGTTCGGGCAGTTTATGACAACTATGACTGACATGACGGATAGAATGTCAATACATGCACCTAGGGCACCACCCCATCATGAAAGACATGGTGCCGGCAAAACTTTTGAAAGGCTTAAGAGGGTAGGAGCCTTAGAGTATGTTGGTACGGCCGATCCGGCAGATGCTGATCTATGGTTGACTGAGTTGGAGAAAGCCTTCAGAATCCTCATGATTCCTGATGATGAGAGGCTCAGACATACTATGTATCTCCTCAAAGGGAGTGCTGGCCACTGGTGGACTATTGAGGAGGGCAAAAGACCTGGAGTTGTGATTGGATGGGATGAATTCAGACGTGAATTTGTCGCTTGATAATTTCCCAAGATGTATCTAGATGAGAAGATAACCTAGTTTGATAGGATCAAACAAGGACCCATGAACATTAGCGAGTATGAGGCTAGGTTTATGGAGTTGTTGCGGTTCTATCCGCACATGGCATCCAATGACAAGGAGAGAATTCGGCGGTTCGAGAAGGGATTGAACGCTGAATTAACCACTTCGATGTTTGCTCTGGAGAATCGGGAGAGGTTTGCAACTTTTATGGAGTCTGTAAGACGTATAGAGAGGTATGTAATTGAGAAGCGACATACTAAGGGCAAGAAGGAATACCCACAGTTTCAAGGGCAGAGTACTGGGAGTTTCAAGAGACTGAGGTATTCTGTGCCTACACCACCACCAAGGTTTGATACCCAGATGCAGTGGACGTCAAGTAAGGGTAAAAACTGTAGTTTACCACCAAAGGGAGCTCAAAGCTCAACCTCTATGTCAGTAATAGGACCACCCAGACCACCAAGGGGGAATATAACCTGTTATAAATGTGGAAAAGAAGGCCATGTGGTAAGAAACTATCCGGAGAAAGTCAGGAGTGTGACCCAACAACTGAGGCAGAGTCAGTAGGGAACTCAGAGGAAACAACCTGGCAGTGGTATTAGAGGATGTGGACCAGCATCCCAAGCCAGTTCTTCGACACCTAACAATCAGGTACATGGTCAACAACAAGCGACAACTAGGTTCTATGCTATAAACCAGCCTGAAGCAGTAGTCAACCCTCTGGTTGTCACAGGTCAGATGGAACTACTTTATTCTGAAATGTCTTTGTCCTGCTTCGTATCTATGTTAATAGATCTGGGTGCTACACACTCTTTTATCACTCGAGAAGTGATTGATGACTGCAATATGATTGTTAGTCATAGAATGGATAGCTTGCTGTTAGAGACACCTTTGATGGGATCTGCAGTATTGCGGGTAGTGTGGTCTCCCTGCAATCTTTTCTTTTTTGATCACCACATTCAAGTGGATCTTATACCACTTGAGATGCAGGGTTTTTATATAATCCTTGGAATGGACACCTTAGAGAAGTATAAGGTCGTCTTGGATTGTTGTTCCAAGCAAGCTGTGTTCACAGATGGTGGTGACACATGGATCTTTCATGGAGATAGAAAGATTCTTCCAAGATGTCTTGTGTCAGCTATGGTAGCTGAGAGGCTGATGAGGCAAGGATGCTCTGCATACTTAGCCCATGTGGTTGATACCACAATGGAAAGCCCTTATCCTTCCGAAGTTCTTGTAGTCAGGGAATTTGAAGATGTATTTCTTGAAGAACTTCCAGGTGTTCCGCCACCCCGAGAGATTGATTTTGAAATAAATCTAATTCTGGGCACGCAACCAATAGTACAAACGCCGTATAGGATGGCACCTGCTGAAATGGCGGAGCTCAAGAAACAACTACAAGAGTTGCTTGAGAAGGGTTTTATCCGACCAAGCACTTCACCCTGGGGTGCTCCAGTCCTTTTTGTTAAGAAAAAGGATGGGTCTATGCGATTATGCATTGACTATAGACAGTTAAACAAAGTCACCATAAAGAACAAGTATCCTCTACCGAGGATTGATGACCTGTTTGACCAATTGTGTGGTGCGACTATCTTTTCTAAGATAGATTTTAGGTTAGGATACCATCAGTTACGTATCAAAGAGGGTGACATACCTAAGTCTACCTTTAGGACGTGGTATGGTCACTATGAGTTCACAGTTATGTCATTTGGACTAACTAATGCACCAACTGCATTTATGGAACTCATGAATAGAATTTTTCGACCTTTTCTAGATCAATATGTTGTTGTCTTTATAGATGAAATTCTGATATATAGTAGAGATGCTCAGCAGCATGAGCAACATCTTCATCAAGCTTTGACTTTGCTAAGAGAACATAAGTTATATGCTAAGTTTAACAAATGTGAGTTTTGGTTACCAAAAGTTTCTTTTCTTGGACATGTAATATTTGTCTTAGGTATTCGTGTTGATCCTAAGAAGGTAGAATCTGCCCTACAATGGGAACAACCGAAGAAACCAACAGAGATAAGAAGTTTCCTAGGACTGGCTGGCTATTACAGAAGGTTCATTGAGAAATTCAGTTCAATAGCCTTACTCGGCCCCTGACTAAGTTGATAAGGAAGGAGATTCCTTTTGTCTGGAATGAGAAGTGTCAATAGTCTTTCCAGTTGTTGAAGGAAAGGTTAACATGTGCACATGTGCAGGTACTACCTGAGCAAGGAAAGGGGTATATAGTCTTCTGTGATGCATCTAAGAATGGCTTAGGATGTGTGTTGATGCAGGACAAGCAATTGATTTCTTTTTCTTCTCGACAACTTAAGAAACATGAGGAGAATTATTCGACACACGATCTAGAGTTAGCTATTGTGGTCCATGCCTTGAATATCTGGAGACATTATCTCTATGGAGAAACATTCCAGATTTTCACAGACCATAAGAACCTAAAGTATATCTTTTCTCAGCATGAGCTCAATATGAGGAAATGCCACTAGATGGAATTAATTAAGGACTATGATTGTACAATTGATTATCATCTAGGGAAAGCCAATGTGGTTGTTGATGCACTAAGTAGAAAATCAGCAACACCAGCCCTAAATATAGCACAGCTAAACTCTTTAGTGTGCTTTAAGATAGCTATGTTTATCTCCTTGAGGCAAGACAATGTACAACTTAAAGTGTCATTGTTAGTCGGGTTATTAGCTGAGATGCACATAAAACCAACTCTAAGACAGAAGATCAAAGAAGCACAGCAGACTGATTCTATGATTCAACAAATTAGGTCAGAATATGGTAGTGAGAAGTGGGATGGATTCCATGATTCTGATGATTAGGTAGTCTATTACCATGATAGGATGGTAGTACCTGATGTTGATAATTTAAGAAAATTAGTCCTGGAGGAAGCTCATTCTTCAATGTATGTTGTGCATCCAGGGAGCACCAAGATGTATCATAACCTAAAAGATATATATTGCTGGCCTGGTTTGAAGAAGGATGTTGCTGAGTTCGTTATGCGGTGTTCGGTGTGTCAGCAGGTTAAAGTTAAACATCAAAAGCCAGTAGGAACAATGCAACCCCTGCCCATACCACATTGGAAGTGGGATCATGTAACTATGGACTTTGTGGTGGGTTTGCCTACAACCACGAAAAGTCATGATTCCATTTGGGTGATAGTTGATAGGATGACAAAGACAACACATTTCTTAACTGTCAAAACAACCTGTATAGCTGAGAAGATTGCACAAATATACATAGATGAGGTAGTACGATTGCATGG
This sequence comes from Alisma plantago-aquatica, assembly GCA_963693085.1. NCBI lineage: Eukaryota > Viridiplantae > Streptophyta > Magnoliopsida > Alismatales > Alismataceae > Alisma > Alisma plantago-aquatica. Next base: position 184,864,784 of record OY856413.1, on the reverse strand, counting down.
GGTACCAGTTACAATAGTTTCTAATAGAGGTCCTCAGTTTACGAGTCATTTTTGGGAATGACTTCATAAAGCTTCGGGCACTCAACTGAGGTTTAGTACAACTTTTCATCCTCAGATAGATGGGTAGTTTGAAAGGACAATACAAACTTTGGAGGACTTGCTTAGGGCATGTGTCCTATAGTTTGTGGGGAGTTGGGATCTGCATCTTAGTTTGATAGAATTTTCTTACAATAACAATTATCAACATAGTATTGAGATGGCACCATATGAGGCTTTTTATGGTAGACATTGTAGGTCTCCCCTATGTTGGTATGAAACTGGTGAGTACCAACTTTTGGGTCCTGAGCTGGTATAACAAACAATTGAGAAGATAAAGGTCATACAACAACAGTTGAAAACAGCCCAGGATAGACAGAAATCCTATGTTGATAAATGTCATAGACCCTTAGAATTCCAAGTCGGAGACAGGGTATACCTCAAGGTTTCACCCTGGAAAGGTACCCTGAGATTTAGAAAGAGAGGAAAGTTAGCTCCAAGATTTATGGGGCCTTATCCAATCATTCAAAAGATAGGAAAGGTAGCCTATAAGCTGGAGTTACCACCTGAGTTGCATAGATTGCACCCAGTGTTTCATATCTCTATGTTGAGGAAGTGTCATCCTGACACTGAGTTAGTTCTACAACCTATGGAGGTAGAACTAAATGATGACATATCTTATGTTGAAGGACCAGTGATGATTCTTGACAGAAGAATCAAGAAGTTGAAAAAGAAAGATATTAGTCTTGCAAAGTCCTCTGGAATCACCATGGCATTGAAGAAGCTATGTGGGAACTAGAGGATGAGATGAGAAGGAAATATCCTACTCTTTTCTCTTAATGTTCTGTTGATTGTTTCGGGGACAAAATCATTGTAAGGGGTGGATAAACTTATAACATCCCTGACTTGGGTTATGAAGTAACCCTAGGTGTTTTGCATAATGAGAGTAATTATATGCATGCTTTTGTCTTTGAAAAGTAATTAGGGCTCAAGAGGAATTTGCATTACAATTTTAGTCCTTTTTGAATATTGTTGTAATCAATATTTTGCTTGTTTTGGACTAAAGTGAAAATTACCCAAGTTGAGGGGTCTATTTGCAAATTTTGTATGATAATATGTTCCTCATGTGTTAAGTCATCATGGGAATGAATATGATACAGGGGTATGTCTTGTGATAGCCTGAATCCCAAGAAAGAGCTGATAAAGCAATGGTTGTGCATGAAAACATAGTTTTGGTGTAATGTGCAATTTACCCAAAACCTAGGGTGCAATATGTAATTTACCACTTTAATAAGGTCCATAATGTTTCTTGGCATCATGTGGATCAAAGATAATGAGGGGGGCGCCTCATTTGATTTAGGTTGGAGGAGAGAGAATCTTGATATTAAGATAATAAAGATTAAGCATAATGGATATATTAATGCAAAAATAAATAAAACAATTCTAGGGCCATCAACCAAAATTAATTTGGTGGAATTCAGATGCATGAGTGACCTTCCTTGAGCTTGCAAGGATCGAAAATATCTTAAGTAGGTGAAATTCCACTCACCTTATTATAAGGAAAAGAATTCCCACTAAAAAAGATATATTAGTATTATAATGGATTAAGTTGCTTATTTTCTTTTCCCTTAATCCATGGATAATGGAAGGGAGTTCGGTGGCTTTGAGTTGCCTTTGCATTCAAGCAAACCAAGCAGGAAGAGGTGGTTCTATTTTTGGAATTAATTGAATTTTAATTAAACATTTTCTCTTTCATCAATTTCTTATAAAAGAGCCTTTTTCAACCAGGGTCTTTTTTGATTCCTTTTCTTCCCCTTGCTTGCAAAAAAAACCGACCAAGAAGGCTAAGGACAGCAGGGATCACGTCCCCAACCTGTTGGTAAGCCTTTGATCTTCGTTCTTCATGATTTCATGGTGAAAATCATAAAACAATACATGATTTCTTCATTTCTTCACTCCATCTTCAACCCTAGCCGATCCTTTCACTCCAAAAGCTTGAGAAACGACCTTGGGAGGTTGCTAGAGCTTCAACCACCATTGGAGCCGTGAATCTTGGAGCTTAGGATCAGATTTGAAGGTGGGTTATATAACTTTAACCCTTAATCGTTGTCATTGAGTTTGATTTCTACTTGCAATTGATTTAATTATCATTTTTGTAATAGCCTTGCTTGATTGATGGAGTTGCCATGGAAAATGGCAGTACATCCGTGAGTCTAAAGGTTGAAGATGATAACCTATTCATAAGAAGACACCTTAATCAAAGAACAATAGCAAACGGTCTTGGACTTTTGGTCCAAACGGTTTGCAAATCGTTTGGTCAAGTTGGATCCCAAACCGTTTGGTTTGGTTGACCGTTTGGTCTAGTTGACCGTTTGGACACCAAACCGCATGGCATGGTTGACCATTTGGTATAGTTGACCGTTTGAGGTCTGAACTTAATCAAAGGTTGGATGATGATCCAAAGGAATCAATGGGGCCAAACGGTCTCAAGACCGTTTGGGGTCGAACGGTCTCAAAACCGTTTGGTGGCAAACAATTTCAAAACCGTTTGGTGATGTGACTTCAAGACCGCATGGAGGTTGTTAGTGGTTCAACCATTAAGATATTAAAGGCAATGATAGTCCTAATTAGCCAATGATGTTTAGTAATATTAATCAATAAGGTACAAGGGTTGAAACCCTAAAAGTACCTATATGATTAGTGTTAATCAAGAAAGAAACCCTAATTGCTAATAGGAGCAATGACTTGGTACACTATGTCATTCATAGTTGTATGAACTAAATTAAGGGTTGATATGACCTAATCAAGTTGAGAGGTATGATAACATAGAGTTGATACATGAGTATGACTCATATGGTGATTAAGGGTATGAATCTCAAGTAATAAGATCATGAAACCCTAATCATGAACCTAAACCCTAATTGACAAGGTTGTTAATCCTTAACCCTAATCCAAGGTATGGATGTAACCCTAATTTAGGGTGATGATGTAGATAGACCTAATCAGGAGTAATGTGATCCGAAACCCTAATTATGGGAATGGACCATGAAACCCTAATTGGGATGAATAGTAAACCCTAATTGTGGAACATTGAATGTAAATCCTTTTATAGGGTAAATTTGATGTAAAACCCTAACTAAGGATGATTTCATGAGTAACCCTGATGTTTGATGTACTGAGAAACCCACACCCAGGGTAATGCTATGTATTGCTCAATGAACCCTAATCATGAGAAATATGGTGATAAACTATATCTTGGATGTAATAAAGGATGACTATCCTTAAATGACATAAAATGGGAAACCCTAACCCTAGTAAGGGACTAGTGGTGTTACCCATGAATAGTGAATTCATATTTGTTGAACATGATTCTGATATGCTATTTGTATCATTGTATTATCTGTGCTAACAATGCAGGTATCTTGAAATGATGATCATGGCCAGGTATAAGCTATGATGTTTAATTCACTACTATGATTGTATCTTGAGTGCCATAATATATCTTGCTTCCTGGTAAGAGGTATTAAGAGAGTTAATGGGCATCAAGTACCATGTGTGATGCATATAATAGCAAAGTATCATGTTTGCCTTGGTCAACTGACCTAATGGTGATGGTTACCTGGAAAGGTGGTAACAATGCTTAATGATGAATCACGGGTTTAATTACCCAGGGCCATATGATTATGGTGATGAAATTGAGAAGGGATTGAGTTCCCAATATCTTTTAAGATTGTTAAGCAATTGATGAAATTAGTACATGTTCCCTTATAGCATTGTCATAATGAGTTTTGTCTGAGAACTTGCCTGATGCTAAAAAAATATGAAAATGTACTTAATTAATCAAGTGAAACCTGTCCATATAGTGTTCTGACCATAGATCCATCATCGTCAGCAATTGGTGATGGTGAAATAGGTATTCTATAGAATTCCTGGATTTTGCATATTTTGAATATGTGGGGGTAAATGGGCAAAAATATCCTTACGTTCGGGTGAAAAGATTGAGAGAGAGTAAACATTAAACCCCTCAATCCTTCATGTATCAGGATAGATGTATCATAAATCTCCCGATGGTTGGGATGGATGTATCATTAATCTCCCAATGTTATTTTATGTCAGGTCGATGGAGATAAACATTAATGCTCTCGATTGCCGATGAGAGTGCAGTTGACGTTGTAACTCTATAGAGAAGTTCTAGTATACCTTGGAAAGCTATTTGAGCAGTCGACACAATCCTGCTTGTAGTCCTGTGTTGACCAGGATGTGGGAGGTCATGGGAATCTGGCTCTTCCATTGACCTATTTATGGTATCGATTTCGATTCTAGAAATGGTCGGTTGGAGTATGAGCGGTATACCTCATCTCCTCAGAGCTAAAATCTATTTGTAAAATATAATCAACAGTGCAACGTAATTGCATAAGATTGAAATACAAGAAACACTGATTGTTGATATACTGTTTAGCATGTCCTTGATACAAGAAAGTATTTATGTTCCTTTAATTCATATTAAATATGAGACATGTTGCTTAATCAAGTTATAGCTGTAATATTGCATAAGAATGTTGCTCTAGTCTGCATAGATGTTGATCCACCTGCTATTGATTCATATTATCCCACTATTCAGTTTATTTCTATTAAACTGCAATGACAATGTTTTGGCGGAGAGTTATATCTCCCGCTGGGACAATTTTTATAATTGTCTCACCCCCGTGGGATTCAATGTTTTTAGGTAGACGCAGATGACAAGGCAGAAATTCTTCTGTAGGAGAAGAGCAGTAGCAACAGACACAGGGACAACAGTGATCCAATAGGTGGAGACATTGATTGTCTGGTTTTTATGTAAATAGTCCTAAAGTCGTCTCTGTTCTCTCAGGTCCTAGGAGTTAGTGTTTTGATACTTCGATCCGAGATTTTGGTGCATGTATGCCTCAAGATGCAATGATGCATGTAATGTACATATGAACCGGAATGTAATGTTTTACTTTGGTTTTATATGAAAGAGTTTTCCTGTAAGTGGATCTCTTGATAAATGGTTTTAATTTTTAGTGATTTTCAGTAATTCCACTGCTAATGATCGCTTCTGCATTAGTTAATCTTGTTTTATGAGTTGTATGCCATAGTTACGACCTTCCCTAGAAAGATAAGTTGACAAAACTAATTTAATGATTGAGGTAACCATGAATGTCACCTATATAAAATATGAAAGAACATATATTGAGTGTGATTCTTTGAATCCAAGTATGCCATCTCTAACAGATATGAGAAGAAGTCACTATGGAAGAGGATGACCATATGAGATTGAGTTCGGAAAAGAAATGTTGCCATGAGTCCAATGAGGGGACATAAAGTGAATAATGAGCATTATAAGAGATGGAGGAAATATGGTTTAACGAATTAAATGTGAATATAATGTGCTAGAAAATGGTTAAAGTTGCGACATCTCAATTAAATCCTTGGGAAGGGTAGAGTCCTAAGTCAATACTAAGTTTATGTAGGGTGTATTAAAGGTACATATGACCGATGGTTTTAGGAGTTGATTGTGCCCTAAATGCATAAGACCATGTGGTCAGGGGGTAACAATTTTGTTTGTCCAAGGACCATGACTCAGGGGATTAGATACCTTCATGATGATCATGTAGACTAATGGGGGAATGTGAGAGTCACCTTCTAGATGTATAAGGATGAGGTCACATCGAAAGTACCTATACCCCTAGAGACCTCAAGGCTAAGGCTCATTATACATGGGGTGTAAATGTAAAAAAAAATATATAAGAAGTCATGTAATAATGAAGGAGTTGTGTAAAAACTCAAGAGTAAAAAAGGCTTTTGACTTCATGAGGATATAAGAATATCGTAAATAGAAAAAGTATGGTTTAAAGTTATTTTGAGAATTATTAAAACTAAAATGTGAATTTGAAAGATAAAGCATATATACACCATCTCTGCTCTTAGAATGGGATGAACTTTGTGTTTGATCTACGGTCAAGTACTTATTTCATCCCATTATGAAGGAGAGAGATTAGGTAGACATATGTTGTTCTTAAAATTGACATATGAAAATGAATATCATAAGTTCAACCTACTGACACGACGTAGGATTGGAGGTGTTACATCACCCTTATGTGAAAATGAATGAGTAATAGGTTGGAAACCTAAGTGGAAAAGTAAGCAACAAGTGAAAATGAATTCTCAAATGTATATGTAATCACTAAGAGATGGTTCCATGTAAATACTAAGAATGTGGATGTAACTTGAATTGAATTCAAGTACCAATCCAGATAATAGTTTGTTAATTTTCATATCAATAAAAGTTTTAAAGATAATCTAAGTAGGGTTGCTAGCTGTAAGGTTCAAAACAAAGATGAGTTATCTTGCACCATGAGCTAACTAGATGTGAATTTTGAGGACAAAATTCCATTTAAGGAAGGGTGGATGATATATCCTCAATTTTGTGAAAATGAATTTACTAAATATGAGGCATGAACTGATAAGTAATTCCTAAATAGTATTATTCATGGAATAATAATGTCCTTGTGGCATGGGTTTGGACCATTGACCAAGTAAGTCCCATGAGACTATTTGCTTTGCAAATAGGTCCTTATGGAACAAATTAACGAAACAAAAGCAATTGTCACACAAATAAAAGATGATGGTTTTATGATATTGCATATGTAATATATGAGGAAATTTTCTCATACCATATTCCTGGATGACTACTTGAATTTTGAGGAAAAAATTCCTATAAGAGAGAAAGGATGTTATAACCTGGTTTTTCCCATGTTTTAATATTTTTTTACAAATAATATAATATAAAGGACACATTAGAAAGATGGTTGTCTATGTGTCTTGTTTGGAAATTGTGGTTTAAAAGTACAAATATTCCATATGGAATAGATATCATGTAGAGTTTACTATTTTCAATAATACATTAATAGAAGGAAGGGAAAAGCTAATAATAAAGGAATCACAAAAAATAATGGACAATCGGTAAATAAATAAGAAATGGTATATGAAAGAGACGTGGAAGGCAACAAATGAATTAAATTAGGTTCAATATTGTGCCTAATAAGAAAGGACATTAATATGGGATAGTTTGCCAAGTTTGGATGGAAAAAGGAATCAATTGATGCCTTAATCAAATATTAAATTTTCTTAAGGGTCAAGAAAATTGCATTTGACTTTCATATTTTAATTTCAAATCTTTCGCACACCAAGGTCTAAGTATTAGAGGCTTAACTTTAAAATTTGGTGTTATTTGGATAAAAGGAGAGAGAGAAAAACAAAGTAATTGGTTGTTCCTAAAGTGGAGGTGTTAACTGATTGATTTATTAATGGTATGTATTTTTTTTTGGATTTAGAAAACCGGGGCTTGACCCTTTTAATATGTGCATGAATTAGAGACCATTCAATTAGGGACTAATGGAAATCAATTTTTTCCTACCCGAGCCAGTTCGGGAAAGAAGCCTTGATTACACAGAAAATCTAACACCTTGTTCCCCCCTCTCAACCTTTTCCCCAGATTACTTCTATGTTGGTTTTCTGAGAATCAGACGAATCAAACAAGACATAATTTGACGGTTATCTGGCCATTTTTGGGAAATACCTAAATCCCTTCTCAACTGGGATTACAGGGCTTAGCAAGAAGCCCCTCTAGATCACCCCCCTACCTATATAAGGTGGTGGGGAGTTTTCCCTCAACACACACTCCCAATCTCCCTTAGGTTGCTCTCAAGGCTTCTACAATGATTCCAACATACTCCCATACCATTGTCAATTATTGGTACCTTACTCCAAGGGTACATGGCGGCTGTGGTCAATTGTATCATCCTGGAGCTTCCTTGGAGTGCTATGAGGAAGTTCCAGCTTCCAAAAAGGGTAGTGTTCACCCAGACTCGGTCCCCGAACTTCACCCCTATCAGGTCAAAATTCCTTGCTGTAGATGGTGTTCCAGGGCATTGCGATGCTTCATGATTGGTGGGGGCTACTTGTGATACATCCAGGAAGCTATTTCAAGCGTTGGATCGCCTCAATAATTGGTAGGTGAAAACTTTCATTCTTCCAGTCTACAAAACATTAAATCACTCTAAGAAACCCCCTGCCGACGGTATTTTCCACAACTCATGACCTTAGGACAAGTTCAGCTAGTCCTACAAGAGTGGATGGGCACTTTGGTTGGCAACCTCAAAGCACAAGGCCTAGAGTCAACCATGGGGTTGACTCATGGGTGCTGCTGCTCTAACAAGCCATGTCGTTAGGTAGGAGATGAATCTCCTTTGTGGATTAGCATTTCTACCCTTCAGTCACATGACCATATGTGTCACTACGCATGGGAAGAATGGTAAATCTTCCTTGATCCTAAGGAACTGATCATGCTGAGTAAGTGCATATGTGGCATGAGATTAAAGGGTGAACCAGACCCGTGTGTAAACATGTGAATCTTGTAAAAATCATAACAAATAATTGGTGACTCAGAACAAGACATGTTATAAATGAGACTTTTCCAGGTTAACCCCTGGAATATAAATAAAATATTTTCAAAAACTAATAATGCTTCAAGTTCCCAAATCAATGCTAACATATGTTTAAAAGGATAAAAACTCTAGTTTTGAAGTTGAATATGTTACAAACCTCTATTTTATGCTATTACCTGATACAGTGAAATATAATGGTACTTTTATGCCAAGGAGACCTAAATCCTAGATGAGTATGGAGTTGGGTTTAGTGTGGTTAATGTGATTAATATGATTGGTGACACTTTAAGATTTACATACCTGTAGATATAATATGATTTTCTTGGATTCATCTTTGTTGCTTGAACATAATTAAAGTGTAATCTGCATGATAATCTGCATGGCTCGCCATCAAGGTATGTTGTTACACCTATGAATAATCACATTAGTTTGTCAGTGTTTTTCGAGTGTTTATCGAGTATCAAACAATTAAATTGATGGATGTTCATTTAGTTATGTTCAACTATAATGCCACTATGAATATCACATAAAATAAAGATTATGTGAAGAAAATTGTAGTTTATATTTGTAAGTATTTGTTAGAATATATGTTGTTATTTACTTACACATTTTGGATGCACCCCGCATACCAGTATGGAAACATACTGATCGCGTAATTGTTTCACACCATTTTAGGTATACACTAATATACATGATAAAGGAGATGATGATACATATGGAAACTATATGAAAGGAGGATTAGCTAGTCATCTCTTCTCAAATGTACATTCATAATGATATAAAGTTCATGTAGGAATCTTGTTTATAATTTTTTGAAATGAATAAAATTATCTTCAATTTTATATTGTTTGATGAAGATCTGGATCCTTGGGTAAATTTTTTTAATTAATGGCTTTCATCTTTTTGGCCTTCCTTAATTGGGAGTTTCCAAAAAGTGAGGTCGTTACAAGTACCATCTATAATAAGAGAAGAGATATTCTTTCTCAACCTATGAGTCTTTAGTGAATCATAAAAAATATTTATTTACAGTCACCATCTTTTAACCACAACACCCTAGGATTTTTCTTGAATAAGGTCTTATATGCAATACGACCAACCATGCTCTATGGGAGTGAATGTTGGGCGATGACGAAACAAGGTCTCAACAAGATGAACGTGGATGAAATGCTTATGCTAAGATGGATGTGTGGGAAGACAAGAAAAGATCACTTGAGAAATTACTATATTAGGAATAAAGTGGGGGTGGCGAGCATTGAGGACAAGTTGTGCGAGTGCTGACTCAGATAGTAGGAACATGTGCAATGCAGACCTACTAGTGCACCTATAAGAAGCATTTCTATTGAGCTAAACACTATAAATAGAAGAATTGGAAGGCCTAAATTAACATGGGATGAGCTTATAAAGAGAGATTTTGAATCTCTACATCTCAATCAAAATATGGCCCATGATAGAGCTGAATGGAAATGAAGGATCCATGTAGCTGACCCCAACATAGTTGGGATTGAGGCTTAGATGATTATGATGAAGGTCTTACATGCCATCACCATTTCAATAGCCTTTTTTTCATAGAGGTAAACCTTTCATCTAGCTCAGGATCTCTCATATTTTTATCAACATCCTTTTGTAACCCAAGAATCTCCATCTCCAACTTCCTAGTATTTGAAGAATAATTCCCAATCTCATTTTATTCCACCTCACACACATACTTTTGATATTATTCATCTTACAATACCTCTTCTACATGGGTAGTCCAGAGACTATAATTAATTCCCATCTTCCCTTAACAATATTTAGAATTCTTAGTTTTTCATCCATTCCTTGTTGAATTTGAAAGTAGAACCCTTATGTATCACTTAGATAGGTTACTTCTAACCATTCTATGATCACTATATATAGTAGAAATGGTTTGATCCCAAGCATCACTTTGATATTCAAGAAACTTCAGTTTACTAAAAAAAATGTCAAACTTATAATAAGTTGTTTTTCCATTCTTTAACCTATCGTCCCACATGAAATATGACCCTTGAGTAAAGACTTCCAAGATGTCAAAGCATCATTGAAATTCTTCATTGAAACAATATAAGGTGTTTTTTTCCTAACTTCTCTCAGGTAAAATGCATAGCATTAAAGTCCCCCAGGACACATGAAGGCTAATTGGTAGATTAAAAAACATGAACGAAGTCACTCCATGTATTGTATCTTCATCGTCAAGTACCCCATGTAACAAATACAACAAAAAAGAAACACCTCCAAAGGAAACCTCACAATGAAGAATATGAAGGCTAGTAAAATTATGTTGGGAAATATCATCCTAGGAAGGAGTTTACACGATAATGTGATCTATATGCTAGAAATTATTCATTCCACATAGAAGTTCAAGTCCAAATTCCCTTCAATGGAAATGAAGGTTGATATATCAAAGGTGTATGATAAACTGATATGGGACTTTATCCTGCACACGATTCAAAGAATGTTAATTCATGTAAATATAATCAACATCATCATGTAGATACTCACATCCAGACAGTCATCATTTTTTATGAAGGGTGAAGATTTCAAGCCTATCAAACCTACAATAGGAGTAAAACAAGGGGACCCCTTTTCGCCTTATATATTTCTTTTGTGCATGGACATGTTCAACCAAGACATTCAAAATGAAATTTTGGAAGGATGATAGAAACAAGCTATCTTCACTAACATGAATATCACTTGCTCATAGATATGCTTTGTAGATGACCTCATGCTATATGGAGAAGCTTAAATGACTCAAGCCAATTGCATTACCAAATGTCTATGATGATTGGATAAGGCATCTCGACAACAAATTGCCCAAGAGAAATCCTCAATATTCTTCTCTAAAGGCACACCTAGGGCCATCACTATAGTGATTAGAATAAAACAAAATATGTCACCAGTAGAAGATTTTGGAAAGAACCTATGGATCCCCATTGTGCATAAACAAAATGTGAAAACCCTACTCCTAGAGTACGTCAATACCTTTAGAGAAAGGATTAATTCCTAGGCAAACAAAACTATATTCTTTGTTCGTCGAGTTACTCTTGCTAAAATTATCAGTATGTATGCCAATAGAACCAATTACATGATGATTATAATGGCATATCTTGTAAATGATTTGATTAATAATAGATGAAAATCTTCCAATTATTGTGTTTTATTCAGTTATGAGATAATGATGTAACATAATAAATGTCTAAAGAATGATGTTATTTGATGATGCATGTCTTTAGATTGAGGACCTGAACAATGAGATCGTATAGATGTCAAGAGTATATCCATTCTTCTTATGTCCCTAGTTGGATGTTATTGTGGAATCTAATAGACATAAAACACATAAGACTGGAGTGTGTTTCAGTTGATGATAGAATCTAATTACTCATGATATGTGATATCAAGCCAAGCACATAGGTACTTGTTATAGAATAGTGTACCAGACAGACCCACCTTGAGAGTGATACATGGAAACCATTGAATTGTAGAAAGAATTAGCTCTCATAGTGATGGTGGTGATTATGGTTCATAGACTTCAAATCACTATACTCATCACATGTTGTTTGATGTACATTGACATCATCCAATGTGACCTTGAATAAGGGTTACCATAAAGGTGATGCTCAGATACATTGTAAAAGATGGGGATTTAGTGTGAGTGATGTAGAAGGGATTTGTCCCTCCTACTAGAGTTGATATTTGGGCCACTTGATAAGAAAGACTGAGAAACATATGGCCGTGCTCATGTGGATCTCTATATGATATGTGAGCTCACATAATCTCAGACAGTTTGGTCTATTTCACAGAAAATGGATTGAATGTTGAGAGAATGATGTTTCAATGCCTTGAGTTCAATCTAGATATCATAGACAAAGAAACTATACAAGTATTGTAATAGTTATCATGGATTATAGGTTGAAGTTGTTATCCAACTTTCCAATTACTTGGGTAGCAATTATGTGTTGCTAGATACCACTCATTGCTTGTGATGTCATATGCTAGTTATGGGCATTCACAACCAATGTAACTTGGGAACTCTAGGGTCACACACATAAGATAACCTTGAAATAGGAGTTTACTCGTAAAGGAAGTTTAAACTTGATTACTAAAGTTTTAGGTATTCAGTTCAAACAAGATTAGAAATCAAGACTCTAAAATGACTAGTTCAACTAGTGAATCGATCAACTCAGATGTCTGAACCAACTGGTCCAGGGTGTGAATTAACCATTTGGTTGATCAATACGATTGGATCAAGGATTGATGCTGATGTCATATTATACATTATTTGAATATAAAATGCCAATTGAAAGGCAAGTAGGAAACATAGTGAAATGATTATATCAACTGTTGAACCAGTCATTTCTTGTGTGAACCAATCAGTTCATGGTTCGTAGGTCCAAAAGAATGATAGGAGTACCCAGTGGTCCACCTAGACTACTCTAGATATGAGAGGCCTTTTACACCCACTAGGATGATGTAGTCAACTGCCATCTATGGTGATCAACTAGTAGGCCATTGTCGACAACCGTTCAGGTGCATCTTGAGAAAGAAGCACACTGCAACTAGGGATAGTCGTTGGACTTGCTCCAGGACCAGGTATATTCTTTGCAACCCTCATTACCATTTCATAGTTGTTTACACAATATATTATATAAGGGGAGTACGGTAGTAAAATTTTGTTTCCACTACCATATCTGATGCCATATTTCCCTACAAAAGTAGCTTTGAATCCTGTAGCGATTCATATTATGAAATCATCTATCCTTCCTATATTACTTTTTTACAAGCTCGATTAGATTACCAAAACTCTCATTTGGAGTGGACAAATGGAGAAAAAATCTACACATCCTATAGCCTTGAACAAGATATTGTTAGCACCCAAGAATGGGGGTTTAGCTTTGCAAAGAACTAGGGATCAATGAAGCATTACTTATGAACATAGTTGACAAGTTGTTGGGGAAAACTAACACTATTTGGAAACCACAATTTTTGGCAAAGTAAAAAATAATGGATTCATACTGAGGAGTTGGATCTATGACCTGGAAAATGATACATGCACTTATTAGACAAGCTAAGGATCTAATAGTAGTGTGAATTGTTAATGGCCATGACACATTAGTCTGGGAGGAAAAATGGTTGAGGAATGTCCGTGCTCCCACTCTAAAAGTAGGGGTAGTGATATAAGAAGAATTAAAGGATCTAAGGGTTTCAAGTCTTATGATCCAAGGAGGAAAATGGGATGGGAGTTCCTAAGTTATTATTTATAGGAGGACAATGGGAATAACATACTCACATAAACTACATCAAGGGATGACCTAGGATAAGATAATTACTGGAATCAACACCCATATGAAAAGTTCTCAGTGAAGGAAATGTATGAAAGTTTTTCTATGAATACATTATTGATTTTAGCTGGCAATAAGGATATAATTTGGACACAGAAAGTGCCACAATGTATCAAGTTGTTCATGTGGTTACTACATCATGACAAACTGCTCAGAAATGCAATGCAACTGAAGTTGAAAATGATAGATAATGGAAACTATGAAAGATATTGAGGGACTGAGGAATCCTACTTCCATGATATTCGAGATTGCCCCATGATCAAACCTCTATGTAATACTACTTGAACTAAGACTGATGATGGATTGTCACACTATTGGCAACATCTAGGATTGGATAAGGAAGAATGTAGTATACTCCGACACTCACACTAATTGAAATCATTCACCCTTATTGGAGCAACATTTTCATTATAACCTATTGGAAGGCATGGAAAGCCAGGAACAATTTCATCTTCAATAATAGAAAGATAAGTGTATGATCCTTCTATTGACATATGAAGTCATGCACAGAACACTGAAGACTAAAAAATGGACAACACCGATAGGCATCATGCACCACAACCTGTGAGGAGGACACGAACTTAGAAGGGATAGATACAAATTTCAATTGACACTACTCTTCATAATCCATCAAACACTTAGTGAACAAGCATTTTTGCAAGGGACAATCAAGGTCAATGGGTAGAAGGAGGAGCCTGAAAGCACCATGGATACTATACACTAGAACGTGAGTTGTTGGCTATATTATGAGAATGAGTCCAATATCCAAATTTTATAGGGGAAGATGTGAAGTCACTACTGATTCAAAGCTAGTAGTAGAATTAATGGAGAAATTATCACCAAGTCCTACAGAATACATATCCCTTGTTCAAAGAATTGGTATCTTCAGGAAGATCTTCCATTCCATGAAAATCATGAAGATGTAGAGAGGCAAATGAATCGGTATATAGGCTTGCAAAGTGGGTTTTAAAAATCTGAATGGATACCTACATATTTACAGACTGTCTGGAAATACTGAAGGAGATGATTGACAAATATATAGAAGACGATCAAGATCACATGTAATGAAGTTATGGTATTAAAGAAGGAAATGAATCGATGTAGAATATTGATTTGTTTGAAAATGCTTATGAAGAAAATAATAAACAATAAAAAAATCAATGTTGGAAAATATATATTAACTATGCAACAGAAGAACACAACTTAAATAATATAAATAAGAGCCATACCTTTTTATCAAGGATAACTTGATAAATGAAGATGATTTGTGTGTATGTGCTTCTAGTTGTAGTAAATTCAATATCAGATCTTAAAAAACAGTAGAACCACCCATTGCATCAATATAAGGTTGTCTCTACAATAATATCAATACAATAATTGAATCTATGACAAACTTGCACCAGTCCAACGACAGATTCAACAGTTATATAATATCATAACAATTTCCTCAGGAAGTTTTCCAAGCCTGAAAACCTATCATTTTTAAATCCACCTCGTGTCAATTTAGTTCCCATAATATAACAAAGGTCGGTCTTCTATCAGCCTTTAAATTTTTTTATTATTATAAAACCATGCCGTCAAAATTTGAAGGATACATATCAAGTCAAGAAATTAGTTTTGTTAGTATGGAAGATTTTTGACCTATGACAAGCTTTTTTTTGGAATTGTATAATTTGGAGGAAGATAGAGGATGCCATGGTAGAAGGAGGTGGAGATAATGAGGTAGAGGTAGAAACAAGGGGGTATGATGAGGATGACATGATAGTGAGAGGGAAGAATGGAATCTAAGAGTGTTCTACATCAGTTGTGCAAAGGTTGTCTGTCAAGAGGGTAGAGCGTCTTTTGGCATTGGACATACATAACAAGAATTAGAGATATGTGGCTGGGATAGAAATTGGAGGTGTTGTTTGAAAGGATATTATTCGGAGAGGGGTAGACACAATAGGATTTTGGAGGAGAGCATCAACAGTAAAAAAGTGACTAGGGTATTGAGGTTTCTATAAAAAGGGAAAAAGTATAGGCCATGATGTTAAATTTTTTTAGTCAAGGATATTCCTTAACAAAAAATAAAACTTGGTCAGGGTTTTGGTCTTTGACCATTGGTATATGTTTATTTTTGTTTTAGTGTCTAGATTTAACTTGAGGTATGAAATTATCATCCTATCAATGCTAAATCCAATTTTCTTTCTCTAGAGAATAGTCGTGAGATATTGTGAGCTCAAAATACAATATACATTAACACAAGAATTCCATATGTTTCATAGTCTCACTTATCAAGTTGCTAGAGTATTACTTATTTAAGAGGGACAAGACCAACTTACATCACTAACAACAATTTGAGTGTGTCACAATGCACCCACTCACTACCTTTATTGTAACCCTTATTTAGAGTAATGTGGACTAGTGTTACAATTCATTGAATGATATATGATCAATGTAGTGACTCTAGGCCTATGGATCAAAGTCACTAGACTCACCATATTCTGGCCATGATCACTTTGACATATGACTCTAGCTATCATACAATCAATTTAATGTAACATTCTCAAGGTTGTTATGTCCAATACACTTGTTATCTAACAAGTACTTACATATCTGACTTTATATCTAATATCATGTCTAGTGAAATATAGTCATGTGTCAGTATACATAATAATCTTATCTATTATTAGTTTCCATTAAAACTTCCATAATAATATTTGACAAGAGATTGTACAAGAATTTATATTTTAAAGTACACATATGATTCATGTCCAGGCTCTCACCCAAAACATATGTCACTGTGTCAAAATATTTTTAGGACAATATTGTGTTTATAATTATGCCAATTTAAAGCAAACATAGTAAGTGAAAATGGCTTTAATTAATTATCAAATCAAGTGGAACATGCATCTCATTATATTTATCATATGACTAGATCTTAGGACATATAAACTGACAGTGACATGATAAGATAGTTATATGCAACATGCTTATTTACTAATAAAGGTCACTCTTACACACTCAAATAAAAGTTCCTACAATGGGAAAGTATTGATCAAAAATTGTTATCTAAATAATGAATATACTACCACGAGATACCATTCTTTGACGTCATTGTCAGAGAATTTTGAATCTAACCCACAATCTCAACCCCAGTTCCACCCAGAAATAGAAATCAATCAAGAAGACAACCTAATTTACCCTTAAATAATAAAATGTAATGTGGACACCCACATTTACATCTCTTGCATAGTTTTATTTGGATATGCCAAATAACCCATAGTTTTATTGGGAAATGACACAGTGCTTTAGTTCACTTGGCGTGATTGTAGTCAAATTGGTTGTTCTTCTAGGACATACCACCTTTAGAGTCTTCAGACTTCATAGCAAAATGCTTATCATTATCCTAGATAAGAAGAAGATTATCAAAAAAGGTTGTGCACACACAATGGATGCTTGCCATACTAAGGTTGTTTCAAGGTTTATGCAATAACAAATCTAACCAAGTCTTTTAGAACATATTTGAAAATTATTATGCATATGGGTTGGGTGTCTTTTCAAAGGGTGCATGTCCATTTTTAGAGTGAATTTTGGAATAAAGGGAAAATGGGGCCCGACTTTGTTTTAACCATAAAAAACTTCCCAACCACTACAAAAATGTCCCTTTGGTTATTATTTACAATGGTTCAAACACTGATTGAATGGGAAAAACCTAAACCATCCAGATAACTCAACACCGTTGAAGTCCTAGGACAACCCCAAAATTTAGTGATGTCAGCTAGGGTATTTGATAAACTTGATGTCGTCTATTAGTATAGAATAAAATTGTACATCATTCTTTCATGTCAACTCCATTCGATCAATAAAAAATTAGTGTTATCCCATTGTAGACCCCTGTTCTTTCCTAAATATATGATATTTCATGTGATGTGATGATATAATAAATCATGATCCATGATTCATTATAAAATAGGTAGTTCTAATCCCCTTTTCATATTTTTGTCCATGTATAGTCTTTCATTGTTTTCCCATGTTATACCTTGTTTCATTAATATGATTGTTTGCTTACTCCATGTAGGATGTACTAATTTGTTTAGAATGAGGGGTAAAAATACCTTTCATGCACATAACATTTCAAATGATCTAGATCTTGGGTCATAAATTATCTTTATATTGTCTATTTAACAATGTTCTATGTGAGTTTCTATATTTTCCATCTTCATCAAGATGATGACATCATCTAATCACATTTTTCAGCATTAATCGAATCCACAATGATATCACCCTCATTATCAAGCACAATGTATTTAATATCAAATGTAAGAAATAAATATATCTATGATAAGAGAATTAAAGAGTCATAGTAACATCGATCACATATATATTGAAGTTTTTCTTCAATTTATTCCAATTACTTGGATAACTATTAGGTGTTGCACGATACCACTCATTTCTTGTGGAGTCATTATGAAATCACTTGCAACAAAATGTGGAACCTATAGGGTCATAAGAAGGATGCTCATGGGAATATAAGTTTATAATCAATCATGATTAGAATGGCTCTAAACTAGAAAAGTCTGGTTTCTAATCAAATTGATTGGATAAGATGTTAGTTGTAACATAATGAATCTTAGATGTAATCTCCATGTAAACCATTTTCCCAAGTTTCCCTTTCATTTTTGTCCATTATGTCGTTCATGTTTAATTAGTGGAATTTATAGTGGTTTAGTGAAAACTTATTCACTAATTGTACCAATATAAGGCTTTATACAGAAATACCTCAATGAAAGCTTATTTTAGGATCTAAAATGCAAAATCACCACTTTAGTAGAATAATGGTATATTAATTTGGGCTAGAAGTGTAAGGCCCTAAACCTTGATTAACGTATTAAGAAAGCTTAATTACCATAATTAAGTGCTCTAAAACTTAATCTAACTTTTTGATGTGATTTTCAAACATAAAATGAGCCTAAGTTTCAAATTTGGTTCGATTTGCATGTTGTTTGTGCAAGTTATGCAATTTTAGGTACATTATGGACTTTTATGTAATTTACCCAATCGGGAGGTTTTCTTTGCATTAACACCTATATTTTAATCCTGAGATATTCACTTACTATTCTCAAGATTTTGAACCATGGGGTACCTGGATGCACCTTGGTTTGAAGGTGTTTCTCTCCAAGGGCATTATAGGGATTACCCTCTTTATAAATGAGCTTATCTTTAAAAGCTATCAACAAATGGGGTTATTTCTTTGATTGGAACACGGTGGGGATGCCCTAGAAGCCTCCATGGGCTTTTACGACCGACCTTGGATATACAAGAAGTCTCTATGAGATATCCTCTTGCATGGCCATGAAGCCTTAGCTTAAGGACATATGGAAAGTCCCACAGACACCTCATGCTTGCCCCCTTTTTTATAAAGCCATGCATATCCCTTCCCACCTCCCAATCCAAGAAGCAATCCTCTCCTTATCTTTCCTCTATCTTGGGGAATCATTCTTTCTATGTTTTTCCATTATGTTTCAATCCCAAGGTAAAAGTGGGTGCCTACCTTGGGGAAGAATGCTCCTAGGGTTCTAAATTTCTCTATTTTAGGATTTCTCAAGCTCCTCCTTGGTGATTTTGACCAAAACTAGTAAGTATCCTCCTTTCCTTCCATGTATTCATGCCTTTAGTATTGCTCCCACCTTCTTCAAGGTCTTAACCATGTCCTTCCATGGTAAAACACCACCTAGGGCCCTAAAACATCTCATTTCCATGCTCTTTTGTTAGGGTTTGCACCTCTAAAGTGGAGAAGGTGATCTTTGCTCAAGAAAGGAT
Organism: Alisma plantago-aquatica; assembly: GCA_963693085.1. Taxonomy (NCBI): domain Eukaryota; kingdom Viridiplantae; phylum Streptophyta; class Magnoliopsida; order Alismatales; family Alismataceae; genus Alisma; species Alisma plantago-aquatica. Next base: position 184,845,124 of record OY856413.1, on the reverse strand, counting down.
CTTGGCTTGGAGCAACCAGACCTTCTAATCTCAAGATCCTTTCTGTTTGGACCTTCTTACCTTCCTAGAGGCAAGGTTTTTTAACCCCTTTCTCATATATTGCTTAGTACATGCTTAAAACTCATGCTTCCATGTTTAAAATCGATGATCTCCATCTCTTTCTACCATGTTCTTCTAGGATTTTGGTTTCTTTTTATTTTACCTCCTCTAGAAGCTCTAGTTTGGTTACCTATACAACTTCAAACCTGATCTTGGGTCAAATGGTGTTTTATCCCTCTCCCTCTCTCTTCAATTATCTCAATCAGTTTGATGATATGGCAATTTCCTATTGGTCAGTATTGAAAAATTCATATCTTCTAATTTACTTATTCAAATTTGACTAATAAATATGTTTTGGAATTGGAAAATTAATAACTATCTAATAAAAATATTTTCAAGGTCTGATTTCATTGTTTGATGAATGGTGGTTTTTGTAAAATGAATTTAATACATAGAAACCATAAAAAGTACATCTTAATCCTCATTACTCCAAATTAACATAAAAATAGATTTTCTTGATCAGGAGAACCTAATCAGTTCATTGGTGATATTTTAAAAATCTAAATCCGAATTTTGCTAAAAATTTCTGAAATTAGGTTTTCTATACATTAATGTGCACTATGTACTCTAATACATGTTAATACATTGAAAATAGGCAAAGTGGAACTTGGACTCAATTATAGTGGTGAAAGTTGGTAATTGATATCAGTAAGAGAGGTATGTGCATTACTTACACCCTATGTTGAGATAATTGTAGCCAAATCCTATATTTCCCTAATGAGTCTTAAATGAACCCTAAATTTTCTATTCTTGAATCATAATGTTGTTCATGCCTCAAATCAGATTATAATTTCTTCTTATTTGGGTCTTATACCCCACTGCCGTGCTTATTGAATATTATGACTACTATTTCCATGACTACTTTTCTAGCATGTAGATTTATATATGTTCTATTTAATTTAAAGAAGAAATACTTATGTACAACCGCCCACAAAGGGCATGTATTTAATCGCCCTTGGGAATGTTTTTATTCTCCCCTATATAATTGTGTAGGTGACTGGAAATGTCTTATTCTACCCTCACCTATAGGTTAGATGTCCAGTAGGTGCATCAACCCTACTTAGTTAGGTATACATAATTTTCTTACAATCAAATCCTTTTTAATATAATTGTTAATGGCAAGTTTCTTTTGAATATAGCCTCATACTCTTGTTATCTTCATCTAATGATGAACCCTAGCCTGTTCTTATTTGCTTTACTTATCTTGTTATCCTAGACTAGGATTGTGACACATACCTTATTTTATTTCCCTTTTTCTGGGTTCTTTCCCAACCACCCAGGTGCTGGTGCTGAGTAAGGAGAAGGACAAGTTTGAAGGAAGTCATCTCAGGAGTAGATATCAAGCTATCTGAAAGGATGTCTAGGTTGCTATATCTAGATCCTTTTCTCTTATCTTTTTCTTTTGGGAACAATCATGTAATGAACAACGAAAGCCATGTAATAGGCTCAGTACTTTTATTTCCACTTCTATTGACATTTTATATCATATCTGGTGCATGCTTATTTACTTGGAATATTGTACATACATCCCTCAATATCTTTTGTCATTCAAAAAAGATATTTTGTATTTCCTTTAAATTTTAGTAAGGAGGTGATTCAACCTCTTTGCAGAATGGTATCAGATCCTTTAGGAAACTATTAGGACATGAAGTTGAAGTAAAGGTGTCTAGAATGGATTAGGGTTTTAGTTGCTAGAAATATTTTCCTCTGCACCACTAGCTTAGTTTACGAGGACTCCCGTGCCCATATGATAACGTCCTATCCTGAGCTGATACAAATTGCCCAAAATACTATGCATTTAGGCAATAACATTCTAGATATTCTTTTCTCATCTATGATTCAAATACTTTTGGGAACTTAATATGTTAACCCAACCTTTCATGATAGGTGAATTGTTTGATTGTAGGAACAAGGGAAAGGAGTCGAACCCTGATGACTCCAATGTGGGAAACACTCCTGTGACTCCTTTCGGCCATAGTGTGGTCAACCCTACTACTCCGGGCACCCCCGCCTTCACACCAGAGCTAGAGTTGGAAATGTTGCACCAGTTGCTCTCTACCATGATGAGGTAGCTCCACACAGTGGCCGCCAACGCCAACAAGCCGAGGGATTTCACCTTCACTGACTTCATAAAGATGCAGCCACCCTACTTTAAGGGGGAAAGTGAACACAACATGGTGGATAAAGTCAATGATTGGGTGTTGGCTTGGATCGGACCTTTGAGGGTATGGCATGCCCTCCTCACCAGAAGGTTCAATTCGCGACGTATGTGATGGACGGACCGGCACGTGTCTGGTGGAATGGTGTCGCCCGCACTTGAGACACCTCTACCATGGAATGGAACCAGTTCCTGAAGCTCTTCAGGGAGAAGTACATCTGTCCCACATTCCTAAGGAAAAAGGCAGTCAAGTTCTATAGACTCAAGCAGGGAGCCATGTGTGTGGCTGACTACATACAATGGTTCCTACTTTTAGAATGCTATGCCACCAACTTTGGAGCTGAGAGAAGGGCAATGTTGTTCTTGGAGGGCCTAAACTACTGGGTGGGACGAAGTCTTATTCCGTAGCTTCCACTCACCTTCCAATAGATGGTGGATAAGGCCTTGGTCATTGAGTCCTACCCAGGATTCCAATCCTATGGATATGATAATGGCTACAACAACAATAAGAGGAAGAATACTCAAAACGAGAATCATAGATGTAATCGGTGCAATAGGTGCTCTCGCCACCATCCTCCAGGGAGATGTCCTGCCAACAATGCACCTACTCGTAGTGACAACCGGCCTCCTCCAACCTGCCATGAGTGTGGCCAATTTGGGCATATTCAACCACTTTGCCCCCATTTCTAGTAGGGATAGAATAATGCCCAACAACTATAGCAGCCAAGGAAGAATCCACCTCTATAGAATAATAACAACAAAAACTACCAGAACCCAAGGCGACCACCAGTGGAGAGGCAGAATGGCAGAGTGTTTGCTCTCAATATTGAAGAAGCAGGTGGATATAATGAAGTTATTGAAGGTACCTTGCATCTCAATATGCATCCTATAAAGGCACTATTTGATTCTAGCTCATCCAATACCTTCATATCCTGTTAGCTTGCTTCTATGTTAGAAATAGAATGTAAGTATATGGATCATATATTAGATGTAAAAACCCCTAGTGGTAAGATCTACTATTCGTATCTCCAAAATCCGACCATGGACCTCTGTATATCTGGTATAATGTTTCCCTCAGATTTCATCTTGCTCGACATGACCACCTTTGTTGTCATCCTGGGAATGGATTGGGTGAAGAGGTAAAAAGTTGTTTTATTTTGTGAAGAATCAAAGGTTAGTTTGTCACATACTATTGAGGGAAGATTGTGTGTCAAGGGTAGGAAGAGAGAGGATCAACAATTTGCTATCTCTGCCATCAAAGCTGAAAAGCTAGTCTCACAAGGGTGTAGAGCTTTCTTAGCCTCTATTGTCCTCAAGGCTACACCTCCTTCTCTTGACCACATAGATGTGGTGAAGGAATTCTCGGATGACTTTCCCGAGAAGTTACCTAGTTTTCCACCAACTCGAGAGGCAGAGTTCTCCATCGAGCTTCTACCCAAAACTTCACCAATATCGAAGTCACCTGACCGCTTGGCCCCTGCTGAGCTTGCCAAACTAAAGAAGAAGCTAGAAGAGCTTCTCGACATGGGCTTCATCTGCCCCAGTGTCTCACCTTGGGGAGCCCCAGTCCTGTTCGTGAAGAACAAGGATGGTTCGATGTGGATGTGTATGGACTACCACATGCTTAACCAAGTGACGATGAAGAACCATTATCCTTTACCTCACATCAATGACTTATTCGACTAGTTGAAGTCAGCCACTGTGTTCTCCAAGATGGATCTACAAAGTGGCTACTACTAGATATACATGAAGGATGATGATGTACCAAAGACGGCATTCAGAACTCAATGTGGGCATTACGAATTCATGGCCATGCCTTTCAGCTTGACAAATGCCCCTACTGCCTTCATGGACTTGATGAACCGAGTGTTCTTCCCATACCTTGACAAGTTTGTGGTGGTGTTTATTGACAACATTTTGGTTTATTCCAAGACATTATAACAACATCGTGAGCATCTGTATATTGTACTCAACACACTGGGAGAAAATCAACTCAATGCAAAATTCTCAAAGTGTGAGTTTTGGATAAAGGAAGTGATGTTTCTAGGTCATTTGATTTATTTCAGACATATAGTTGTTGATCCTACAAAGTTAGAAGTTGTGACCAAGTGGAAAGCTCTGAAGAATCCCTCAGAGATCTATAGTTTCCTCGGCTTAGCAGGTTACTATCGAAGGTTTATCAAGAGCTTCTCTAAGTTGGCCTTGCCTTTAACCAAGCTGATGTGAAAGGAGGTCAAGTTCTCTTAGACACCAAAATGTGAGAACAATTTCTAAAAGCTGAAGGAATGTTTGACATCTACTCCCATTCTTACCTTGCCTGTTTAAGGAATACCCTATTTCATCTACATTGATGCTTCTAAACAAGGCTTAGGGTGGGCTTTGATGCAAGACAAAAAGGTGATCACTTATGCTTCCCGCCAATTGAAATCGAATGAAGCTAATTGGCCTATACATGATTTAGAGATTGCTCCCATTGTTCATGCTCTGAAAATTTGGTGACACTATCTCTATGGTGTGAAGTTTGAAGTTTTCTCTGACCATAAAAGCTTGAGGTACCTATTAACATAGAAGGATCTGAATCTACGATAGTGAAGGTAGATGGAATATCTCAAAGATTATGACTTCACCATCACCTATCATCCTAGTAAAGTAAACTTCATAGATGATGCTTTAAGTCACAAGAAGGAGGTCATTTGTGCTACTCTGAGATGCTTAGTGTGGGAAAATCTCAAATATGTGACTAGTTGGTGACCTCAACCTATCAATTCAGTGGACGAAGACAAGTTGTGTGTCCATATGGCTAGTTTGACTTTTACACCGACTTGGATCTCGAAAGTCATTGATGCACAGTTGGAACAGTATGAGATGGAAGAGATGAAGGACTTGATCGAGAAACTGCAATCTGACTTCTCTATCAGAGTGGATGGTGCTGTCCACTTCAGACAAAGGTTGTAGATTCCTGACGTGGATGATCTGAGATAGAAGGTACTGAGTGAAGCGCATGGATCCAAGTACACTATTCATCCTGGCTCAACAAAAATGTATGAGGACTTATAGTGAAGTGTCTGGTGGAAGAACATGAAGAATGATATAGCTCTGTTCTTCGTGAAGTGCTTGACATGTCAGCAAGTCAAGATCGATCAAAAATGACCTGGTGGTCTTCTTCATCCTCTTGAAATTTTAGAATGGAAGTGGGAGAAGATCACAATGGAATTCATTACTGGTTTCCCCAAGTCCAAGAAAGGTTATGATGTTGTTTGGGTGGTTATTGATTGGCTTACAAAATGTGCTAAATTCTTGCCTTTCAAAACCAATTATGAAGTTGTGGATATGGCTCAGTTGTATGCTGAGTGGATCGTACGCCTGCATGGAGTACCTGAGGTGATAGTTTTTGATTGTGACCAAAAGTTTCGTTCTCATTTATGGGGTCATATTGAGGAGGAGATGGGTACTGACTTGCATTTTAGTATTGCTTACCACCCGCTAACTGATGGTCAATATGAGAGAACAATTTAGATTCAGGGGGACTTGCTTCGTGCTTGTGTGATGGATTGGGGTGGTGTATGGGATCAATATCTTCCATTAGATGAGTTTGCTTACTATAATAGCTGCCAAGCTAGTATTGGTATGCCACCTTTTGAAGCTCTCTATGGAAAACCATGTCGTTCACCTTTGCATTGGAATGATGTCGGTGAACGTTCTCTAGTGAAGACCGATGACATACAAATGATGACAAAAAAGTTATTGTTGATAAGGAAATGCATGAAAGCTGCTCAAGACCGACAAAAGATGTATGCTGACAAGAAAAGGTCTGATGTTAACTTCCTAGTGGGTGACTATGCAATTCTAAAGATCAAGGCTATCTATTTTATTGATAGATATAAAGTTAAAGGCAAGTTGAGTCCCAACTATTTTGTACTATTTGAAATCATAGATAAGGTTGGAGATTGTACATACCACTTAGCTTTACCTCCTTCCTATGATAACATTCATAATGTGTTCCATGTCTCTGTGCTGAAGAAGTATGTGAAGGACTCTTCTCATGTGCTTATTGTTGATCCTTTAGATATACATGAGAATCTGGCCTATGAAGAGCTACCTATGAATATCCTTGACTCCCGAGTAAAGCAGCTAATGAATAAAGATATTGAGCTGGTAAAAGTTTTATGGAAATATCATAGTCTGGAAGAAACCACTTGGGAGTTGAGAGGTGAAATGTTATGTACTCACCCTTCTCTTTTTTCTTGATATTTCAAGGATGAAATCCTTTTAAAGGGGTGGAGTGTTGTAACATAATGAATCTTAGATGCAATCTCCATGTAAACCTTTTTCCCAAGTTTCCCTTTCAATTTTGTCTTTTATGTAGTTCATGTTTAATTAGTGGAATTTATAGTGGTTTAGTGAACATTATTCACTAATTGTAACAATATAAGGGTTTATGCACAAATACCTCAGTGAAAGCTTATTTAAGGATCTAAAATGTAAAATCACCACTTTACTAGAACAATGGTATATTAATTTGTGCTAGATGTGCAAGGCCCTAAACCTTGATTAATGTATTAAACAAGATTAATTACCATAATTAAGTTATATAAACCTTAATATAACTTTTTGATGTGATTTGAAAACATAAAATTAGCCTAAGTTTCAAATTTGGTTTGATTTGGATGTTGTTTGTGCAAGTTATATAATTTCAGGTACATTCTAGATTTTTATGCAATTTACCCAATTGGGAGGTTTTATTTGCAAATTATCACCTTAATTTTAATTCTTAGATACTCCCTTACCATTCTAGATATTTTGAACCATGGGGCACCTGGTTGCACCTTGGTTTGAAGGTGTTTCTCTCCAAGGGCATTATAGGGATTACCCTCTTTATAAATGAGCTTATCTTTTAAAGCTATCAACCAATGGGGTTATTTCTTTGTGGAGGATGGTGGGGATGTCCTATAAGCCTCCATGGGATTTTAGGACTGACCTTGGATGTACAAGAAGTCTCTATGAGCTGTCCTCTTGCATATCCATGAAGCCTAAGCTTAAGGACACATGGAAAGTCCCATAGACACCTCATGCTTGTCCTCTTCTTTATAAAGCCATGTCTACCCCTTCCCACCTCCCAATCCAAGAAACAATCCTATAATTCTCTTTCATCTAGCTTAGAGAATCATTCCTTCTATGCTTGGCCACGAAGTTTCTATCCCAAGGTAAAATAGGGTGCCTACCTTGGTGAAGAAGGCTCTTTGAGTTCCAAATTTCTCTATTTTAGGATTTCTTAAGCACCTGCTTGGTGATTTTGACCAAAACTAGCAAGTATCCTCCTTTCCTTCCCTATTTTCATGATATTAGTGTTCCTCCCACCTTATTCTAGGTTTGAACCATGACCTTCCATGGTAAAACTCCACATAGGACCCTAAAACATCTCATCTCCATGCTCTTTTGCTAGGGTTTGCACCTTTAAAGTGGAGAAGGTGATCTTTACTCAAGAAAGGAGCTTGGCTTGGAGAAACCAGACCTTCTAATCCCAGGATCCTTGCTTTTTGGACCTTATAACCTTACTAGAGGCAATTTTTTTTAACCCCCTTCTCATATATTGCTTAGTACATGCTTAAACCTCATGCTTCTATGTTTAAAATCGATGATCTCCATCTCTATCTACAATGTTCTTCTAGGGTTTTGGTTTCTTTCTATTTTACCTTCTCTAGAAGCTCTAGTTTGGTTACCTATGCAACTTCAAACCTGATATTGGTGAAATGGTGTTTTCTCCCTCTCCCTATCTCTTCAATTATCTCGATCAGTTTGATGATGTGGCAATTTCCTATTGGTCAGTATTGAAAAATTCATATCTTCTAATCTACTTATCCAAATTTGACAAATAAATATGTTTTGGAATTGGAAAATTAATATATATCTAATAAAAATATTTTCAAGGTCTGATTTCATTATTTGACGAATGGTAGTTTTTGTAAAATGAATTTAATACATAAAAACCATAAAAATTACATCTTAATCCTCATAACTCAAAAATTAACATAAATGGGAACCTAATAAGTTCATTGGTGATATTTTAAAAATCTAAATCCGAATTTTTCTGAAAAGTTTTGAAATTAGGGTTTCTATACATTAATGTGCACTATGTACTCTAACACATGCTAATACATTGAAAATAGGCAAAGTGGAACTTGGACTCAATTAAAGTGGTGAAAGTTGGTAATTGATATCAGAAAGAGAGGTATGTGCATTTCTTACACCCTTTGTTGGGATAAATGCAGACAAACCCTATATTTCCCTAATGATTCTTAAATGAACCCTAAATCTTCTATTCTTGAATCCTAATGTCGTTCATGCCTCAAATCATATTATACTTTCTTCTTGTTTGGGTCTTATAACCCACTACCATGCTTATTGAATATTATGACTACTATTTCCATGACTACTTTTCTAGCATGTAGATTTATGTTCTGTTTAATTTAAAGTAGTAGTACATATGTACAACCACTCATAGAGGACATGTATTTAATCGCCCTGGGGAATGCTTTTATTCTCCCCTATATAATTGTGTAGGTGACTGGGAATGTCTTATTCTCCCCTCACCTATAGGTTAGAGGTCCGATAGGTGCCTCAACGCTACTTAGTTAGGTAGACATAATTATCTTTCATGAAAATCCATTTTAATATAATTGTTAATGCCAAGTTTCTTTTGAATATAGCCTCATATTGTTGTAATCTTCATCTTATGATGAACCCTAGCCTGTTCTTATTTTCTTTACTTATCTTTTTATCCAAGACTAGTTTTGTGACACATACCTTATTTTCTTTCCCCTTTTGATGGGTGTTTTCCGAACCACCCAGGTGCTGGTGCTGAGTAAGGAGAAGGATAAGTTTGAAGGAAGTCATCTCAGGAGTAGATCTCAAGCTATCTAAAAGGGTGTCTAGGTTGCTATAGCTAGATCCTTTTCTCTTATATTTTTCCTTTGGGAATAATCATGCAATGAACAATGAAATCCATGTAATAGGCTTAGTACTTTTATTTCCACTTCTATTGACATTTTATAAAGTATTTGGTGCATGCTTAGTTACTTGGAATATTATACATGCATCCCTCAATATCTTGTGTCTTTATAAAAAGTTGGATGTTTTGTACTTCCTTTAAATTTTAGTAAGGAGGTGATTCTGCCTCTTTACATTAGTTAATCAACTCACAGTGAGAAAATTGATCAATTAATGTAGTGTCAATAAATAACCCATCAATTATCAACTTGGAGATGTCCTAAATGATCAACTAAAGTTCATTTGATCAACTAGTAAATGGATTAAGAAAGAGTGAAGAAGTATCAAAGGATAGATTGACTTGTCCAAATTATCTACTAAGGTGTCAACCTATTGAACAACAAGCATTTGGCACAAGAAAGAACAATAATGTCTGTCAAGGGGAATGCTCTCTGAATTTTCTCTATTTTGTGATTTATTCGAGATTACAGTTAGGGATAGATTCTTTTTTGGAAACCCTAACCTATGTCTCCCCCCACATGAATGATGTGATGTCTAGGGTAATAAACACACAAGTTGCCCACAAATTTCTCCCTTTGAGAGAAAGAAAAGGATCCCCAAGGAAAGTGTCTTATAATAGGAGGACTAATAACATCCAATTTTGTGGATGTTACATGCTTGCTTTACTTTCATTTATTGACTTTTCATGATCTATCCTTTTAAATATTATTTGTTTTAATATTTCATGGATAATAACTTTTATAATTTTCTTCTATACTCCTTTTTCAAGAGGACAACTTAAACTCAACCCTATCATCAGGGGATAATCGAGAGTCTTCACATAGCATATAAATAGACCGTAGGGAAGCCCAGTGAATTTACTTTAAACATGACCAATGAGGTTTTGTTTCCTCATTGCCCGATTGTAGTTCTACACTAACCAGTGAAGGTATAGCCTGACAAACAAGGGATTGATGGGTTTATGGCAATCATGCCTGATGGGATCTCAACTCCTACCGACTGATGAGGTCCAAGCCAAACAGGATCCCTACAAGTGTTGACCAATGGAGACTAAATGAGCATCATTCTGACGGAACTCCGGTGTCCCATCTACTGACAAGACTGTAGTGCCCTTCCGAACAACGCGATGAAAATCCAACCTCATTGATCATTGTAAATCTTGTTAACCAAGACTTGATGAGTGAATTTCTTGCAGATCTAGTTGACCAATGTTTCTTTTATTGTTCCAGACTCCAAATAGTATAAATACCTTTCTCCTCCCCCACTGGGACGGATCGTTTCCACTCCATTTCATTAACAGATTGCTACTTTGTGCCTAGACAAGGAGGATAATATTATCGACTGTGCTCCATCGGTTATACTTGTGGTGTTGTTGCAACACCTTCCATTCATCATCCATCCACAAATGTGGTTGGATATTCATGATAATCACTGCCTTCATTTCTTCCCTCTTTCTCAGATGATCAGAGACTAAAAATACACGAAACAAGTGAAGAAGGAGATCATCAACACTTGTCCTTGGTGTGCTCACATTCCCTTGGCTAGATCATCCTCACCATCAGAGTAGAAGACTATTGTTCCACCGAGCCGTTATTTTTTTCTCTATCATTACCATGGATGATTCTTCCTTCTCCCATGTTTTCTCTATATATATCATGAAGAACGAGTGATCCTCCTCCCTAGTATGTCGGTACTAGCCCCACTATCCATCCTTGCATGTCCATTTCTTAATGTACCATGCTTTTTTATGACTCTTTCAATTCAATTTTAATTATTTATGCATGTTTGCTAGATTGTTTACCTACTCTACATGATATTTTATATTCCTTTGTTGTGACAAATTTAATACTTAGGATTTGAATATCAATTAACTTGGATTATTCCCAGATGAAGACTTATAAAGAGATATCTCCATATTAGTAGGTACATGACTTGTGAGTAATGAGACATCGATCACAAGGAGATATCTACATGATTTCCCACTCATAAAGGGTGGATCTTGCTTTTTCTCTATCTAAATGGTTATCTAGCCTGGAGATGGATGTGTTTGTGAGTGTAGCCCTAGTGAAACTCGATTCCACCCTAGTCTTTCATCACTAATCCAAACCCTATTTTAGTTCTTCTCTTTTACTTTCCTTGAAATTGATTTATCTCAACCCAAATAAACTCTCGATTCTAAACATTAATCTTACTTCAACTAAGTACAAGATAGAAATATTTTTAAAAATGTTGTCTCTTGAGATTTGATCCTCAACTATGTTGCAATAAGACTTGCATGCTAGTGGGTGGTATTATTCCACATTATTTTGATAAAAACTTCATCCCTAGGTGAAATTGTTAGTGTAGTAAAACCCATGTCAAATTCTGGCATCACTTCCAGGTACAACAATTTGACTACTTATAATATACTTGTATTAAGATTAATCTTGTATTTTTATTTTATGATCAAAACTATTGCATATTCACTTAAACTTAATCCTTTAATGACCATTTGACTTTTGAAAGATCTTTTCATCTTAAGTATCACAAACTAGTTCATGTGACACTCCAGTAGCAGCAACCTTGCATCAAGTTTTGATCCTAAGATAGATCAAACCTTTCATAACCAAAATAGAGAAAATAAAACTAGAAGGGCTGAGAAGGAAATCACATGAAGGCTAAACCTAGCCATTGAAACATAGAGAGAGAAAGAGGCTTATACAACATGCATATGTTGTAGTTCAAGAAGAAATCCTTGCATCCCAAGCTACTATACAGGACGCCGATAGACACAAGAGCTCAGGGAGTTCACAATCCCTAAGTCTATTGACGTTCAACATTCAATACAACCTCCTCCCATAAGAGCCCCTAACTTCAAAATTAGGGTGCGCTAGATCATGCTATTGCAAAACAAAACCCTTCTTGGGAAAACAAGGATAGGATTGTCAAGAGCATATCCTAAAGTCTGTCAATATTTGTGCAATGAAAAAGGAAAATGGAGTAATTGATGATGTTATTAGACTCCACATTTCCAATATTCACTTGTAGACAGAATAAGGAGTTGGTACAACTCTATGTCAGATGACCCTCATACCACATCAGATCAACTTCAAGACAAATTACTTGAGAAATTTTATCCCCCTTCCCAACAATACACCATCAGGGGATAGATTACATAGTTCTAACAAGTCCCTGGTGACACTCTAGAGCAAGCATGGGAGAGATACAATGAGCTCCTCTACAAATGTTCACACCATGGTATTTTTGAAAAACAACTCATTGAGTTTTTGTATAGAGGTGTGGATAATGATATCAAACAAGTTTTTAGACTCCTCATCTGAAAGACACTTCATGTGGAAAAGTTATGATAGCGCATGGAAGGTAGTCACCCTTGGATTTGAAAGTCAAGTGACTTCAGGAATATCAGTAGGCAAGGGAGTGTTAAAGGTAGATATGAAATAAATTAGTTATGAGATGAAATATTTAAAACTACTAGCACTTAACTAAAACAGTCAGACATCCTTCAATGCCTATAAAAGATGAAACTTGCCACCGTGTCAACCACAATAGGTTAAGGCACTAACATAATTTTGTGAAGCTTGTAAAGGCACATACCACTTGAACTTGGGCGGTAATATTCTGTTCAATGTTTAGATGAGTATTGTTGTAGTTCAAGGAGATGACAACCAAATGGAGGATCTAAACTCTATCTATATTATTAATGGACAATGGTACTAAAATCCCAATAAAACTAGTAATAATAGTCTACAAACCTTGTCCTCCTTTACAAACCCACCTAAAGTAGACACAGCTTGGCACTCGCTTTATAGAATTCAAGGAATCAATGAATAAGCTTCATGAGGATATTCCCTTTTTAGATGATCTAGAAGAGATACCTCATGTCCATGGTATATGAAAATTCTCCTCACAAGGTAGTATATTACTAAGGATCATGAGATAGTTAAGATTGTTCGAACAACATCCAAAAAAATCTAGAATAAAATGTCAAAGAAGCAGAAGGACCCAAGCTCCATTGGAATTTCATAACCCTTTGGCGACTCTACATGTAAGAAAGGATTAGATGACCTTGTGGCCAATATCTCTATGATGCCCTATACAATGAGCAAGAGGTTAGGATTTTCCAAACTGCTTCTAGATGACATGAATATATAGCTTGTTGAATGGGAATAATTAAAGATGTCCCAGTCAAAGTGGGCATAAATTTTTATGTTCCATGTGATTTTGTTGTCATTGACATAAATGAAGATCTCAAGTACACTCTTATTTTTGGCTGACCCTTCCTTGACACAGCAAGAGCAGTGATTGATGTCGAGCAAGGAACCTTACTTCTAAGTTTAGGGAACAAAATCCAAGAATTTAGAGTTTTTTGCAACATGAAGAGGCCAAGCATTCAAGAAGAAGTTTTCTTTCTGGATTGTGTATAGAATATGTCACTCCTCATCCAAGAAGATCCCTTATATGAAGATCCTCTAGAGACTTCTCTCACTAACCTTAATGCTAGTGATTCTATTGATTAACAAGTAAAGCAATGCACACTTCACCTTAACTCAACAGATTAAGACCTCGAATCTAGATTCAAAGAACTTAAGGTAGTCTACCTTAATGAGGAACTATATGAAATGCCAAACACTCCTGAGATGAAACCTCTACCAAAAGGACTAAAGTATGTATGCATGAATGACATGAAATTCTTCCCAGTGATAATAAATTCCTATCTAACATCTAAGTAGGAAAACAAACTATTATTTGAACTAAGGGAAAGGCAAAAATTCATTGGATACATGACGAGTGATTTCACAATGGTGAGTCAAATGCTTCTCATGCACAACATCCCTATGGTGGAGTACCACAAACCAACTATAGAACAACAATTCAAACTGAACCCAAACATGAAGGAAGTGATTTTCCTTAAGGTTGTGAAGTTTCTCACCTCTGGCATCATCTACCTTATTTTTGACTTACCATGGGTGAGCCCAGTACAAGTCGTCCCAAAGAAATGAGGTACCATTATGTTATACAACAAAAAAATGAACTCATATCCACTCACATCATCACTGGATGGAGGATGTGCATTGATTTTAGAAAGTTAAATAAAGCTATGTTCAAGGACCACTTTCGCCAGGCATTCCTAGACCAGATATTTGAGTACCTAGCTCATCAAGTACTTTTTGTATCTTGCTGGTTATTCTGGATTCTATATAATCCCAATTCATATAGATGGATGAGAGAATACAACATTTACCTATCCCTTTAGGACATATGCTATCAAAATAATGCTATTTGGCATCTGCACTAGCTACCATCCAATGTCGCATGGTGTAACTATCTTCATTGGATTAAGAAAAACTATTGTGGAAGTTTTCAAGGATGATTCCTATGTGTATGAAGATTCATTTGACTCAGACATTATTCATATTTCTCTAGTGCTAAAATGTAGTGAAGAAGTATATCGAGTGCTCACCTGGGAAAAATGTCATTTTATGGTGAATGAAGGCACAATTCTATGTCATAATTATCAACTGGGAAATTGAAGTGGACAAGAAAAAATAAAAGTAATTACTTAACTTGTCCCTTCATCCATAGTAAGAGAATCTGAGCTTTTTAGGTCATGTAATATTTTATAGAAGATTAATCAAGGATTTTTTCAAGATAGCTAAGGCAATAACAAACCTGTTTCTCAAAGATGTGAGTTCCACTTAGACAAAAAGTGTATGAAGAGTATTAATAATATGAAAAAATCCCTTACTTCAAACCCCATTTTTGGAGGACACATATTGGTCTCAACCTTTTGAGATTATGTGTAACTCTAGTGATTATGTGGTGGGAGTCATTTTGGGCCAACACATGGATAAGAAACACCACATTATCTATTATGCATCCAAGACACTTGATAAAGCATAGAGAAATTGTAGAACCATGGTTCAGGAAAGCGGTATGTGGTGTACGGGCGGAGAGGGTACTACATAGAGTATATACGGTATGCGGGAGTATATATGGGAGTATATGCAGTTTTGGATTTTTTTTATTTCAATAAACTAATTATATATAAAATAATATAGCGAGATCATAAATTAAAATATATAGAGTAGGCATGTGCATCTATTTACTTATAAACATATTAATATGCATGTATGATGTATGATATGCTTATATATATGTATATATGTTTATATATAGAATGTGTTTGTAATATATGTACAAATACTAAAATGTAGGTAAATCGATGTACAAATATATGTATAGTGTGTATAAATGTGAATAAATCAAAATGTATATATACATGCACAAATATGTGATTGTATATTTAAGTATATTGTATATGTATCTATAGATGTTAATATATCAAATGGTATTCAAATAAATGTACAAATGCGTATGGAAATTGTTTTTATGTATTACAATGTATACATATAATTCAATGACTATATCTCAATTTATATATATAATGAAATGTGTGTATATATATGCATGTATGTACGAAATGCGTGAACATTAGTTGTGGGTTTTTTGAAAAGCGGAGTTTAATCGGCCGCTTAATCGGCCAAGCGGGAGTATATGCGGCCCATGACCGCTTAGTGGACCGATTAGTAATATGCGGTGCGGTAGGGTGACTGAATAGGTATATGCAGGAGTATATGCAGCCGTGCGGACCGATTTCCCGAACAGTGTGTACAACTACTGAGAAGGATCTCCTAGCAATTGTGGCATGCCTTTGATAAATTCAAATCATACCATGTGGGCCCAAAAGTTGTACATTAAAAGGATCACTCATCGATCCATTATCTATTGACAAAGAAGGATACAAAACCCAAATTGATCATATGAATTATCCTTTTGCAAAAATTTGATTTAGAGATACAAGACAAGAAGGGTACAAAAAATGTTGTTGTTGATCACCTAATTTGCATTCACATTTATGACACATATATCATCCCCATCAGCGAATCTCTATGAGATAATCATCTCATGAAAGTTTCAACAGCCATTCCTTGGTATGTCAATTTTTTCAACTATCTCGCCACATGTATTATTTACCTAGGGTGCATGGGCACTGCAAGGAAGAAATTCATGCATGATGTCAGACAATATTACTGGGATTAACAATACCTATTCAAGCTACAAGATTACTAGGATTAACAATACTTATTCAACCTATGTGTTGGTGGTATATATCAATGTTGTTCCCAGAGGAAGAAGCCCCTCCAATTCTAGAATAGTGTCACTCAAGCCCAGTTGGAGGCCACATGAGTTCTAACAAGACCACACTAAAGGTCCTAAAATGAGGATGCTTTTGACCAATGATATCCATGAATGCTTAAAATTTCATCTTGTTCTATGATAAATCTCAAAGGTCTAGAAATATCACCAAGAGAGACAAAATTCCCTTAAAGATCTGGCCTGAAGTTGAGATCTTTGTTGTATGGGGTGTGGATAAAATGGGCCCATTCCTCTCCTCATGTCACTTCAAATACATCCGAGTAGCAGTTGACTATGTCTCTAAATGGGTGGAAGCTATACCCACTATGAAAATTGAGTTAAAATATGTTATTAAGCTATTTGTGGACATCATTTTTCCTTGTTTTGGAGTCCCACACATTTTAATATATAATGAGGGTTCTCACTATTTGGGTGAAGTTTGGAACCTCTTTTGAACATTCTAGGGAGTGTCTGAAGTGTTCTTAGTGCTTAACTAGATGCTAGGTAGAAAGTAGTGGGGTTGCAATGACTAAAATGTTCGTTAAACGTGAGGGTTGTCAACAATGTAGTCGATCGGGTGACTCTCGAATACAATATTGCCAACCAGATGATTGTCTGGTTCATGTTGCTCTAACGACTATATGCTTGTCTATCTCTTGTTTAAACCTATTACAAGGGCCATATCTCGGTCAACAATATTGTCAACCAAAATTGACTCAGAACTAAAGGTTTGCAAAGTTTTTCTTGGTTCTTTGAGTCTTCAACCAAGTGATTCTTGATTGACAATTTTTTCGATTGAGAAGGACTTTTTGCAAGGATTTGTAGTGTATGTGAGGTCCTATTGATGACTCATGTGAAACCTATCATCACTAAAGTATTCATGTGAGTGTAAGATAGGGTTTTGGGTGGATAGGGAAAATTTAATGCTTGATTTACATGATAACTAAGTAGTTGTACATTATATACTTGTACAAGTTTTTACGTTGAGTACAATCATGAAAATATTAAACATTTATGCATATCATTCTTCAACTATCCATGTGGTATGATCTCCTCAACTTCTTGAACCCTGAAATACTCAAGTAGCATGCTAGATACACAAGAATAAAACATTTGTCATCATCAAAAAAACGGGTTTGCTAATGTCTAATTTAGCCAACAAGTAACTATTTGTAAGGGAGGAAGAAAAAGAATTATATAGCAATGAGCATTCAATCATATTGCCCATTGAGATCAGAAGTCATATGTGAGTTTGTGCTACCGATGTCTAGTTCGTCATTGAACTCCAGGACTTTCTTTGCACTTCGCTCACTTGGGTGTGTATCATCTACTTCATCAGGGGGCTCCTCTAAAGGGTGGTCAGATTTGCCCTTTTTCTAAAAACGGTCTAGCCTTTGGCCTGATTGATAAACAAATTTTCTATTGAGTACAACCACAAATCCATTACCATTTTCCCTCCCCGATTTATTGAAGGGTTTTTAAGGGATCTATCCCACGGGCATGGATGTTGGTTGGAACTTATAGATTTGTCCAGCATCCTCAACTCACAGCTTGCCTATGCTGGTTTCAATGCCATTAAGGCTCTCAGCAGTATCGTCTATTGCCTTAAAGTTCTCATGTTTAGGATTTTGAGGGTCTGCATTGACACACCCATCTTCTTATTTTTCTTCTTTTGTTTGTTGCTAACTACTTTAGTGAAACCATCCTCATCTACTTCTGCATCCAAATCCAGCACTGGTATAGGATTTATCTTCTCCTATGTTGTAGCCTATTTTGTCTCTGGGTTCCTTGACACTTGCTTCCCAGGCTCATGCTTTTTTGCATGTACTTCCATGGTGTAGGTTATTCTAGACATGGGAATTATTTTCGATGATGAAGATACTTCATGAGATCCCAAGTTAATATCATATTTATAGTCTATATCTGTGTGACCCACCCTACCACATTTCATGGAAATTGTAGGGAATTTTTTTACTTGAGTCTGAAGTGCTCACCATTGATGAAAATGGTGGGTAGTAGGGATTTTCGATGTTTCAACTTCAATAGCGATGTTAGGAAACTCGCCCATGTGCCCCTGAAAGGTGTGTGCATCCACCTTGATGGTTTTCTCAATAGAATTCACAATTCTACTTAGGAGCTGAGTTTGAAAGAAGAACACGGGTAGGTCTAGAACTCTTACCCAGATCACCAACTTCCTTGAGATGGGATCTGATGGTCAAAAGGAAGGTGACTAAGATTGGACAAATAGGTAATTATTAAATATTGTCCATGGTCCTCCAGTCATTGCACTAACATAGTCTTCTTGTTTGGAGAACTGAATAATGTAATAAACATTATCCAGAACAATCACTCTAAATTCATTCTATAGTTCCCAGAATGAATACATTTTGTTGAACAACGTCTTGAATCCGAGGTTGATTCCAATTGCCTTAACGATGATGACCAACTTCTAGGCTTCAAGGAGTGGATGTAGGGCTTCATTATGGACCGATAAAGTCTGAAGGATGCCGCTAAGATCAACTTTGATGTCTGAGTCCTTAAGGATTTCTGGAGAGATTGGGTTGTCATACGTTAAAGAGCTTATTGATTTCCCACTAACATTCTCTACGTAGGATGGTTTGGGGCCATAGTTAGCTTCATGAATCATCTCAATATACATTCCCTCAGTTGTTGTGACATGTGTTGTAGTATCATTAAAGGAACTTGGTCACCCTTATACAGAGGCCACATCAAAGTGCACATCTTGACGATGATCCTAGTACCCTCAACCTCCTCCAGACTCCCCCTGGAGGCTGCTGCCACGAGAAAACCCTAGACGCGACATTGCATACCATGATCCCTTTCCTCATTGCATAAGATAACTCTTTGATACCTCTTATTCACCCCATGCTCTTTAACTCACCAGGGATTGATATAGGGTTTGAGTAGGTTACAGTTATATAAAATCATATCCTTAGTGACTGTATAGAATGCAAGAAGTAAATAAACATGCAAGCATTTAATTGCAATCCAACTGGGAAAACTCCAAGAAATCACCAAAGTTGGTTAAGGAGATTAGTCATAGGCGTAACAAAATATCCTTATCAAATGTAACTCAAAGTCCAATCAAGTGTAATTTGAGATTAAGCAAGCAATCACCTTGAAATCAGTGCATAACACCCAAGTATTACTATTTTGTTCATAAACTCGCTTTAATATTGACTTGGGTTCCAAGTTAGGGTTTTGGGGTCAAATTAGGTTTTCATTAGGGTTTTGTCTTTCTAAGACTATGATTATCATATTTAATGCCTTTTTAACTTTCAAATTCTAAATTTGACATTTTATGCATTCTTAATCTCAAATTAAGCTGAAGAAGTCAATTTTATCCAAAAAGACTCAAATTTATCAATTAAAGTCATTTAAGAATATTATGATCATTATAACCAAGAAATAAGGGTTTTAATGTTTTTAATACATTAAAGTTAACAACTTTAGGTACTTTTGGAATTTGTTGCAAATCTAGGTCATGAATTTTATAAGATCAAATAAATTCTGGCAAATGAGGACTCACTACCTAGGTGATGAATTCTGGTCTTGTCCTTGCCAACTAGGTTGGTCCAAGCCAGTGGGCTCACACCAACTCGGTGATCAGCACTCACTTAGACACTCACTCGTTAGGGCAAAGAAATGAGAAAAGGATGGAAAGATATTTACCTATACTGCAGATAAGTCAGGGCAAGGGATAAATTCACCAGAAGTTATCTTCAACCTCATCTCTTTATGTCGCATGAGCAAGTGGTCAACTCGGTTGTTGACTTTGAGATCCTTTCCCTTAGAGTGATCTAAAAGAGCACCAGAGCCTTCATTGTGCCTCCACAAACCCACTGAGGGCTTAAATTTCCTAAGAGGTGGCCGTAATTGATAGGATAGAGAAAAGGTATCTCCAATGAGATAACATGAGTGGTAGAGGTGAAGCACGAGACATGTAGAGAAATTGAGTGTAGAGATGACTTCTCTAGGTCTCACAAAGTCTCATGATGATGTTTATAATCTCCAAATAGGGTGGTATCCCCTTTTATAGCCCATGGATGTGGTGGATAGGTTGGAGAGAAACTGAGAATTAGGGAAAAGTTTAATATCCTTCCAAAGGTGCCAAAACTCAAGATGAGGCAGTAAATTTTTCTCTTGTGAACCACAGGAGAAATTTCCAGATTCGCTCACTATCTGAGTTGAGAGGAAATCGATCAGGAAAGTTATTATTACCGAGTCTATGTTTCCTTTTTCCTATTCAAAGTACATGATGATATTGCACTATTAGATCATGATCCGATGATTCAAAAAACACTCACAAACAAAAAAGGGCTAATTTTTTATTTCTTTTACAAATAGATTAAATCTTGGCATCTAATACTTATTTCTATAATCCATTCATTTGAGGAAATGTAGAAAAATTCATATCTCTCTATCCTTATATCCTTTTAAACCCAAATATTAAAGAAAGGTCTTAAATACCTTTATCTAGATGTGCGTTACACTGGAGACCAAAATAAAAAAAAATATAATTTATTTAAGGGATCAAATCAATTATTTTATTTTCCCAACTTTTCCATATTTCTAATTTTTATTACTTTTCTCATTAAAAAAAATGTACAAACAAAATCAATCCATTACATCTCTCTAATACCACGTTTCTAGACAATTATACACAATTCCGTATTAATAACCCATTACCTTTAGTAATGCATCTACTTTGGGATTTTCTCTTTTTCTTTTTCCCATATCTTTTATTGGGGTATTGAAAATAGAAAAAACCAAGAAAACCATATAAATGGAGAATTTGCAAATTAAATCCTTACTTGTAAAAGAAGGCACATCAAGTTTCTAATATCCTTGTTATTCAAATATTTGCATTTCAAATATGTATATACTGTGAAAAACCATGTTATAACAAAATATCTAGGACACCTAAAATACTTTATTGGTATTTAACTAGCAAGCTCCAAGGATGGGGTTGACCTTCTTGAAGAAATGTGTATTTTGGGGTCAAAAACTATAAACTCACCTATGATTCCTTATTCAATTATATAGTTCGTAGTGGGAGCCTCTTGTAGATACATGGATGTACAAGGGATTTTATTGGGAAACTAAACTATCTCATAGTTACTCAGCAATAAAATTCTTTTGATGAGAATGTCATTACTCAATTTATGGATAAACCACATTTATGTCACATGGATGCAGTCATTTGAGTTATTTGATATCTCAAAAACTCCAAAAAATGACATTCCCTATTCTTATCATTTGCACATAAAGGTGCATGGCTTTTCAGATGCAATTTGGGCAACCTCTATCATTGATCAGTGATATGTGTCTATTTATTGCATTTTTTAGAGGTAACTTTGCCTCCCAAAAGTTAGTAACAAAACTATTGTTGCATGTTTTAGGTATTGAATATAAATATATGTTTATGTCCCTTGTCACAAATGAGATACAATGTGTGATGAACTTCATGAAAAAAACTAGGATTCAGTTAGACAGAACCATTGGACTTACAATGTGATAAGCAACATCAGTTCAAATCAGTTCCAAACCCATCTTTCATAAAACTTCTTAGTACATTGAATTAGATTGCAATTTTGTATGTCTTAAGATCCAAGACAAGTTGATCAAATTCAGAGCAGTCCATTTAGAAGATCAACTTGCATATTTGTTCACTAAGTCTTTAGTTGTGTGTTGAGTCAAATTCTTGTGCAATTGGCACCTACGATATCTATGCACTATTTTGAGGGGGATTTTTAGATAATTAATTATAATCTTCTTACATTCTATATGTTATGTGTATACAAGGATTAGTCCCACATTGTGTACAGTAGTTAATGACATTTCACCCTTATTCGTAAATAAAGTATAACCCTGTTTGTAATGCAAATACAAAACATACATTGTGTATCTATTAAACTATAGTTACATAGTGAACCCTTATTTGAAACACTTGTAATAGATCTAAAACATTGGTACATGAACCTATTTATGTGCACACAATGAAAACACATACTTCACATAATTGTGAAGTTGCACATGTCTTCTGGTGCATTATGGAACAAAAAACTAAGTTTTTGGATATAAATGTTGTTAAAATTTTATTTAGGAAATTTGGGAGGCAATCTTATTCATCCCACCCTCTCCTTGAGAGAAAATTCAAATTGCAATCACCTGTTAAGTATGCATAATGAAACAAGGTAGTACTACTAGCCTTGCAAATATCAAAGGCTAAGAGACCTTGGATCTCTTCCAGTGGGTGAGTGTAACACCCGTAACCCACAAGATTGCTTTTACAAATTTTTGCCAACCCATCTGCAACAACATGACCTCCTCTTCAAATAATATTCACCATCCAACTTATACACCTCAATCTTCGTATCTTCCCTAACTGGTTAGAAGTTTCTACCATTTTATCTACCATCTAAGAATCAGATTCTATGACGACTGAGGTGATATTATTGTGTTTTGCGATCTCCATGGCTAATTCTATGCTTGAAAACTCAGCTTTGATATGTTCGTTGAGGACAGTTTGCTTGTTTCCCCTGCTACCGATTTCCCTGAACAATCATGAATAACTACTGCACAACTAGCTTGAGATTGATTCACTGCCATGTCGTGGTTGAACTTTCATTGACCTCGTTCGGGTGCCTCCCACCTATATACGACCTCCACAATGGATGGTAAGTCTTCTATATGAAATGCTTCCAATTGTGCCATCGTTTCCCTCTTGATGAGTCATACTGACTGGATAGGTTGAAGCATCTCCCCATTAAATACATGCTTATTCCTGCTCAACCAAATCTACTAAGAGGCTGTAAGGAACTACACCAATTCTTTGTTCTTTATTGTGATTTGGTTGTGGTTCCATTCATTCACAGTTGTGGAGCTGAAGGAAGTAGAGGTGTTCTGGCTTCCCCATCGTAGTAACAACCAGACGTCTTTGGCTACCTACAATCACGTATGGCATGTAACAATGTCTCATCTTCTACATTACACCTAGGACGCAACATTTTGATGGAGATTCCCATTTAGACTGTCCTTATGTCCTTGAGCATAGCCTCGTGGACCAGTAGCCAGGTGCATACCTTGAATCGGGACGTCTTCGAGTCCCAAATTTTGTGCCATTTCCCTGATGATGGAACTTGCTGCCTTATTCTCAATCTATGGTACGCAGATTCGATTGAGTAACACCCATCCTTCATGTACACCCAGACCCTTATATCCTCTCTGTCTTCCTCACAAGGTACACTGAGCATTATAATATCATGCATGAAATTCTGCAATAGCCATTCCTAGAGGAACTTCACATCCCATCCGCCCTGTAAATTTACTTTGAATTTGACTTTTTAGATCAGATAACTTAGGAGGAATAGATCTTAGTGCATGATCTTTCAGAATTGGACCATCCTTCCGCCATCGGACTGTCAAGGAGTAGACCTTCCTCCCATTCATGGGGACCAAATGAGAGTTGGGTTCAATGAACACTCTTCCAGCAACCGATGCACTACCATCTCTTGATAGGTTGCGAGTTGACCCCCTTTGCAGGGCATTATATCTTCCTCTTAACCTGGCTAACCACTGAGTATCACGATCAGTACTCAGATCTTAGGTGTGTTTGTAAAGCAAAGCAATGTTCCACTCTTGCATTCTCGTCAATCCCAACCCTCCCTCATTCTTGGAACAACAGACCTTATCCCATGCAATGAGCGCCAAAGGATGGGTTTTATAAACACCTCCCATATAAACTGCCTAATGGAACTATCAACTTTGTTACACAGTTGAATGGGAAGCACTGCCTTCTGCATCAGATACGTTGGTACGGTGACAAATGTTGATTTATCAAGAAAATTTCTATGTACAAGTGAAAGACTCCTCGTAGACCAGGTCTTCTTGTTCACTCGATTATGTAGTATAGGGACACCCAAGTATCTACCCATGTCCTCGGTCACCTGACAAGCTCGCTTAATCCTCCTTCTCAGGTCCCTGTCAACACTCTTTGAGAACAACAATCTGGTTTTGCTCAACAACACCACCTGACCTGAGGCTTTCTCTAATAACTTGAAGCATTTCAAGATATTCTTGATATGGGTACCACTCGCTTGGGTGAAGATGATCAGGTCATCAACAAAGCATACATGGGATATTCTAGGGCCTTTAATGCCCAATTTCACAAGTATCAAGTTTCCTCTTGTGACCTCCTTTTCTATAATATGGCTCAATATTTCTAAACAAAACACAAATAGGTACGGTGATAGAGGGTCGCTTTGTCTAAGCCCCCTATTTTCCTTGAGTGGTCTTGACATCTTGCCATTCCAAAAAATAGTTGTCTCACCACCTATAATTGAGGCCATTATGTAGTTCTTGATGTTCTCAGGTAACCCATCACAATTTAGTGTATCATCAATAAAATCCCATGACATTTGGTCATAAGCCGTGGTGAGGTCCATCTTTATGGACATTGTCTTGGATCCTTTTCTACATTTGATCACATGAATAATTTCTTGAACCAGAACAATATTATCTATAATGCATCACCCTGGTACGAAGCTGCTTTGGGCTATAGATATCCAATCAGACATCATCGGCTTCATCCTCTCCATCACTAGTTTATAAGAAATTTTGAGAGTCACATGGTTTAGTGAGATTTGGTCTTACATTTTCTCATTTCTCTGACTCGACAATCTTATGAATAAGCACTATCGTCTAGTCGCAAAGGGTGGTAGGCAAGGTCCCTATGCTTAAGGCATCCCTTACTGTCCTTGTTATACTCAGACCCACAACTCAGCCACTAACACCATCAGACTCAGGTGTTTTCACCGGGTCTAGAGACCTGACTATGTTGTATATCTCCTCCTCAGACAGACTAGCTTCAACAACAACCCTCTATGTGCTATTCATTCTGGAAAACATGCCTAGGTTCTCAGTTGGATTTGAGGAACAACACCCACCTGGTGCCGTGAGAACCTACTCAAGGTGTCTAACCACCATCTCCATCAGTTCTTCCTCCTCCTTGGCCCAATTGCCATTGTGGTCCCTAATCTTAGAAATTGAGTTCCTTCATCTCCAGTGGTTAATTATGGTATAGTGTGGAGTTATTATATCCATTCTTAATCCAGTATATGGCTCTGATGTATTAGGTCAGTCTCCTCGTCCTTGAGTAATCTATCCAACTTTGCCTAAAAATCTGAGCACAACACATATGAGATGTCATTGTATTGGATAGTTGATGCGATGATTTTGAGTCGCATTTATAGACCTGTTTGATATGTGTTTTATGCTTTTATTAGTCATTTTTATGGTTAATGTTGCATAATTCATCCACTTTGGTCTTTTCTACTATTTTATGTCAAATCCCCTTTATTTCATTGTTTTGAGCATTAATTGTCAAAATATTATTATTTGTGTGAAGTTATGTGGTTTCATGTTTGAATTTCAGGGAAAACAAGTATCTGCTTCCGTCGATACCATCGACGGAAGTCGATACCATCAACCAGACCACAGGCTGCCAGCCGCGAGTATCAGCAAAGAGTCGATACTATCGACAGGGATGTCTATGGTATTGAGCTACCATCAGGTTGCTGGTGAGGAAGCAGTCGATAGTATCGACACCAAGTCGATACCATCGACGCACGGAGGCTACAACGATGCAAAATGACAAAACCGTCGCTACAGGTTCATCGATACCATCGACCCGCATCGATGGTATCGAGATTACATCAGGCGCTCAGACGAAAGGAAAGAAGGGTTGCCGCTACCATACTGAGTCGATACCATCGACTTGCGTCGATGGTATCAACACCGTAAATATGTGTTTGCTTTGGAATGATCTTAATCAGACGTCCATGGTTAATTAGCGACCTAATGAGGGAGATATACCTAATGACAGCCGCCCGGACGTGAGGGGGATCTCATTAGCCACTGCATAGAGTACCGAGGAGCAGTAGAGAGGAGAGCGGAGGCTAGAAGCTCATACCAGTTGATCCAGACACTGAAGAAGATGGATTCCACCACCGGAAGGCAGGAGAGCACGTGTTCTACGCAGAGGATCAACCGGTTCTTCTCTGTTCAGGGATTTCACCTCTCATTTCACGTTTTTCATATGATGTCCCCTATCTCTACCATGTACTTGCTTGAGATGAACATGCGGGGCTAATCCCCTTTGTCTTTAGGACCGGGAGTAGCCCAGGAATTCATTGTATGACAATTTTATAATAGTAATTCATATTTTATCTCCTAAATCTGTGGTATGATTTCGTTTTCTCAATATATTGTTATGCTTGATCACCAAAATAATAACCTAATGCCCTTAATCACTTTGAAAGAAGGATTAACGGCTGAAAAGAGATGGAATTCACATTAATCGACAAATCCCTTGAACTAGGTGGTGTAAAATTAATGGTGGATACTGAGAGATCGTTCATAATGCACCTAGTTTAGGGTATAGGTTACTACGACGGTGGAACCGACCTAGACTTAGGTAGTGAATTGCACCACGACAGTGGGCAATTCTATTTTCAGGCCACTACCCGGATAGAGAGATAAAATTGAGGCATTATATAAAATCTAATACAATGAAAATTCACGCTGAAACCGCAATCCTAAAGATACCCTTTTGAATTGATTAAATCAACATTTAATCGATCGGTTGTTTTGTTTTGTTTTTATTTTCTTTTAATTTCAACAACAACTCTCAACTTGTTAATCGACTTAGCTGATCGCGAGTAGTTAGTAGGAGTCCCTGACGATTGCACGTATCCCTTAGTTTGACTCGGGCCTCACAAAGGCCTGTACTACTCGACGCGTTCACTTGCGTTTCTACGCACAATAAAATTGCATCAAGTTTTTGGTGCCATTGCCGGGGATACGGCAATTTGTTGGCACTTCGAGTGTTGTGAGCGGCCACTCTAGGCCACCTTTTTATTTTTTTATTATTATCATTCCAAAAAAATTCATAATCTATTTTCTAAATATTTGCATTCGTCAAGCACTGTGCTAAATTTAATCTTTCTATTTTCAGGTACTGTGCATGGTGCAGACGCGTAGTACTAACTATGCAGGTCGCGCACCAGAGGTTCCGCTACCAAGACCAGAAGATGAGGAATGCCACAATCAAGACCAGTTAGAAGTAACAGAGTCAGAACCTGATCAAGAAGAGATGGACGAGCCACAGACAATATGGGAGAAGATCAAGGCTTCTTCCGCATCCGCGTCAAAAGGGCCTATAAAGAAGCAAGCAATCAACATACCTACCTATAAGATTGATCCGACTTTGATAAATCTGGTGAAGTCCAATGCTTTTCATTGGCTCAAGAATGAGGACCCCGTCGCGCACATAAGTCAGTTTGTTGAGAACTGTGACATGGTTAAAATCGACAGGTTTCCACAGGATGTTTATCTTAAGCTTTTCCCGAGTTCATTGGCAGGAGCCGCACGAGAATGGCTGCACAATTTAGATGATGAGTTTGTGGAGTCCTGGGAACATATGGTGGAGGTTTTCTGTGAGAGGTTCTTTCCTCCTGAGAAGACCAACGACATGATCAGGAAGATCCATAACTTTACCCAACAGGCAGGTGAGACATATTCGGAGACTTGGGAGAGGTTTCAGGTCATGCTGAGACGGTGCCCGCATCACGGGATGGATAAAGAAACACAGGTAAAGATCTTCTATTTTTCTCTCTCCGAGCACGATAGGAGAAACCTTGATTCAGCTGGGTCAGGATTCTTTTTGATCAACACAGACACCAGGTGTTGGGAGATATTAAAGAACATGGCTAGGATACAATCATGGGGCGAAAGAGGCGCCGTGGAGTAGGTCCGAGCAGTAGGAGAATCTAAGGAAATAAAAGAACTGAATGAGAAGATGGATCTTCTCGCAAAGAAATTGCTTGCAAAGGAAGATACTGAGTCCGAGGACGAGGCTCAAGTGAAATTTATGAGGCAGCAGCTAGGTTACAGGAACAATGACTACGCATGGAGAAAAGACAAGAAGTTTTCATGGAAGGATCCAAACAATTTTTTGCAGGATCTGGATGCCAAACCCCAGCCAGTAGCAGAGGATAAGAGCACAGAGCTGCTCAATCAGGTGATAAAGAAAAATCAAGAACTCATGACTACGTTCGGCCAGCAAATTAAACAACAAGGGGAGTTTATCAATCAGTTTGGGCAAACACTGTAGAGCCATGGGGCGCAAATGAGGACCATTGAGACATCTATGGCACAGATGGCAGCAGAGATAGCCAGTTTGAAGAAACCGACACATCTAGGTTTTCCGGGAAACACCAATGTTCCAGGGGGAAACTAGCAGGCAAAGGCCATCTTGCTAAGTAGCGGCAAGAAATTGTTAAATCCAAGGGCCGAGGAGACAAGCACACCACAAGCTGAAGTAGAAGGTGAAGCCAATGAGGAGCAGCCCGCACCGGTCACAGATCCAGTCAATGACACAGTTGTGGATTCTACTGAAGATCTGATTGCAGAGGAGGAAGGACCTCAGAAAAATACACCCTATGTGCCACCGCATCAAAGGGCACAAGCAGTCCCGGTCCCTTATCCAAACAGTGCTAAGGCAAGGAAGGTAGATGCGCAATTTAAGAAGTTCTTAGACAGTTTCAGGAAGCTTTCAGTCAATATCCCTCTATTGGAAGACATTGAGAAAATACCGTCTTACGGGAAATTTCTAAAGGACATCATTACTAAGAAGAGGAGAATTCCGGATACAGAGGTTGTCGTGCTCAAGGAGCAAGTGAGTGCCTTCATCATGGGCACTTTGCCGCCAAAGAGGCAAGATCCAGGCTGTTTTAACATTTCTTGTTATATTGGAAAAGTCAAATTTGGTGAAGCATTATGTGACTCAGGGGCAAGCATCAACTTGATGCCCCTTTCTACATTCAAAAAGCTGGGATTGAAGGAGTCACAGCCAAGCAACATGACTATTCAATTGGCAGACAATTCGGTGGTAAAGCCATATGGAATCTATGAAGATGTGTTAGTGAAAGTGGACAGATTTGTTTTTCCAGCAGATTTTGTAGTCATGGAGATGCAGGATGAACATGGCAACGAGCTATTACTGGGACGTCCTTTCCAAGCTATAGCTGACATGATTTTAGAGATGGGGAGAGGTCGTTTGACCTTGGGTATAACCGATGACCAATTTGATATGGTCATGTCCTCTAGTACTGTGTTGTCTAAAGCAAAGGAACAATGTCGTGTGGTAAACATCTGGATAATAATATTTCACTCTGTCTTGGGAAGCCATTTCTGGACATGGCTCATGTGATGAGCAAAGTGGACAATGGAACTTTGGCTGTGGAAATTATGGAACAGACCAAGGTAGTATCTCTGTGTAAAGTTGTAGGGTTCCCTAATGATGAGGATGAGGACATTCTGCCTTCTACGGAAGATGATGTTATTGCAATTTCTGTTTTTGATGCATATCCTGAATTACCCTTGGAGGCTTGTTTGGTAAATATTACACATGATTGGATGTGGAGTAAATCACTCAAGGAGTGCGCCAAAATTCTTCAGATGCTTCCATGCTTCTATGCGAGGCATTATGAAGATTTAGGTGAACTTCCCCCGTCGCTTCAATCATCTCTGATCAGTCCGCCGGAGTTAGAATTAAAGCCGCTGCCACCGCATCTCAAATATGTCTTTCTAGCTGATGAAGACAAGTTACCTGTGATCATTTCTACTTATTTGAGTGCGGATGAGGAGGAACAATTGTTGATAGTGCTGAAGAACCACCGGGGAGCTTTTGGGTGGTCCGTTGCAGATATCAAGGGGATTTCCCCAACATTGTGTCAGCATAAGATTCGGCTCGAGGAGGGAGCCAAGCCCGTGATCCAACCTCAACGACGTCTCAAACCAAGCATGATGGAGGTTGTGAAGAAGGAGGTTATTAAACTTCTTGCTGCAGGTATCATTTACGCAATATCAGACTCGACATGGGTGAGTCCCACACAGATAGTCCCTAAAAAGGGGGGAATTACTGTCACCCAAAATATTTCAAATGAACCTGTCACCACCCGATTGGTAACCGGGTGGCGAGTTTGTATTGATTACCGCCGTCTGAATGCCGCTACACTAAAGTATCATTTTCCTTTACCTTTTATCGATCAAATTCTAGAGCGGCTCGCCGGCCGATCGCACTTCTGTTTTCTTGATGGGTACTCGGGGTACAACTAGATTTCAATTGATCCTTCAGACCAAGAGAAATCTACTTTCACTTGTCCCTATGGGACTTTCGCGTATCACCGAATGCCTTTTGGTTTATGCAATGCACCTCCGACTTTTCAGCGTTGTATGCTCGCTATCTTTTCTGACATGGTAGAACGCTGTCTTGAGGTGTTTATGGATGACTTTTCAGTGTATGGTGCATCGTTTGACGAATGTCTCTATAATCTGGACAAAGTTTTACAGTGTTGCGAGGACACACATTTGGTCCTCAACTGGGAAAAATGTCACATGATGGTGACTGAGGGGATAGTGCTAGGACACAAGGTGTCTAGCAAAGGTTTAGAGGTGGATCCGGTAAAAATTGAAGTTATTTCCAAGTTACCCCCACCAAATTCTGTTAAAGGGGTAAGGAGTTTCTTGGGACATGCCAAATTTTATCGTCGGTTTATAAAAGACTTTTCAAAAATCGCAAAACCTCTATCCGAACTGCTTGAGAAAGACGTTGTATTTGATTTCAATGACAAATGTCTACATGCGCTCGACGTGTTGAAGGAGAAACTGATTTCTGCACCGGTTGTTCAAACGCCGGATTGGACTAAACCATTCGAACGCATGTGTGATGCTTCTGATTTTGCGGTAGGAGCCGTGTTGGGGCAGCGGGTGGACAATAAACCCGCTGTGATTTTCTACGCTTCAAAGACTTTGAATGACGCCCAATTAAATTATACAACTACTAAAAAAGAATTACTCGTCGTTGTTTTCGCTTTAGAAAAATTTCGACAATATTTAGTTGGATCGAAAGTAGTCGTTTGGACTGACCATGCTGCAATTAAATATTTAATGGAGAAAAAAGACACAAAGCCTAGATTAATTACGTGGATTTTGCTCTTACAAGAATTTGACATCGAAATCAAGGATAAAGTTGGGATTGAAAATGTTGTGGCGGATCATCTGTCTAGGTTAGAGAGGGTGGATGAGAAAGATTTACATATACCCATAACCGAGACATTTCCGGATGAACAGATTTTGAAAGTTAATTCTAAAGACCCTTGGTTTGCTGAGATTGTGTATTATTTGGCTTGCGGGATCATCCCGGAAGATTGGTCATATCAAGAGAAGAAAAGATTTTTCCATTCTTTATGATATTACTTTTGGGATGACCTGATTCTTCTTAAGCAATGCAGGGATGGTATCCTATGCAGATGTGTGCCTGAGGTGGAGTACGAGAGCGTTCTCCGTCATTTCCACGCACTACCTATGGGAGGACACCATGCGAGCCCTCGTACGGCAGCTAAAGTTATGGAGAGTGGCCTTTATTGGCCAAACTTGTTCCGAGATGCCTACGAGTTTGTAAGGCAATGTGACTCCTGCCAACGAGTAGGTAATATTTCAAAGAGACAAGAGATGCCCCTAAATGTGTTCCAAGAAGTGGAGGTATTTGATCTGTGGGGCATAGATTTCATGGGACCCTTTGTGTCCTCAAATTCAAATAAATATATTCTTTTAGCAGTTGATTACGTGTTGAAGTGGGTAGAAGCAATACCCACAAGGACTAACGATTCCACTATAGTGTGCAGGTTCGTGAAAGAAAACATTTTCTGTAGGTTTGGAGTGCCCCGAATGATCATTAGTGATGGGGGTTCACATTTTAGGAATCCGAAGTTCTCGACATTGTTGAAGAAATATGGGGTCAAACACAACATAGGTACCCCATATCACCCGCAGACTCAAGGACAGGTGGAGGTCTCCAATCGCGAAATTTAGAAGATTTTGGAGCGTACGGTGGCATCCACGAGGAAGAATTGGAGTGCCCTACTACCAGATGCATTGTGGGCATACATGACTGCTTACAAAACACCTATAGGCACCACGCCTTTTAGGTTAGCATATGGTCGGGCTTGTCACTTATCGGTAGAGTTAGATCACAAAGCACATTGGGCGCTTAGAAGGCTCAACTTGAGTTACGACGGAGCGGGGAGGAAGAGATTGCTTGAATTGAATGAGTTGGATGAGTTGTGGATGACAACATACGAGAACTCGTGGATATACAAGGAGCGCACCAAGTTAATCCATGATCGCCACATCCAGTTGTGCACGTTCACGAAAGGAGATAGTGTATTGCTGTTCAATTCATGACTGAATTTGCATCCCGGCAAGCTCAAATCCCGGTGGAGTGGGTCGTTCGTGGTAGAAGAGGTCAAACCACACGGCGCAATCTTGTTGCGGGATGGTGAGACCACATTTTTGGTGAATGGACAAAGATTGAAGCTCTACTTTGGTGAAATTACAAGAGGAAGGTGAATGAGGTCAAACTCATTTCACTTTCAGATGCATGAGGTGCCCAAAAGTCATCTAGCCTAAGACGTTAAATAAGGGCACTTGTTGGGAGGCAACCCAACCATTGGTACCTTAGTTTAGTTCATGTACATTCGTAGGTTGATTTGTTTTGGTTTAATTTTTAGCATAAAAAAGATACCGTGATCGGTTTGTTCTTTATGCAGGCTGAGGCAGAGTCGATACCATCGACACACTGGTCGATGGTATCGACCATGCAACAGGTTGACGACTACAAATTTTGCACTGCGTCGATACTATCAACGGCCTCGTCGATGGTATCGACATACCTATAGGCAGATCACAAAATCCAGGTCGATGGTATCGAGATGCCTGTCGATACCATCGAGATCTCTGAAGATTTACAAAAGAAATCGACTCAGGAAAGTCAATACCATCGACGGGCATGTCGATGGTATGGACACATTCAAGTGAAAAGGCGGCGGCCGGGCCTCACGAGGATTTGCCCTAATCAGAGAAGTTGATATTATCGACTCGCATCGATGGTATCGACCATCCACATCACCGATCCACGCAAACAAATCAACGGCGATCGCGGCATCAAGACGGTCGATCCGGGTGCAGCGTCGATACCATCGACCCATGTCGATGGTATCGACACGTCAGCGATCCGGGTTTCAAGATTCATCCATCGACGACTGTCGATACCAGCGAGGGGGCGGATAGCATCGATAAGTGTCGATACCATTGACTCGCATCGATGGTATCGATGACTTAACAATGGCGCCGACCACATCTATTTAAGGGGAGTGATTGTGTCAGTTGACGTCACGCTTTCAGAGCAATCTCCTTCTCTTGTGCCGAGCAATTCCCCGAGCCGTCCAAGCCCGACGATGAGCAGCACCGAGCGAAGGTCTTCATCAAGCGGAGATTCAACTCTCCAATCTTCACCGAGCTCGCTTTCTGATCCCCATTTCTCGTCGCAAACATGGTGCATGTGGCCGTAGCTTCCTCCTCGTGCGCGACTCCGATGGACATCTCAAAATTCATGCCACCACCGCCATCATCGATCGCACGTCCCCGACTTGTCCATCCTTCCTCGGAGGTCTGGAAGATCTACGAGGAGATCATACAGAGGAAGATAGAGCCCACCCGGTATGTGGACTGGGAGATGATCCAAGATCTTGGATTTTAGGCCAACTTGGCCTACGTTCTGCAGGGGCAAGCCCGTCACACAGGGCGAAGGCCCGATGAGTTGCAATTCCATGCTGATGGTCAGCCGTTCTTCAACGACTGGCCGACGTACAAAGAGTTGGTGGCAGAGTTCATGGCATCACTGGACGTCTGTGTCGTGCCCAATGACATAGTAGCTACTGATCGTGAGTGGATCAAGGGCCGGGTGTCTTTCCGGCTGTACAACCACGACTACACCCTCACGCTCAAGCAGTTCAAAAGGATCTTCAACTGGAACCATTCGCAGTACAACCACCGGTGGCCGGACAACTGCACCGAATACGACGCCATCTTCTCTGAGCTGGTGACAGTGCTGCAAGGAAAGTCGGTGAGCTACCACAATGTTGTGGTAGCCGATTTCGAGCACCCTTTCGTCCGGATCTTGCACCGGATGCTCAGTTCCACAGTTTTTTCCTGGGGTGATCTATCCCTTAGCAAATTCCAAGAGTCAGACCTATTCTTTCTGTATAAACTCCTGAAGAAACAAGAATGCAATTGGGGTGCCTTCTTTCTACAGTGAGTATTGGCAGTGAAGAGGAGTACGAGGAAAGCCCCGATTCACTTTGGCGGGCTTATCACCAAGCTGGCCATCTACCTAGGGTTGAATCTCGAGCAACTGACTCCTCTCTCTACAAGAAGCAAGGTGAACTTGCAGCATCTACACTCGTCCAATCTGCTACTTCTCCGAGATGGCGTGGCGTTTGCACACTGCCATGTAAATCAAGCATATCAAGAATGTTCTCTTCCCGACCCCATTTTCAACATCGACGGTGCGCAACATTTCCGGTGGCCAATCATAGACATCGCTGACTCCGATGAAGAAGCAGGCAATGATGGCAGCGACAACAGAA
The DNA here is from genome assembly GCA_963693085.1 of Alisma plantago-aquatica. Taxonomy (NCBI): domain Eukaryota; kingdom Viridiplantae; phylum Streptophyta; class Magnoliopsida; order Alismatales; family Alismataceae; genus Alisma; species Alisma plantago-aquatica. The sequence continues at coordinate 184,810,090 of OY856413.1, read as the reverse complement.
ATGATGACGAGGCTGAGGAGGAAGAGGAGGCATTTACACCTCTTCGGGCACGAGTGGCACCACGGAAGCGTCCTCGGATGCATCCGGGTGCATCTTCATCATCACAGCCTACGCCACCACCACCACCATCCTCGCATCCAAGCGAGGATGCCTATTCTATGTAGGGCATGTACGCGATGCTGCAAGACATCCAGCAGACCCAGCATAGCCACACAGCCACCTATGCCGGTATTCAAGATACTACCAACCGGCTCTTTGTCAATCAGCAGGCGATTTTTGAGAATGAGCGCCTTCTTTTCGGGAATCAGCAAAACATCCATGATAGGTTCACAGGATGGAGGTGCAACAACAGCCGTTCTTCGATCATTACTGGAGCTAGAATTATTTTGGGGGGTATCCACAGCCTCCGCCGATGCCCCAGTACGATCCGACATTCCAGGGGCAGTACCTGTCTTGGGACCCCACGGTGCCGCAGTACCCGCCTCCACCACCACAGGAGTGATTCAGTATCACTATTCCAATCTTTAAGTTTGTTTTTGACTATGAGTCCATAGTCGAATTCAAGCTTGGGGGGGGGGTAGTTGGAATAGCTTTATCTTTTATTGTTTTTAGTTTTTAACTTTATTGTTTTTGTTCTTGTTATTTGTTTCTTGCAATTTTAGTTTTTGTACGATCCACAAGCTATCTAGTGTAATCGTGGATGTCATAAAGTTTGTGTCATCTCATTAATTGTGCATGGGAAAATCAAAGGAAATTTAAAATTTTTGTGTGTTTGGAAAGCTTGTCTTGTTTAACCTTGGGCACATATCCTACGAAAATGATTGGTTTTGTCAACTTTAAAATAAAATTTCACAACTGTACTCCTAATGATTCATGAAAGTGGACGGAAATGGTTGTTTGAGCCTAAACTGACCAAATGGTAATGAGACTCTAATTGGATGTAAGAGAGAGAAACCTCTTAACTACTACATAGGTCAGTAAGGAGGGACACATAATATCTTTCTAAGGTTCAGTCATCTAGTCTTGTGATCTTTTCACCTCTTTACTTTTCACAATCCACCACAAGAATTGGAAGTACTTTACAGTTTTCACTTCTTTGATAGCATTGCATATAGATAGGTCCTGCATTGAATTTATTTCCATATGTTTTGCATATATAAAAAAAAAGAAAAAAGTAGAATAGTGATACATGCACATTACCCTTAGGTGCATGCCATGTAGTTGCATTCATAATTTTCATGCATAAAGTATATCATGTATCTCAATTTTTCTCCAATGGTGAATTAAATTGTTCCATACCTTCTAAATAGTGCAAATGTCTGAGTATGAAGAAAAATAAGCCCAATAAAATATTCATTATCAATTATGGATATAAGGGTTGAGAAAAAAAAGAGTTATGTAGAAGCAACAAGAATAAGTCGGAGAAAGAAACATAATATCACCTGCATTTCAAGATAATTGAGTACATGATGTATCTTAATTAGATGTCCATCTCGTTTTGAGATGGATGGTTAGTACATGCATCATTCCACCCAATTTTAGGCATTAGGGCATTTTTAATGTGCATTTGCATCATTTAGGACATTTTTGTTTTATGCATGTTGAAACTGTATAATACTTCCACTTTCTTCCATGAACCACCCATCTTCATCCACCCATTGCTCGGATTGGTAGGCCACCGTGAATTTCTCCTCACTAAGGTATATCGGGAGAACTGCTTCCATGTAGATGGTAGTTAGGGAGAGCAACGTAGTATAGGAGATCACAAGATGCACCAAGTCTGAATCGGTGAGTTTTATTATGTTAACTGACTTATGTGATAGTGTTCATCAGTTTTGAGGTCAATTTCTTTTATGGATGATTACTGTCGCCTTCAGGGTAATTACCGTTCCGTGGTTAGAGAGGGCCGATATGTGAATGTCTGGTGGGAGTCATATGGGATGTTGGTTGTGGTGTGTTGTTCTTCAGTTGACATTAGCAATTCTATTCTAAGGATTAGTTGCTCGAGGGTGAGCAACGTTCAAGCTTAGGGGAGTTTGATGCGATGATTTTGAGTCACATTTATAGACTTGTTTGATATGTGTTTTATGCTTTTATTAGTCATTTTTATGGTTAATGTTGCATAATTAATCTACTTTGGTCTTTGCTACTATTTTATGTCAAATCCCCTTTATTTCATCGTTTTGAGCATTAATTGTCAAAATATTATTATTTGTGTGAAGTTATGTGGTTTCGTGTTTGAATTTCAGGTAAAACAAGTATCTACTTCTGTCGATACCATCGACGGAAGTCGATACCATCGACCGGACCACAGGCTGCCAGCCGCGAGTATCAGCAAAGAGTCGATACTATCGACAGGGATGTCGATGGTATCGAGCTACCATCAGGTTGCTGGCGAGGAAACAATCGATAGTATCGACACCAAGTCGATACCATCGACGCACGGAGGCTACAACGACGCAAAACGACAAAACCATCACTATTGGTTCGTCGATACCATCGACCCGAGTCGATGGTATCGAGATTACATCAGGCGCTCAGACGAAAGGAAAGAAGGGTTGCCGCTACCATACTGAGTCGATACCATCGACTCACGTCGATGGTATCGACACCGTAAGATATGTGTTTGCTTTGGAATGATCTTAATCGGACGGTCGTGGTTAATTAGCGACCTAATGAGGGAGATATACCTAATGACGGCCGCCCGGACGTGAGGGGGATCTCATTAGCCATTGCACAGAGTACCGAGGAGCAGTAGAGAGGAGAATGAAGGCCAGAAGCTGATACCAATTGATCCGAACACCGAAGAAGACATATTCCACCACCGGAAGGTGGGAGAGCACGTGTTCTACGCGGAGGATCAACTGGTTCTTCTCCGTTCAGGGGTTTCACCTCTCATTTCACGTTTTTCATATGATGTCCCCTATCTCTACCATGTGCTTGCTTGAGATGAACATGCGGGGCTAATCCCCTTCGTCTTTAGGACCAGGAGTAGCCCGGGAATTCGTTGTATGACAATTTTATAATAGTAATTCATATTTTATCTCCTAAATCTGTGGTATGATTTCATTTTCTCAATATATTGTTATGCTTAATCACCATAATAATAACCTAATGCCCTTAATCACTTTGAAAGAAGGATTAACGGCTGAAAAGAGACAGAATTCACATTAATCGACAAATCCCTTGAACAAGGTGGTGTAAAATTAATGGTGGATACTGAGAGATCGTTCATAATGCACCTAGTTTAGGGTATAGGTTACTATGACGGTGGAACCGACCTAGACTTAGGTAGTGAATTGCACCACAACAGTGGGCAATTATGTTTTCAGGCCACTACCCGGATAGAGAGATAAAATTGAGGCATTATATAAAATCTAATACAATGAAAACTCACGGTGAAACCGCAATCTTAAAGATACCCTTTTGAATTGATTAAATCAACATTTAATCGATCATTTGTTTTGTTTTGTTTTTATTTTCTTTTAATTTCAACAACAACTCCCAACTTGTTAATCGGCTGAGCTAATCGCGAGTAGTTAGTAGGAGTCCCTAACGATTGCACGTATCCCTGAGTTCGACTCGGGCCTCACAAAGGCTTGTAATGCTCGATGTGTTCACTTGCGTTTCTACGCACAGTAAAATTGCGTCAATAGCCAACTCTGTCTGTAGCCTCCTGGTGTTATTAATGAGTCTATCTTTCCATTTCCTCTACTCTTTTCTATTGTTCTTGTCCCAAATAGCAATGTGGTGTGCATCTCGCAAAGTTTCCACGAAATTGAGTTAAGGATTCCACACATTTCTAAGCATATTAGGGAACTCAAGACTGACTTGCCATGAGGCTTTAGTAATGAACCTATTGGTGTTACTACTTCTCTGAAGGAATCTCACCTGGAGCGGGCAGTGCTCGGAACCTAGCCTTGGAAGATGATCAACCACCGCACTACAGAAGTTTTTGATGAATATCGTGTTTTATATCTCTCTATCGAAAAATTCTTGTAGTAGACCATGTCGATACGCAAATTTCATCCCTGAGAATCCTAGGTCACTCAGGTCAACTCCCACAACATGTTTTGGAAGAGTGTTGTCTCGACATGATTGAATGTCCTGCTGCCACTCTTTTCTCTTGGGTCAACAATAGTATTAAAATCTCCAATCACAATACATGGGGCCTTAAATGTGTCTCCCATGTGAGGGAGATGCTTCTATAGTAGTCGGAGTGTGCCAATTTAAGGTACCTTGAAAGATATGAATTTAATATAGCTCCTGACAATCTCGACCATGCATGGAGCCGCATCCCAGCAGATCCATATTCCATCAGAGAAGCCTCTAGTTTCCACCCTATAAGAGTTTGGGAACCCAAGTTTTCAAATAGTATGACTTGCGTTATCGGCATTGATTCTGGGCTCTAAGATGGCAATGATCTTTGTTCTGTTAATTCCCATAATTTCTTTTAGGACTCGACACCGCTCCCCACTGCTCTCGCATTCTAGTATAGGAAGTCAATCATGGTTAACGAGAGTGGTAGAGGTCAGGCCTTGTAGCCCTCTGGTGTAGAATTCATCTGAACATCTCCTCCTTCATTCTTCTCACCTGCTGGTTCACCCCTATTTTGTGCAGTCAGCCTCAGGCTCTTCCTTCTATGTTCGTATGGGGGGTCACCCGAGATTTCTTCATTTTAGTGCCACTCGCCTACATCTTTCTTCCCGATGTCGGATGGGCATATAAGATATAGTCGCCGCAGTGCCTAATGTCCCCACTTGTTCCTCTCTCCCAACTATTTTACCAGAGGTGTGGTCATTACCCTTCATTTGTGTGTGTGCGTCTGGTGCCCCTTCCCCACCCCTATTCATCCTCAGTGCCTCTCGCCCCTCCTGGTTCACATCTGGGTCAATCGAGATACCTGATTGCCTCACGTTCTCCTCCAAAATTATAACATTGATTGGGTTTTTGGCTTCCATTTCCTGTATCACCTCGTCCACCCCTGGTTGTACTACCACATGGTCTTGGACTTTTTCATTGCACCTTCAGCTTCAGCACGCATGTCCCTACCCTCCTTGTAGGGTTCATCACATGCTTCCTTCGACTTATCTAATCCTTTATCTGCCCCAATTCTTTTATGCTCTGGTCTCCACACCTTAGGGGGTCTCAACATTATTATCCTGGCTTCTCAAAGTCTGCACATACTCATACTTGACTTCTCCATTCCCGATGACCACCCTTACCTATGGACTTAATTTCCCTCACGCCCCATTTCCATGATGTGTTTGGGATGTGGGGGGAATACTGCCCTGACACGACAATTTTCCCACTTAGGCTGCGTTGGATTCCCCAGCCTGGCCCCATTATACTTTTTTTTGCCATGTGGCAATGCTGCACATAAAAGAGCACAAACATGAAAAATATGAATAACTTTTCATATGTAATGAATTTTGTGATGAAACAAAAACCGCTGGCCTCGTTACAAAAAATCCAATCTAACAAGACCAATATTGATATACTTAAAAAAATGTACATTTTTTACAACTATGAAAAATAAAAATAAATGAGTGAGTATTTTCATAAATATCCTTTTTGATTGAATGCACCCACTTTTGATTAAATTTGCCCAATATTAATTGAATGTGCACACTATTGAATGCGTATTATGTAAAAATTTGTGTTCTTTTCTTATTTATGCACAACATTAAGGAAGTAGGCGTATTCACACTATAGTTGACGCATTGACACTATTGTTAGAATACACTCACTTTTGATTAAATGTGCCTAGTAAAGCCCTCAATGCACCCACTTTTGAGTGAATGCTCCCACTTTTGATTGAATGCGCTTAGTAATACCCTCAATTCATCCACTTTTGAGTGAATGCGCCCACTTTTGATTGAATGCGTCTAGTAATGCCCTCAATGCACCCACTTTTAAGTGAATGCACCCACTTTTGATTGAATGTGCCTAGTAATACCCTCAATGCGTCCACTTTTGAGTGAATGCGCCCACTTTTGATTGAATGCGCCTAGTAATGCCCTCAATGCACCCACTTTTGATTGAATGCGCCTACTAATGCCCTCAATGGGTCCACTTTTGAGTGAATGTGCCCAATTTTGATTGAATGTGCTAGTAATTCCCTCAATGCGCCCACTTTTGAGTGAATGCGCCCAATTTTGATTGAATGTGCCTAGTAATGCCCTCAATGCACCCATTTTTTAGTGAATGTGCCCACTTTTGTGACTGCGCCTAGTAATGCCCTCAATGCACCCACTTTTGAATGTATGAACACACTATTACTCTGAATGCACCCACTGTTGATTGAATATGCCTAGTATTGCCCTGAATGCACTCAATTTTGATTGAATGCGCCCACTTTTGATTGAATGTGCCCACTTTTGAATGAATGGGGGCACAATTTCCCTGAATGCGCCCACTTTTGGTTAAATGCACCCACTTTTGAATGTATGCACATACTATTGCCCTGAATGCGCCCAGTTTTGATTGAATACACCTAGTAATGCCCTCAATGTGCCCAATTTTGATTGAATGCACCCACTTTGATTGATTGCACCCACTTTTGAATGAATGCACACACTATTTCCATGAATGCGCCCACTTTTTGTTAAATGCACCCACTTTTGGTTAAATGTACCCGCTTTTGGTTAAATGTGCCCAATTTTGAATGTATGCACATACTATTGTCCTGGATGCACCCACTTTTGATTGAATATGCCTTGCAGTGCCCTCAATGTACCCAATTTTGATTGCATGCACCCACTTTTGATTGAATGTGCCCACTTTTGAATGAATGTGCACACTATTGCCCTAAATGAGCCCACTTTTGGTTAAATGCACCCACTTTTGAATGTATGCGCACACTATTTCCCTGAATGCACCCACTTTTGATTGAATACGCTTAGTAATGCCCTCAATGTGCCCAATTTTGATTGAATGTGCCCACTTTTGATTGATTGCGCCCACTTTTGAATGAATGTGGACACTATTTCCATGAATGTGCCCACTTTTGGTTAAATGCACCCACTGTTGAATGTATGCACACACTATTGCCCTGAATGTACCCACTTTTGATTAAATACGCCTAGTACTGCCCTCAATACATCAAATTTTGATTGAATGCACCCACTTTTTATTAAATGTGCCCACTTTTGAATGAATGCACACACTATTGCCCAAAATGCGCCCACTTTTGGTCAAATGCGCCCACTTTTGAATGTATGCACACACTATTGCCCTCAATGTGCCCTTTTTTATTGAATGCACCACTTTTGATTAATGCACCTACTTTTGATTGAATGTGCCCAATTATGGTATGAATGTGCCCAGTTATGAGTGTGAATGTGCGTACTTAGATGTTGTGCATAAATAGCAAATTAGGACAAATCTTAAGATAATGCACATAATATTTGTTGAAAAGTGCCCAATTATGGTGTTAATGCATCAATTATAGTGTGAATGTGCCTACTTCTTAAATGATGTGCATAAATAACAAAAGAACACAAATTTTTACATAATGCACCCAATATTTGTAAAAAGACATAGATATAATTTTTTTCAAAGTATATTAATATTGGTCTTGTTAGATTAGATTTTTTGTAGCGAGTCCAATGGTTTTTATTTTATCAAAAAATTCATTACGGATCAAAAGTTATTCATGTTTTTCATTTTTCTACAACTATGTTATGTGGCAAAAAAAAGCAAAATGGGGCCCCTGGCTGGAAAAACCACCCCAACCTAGTGGTAATACTGCTTACCAACCCACGTCAGGAACGCATGGGGGCATCAATGAGTCAACATACGATTTTCGCTTACTTATTCGCCACTCATAGCCTAGTTGGCTAGAGCGGTTTGGCAATACTTAGGATGGTGGCCTACCTTCCCACACATTGAGCATTCATCTGGGGCAACCTCATATTTGAGTATGTACTCAAATTTGTTGATTAGTAATGAGTTAAATAGAGGTTGGGCTGTGTCACTCTCGATCACAATCATGGAAAATTTTCTCCTGTCCTAAAAGTTGTGTGGATATCCACCTTAACAAGTCTCCCTAACGCCAGTCTATAACTTCAAATAGACTGGACACATATAGATGTAGCGGCAAATTCATGATTCTGACCCATGTCACCAAATATTTAAGTAATTCCTCATTGGGATTGAAGGATGGGTACCAATCCCATACTACAAGGCAGCATCTAAAAATCTTCCACGGTCTGCCAGTCATGGCCGTCTCATAATTGTCCTTACAAGAGTGTTACATGATGTAGTGTCCCAAATCCAATTCATACACATTAACTGTGCCTTTAGGGTTCCATAGGAGTTTGATTTTTTCACGCATTGTCATGAAGCCCACGTCTACCCCCAGCAACCTTATAACTACTGCATACTTTTGTGGCCTTGATAGCTCGTCCTGCGCCTCCGATCAATGTAGATCGTTAGACATCCATCAACCAATCTCAACAAATTGCACCATGGCCCACGTAACCTTCATACAACTTATCCAGAAAGAAGGTTTTGCCTTCCTCCTATAATCAGTATCGGGTAAACGATCCCCCTACCATATCACTGACAGATAGTTTCTGGGACAAACCCGCATCCGCTATTTTTTCTTCTATTTCAGGAGCCTCGGGATCCGGATTTGTTTGGATTTGAAGTATCTGATTGTTGTAACCTTTCCCTCCAATTGGTTCCCTTGTGTTTTCCTCCATCGCAAGGCTACCATGGTTTAGTTCCCCCCTCATTCCAGTGAACTGAAAATCTATTCCCACCAGAGGAATTGAAACCCTAACTCCCTTCTCCCGGTTGTTACCGTCCCCTAGCCTCCTTTGGTCAAGTTCCTTTCTCCATTCTTTCCCCTTAATCACATTACTTCCCACATCACTAGGAGATCCCTCCTCCGTGCACCCTTAGCTTCCGAAGGCCAGGCCACCGCACTGCCTTCACTTCCCCCCTTTTCCCCTCTCACCCCATGAACCCATCCTAGCACCACCATCAGATTTTCATGAAATTCTAATACTCACAACTTACTGGTTTAAAATATTTATTATCCATTGTATAAGTGAGTGGATATCTTTTACAAAGTTAATTAAATGGAACATATATGATCCAAAATAGTCATTATTCATTTATAAGTTTAGTTTCAACTATATACATAGTATTACTGTTATTTTAACATAAATAAGAAAGTATAAGGGTAACAAGAAATATATGTAGCTATTGCCATTCTTATTTTATGTTCTTTTAAATAACTAATTGGCTTGTAACTAATCATGTTGACTTCACATTATACTCATTTCCATGACTCACCACATATCCTTAGGGTTTATTGGGCTACTTGTAGATCACTAGATTCAAAAAAGGTGTGGCTTGTGGCTATATAAGACCCTACACTTCTCATTCCCACACCTAGGGAAAAGGCTATATCATTCCTCATCCTATATCTCATATTATAATACATATCATTTAATATTCATCATACATATTCTAGGATTGGGGTCTATATCTACTAATTATGTTTTCTCATATCACATTAAGTGATTGGGTCCATTCTCCAACATACTTGTTGTTGGTATGTATGCCCTGAGAGCCAATCATGGGATGATTGGTGGGATACATTAAGATTGATTTGATAAACATCAAAGGCAAGCTTCCAATTCTTTCTGGTTCAGTCATATGAGATAGTGATAGAACAGATTGAATATCTAGAGAATGAAAGTACTCAATGACGTATTCCTTCAGGTTCAGGTCCTGAACGATGAGATCATACGAATGCTAAGAGTTTGTACATTCTTGTTATGTCCCTAGTCGGATGTCATTGTGGAAGGTAGATAGACAGCAATGACACACAAGACTAGATTGTGGTGTTGGTTGATGACAGAATCTCATTAGTCATGATATACAGATATCAAACCAAACACATAGGTACTTGTTAGAGAAAAAGTATACCAGACAGACCCACCGTGAGTTTGACACATGGAACCATGACATGGTAGTCACAGTCACTACTCACAGTGAAGGTGGTGAGCGTGATTCTTTGACCTAAAATCACTGCACTCAACACATGTCGTTGGGCACACTTTGACATCATCAAACACAGTCCTGAAACATGGGTTGTTATAAAGGTGATGATTGGGTGGCTTTGACACATGGGGCTTTTGAGGGGTGAGTGATAGATATGGGATTTGTCCCTCCTGAGGGAGTTTGATATCCATGGCCACTTGATGAGTAGGATTGAGAAAGGCATGCACACATGTGTGAATCAATATGTGATATTGATGTCATACATATCTCTTCCAATCTACTATAAGATCAAAAAGTGAATGAATGTTGACAGGACGACTGTTCCATTCCTTGAGTTCATTCGGGATATCGGTGATAAAGGAATTATAAATTCATTGTAACACCATTCACAGATTGTAGGATTGAAAGTTGTTCTCCAACTTTTTATGTCACTTGGGTAGCACTGATGTGTGACTAGGCACCGCTCTTTGCTTCTGAAGTCATAAGTGTTATGGACTTTCACTGCCAATGTGAAATGGACCTGCAGGGTCACACACATAGGATTTAACCTAGAAGAGGAGTTTTGTCCACAAACAATGTTTAGAGTGAATACTAAAGGAGTTTAGTAGTTCAATTAAGCATCAATCAATTAATAGCTCAATATCATAATGTTCAAGGTGTTGGTCTGATTGATTAGAGTATCTGATTGATGTAAACTGCAATTGACTGATTCTGCATAATCTGCACTCCCAACCGATCGGCTCATGTGATGAACCGATTGGCTGAGCTTGGTGAACTGATCGACTCAGGCGGTGAGTCGATCGGCTCATGGACAGTGTAACATACTAAATCTCAAGGTCTTCCCTGCAATATACCCACTTTTGAGATTTTCTTAGCATTCTAGTCCATTTGGACCTTTTTCATAAATTTCCCTTCTTTTATATTCTTTTTGGACTCCTCGTGCAATTTGAGCACAATTCAAGGTTGAAATCACCTTTTTCCCTCATTTATGATAATGGAGGGGTGTTTGCACAAATATCCCACTTAAGGTATTAACTAAGGACTAATAATGCAAAATGGAGTCTAATGAGAGATAATAATTAGATAATATTAATTTGGAACTTTTTGGATAAATATATTAGTAATAATGTGGATTTGAATTAATTATGAGTATATTAACCTCTTTATTTTCTCTCTCCCCTTAAGTGGATAAAATGTGTGAAAATTGGATAATACGGTGAGTTATTTCTCTTGAAATAACTAGGAGATGTTTGCCTCGAAATATTACTCCCATATTTCAATTAAATAGTTTTCCATATTATTTCACCTCTTTTAATATATTAATACATGTAATAATGGACAACATATGAGTTATGAGCCTTAGTGATCTTAAATACGAAATCTAATTATATATCATGATGCTACACTTTAATGTGAACATGTGGTTAAAATTTGGTGTCATTTGGACTTCATTTGACCCTTCAAATCCATTTTATAAGCTTTTAATAAAGAGTAACTTTAACATTTAATCGATTTCATTTAAATGACTCTGTAACGCTATGATTTGGCTTCAATGCTTCTGTCACGCGCCCTTGCATGCCATGCGATGGTTAGGTTTGACCAAGACTTGATCCAACGGCGTCCCCACCGTCTCCTACCTCCAGTCGGTCGGGCTGCCAGACCCCTTGACTCCTCAGCTCGGTTCTCCCTCTCTCCTTCTCTGTTTAGCGTGATTCTTCTTCCATTGCGTCCGTCTCTCCATGACGGTTTTGACGAGCCAAAGCTCGTTCTGTCTCTTTCACTCTCTACGAAATGCCCAATCGGGGCCTCCTCCTCTTCTCTATCGTGAGGTTACAGAAGGGACTAGAGCCCTCCTCACGCCTATATAAGGCTGTAGAAAGGACCTCCGTGCTACAAGCTTTCTTTCTCCTCCTTTATTTTCTTCGCACCCTGCCCTGACGGCCCTGACCTACTCAGAGTACACCGCCAGAAATGGTGAGCCGGGGCTGCCTACTCTGATCACCTTGGGCCAAGTATATGTGTGGTAAGCAGCCTCAGTCGCCGCTCTTCACTCTCCTAGTATTTCTTTGCCCCATGGTTTCCCCTGGAGCCGGGTCCTATAGACACCGTGAAGCTCCTCCACCGACGCTTGCCATTTCTGGGTTTGGTTTCTTCTCTGCCCTCGACGACGCCTTCCCTTGATTCGCCTTGGATCCGCAAAGCTAATCCCGATCTTAGTTTCCTGCTTTGTCACGTTTTTGTGGTGGTTTTCCCCGATGATTCTTCCCATGTTCCTTTCCGACGGAGGAGCCTCCCCTAAGCTTCTGAGCAGCTGAGAGCATCAATGTGGGTTCGGCACGTTTTTCTAGATATGGGGAATCCATCTACAATCCCATTTTCCCCTTGGTACACCTCTGGCTCTCCAAGCTAATCGAAATTCTTCCCCGTCTTCTCACAGCTTCCTCGCCATGGCTATGGTAGGAAGATGTCTGGTCGTGTAATGACCAGGGCATCCTTGCCCCCTTCATTGGTCGATTGCTATGACAAGGGCAATTCAGACATTTTAGCGTCTTGTTTTATTTCTCGCTTGCAGATTTTGATACATACGAATAACGTTAATGTCCCCAACATTTTAATAGAATTGATTTGCAAGTAAGGGTATTTTAGTCATTTCACCTATTATTTACATCGATTTACATTTTCGTTTAAATAACTATCACACTATGGTTTTCTTGCATTCTGATTGGTCGATTTTACTTAATTCATAGTAAATCGATACATGGTCAGAACAATGCAAATAAATAGTCAATGGAAAGGATTTTTCATGTAGAACCTGATTTTATGGTTTTTGAGTCATGATTTGGATTCCTTTTTTGAATTTTTCTATGAATGCCTTTTTAAGTGTATAAAATTTTCTAAAATACCTAATTAATTCATTTGAACTCCAATTTGTAAAATAAAATATGTTTTCTTATTCAAGAGTATATGACCAATCTGTTGGGGTATATTTTAAACCCTAAATCATGGTTTTGTAAAATTAGTGTTTTTCCTATTCTTTATGTCTTTATATATATTAATACATGTGTAATAATGTAACTAGGGAAATATGGAATTGGATGCAATCAGATTGGTGAATGTGATGGTAATTCATTAAAATAGGTATGTGAAGTCTATTTTAGTATGTGACATCCATGATGAATGTGAAATCTATGTGGAATGTAATTGTGCAAAAAATCCTAATCTCTCAGTTGGGTCTTTTCCAACCCCACAATCATTATTTTGTTAGCCTTATTATTCTCCTAAATGCATTTTTGGCTCTTTTACCTCTTTGATGAATCAATTGCAATTATGGCTCACATATGTGAAATATTTAATCTTGTTATGGCCAATGTTGGCCCCTCCATTTATTTATTTCTCGGGTTTTATTCCCAATGCTATGTTGCAATCTTGTTATGCTTTTCACTCTACTACCAAGTGAATGTTTATGCATGATATAGTTATTGGCCAATTGACAATGTAGTGTACATGAGTACAAACCACCCATAGGGCACTGGGGTTTTAATCCCCCTGCCGTAGGCACTGGGGTTTTAGTCCCCTTGCCATTTTATATATTAGACACTGGGGTTTTAGTCCCCCTGCCACTTTTTAGGCACTGGGGTTTTAGATCCCCTGCCATTGGTGAGGTCCGGTAGGTGCCTCACCCTACATTGAGATGATTTTGAGTCTTAATTTATATTCATGCAAATGTGATATTTTTTGATATTGAAATGTGGCAGTTTTCTAAAATCGTATTCACTCTTTTGCCTCTCACTTCTTGAAATTCCTTAGTGGAATCTTGTGTTATGAAATTCTTAACTTTATGATTTCCTTTATCCTATTATTGACGCATACCTTTTATCTTTCTCTTGCCGGATGACCCCAACCATCCAGACTAGGATCAGAGTGCGCATGGAAGATTGGTGAACCTTAGGCTAAGGATAGGACAAGAAGAAAAGGAACATATAGCTTGCATAATCATAGTTGCTTTTATGTAATAAGTCATTTTGTTTGGAGACAATGTTGTATTAGTGTCTTCCTCTACCTAGATCCTAGTTCCTTGTATAAAGATGCACCCCTTTTGGGAAAAATTTGTAATGTACTCTTTATACATTTTGAATAAAGTCAAGTTTTATTTGTTCCGCTGCCACACAATTGGTGTTTTTGTTTATCATGTTTAATTGTAGAGACATGGTCTTTACAGACAGGGTGAAATGATTGCTTCAAGTGTTGAAACGATCGGTTCAACTGATGCAACCGAGCAAGTTGGGAAAGTAGGATTGGTGAGAAATTTTCCTTTCGTTTCACTTGCCCAATTTGATTGGAACAAGGATTGGTATTTGATACCAATAAGAAACAAAAGAGGAAAAGTCAATCGAGAACTGACCAGGACCATGAACCGACCGGTTCAGAAGTGAACCGACCGTTTCATGGGTCCTAACCGATCGGTTGAGGTGTCAACCGACCGGCTCAGGTCCCCAACCGACCGTTTCAGAAATGAAATGATCGATTCAGGTTACATAGTTGGTTGTTTTTGTGGAAAATCTCGAACCCTTCTACTCCTATTTTAGTCCCACATTTCCTGGAATGGAGAACCCTATCCCATGACCCTCCTATATATAGGGGTATTGGGGGCTTCTCATAGTACAACACAGTGCAACCAATTACTCTGTAAAGTTGTCGTTCTCTCTGGTTTTGGTAACTGAGAGAGCCCAAGCAAGTGCTACCCGATGAGGGAGGCACAACAAGGGAAAGACAACTGCAGAAAGCAACTGGTGGCAGCAGTGTGTGTTAGTGACTAGTACGCTGACAGGAGGGTGCGACTCCTTCCAATTCCTTGTGGGACACGGAGATTGGAGTCCAGGTGGTCCGTGTGGACTACTTCAGAGGCGGGATATTACTGCCGCTCGGAGGACAACTGTCAATCCCGACAGTCCCGGTGAGACCAGGAGTCGTCAGTCCTAGTGCGACCAGGAGCTGCACAGACACCATCCAAGACTGGAGGTGAAGACCGTGCAAGCCGCGAGGTATTCTCACCGAGCAAGCCTCGGGACAAGGTATGATTCCACAAACCATCCTTTCCTATTATATAGACGTTGACACGTTTCCTTGTTTTGGGTTTGGGGAGGAGAATTTTTTTTTGTTTCCACTTCCTTCTCTGCCTCCCCTAAAACCCAATAGTGGTATCAAAGCCACGTCAACTGCTCTATACTTTAGGGATTATCGATATGATCGATTTTGGTTTGTTGCCTTTATTTATTGCATACAATGCGAATAAAATTGGCTTTATGCATGTCCAATCCTAAATCCACAAATCCCAATTTACATATATGATATGTATTATTAATGCACTCGATACGCGTCACCCTTAAATGAGTTTTGTGGTGGATGTATAGCGTGGTTATGGCCAATAAACCCTATCTGTGTATGGTTGTATGTGGTTGCTTGCATTTCGGTCTGTGCATCGATCTTCCTTCTTCTATTCCTGATGTAACTCGAAATAATTTGAGATTTCTTTCCTACCTTTTCTCCCCTCGAATGTAACTCGAGGTTTCTCTTTTTACAATGTAAAATAGGATAGAATTTTATTTCCTGTTATGTCAAAGAACGTAGGACATCCTGAAGACACCTGAGACGATCGGTTCAAGGCGTGAATTGATCGGTTGACGTTCCATACGATCAGTTCAAGGAGTGAGCCGATTGGTTGATTACCAGTTCGAGGAGCGAGATGAGCGGGTGGCATCCATGATGACATGCACGACGACTAGGCGAACCGATCGGTTGGAGGAGCCAACCAATCGGCTGGTGGAACCCAGCCAACTGGCCTGATGGTGAGTTGATCAGTCATGTAATGAGTTGATCAAACCCATAAAGGCAAAGCACAAAGTTCATCTTGTACAGGTTGCATGTGATGTAGACCTAGATGACTGTGATTCCTCTTAGCTCGAGGAATCACATTAGGATGGCCATAATCATCTCTTTTATCATTTCGCATGTTTTCTGTGGGATATAGCATGTATATGATACGTACTATGTATTGTGGTGATTGGATATGTATATGTATATAAAAACCAAATCCCTCATTAAATATTAAGTTTTAGATGCCTTCCAAATGCGACACACGTGAAAAGCTTGATCGACCAAGTGTGGGCATGCCCTAGTGTGGTGCACCATCTATCTCGTGGAAGCGTGGAGGATGAATGTGTGGGTCTCCCCTAGCAGGGTGCATATTCATCGTGTTTGCTTTGGGTCGGACTTAACAAGGTGACATAGATAGGATCTAGCACCTTGAGGCATGGAGATGATCATGGCAAGGAGTTGCATATGACATATTATCAAGAGTTGCATATGATGCAATTGGCAAGAGTTGCCTACCTGAGATATCTAAGTTGTGGGTGACAGCCCTAGCTGGTCTATGACTTAGAGGATTTCAGGATCTTGCCCACTAGAAGGTTGTACGCTGCAATCTTCTAAATTGATGGTGAGGGCTATCAATTTGAAGTAAAATAGTGGGAGCGATAATTAATTAAAAGCATAATTATATCGTCAACTTTTCAAATCAATCAAATAAGTCAAAAATGAGATTTTGGACTAAAATTGCATATTTTCCTTTTGTAGTACAAATGACAACAAACAACAATCACTTTTCTTTGCGATCAATCCTTGAAAAGGACAGGCTAAATGGGACAAACTTCCATGACTGGTATAGGACATTGAGAATTGTTCTCACTCAAGAGAGAAAGCTCTATGTCCTGGATACTCCAATTCCAGAGGAACCTGCTCCTAATGGACCAAAGGAAAAAAGGGATGCTTACAAGAAGCATTCTGATGATGCCATTGATGCAAAGTGCTTGATGTTGTGCTCTATGAAACACAAGTTGCAGAGACAACATGAGAACGTGGGTGTCATTGAGATGATTCAGCATCTCAGGAACATGTATGAAGATCAAGAACGACAAGAGAGATACGATGTCTGAAGGGCACCATTCAAGTGTGTCATGACAAAAGGAGATCCAGTTGGTCCTCACACATTCAAGATGATTGGGTATGTGGAGAACCTGACAAGACTGGGATTTCCACTGAGCCAAGAGTTGGCTATTGACCTGATACTGCAATCGTTGCCAGAATCCTACAGTCAGTTTGTGATGAACTACAACATGAACAACTTTGATAGGCCACTGTCAGACTTGTTGGGCATGTTGAGGACAAACGAGACACAGATGAAGAAGGACAAGCCTAAGTCTGTGATGGTGATCATGAACAAGAAAGGCAAGTCCAAGCGCAAGGGCAAGGGCAAAGCTAAGAATGGTTCTGATGCTAGCCAGGAGCCCAAGTCGACTTCAGCTCTCAAGGCCAAGGGAGGTGTGACCAAGAAAGGCAATTGCCACCATTGTCAAAAGCCATGACATTGGAAAAGGAATTGTCCTCTCTATCTGGAAGAACAAAATAAGAAGGAGGCGACAAACATCTCTACTTAAAGGTGTCATGAAAGTAAACTTGTAACACTTTTGAGGTATATGATACCAAGATGTAAAGTGTAAAGCACTCAATAAATGGGGCAAGTGTTGCCGCCATAGATAGAAGTACTTTAGTTTATTTTCAGCCTAAAAGGCATGTAATACAGTTATGAATTGCTATTTCATATTTTCCAATAGATAGAAACACTTAATTTTTGCATATTGTATGACAATGATGGCAATCAATAAAGAGATGTTTCAATTTGTAAAGATAGGATCTTTGTGGCAATGCCTTGTTTATCTTGTGGTATTTGATATGCATAAGATAAAATGATACCTAAAAGTTATAGATAACTCAAACAATCAAATTAGCATCAATCATGAGAAATTCATTTCTAGTTTCCATGTGATGGATAAATCTAGACTCTTTTGGTTAGAGAAGCAGTAAGAGACATGAATATCTTGGACATGATTAATAAATCTTCACTAATGGTAGTGGGAGAATGATTGTCCTATTAGGTATAATACATGTGATGTATTTACATACCTATTGGAACAAATGCTAATACTTCAAATGGTGTTTAGAGAAATACCAATATGAATATCTTGAAGTGTTCAAGATTATCATAGATGAAGTGCAAATTTGGTAAAGTGTTAATTCTTGATGAGATCAACGAATGAAATACTTGGACCAAATGTTTGAGATCCTTATGAGTGATTATGATAATGTATCATAGTAAACTCATGATTAAGGCATGGTGATGTCTAAATCAAGAAGGGATCATACTCTAAGGAGTTAGAGAATGATTATCAAATAACTGAATTCTTATTAATAAAAGAATACCCCACACTAATAAAAGAAATTAAGAATCACAAGGGTTGTGAGTTCTTATATCCTTAACAGATACACCTCAATTATCTATGTGATGAGTTGTTCATGTGATGAGTCAACTATCTAGATGAATATGAGGAACCGAATTTTGTGTTATGGTTTATGACCATTTCATCCTAAATGACATCCATGTGAACCATAAGGTATGACCTTGATGGTAGCACTCATTGGATGAAATCCATAAGTGCATATGAGTCTTAAGTGTTAAGACACATGGATAACATTTTGAGAAGGATGATGCTTGTTGATTGCAACTTAATGACTAAGACATTTGGCATATGGATACTAAAACCACATTCCTATGAGGATTAAAACAAGGATGTGTACATGACACAATCTATAAGGTTTATGAATCCACTAATGCAAATGAAGTCTATAAGTTACAGTGGACTAATCAATGTGATTGATTGAGTATAAGCAACTCAGAATTGGATCTTTACTTTGATGATAAAGTCAAAGGGTTTGACTGATATGTCAAAGATAAAGAAGGGATCTGTGATTTAGTGGGAGCGTGATCACATTGCACATGTTGATGTGAAATAGAAATGTTCTAGAATGGAAATCCAAAAGTGTAAATTATCTTTAAGGAAGATAGAGATGTTTCCTATGTGATAGGAATAGAGATCTATAGAGATAGTTCTCGAAAAACCTCTTGACCTGAAAAGAGAAAGCATACATTGGCAATCTATATTGAAGGGTTCAGTATGCATAGATTCATTGGGAGAAAACTTGTCCATGTTACATGGAGTTAGTATCCCAAGGCCAAGTGGATCTATCGTGTATGTAATCATTCCATTATCTTGCATGTATTGACATGGAAAGACCAAAATGCATTCATCATCTTGTATGTAGGACATGGCAATATGATGTGCTCATCCTGATAACTCGTATGTGATACATGATGAGTGGATGTCTGTTTACTTCCAGTAAGGGTTATTGGAATACCATGAGCACTTGATAAGTACTTGAGAAGTACTAGTTCTATGGAGATAAGGAAGAGTACGATGTAAAGAGTTACATTGATGCGAACTTCCGAAAAAGGAAAGAAAATTAATCGCAAAATATATATAGGATATATAAAACTGAAAGTTTGTTGATAATTGATAGTGTTCCAATAAAACCATTTAAAAGGAAATGCTGAGTATCTATGTGTTGGAGAACAGCAGTGGATACTATATGGATCTGGAAGTTCATGAGATGAACTTAAAGATATTCCGTTCATTGATGACAAGTATGGAATCCTTGATCATGCAATGTGGCTAAAGGTTAGCAAAGGAATACTAGATTGCATATTACGACAACTTCATCTCATACGTGTGATGTACAACGAAGAGATGAGAGACATGCAATTTATACTGACTTTGGCAAGGTGTTGCCATTACTCACTATGATCGCACTAGAGCAGAGTAACATGTGGGACATGTTTTAAGATCACTATGAATATGATTGAAGGGTGATTGGCTCGCAGTGCAAGTGGGAGTCTGTTGGTATGTATGCCCTGAGATCCAATCATGGGATGATTGGTGGGATACATTAAGATTGATTTCATAAACATCAAAGGCAAGCTTCCAATTCTTTCTGGTTCAGTCATATGAGATAGTGATAGAATAGATTGAATGTCTAGAGAATGACAGTACTCAATGACCTATGCCTTTAGGTTCAGGACCTGAACGATGAGATCATACATATGCTAAGAGTTTGTACATTCTTGTTATGTCCCTAGTCATATGTCATTATGGATGGAAGATAGACAACAATGACACACAAGATTAGATTGTGGTGTTGGTTGATGACAAAATCTCATTAGTCATGATATAGAGATATCAAACCAAACACATAGGTACTTGTTAGAGAACAAGTGTACCAGACAGAACCACCGTGAGTTTTACACATGGAACCATGACATGGTAGTCACAGTCAGTACTCACAGTGAAGGTAGTGAGTGTGATTCTTTGACCTGAAATCACTGCACTCAACACATGTCATTGGGCACACTTTGACATCATCAAACGCAGTCCTGAAACATGGGTTGTTATAAAGGTGATGATTGGGTGGCTTTGACACATGGGGCTTTTGAGGGGTGAGTGATAGATATGGGATTTGTCCATCCTGAGGGAGTGTGATATCCATGGCCACTTGAGGAGTAGGATTGAGAAAGGCGTGCACACATGTGTGAATCAATATGTGATATTGATGTCACACATATCTCTTCCAATCTACTCTGAGATCAAGAAAGTGAATAAACATTGATAGGATGACTGTTCCATGCCTTGAGTTCATTCGGGATATCAGTGATAAAGGAATTATACATTCAATGTAACACCATTCACAGATTGTAGGATTGAAAGTTGTTCTCCAACTTTCTATTTCACTTGGGTAGCATTGATGTGTGACTAGGCACCGCTCTTTGCTTGTGAAGTCATAAGTGTTATGGACTTTCACTGCCAATGTGAAATGGACCTACAAGGTCACACACATAGGATTTAACCTGGAAGAGGAGTTTTGTCCACAAACAATGTTTAGATTGATTACTAAAGGAGTTTAGTAGTTCAATTAAACACTCAATCAATTGATTGCTCAGTATCATAATGTTCAAGGTGTTGGACTGATTGATTAGAGTAGCTGATCGATTGAAATTGCAATTGACTGATTCTGCACAATCTGCACTCCCAACCGATCG
Source organism: Alisma plantago-aquatica (assembly GCA_963693085.1). Lineage (NCBI taxonomy): Eukaryota > Viridiplantae > Streptophyta > Magnoliopsida > Alismatales > Alismataceae > Alisma > Alisma plantago-aquatica. Next base: position 184,789,026 of record OY856413.1, on the reverse strand, counting down.
GCTCATGTGATGAACCGATTGGCTGAGCTTTGTCAACCGATCGGCTCAGGTGGTGAGTCGATCAGCTCATGGATAGGGTGAAACGATTGCTTCAAGTGTTGAAACAATCGGTTCAACTGACACAACCGAGCAAGTTGGGAAAGTAAGATTGGTGAGAATTTTTCCTTTCGTTTCACTTTCCCAATTTGATTGGAACAAGGATTGGTATTTGATACCAATTAGAAACAAAAGAGGAAAAGTCAATCAAGAACTGACCAGGACCACGAACCGACCGGTTCAGAAGTGAACCAACCATTTCATGGGTCCCAACCAATCGGTTGATGTGCCAACTGACCGACTCAGGTCCCCAACTGACCATTTCAGAAATGAAACGATCGGTTCAGGTTGCACAGTTGGTTGTTTTTGTGGAAAATCTCGAACCCGTCTACTCCTGCTTTAGTCCCACATTGCCCGAGATGGAGAAACCTATCCCATGAACCTCCTATATATATCGGGGTATTGGGGGCTTCTCATAGTACAACACAGTGCAACCAGTTGCTCTGTAAAGTTGTCGTTCTCTCTGGTTTTGGTAACTGAGAGAGCCCAAGCAAGTGCTACCCGATAAGGGAGGCACAATAAGGGAAAGACAATTGTAGAAAGCAACTGGTGGCAGGAGAGTGTGTATGTGACTAGTACACTGACAGGAGGGTGTGAATCCTTCCAATTCCTTGTGGGACAAGGAGATTGGATTTCTAGGTGGTCCGTATGGACTACTTCAGAGGCGGGATTACTGCCGCTCGGAGGACAGCTGTCAATCCCGACAGTCCCGGTGAGACCAGGAGTCATCAGTCCCAATGCGACCAGGAGCTGCGCAGACACCGTCCAAGACCGGAGGTGAAGACCGCGAAAGCCGCGAGGTATTGTCGCCAAGCAAGCCTCGGGGGCAAGGTATGATTCCACAAACCATCCTTTCCTATTGTATAGACGTTGACGCATTTCCTTGTTCTGGGTTTGGGGAGGAGAAATTTTTTTTGTTTTCGCTGCCTTCTCTGCCTCCCCTAAAACCCAACACTTGTGTCACATGAAAATCCTACATATTAGTCCTTAGTATCTTTTTTATTCTATGTATTTATTTTTTGGTTATAATTACTATGAGGAAAACCTATATAACCTTCCCATCGAAACATTAACAGAAAGTTCAAAATTTATAAGTCACGTAACTAATAAGAGTTTTTTCTCTCTATAATATTAATGATATTACCCATCTTAATCAATTTGGACATATATTTACTTTAAGTAGTTCATATGAATCACCATTTGTCTAAAAGTAGTATTCTAATGAACTAGAAAAGCATCATGAGAAATTTATTATTCCATGTGATGTGATGGAAATGAAGTAAAGTTTAGTTAATCAACCATTCAAACCTCTTTCATGTAATATTTACTGAGGAACCATATTCATTTCCATACATCGTCTCAAATCCCATCCATAATGGAAATTCAATAAAATTTCCATTTCTCCCGTAAATTTAGGGGAAATCTAATAATAAGAATCTAATAAATATAAATAGACATGTAAATAGTAAATAACACATTTATGAATATTCATGTCCATACATAATAGTAAGACTCAAAGGATGAGAAATATGTTCAAGATGGGACACCACAGTGGTTAGATATTTGGTTTGTTAAGAAGACATCTCAAGTTTAAGCCCCAATGGTAGAATGAATAGAATCACCAATTTTATAAAACAATACTGGAATTTTAATAGCATTCTTTAAATTCTCTCTATTAGGTAGAACTATCAACTTCATTGATATAGTTTGAAACACAGTGAGTTTGTATTGAATGGATTTAGCATTTAATTATCTATTTAGCTTCATTTTAGATAGCATGGAATGATTTAATTTTCTTTCCCTTAGGTCCAGCAAGAACTTATTAATCCATAATGGTTTGGAAGACTCCACCTTTAGTAATAGTAATCATATTAGAGTTTAAGGATATATAAAGGGGTTTCCAAAGGTCTAAGTTTGACTCAAAAATTTCAAGGTAACAAGTCAAATGACTTCTGCAAAGGTTGAACTGACCTTTGGGGTCATTGTGACTATAATGACAAATTTCCACAAAAAAAATAAATTTGTAGAGAAGCCAGATCCATAAGTTGGACCAACTTCCCACAATTTAGAACAACTTACTCAAATTTTCCCCAAAGTGAAAGATCTAACCCAATCAACCTTAATAGTCAAACTGACACCCATAAAGATCATAGACTTGTAATTATGGCAATATAAAAATAATAAAAATATGTTAATAGTTTAAGTTAGAAGGTATAATATACCACAAATTAATTCATGTCCATCCCTAGAAACTTGTCTTTTGTCCTTTACCATGTAAAAATACCTCTCACAATTTCTACCCAAAATAAGAACTTACGTTGGATTCTTTTTACAAAAAAATATTTATTTCAACTAGACAACACACACAATATCCTTTTACAGGAACCTCTAGTATGTTCTCAAATATGGAAATAATTATTCCTTACCTTTCATATACAACCAAGATTTTTGGATTTCATCATCTCATCTATTTTCAATGTCATTTAATCAAATAAAATCATTACATGATATTCTATTACTATGAATATCACTATCCATACAAGAAAATAAAAATTTGGGCTTCACAATTGGATTACCCGTTAGCACAAAATTTCTCAAAAAATTGGATTATTGACTTTAATTCATTCACATTGATCTTGTTACCCAAGTTTGGATTTTGGACTGGCATACATAAAAAATAGTAGGTGTTTTTCAAAGAAACTAATATGGGGTTAGGTTTAACTTGGGATGGTTTCTTACAAGGGGACTCATGAGCACATTTGTTTTTCTAGAATTGTTCCACAAATGAGAATTTAGATGTGAGCTTCGAGTTTGATTATCTTGTGGTTGAAAAACCAGCGTTTTCTGACGAACATGGATGATTGTAAAGGTCTTCGAGACTGATTGTCTCACTTATGAGTGTTGTTGTGTTGATTCTCTTGTCATCCATTCACTCTTCAGATATATTTGAACTAGGGGCTAACTTGCTGAGTGTGATACATGGATGATTTTACAACATTTCCACATATGATTAAGGACGTTCTATAATGGGTTGTTTTAGCACAACTTTCATACATACAATGTCGTTGATGTGTTGAGAGAGTTGATTTGATACATCAACTAGGTGTATGACATTGTGACAATACTTCATATTAGCAAATTCTTTGGATAATAACTTTGTTGTTTTTTATAATTTTGAAATTTGTTTTTTCTTGTAGTATAATGAACATGAGAATTTCCATAATGGTTGTATGTATATGTGGGATACTTCAAACTACTTAATGTGTCTAGTACCAAGCAATCGAGTCTGGTACTATTTGTATGGTTTGGGGAACTACACCCACAACTACCTTTACTTTTGTGCTTCTTTTACAAAGCAAGAACGTAGGTGGTAAGTAAGTTGATATTTTGTTTGTTTTATCATGTATTATTTTCTATTGATGTTAAATGTTTGCTTGGGATGTGAGTGTGATTCACTATTTCCAATAGTTCCTTTTAGGAGGAGTATTTAAGAAGTGTGATTTGGTTCTACTTCTAGTACCTTGAACCAAATATTTTATTCCTTAGTCATTAGTCATGATATCTTCATCTACTTAGAGGAGATGGTGGCATGCAAGTGGGAAGTTCCTATGACCCTATTGATGATTTAATATTGGAGGTGTTGATAAATGAAAACGTTGTTGAGATGTTCAAGTATAGGTTGGAATATCCCACATGGTATGAAAATGGTTAGAATATGCGACTAAGCTATGTTTTGTTACAAGACTTACATTTTCTCATTCTTGTATGTAGATGTGGACTTTGCTTTTCATTCTAATACTAGAATGGAAACTAGTGTAAAATATACCAATGTATCTATGGAGGACTAATCAACGGTTTGAGGAGGATGATGACATGGATCTCCTTCATCTTGTGGGGTATGGAATTATGTATTGGGTAACCTTTATAGGTACCTCCTATCTCGACAACAAATCAAAATAAGTACTCTCCCACCTTCTCCAAGAGAATTATCTAGTTTCTTTGGTTAGGGGTAAGATAGAATTATCCTTGTGGGACATAGTGATGTCTCATCAATAACTAACATCATCACCTTGATGTGTAGTTCAGATTGGGAAAAACGTGTTTCTTAGAGAAACTTCTTACCAACATGTAACACAAAGTGATGGACTGTATTGAGCATTGTTCTACTCTATTTTGGGAATCATATAGTTTTTCTAATATTGTGTACTTCAGCATTGAATGGTGCAAGGAGGAAGTAGGCAATGTATGACCCAAAGTCCTCCTAACAAAGATGAATTTGGTAATAGTGGTGATGCTCGTTCTTATGGTGGCAAGATGGTGGAGACTAGTATGATGTAAGAAATGTCTTCTGAGGATGGTTTCATTATTTTTTAAGAACATGTTTTTCAAGTTTCTAGGTAATTTCTTTCTTTCGTGTGTTGTTCTCATGATGGATGTATTGAATTCATTCTACAGTTTACTATGAAATATCTAGAAATGCATTTCAACTTTCATCTATGTTTTCTATATGGTTATTGCACTAGTTTGCCTTATTTTGAATTTTCTTACAGTTGTTGGACAAAATTCCAATATGGTTTTGGTGATCCCTTCATGTGTCTTGTCCTAAAGTTTTTCTATGTTTTATGGATTTGACATTTATTTTATCCACTTGGTAGTATGAGTTAGTATATGGGTATAAATGGTCTATGAGGGTAAAATAACTATTTGACTACATCACATGTGTGAATTAGCATTGTGACCATTGGTTTACCCATATATCTCTATTGGTGATGTGCTAATTAGATATCATATGTATTGTATGTCTTTTTTTATAAAATGAGTCTCATCTTTGCATATCCCTTATAATTTGGGTGAAAATGTGAATTTGTAATTTCCCAACATCTTGGGTTTCAGATAAATTTCCGTAAAGTACCACCTCATATTTATTGAGAAAGAGGTTCCATGAAAATCGATGCTTGTTGCAGCTCATGTGTGCATTTTTACCTATATCAGTGAGGTTGTTGAATAAGTTGTCTAGACACTGGGTAAGTGAATCTTCATTCACGGTAAATTTATAATGTCCAAGAGTGGAAAATGAAAAGAAACTGTTTTTGGTAATACTGTTTTCAAATATTGATGTTCTATTTGAATATTTTCTTGGTACCAATTTATCCATGATTTTTGGATATTGTTGAGACTGGGGAGACACTTTCAAGATGGGTAATTCTTAAAAAACATAAAGTTCACTAATAATTTGAAAAAGATCTGAATAAAATATGCTAGTTCCTGCATGTTTACTGACAAGGTATTGAGCATATATCCCACATGGGGGAGATCAGTCAGTGATTTATAATTTTTAGAATTATTTGGTGATTTATTCATCAACATAGGTAATAATATTTAATGGAAACTTTCACAATTTTGGATTTTGTGAAAAAAATTCACATATGTCTGATTGATAATATGATCATGGCGAACCTAGATCATGTGATACCATAGGTTCCTAAATAATTTGTTTTGTTTTGAAATTCTTTGTGGGACCTATGTCACATGTGGTTTAGTGAGAAATGATAATTTATTGATGTAAACCACTACTACATTTCACAAAATATAAATAAATTGTGTACCGGGTTTTTAATTTGAATAATGATAGTTTGACCAAGTGCTATTATTCGAGCCAATCTCCCCTTCAAATTTTGTGATGATAAGGATTGCATGTGGGGCTGACCTTTGCATTGGTTTTGGGATGAACTCAACACTCTACTATAAGTGAGGATGCAGTATGAGAACACACACACTCTAAAATACGGATACACATGTTATGAGAGCTCTCTTATCAATATACTTATAGGAAACTAAACCTAGATATTTATTAATGTGATTGTATATAATATTAATGAAGTGGATGTATTCTGAGGGCATCGCTACATTAACTAATTTTATAATGGTGAAGTTGTATAATTTTGTCACCTCTATTCTTGATATATGTGTTTGAAACCCTAAACCAGTGCAATTGTACAGGTAAAAGACCATCTTTATCATAGTCAGTTCCTAGTTCTTTGGTTTTGTTTTGTTTGCTCTTTACATCTTGGAGTTGTCTGGGTGAAGAAATTGATTTTGTTTGGATTACTTCATCATCATGGTATTTTAGCATGGTTATGATATTTTTGGAACTTATTTAGATTGTCAAACAAGATTTATGTACATATTGATCTAAGGGTTCATCTCTCTATGTTACTCATCAAACTATTCATCTATACATTACTCAATCATCCCACATAGGAGTTGTTGGGTGTTCTTTTTTCCTATTTGACAGTTATTCATTAGGGAGAGTTTATAATTTTTGTTAATGTTGTTACAACTATATCGACTTTTGATGAATTCCAAGAATAAAATGTAGTTGAACGACAAATGGTTTAGGTATTTTGTATATTGTTTTTTCATACACCTTGAATGTGCATATTTTGGTCACCCTTTGGATTGAGGTTCTAGTTTTTTGTGTGTATTTAACTTCTTTGAAGTTTGTTTATGTTGGCCCCTATATACTTTTCTTTGTCTAGCAAAGTGTACCAGTTGCATAAATGATGTACGATAGAAATGGATTTGAGCTATAGTTTATGTTAATTCACATGGATTGTCCTAATATAAGTTCTACAAACTATGTGTTGTTCAATGTTTGAAGCATTGTGTGGTTTTCTACTTGTTGTTCTTCACTTGACATATTTGGTGTCCTAATGTGGATCACGGTGTGTTGAAAAAAAATTACATGATAAAAATAGGATCTCCCTATCTACTAGGTCAAATCTTCAAAATGATATTCAACATATTTGGAGGCATATCATCATTTCCATAAGTGTCCAAGGAGTATCAAAAGCAACAATTTACGTATCCATACTTGCTAGTGAGACAAATTGTTTGTCAATAGTACAATGAGTATCATGCCCCTAGATTTTATATTCCTTTAGAACTTTGGATAAGAAATTTTAGATTACACATTTATTTATTTGTCTTAAGCATGAAGCATTTGTTTTATGATTAAATTGGATTTGAATTATTGTTACATACTTTTGGTTAATTTCAACAATGCATTTATTAGGAAATATGTGACAAATACCAATGAGAATTCCCCAAACTCCAAATGGGTGTCGGTATAGACTTTTTTCCTGGGTAGGCAAGACAAATGATGTAGATGTTGATCGTTAGTATGCATGATGGTTTATTTTGAATGAGCAATCATACAAGATTATATTTCTTTGGGGGAGATAAAAAGATTAGCAATTTCATTTGAATTTGAATGCAACCATAGGTTAATTATGTGAGAATGTTTTGGGTATCTATTATATAAAATAGATAGTCAACTATATTGGTTATTACTCTATCCATTCACGCGGAATATATGACAAAGGTGTCTATAAACATATGGTGGAGGCTTTAGTGTCTCAGTGGTCATTTATATCATCCTTATTGAGATATTTTGATAATAAGTGTATTGTCACAAGTACCTATCCATTGGTGGAAAATCAATTGTACGACAGTGATGCTTAGAGACCTAGGATTATGATAGGGTTGTGTGAGCACATAATGCATAGGGTTTAACAACTGTTGTATTCTAGTTGATAGGAGTAATTTGATAGGAAGCAGTAATGTTTTGTTTTTGTGTTGTGTGAGTAATACGTAAGAGGGTGGTATAGCATCAATGGCTCACATTATCTTTAGTTTTGACCACCTCAACATATCATAGGTGATGTTGGTTGTGGTAGTCAAAGGTTTCTAGATATTCCTCGATTATTTTGAGACTAACACTTGACAAAAAAATTCCATTTAGGAAGACATTAAAGTTATAGTTATATTACCATCACTCACTTTTATAATTATGAAACATATTATTAAGTTCCTGAACAAAGATTTTGTCCATGGAGGCAAAATCAGATTACAGAACTAATGAATATGTTTTTTGAAATCTTGTTAATTAAGTTTAATTTTCATACAAACTTATGAATGTCTTTTAGGTTACTTGAAGTGGCCTTTTGGTGAACCTCTAGAACCATTATAGGGTATGTACCTCTGGTGTTCTCCTAGGTATAGTGTTTATCCTCAATATTTGGACCTTATGGGGTAGTATTGTCTTAAATGAGAGTTTTGTAGTTTTTCTTTAGGAGTATCAATTAATTTGATATATTATGCCTCAAAATAAAGATCATGATCCTTATTTCATATTTCTAAAGATTGAGTTTGTTAGACCTTCTCTTCTTAGGGTTATAAGAATATTATGGTAAATATTTAGAAGCTTCAGTAGTGTTACAATTTCACATGTCTAGGATTGACCTATGTCTGGTGACATCATTATGCATTACTTGTTGTCACAAGGCATATCTATTGGAATATGTATCTACCTTCATATTTGGATTCAACATTCCTTAAATATCTTGATTGAGAAACATGTGTAGTATAAAAACTCCATTTTTGAATAGCCAAGGAGAACCATTTTGTAAAGGATATACTCATATCATCTTAATATCATTATGAAAGATATATGACATGGATTCATTCTTGATTGTGGTGAGTGAACCAGTTTGGTCATAGATCTAGTGAAATTATGGGATTTCTACCTCTTGAAATACCAAAAGTGAAGAAATTTACATGTCCAAAAGAAACACTTCTTTTGGCCCATAGACAAGAGAGTACAATGTTTCACCTATTTAGGATTTAAATTAATGCTTTGTAGACCCACAATACCAATGCAACTTGCTTATTCAATCTCACGATGACTCGTGTATCATATCGAATATAAAGAGTGATTTTTTTGGGCAACTTCTATTGTTCTATTCATGAAGGGAAAAAATGGAAAGTACAACTATGTTATATGCCAAAATCTAAGTACTTCTATGTTGGTTTCAAAATGAAGTTCCTTTTTTATTAGAAATGATCTCATTGGGAAGGCCATAACATGGTATTATGTTTCTCCAAAGGAATGTAATTTCTTCTATAACAACTATGGTAGATGTGAACATTGTTTCAACCCACGTTGTGATATATTCTATAGAAACTAGTATGAACAAAAGACCAACAAATTCTTTCCTGAGGATCTTTTCAATCATGTTAGCTCCTCACATTGTGGATGGCCAAGACATGACCATGACTTGTAGGTGATTGTGTGGGAAATGAATGTAATTAGCGTCTATTTAACCAATTCAGCACTTTTAGACATAAATAGCACAATAAACTTTGATCTTGATCAAAAAATGAGAAGGTAACACCACCATGTTAACACTTGGTCTCTAAGAATGTCTTACATTTAATCAATGACATGTTCAGAATTTTGGACTTACTAAGACATGTTCCCTCCCATAGACCATTTGTAAAAAATAAGAACAATGTCAGTAGATAACCATGTACAACTGTCTTGAGTAATGATAGCTTTTAAATTTGGAAACATGGTTTGATATAGGGCATTCCAATTGTTTTTGTAGTTTCAATGCAGCACCATGAATATAGCTTCATCGAGTGGCATTAATTTCATGTTGAAGATGTTGATGTATCATAGTCTTCCTAGCTAAACTTGAATCTCCTTTTCTTATGGGTAGGTTTTAATTTGATAATTTCTTGACATGACCATGATTGATTTTGATGCATCATTTTCTAATGATGTAGCCGAACAAGTTTCTAGAAGTGATGCTAATGGTATAGTTATTGTGATTGATTCTAAGATAAAGATACCATGGGCTTTGGAATATCCTTTTATGAAGCAAATTATGTGATCTGCTACATAATCTAATTTTGTAATGATGTCATCAAAAGCCCCTTATATAATTGGGTACATGATATGATAGGAGAGGATAATGATGGGGCTCTATGTTGCACCAAGAAAATCCCTAAAAGAATAACTCCTAGGTTTAAGCAAAAGCAGTGCACTAATTCCCTACTCCACACAAGTGGAAGTCTTATTGTAGTATACTTTAGAATTGAAGAAAAAGAACAACCTTTTTAAGTAGTTATATAGATTCAAAAGTATTAAGAGTAATATTTATCACCATGTAATTGAAAGCATTGTCAAACTAAATTGTTGCCAAAAGTAGTAGAGACTAAAGAAGTAAATATCAGATAATAAAGAGCACCAGGGCATGGGGTTTCCCTACCTGGTCATGTCTAATTATCCTAACAAGATCTAACTCTATGATAATTGTTGCTAAATTGATGCTTAGTTTTTGCACCCTCACGAGATACAAGTTGTCAGTGGGCTTAAACTTCCTTAGAAACGACCATCCTCGTCACCCAAGTTCCATGCTTGTTCTAACTGGACTCCCTTACATACTGTAAGGAGGAGAGATCACCCCCTTACTTAGATTTAATAGAAAATACAATACATCCATCAGATTATTAAAAACATTGTGATGGAAGGATGTATGCATAATAAATCCATTTAAATAAGCATGGACCAAATACAACCATTGTCAATAGTAGCAACGGAAGAAAGTAAGATGAGAAAACTAAACTATTACATAGATTGTTCCAAAAGAAGAAGTAGATGAGAATCTAGGCTATTACAAAGATTTTATTTCTGGAGTTCATAACATATTTTTTTTTAGCAAGGTCTTAGGAGCATCAACCTTGTCATGATGGCAACTTTATTCCTACCCTGGGTTTCCTTATGCTTGGTCTAGCCCTTGTCCTGGTTCTGGGTGGTTGGGGAGCACCCAGCAAGAGAGATAAAAGTATGTGTCACAAAATGATAAGGTACAAGAAGCATTTTAAGGGATGGAAACATTAAGATTCTCTATACTAAGAATGTTCAAGAGTATGAGGCATATAATTCAAATGGGATTTCTTCTAACCATATAAGTCAAATATAGAACAAGCATGATTCATTATGACTAAGTTAAACTAACATAGGGTGAGGCGCTTACCAACCTCAACCAGGAGGAGAGGGGAAAATAACATCCCAAACCTCAATATATATAAAGTGGCAGGGGGACTAAAACCCCAGTGCCTATGGCAGGGGGACTAAAACCCCAGTGCCTTATGGGTGACTTGTACTCATGTACACTACATCAGTTAACTAGTCAAACTATCATTATCATGCTTACAATTTACATTGGCAGGGAAAGAAAATAGCAATAATTCAAGTGGGGCCCAATGACCCAAACATTTCCAAGAGATAGCCATATAGGATGTTCATACATTAAGATTTCATGTTGGATGCTCAAGTGAATAGTTTAAGGGCAACATTTAAATGACAAGATTTAAATCATATCAACAAGGCAGGTGGGGTGCAATGACCCAAATTTTATCAAGTAAAGCAAGTTTATGCATCAGGTTAGAAATTGCATGATCAAGTGGATGAGGGAGAATGATATCATAACTATGCCTCATTTGGGAAAACTAGGTTTAGCATGATTATAAGACCAATTGAGGTGTTAGAATGAACATACATGTTCTTGCTTTCTATATTATCCCTTATCCACTAAGATGTCAGGTCCAAACTCACTTTAACCTAGGTACAAAGGTTAATACATGTATTAGGTTACTTAAAGGTACTTTAAGTGTAAAATGTCCACAATTATAACCTTGGATTAAAACTTTGGATTTTGGGTCTGGAAACAGGACCAAATGATTCCTAATAATTTTCTAATAGAGAAAACATATTTTCTTTTCAAAAACAGAGTTAAAACACTTTAATTATCATTTTATAACACTTCATAATTTTAAATTGAGGTTTGAATTAATTATTAGAGTTGGGATGGAAAACAGAACTCAAAACTTGGAAATTCGGATTATTAATAATTTTATCTTTCCAACGAGTTTTTAATTATATTTTTCCGATATTTGGGTGATTTTCTACGAATTAAACAAAATTGACCGATCAGAAATTAAATAAATGCCACGAGGGCCGGACCGTGTCGAGAAGCAAAGAAATCAGATGACCAAAATACCCTTTGTTAAAGAATAGGAAAAGAAGGGCGCGCGGTGGAAAATTGGTCATTTGGAAACCAAGATTCTTCTCCGAAGATCCTCGCCATGGCGGTAGGGCTGGAGCTTGGATTTTGGGCATTTTCACGATACTCGATCAATTTTTGACCTAAGGTATGGAAAATGAAGGGAAAAGGAAGAAAAACTCACTGGTCAAAGGAATTTTGATGCACAAGCCACCTAGCACCGAGGAGGAGTGTCGCAAGCACATAATGGAAAGCTCCACGTCGTCTGCTACACACACATCCTTGGATAAAATCTAGTGGATAGGCAGGTTGCTAGGGGGCCGATGCAACTGGGTAGGGTGTTATTTATAGGTGGGGATGTCTGTGGAGCTGAAATGGATCGGGAGGTGAGGAGCCATGGCCCACCAAGTATGGCGTTTCATCTACTGTGCACGGGAGGCGATGAGGTTTAGCTCGATCAACGCGGGAGGTCTCCACAAACTCGTAGGAGAAGAAATTTCTAGAAACGATGAACAAACGAGGGAGAAAGGCAGAGAGGAAGCGAGAGACGGCTTCTCGGTTCTGTTTCAGTTGTCTGGAGGTGGAAGATGAGGCACCAACCCTCGAATGAGATCCACATACATTCAGGACCGTTGGATATCGATCCACGATGGTCCGAGCACGTGTGACATTGACTTTGTCTTAAATGTGCATGTTACATTGATCTCTTAATGTTATAATGTCACACTTTATAAAGAAATTGATTAATGCATTTGGGAGGTCAAACAAACTCTCAAATGACTTCAAATTTTAACCCTTGGTTTCTAATGATGTCTAGTTTCATGCTATATAATTATATTTTTGTTTCACCCAACCTTTGGCCTTCACTAATTATGTTGGTTATTAAAGCATATATTAATATGATTTTTGGGCCACTAATTATATGTAGCTTTTATATGCAACCCTTGGTTCCCAAATTCGAGTTATGAGTCCAAGAGTCCTCCATTCACTTATTACATGCATTCTCAAGTTTAATTATCCCATAATAAGAGTGAGGTATGAAGGTGGGTCATTTTTCACCATTTTAATTTACACTTGCATATTAATTAACTTCTTAACCATTAATATTTATTCTTAAGCTCCAACTTTATCCATTAGTTAACTAATTAGTGTTTTAGTGGAGATTTGCATAATTACCTCATCAATTCAACAATTTGTGGTATATGTGCATCTAACCCTCAAATTGGCACAAAATTGATCTTCAACCATCAATTTCTCAAATATTTTATATTAAGGACACAATATGGAGAAGAAATAAATTAACATAAAAATTGAGGTGGAAAATGATAATTTTATTGAAACTCAGGACGTTACAACACCCCACCCATTAGAAAGGATTTTGTCCCCAAAATCTCATAAAAAAAGAGAAGGGTGAGATCGGAGCATTTCCTCTCTCAGCTCCCAAGTGGTTTCTTCTAGCTCATGATACTTCCACAACACTTTCACTAACTCAAACTTTTTATTCTTTAATTGTTTCACCCGAGTGTGTAGTATTTTTATAGGTAGCTCCTCATATGTTAGGTTTTCATGAATCTCCAAGGGTTCTATTGTGAGTACATGAGAAGGGTCCTTCACATACTTTCTCAGCACAGACACATGAAAGACATTATGTATCTTATCATAAGCAGGAGGAAGATCCAAGCGGTATGCATAGTCCCCAATCTTCCCTAAGATCTCAAAAGGTCCGACATAATGCGGGCTAAGCTTGCCTTTGACTTTGGATCGGGCAATAGAGCATATTGGGTTGACCATCAAGAACACATGGTCGCTAATAAGAAAACTCACATCAGACCTATGCTTGTCAGCGTACATCTTCTGTCGGTCTTGAGCGACATTCATATGCTTCTTGATCAGTTTCTCCTTCTCTATCATCATCTGCATATTGTTAGTCTTCACTAAGGAATGCTCACCCACATCATCCCAATGCAACGTGGAACGACAGGGTCTTCTGTATAATGCTTCATACGGAGGCATCCCTATGCTGGCTTGGTAGTTGTTATTGTACGCAAACTCATCCAGAGGTAGATATCTATCCCATGTTCCTCCCCAGTCCATCACACAAGCATGAAATAGGTCTTCTAAGATTTGTACAATTCTTTCAGATTGACCAACGACCTGGGGGTGATAAGTAGTGTTGAACCGTAGGTCAGTTTTCATTTCTTCTTGTATCTAACTCCACAGACGAGAGGTGAACTTGGTATCATGATCATAAACTACCACTTCCAGTATACCATGCAGACGAACTATCCACTCCAGATATAATTGTGCCATATCCTCCACTTTATTGTTGGACTTGAAAGGAAGAAAGTGAGCAGACTTAGTGAGGCAATTAATGACAACCCACACAGTGTCGTAGCCTTTCCTGGTCTTGGGGAAACTAGTGACAAAGTCCATCGTGATCTTCTCCCACTTCCATTCTAGAATTTCAAGCAGATGGAGGAGACCACCAGGTCATTGATGTTCTATCTTAACTTGTTGACAGGTCAAACACTTTGACACAAATAGAGCTATATCTGTATTCATGTTCTTCTACCAGAAACTACGGTGCAATTCCTTGTACATCTTGGTCGTGCCGGGTTGAATTGTGTACTTGGACCCATGAGCTTCACAGAGAATCTTATACCGCAGTTCATCAACATGAGGAACCCACAATCTTTGTCAGAAATAGAGTGCACCATCAACTCTAATAGAGAAATCAGATTGCGGTTTCAAGGTTGAGGCTTTCATTCCTTCTAGCCTAGGACTCTCCAACTGGGCAACAACAATATCAGAAATCCAGCTTGGAGTGATTGACATGCTAGTCATGTGAACACATAGCTTATCGTCAACTTCATCATCTGGGATTTCTGTCGGTTGCGGTCACCATCTAGAAACATACTCCATGTTCTTCCAAATGGAACAAGTTATAGAAGCACAGGTCTTAGACTTCTTCTGACTCAAGGCATCAGCAACTACATTGGCTTTACTGGGATGATAAGTGATGGTAAAGTCAAAGTCCTTGAGATACTCCATCCATATACGCTATCTCAGTTTCAAGTCTTTTTGTGTCAGGAGGTATTTTAAGCTTTTATGATCAGAGAAGACCTCAAACTGAACCCCATAGATGTAATGTAACCAGATCTTTAGAGCATGAACAATAGTTGCGAGTTCTAAATCGTGCATAGGCCAATTTTCTTCATTCAGCTTGAACTGGAGAGAGGCGTAGGCGATCACCTTGCCTTCTTACATTAGAATGCATCCCAGTCCATGCTTGGAGGCATTAGTGTAAATGACGTAGGGTTTACCTTCAATAGGTAGTGTAAGTACAGGAGCAGATGTTAGGCATTGCTTTATCTTTTGGAAACTGTCCTCACACTCAGGTGACCAAACAAACATGACGTCCTTTCGTGTCAACTTTGTCATAGGAAGAGCGAGCTCTGTGATGTTTTTGATAAACTTCCTACAGTAACCAGCCAGACTGAGGAAACTATAGATTTTAGATGGATTCTTTGGAGCCTTCCACTTGGTTACCGACTCAACCTTCATAGGGTCAACAACAATGTGTCCTCCAGAAATGACGTGACCCAGAAACATAACTTCTTTAATCCAGAACTCACACTTGGAGAATTTAGCATAAAGTTGATTTTCTTGCAGTGTATTGAGCACTAGTCTCAAGTGCTGGTGATGTTTCTATTTCGACTCTGAATATATCAAGACATCATCAATAAAAACCACGATGAATCGATCGAGGTAGGGGTGGAAAACTCAATTCATGAGGTCCATCAAAGCAGATGGGGCATTAGTCAAACCAAATGGCATGACCAGAAATTTATAATGCCCATATCTGGTTCTAAAAGCTATCTTTGGGATGTCTTCAACATTCACCCAAATTTGATAGTATCCACTATGCATGTCCATCTTTGAGAAGACAGTGGCGGACTTGAGTTGGTCAAATAGATCATCAATTCGGGGCAGTGGATAGCAATTCTTCACCGTGGCCTGATTAAGCATGAGATAATCCATGCACATTCACATTGATCCATCCTTCTCCTTTACAAATAGGACGGGGTCTCCCCAAGGAGAAACACTTGGGCAAATAAACCCCATATCAAGAAGTTCTTGAAGCTACTTCTTTAACTCAGTGAGTTCAGCATGTGCTAAGCGGTAAGGTGGCTTCGAGATGGGTGAAGTCCCAGGTGCAAGCTCTATGGAGAATTCAACTTCGCGAGTAGGAGGAACCCATGTAGTTCTTTAGGAAAGGCATCAGGGAAATCCTTCATCACTTCTATATGGTGGAGAGCAGGGGGTGTAGCATCAAGAACTATAGAGGCGAGAAATGCCCTGCACCCTTACGAGATAAGCTTTTCGGCTTTGATGGCTGAGATGACAAATTGTTGTTCTTCTCGTTTCCTACCTTTTACACAGATTCTACCTTCTACATGGTGCAACAAGCTAACCTTTGACTCATCACAGAAGAGGACTTCCTTATAACTTTTTAGCCAGTCCATCCCCAGAATAATGTCGAAAATAGACATTTTGAGCAAGATAAAGTCGGATGGAATCATCTTTCCCGAAACCCACAGGTCCAGGGTTGGAAGCTTAAGATAAGAGGAGCATATTCTACCACTAGGGGTTTTGACATCTAGCACATGGTCCATGAATTTGGACTCTATCTATAGCATAGCAACAAACTGTGTAGATATGAAGGTATTTGACGAGCCATAATCAAAAAGTGCTTTGATAGGGTACATATTAAGGCGTAGAGTACCTTCAATCACATTATTCTCATCATCAGCCTCTTCAGCATCCAGAGCAAAGACCCTTCCATTGCACCTCTCCATAGGCGGATGGTGTCCTTATAGGTTATGGTTGTGGTTGTTGTTATGGTTGTGGCTGTTGTTGTTCCTCGGGGGCAGATTTTGACGTTGTTGCTGATGCTGGGTGGGGGCCTATCCTTGGTTGAACCTAGGACAGTTTGGCTAGATGTGACCGACTTGGCCACACTCATGACAGGTAGGGGTAGGCAGGTCATTCCTACGATGCGGTGCATTGCCAGCTGGACATCTCCCGGGAGGATGAAATCGGGAGCAAGTGTTGCACCTATCACACCCTTATGGACCACCATGGTTTTTTCGCTTGTTGTTGTTGTTCAAACCAGAAAATTGGAAGCCTGGGTATACCTCCATGGCCATAGCTTTGTCTAGCATTTATTGGAAGGTGAGTGGGAGCTGGGGCACAAGGTGACACCCTATGTTGTAGTAAGACGATCACCCTCCTCTCTTCTGCTAGACCCATAGTGTAACGTTCCAGCACCAGGAAACATTGCACATACTCTGAAACTGACATATTCCCTTGTCACAGACTGTAGAACTCGGCCTCCTTCTTCTCTAGGTAGGTCGTGCAAATATACTTTGCCTGAAATATTTGAAGGAACTCATCCCAAGTCATAGTTGTTGTGTCTCGTGTACGGGTTATCCCATTCCACCATACCCGTGTTGGGCCATCTAGGATATAAAATGCGAAGCAGACTTTAATACGTGGGGGATACGTAATGCCATTGAATGTGCATTCCAGGGCTACCACCCAATCATCCGCCTTGTCCACCATGTTTTTCTCCATTTTTCCCTTAAAGTAGGGAGGTTGCATCTTGATGAATTCATTCAGGGTTGGCTCCTTAGGCTTGTTGGCATGGGCAGCAGCTGCAGTAAGTTGCCCCACCAAGTTAGTGGAGAGTAGCTATTTCAGCATCGTCAAATCCTTCTCAGGAGTTAGAGGTGTCTCATGAGTTTCAAGGTTGGTGTCGTTGTTGTTTGAGCTTTCACCGAACAAGCTACCCTTCCTAAAAGACAAGTTTTAGGGTAATATTTCTAGGAGTATAAGATAGAAATAGATAAGGATACTATTGCCTATAGGCATGCTATTTTGGGCATTCAATATCAGATCAGGCCAAGCCGGGTTATATGAGCTCAGGAGTCCTCGTTACCAAGCTAGTGGGGCAGAGGAAAATATTGCCAGCACCCAAGCTATGACCCTTTTTAGACACCATCACTTTAAACATCATGCCCTAGTAGCTACTGTACAGGCTCTGATACCATGTTGTAAGGAGGCGAGATCACCCCCTTACTTAAATTTAACGGGATATACAATACATCCCTCAGATTATTAAAAACATTGTGATGGAAGGATGTATGCATAATAAATCAATTTAAATAAGCATGGACTAAATACAACCATTGTCAATAGTAGCAGCAGAAGAAAGTAAGATAAGAAAACTAAACTATTACATAGATTGTTCCAAAAGAAGAAGCACTTGAGAATCTAGGCTATTACAAAGCTTTTATTTTTGGAGTTCATAACATATTTTTTTTTAGCAAGGTCTTAGAAGCATCAACCTTGTCATGATGGCAACTTTATTCCTACCCTGGGTTTCCTTGTGCTTGGTCTAGCCCTTGTCCTGGTTCTAGTTGGTTGGGGAACACCCAACAAGAGAAAGATAAATGTATGTGTCACAAAATGATAAGGTACAAGAAGCATTTTAAGGGACAGAAACATTAAGATTCTCTATACTAAGAATGTTTAAGAGTATGAGGCATATAATTCAAATGGGATTTCTGCCAAGCATATAAGTCAAATATAGAACAAGCATGATTCATTATGACTAAGTTCAAATAACATAGGGTGAGGCGCCTACCAACCTCAACCAGGAAGAGAGGGGAAAATAACATCCCAAACCTCAAAATATATATAAAGTGGCAGGGGGACTAAAACCCCAGTGCCTATGGCAGGGGGACTAAAACCCCAATGCCCTATGAGTGACTTGTACTCATGTACACTACATCAGTTAACTAGTCAAACTATCATTATCATGCTTACAATTTACATTGGTAGGAAAAGAAAATAACAATAATTCAAGTGGGGCCCAATGACCCAAACATTTCCAAGAGATAGCTATATAGGATGTTCATACATCAAGATTTCATGTTGGATGCTCAAGTGAATAGTTTAAGGGAAACATTTACATGATAATATTTAAATCATTTCAACAAGGCAGATGGGATCCAAGGACCCAAATTTTATCAAGTAAAGCAAGTTTATGCATCAGGTTACAAATTGCATGATCAAGTGGATGAGGGAGAATAATATCATAACTATGCCTCATTTGGGAAAATTGGGTTTAGCATGATTAGAAGCCCAACTGAGGTGTTAGAATGCATATACTTGTTCTTTCTTTCTAGATTATCCCTTATCCACTAAGATGTCAGGTCCAAACTCACTTTAACCTAGGTACAAAGGTTAATACATGTATTAGGTTACTTAAAGGTACTTTAAGTGTAAAATGTCCACAATTATAACCTTGGATTAAAACTTTGGATTTTGGGTCTGGAAATAAGACCAAAGGATTCCTCATATTTTTTTAATTGAGAAAACATATTTTCTTTTCAAAAATAGAGTTAAAACACTTTAATTACCATTTTATAACACTTCATACGTTTAAATTGAGGTTTGAATTAATTATCAGAGTTAGGATGGAAAACAAGACTCAAAACTTGGAAATTCGGATTCTAAATAATTTTAGCTTTCCAATAACTATTTAATTTTATTTTTTTATATTCGAGTAATTTTCTATGAATTAAACAAAACCGACCAATAAGAAATTAGATAAATGCCACGTGGGCCGGACCGCGTCGAGAAGCAAAGAAATCGGATGACCAAAATGCCCTTTGTGGAAGAACAAGAAAAGAAGGGTGCGTGGGGGAAAATCGGTCATTTGGAAACCGAGATTCTTCTCCGAAGCTCCTCGCCATGGAGGCAGGGCTGAAGCTTGGATTTTGGGCATTTTCACGATATTCGATCAATCTTCGACCTAAGGTATGGAAAATGAAGGGAAAAGGAAGACAAACTCACCAGTCCAAGGAATTTTGATGCAAAAGCTACCTAGCACTAAGGAGGAGCGTCACAAGCATAGAATGGAAAGCTCCACGTTGTCCACTACACACACATCCTTGGATAAAATTGAGTGGATAGGCAGGTTGCTAGGGGGCCAACGCAGCTGGGTAGGGTGTTATTTATAGGTGGGGATGTCTGTGGAGATGAAATGTATATGGAGGTGAGGAGCCATGGCCGAACAAGTATGACATTTCATCTATAGTGCACAAGAGGTGATGAGGTTTGGCTCGATCAATGTGGGAGGTCTCCACGAACTCATAGGAGAAGTAATTTCTAGAAACAATGAAGAGACGAGGGAGAAAGGCAAAGAGCAAGTGAGCGACGACTTCTCGGTTCTATTTCGGTTATCCAGAGGTGGAAGATGAGGCGCCAACCCTCAAATGAGATCCACATCCAGTCAATAACATTGGATCTCAATCCACGATGGTCTAGGCGCGCGTGACATTGACTTTGGCTTAAAAGTGCATGTTACATTGATCTCTTAATGTTATATTGTCACACTTTATAAGGAAATTGATTAATGCATTTCGGAGGTCAAACGAACTCCAAATGACTTCAAATTTTAACCCTTGGTTTCTATTGACGTCTAGTTTCATGCTATATAATTATATTTTTGTTCCACCCAACCTTTGTCCTTCACTAATTATGTTGGTTATTAAAGAATATATTAATATGATTTTTGGGCAACTAATTATATGTAGCTTTTATATACAACCCTTGGTTCCCAAATCTGAGTTATGGAGTCCAAAAGTCCTCCACTCACTTATTACATGCATTCTCAAGTTTAATTATCCCATAATAAGAGTGAGGTATGAAGGTGGGTCATTTTTTACCATTTTAATTTACACTTGCATATTAATTTACTTCTTAACCATTAATATTTATTCTTGAGCTCCAACATTATCCATTAGTCAACTATTTCGTGGTTTAGTGAGATTTGCATAATTACCTCATCAATTCAACACTTTGTGGTATATGTGCATCTAACCCTTAAATTGGCACAAAATTGATCTTCAACCATTAATTTCTCAAATATTTGATATTAAGGACACCAAATTGGAGAAGAAAGAAATTAACATAAAAATTGAGGTGGAAAATGATAATTTTATTGAAACTCAGGACATTACACAAACGAATGAGCACATGTAGTAGATCGAAGTCCAATCACCTCACTATCCCTTTATGACAACTCAAGGGGATAATAAGATCATTCTGGTGTTCTAATCCCGCTAAAAACAACCTGCATATCCATGATTATAAGATATATGCAAAGAAAGTTGTCAATTTGCAAGGAAAAGAATGAAGTAGAATGATACTTTATTTAGCAACTATATTGTCGAGTTTATATACAAGCTTATATAAAATATGGGCGTTCGGGGCTAGTCCCCATGCCCCAGCACAAAGTTTCTACTCGCTCATGGTGAGGGACAACAACAAAGAGATAGTAGGAACAATGGAGAAGGCCATGACTCCTGGTGTAGGAAGACCAACCTTTCCACTATGGATGTCACCACCTCACTCCTCACTAGGGTTTGTGTTGTAAAATGTGGCTTCTAATCACTGATCAGAGACTCCTTTGAGTGGACAATAGGGGTTCCCTTTTATAGATGCATTCCTTGCCTTTGAAACCCTAAAGCTAAATGCTTGTGGTCAAAGTCATCTAATTGCATGTCCTATTCTCAATCCAATAAGAGACTCATGTGGGTTACTCAATTTGGACCTCGTTTGTGGTTCTCAAGTGGACTGACATGGGGTGTACCAGAATGGACTGGATATTGGGAGTATACATCAAGACATAAGAATCTGGGAGACTCTAGGTAGAGAGAAACTCGAGTCAAGTGAATGGTATCGCCACTTCCTTGACTAGGTGGTTGGAAGGTGATCAAATGGAAAGCTTTTGGGCCTTCGTTCCCTTGAGGTGTAGAATCGTGAGGGATCAATCATCCATCTAGGCATTTTAATACAATTTTGGTTGGTTCTGCATAAAAAGTATATTTAAAATGCATTAAAGTTTAAAAATGGAAAGATAATTACAATTGAGTGAATGTAAATCTAAAACTAGGAAATAGAAACACAACAACCCCTAAAAAGCTAGTAAAATAGTATGTAAAAATGGGTATAAATACACTTATCAAACTACCTCAGACTTAATCCTTTACCTATCCTAAGTAAAACAAAATAAAAAGGAGATCAACAATTGATAATAGGATCTAGGCCTTCCTCTCCCAACTGAGCAAACTTTGTGATCCCCTTTGCACCAATCATGATCAAGAAACCCTAATCCTTGGGGGTCACATAGCCACACTTTGATATCCCCCAACTAGGGCTTGGTCCTCTAATCACTAGACCCCAAATGCAGTGATGAATTGCTTTCAAATCAATAATACTCCAAATCTATCTATGCAAATAGAAGTAAGCACAAGTCGGGCCTATTTGTATGAATGGGGGAGAATTTTGATAAGTCTCATGGGCATGAAAAATTGGAAGAAAGGCGGAGAAAGACATGACACAAACCTGATTCCCTGGTTTCTCCTCTATTCAACTCAAGACCTTATTTGGGATTCAAGTATTTTATTTGTCTCTCCTCTATTCTACTCCAGTCTTTTTATTTGTGTGTGGTTGCATTGACCACATGTTTTCTTTTGGCCTCATTGGCCTCTTTTATTCATGCCATACTTGTAGATGAAAATTGAAAAGGAGGATTATTGATGGAAAGGATGCCACCTCGGACTTAAGGTTTGGCATATGGTGAGAATTTCATTTTTTCTTTTTTGGTGAATGGTGAAGAGGTAACAGATGATGGAAAAAGAGTCAAAGCAAGAAGCTGACACGTACTTCTCTATTCTATTGTGACATATGAGTTAGATCATCATATTATATCAGTTACTTCAATTAATGTAGGGTAAATGAGTATTCACAAATATTGTTGCGAGTCATGTCGAAAGAACATGTGGTTGGACCATTCAGAATCCATCTGCTTGGAACCAACAATCCTTGACACCCAAGTTCCATGTTTATTCCAACTGAACTCCCTTACATACGACCAACCATCCTCGGTGCTTAACAGATCAAAGTCCAATTACCTCACTATCCCTTTCTGATAGCTCGGGGGGGGACAATAAGATCATCATGGTGTTCTAATCATGCTCACAACAACTTGCATATCCATGATTATAATATATATGGAAAGCAAGTCATCAATTTGCAAGGCAAATAATTAATTGGAATGATACTTTATTTAGCAACTATATTGTCGAGTTTAGATACAATATAAGATAAAATATGGGCCATCAGGGCTAGTCCCCATGCCCCAGCAAAAAGTGTCTACTCGCTCATGGTGAGGGACAACAACAAAGATATATTAGGAATGATGGATAAGGCCAAGACGCCTGGTGCTGGAATACCAATCATTCTATTGCGACCATTTCCTCCTCGCACCTCTCTAGGGTTTGTGCTACACAATGTGGCTTCTAGTCACTGATCAGAGACCCATTTGAGTGGACGATAGGGGTTCCCTTTTATGGATGCATTCCTTTCCTTCAAAACCCTAAATTTGAATGCTTGTGGTCAAAGGCATTTGATTGCATGACTTGTACTCAGTCCAATAAGCTACTCACTTGGGTTACTCAATTTGGACCTCATGTCCAATTCTCTGGCGGACCAACATGGGGTGAACCAGAATGGACTGTATCCAAGTAGAGCATGTCAGAACATAAGAATGTCGATGAATTTCGGTAGCAAGCGACTCAAATTGGGTGAATGGTAGAGCCACTCGCTTCAATAGGTTGTTGGAAGGTGATCAAATGGAAAGCTTTCAGACATTCCTTCTTTCATGGATCCGTTTATTACTCTAAGTCCACACTCCTAATGGCTTCACAGTCAAAGGCGAGTGGATTGGGGCCTCTGTCTGTAGAATGGCATAATATTTCACACAATAATATATATGTAAAAGCAATAACAACAAGACTAATGAGATAACAAGATACTAAATATGGGGTGTATGAGATATGTACCCAATTCTAAATTCAAGTATATACATTTGTATTGTGTGTCAGAGCTTAGAGTCTTGAGTGCAGTGCATCTTCATTTGGGAATTACAAATTCAATAAACAAAACTTATTAATGCTAAAGCATTAAGTACACTATGAAAAGGCAAGGATATAGTTTAAGACTATATAAAATTTGATTGGCTAGAAACATCATATAATCAAGATAATGAAATAAGGAAAGAACAATTAATGACATTCTCTCATCCAAAGCATATTTTAGGTGTATTTCCATTATACTCAACAACATATTATGGCCATTAACCAGCTTCCAACTCAAGATTAGCTACCCTTTTGTCGGCATGGTCTGCTTTATCTTGACATCTCAAGTAAGATGCCCAACCTTGTGCCCTTAGACCAAGATTATAGGTAGGTACACAAGGTTTGTATAATGGAGAAGTTCAATTATGGTCGCAGTTTATTCAATATATTTCAAGCAAAATGAACATACTAATCATAGGGGACAAGTAGCTCAAGAAAGTAATTATCTAGCCAATCATTCATACGAGCATACATACAAACAAGCCAATATTGTAGTAGAGTCAATGGAAAATATACCTTGTTAGTAGAGTACAAGATTAACCATTTCATGTAGGAAACCATATATAGCAGCTTGACTAGATCTTGGCAATAGAGTCCACATAGTGATCCTGGAATTATAAGTACTAATACTAGCATTAGTATCATCAAGATTAGGTCTTACTAATCATTATCATGGTTGATGGATGTGTCACCTAGATCTCGTTATCGTATCATTGATTTCAATATTTTCAACTAGGTCATGTGTTATCATTGTCATGATACATCAAGTATCATAGATGCATCAAGAACCTAGGGTGACACATCACACTAAGATTAGGGTCACAAGATTTGGGTTGCATGATCTTAGATAGATCAATCATAAGGTTAGGGAAAGTTTAAGCAACATGAGTATCAACATAGTCCAACTAGTCATTCGAGTCATATTCATGTGAGGATGTCATCATAAGAGTATAGGTGGGGTCTATATGAGTTAGGTGCTACAACCACCATCAAGATACTAATTTGATAGTTATATAACATGGATGATCAATAGAGTAAGATTTACATACGATTAGAGACTTAGATATAAACTTGAATACTAGATCACATATCAAGTCAACATACGAGTTTCTAGTCACATAATGGAACAAAAATGATTCACTAAGAATTAGGGTGAAGGCATGATAAGTCACTGATTTGGAGTCCTCATATTAATCTTGAGTAACTTTAGATCAAAGAAAGAATAAGGGTTTTCATTCATTACAAATGTACACATAAGTCCATATTAAGATGCATTAAGAAAAACAAGATCATCGCTAGTGTCTAAGAAGGGTCATGATAGAAAAGGATAGCATTTAAGGGGGAAATTGACTAATTTAGAACAATCATAAATATTTGGATAACTCTTGAAAAATTTATAACATAAAAGAAGGTATCTTTTACATATAGATCCATTTTAGGTCATTTCATAAACATAAGACCATTTTAGAATGTAAGAAAGGATAAAGTTCAAATATTGATATATAAGGTTCTTCAAGTTACTAATATTAATCTTACATCAATATTTCGAGCATAGAAGATCAAGGACTTGCATTAAATAAGTTAAAACCTCTATAAAATACTTCAAAAGTAAGCATTTTAGGAAATCAGTGGAGATAAGATCATCAATAGGCCCTAAAAGTATTTTTAAGGTGTATATCTCTTCGAGTTGATCAAAACATTATATTGGAAGTCTACTTTTGGAGCTAGAATCACAGAGTTATGATTCTTCAAGTGATCACCTCGAGACAGGGGGGATAAGGACCCTTGGATGTCGATTGAAGGGCTCAAATAAGCCTACGT
This sequence comes from Alisma plantago-aquatica, assembly GCA_963693085.1. Lineage (NCBI taxonomy): Eukaryota > Viridiplantae > Streptophyta > Magnoliopsida > Alismatales > Alismataceae > Alisma > Alisma plantago-aquatica. The sequence continues at coordinate 184,763,144 of OY856413.1, read as the reverse complement.
AGTCTGCGCCTCCCCACTTTTACTTGGGTCGTGCTTCCTAGACCGGTCACTTTATATGTTGGTAGAAAGAGGCTCTAAAATGCCGATCACCACGCTAAACCACCAGTGTCACCCCTTGCCGCTAGCAGTCGCATCCAAACACTCTAGGTCACTTCTCTTCACCCGCAGTCTAGGGCAGTCAAACCTTGAGGGTTCGACTCTGCGGCAGCTTGTTTGTCGGAGCTCCATGCTGCTCACGAAGAAGGCTAACTGAGGGCACATGGATGGGTTGGTCAGCTTCGCTTGGCCACTACGAGCTCTGGGGTGGCATTAGTAGTGCCCGAGGGGGTTCACAGGTCGTTCACCCAAAGAGGGATTGGCAGCGATGCATGATCCAGGGAGGGGAAAGGGACAAAGCAAGAGGGTGGCTAGGGTTCACGATTGAGCATGAAAAGTGAGGGGAACGATTCAAAAGGGTGATTTATAGGCGGATGGGGTCGTAATTTGAGGGAGGATGGTGCAAAAAGGTGGAACCATTGGAGGTGGGGTTAGGTAACTATTGGCGTCGAGTGTACTTGTTGGGTGTACGGAGGAAGAGGAAGGCACAACGACCGTTGGATCGGCGGGGAAATCCAAGGCCGATGGATCCAAGGGTTATAATTCCTTGTCAGAAAAACAAGCCTCATGATTGGTCAAGAAGGGTAGTGCCGGATCACATTGAATAAAGGGGTGTGAGAGGCAATTGGTCCGACGCCCAAATAGGCCCATAAAGAAGCCATTTTCGATTTAAATCAACATTAAATCAAGGGAAAGAAGGGGTAACTTGAAAGACCCATAACTTGGTCTATGAGCGTCCAAATGAGGTGTCTTTTGTGCCGTGGGATTCATAATTGAATCCTATACAACATTAGATACTTGAAGCTAAGAAAAGTTCATTGAAGTGGTTCAATTTTGGTTTCAAGTAAGTGATGCCTAAAAAGCATGGTACTTGGTTCAACACTCAAATTAGAGTCACAATTATGTAAAAAATGATATCGAATCAAAGTTAACTTGTCAAATGAGAATAAATTGACTTGATTTCATCAAATTAGAGTCACCAATAGGTGAAAAGTATCATTTTATAAATCCAACTCATCAATTGGGCATAAGGTGACTAGAAGTCATCAAATTAGGGTTGATGGAGTTTATTGAGTACATTAAGCATCAACTGCGTCATGAAGTACATAAATTGACTCAGAGAAGAATCCAAGTTATCACACCTTCCCTTGAGGCATAACATCATGAGGGATCAATCATCCATCTGGGCATTGTCGTACCATTTTGGTTGGTTCTGCATAAAATATATATAATAATGCATTAAAGTTTGGAAATGGAAAGATTATTGCAATTGAGTGAATGTAAAGATAAAACTAGGAAATAGAAACACAACAATCCCTAAAAAGCAAGTAAAACAATATGTAAAAATTGGTATAAATAAACTCATCAGGTAAGCATGACCCATTGATAAATTTTACCTACATTCTTTAGTTCAAACAATATGAATGTATAGAAAATTCTACCAAATTAATTATGAATGTTGTCTTTTCCAAGTCTAGAAATGCAAAATTTATTTTGTTATATCCGTAGAACATATTCATGTTACTGAGTAGCCAATGTTCGGTAATTGTTTTAACTAGATCAATGATGTGCTGAAGTGGGAAGGCATTATTTAGGTTAGCTTTATTATATTCTTGGGAGTACAAGGACATGAGTAGTTGCAGGTCTGTTAGTATTATATTTTGTATCTAGGTTGGGTATGACACTATATTTATGAAACCCATGTCATACTAATTTTTGACTTCTTGATGAATCTTCAAGCCCCACGGGCAGTGTATGTTTCACATCTTCTATCTTGTTGAGCACATACTAGGTTTCACTTGTAGATTATGTACACATATTGACTCATCAATTATTGGCATATATGATCGGCCTAAATCACATGTCCAAAAGGAGTAGATTCAGAGTAGTCAGACTTTTAAAGAGATATCCTGACTCTCAGGCCCCCACAATGATAAATGGGGTCCGATGTAGAGATCGGGGTCAAACACATGGATAAGGTTGAACGTTTTAAGCTCACAGAATCTAACACTCTTATACTCCAAAAATGTAGGTATATAAAAAGGTGTTTCCTAAGGAACGATGGTACACAAACCAAAGTTGGACAAGAAAAACAATAATATCAAGAATGAACAAAAACAAAAGAAACAAGACGAAATAAGTATATGGAAGGAAACTCGGGTTGGGGTTCACCTACTAAGACTTCTCACCAACATGCCACATCATCTCTCTCTCTCACATACTCTTATAAAGACTACAAGCAACCATCAAAAGCGTCTATTCCACTCTCTCTCGAGATGAGGATAGACCTAAGTCCAGGGCAACCTCTCTCTCGAGGTGACTGCACGTAAACTATGTTGCAAAAGATATGATCTAAAGTTTTAGCATTCTAACACTTTTGTGCATTCATACTACTCCATAACATGTGATAAAAGTGATATTACTCTCTCGAGATATCAACTATCAAATATCATAAGATGGTAGCTAAGCATACAAGTGATGCATTAAAACAGGTGTATGGAGACAATATATATTCAATAGAAAGAGACAATATACATGTTGGGAGAGCCTTAGTGGCTACTCCCAACCCAAGTTAAGGTGTTTAGCCACTCATACTTACAGACAACATAACGACATTATAGAAAGATGGATACATGAAGTCCCACAACGAGAGGAGGGAAGTACAATGAAAATAAATGATAGATCTAGATAGAAGAGATGTGATACGACACGGTACTTCTTCATATCTAGATCTACCACATCGATGGCATAGATGATCTTCTTCTCTTGAAGAAGGAGTCTTCATTCTTCTCTCTCCTCAGCTTTCTCCTTTAGAGGTCTAAGACTGGTGGATGGGATGGTATGGAACAAGTCTGGGATGTAGCAGCAACACTTCGGGGTCCTCGGGATCTGATCTCCAATCTGATGATTTTATAAGATGGGTGGGTGGCCTATTTATGGGCACATTCCACTGACTTAAGCCTAGACCGTGATCTCTATCTTAGTTGGGTGAGATGTGAAACTACGATCACAGTCTACTATTTATTCCTCTTTTCATCGCGGTCGACTGAGTCACGGTCTTCCACTTGCTCATGGTTTGGCAATGATCACGGTTGAGGTTGATTTATGTGTTGTGTTGGAGAGGTCGAGGTCAAGGTCTTCTCACTCGATCATGGTTTGCAAGCATCGCGGGCTTAGCAATGACCACAGCCTTAACATGACCGCAGTCTGGCTTGATTACGGTCTGAAGGGATTGTGATCCCATATGGATCACGACCTTGTTTGATTCACAGGAAAACTTGGCATCTGCGGTCTCCAAATACACCACAGTACCTAGTTTGACTGGTGCCTTTGTACTGATCATGACCTCCTTGTGATCACGATTTAGCGGTGATCTCGGCCTCAGTATGATCGTAGTCTGACTCCAATGTATGATGACCTCAGTCTTAAAGTGGTTCAGAGACCTCGACCGCTGTTGTTGGATGAGTGGATTACGGTCGAGGTAACAATCACGACTTGGGATGTAAATGTACCTGAAATCATGTAAGTGAGGATTTAGTCAAAAAGATGGAAAAATTGTGGGAAAATCTAACAAAAGACATACTAAATGAGGTATCAAATATATACAAAAAGTACATAAAATAAAGTGTTATCAACTCCCCCAAACTTAGAATCAAGTATGTCCTCATGCTAAGTGTAGGTTTGAGAACTCAGAGAGAGAAAAAGCAATCTTATGTGGCAAAATTATAGAATATAACATCAAATATCTCATTCTTGCATCAAGACTATTGTGGCATGTTTTCTAACCCTTAGGTCTCATTCTTCCCTTTCAACTAGAGTTGCATAACTTCATTTTCTCGCCATTGCCTTCAATTGTAAAAGGTTCCTCTTTCTCAAATTATCACCCCTTTCCCTTAGGAAAATAATCATACTAATACAAGATCTTTTTCAAGGGGTAGCTTTTGCACCATCTCTTTATTTTCAGTTGGCCCTATGCTAATGTGTTCGAGTAGGCTAAGGCTTCAAGTGTTTTCCTCTTCACTGAACTCCTCACCCACAACTATCGTAAGGACAATGTTGCCCTTTTTGGGCTTCTTACTTTAAGTCAGGTGGTTTTTTGAGTTTCATTCAGGATTAAAGGTGTGTAAGCTTGGCTTCAAGATTCCACTTACATGCATGACATATCTGCATTCATGAGTGCAGCAATACACCGGTCGTGTGGAAACTTTTGGCATCTTTTGGGAACAACTCTCATTATTTTTTTTCTTTCTTTTTGTCTTTTTTCATATCCTTTCAGGCTCATATGTGAGGGATTTATAAGTGGTCTTTTGGGCGGCCAAGCCTCTTTTTAGATATGCCTTGAAAATGGCAATTGTTTCGCTCTCTACGGAGAAGTATTTTCTAGTCAAAAAGCATTAGGTGAGGGTGGTTGGTCAGGAGTATGGATAGGTGAAGTTCTCTAGTCTCCGAGGGTTTCATGCGTTAAGGTTTTCACACGTACAACACCTTATTGTAGAATGAGATAGAGTAGTATTGCTATGATTCTTGTTTTACTTATATATATATATGTTGCTCATTTATTTCTCTCTTTGAGGGCAAAAGTACTACAATTCAAAAATTCAATAGGAGAGGAGGCTAGATTCTGAATTCAAAAGGTAACTTGTGCAAAAATTTTGAAAATTTTTGAGAAATTTTGAGAGGTAAAAAGATGGTAAATGTACCTCTGCGGCCCGTTTATGACCCCTCCCCCAAACTTATCTTGTACCACGTCTTGGGGTGTCAAAATTTTAGTGAGATGTATAAATGGGCTTTCTTTATTTGTTCTTGTTGTTGATGGAGGCCCATTCAGACTCGAGAAGCATGCTTGCATATACTCCTCGTAGTGCATGGTATTGTTTGTACTGCATGCCCTCCAGTTTGACGTCAATATTGGCGAGAGTCACCATCTAGGCTAGATAGAAGAAGCTACAGTCATTTGATAGGGGCACCTACCGGGGGCTCCTCTGGAATAACTACGTCTTTTTGAAGTTTTTGCCTGTTGTAAGCTTGTACCCTTTGCCATGGCTTTTTATCATGTCAACAATCGCCTCAACACATGTGTTGGCCTTTTATTCTGTGGGAGTCTTTACTATAGTCATGTTAGTCTACTTATTAAGTGAGAAGGGTGCATCTGTGTTGTTGTAGAGGACTGTAGTCCTTTTGATGATGTTGACAATCAGTAAAGTCCAGTGATTGTCGTGAAGAATTAATAGGAATATGTAGTTTGGTAGGGATGTCGCCAGACGTTGCTGTAGGTGTTCCTTTTTTCCTGATCATTTGTCCTTCAAGATGTCATCTACCAGTAAGAAGTATGCCATGTGAGCATTTGGCATGTTGTCGCCTAGTAGCATCTGGTAGGCTGACATCGTGCTTACTGAAAGATATCCTCCTATTTTCAACATTTCTCAGAGGTCAACTTTTAGAATGCTAACGCCATCTCTCTCGAAGACGATATCTCCTGACAAATCATCTTCTTTCAAGGACCCCATAATGATATTTAGTTCTTCTAAAGACAGGCTGAGGCAGCTCCATCTGTCAAAGTCCTTGAAAGAAGGTGTGACTTCTCTTGTCAGTCCGTCTGGCTTTACATCAACCGGGTCTTCTTCTTCAACCTTTCCCATCTCAGGTTGTTTTTTTGAAAGATGTTCTTCAGGAACTTCTGCTACCAGAGGATGCTTCGGTTCATCATCTAACATGTCTTTTACAACTTCTCCAGTGCTTTGATGCCAACATTCTTTCCAAGTCGCACCCTGGATGGCTCTGTCGGGTCCACCCATATGGTCTTTAGTTATTCCCTCCATGTGACATTTTTAGGTAGAGGGATATCCTTATGAAGCCTCTGGGGTACAACTTCTATAGGAATCGCCGGGTTGCTAAAGAATCAACGATCATAGATGACCTCCATAGCATACACCCCCCTAGTCCATATAGGTCTTCATTGTATAGATCTTCCAGGGGGATGCCCTTATTGATGGCTTCCATCATTCTCAACACTATGAAGGTGCAATCCCCCAAACCAACCTCTTCTTGAGGGACTTTCTTATTGATGTAGAAGAACTTCTAAAATCCCTGAAATTTGTCATCTGCATCTTTGATTGCTCGTTGCAGATGTAGAGGTATCTTTAGGGCATCTATGGCATCCTTCCTTTTGTATATTAGTGAAGTGTTGTCCAGTTTGGCTGCATAGTAATTGAGCATTGCCATCTTTCGCTCGTACATGTCCACAACAATTAGTTCCAAATGCTTTTCATTCCTTATGGGAAACACTACATATCTTATTTTTCTTTCTTTGAACGGCTTCCTTTAATTTGATGACATTTGCTACCTTGTAGTCTTCTTTGTAGAGAATGCTAGCTAGATGTGTCATCCCGTTGAAGACTGGATGTGACTTATCTTCGTGCAGAAATTCTTCCAGGAGGGTAGCACAGAGTACCTTGAACAACCTTTTATGTACTCGTCCCTTTTTCAGGAAGATCCCCTGGAAGTGATCTCTGGTTAGATATCTACCCTTATTATTATATAGTATGTCTGAACTGGGTAGATCGTCACTGAGGATGTATTCCAAGATGTGGATGTATCTACATGTAATCCACAATACTACAAACATGTCGATCTCTTTCATTTTGCATGGCAGGGGAGGAGCTACTGCAAGTGTTTTTGTTCTAGCTGGCGTACTCCGTTCCATGGCAGGCTAATTTGCAAAGAAGGTTGATAGCCCACCATCCTTATCATCAGATGTTTCTTTGTTTGTAGAAGGTGTCGGAGTTTCGTCTATAGTCGGCATAGCTGTGGCCACTTGTTCAGCTTCTACGGTTGATAGTTGTGTTGTGGCCACTGTTCTGCTACTTCTGAGGAAGCTTCTACAGCTATGTTGTCTCTGATATTTCTTTCCTTAGACGTTTGGCCTAGCTTGACGGCCGCCAACATTGCTAGAGTTGCCTCCATATTTCCATCATAGAAGTAGTCATTATGCTCATGGTGTCTTTGGAATAGGAGGAACTCATTGCTCTCTTCGAGACCGGCGCTCAGCTCAGCTAGCATATTTACGAGCTACGCTGCCCCTGTCGCATTGAATTCTGCAGTGACTTTTTCTCGGTGAGCTATAGCTAGTTATTCTTCTGGTGATATCTTACTTGTAGTCAGGGTCATCGTCCATTATGTGTGTACACCATTTCCCTTGTCAGTGTCATCTTGCCCTTCTTCAGGGTTTCTATTGAGATCGAGCTCCCTTGACAACTTTTTGGTTTTTGTTGTGTATTTGTTGTTGGGGGAGCTTGATCGTTGTGGTGGCTCTTCTTTCTTTTGATTGGCTGCTAGTGTTCTCTTCACATTGGCACTCTCATCTCTCAGTGCTTCTGCCCCCGTGTTGGTCCCTCCTACGTTGTCATCGTCATTGTCGTCATGGATGGAGGGCCTCGATGAGAAGTGCGTCGGGCTTGATGTGCACTTCGCCTTCTTTTTCTTCTACCGGCTCTCGATTTCTTCACATTCCTTTTCAAGATTGTGGTGGTCCTCTTCTAGGCGTAGGCATTCTTCCTCAAGGCTGGCCATCTCTGTGTCATAGTCATGGCACATATGCTCATTATCTGCACGGATGTCTTGCCTCTCCTTCTTTAAGTCCTCCATTTCATTCTTCATTTCTTTCAATACTCCCTTCATTATCCATTGGTTGCTTAAGGCTTCTTGAATGAGGTCAAGGAGTGCTCTAGTCCTTTCATCGAGGACCTATACCTACATTGTTAGCACAGATAAAGAAGAATAAATATTTGTATTTATTGAAGTGGTTTGATGTATGTGTTCCCACATGGCATCAAACCTTGTACCTAGTGCACCCCCAAAGGAGGGTGTATGTTGTTGTTGTTGGTGAGGTTGTTGGTCCATGTGTGTTGTTGTCATGCTTGGCATGATTGGTTGTAGATGTGGTGGTCGTGGACCTTGTTCTTTTTCCTTCCACTTGTCATATGGGTCCACGTCGGCTCCACAAATTTTTGGTTCCGATATGGCTTGGGAGTCTTGTCCTTTTGGCTCAACCTCTGGTTCAATGTCAGGCTGCAGGTTGGCGGTTGTGCCTTCCTATTCCTCCACCTCTGGATCCACTATGGTTGCTTCCTCATGTGGCTCTACATGTGTGGGTTCTTCATTTCCCACTATTTCTTTTGGAAGGGGGGTCGTGGGGGTTGGTGGTTCTGTAGCTCATGTCTTTGCGGTCGGTAGGGCAATTGTATCTGATGTTTTCCTCTTCCTCTACACTACCAATTTTTTCCACTACCCTGTGCTCTTTTTCTCCTTTGTATCAGCTTGGGTACTGCTCTACCCGACTGTAATTGTTGGTTCAGTTTTAGTTTGTAGTGCCCTGGAGTACATCTTTTCAATGTCATCTTGGGTCAGCCGTAGGTTGTGGGCGTCGTAAAATGCCATCTCAGGAAGGGGGAGGAGCCTCTTTGATCCTCTCTTCTTGAAGTATAGTTTCTCCCCTTCTGTGCCAGAATACCCATGCTGACAAGGGACTTGATATATATCCTCTGTTGTCCCTCCATCTCCTTATACTTGAGGACCTCTTATGTGTGCATTAAGTATTCAATGATCTTCGTTATCAGGTTGCCCATGCAGTATCCAGATTTCCTTTTTGCTTCCCCTCCTACAGCCGTATATAAGCATTCAATTAATATTGTCTTGATATTTACTGGCCTTTGATTTATCATCAACCAAATTAGGAACAGATCCCCTTTACTTATTGTTCCCATTTCTGACCTCGCATAAATTGTGTAAGTCGTAATTTTTTGGATTGTGCGAATGAAGCACAAGTTGATTAGTGAGGACTTTGAGTTCTTTGAGTTGTGTTCTTCTTCTGTGATTAGCTCTTCCCACAGCTGGTTACCGTCGTAGCTGATTGATTCCTTCTCACTTGAGGCGGTGGAGAATGCTTTTGCTTCTTCCTCAATCTTTGTAAATATCTTATTCAACATTACCTCAGTGATCATGTAAGACTCACCTCCTAGCCTTACTTGTAGTTTATAATCTCTGCCACCAACCTTTCTTATCTTACTACTTGTGGTGACATTTTTTAGTGAAGACAGGAACTCCGCAGTTAGCCTTTTGTAGGTCTTGGCCTTGGACGTGCATAAGGTTCTTAAATTTGCACCTTTTAGGAATTTGACTACCCTATCGTCGATTCCCATCTTCTTGAAATCCTCTACATCCAGGTACTGAGTCAGGCTGAATTCCTTGTTCTGCTACATCCAGTCATAGGTAGACTAGTGTACGGGGTTTCTTGGCACAAATGGGGGTTCACTGAATTCTATTGATGTCTCTTCGATGATTTCCTTCTCTTGGTTGGCTTTCTCTGCCCCCTGCTCCCTTAGTTGCTCAACAGTGTCTGCCTTTGCCTTCTTCTTGTCCTTGGTCTCTTTGGGTGCATCTTTCCTCTTCCTTCCCTGAATTTGGGTCTCGGATTCTTCTGGTTGGTACTCAGAGGTCTCTGTTTGCTCTGTTTGTTCTGTTTCGATTGGGGAGTCCTCCGGTGTTAGGTCACCCCGGATTCTTTGATACTGTTCAATTTTCAGCTGCAACTCAACCCATTTTGCTACTAGTAGAGATATATTTTTCCTTAGTATTGTTATCAGGCTCTCCACTATCTTTTGTACCTCTTTTAAGGATGTTGCCTACCTGTAGATGGAATCCATGGTTGCTGGAGAAGACATTCTGCAAAGTTTCACAATGAATTAGTTAATATGTGGTTTAACGGTCAGCAATCTTCTTGTAATTAACTAGGGAAATTTATTAAATGCAAGTATGTATATAGGGACCATGGCTCGCAGTCTCGTTAATTATTCAAAGCACATCACGTTCACGGTCTCTGAAGGTGGTTGCGGTCGTGATGAAGTGAGGAGAAGATTGCAATCACGGTTGTAATCGTGGTAACGGTCTTATTCTATGTATCGGGCGGGTCGGGGTCGAGGGGAACATCACTTTGAGAAACGATCTCCAACACCACGACCCGTGGTGTGAACCTAAAACTTAAAGCGTTGAGCAAGCACCGTGATTGGGTTAAGGTCGATGGACACACCATGCTCGCAGTTGCAGTGGAAGCAGACCATGACTCGCGGTCTGCTTGGTCCAACCATTCCACTTCTTCTCTTTATTTGCTGATTGGTCATGGAAGTTGATCATTCCTTGATTGTAGACCTGCTCGTTGGGGGGAAGTTGCCCCATTTATTTGTATTTTTAGTTTTCTTAGTTACTATTTTCAAACGCCACCTTTAGGGCGGGTTGGATATTTGGATAGCATGAGTAACCATCAGTGGCGCTATCGATTACTATCAATCATAACGAATCAAAAAAATGGGATTGGGCGTGGGGCAAAAACAATAACGACATAGGGGTGGTGGAAAATCATGGAAACGGTGGTAAGAAGGGTGAAAATAAAAGGGTTTGCCTTTTACAAAACTTAATCAACTAAACTAGAGAAGAAGACAAAAAGCTAACTTGGGTTTCCTCCTAAGAAGCGATTGTTTTAAAGTCTCTAGCTAGACTTCATGACCATTCATTCCTTGGGTTTCTGAGTTGGGTGTGACAACTCCTCATTCTTTTTCTGAGGTAGTTGACCTAGTTCCTCCAAACTGATATCATACCTTCATACAAAAGACTTGTCTTTGTAAAATCTTTTTACTCTATGGCCATTAACCTTGAAAATTCCTATTTTCTACCCTTGAATCTCCATTATTCCTAATGGGTATATCTTCACCACAGAGAAAGGGCCCGACCATCTTGTTCTATTTTTTCTAGGAAAAAGCCTGATGCTTGAAATGAAGAAAAGCACTTTATCACCTTCACGAACATCTTTGTTCTTTGGGTGGACATCGTGCCACACCTTAGTCCTTTGTTTGTAGATTTTTGGATTCTCATAAGCATGTAATCTCAGTTCTTTGAGCTCCTGCAACTGCAGGAATCTTTTCTATCTTGCCTTCTCCAAGTCCATGTTCAGGAACTTGATCGCCCAAAGGGCTTTATGCTCGAGCTCAAGAGGTAGACGACATGACTTCCGATAGATCAATATGTACAGTGTCCTACCTATTAGTGTTTTATAAACTATCCTATAAGCCCAGAGAGCATCGTCGAGCTTCATAGACTAGTCCTTCCTTATACGGTTGACCGTCTTCTCCAATATCTATTTAATTAGTTTGTTGGACACCTCTACTTGTCCTGAGATTTGAGGATGATAGGGTGTAGTGACTTTGTGCTTTACCCCATATTTATTTAATAGCATCTCAAATAGCTTTTCTCCAAACTGTGATCGTCCATCGCTTATGACAATGCGAGGCACTCTGAAGCATGGGAAAATGGTCTTCTCAAATAGTTTGATCACAGATTTAGAATTGCAAGTTTGGGTTGCTACTGCCTCCACCTACTTGGACATGTAGCTTTGGCTACTAGGATGTATTGGTATCCTTTTGATGATGGGAAAGGACCCATAAAGTCGATTCCCCAAACATCAAAGATTTCCACTTCCACCCATTCAACCATAGGCATTTCACTTCTGTTACTAATATTTCTAGTAAGTTGGCATTCCTTACATGCCTTGACAAAAGATGTCATGTCCTTGAACAGGGTGGGATAGTAAAACCCAGATTGGAGCACCTTTGCAACCATTCTTTCTCCATTTTGATGTCCTCTATACGGTGAAGAATGGCATTCTATTAGGATTGACAAAACTTCTTCCTCCGGTATGAACCTTCAATACAAATTATCATAATACCTTTTAAACAATAGTGGATCGTCCCAATAATAGTTCTTGACATCAGAGAAAATCTTCTTCTTCTAGTTGTACATTATGTCAGGTGGCAGCTGGCCACAAGCCAGATAGTTAGAAATATCTATGAACTACAATAATCCTTGTTCTTCCAATTGAGCCATCAATAGGGCTTCATCAGTATAATTGTCATTCACGGGTAACTGATTCTCTTCATTGAAAACTATTCTAGACAAGTGGTCTTCTACAACATTTTCTTTTCCCTTTTTATCAATGATTTCATGATCAAATTCTTGCAACAATAGAGCCCATCTTAGCAGTCTTGGCTTGCTATCTTTCTTCTACATGAGGTAACGTATAGCATCGTGGTCAGTATAAACTTTAACCTTAGATCCTATAAAGTATGATCAGTACTTATCAAATGTGAAAACAATTGCTAGCATTTCCTTCTCAGTGGTGGTATAGTTCACTTAGGCTTCGTCCAAGGTGTGATTGGCGTAATAGATGACATGGTGCTTTTTGTCTTTCTTTTGTCCTAGGACTACACCTATGGCATAGTCAATAGCATCGCACATTATTTCAAATGGATGCTCCCAAACTGGAGCTTGTACGATAGGTGCATAAGTCAAAGCCTTCTTCAGGGTCTGGAAAGCTTTTGAGCATTCACCATCGAATTCGAACACTACGTCCTTGATCAACAAATTTGAAAGGGGCTTTAAGATTTTTGAGAAATCCTTGATGAACCTCCAGTAGTATCCAGCATGGCCCAGGAAACTTCTTACCCCAGTCACAGACTTTGGTGGAGGGAGTTTGGAGATGGCTTTGATCTTGCTTAGATCCACCTCGATGCCTTTCTTGGAAATTTTGTGTCCTAGGACAATGCCACTCTGAACCATAAAGTGGCACTTCTCCCAATATAGGACCAAATGTTTCTCCTTGCATCTCTGTAGAACTAAGGATACATTTCTTAGGTAGGCATTAAAGTCTATTCCATAAACTGAGAAGTCATCCATAAACACTTCAACTATGCCTTCCAAGAAGTCAGAGAACATAGAAATCATGCAATGTTGGAAAGTTGCGGGAGCATTGCATAAGCCAAAAGGCATTCTTATGAAGGCGTACATGTCATAGATGCACATAAATGTCATCTTCTCTAGATCATTAGGGTGGATCGGAACTTGATAGAATCTAGAATATCCATCCAAGAAGCAGAAGTAGTCATGGTGGGCAAGTCTTTCCAAGATTTGGTCAATAAATGGAAAGGGAAAAATGGTCTTTCTTCGTGGCTGAATTTAATTTTCTATAATCTATGCACATTCTCTAGCCCATGACAGTTCTTGTGTCTACTTTGTCACCATTATCTCCTCTCACTACAGTCATCCCACCCTTCTTAGGTACTACATGAATGGGGCTCACCCAGTTTTTGTCGCTTATTGAGTATATAATCCCTTCATCACGTAGCTTCAATATTTCCTTCTTGACTACTTCTTTCAACATTTGGTTCAATTTCCTTTGAGGCTACACCAATGGCTTCACAGATTCTTCTAAATTTATATAGTGCATACATAGGGCTGGGTTAAGTCCCTTGTTATCCTCAACAGAGTATCTGATTGCTCTTTTATGCTCCCTCAACTCTTCCAAGAGTCTTTCCTGTTGTTCCTCCGTTAGGTTTGCATTGATGATGATGGGATTCCTTCCCTCTTTATCCTGGAATTCCTACTTCAGTCCCTCGGGTAGCAACTTTAGTTCTGGCTTTGTCTTGGGAGCTTCTTGTCTTCACTTGACTATTCTAGGGAAGCATATTTCACTGTCTCGATTACTTCTTCATCCTTGCTGATATTTTCCTCACCTTGGTTAAGATAATCTAGTATCTCAACCACTTTTGGGTCTTTCACCAAAGGATTTGGGTTGTTCAACACTCTCATCAGTGGGTCTACTATGGCCTTTTCTTCTTGAATCTCTTCACAATATTGGCTATAGCTATCCATGAAGTAGAACGATTCTGAAAGAGACGGTCCCTTCATGGCATCCTTCACCTTGAAGTCTATGTTGTCATTTCCAACTCAGAGAGTTATTATGCCTTCGGTGACATCTATCAGAGCTCTTCCAGTTGCCAAAAATGGTCATCCAAATATCATAGGACACTTTGGGTCCTCTATAGTGTCTATCACAATGATGTCACAAGGTATGAAGAATCATCCCACACAGATCGGGACATCTTCCACTATACCAAAGGGTATCTTAAATGTGTGATCCACCAGTTCAATCCTCATATTTGTCTTGACCATGTCGGTCAATCCCAGTCTTTGAGCTAAGCTTAGGGGCATGAGGTTAATGCTTGCTCTCAAGTCTGCTAGACCCTTCCTTTCAGTGTTATCACCAACACAAAAAGGAATGTTCAAAGCTCTTGGGTCTTTCTTTTTAGTTGGCAATTCATCTTGTATAAATGCACTAGACATATTTTCCAGGTGTATAGTCTCAACATGGTTTCCTCTCCTTCTTTTGTGATGAGATCTTTGAAAAACTTCACATACGTGGGCATTTCCTCCAAGGTGTCAAGAAATGGAACATCTATATGCAATTTCTTCACTGCTTTGATGAATTTTTCATATCTTTTCTTCATATGTGTCTGGATAAGCTAGTACAGGAATGGAACCCTTGGTGCATACGGACTTTTCTTCATAAAGATTTCCTCAACGGGATCTCGATCCCTAGCTTCTCCACTTTTCTTTCTCCTTTCTTTAGCAGACTTTCCCTTGTCAGCAGCCTTCTCAGAAGAAACTTCTTCCTTGAGTTGTGGTTCTTCCTCTTTTCCTTCGTCATTCTCATCCCTAGTTCTAGAGTTGATCAACATCCTCCCAGATCGGAGGGTAGCCATTTTTTCCATCTCTATATTTCATGGAATTTTTCTCAAGGGATACTTTACTAACTCTGCCAATTGTGTGAGCTATTGGTCAATTTGGCACCGGTGTGTCTGCATATTCACCATCTGAACTTGCATGGTTGTCAGGACGCCAGAATTAGCTAGAGCACTTTGGGCCAGTTGATCGTTCAGAGTGGCTTGCCTCTTAGAGAAATCGAATAGTTGAGTTACTAAGTCTTATTGGATGTTATCTTTTCCTTGCCCCGATCCTTGGCCTTGGCCTTGGCTCATTCCTTGGCTTGGTCCTGCCCCTTGGTGAGTCTAGTTCTTACCTTGTGGTGAGTAGTTATTCTTATTTGTTTGATAATTGGTTGTCCGAGTATACTGTGTTTGTCTACTTCTCTTTTCAAAACCTGGCGGTGGTTTTTGTGAATTGCTTAGTTGGTGTGAATTCTTGGTTGCATCCTTGTTTCCATAGCTGAAACCAGGGTGGTTTGGCCTCTTAAAGTTGGCGTAGGAAACATTCTACGTAGTCTCTTCTTTGATTTTGCTTTCTTCACTTTCCTCTGGCCAGGTGTAGATACAGTTATTGATCCTATGTCCTCCTTCTCCATAGGTGACACACTTCATGACTTTCTCAGTATGCCTCTTGCCTTTGACTGCAGTATCTTTTAGTTGTTTCACGTCAGTTGCTATTTTCTAAATTTCAGTTGTTATAGTTACTAAAGTCTTGGCTTCCATAGATGTTCCTTCAAATCCTACCTTCTTTGATGGCCCTCTATCATTCCTATCATAGTCTACACCTACTTGTAGCTCAACTGTGTTTTCTATTGTCTTCATGGTTCTGCTTGGCTTTTTCCCTAGGAAATCACTACATGCGGAAGCGTTCAATGAAGTCATTTCCGTATGAGTTAGCCCATTATACAAAGTGGTCACTAGGAACCCCTTGCGATAATTATGGTGCGGGAAATCCCTAAGGTACTCCTAGAAATGCACCCATGCCTCATGCAAGTTCACTCCTGGCTTTTGTGTAAAAGAGGTAATCTTCTGCGTGTTACAGATTGTCCTCTCTAGAGGATAAAACTTAGTAACAAAATCATCCGCCAGGGGTCTCCACCCATCTATAGATTGGTGGGGGAGATTTAGATTCCAAGATAGAGCCTTGTATTCCAAAGAGAAGTTGAAACCCTTGTAGTAAATCACCTCCTGCGGGACACCCCTCATCTTAATGGTATCACAAATATTTTTGAAGGCATCGAGATGATGATATGGGTTTTCTCTTGAGTTCCCATGAAATGGTTTGTTCTGGATCACAGGGATGATAGCTGGTTTTAGCTCAAAGTTTGCTGCATTAAAGTTTGGTACGATGATCAGACATCTAGACTCATTGGCCCTTGTTGTTGCCAACTCACAAAGAGTATTCCCTTCTTCATCATCTTTGTTGTTGCTACCCCTGCGGTTGCAATTCCTCCCAAAATCACACTCATGGTTGTCATGGTTCCTTCATGTTGGTGATCATCATTGTAACGACCATCTCTATCTTCATCAGATCCTGGCGGTGGTGGGTTGTGTTGATTTCTCACATCATGCTCATCTCCTGAGAGAGTAATGTCCAAACGAGGGGGCATGGTGAAAAGGTGCTAAGTCAAACGAGTCTTCTTCTTCCTAGGTGCCTAAATAGACCATACAGTTGAGTTAGTAAATTGGACATGTTAAAATGAACTATTCTACACAAACTCAGGGTAGCAGACTTAAAGTAATTGTGTTGTTGAGATTATCACTAAGTGTGAGGCACGAGAGTATAGTAAGTGGACTCAAGTTCTTAACAGTGACATTTTGTCTTTTCCCTGACAACAGCATCAAAAAGTTGATCGGCCTAAATCACACATCCAAAAGGAGTAGATTTAGAGTAGTCAGACTTTTAAAAAGATAACCTGACTCTTAGGCCCCCACAACGATAAATGGGATCTGATGTACTGATCGGGGTCGACCACAGGGACAAGTTTGGCAGTGTTATTCTCACAAAATATAACACTCTTATACTCCAAAAAACACAGGTATATAAAAAGGTGTTCCCTAAGGAATGATGGTACACAAACCAAACTTGGACAAGAAAAACAATAATAAGAATAACGAACAAAAACAAAGGAAACAAGATGAAACAAGTATATGGAACGAAACTCAGGCTAGGGTACACCACCTAAGACATCTCACCAACATGGCACACCATCTCTCTCTCTCTTGCACACTCTTATCAAGACTACAATAAAACATAAAAAGCATACATTTCACACTCTCTCAAGATGAGGATAGACCTAAGTCTAAGGGCAGCCTCTTTCTCTAGGTGACCGCATGTAAACTATGTCGCAAAACATATTATTTAAAGATTTATCATTCCAACACTTTCGTGCATTCATACTAGTGCATAACATGTGACAAAAGTGATATTATTCTCTCGAGATATCAACTATCAAACATCAGAAGATGGCAGCTAAGCATACAAGTGAAGCATTAAAATAGGTATGGAGATAATCATGATAAGAATATATATATTCAAGAGAAAGAGACAATATACATGTTGGTAGAGCCTTAGTGGCTACTGCCAACCCAAGTTAAGGTGTTTAGACACTCATTCTTGCAGATAGCATAACGACATTACAGAAAGATGGATACATGAAGTCCCACTAAGAGAGGAGGGAAGTACAATGAAAAGAAATGATAGATCTAGATAGAAGAGACATGATACGACATGGTACTTCTTCAGATCTGAATCTAGCATGTCGATGGTGCAGATGATGTTCTTCTCTCGAAGAAGGAGTCCTTAGTCTTCTATCTCCTTAGCTTCTGCCTTTGGATGTCCAAGACTAGTGTATGGGATGGTATGGAACGAGTCTAGGATGCAGCAACACTTCGGGGTCCTCAGGATTCGGTCCCTGATCTGATGATTTGACAAGACGGGTGGGTGGCCTATTTATAGGCACATTCCACTGACTTATGTCTAGACCACGATTGCAGTCTTGGTTGGGCTAGGTGTGAGACTGCGATCGTGGTCTGCTCTTTATTCCTCTTTTCATCGTGGTCAACTGAGTCACAGTCTGTCACTTGCTCGTGGTTTGGCAATGATCGCGGTCAAGGTCAATTCATGTGTTGCAGTCTGCAAGGGTCGTAGGCTTATTAATGACCATGGCCTCAACATGACCGTGGTCCGGTTTGATCACGGTCTGTAGGGATCATGATCCTATATGGATCGCGGCCTTGTTTGAGTTGCGGGTAAACTTGGCATCTGCGGTCTCCAAATACACCGTGATCCCTAGTTTGATTGATGTCTTTGTACTAATCGTGACCTCCTTGTCATTGCAGTTTAGCGGTGATCGCGGCCTCAGTATGACAGCAGTCTGAATCCAATGTTTAATGACCTTAGTCTTAAAGTGGTTCAGAGACCTCAACCGCTGTTGTTGGATGAGTGGGTCATAGTCGAGGTAACGACCATGACTTGGGCTGTAAATGTGCCTGAAATTATGTAAGTGAGGTTTTAGTAAAAAAGATGGTAAAATTGTGGGAAAAGATAAAAAGATATACTAAAAGAGGTATAAAATATATGCAAAAAGTACGTAAAATAAAATTTTATCAATATCGTCCTTTCTCCATGATAATTCATAATTTTTTGGTAAATAAGCTTGATTGGGGCAATATCCAGTTATGTTTCTCGTGTGGCATTAGTGTTTAAATGATAGGGAAGTGGTGTCATGTTTGTGTTGACTAATTCATGTGATATGTAGTGTATAATGGTTTATCTACATACTCAAGAAAGGGAAAGTTTTCACCATGCTTAGAGGTTTTTATGAAAATGTTGACATTACATGTAGTAATGTTAACTAGATTTCCTTTTATGGAAAAAGTTTTCCATCTTTGTATTCTAGGACAAGAAGAAATGATGATGTGATATTGTGCTTGAGGAGGATCTTGAATGGAAGAGATAGAATAGTACCTCCTCATTAGTCACTACATATTTCTTGGAGAGTGTCTTATTCAATGTTATTGTAATGGTTGACTTGTGTGGGTTAGGTTTGAGTATTTTGTTAGATTAAGATAGATGATGCACTTTTGGATGTTTCATATCTGGTTGTCAATAAATGATCTGACTTATGCATGGAACATCATAATAATCATTTTTGTTGTGCTCATTTCCTATGTTGACAGTGGAGATGGATGGTCATTTGTAATATTTGTAATATATCTCATCATAGAAATTACCATATTCCTTATTGTTGTAGCAAATGAAAGAAATTAGAGAAAATGTTCGCAGGAATTTCCTCTACTTCTGATTTGTGTACTCTTGCCCAATATTTTTGTTCGGTGCTAGATTGATAATGACTAGGTGATGTGGGTACCCTTGCATCTAGGATGACCATGGTACTATAATTTCCAATATAAAATAAAGGTCATTCATGGGCACTCTTCCATCACCATCAGTGACAACATGATGTTTGAGACAATAGCCTTAGTAGGAAAAGGTTATTTTCACTTGGATTGAGGTCTTAGAATGAGGAAACTATCAAGTAAATTCCAGAGTACTTCCAACTTTTCTCTCAAATTCGAAGTATGGATCAAAGGTATATGAAGGAACTACACAACATGAACCTATATTTGGGTCAAGGAATATATAACCTACAATAAGAATCAACAAACGCATATTTGCACTATATCAGATAATATTTATTTTTGTGGATCCACTGACGTTCTAATAGGAGCTTTGAAGACACATTGATCTCCATGAAAATCTAAGGTTTTATTTATGGTATGTCCCTCGTTACCTCCATAGGTGACCCGTAAAATGTGATCATGTTTATAGAGGTGAGTTGGACCCAATTAATTTTATTTTGAAGGTGAAAACTGTCTTTATAAGAAATACAATAAGACATGCCCCATTATTCAAAAAGGCAAGAAAGTCATTATTTTTCTGTTTGATGGTGATTTATGTATCTGATGGCAATTTAAAAGGTGGTGTTAGACTTCAGAACTTTCATGTGTATTAGTGAATTTACAAATTTTAGTATTGTTATCAAGGCGATGACTTTTGTTGATTTTTCCTATTAAACCTTCATTTGGACAAAACCACCTTAAAAAATATTCAAGTATGGCTTACTTGT
The DNA here is from genome assembly GCA_963693085.1 of Alisma plantago-aquatica. NCBI lineage: Eukaryota > Viridiplantae > Streptophyta > Magnoliopsida > Alismatales > Alismataceae > Alisma > Alisma plantago-aquatica. The sequence goes on along the minus strand of OY856413.1, from coordinate 184,743,268 downwards.
GAGCGATGGAACCCTGAACCAAATCCATATTGCATATGTTTGCATTTATCTTCTTCAAGTATCGAAAAAAACTACATGATGCCTCTATAGACATAGTGGGAGTTTAGTTTGTTGAATGGATGAAAATGTATCCATATTTGTTGGTGTATGATATCAATATATATTAAGGTGATCACCTTTTTGAAGATGGAAATGATGAGAATTTTGATTGATCACTATGGAAGTATAACTTGTTCCTTACTATGGTAGCCTAATGAGATGTTGAAATTTTTTACTAACTAATACGTGACCATTCTTTTACCTTTCATGCTTCATCTTCATCCTTAGATAGCATGGTAATAAGAACATCAGATCATGGTCACTCTTCTTTCTTTAAGGAGACTACCCTGGGTGGTTGTATAACCATTGTTGTTGTGATATTTATGTGTATGGACATGACCTATTGTGATGGGGTCATACCTATTATATGAATATGTGGTATCAATTGTAGCTAACATAATGCAATCCCATCAACATTTGACAAGGCTCATTCGGTGGAGCTTTAATAGATTGAGAGTTGGTGTAAATTTCAGTAGAATCAATCTTGTATGTGTATGTTTTCATACTATAAACTTGATTGCCCTTCATGGAATCTAGATTTCTTTCTTTCCTTTAAAGATAGGAAATTTGATAATATCAATAAAATTTTGGACATTATGATCCTATCAATTCTTTTCTCAATCATATATGTAAGATAAATCAGCAGGGAACCAACATATTTCCCCTTGTAAGGTTTATGATTCATCTATATCATGTCCTAAGACATAGTACAAGGGAAATTTTTAAAGGATTGTTGTTCAAGGAGGGTCATGTCGATGTTCCCTTTTGGTTAGGGTAACATAGATTCTCCCATTATTATGCTAGTATTTCACTTTGTTAAGCATTATAATCATTGATTTCCTTGGGTAAGAATGGCTACTTTAGATACCAGTAGTGAATATGTCATTGCAATTGTGAGCCAGTAGCCCTATTTTGAGATTTTGGTGATCTAACCCGAGTCTTAGAGAGGACCTAGTATCCTTTATAATGAGTGCATACTTGCTCCAATCCTCATGAATTATTTCCAATTAGATATGTGAGACCATGTTTGTATGACCTCTAAAGTTTATGATGATGGTATCTTCTAGAATAGATAGACATGATGTCCAAGTGTGGGTTTCTCATGAGCTTTTCAAAGAAATGGAGGTCATGTTGTTCCACCCAATTTTGTTATTTTCTTGGATTATCTAGTTGTAAGGCACCATTTTGGATCAGGTGATTGTCTCTAGCATTGGAATATCTTGTAGGATTGTGATAATTGTAGAAGAAGTATTTGGGGTTATGAGTGACCTCCAGTTTCTAGTCTTTAGTGAGGTCCTATGTTCCATACACAAAGGAATGCCGATTTTAATTATGTGTCCTCGTGATCCATAGGATGTGTATATGTGTGTTGCATAATTTTTTTTTTAAAGTGGAGGCATATTCTCTTAAGGAAATTTGAATTTTAGGTAATAGAGTGGGATTTTGCATAGTGCAACCTTTATATATTTTTGTAGATATGTAGTATTTGAAGTCATTTTAGGTGATGTTGGTTTCTAAAGTTTAACCATAGGAATGGATGTTGTCTAGATATTTGTTGGATCAATAGTTGGAATGGATGATGGTAATCCCATCCTCCATAACGTTAATAGTTTTAAGGGGAATATAATAATAGTTTTGGTTCTTATGGTTGGTTTAGCATTATTTTGGCTATCAATGCAAGTCTGAGTGGTGAGATAGCTAGTTTTTGGTGAATCTCAATGGTTGTAGTCGATGCCTCCATATATAAGGAAGTTATGAAAATGTGAGTGGTGGTATGGCTAATTTTAGGTGATTCTCAATGGTTTTAGTCAATGCCTCCATATTTAAGACAATATTTATAAAAATAGTACTTCATTTGTGACAAGTGAAGTGTTGACTTTTATGTTGATGTTGAGCCTGATATTCTTGTAAACACCTTTGTTTATAGTAGACTCAATATTAGTGTATGCATGATTGAGATCAATGAAGGATTTATATGAGTAATGTGTTAAAATTGTTGATAACTCTTGTGACACTACCTCATAACCATCCATATTACTTCCTTTTTGGTTATAATATTTTCAATCTATGCATATAATTCCTTCCATCAACTTATCCTATTAGTGAATATTTCATCTACCTTTTGAGTAAGGTTAGTTAATCACAGGTGACTGATGTGGATTGAATACTAATCAATGAAACTAATCATGAGCCCATCCCAAAAACTTCTCTATATAGGATTTTTTCTAGCTTTACTAGACTATTGCTAGAAAAACCAAGGATCACAAGGATAACTAGATCATGAGTTTTTCATCACCTTGAACCATGATCTTGTCAGAGTAGTATGTTTCTATATGTATATTTATTTCTTCTTTCACTTGTAACTGGATAGTTCATGAACTTTAATTTTTGTTGTTAAGAGTGACTCAAAAAAACAATTTAAGTCTCTAAACTATATGAGACTCACTTTAATCCTTTAATCTCCTTGAGTCACTTTGCATGATATTCGAGTGGTGCATTAATTGATCCATGAGGTTCCTCATTGATGACATGGATTTCAAAAGTAGTGGTGGGACAAGATTGATCACATGTCATAGATATAATCCTAGTAGTGTATGTAGTATTTATATGGAGTGTGTTGGATGGTATGTATTATGATGTAGGGAATGGAAATAATATCAGAGCGAATTGGTTTTTCAATTTCTTCTAACTATACAAATAGGGTTCAATGGCTACATCTTTCATTGGTTTTGCCAAAATAACAAATATTTAGAGTCCCAACATGATAAGTAGAGGTGTAGGAATCTTGACTTGAGGTGTAGGCAATAGGGGATTCATGCTTCTCATCAATGGTTATTAAGAAAACAAGGGTAGATTAAGCATCGACATCCTAAACTAGTAATTTAGTGGATAAAATGGCATGTGTGGTCATCATCCATTGGTGGGATGAGGATTATGCAATGAGTTGCAAAAAGAAGTGTATGCAAGCTTATTTGATCTCATTTTAACTATCAGATTAGTCATTTGTTCAATGTAAAAGCCTATTCATGTTTTTGATTTTTTAGTCCACAAGGGTAATTCAGCTTGTATTGACATTGGAGACTCATGCATGGTATTGAAGGGTCAAATTCTTCCGATGGGGTATGCATTGGAATTCTGGCCCCATGTATGCATGCATTTGACACCCTACACATTCATATTGATTGTTGAGTTCATTGAGGTTAGGTGGCACCGTGGGGGTGCACATCATTACATGTTTGGTAGGGATGATGCTAAATGTTGTTGGATCTATGGGTTGTAGAAGGGACATCAATAAAGCTAAAAACACTTAAACAAAACACACTAGACCTTGAAGATATTTTCTAAAAGATCATGTAATATTGAAAATAATGGGAGAAAGAGATTGAACAAACACCAAAACAAGGGTAAGATGTATAATGGTTCAAATCTCCAAAATAGGAGATGTACATTTACTATATAGAGGGGTCAATCTCTAAGATTTTAAACCATGTCACACTTCTTATATTCCATTATAAAGTTACAACATATAAACCACTATTTTCAAGGTTAAGGGTACATGGCCTTCCTTCACTCAAAATGGATGTAGATTAGTAAACTAGCTTGAGGGATATTAGAGGCTCTTGGAGATGAAATAACTCAACTATAACAAGGTAGCATAGAAGGCAAACTTGGAATTAAGTCCAAGGGCCCTTTTGTAGTTTAGGTTTCCTACTATCCAGTGGAGACACTTAGGATCGAATTCTGGCAACACTGCAATGGCTTGAAAAACTTTCCTACACTTTACCGTAAAGAGTTGTGGGTTGAGTTACCTTTTGGGAAACTCCACTCACAACACTATATGACAAAACAATTTGAAGTTGTCAGTTGAATTTATCTGGGATGAAACTCAATTAGCGACTTTAATTTGTTTTTCTAGTGCATGGTGTTGGTGAAGTTTCCACTCGAATGAACTCAGCCAAGACTAGATATTATCAAGAGCCAGATTGGTTGTTAGGTGAGTTGTCACTAGGACGGACTTGACAGATAAGATTGTCTATAAACACTTTTGACAAATGCCCAAAAAGTGCTTAAAAGTTCAAAATAAGTGCTCAAAATTTCAACTAAAATTACTTACAAGTCATACATCAAATATAAATTATTTAGAACATGATTCTAATATATATACTATTTATTCTTCAAAACATTCATTTACATTGAATTTGACTTGATATCTGGAAAACTAGGGTTTGCTAAATTTATCCTCTTCATATGCTTAATACCTAAAATTGATCTGAAATAGACATATTAATAACACATGAATGGAATGGTTAATGCATCATCAAATATGGATGATGTATAACTCTTAGGTAAACATTCTTCCCCTATTTGAAGATGACAAGCCATTCCTTAAAATATTGAGAAGGACTAAAATTTTGAAAATTGTTTCCTTTGATATTGAGGGGCATGGATGAATGTATAAAACCATTTTCACCCCCTCAGTTTATGCTTACCTTCACTTGTAAGGTTAGATACTCCAAAAAATATCCACCACATATATATGTTATGCCATTGCCAATAATCTAGAGATATGCATTTAAAGATCAATATGTGCCAAGCTATTTCTCCCCCTTTTCCAAGTATGGTCTTATCTAATTAATAAGCATCATAAACAATGCCAAGCACAAAATAGATAGATCGAACTGATAACATTAAGTCATAAAAAGAATATAAGAGAGCATACTCTAATGCTCATATAGTAAAAAAGAAAAGAATTCAGATTACAAAAGATAATGTGTACAACAAGTAAATGAGTTCTTGTTGAAATCAAAAACTAGCAAAGAACGACATGAAGATATAAAATAGCATCCTCAGATCCATATTTTGTATGCAAAATACTTGCTAAGCCCACAAAATTATAGATATATGGTCACTCTTAGACCTAAGAACTAAACATCTAGATCATCTATGTCCAGGTCATACTCAGTAGGGTTACAATCTTCATCACTGGTTCGCTCGGGTCTCATAGAAGATGTAGGAGTAGTATCATACTCGTCACCATCATCATCTCATCATGATCATTTGATGCTTCTATCTAACCATCACTATCATGATCATCATCCCCAACCTCTTCATCATCTTCCTTAATTGTCTCCATCCTTAACTGTCTCCATATGCTCAGTTGGAGAAAAGGAGCGAGTAGCTGGCAACCTAAGATGCTTCTCATGCCAAGACATGCCAGTGTGAAGAAAATCATTCTCTTTCTCAAAAGTGGGTGTAGAAACCCAATCAACACAATAATAGCAGAGGAAAGTACATATGGGAGGGAAAGAAATTTAGTAGCACTTGGTAGAGGATGTGATGAAGTAGGTGTAGGTCCATCACCAGAAGTAGGGTGTGCAGCGGAAGAGGCATACTAGTGACTAGGGTAAAACCAATCATAGGCATAAGCATCATAATCAGTAGCGGAGAAAGATGGCTAGTATGACGAGTAGGGGGAAGGGCAACATAATTTCTTGTTACATGATGTAAACAAGATACTAGTGAAGATGTTCCTTGACCTACATATGGTAGGCATTATGGTGCATCATGTAACCCATAAGGGTTCCATTTGACATATAATAGGAATAATGATCATGTCTAGGTGGTGGAGGAGGAGGCTGGGTGAAGCAGGCATCAGGGATGGAGAAGCTAGAGGACTAGGGTGACTTATTTACTTTGGTTTCACCGATACACACACATTTCCTATTTTAAGGGTAGTTTAGATCTTTGAAAAGGGATTCTGAGTAAGGAAATGAAACAAACCAAAAATAAGGTTGGGATAAGGAGGTTGGGAGTCTTGAGTGTTCTCTTTTGAGTCAAAATGTGTCATGTTATGAAGAATGTTTGTAGACCATTAGACTCATAATACCTTGAAGGATACAATACACAATCATTATGAAGTTCTCTTCAATCTTGGGATGAACATTTCAGTTTAGTATGAGTGCAATGATACATTCCTTGAGGTCCATGGAAGATGAAGGTAGTATGACTTTTGTCCTAAAAGTTAGGTCAGACATCTTCAAAGTTTGGTGAATATCAGACAAAGATAATTCAAATTTAAAGAATTTGCATAAATCCTTGGGGTAAATAAAGTAAAGGTGTTTGGCATAGATAGATGTCCAATTGGTGGTAGATAAGGTTCCAATTAAGTAAGTATTGTGGGTCTTCCTAGTGATTATAAATGGAGTCCTTGCTATCATAGATGTAAGGGTGATTTGGGTGCTAGGTGGAGGTACAAGGGTGATGTAGTTCCATGTTAGAATGGCATAGAACTCTTGGACAACCTTAGTGCTTGTGTGAGAATTTAAAAAAGCAACATTGTACAAGACAAAGAGCACTAAGATATTGGTCAAGAAATATCTTATTGATATCCTTTAAGAACTCATCCTTAGTATCATCCAATGGTTTGAAAGGAAAGGGGCACGAGGAAGCAACTTTCTATACTAAGTATTTATAAAGGAGGTTCCATGATACCCAAGGATGTGGGTAGTTGGAGTCATGGTGTCCCTAGGTGAGGAGCTTCATTTTCTCCCACTGGATGCCAGAGAAGACAAGAATATAAACAAGAAGAAGCAAAATCAGGAGCTCAATCGGTGGAACAACATCAAAAACACCCAAAAACGAACTAGGGTTGGGTTAGGGAGATTATTCAGGCTGGAATGGACTAGGGGAGAGGTAGGGTAAGGTCTAGGGTTGGAGGGAAAACATAAATGAGGTGGTGTAGGTCAACTTTAGGATTGTATGAAAAGTTAAATCAACTAGTATTTTCTCAAAAGTTTTGAGAAACGTCATTGAAAATATTAAAGTATTGATCATTTGCTTTACTAAAGGACTTGGGCGCAACAACTACCAAGTGGAAATGTATTTAGCCTTGGTAGTTGATATATCTGTGGTGTTTTTATTCTTAAAAAACTAAGAAACTAAACATGGTACTAGGAGGAACTAGTGCATTTTCTATCAACTAAGCACCCGACATAATCTGCATCACTATAGGTTGTAACAGTAAGTCCCTTGACTTAGGATACCATAGTCCAAAACGTTGGGTTTTGTCTAGGTACCTTAAAATACTCTTAAGATATATAAGATTGGATTTTCTAGGGCTTGATTGAAATCTAACACACAAGAAAACACTAAACATTATATCTGGTCTAGAGGCAGGTAGATATAATAAGCTACCAATCATACCTCTATAGAGCTTCTCCTCTACCTTTTCACCTTCTTCATCCTTACCAAGTTTGGTAGTGTTGGAGATCGGAGTATCCATTGGCTTTGTGTTCTTCATTCAAAAGTACTTCAAGAGTTCATGTGTGTACTTGACTCGGTTGATGAAGTTTCCATATTTTGTTTGCTTTATTTGGGATCCAAGAAAGAATGTGATATCCCCCATCATTCTCATTTGAAATTCACTTTGCATGATATAACTAAACTCCCTACAAAGATCAAGATTAGTCGTGCCAAAAATGATATCATCAACTTAAAATTTGAATTATTAAGAAATAGTTATAAGTGTCTTTCCCAAAGAGATTTTCCCATGCATAGCCACTATCAATTAAAAAGTTTCTTAATTTCTTATACCAAGCTCAAGGAGCTTATTTAAGTCCATAAAGAGCCTTTTGTAATATATAAGCATGGTTAGCATGCTTTTCCTATTTAAAGACAAGTTGTTGAGCCACAAAGACTTCCTCCTCTATTTCTCCATTAAAAATTGTGCTTTTAACATCCATTTGATAAATAAAAATGATTTTATGACTAGAATAGGAAAGTAGCATCCTAACAGATTTAAGTCTAGCAACAGGCGCATAAGTTTCATCAAAAACAATAACTTCCTATTGATTGTGACTTGAGATACTAATCTTTATTTGTTCCTTACCACATTTTCAATTTTATCAAGTTTGTTTCTATAGACCCACTTGGTGCCAATGATCTTTCGCTCACTAGGTATTGACACTATAGTCCACACCTTGTTCTTTTCAAATTGCTCTAGTTCTTCTTGAATGGCTAGGATCCAATCATCATCCTCAAGATATTCTTTGAGATTCTTTGGCTCATGTTGTGAGATGAAGTTGTTATTGCCTTGTACACTATTGAAATCATCATGTGTCTTCACTCTTTCAAATGGATTATCGATGATGAGATCTTTATGGATGACATTTAGCAAATTGGGGAGTTGGATCCTTCTTTTTCATCTTCTTTTGAGCCTTCATCTTCAGCCACCTCTTTTCATTTATTGATGATTTCTAGTTATTTCAATTTAGAAATCACTTCATCTACAACATCATCATTCATAACATTCCTGGAAATAGAGATGTTGGTTTCAATAAATTTAACATTAATATATTCTTCTATTTTAGATAGTTCAATGTTAAATGCTCTATAAGATCTACTTGTAGTCCTATAGACAAGAAAGAAAGCCTTGCGAGATTTTACATCAAACTTGTTGAGAAAATCTTTGTTATTAAAAAAAGCATGAACACCCAAAAATGTAAATGAATATAATAGAAGTATTTCTACTACGCCATAACCCATATGGGGGTTTCTTAAGCAAAGGATGTGTGAAAACTTAGTTTTTCTCAAAACAAATAGTGCTAATGGATTTGGGCCAAAGCTTCTTACAAGTGTAATACTCTAAGAGCATTGTCCTAGGCATCTCTTGAAAATATTTCTTCTTCCTCACAACTAACCCATTATTTTGATGTGTGAAGAATAGTTGTGCATGTAACCATATTTTTTGCAAAATATTTCAACCATGGCATTATCAAATTCTCCCCCATGGTCACTATGGATACAAAAGATTCAGCCAGGAGCTTCATTTTCAATCCATTTGCAAAATGTAGAGAAAATATCTAGCATATCACTCTTTGCAACCAAAAATGAAGTCTAAGAAAAGTGAGAGAAATCATCAAAAATCACTAGGCAATACTTTCTACCATGAAGTGTTTGAGTTCTCATTGGTCCAAATAGATCAATGTGAAGAAGTTCTAGAGCTCTCTTTGTTCTATGAACTCCTTTGGATTTAAAGGAGAACTTGGTTTTCTTACCTTGTGTATAAGGTTGGCATTCATCATCCTTCTCAAAAATCCAACTTGGGAAGTCCTTTGACCAATTCCATTTTGTTAAACTTCTTCAATTGATGAATATTTACATGTCCAATCCTGCAGTGCCACAAAGATATGTCATTCTTATCAACAATTAGACATTTACCAAGAGTAGGCTTAATATAATAAAGAACAATAGTATAGAAATGTCCACTTCTGGTTCCCTAATAAATAACATTATAAGTGAGGGAATCTAGGAGAAAACATTCATGATAACTAAAAAGAACAAGATATCCATTGTCACATAGTTTACTAACACTAATTAAATTGTGGTGTAGGATATCTACAAGAATAACATTCTTTATGCATAGTGAATCACATACATTACCCCCACTTGTACTTTACCTGTCTTGTTTCCCACAAAAGTCACTGAGCCTCCTTTTCTTTTTGTGAAGGTTTTGAACTGGTCCTTATCACCGATCATATTATTAGAGCATCCACGATCAACAATATATTTTCCTTTTTCCTACAAATAAAAAAAAATTGGTGCCCAATTCAGTTTTTGAGATCTAGAGTTAGCTAGGGGACCCATTTCATGTTTAGGTTGGTCCCCTTATTGTTGTAAGGACAAAAAGTAGAGTAATGATCATCACTCTTACAATGAGTAGAAACCATTGATGTCTTAGAGTTGAAAGTCTCTCCATGGAATATTTGAGGTACTTTACTCTTTTTCTTACCTTTTCCCTTGCTCTTTGGGCCTTCCTCATATCCCAATCCACTACTACCCACTTATTAGTAGAGTGTTCTTGTACTTCATTTAGGATTTTTTGCCTTTGAGGATTAATTTCTAGGATGATCTAAGCATATGGTTATCATCACTAAGAGTTATGATTGTATAATAAATACTAGCAAGGTCATATTGAGCATGTAATAAGTCAGCCTCAAAACATAGGAATTTATTTAAATAAGAATCATTTTCAAGGGTTAGCTAGTAACTTCATTACTAGACAAGATATGCCTATATTCAAGATCCTTAACTCTAGCAAAAAGCCTAGCATTTTTAATTTAATTATGACAAGTTCATCAACACAAGTATGGTTTTCATCTTTAAGATCATTCATTTTCTTTAGATAAATACCATTTTCAGTTTCGACACCATTATATTGAGTTTCAATCTCAAGGAATTGCTCTTGCTAAGAATCTACACTATCATTGTGGGTTTTCTCATTTTTCTCAAGCACTTAAATTCTAGCATATAAATCATCTATCATTTTTCATAATTGCTTACTTTTAGATTTGTACTTTGGATAAGAAGGATGGAAGCATGAATCATATTGATCAGAGGATATTTTGAAAATTCATTTAAACTTTCCTCACTCACCTTTCTAACTTCTTCACTTGTTCTATCAATGATGGAAATGTGGTATTATCTTTCATTTGAGATAGAATTACTAGAAGAAGACTCCTCTCAAGCGACATGGGTTGCATCTTTGCCATTTCTTTCTCTCTTGTCCTTCTTCTTTAATTTTCTCTCTATGTCTCCTTGTTGTAGTCCTCCTTCTTGCTATGGCTTCTCTTGTGGTGAAACTTCTTGGATTTTGGATGCTTATTTTTATAATGTCCCTTTTGACCACACTCGTAGAACCTAGGAGAAATGGAGGAGCAGAATTTTCCCTTGAAATGCTTTCCCTTTGAATAATGAGCTTCAAAGTCACTAGGAGGTTTATCTTAACTAAAGGATGGATAATCTTGGCTAATAACTTGTTTACTTGCAATTGCTTCAATTTGAGATTTGAATGCACTCTCCTTAATCTTCTTAGATTCCTTTTCTTCTATCTTTTCATCTTCTTATTGCTTGTCAAGTCTCACTTCAAAAGCTTGTAGATTTCTTGTGATCTCTCCAATAGGAATTTCATCAAGAGACTTTGTTTCTTAATGGTGGTCACCTTTTTTTGCCACAACTTGTGAAGAGATCTCAAGATCTTGGAGATGATCATGCATTTATCCAAAGGATGAATCTGCAAGCCCATTCACCATAGTGTTGAGTCTTGCATACATTTAAGGAAGTCTTTCCTTCTTTCCCATCTTGAAGTTTTCAAGAAGACCATTGAGCATGTACACCTTGGATTCTTTTACTTGCTTTATGGCTTCGAAAGTGATGCAAAGCTTGTTCCCAAGAAGAAATCTGGTTGAACTCATTTAGAGTGAGGGTGTAGTAGATGATGCTAATGAATTTAACATTGAGTTGAGCTTTCTTCAAGGTAGCCTCATCCCATGTAGCAACTTATCCCTCATGCTCTTTGTATGGAAAGTCGAAAACCTTCCACATATCATAGCTCATGTCTTCTCTATAGAATTTCATTCTCCTCTTCTAGTAAAGGAAGTTTGTGCCATCAAAGAGAGGTGGATGCATGGACAAGCTACCCTCAATGTTGAGAGATCCCAGCATAATGTTTCCCATATTATCGACTCGTTGGAGTACTTAGTTGGAGAAGACCAAGCTCTGATACCAATGTTGTATCTATAAACTCTAGGGGGGTGGTGAATAGATCTAAAGGCACTTAAAAAAACACATTAGACCTTAAATATATTTTCTAAAATATCTTGCAATATTGAAAAGAGAGGGAGAGAGATATCAAACAAACACCAAAAGAAGAGTAAGATGTATAGTGGTTCCAACCTCCAAAATAGGACACATACATTCACTATGTAGATGGGTCAATATATAGGATTTTGAACCATGTCACACTTCTTATATTCCATTATATGAGTTACAACACATAAACCACCATGTTCAAGGATAAGGGTACCTACCCTTCCCTAAGGACAAGACAAATAAAGGGCTTAGCTATCCATAACCAAGAGTCTTCTACCTTTCCAAGGACTTACCTACTCTTACAATGATCGTTTGGTCTTCTCCAAGCACTTACTTAATCTTGCAACAAGTCTTCCTCCTTCAAGGATTTACCACCTTTGACTTGAATCTTGTACCTTTTTCTTCGCCTTCACCGAGTAGAAGTTTTCACCAAGTTACTGGAGAGATGTTGGTAAAAGGAGTGGAGAGCTCACAAGATGTACATTGGAGAAACTCTCTTACAAGTACACTAACTCACTCAAATTGGAAGCAGATTAGTAAAATAGCTTATGGGAGAGTAAGGGATCTTCAAAGCAAAATCACTCAACTATAGCAAGGGAGCATAGAAGGAAAAATTGGAATGAAGTCCAAGGACTCCTTTATTATTGAGGCTTCCTACTAGCCCGTAGAGGAAATTAGGATAATATTCTAGATATTTTGGATGTTTTGGCAGATATATTTCTAATTTTTGCAACACTCCAATGGCTAGAAACAATTTTTTTCACTTTACGCATAGTCTTATCGGATGAATTACCTTTTGAGACTCTCAACCGAAAACACTATATGAAAAAATAATTTTATGTGGTCGGTCGACTTTATCTGAAACTTGGACTATGACTTTATTTTGTTTTTCTAGTATAGGGTGTCGTGAGTTTCCACCGGGGCAATCTCAACCAACCCCGGGTATTGCCAAGAGCCATATTGGTTGTCGATTGAGTTGTCACTAGGACAAACTTAACCAACAATCCAATATATAATCACTTTTTACAAATGCCCAATAAGTTATTAGAAGTTTGAATTAAGTGTTATAAATTTCCATTAAGCTTATTTATAAATCATGCATTCAATACAAATAATTTACGACATGATTCTAAATGATTTACTATTTATACTTCAAGACTTGCATTTTGCATTGATTTGACTTGATTTTCAACAAACTAGAGTTTGATAAATTTATCTTCTTTATGTACCTAATACCTAAATGGTTAATTCGTCATCAAAATATGGAAAATTTTTAATTGTTACGTCAACAAATGTGTCATTGTTCAAATAAGTTACAACTTGTACTAGTTGTATGTGTTGCTAGAAGAAGGCATCACAATACATGGCCCTAAAGCACTATGTATGTAAGCTCTAAGGTTTATTTGGGAAGAAAACAAAACACTATTCAGTGGTTCTAATATTATTTTGTACATTAATGTAAATAGATGGAGGAGAAAGAAGACCAATCATGTCTACAATCTTGTCAAATATAATCCTATGTCAAGGGTATGATATTCCCAAAATTTGAAGAATATAAATTTACTTGTTGCATACTATGAGGCTCTGATCAATGTATTATGATGTTCCCATTGGGTGAAAGAAGCAATCATAAAATTTTCTCCTTTCTTTGTAAGGGACTCGTAATTAAAAGTAAGAATAAACATGATATCTTCACTCATTCAAGAGCAAGTTTGTTGTGTGGGAATCATATATCAATAATGTGGTTAGCTAATATCTCATAATGGATCTCCCCAATGAAAAAGGTAGGATCTAATTCTGATACTTTTGTAGATGTAGTAGGGTTCTAAGATTCTATCCTTGTTACAGATATTGTGTTATGGGAATGTTTTTAGCCCAATCCCAATACCACTTTTAAGACAATGGTAAAGGGATTGAAATGCCCACATGATATGATCGACAAATATCACACTTTCATATGAATAAAGTAAAATAAAACCTCTTACTACTAAAAAGGAACCACAAATTTTTTTAAATTACTCGATGGTAACAAGATAAAAACTTAAAAGAAGAGATAAACTAACTACGACAAAGCATATGATTTCTATAATGCAATTACATATTTTTCTCATATATTTGCATATTTATTGGTGTAGCTTCAAATATTGTAGAAGAGTTCAGTAGATAAGGAGATATTAGTAGAGTTTTCACTATTTTGCTAAATAAAAAATCATGACCCAATGTCAATGCAAATACATTGAGTATCATTATGAAAAACATGAAACAATATATGTACATTCAAAAGTAAATAAACACTTAGCTTGTTTATAAGAAACATATATTAACAAAGAGATAACTTTCAAGTTCTCAATCAATAAGGATTCCAAAATAGTTCGTAATATGCTAAAAAAAGAGTCTATCACCTCACGTGTATGATAACTAGTGGAAAGTTTAACAAGGTGTCGATTAACACAAAGGGAAAGTCCATAGTGCCACTTAACTGTAAGGAAAAGGCATGGATTGCCACTTGAACCCTAACAACGATAAGTGTAAAGGCTTATATGGTCGATAGTATACAAATGAGGGAAGTATATTACAAATCTAGCTATCAAGTAAATAACAAATGATTTGCATATATAGATTCAAAACACTAGTATATAGGGAACATGGTAGCTCATGCAAGTAATATAGCCAAGTGTTCTAGTCATACATATGTACACACAGATCACATCACATCAATTATGGTCAATAGGAAATAGTACTCATACCTTTTGAGAATATATTAATCCAGAATTCCAAGATGAAAGAGATCGGGGAATAGGGTTAACACCTAGTCAAAGGATCATGGTCTCGAGAATTTCATTATCCAAAAGGATAATATTTAGGAAACTTGTTCCACATGAACTTAATAAGAATCATTCATCATCAAAATGAAAAAAACTAGCTAGATCATACAACATGTCAACAAGATGGAATATCCAACATACATGTGGCTAAATCATCAAATAGGTCATTGGAACATCAAGAGACCCATAATCTATATCAAATTAAATTCTATATTATAAAGCTTGAGATTATGATTCTAACAATTGATCTTATATTAGTTTTACATGTTTCATGATAAAATTCAAGATTATATAAAGTTACACTTTATTTTTCAAGTCACCATCAAAGACCATTAGTAAGAACATTTAGAAAAAGATCAGGAATTAGATGTTGAAAGTGTTTGAATCCTATCTAGCTTGCTCTTATAGTCGAAATGGACTATAGGTTTGACCATTTTTATTGTATGAAGAAATTACGATCATGGCAAGTTCTAGAGAGAGACAAACTAACAAAGGAAAGTGAAGTGTGAGCTCCTCAAGAACAATAGCAATGGAAACACTCTAGGTTTTGGCAAATCCAAAATGGTGCCAGAGAGTGAAAACTAAGGGTAAGTTTGCATTCGTGGGGAAAAATAATTGTAAGAGGTGTTCAAATAAGTGTGAGAGCCTAGGGTTAGGGCACACCATGGAGGTTTTTGGATCTCATATATAGAGGCACCATGTTTTGTAGCTTTGGAGCTTCATAACACTCGAGTGTAGGTGAGAAAAAATATGTGAGTCTGTTGTGAATTCTTGAGACGATTCCAACACACCCTTAAACAAGAATAATAGATAAAAAATGAGGGAGAATCAGGTACCCAAATATGTAGGATTCTCCCGCTACCCATGGCTACTATAGCAGCCTCCCTAGGTAGGGGATGACCCGTCAGGTTGGCAGAGGGCACAAGCCAATAAGCCAAACCTGGCCCATTTAACCAAAAAAAAGTGATTTAAGAAGCGATTTGCAAGGCTTTTTACATTAATCTTGGAAGCTCCATTTGCGATGAAATTTTGACACAAGGCTTACAATAGAATTTATAATATTTTAAAAATTCGTATTAAAAACATAAAGTTAGATATGCAAATAATGCAAAGGAGTAGCAAGTTAAAAACAATGTGTATTTCATTGTCGATGAGCAGTAGCTCCAGTGGTCAAGCATGGGTGCCCCTCACAAAGGGTATCAGGTTCGAATCCTCCTGGTGGTGATGATTGGTAATTAGACTCTCCCATAATCATATCTTAGGTCTACCATCCTTGTCTAGGAATAACTGGGGTTGGCTTCCCGAACATAAAAAAAATATGCATGCCCATATACACAAGGTATAATATGTATCAAATGTCCAAAACAGAGTCACAAAATTGGCAAATGATTTAAAGATGAAAATGATTAGTATGTAGTCAAGATAAAGAGATTTGAATCTAAAATATTTAAGATATGAAAACTCACTAGCACATCATCCCCTCCTTTGATTTCAATATAAAAGATTCCAAGGACTCAGGTTCAAATCACATCGAAGGCACTCTATGTGTGACAACCCACATTGATTTGGCATGGGAGGGTGCTGATGGACCATACCTTCTCAGTCCTTGATAGTTTACCATGTGAGGCTCTCCCAGGGTGGGTTCTCTCAGTCACCAAAAAAATATCATCCCCTCCTTAAGAGGAAGTTTGTCACCAAAATTCAAAAACACCCTCAAAATTATAATCACATTGTTATCAAAAGTTGCTTATAAACTTTTATTGATGGACTAGGGGTCATAGTTCATGGATACAGTTTGAAGTCAAGATATGTCTATATCGAGTAAAGGTTGGGAATGAGAGTTGAGATTATCCAACATCGATTAAATCAGGTCATAGTCTAACAAAACTATGGTTCATGAGTCAAGTCTTGAATATTGGATTACTTTGTGTCCCATCATTCGATGTAGGGTAATATTTCCTATTTCGAGATTAGGGGAGATAATTCATCCATATTCAACAATATAGAAATAATCAAGCAAGGTTTTGTGATAACAATCACCAATTTTTATTACCATGGTATCAAGGTTTGATGAATGATCTAGACCTAGGTCTTTTTAGGAATTAAGCCACAAGCTATAGTCAAATTACATTTAAATTGAGATTCAAGATTGAGTATCAGTACTATCATAGATCTGGCCTATTGGAGACATTGGTCAAGGATTCAAAATTGGTTGGAGGGTTACCTTTCCAAAATCCAAATAATCAACAAGATGGAAATTCAGAGGAAGTCATAAACAACCATGTGTCCAAGGTTAGGAGAGTTATAAGTGGACTATGATGCGTGCTATTTCAGCACATCTTTTCTGTGAATTATTAAGCTTGTCACATAGAAATACTCCATTCATCTATTGAAAATTGCACAAATTGATATTTTCTCATTTTTATCACAAATCTGACAATCATATGCATTTTATTGCAGTTCAAGACCTGAACTGATCGTCTCACCTGGTCAACCGATCGTCTCACCTCTTCAACCCGATTGTCTGACAAAGTGAAACGCTCGATTTGCCTTCACTACTCTCATCAGACGACTGGCCAAGATCACCCTATTCCTAAACCAAACGCTCGTCTGATGCCCTATTGATGAGAAGAAACGACACTGAGTGGTTTCGACTACACCACCACCCTAATTAGGGTTGGAAGTTGATCGATTGGCTGCCGCACTCTAGCATCTTCCAACCGATCGGTTCGTTTCTGAACTGGTCGGTTGGTGGCGCACTGACAGCAAAAATCCCAGCCGCCAGCCTCAAAAACCCTTCAACCTAATTGTAAAAGTGCCTCCTTCCTCTCCTATAAAAGGAGGGGCACTTCCTCCTCCTCAGGGCATCTTGGATTTCTCTTGTATTGGGATTCTGAAGCTTTCATTCTTGTAATCATTTTCTTATTCTGCAATAAAGTAGATTTTATTTCAAGCATTGTTCTTTCGTACTTGTTCTTGTCTCTTCATTCCGCCTTAGTCTTAATCTTCTTTTCTCTATTCTTTACTTCTGGAGCAAGGAACTAAGAACTAAGCCATTTTACTGTCTCTAGCATAAGGATTAATCTCCTGATTTTTGGGCTAGACTATGGCTTCAGTACTTTCCTCCTCCGTTTCCCCCTTCTCCATGAGTGAGTAGACTTCTATTGAGGCAAGTGGAATGACCCCTTAGCCATGGGTTCAACGACTTCTTCTTAAACAACTAGATGGTAATCAATTTTAATTAATGGTTGATCTTCGGATCCCACATTAATCCGGATGGAAATGACCATGGAAATCCGTATTTAGAACAATAAAATCGATTACATAGACGTTTTGATATGACTGTGGATTTTCATCTTTTAGGATGATAAACTAGGAAGCATGAGCACCAAGACCAATGGGCTCACGTGGAGTATATCTTTTGTGAGTTTTTAAATTTTCAAACCTTCATCAAATCGACACCTAGGCTAAGGTGGTGAAAACCCCTACGAGCCTCGATTTCCATCTCTTGATTCAATCACCGCATACTTTTGCTTTCTTTAATTCCTAGTCTTTTCATTCATATAATTTTTCTTGTTCTAGCAATAATCTTAACATATCCCTATGCTTTTTTTTTTATTCTTGTTAAGTGCATTTTCTTTCTTGCATTAGTGTAATCAATCAAACCCCCAACTTGACTTTTACTTTCTGTTCCAATCTAAAAAAAAAATACCAAAAACAAATAACAAGTTCTTCAAACTTTGGGTTCTAAGAACAATCTCTAAAAAGTTTTCCTGTGGGATCGACCCTTCTATACTACCCTTAAAATCGGAAGTAAAAAAGGTTTAAATTCTGGATTAACCATCTTAGTGATTGATATTGCAAAGCAACACTTATCATACTACCACCCTAATCTAACACATTAGTACTCATAATTATTTAATGTTGATCATATTAAAATATAGGGAGTATCAATTTTCATATTGTACTTCATAAGGTCATGAGATCAAAGATCAAGGTCATAAATTGAGAAAACATATTTCAAGATTTTTCAAACTTGGGATTACAATATATCTTACTTCCTTCATAGATCAAGGAAAGGGATGCCTTTTAGAAATAGAGAAGTCAAATTGGGAACTCAAGATGTTAAGAATAATAGAGTTTGGTCAAGGCTTCATATGATTCATATTATTCAAACTCATAAAGAGGCATAATAGTGAATAGGGAAGTTTCCTCTTATAACAAGTCTTCACATCATGATCCATAGGCATAGTCATAACAATGTATGGGGAATGATACATATCAATAGAGAATGATTTTCTTAATCATGATTGAGTTTGGATCAAAAATAGGGAAACATAGGTTCAATAAATAGGGACCTCATCAACCATGAGGTGTAAAACATGAGTCCCACCATATTTTACCATATCACAAATTCACCTCAAACACAGGAAGCACTTATATACAATCTGGTGATGTTGATTTTGCGTAAACTTTACACATGGGTACATCACTATCAAGAGTACTTTAATATCTCAATTAGGGAATTCAATTCAATATTAGATTGTGGCATGATATTAGTCCATACTTTTCAAATTTTTATTTCATATTTTACTTTTTTCCCCATGCTACCCAAAAATAGGGAGAGCACATGCAAATTCAGGACACTCTATCATAAATGAGATGACAAGAAGTCATCCTAATACTTTCTAATAGGTGGCTAAGGGTAGAACCTAAAGAGAATATGAGACGAGGTTAGGGTGCAAGAAAATGCTTTTTGGCTCAACTTTGGCTAGCTGGAGTGTGGAACCTCATCCACTGTTGTGTGGCAGATAGGAGGTGAACCCCAAGCCTAGACACTATAGTATCTCCATTAAGGATTTTAAGGGTTTCCTTGATTCATGAGATATGGTGAAGTCATTTAATTAATGCATACAGAAGTTTGTAGACCTTGATACCAACTATCACAGAACTATTTTTACCCCAATCCCAATACCACTGCCAAGATAATGGAACTATTTTTACCCCAATCCCAAAACCACTTCCAAGACAATGGTAATGGGATTGCAGTGATGCCTCTGATTGGCTTGATTTATCTCACACTCTCTTATGCTTAAAAAATAACATCTCTGACTATTGAAAATGAAACTCAAAAGTTTTTACATGGCTTGTGGGTGACAAGATAGAGACTAAAATGGAGATAAAAATAACTATGATAAAGAATATAATTACTACAATCCAATTACATATTTTCTCCCTTATTTGCAAATTTATTGGGGCTTCAAATCTTCTGGAAGACTTCAGGAGATAAAGGGCATGAGTAGAGTCCTCATTATTTTCCTAAATCAAAAATCATGACCCAATTTCAATACAAAAACATTGAGTTATGTTATCACAAACATAAAATAACACATGTGTATTTGAAAGTAAAAAGCAGTTGGCATGTTTATAAGAAACAAATATTAACAAAGAGATCAACAAGTAAAGATTCTAAAGAAGTTTGTAATATACTCCAAAAAAGAGTCAATCACCTTAGATATATGATAATGGCGGAAAGACTAACAAG
Source organism: Alisma plantago-aquatica (assembly GCA_963693085.1). Taxonomy (NCBI): domain Eukaryota; kingdom Viridiplantae; phylum Streptophyta; class Magnoliopsida; order Alismatales; family Alismataceae; genus Alisma; species Alisma plantago-aquatica. The sequence continues at coordinate 184,723,150 of OY856413.1, read as the reverse complement.
GTGCAACGTAACCCTAAGGTAAAGGCCATAGTGCCACTTAACCCTAAGGGAAAGGCAAGGATTCAAACTTGACCCCTAAGAACAATAAGGGGAAATGCTTAAACAATCAATAGTAAGGAAATGAGGGGAGTATATTGCAAATCCATTTATCAAGTAAATAAGAACAACCTACTTATATAAATTCAAAATATTAGTATGTAGGGAACGTGGTAACTCATGCGGGTAATATAGCCATGTGTTCTAGCCATACATATGTACACATGAATTACATCACATCAGCTATGGTCAAGAGGATATAGTACAAGTACCTTCTGAGGATATCTTAATAGCAAATTCAAAGGTGGAAGAGATTAGGGAGTAGCATCAAGACTTGGTCAAAGGATCATTTGGGACTTGATATTTGAGAATTCTTATATCTAAAAGAATAACATTTAGGATACTTATTCCACATGACCGTAATAAGAATCATTGATCTTTCAAATGAACAATTTGTAAGATCTCTCAACTTGTCAACAAGATCAAATATCTAGCAAACTCATGTGGTTAAATCATCAATTAGATCATTGGAACATAACCTATATAATGTTTCAAGTCTAATTATAAAGTTTAATTTTACAATTATAACAATAGATCTGATACTAATTCCATAAGGGTTCATGATAATATGGCCAAGATTAGATTAAGTTACAATTTTTGGTTTATAAGTCACCATAAAAAATCATCAGTACATAACATTTAGAAAATGATTAGAGATTAGAGGTTGAAAGTATTTCCATTGCATTTGTCTTGCTCTTGCGATTGAAATGGATGATATATTTGAACATTTTTAGTTGTATGAAGAAGTTATGATCATGTCAAGTCTATAGAGAGACTAACTAAGGAGAGAGAAAGAGAGCATGATCTTACAGTGAACAATAGAAATGGCCTCGCTCTAGGTTCGTCCATATGTCGCAATAGTGCTCGAGAGTGAAAACCAAGGGCAAGATTGTGTTTGTGGGGTAAAAACAAATCGAAAGGGGGGTTTAAATAGCTGTGAGAGCCTAGGGTTAGGGGAAAATATGGAGGTTTTCTTATCTATAAAATATTCATAGAGGTACCATGGTTTGCATCTTTGTATCTCTTCATGAATACTCAAGTATAGTAGAGAAAATATACACGAGTCTGGTATGAATTCTCAAGACGATTCCAACGCAGCCGTAAACATGTGAAATTGATCAAAAATGTGGGAGAACTAGATGATCAAAGATCTAGGATTCCCCCCACCCACGGATATGGTAGTATATGCCCAATGTAAGGGATGACCCGCCGAAGTCGGCTGGGGCCGCGGTCCAATACACCAAACTCAGTGCTTTTAGCAAAAAAAAAGTTGATTTAAGAGGAGATTTTCAAGAATAATGTATAAAGAGAATGGAATCTCTACTTGAGAAAAAATATGGAGAAAAGTCTTACAATATAGTCTAGAATATTCATAATATTATTGGCATTAAAAGGATAAATTTATAAATGGAAATGATGCAAAGTAGTATCAAGTCAAAATTAATGTGTATTTCTCCATATACACAAGGTATAAATATGTATCAAATGTTTGAAATAGAGCCACAAATTACCAATTTATCCAAAGATGATAATTTGAAGTCTATAATCAAGGATAAAAGGATTTGAATATACAACACTTGTAATATGAAAACTCACTTTTTCACATATGGTCATGATGAATAGGTGTCATGATAGAATACGCGTAGATGAGGGGTGAGGTTCCCTTTCAAGATATCAAGTTTGTTTGATATGTTGTTATCATTTAAAATTTAATAGATAGTTCATGACCCTTTCAATTTAGTGACATCAAAATTTTGTGGTGGGAAGTGATTGTGACATGGTAATATTCCAACTAGTCAACTACAAAAAGGATTCTTGTAAGGGAGATGTGTTATGTTGCGTGAGCATCACGAAGATGTCTTCCCTAGTATAAGAAAGATTGTCAGGGCTCATTAGGAATTTTGGGCAAGTACTAGGGCATTCGTGGTGGTTTTTGTGTGTATTACCAGTATAACACTATGCTTTTATATTGTTATTCGTGAGAATCACATGTACATAGTCTAGAAATCTTGTGTAAGTTGTGAGAAACGAAATCGGTGCTAAAAATGTCAATGTACTGACATGTTTTGTTTCTTAGAGACAAAGATACTACCAAACTCAAAATTGCTTTTTCTCAATGCAATTTAAGTTTACAAATAGAATCTTTAATGAAATCATTTTACCAACATTTTAAGGTGCTTTGGATTTTGAATAATTATTATATAGAAGTCAAGTTATGAATAAAGTTCATTTGGGTATTTGAAAAAGTGATTCTACCAAAGTCGAATAATCTCAAGGTAACATGCGTGTAACTTGAGTTTCTAGAGAGAGTAGATTATCAAAATAAAAAATTTGGTGTCACTACTTTGTAGTTTGGTAATGAAAAGTTTTTTATACCTAAGTCCAAATTTATTAGTACTTTGATGTTGTTCGAGTTTTTAACAATTTATTTTCCCAAATACAAACCAATTATAATTACTATGGTATCATTCAAACTTTTTATAATTTTAATATTATGTTTATTATATCATTTTTTTCTTTATAAATAATGACTATGTATGCATATGAAATTTTTTTCATGTGTAGTATATTGTCATTTTCTTACTATCTGTGTTAATGTTTCCTTCTTCCTCTCTCTTGTTTTGTTCTACTTCACCTAATATGTCAATATATAACTTTTATCTATTTATGTGTATTTACCGAAATGGTATATATATTAATGTTTATTTTCTCATTTCCACTACATCCCTTCCACTTGTTCTCTCTTTCACACCCTCCTTTACATTCCTCTCATCTCCACCTCTAGGGATCTTCCTTCAGGATTTCTACTAATCCAATAGGTTTTTTTTTATATAAAAAACCCATTATACATTGAACTTAATATGATTCCTAGAAGCAATGATTATTTAGTGTGGAAAATCACCAATAATATTCTCCCAATATTCAATACTTGCACCTAGATTGACCTCAGAAACACATCAACATCACCTCATCCATAAGAAATTTTTACATATAAATATATGATACAATGCATCCAAACATCTAGGTAGTGTATGTCTGTATGTATGCATGTATGTATGTATGTATGTATGTATGTATGTATGTATGGAATAAAGAGAGGCATTCTCTCCCCCTCTCCCACACTCGTGGCGGAGGCTGAACACCTGGGAGGGTGGTAAATCCAGGCGGTAGTTGGGATTCAAACCTGGGTTCCTTTGATAGGAGGTATGTATGTATGTATGTATGTATGTATGTATGTATCAAAATCAGGTAAATATATTTTGACTTACTCCTAAAATTATAGGAGGTTTACATGTAGGACCAACGCCATACACAATAAAAAAAGAATACAACTCAATCTTCTATCTGATGTGCAACTTACATCTAAAATATTTACAAGTTTTTACAGCAATACTCATAGCACTTACAACAACACCTTGGTGTTTTCTTGCATTTTGTTCCTCCCAAACACGGTAGTGTAGAGCATAAAAAAGAAGTTTATTGCTATCGTCACTTCCACACTTTATCAACATTCGTCTTGGATATCTCACTAGCTAGAGTTGTACCTTAAACTCCTTGCTCAATGTGTTCCAAATATCTCTTGTGAATTTGCATTCACCCACAATATGATTATGAGATTCTTCAACATCCTTTCATAGCAAGCACAATGTGGATACATCATAGTTCTATCCCTTTATCTTGTCAAGAGTAGTAAGAACACTATGTAAAATTTTATATACAGACATTCTCCATTTTGGCATGTACAGACCCATCCAAATATGCTCCCCATGTATGTCCTTGGCACCCTTGACCACATCACCTACCATAAGCATGTATTTACATATTTAAGTCTCCATCTCCCCAAATCCTGGGCTTTGAACAGGTGTCTAACATGCTGACATGTTTCTTCCATGACATTAATAGCGTGTGAGTATACTTCCTTTTCTTTAGCTTGAAGTCCATTCCTCTTGGATATCTTCCCCTCATCCATTTCCCCCTAGTTGAGGTTTCTTCTTGATAGATGATTATTCTCCTCATTGTCCCCCACTTTGCTATTTATCTAGGTGCTTTTAAGTTCAATCCCTTTTCTTCCTTTGGGGGTGCTACTCTTGCATATCTCATAGGATGATGCCCACTTACCCACAAAAAATTTGTCATCGTCATATCCATTCTGTCTAGTACTGAACTGGGAATCTCCCCCTATTGAACCCATAAAATGAGAAGTCCTTTAATAGAAGTCTTTATCAGTGTTACTTGTCCCACCATGGATTTCTTTTGTGTCGGCCATCTATTCACCATTTCCTCCATCCTATCTAAGCACTCTTCAAATTCCTTAACTTGTAGATTACCTCCAGCTAAGGAAACCCAAGGTATTTTTTTGGGAAATTCCCCCTCTCCACGCCCATTTCTACTAACATGTCTTCTATCTGACATCAATTCTTGCTTAAGAAAATGTATGTTTTGCTTGTGTTCACACACAGTCCCATTTTCTCTCCAAACTTCCCTAGAAAATTTTTAAGATTCTCTATAGAACACTGCTTGGATTCAATAAAAGCCTAACACATCATCCACAAAAACCAAATGGGTCAGCACCTTTGTGTCATATATTGTGTAGCGCTTGATCTCCTTTTTTGTCTTAGCTTGTTGCATCTTCTTTGTGAAGTACTCCATAACAATCACAAAGAGGAGAAGTGAGAGGGGGTCTTCTTGGCATAGACCATTACCTCCTCGAAACATTCCTGCTGATGTTGCATTACCTAGAATAGAAAAGCTTATAGTTCCAACATACTGCTTCATCCAACAAATCCATTACTCATTGAACCCCATCTATTTCATAATCCACCACAATGTCGCCCACCTATAACTGTCAAAGGCTTTAGAAAAATCCAATTTTTAGCAGGTTTTCCTACTTTCTCTCATGACATTGTAGTCCAATAGAAATTCCCCTACCAATAATGCACAATTGCTAATGTTTCTTTCTATTACAAAGGCTCCTTGATTTGTAGAAATAAGATAGGAAAGTATCATGTTCAGTCTAGTAGTTAGAATCTTAGCAATGATTTTATATTGTATCGAGCAACATGCAATGGGTCTAAAATCAGCAAGAGAGGAAGTAACCTTCTTCATAGGAATGAGTACCAGAAAAGAATTATTAATCTATCTCACCATGTTACCTCCTTCCAGAAATCGGCTCAAATATGAAACCAAATCCTCCTTGATGATATCCCATGTATTCTTGCAGAAAAAAGCATTGAAACTGTCCGACCCTGGGGACATGTTACTGCCAATGCTCCATGCTCCATACTACATCCTTGACCTCTTGTTCGTTAGTTCTTCTTGTAAGAATATTATTATGTGTTCTTGTAATTCTAAACCTCCACTCCAGCTCCTCCTCCTATAAGTTATGATCAAACTTTTTGTTATATAATGGCATATAGAAGTTTATGGCCTTCTCTTCTAGATCCTTATATTTATTGACCACTCTCCCTTCAACGTAATCAACTCAGAAATAATATTATTAGCCTCCCTTCCCTTATTTTAATAGTAGTGTGGTAGAGTTTAAAGTTTCTATCCCCATCATCCATCCACTTTTCCCTACTCCTTTATTGGTAGAATTTTTCCTCTGCTTTCCTTAGGTCCTCTAACATCCCTTTCAACTCTTTGTCCTTCTCTATCAACACAATATTGAGAGGGTTAATCCCTAGTTTTTCCCTGACCTACTTACATTCTCCTTTATTTTATTTAATTAGATTTGGAATGCTCACTTCATCTTTGGCCCACCTCTTAAATGCAATCTTGGTACTTGCCAACTTTTTAGCAAATACATGCATCGAGTTTCATGAGATCATCAAAACCTTTCCATTCAGCCCAACAATTTAGAAATCTGAATTTTCCTCTTTTGTTTCTTTTCTATAAATTGGACCAAGATAGGCGCATAGTCACTTAGCTCGGATCCTCCAGCCTTCACCTATACATTAGGAAAAAGTCATAGCTATTCATAATTCACTAAATCTCTATCCAGTTTACTTGCTATCCTATTTTCTGGCCCCTTTCATTGTTCCATGTGAAGATATCACCTCCCACCATTGGTAGTTCAAAAAGTCTTGTTTTATCAATAGCTTGATTGAAAGCATCTATCTTTGTATTCAAAACTAACCTTTTTCTCCTTCTTCTCATCATACAAACAAACAGACCACCCTAGAGTTATTTGTTTGGATAGAGAAACAAAGTCCTTCCATAAGTCCAGTCTAGCCTTGCCATCATTATGACCGTAACAGCTATCACCCACATGTTTAAGCATCCATTATTCCTACAATGAACTGTAACATGTTGATGTGACATTTGTATCACTAACACCTGCCATGCACATGACTTCCATGCCACACAAACTCTACCAACCTCTGCACACTCTATATTAGATACATGTTGCCATGCCTAGAGAAATAAATATCTAATATTGTATTTGCTATGCTCCTTTATTTTAGTTTCCATTAAAGGGACTAAGGAATGTTCACTGGCAGCAATCCACTCCTAGATCTCCTTATTTTTTCTCCTATCACACCCTCCTTTTATGATCCATAAAAGCATGGACATATCAACATTTTTTTGTTGGATCTGGTGCACCTTGCGGGATCCTTCTTGTTACCCTTCTTCCTTTCCTCCTTTTCTGCTAGCTTATTTGCACTTTCCTCCTCTTTATATGATTTATATAATGCATAATGTTGTTTGTCATATCAAGAACTACACCTACTCCTTGATTTTTAGGAATCCATATCTTATTGAATTTCCTCCTTGTGATAGAAACAAACTATCCTTCTTCAAATAGGACACACGCATCCTTAGGAGTACTGCTTCCGTTCCCTTCCTGTTCATTACCTTAAACCCTTTTGTTGGTACAACCATATTATTCATAGTTGGATGATTCATCTCCTCCCATCAAAGGACACTCATCCATTGGTGGTTTGATGTCTCTCAAAAACTATGTTAATTGCTGCATTAGGATGGCCTACTGAGGACTCTTCCCCGTTGCCGAGCTCACATGCTTTAGTTGCCCTTACGGCATGTATTTCTCTCCCTTCTCATTCCTTGATTACCTTCTTTCTCCAAATCTTCTTCTCATTACCTGTTATAGGTTTGTCATCCACCTGTGTATCCTCCTTCTATATACCTTTAGTGTGGCCAAAGGAAAGGTATCTATGACAGATAATAGGGATGTAGTCATATTAAATGTCAACTTGTATCGCCTCTCCTCCCTTCACATTCTGACACACCTTCCTAGGAAACTTTCTCTCTACCTTCAGCTCCATGAGTACCCTGTCTCCTTTAGTCTCTAATGAGTGATCATCAATGTGTTTTAGTTTCCCCATGTCGGCCTTAATAGTCCCCACGGCCTTCCACATCCAAGCATGCCTAAAGGACTTCACCACTATCTGTTCTGGTACAGTAGTGACTAGGTCCCACTTTAGCTCATCTCCATAGGTGTAGTTATCTGACACCACAAGATGCAAATTGAACCATCTCAGTCCCATGTCCAATGTTGTCTTCTTGTCAAATGCATTGAAGAACCGCACAAGTCAGATTCCTTGCTCCCATGATAACAACTTGAATGACCCTTTTGGATTCCACATCTGATGGATCCATGCTTGGAGGTGGGGGAAAAAGGGTCATTTGACCAGAACATACAACATGATGGTATGTTCCCATAAATCATGCATCCTTTTGAACCCCTCCTCCTCTAGTTCCATATGGATTTCCCCTTTAATCTCCTTTGGTTCTAGGAAATCGAATACCTCATCCTTGTGATCACCAGGCTTTTTGAACACTTGAGTCCATGTCCTTCTCAGCACCGTCAATGTCAGTCATTCTCCTCCTTCTGTCAGATTAGGGTTCTGGCCATCCTTGCCCAGTTCATGTTCTGGTGGTATTGTCAGTGTTGGGTGGTGGTGTGTGGGGGTGGATGCCACCGATCTGGGTGATTCAAGGTGTGGGCACCATGCCCTCGGACGGCCCGCAGATCGCCAAGGTAATCGCACGGATCGGAACCTTAACGGATGATGTGTGTGTTGTATATTGTATATATGTATGTTTGTATCAGAATCAGGTAGATATATTTTGGCGTCCCCCTAAAATTATAGGAGATAAAAAGTACATGTAGGCCCAACGCCATACCTCCACACAACATAAAAACAAGTCACACTTCTAACTAATGTGTAGCTTATGTTTAACACAATTACAAATTTTTATAGCTATACTCCTCTCATTAGTGGTTGTTCCTTTGTTCTTTCTTACATTCCTTTCTTCCCAAATATGGTAGCATAGTGTAGTAAATAGAATCTTCTTTGTATCATCCTTCCTACAGCTTGTTAGCATTTTCCTCAGTTCATTTTCCAATATTTTTCGTAGCTAGAACTCTTCATCTATGAGGTGCCAGACCTCCTTAGTATAGTTGCATTTCCCTACGATATGGTCAAGGGACTCCTCCTCCTTCTTGCACATCAAGTAGAGTGTGGAGACATCATAATTCCATTATTTCAGTTTATCCAGAGTTGCTAGTGCATTATGCAGAATTTTGTAGACACACATGCTCCATTTCAGGACATGAGGACCAGTCCAAATCTGCTCACCATAGAAATATTTCCCTTCCCTTAAACGTGTTGCTTCCCATAGATTTAACTTTGCATCTTTACTCCTACAATTTCCTAAGGCCTAGGGCTCGACCAAATGCCTATTCTATTTCCATACCTCAATCATGATGCTGATGGTAGTTGAGTATCCCTCCCTTGTTCTAGGCTTGAAATCTAGACCTTTTGGATATCTTTCTCTCATCCATCTTCCCCACATCGTGGTTCCTTCTTGATAGTAGATAATTCTCCATGTGGTCCCCCATTTTGCTATATCTCTGGGTGTTTTTAGGCCCAAACCTCCTTCTTCTTTTGGAAGCACCATTCTTGCATACTTCATTGGATGATGTGCACTTGCCCATAGGAAGTTAGCCATCTTCATCTGCATTCTATCTAGGATTGAACCAAGTATGTCACCTTGTTGAACCCAAAAAATAAGTAGCCCCTCAATAGTAGCTCGTATTAGTGTAGTCCTCCCTGCCATGGATGTCTTCTATGTTGTCCATCTGTTAATCATTTCCTCCAATCAATCCATACAGTCAGCAAAATCCTTCACTTGTACCCCCAGCTAATAGAAAGCTAAGATAATTTTTGGAAACTTTCCTTTCTCTACCCCCATAGCATCCATCAGTTTGTCCTCCATCTTCTAGCAATTTTTGGATAAGAAGCAGTGTGTTTTGTTTACATTTACACACAGTCTCCCCAAACACTTTTAAAAGATTTTGCAAGCTACAAAGTGTGTTCTGTTTTGCTTCCAAAAAGACCAGCACGTCATCCACAAATATCAAATGGGTAAACACCCTTGTACCATAAATAGTATAGGGTTTTATATCCTTCTTTCCCTCTACCAATCACATCCTCTGAGTGTAGCATTCCATGACAATCAGAAACAAGAGAGGAGACAATGGGTCCCATTGACACAGCCCATTGCCACCCCTAAACATTCTAGCAAAATTACCGTTGACCAGAATAGAGAAGCTTGTAGTCTCGACACAATGTACCATCTAGCCAATCCATTGCTCATTGAACCCCATTTGCGCATGATCCACCATATCTTTTCCCACCTGACGCTATCATATGCTTTGGATACGTCCAACTTTAGGCAAGCTTTCATACTACCCCTCATGGCGGTATAGTCCAATAAGAATTATCCTGCCAAGAGAGCACAATCTCTAATGCTCCTGCCAGTAAAAAATGCTCCTTGATTCATAAAAATGAGATAAGGAAGGACCATCTTCAGTCTAGCTGCCAGATGTTTAACAAAAAATGTGTATTAAACGAACAACATGCTATGGGTCGAAAATCAGTAAGAGAAGATGTCACCTTTTTCTTTGGAATGAGCACTAAAAAAGAGTGGTTGACCTGTCTTACCATGTTCCATCCCTCCATGAACCAGTTAACATATTCAACCTAGTACTCCTTGATGACGTCCCACATTTTCTAGTAGAAGTAAGCATTAAAACCATCAAAACCTGGGGATTTATTACTGTCTATGCTCCACATTGCGTCTTTGACATCCTGCTCGTTGGTTTTCCTCAGCAAGATATTATTGTGCATTCTAGTGAGTTTGGACTTCCACTCTATCTCCTCCTTTTCTATTTCTTTGTTAAAGTTTTTGTTATATAAAGAGGTGTAGAAGTTTACAACTTGTTCTTCTAAATCTTAATGCTTGGTGACCACCCTACCTTCTGCATTAATCAGCTTAGAAATGATGTTGTCTACTTCTCTCTATTTCACTATAGTATGATAGAATCTGGTATTTTTGTCCCCATCTGCCATCCACTTTTCTTTGCTCCTCTGCCAGTAGAATTTTTCCTCCGCTTTTTTTAGGTCTTGTAGCATCATTTTCAGCTCTCTGTCTTTCTTTATGAATACCCTATTGAGTGGGTTTGATAACAACTTTTCTCTGACTTCTCTACTTTCTCTTTTAGTTTCTACAAGTAGGTTTGGGATATTCACTTCAACCTTAGCCCATTTCTTAATTGAAATTTTGACATTCGCTAGCTTTTTTTCAAAGACAAACATGGGGTTACTGGACACCTGTGCACTTCATTATTCTTTTACGACGTCATTGAATCCCTTCCATTCAGCCCAATATTTTAGGAAATGAAGGGGCTCTTTTTCTGTTTCTTTTCCATAATCTGAACTAAGATTGGAGCATGATCACTTAATTCAGATCTACCTACCTTCACCTGCACATTAGGAAATATATGCAGCCATCCATCATTCACCAGTTCTCTATCAAGCTTGCTTGCAATTATGTATTTTGGACTTCTCTTGTTGTTCCATGGGAAGATATCCCCTCGAATCATTGGTAGTTTGAACAACCCAACTTTATCTATGGTGTGGTTCAAAGCGTCAATCTCTACATTTAATGTTGGTCTTCTACCTTTTTCCTCTGCCTACATATAGACACTATTAAAATCCCCAATCACCATCCATGGGAGAGATACCTACCCAGATATGTCAATCAAATCCTTCCATAGATCCAGCCAATTGTTTGCATCATTATGAGCATACACAGCTGTCACCTTCATGTATAGACTTTCATTATACATGCAATCCACTGTAACATGTTGATCTGACATTTGTAGTGCTAACACCTATCAAGCATTCATTTTCCATGCCACGCAAACTCTGGCCATGTCATCACTATCTACATTTGATACATGTTCCCATCCTTGCGGAAATCAATATTTGATGCTATTTTTATTTCCACCAAAGCAACCAAAGAGTGGCCACTATAAGTTATCCACTCCATGATCTCCTTCTTCTTGCTTTTGTCACATCCCCCTTTAATATTCCAGAGTAACATGGACATATTAATTCTTCTTTTAAGACCTGACACGCCTAGGGGGCTCCTTTATTGTCTTCGTATTCACACCTTTGCTCCTTTGTTCTGCTTGCTACACCTCATCTTTAATGGAGTCACTTAGTGCTTCAAATGCATTTGAGGTGTGTAGTATTGATCCCATTCCTTGAGTTTTAGGTATACATGGTTTCTTTGTGCCCTTCCTCTTTGAAGGAGGAGTAAACTCCCCCTCTTACTTCTCTCCTACAAATCCCTTCTCTGGATCTACTCTAGCTGGACCCTTGCATGTCTCATCTTCTTTATCCGCATCCACAGTTGTATCCTCTACTTCTTTTGTAGACCCATTCACATCATCACCTGCGAAGGCCAAACTAGTCGAGGGATCTCCATTAACAGTCGAGCTACTAGTTGACGCTACTATGCTTTTGGAATCAGACACTACTGCAGTTGATGTCGTCTTATCCTATTTATAACTAATCTTCACCTTCCATGTTTCAATTGCCCTCTTCTCCTTTGCACCCTCATGCACCTTCTCATCCTCACATTGGGTTGTGTTGTGGCTAAAGACTCGGCACTTAGAATATCTCACCAGATTGTGATCATACTATAATGTCACTGGGATCAGATTTCTACCTTTGACATTGAGCCAAACTGTTCTAGGTTTTGGCCCATTGACCTTCAACTCCATGAGTACCCTAGGATCCTCCCCTTCTAATGACCACTCATTGATGTGGAGCACCCTCCCAGTGTTGGCTGTGATTGTCCCAGCCGCTTTCCTCATCCAGGACCTCCCAATTGACCTAATCGTCACCCAGGAAGGAATCGTGTAGAAGGAATCTTTGCACACCTCATCCCCATGAGCATAGTGCTTTGCGATGACCAATTAGTGATCGAACCATCATGATCCCATGGCAAGGACCGCCTCTTTATTAGTTGTCATGGAGAACTGCATGAGAAAGGTACCATTTTCATGTGAGAGGAGCTCAAAAGAGCCTTTAGGTTTCCATGTGCGCTTGATACAGGCTAGAAGATGAGGGTAGAATGGTCTCTTGCCTAGGGGATACACCATGATTGTGTACTCCTAGATAATTTACAGCCTCTCGAATTTTGCCTCATCTAGATCGACATGGATTGCTCCTTTCTATGGTTCACTGGTTGCTTAAGGATCTGGTTCCATGACACTATGTTGCACTCTGTTCTTTTAACTCTACAAATCCTTTCTTGGATAGGTTCCCTTCTTCTCCTTCCTTCGCCCGAGTACTAGGGTTTGGCTCCGCGGAAGTCCCTCTGGTGGCTTTTCGTGGTGGGGTGGTTTGGGTGTTGGGTGGTGGTGGTGTGATGTGTGGGTGGAAACCAACAACTAGGATGGTTGGGGTCATTGGCACCATGGTTCGGGCTGCCCGAAGATCGCCTAAGCAATCACCCAGAGTGGCAACCCTAGGAGATGCCCACTTTTTTTTATCATTTTTGTATGTATGTATGTATGTGTATGTATGTATGTATGTATGTATTGAAATTAGGTAAATATATTCCAACCCCACCTACAACAATAGGAGGTCAAATATTACATTTCTCCCAACACTACCTCCCATCAACGCATACAACTCAAACAACTATCTAATTTGTAGCTTACACTTGACCCATTTACAATTTTTTACAACAATAGATTTTACTTTTTTAGCTGAACTCCCATGCTTTCTACCATTCTATTCATTCCATATATGAAAACAAAGTGCAACAAATAACATTCTATTCAGATCCTTGTTTCTTCATCCCTTTATCATCAGTTTTGCATCATCCTTCAATGATATTTGCAATTTGAATGCCTTGCAAATAAAGCTCTATACTTCCTTTGTGAATTTGCAGAAACCCATCAAGTGATTATGGGACTCCTCCTCATTAAACAACAACCAAGTAGTTGAACTATCTTGATTCCATCTGTGTATTTTATCTAGTGTAGACAATGTGCCATGCATGATTTTATAAACACACATGTTCCATTTAGGAACATATTTTGCACCCCATACATGTTCAAAAACTTTGTCTTTTGCATCTCTAGTTCTTGAGTACATGTTCAAAAAATTTATCTTTTGCATCTCTAGTTCTTGTTGCCTCTCAAAGATCCCTTCAAGTCTTTTAGGTGCCATCCTCCAACTTCATAGGGGTCAAATAAATTTTTTGTTTTCTGTCATAACTCTCGCATAACATTGATTGTGCTTGAATATCACTTTTTGGTATTTGGCTAAAAGTCTAGGCCATGTGGATATCTCTCCCTCATCCACTTCCCCCACAATGAGGCACCTTCTTGATATTTTATTATTCTTCTCAAAGTCCCCTATTTTGCAATGTCTCTAGGATCTTTTAATTTCAGACCTCCTTCCTCCTTCGGTAGCACCCATCGAGCATAACTAATAGGATGATATTCCCCTGCCCATAGAAAATTCAATAGTTTCATTTCTATCCTATCAAGAATGGCTCCCAAAATTTCTCCTTGTTGAGCCTAGAAGATGAGAAGACCCTCCAATGAAGTCTTTGATTTATGTTGCCCTACTAGCCATAAAAGTCTTTTGTGTAGGCCATCTTCCTATAATTTCATCAACTCTATCAATGCAATCAGTAAAGTTCTTCACATGTAGATTCCCTCCAGTAAGAGGAAACCCAAAATATTTCATAGGAAGCCTGTGCAAATCCACTCCTATTGCATCCTATAATCTACCTTCATTTTAGTGACAATTTTTGGATAGAAAGAGGTGGGTTTTGTTTACATTTATGCACATCCTGGTCAGTTGTCTGAACTCCCTAAGCAGAGTTTTCAACACTTCTAATGTTTTGGGCTTAGCTTCCAAAAATACAATAAAATTATCGAAAAAAATCAGAAGGCTCATTACCTTCATTCCATGCATTGTATATGGCTTGATAACCTTCCTCTATTTTTCTTTCTTCATCTTCTGTGTAAAGTATTCCATGACCATTGTGAAAAGAAGGGGAGAAATAGTTTCACCCTATCGCAAACCATTACACCCTTTGAACATACATGTTGACATGTCATTAACAAGGCTAGAATAGCTCATTGTTTCCACACACTGTATCATCCATCTAATCCACTATGCACTAAAACCCATTTGCTGCATAATACACCACAATTTGTCCCATCTGACACTATCTTAAGCCTTGGACACATCAAGTTGTAGGCATGATTTCCTACTTCCTCGCATAACATTATAGTCAAGAAGAAATTCACTAGACATAAGGGCACAATCACAAACAATCCTTCTTGAGACGAAAGCTCCTTGATTTTTAGAAATAAGGTACAGGAGGACAAGCTTTAATCTAGATGCTAGAATTTTTTCTATAATTTTCTACTGCACAAAACAACAGGCTATAGGTCTAAAACCAGCAAGAGAAGCAGTGATCTTTTTCTTCACTATCATTACAAGAAAAGAATGATTCACCTGTCTCACCATAACATATGACACCAAATCTTCCTTAATTATGTTCCAAGCCTTCATGCAGAAGAATCCATTAAAGCTGATTGAACCAGGTGTTATATTGCAACCAATACCCCATAGAGCCTCTTTTATTTCTTTCTCATTCACCTCCCTTGTGAGAATGTTGTTTTGTGTGCCAGTGAGTTTAAATTTCTAGTTCATTTATTCATCTTCTATTGGTTCAAAAAAATTTTGTTGCAAAGTGAGCTATAGAACTGGATAGCTTGTTCTCTAGAGCTTCATGTTTGTTCACCGCCCTTCCCTCTACACCAATCAACTTAGAGATGATATTATTTGCCTCCCTCCTTTTAACTACCAAATGATACAACTTGGTGTTTCTATCACCATCCTCCAACCACTTCTCCTTACTTCTTTGCTAGAAATTATTTTCCTCAGCCTTCTTTAGGTCTCCCAACATTCTCAACTCATCATCTTTCTTGATCAATTCTTCATTAAGTGGATCTGAAAGAATTAGTTTCCTCACATTCGCATACTTCTTATTTATCTCTTATATCATGTTAGGAATGGTCACTTATACCTTAGCCCATCTCTTCAAACTTTCTTTGGTATTTGCAAGTTTCTTGGAAAAAACAAACATTGGGTTCCCTCTAACCTCAACTTTCTAGTTGTGTTTGATGATGTCATAAAATCTACCCAATAATTTAGGAATCTGAAAGGCTTTCTTTTTTGTTTCTTTTTAGATATTTGTAGCATTATAGGTGTGTGATCGCTCAAATATGATCCTCCTTCCTTTTCCTGAACATTTGGGAACATCTATAAAGCTAAACCTCATTCACTAGTGCCCTGTCAAGCCTGCTAGCAATCCTGTCCTCTGGTTTCCTTTCATTGTTCCATATAAATAGGTCACCACTTATCATGGGAATGTCAAACATCTCATCTTTTTCAATAGCAAGACTAAAAGCATCAATCACTGAGTTCAGTACAGGTCAGCCTCCCCATTTCTCATCCTAAAGTCTGACATTGTTAAAATCACCAATCTCTAACTAGGGAGCCACCACTTGCCTTGAGATTATACCTATATCATTCCATAATTCCTTTCTTTGCTTTGCATCATTGTGAGCATAAACTGTTGTCATGCACATATAGTCCAGCTATGTTCCTACATTCAACAGTGATATACTGATCTGACATCATCCTTCTCATCACCTGCCAAGCATTTGATTTCCATGCCACACACACCCTAGCTAGATTGGTGTGTTCCAGATTAGACATATGTTCCCACTCTTGTGGAAACAGGTGACTGATGCTACATTTAATCTACTTCTAAATTTTGGTTTCAACTAAAGCAACAAGGGAAGTACCACTAGAATTAACCCATTCCCAGATTTCTTTTTTCTTGTACCTATCACACCCTCCCTTAATATTCCATAAGAGAACACACATATTATCAGTTTTTGTCATTTCTATTATGCCTTGTGGGATCCTTTTTACTGGCCTTCCTCCCATCTTTCTTGTCCTTCTGACTGACGAGTTCCTCCTCTTCTTGGTCAGATTCACTCAATGTGTCAAAGTTGTTTGATGTGTCAAGGATGGTGCCCATCTCCTGACTCTTAGAAATTCCAGTCTTCTTGTACCCGTTCTTCCACTTGGATGACGTAAAATCCCCTTCCCCCTTCTCTTCATGTATATCAATGGTTGTTATTGTATATTCCTTAGGATTCCCAGACTATTATACTTCAGAAACCTTGTTGTTGCTAGTATCCTCCTTTGTCCCCCTATTGGGAGTGTTCGCCATTGGTAGTGGATCCACTATTGCTGCTGCTTCTCCACTCATATCCTCCTTATGTATGTCCACCTTTTCTTTCCATACCTTCTTTGCTCTTCCATTTTCAGCCTTGTATTCATGTTGTTTAGCATCATTGTCGCAGTTGTCTTCCCCATGTCCAATGGTACAACATCTATTGCACTTGATCGCAACATAGTCAAACTCAAATTTCACAGGGATCATATCCCTACCACGAATGTTGAGCCAACCTATATTTAGTATTTAATCTTCCACTCACAGCTCCACCAAGACTCTAGATTCTTCCTTCTCTAATGCTCAGTCATCAACATGCAACACTTTCCCTACCCAGCAGTGATCGTACCGACAGATCTCCATGTATGTATGTATGTATGTATGTATGTATGGGATAAAGAGAGGCACTCTCACCCCCTCTCCAATGCATGTGACGGAGGTCGAACGTCCGAGAGGGTGGTAATTAAGAGAGAAGATTTCTCTCTCCCTCTCCCATACCAGTGATAGAGGATGAATGACTGGGCAGGTCATAAATCGATGTGGCAACTGGGATTCAAACCCAGGTCCCTTTGTTAGGGGACACCACGAATGACCACTTGACCCACACCTTACCAGCATGTATGTATGTATGTATGTATGTATGTAAGTATGTATGTATGTATTGGATTAACAGAGAAATATTTCTCACTCCCTCCCATGCCTGTTGAGGAGGCCAGACATCCGGGAGGGTGGTAAATCAAGGAGGCAACTATTGGTATGTATGCCCTGAGCGCCAATCATGAGATGATTGGTGGGATACATTAAGATTGATTTGATAAACATCAAAGGAAATCTTCCAATTTTTTCTGGTTCAGTCATATGAGATAGTGATAGAACAGATTGAATGTCTAGAGAATGACAATACTCAATGACGTATTCTTTCAGGTTAAGGACCTGAACGATGAGATCATACAAATGCTAAGAGTTTGTACATTCTTGTTATGTCCCTAGTCCGATGTCATTGTGGAAGGTAGATAGATAGCAATGACACACAAGACTAGATTGTGGTGTTGGTTGATGATAGAATCTCATTAGTCATGATATAGAGATATCAAACCAAACACATAGGTACTTGTTAGAGAACAAGTGTTCCAGAAAGACCCACCATGAGTTGGACACAAGGAACCATGACATGGTAGTCACAGTCAGTACTCACAGTGATGGTGGTGAGTGTGATTCTTAGACCTGAAATCACTACACTCGACACATGTCATTGGGCACACTTTGACATCATCAAACGCAATCATGAAACATGGGTTGTTATAAAGGTGATGATTGGGTGGCTTTGACACATGGGGCTTTTGAGGGGTGAGTGATAGATATGGGATTTGTCCCTCCTGAGGGAGTTTGATATCCAAGGCCACTTGATGAGTAGGATTGAGATAGGCGTGCGCACGCATGTGTGAATCAGTATGTGATATTGATGTCATACATATCTCGTTCAATCTACTCTGAGATCAAGAAAGTGAATGAATGCTGACAAGATGATTGTTCCATGCCTCAAGATCATTCGGGATGTCAGTGACAAAGGAATTATACATTCACTGTAACACCATTCACGGATTGTAGGATTGAAAGTTGTTCTCCAACTTTCTACTCTCACTTGGGTAGCACTGATGTGTGACTAGGCACCGCACTTTTCTTATGAAGTCATAAGTGTTATGGACTTTCACTGCCAACATGAAATGGACCTGCAGGGTCACACACATAGGATTTAACCTGGAAGAGGAGTTTTGTCCACAAGAAATGTTTAGATTGATTGCTAAAGGAGTTTAGTCGTTCAATTAAACACTCAATCAATTGATAGCTCAATATCATATTGTTCAAGGTGTTGGACACATTGATTGGAGTATTAGATTGATTGAAATCGCAATTGAATGATTTTGCACAACCTGCACTCCCAACCGATCTGTTCATGTGATGAACCGGTCGGATGAGGTTGCTGAACCGGTCGGCTCAAGTGTTGAGCCGATCGACTCAAGATCAGGGTGATCTGATTGCTTCAAGTGTTGGAACAATCAATTTAACTGGTGCAACCGAGCAAGTTGGGAAAGTAGGATTGGTGAGAATTTTCTTTGCATTTAACTTGCCCAATTTGATTGGAACAAGGATTGGTATTCGATACCAATTAGAAACAAAAGAAGGAAAGTCAATCGGGAACCGACCAGGACCACCAACCGACCTGTTCACTTGTGAACTGACCGGTTGAGGTGTCCCAACTGACCGGTTCACTTGTGAACCGACCAGTTTAGGTCCCCAACCAACTGTTTCACTTGTGAAATGATCGGTTCAGGTTACGAGTTGGTTGCTTTTTTGGAAAATCATGAACCCTTCTACTCCTGCTTTTAGTCCCATATTTCTGGGGACAGAGAACCCCTGTCCCATGACCTGCCTATATATATAGGGGTATTGGGGGCTTCTCAAAGTACAACTCAGTGCAACCAGTTGCTCTGCAAAGTTGTCGTTCTCTCTAGTTTTGGTAACTAAGAGAGAGCCCGAGCAAGTGCTACCCGCAAAGGGAGGTGCAACAAGGGAAAGACAACTGCAATTGCAACTAGAGGCAGGAGAGTGTGTTGTTGACTAGTATGTCAATAGGAGGGTGAGACTCCTTCTAATTCCTTGTGGGACAAGGATATTGGAGTTCCAGGTGGTCCGTGTGGACTACTTCAGAGGCGGGAGGATTCTACCGCTTAGGAGGACAACTGTCAACTCGACAGTCTGGTGAGACCAGGAGTCGTCAGTCCCGGTGTGACCAGGAGCTGCACAGACACCGTCGAAGACCGGAGTTGAAGATCGCGCAAGGCGCGAGGTATTGTCGCCGAGCAAGCCTCGGGACAAGGTATGATTCCACACACCATCCTTTCTTATTATATAGACGTTGACGTGTTTCCTTGTTCATGGTTTGGGGGAGAACAGTTTTGTTTCTGTTGCCTTCTCTGCCTCCCCTAAAACCCAATAGTGGTATCAGAGCCACGTCAACCGCTCTATATTTTAGGAATATCGATATGATCAATTTTGGTTTGTCGCCTTTATTTATTGCATACGATGTGAATAATATTGGATTTATGCATGTCCAATCCTAAATCCACAAATCCCAAATTACATATATGATATGTATTATTAATGCACTCGATACACGTCGCCCTTAAATGAGTTTTGTGGTGGATGTATAGCGTGGTTATGGCCAATAAACCCTATCTGTGTATGGTTGTATGTGGTTGCTTGCATCTCGATCTGCGCACCGATCTTCCCTCTCCTATTCCTGATGTAACTCAAAATAATTTGAGATTCTTTCCTACCTTTGCTCCCCCCGAATATAACTCGGGGTTTCCCTTTTAAGCAATGTAAAATTAGGATAGATTTTATTTCCTGATATGTCAAAGAATGGAGGACATCGAGATGACAGCTGAGACGATCGGTTCAAGGAGTGAACCGATCGGTCGAGGAGCGAGACGAGAAGGAGGCGGCCATGACGAGATGCACGACGACCAGGCGAACCGATCAGTTGGAGGAGCCAACCGATCGGCTGGTGGCATGCAGACGATCGGGCCGGGATGAGCAGTCATTCATATGATGAGTTGATCTACTCAGAAGGCATAGCATAGAGTTCATCTTGTACAGGTTGCATGTGATGTAGACCTAGATGATCGTGATTCCTCTTGGCTCGAGGAATCACATTAGGATTGCCATAATCATTGCTTTTATCGTTTTGCATGTTTTATGTGGGATATATCATGTATATGATACATACTATGTATTGTGGTGATTGGATATGTATATGTATATAAAAACCAAATCCCTCATTAAAATATTAAGTCTTATATGCCTTCCATTAGCGGCACACATGAAAAGCTTGATCGACCAAGCGTAGGTTACGCCAAAGCGTGGTGCACCGTCTACCTTGTGGAAGTGTGAAGGGTAGACGTGCAGGTTCTGCCAAAGCAGGGTGCATGTTTACCATGTCAGCTTTTGGGTTAGACTTAACTGGTGATTCTTAGAGCGTCTAAGCCCAGAGGCAAGGAATGTTCATGGCAAGGTGTTGTGCATGTTCATTCAACAAGAGTTGCATATGCTGCAATTGGCAAAAGTTGCCTACCTGAGAGATCTAAGTTGTGGGTGACAACCAAAGCTGGTCCATAACTTAGAGGATTTCACGATCTTGCCCACTAGAATGTTGTACGCTGCAATCTTCCGAATTGATGGTGAGGGCTATCAATTTGAAGTAAAATACTGGGAGCGATAATTAATTAAAGGCCTAATTATATCGTCAATTTTTCAAATCAATGAAATAAGTCAAAAATGAGTTTTTGGACTAAAATTGCATATTTCCTTTTGTTAAAATAAATGGTTAATCAACAATAATCACTTTATTTGCGATCGGTCTTTGAGACCAACAAATTAAATTGGAATAATTCCATGACTGGTTAGGAGGATGAGAAGTGTTATCAATCATAGAGAGAAAGCTCTAAGTCCTAATTATACCAGAACCAGATGAACTCGATCCCACCACATCAATGGCTGAAAGTATGCTTATGGAAGCATACTGAGGAAGACATTGATGAGGAGTGCTTGATGTTGTGTTCTCTGAACTATGAGTTGTAGAGACAACATGAGGCATATGATGTCTCCAAGACATTGTCCTAGTATGTCATGATAGAAGGAGATCCAGTAAGGTATTCACACACTCAATGTGATTAGGTATGTGGAAAGACCTGACTAAGAAGGATTCCTTATGAGCCAAGAGTTGGATATTGGTATGATACTGCAAATGTTGTGAGAGTCATACAATTCATGATAAGCTACAACATGAAAAACTTTGACAAGCGTTGACAGAGTTGTTGGACATGTTGAGGATAGTAGAGGAAAAGATGAAGAAAGACAAACCATAATCTTTGATGTGATCAAAGAGAAAGGAAATTCTTAAAGGCAAGGATAAGGGCAAAGCAAAGAAGTGTTCTGATGCTAACCAACAATCCAAGCCGTCTTCAGCCTCAAGGCACACGGGGAAAGGGTGTTTGAGGGATTGCCCTCTATATCTGGAAGAATAAAAGAAGATGCATCAGGGGATGGAGATCTCCACCTAAGGTATCATGAAATGAACCACTTCTTTATCTGAGGTATATGATACCAAGATATGGATCTATCATATATGATATGCAAGATCCGCAAAGAAGTGATGGCCTTTGTGAAAGGACCAAGAAAGGAGTACCCATCATTGGAGCAAGTGTTTCTGCCATAGATAGGAGTATGTTTTAATTTATTTCAGCCTAAAGGGCACGAAATAGAGTTGGGAACTGTTATTTCATATATTTCCAATAGATAGAAACACTTTATTTTTCCATATTGTATGACAATGATGGCAATTAATAAAGTTGATGTTTCAATCTTAAAGATATGATCTTTGTGGCAATGCCTTTTTTATCTTGTGATACATGGTATGCATAAGATGAAACGATACCTAAAGTTATTGATAACTCAAACAATCAAATTAGCATCAATCATGAGAAATTCATTTCTAGTTTCCATGTGATGGATAAATCTAGGTTCTTTTGGTTAGAGAACCAGTAAGAGACATGAATCTCTTGTACATGATTAATCAATCTTCACTAATGGTAGTGGGAGAATGATTATCCTATTAGGTATAATACATGTGATGTATTTACATACCTATTGGAGAGAATGCTAATACTTCAAACGGTGTTTAGAGAAATACCAATATGAATATCTTGAAGTGTTCAAGATTATCATAGATGAAGTGCAAATTTGGTGAAGTGTTAATTCTTGATGAGATCAATGAATGAAATACTTAGACCAAATGTTTGAGATCCTTATGAGTGATTATGATAGTGTATCATAGTGAACTCATGATTAAGTCATGGTGATGTCTAAATCAAGAAGCAATCATACTCTAAGGAGTTAGAGAATGATTATCAAATAATTGAATTCTTCTTAATGAAAGAATACCCCACACTAATAAAGGACATTAAGAATCACAAGGAGTTGTGAGTTCTTATATCCTTGACAGATACACCTCAATTATCTATGTGATGAGTTGGTCATGTGATGAGTCAACTATCTAGATGAATATGAGGAACCAAATTTTGAGTTATGGTTTATGACCATTACATCCTAAATGACATCCATGTAAACCATAAGGTATGACCTTGATGGTAGCACTCATTGGGATGAAATCCATAAGTGTGAATAAGTCTTAAGTGTTAAGACACATGGATAACATTTTGAGAAGGATGATGCTTGTTGATTGCAACTTAATGACTAAAACATTTAGCATAAGGATACTAAAACCGCATTCCTATGAGGAATAAAACAAGGATGTGTATGTGACACAACCTATAAGGTTTATGAATCCACTAATGCAAATGAAGTCTATTAGTTACAATGGACTAATCAATGTGATTGATTGAGTACAAGAAACTCAGAATTGGATCTTTACTTTGATGATATAGTCAAAGGGTTTGACTGATACATCAAAGATAAAGAAGGGATCTGTGATTTAGTGGGAGCGTGTTCACATTCCACATGTTGATGTGAAATGGAAATGTTCTAGATTGGAAATCCAAGTGGAAATTATCTTTAAGGAAGATAGAGATGTTTCCTATGTGATAGGAATAGAGATCTATAGAGATAGTTCTCGAAAACCTCTTGACCTGAAAAGAGAAAGCATACATTGGCAATCTGTACTGAAGGGTTCAGTATGCACTAATTTAGTGGGAGAAAACTTGTCCATGATACATGGAGTTAATATCCCAAGGCCAAATGTCCAATTCTTATGAAGAATGGGAACACTAAGAATAGATATGGATCTATCATGTATGTAATCATCCCATTATATTGCATTCATGGACATGGCAAGAATAAAATGCATTCATCATCTTGTATGTAGGACATGACAATATGATGTGCTCATCCTAATAACTCGTATGTGGGACATGATGAGTGGATGTCTGTCTACTTCCAGTAAGGTTTACTGGAATACCATGAGAACTTGATAAGTACTTGAGAAGTACCGGTTCTATGGAGATAAGGAAGAGTTCAATGTAAAGAGTTACATTGATGCGAACTTCTGAAAGGACAGAAAATTAATCGCAAAAACATATATATAAGATATATAAAAGTGAAAGTTTGTTGATGATTGGAAATGTTTCAATAAAACCATTTAAAAGGAAATTTCGAGTATCTATGCATTAGAGAACAACAGTAGATACTATATGGATCTGGAAGTTCATGATATGACCTTATATATATTCTGCTCATTGATGACAAGTATGGAATCCTTGATCATGCAATGTGGCTAAAGGTTAGCAATGGAATACTAGATCGCATATTACGACAACTCCATCTCATACATCTGACGTACATCGAAGAGATGAGAGACAAGAAATTTATACTGACTTTGGCAAGGTGTTAACATTACTCACTATGATTGCATAAGAGCACAGTAACATGTGGGACATGTTTCAAGATCACTATGAATATGATTCAAGGGTGATTGGCTCATAGTGCAAGTGGGAGTCTGTTGGTATGTATGCCCTGAGAGCCAATCATGAGATGATTAATGGTGGGATACATTAAGATTGATTTGATAAACATCAAAGGCAAGCTTCCAATTCTTTTTGGTTTAGTCATATGAGATAGTGATAGAACAGATTGAATGTCTAGAGAATGACAATACTCAATGACGTATGCTTTCAGGTTAAGGACCTGAACGATGAGATCATACAGATGCTAAGAGTTTGTACATTCTTGTTATGTCCCTAGTCGGATGTCATTGTGGAAGGTAGATAGACAGCAATGACACACAAGAGTAGATTGTGGTGTTGGTTGTTTACAGAGTCTCATTAGTCATGATATAGAGATATCAAACCAAACACATAGGTACTTGTTAGCGAACAAGTGTACCAGACAAACCCACTGTGAGTTTGACACATGGAACCATGACATGGTAGTCACAGTCAGTACTCACAGTGATGGTGGTGAGTGTGATTCTTAGACCTGAAATCATTGCACTCAACACATGTCGTTGGGCACACTTTGACATCATCAAACGCAGTCCTGAAACATGGGTTGTTATAAAGGTGATGATTGGGTGTCTTTGACACATGGGGCTTTTGAGGGGTGAGTGATAGATATGGGATTTATCCCTCCTGAGGGAGTTTGATATCTAAGGCTAATTGATGAGTTGGATTGAGATAGGTGTGCGCACGCATGTGTGAATCAATATGTGATATTGATGTCATACATATCTCGTTCAATCTACTATGAGATAAAGAAAGTGAATGAACGTTGATAGGATGACTGTTCCATGCCTCGAGTTCATTCGGGATGTCAGTGACAAAGGAATTATATATTCCCTATAACACCATTCATGAATTGTAGGATTGAAAGTTGTTATCCAACTTTCTACTTTCACTTGGGTAGCACTGATGTGTGACTAGGCACCGCTCTTTGCTTGTGAAGTCATAAGGGTTATGGAATTTCACTGCCAACGTGAAATGGACCTGCAGGGTCATACACATAGAATTTAACCTGGAAGAGGAGTTTTGTCCACAGGCAATGTTTAGATTGATTGATAAAGGAGTTTAGTAGTTCAATTAAACACTTAATCAATTGATAGCTCAATATCATATTGTTCAAGGTGTTGGACACATTGATTGGAGTATCGGATTGATTGAAATCACAATTGACTGATTTTGCACAACCTGCGCTCCCAACCGATCTGTTCATGTGATGAACCGGTCGGCTGAGGTTGCTGAACCGGTCGACTCAAGTATTGAGCCGATCGGCTCAAGATCAGGGTGAACCGATTGCTTCAAGTGTTGGAACGATCGATTTAACTGGTGCAACCGAGCAAGTTGGGAAAGTAGGATTGGTGAGAATTTTTTTTGTGTTTCACTTGCCCAATTTGATTGGAACAAGGATTGGTATTCGATACCAATTAGAAACAAAAGAAGGAAAGTCAATCGGGAACCGACCAGGACCACCAAACGACCGGTTCACTTTTGAACCGACCGGTTGAGGTGTCCCAACTGATCGGTTCAGGTCCCCAACCAACCGTTTCACTTGTGAAACGATCGATTTAGGTTGGGAGTTGGTTGCTTTTGTAGAAAATCTCGAACCCTTCTACTCCTGCTTTTAGTCCCATATTGTCGGGGACAGAGAACCCTGTCCCATGACCCACCTATATATATAAGGGTATTGGGGGCTTCTCAAAGTACAACTCAGTGCAACCAGTTGCTCTGCAATGTTGTCATTCTCTCTGGTTTTGGTAACCGAGAGAGAGCCCGAGCAAGTGCTACCTGCAAAGTTTGGTGCAGCAAGGGAAAGACAACTACAGTTGCAACTGGAGGCAGGAGAGTGTGTTGGAGACTAGTACGTCAACAGGAGGGTGCGACTCCTTTCAATTCCTTATGGGACAAGGAGATTGGAGTTCCATGTTGTCCGTGTGGACTACTTCAGAGGCAAGAGGATTCTGTGGCTCAGGAGGACAATTGTCAACCCGACAATTTGGTGAGACCAGGAGTCGTCAGTCCCAGTGTGACCAGGAGCTGCACAGACACCGTCGAAGACCAGAGTTGAAGACCGCGCAAGGCACGAGGTATTGTCACCGAGTAAGCCTCGGGACAAGGTATGATTCCACAAACCATCCTTTCCTATTATATAGACATTGACGCATTTCCTTGTTCCGGGTTTGGGGGAGAAACTTTTTGTTTCCACTGCCTTCTCTGCCTCCCCTAAAACCCAACAACAACTTGTTACAACTTGTTCCTAGCTTTACTGGTAATCCTAGAGACTTAAGATAATCTTAATGCTTGTCATGCTTTTGTTAGTAATATTTTATCTTATGTTTTATCTTAACTTTGTTAACATTAAATACTTATTTGGACAATTCAGAATCATGACTTAAGTATACTATAAAGATATGAGTTGGAGTTAATATATCATTAATCCATACATGTATGAAAGAAGAGAGTTATTGATATTGGAGGAAAAAATTATAAATATTTTTTTATTTTAGAATATTATAAAAATAATAAATCAGGATTTTATATAATTCAATTACAAATCAAAAAATAATAATGAACCAAATCGGAGTTAAAATGAGAGAGTTATGCCCTTTTTAGTAAACATGTACAATGTGCAGTGACCATGACGTTGCATCATCTGTCATGACCGCGATCGATGCCTCTATTGTGATGTTGCATCATGTGACCCGATGTTGTGACCAAGATTCTACATCATGTGATACAACCACGACCAATACTGTGACCGTGATGATGCGTCGTGTGTCGCGATCGCGACTGATGCCGCCTAGGACAGCCAATCATAAAACGATAATATCCCAGGCTATACTTATTGGTTTTCAATGAAACAGAGTACCTTAGAACTGCGGTTCGATCCTCTATCATCTTAGACATCTTAATATATGAGAGGGTTACCTAGAAGGAAATTTTTGGGCAATTTTTGGGGAAGAATGTGAAGAATAGTAGAAATCCAAAAGGGTTGCCATAGATTCGAATTGGTAAGTAGTTTGAACCGTCAATTCTTCCTCACCCTCATTTCCCCTTATTCATAATCCCTAATCCAATTAATTTGAAGTTTGGCTTAACCTCCAATTTTCATGTTCTACCTACATCAAACCATCTTTAGGGTTGAAAGGAAGAAGAAACTGGTTATTTGCTAGAGTCTTGATATGTATTCAAGCTTTTCAGAGATGGGATACGTTTTTAAGGTATTTTCACACCTTAGGGTGAGTGGGTACTTCCTTCAAACAGTAGATTGCACAAAAATGAGTTAAATCGTCAATAATTTTCAATTTCTTAGTATGTGAGTACAAACCTTAAATGGTCTATTTGATCTAGCTTTTGCAAGTCGATATGAAATGGATTATCTATCTATTGTGATGAATTTTAGATGATGAAATAATATTATAAATGGGTACAATCCATATAAATGATAATTCTTAAAGTATTTGTAGAGGTTATAAGAGTAAACTAAAATTTAGGGTATTCGTCTATGACTAAAATTGTTGTATAATTGAATAAAGAAGTTTGCCTATTTGAAGCTCCTTGCATAAGAATGATTGTTTTATTTGTATGTTTATTACATATATGACAAATAAGATCTTGCATTTCATTTGATGATATCAATGTTTTCTTGATATATTAGTAAGGAGGGTGAAACCCTTAATGAATGGAAAGTTAAAGGTTTGCAAATAGACATCTTAATTCAATGTTATTCATAATGTATGATGCTTTAGTAAATGGCATGGAAACCCTAGTTCAGTTCATTATAGGGCTTCATATATATATTCAATTATATGTGAACTGCTGAGAGAAATCTTTATTCAATGATGTTATGATGTATTAAATCCTTATGTGAGTCATGTGATAAGTGAATGAGGTAAATGAAACCCTAAGGATAGGGTGTTCAGTGAATCAAGTATTGTGATATTAATGTTTCTCAGTATGAGATGTGGTAATGCTTTACAGATCAGTTGTGGTAAATGTTATCAGATGGTTTATGAAATGAACGGTTTACAAAGATGAACTAACATATGTTGATGTGATGATTGAATTGTGAATTTAAAGAGTGAATTAGACATGTAGCTACCCTGAACACAGTAGAATACTCGTAGGATGAGGCTTGCACTATTAGGAGGAAACAATTTCCTCACTGGAGGTAGTCCAGATCGAGGTAAGGTAGGGTGCACCAGTAGGGTGGGGGTATCTTGACCAGTAGGGTAGACTCCTTACAGTTGTGTGGTACCCAACACTAACTGGGGATGTCAGTGGTACCTGTGTTACATGTTGAGTGATCAGTGGTCAGTAGGTCCACTGATGAAAAATAATCATGAGGGCTTTGACTCGCCGCCTAAGTACCTAGGTTGACAGGTGGAGTCTAAGATATCTGGTGGTTCCCATTATCTTCCGACAGGCAGACATGTCGACGCCCGCTGTAGACAGGGTCTTACTCAAGAGATAGGCTTAGGAACCCGGGCATGCTTCTAAACCTTGTATAGTGAGATCGTAGCTTGCTGTGATTCTTTCACATGTTGTGGTACACCTCATGTGGGTTCAGGGAGTAATAAGATGAGTGAGAGGTTAAACAAGTGTACGCAGTTATTCAATTATTCTTTGTATGTTTTTGAACTATTAGTTCTCTTTATGATCAATCAAGCATGTTCATATATTGATTCACTATTGTAGATATCTAGAGTATCTTGAAATATTTTTGTTGGGGAATGATTAGTCTCCTTAAAGCTTACTGTTGTTATAATTGATATCAGTTGCTCAACAATATATTTGTAATTATAGAAGTGCTTTAAATTGTTTTCATGAAGCACTCATTCACTGAGTGAGTAGGCTCACCCCTCTACTCAAAAAAATTTGGGATAACTTGTGGATTGAAGATGTCAATGCATCAGAGTAGATCTGCCACAGGAATTATGTTTGATATTAGTTAAGTTCAGTCAGTCCCTTTCACTCTAGGCCCTTGTATAGATTTGAGAGAGTTGTAAATGATGATTTGTATCTTTGTTTCCTTAATAAGAGAGAATGTATGTGATTATCATGTCGTATGTATGTGGAAGTGTGAGAAAAAGAATGGATGTACGGATGTGTTCCATTAATTTTGAGATCATATTAGACTGATCAAAGTTTAATTCTCTTATAAGTTTGATTATGTGATTGAATGCGAGAAAATAAAGAGTTTGAAATGAAGGGAAAAAGTTGGGAGTGAACTTTGTATTAAGTATAATCCTCACACTTATGCCCTAATATCATGATTAGTGGTTATTGTGGGATGTGGGTGTAACATCTTGGTATTAGAGCTTAGGCTGAGTTGTCAGGGACCATTAGGATAGAAAGTCAGAGTTATAAGTTTGGCAGATAGGAGGTGATGTGTCTATAGCTCTGGGAGGTATGAGCATTTAGATACCCTGGCTAGGTATCTGAATACTTAGGTTAACTAGTATCAAGCTACTCTGTCTATTATTCTCTAGATGCCCTAGCTAGGTATGTAGAGGAAGGATGGGCTCGAGAGAAACCCTAGAAATCTTAGGGTTAGGAGACCAGAAAGTAATGAAGGAGTAAGAGATTAAACATAGAATGTGATTCAACTCTTGGTTTATATTGCTTCTTTGATTGTAGATCAAAAGAAATGCTATTGTATGTATGAATTCATATTATCAGTTTGTAGAATATGTATGGTTCTTTTAGATTGTTGTATATCATGGAGTTGATTCAGTTATTATTTGTATCAAGTAGACCATAAGTTATGTTTAAATGAGTTTTCCCTAAGTGGATATTCTTTCCACATATTTGAGATTAATAGGAGTTGGTTAATCCTAAGTAGCTCTTGGCTTCAGGACTGTAGGTTCGGCCTGGTCCAGCTGGAAGGGTGCGTTACTGGGATATAATGACTCCTGTTGAAAATATAATAAGAGTAGACTATGGATAAATTAGACCTACATCATAGTTAGAATGTACATACACTAAGATGTTGAAACATATGGGAAATATTAGAATAGCTAAGAATAAGTTGGAACTGATAGCTGAGGTCCAACTGTAAGGCATCATATGAGAAACCCTTAATTGGGAATAAAGGAACATGACATAAGGTTCAGATTAAGTTTAATGATTAGTATTATATGAACTCTAAATATGAAATATGGAAAAAATATGAGAAAAGTATGTAAGGGTCAAGATAGTAAGAATCAATCATGAGGAATGGATCATATAATTGAGTAAAATGCTTTTATGTACTCCAAAGAAAAGGGAAAATAGAAGAAAAAGGTTAAGTATACAATAAGTACATAGAAGTGAAGAGTCTTCAGAAGAGTTAAAGTAAAGAGAATTAGATGAACATGTAAATAATAAGACAAGGATAAGAAACTTAGTTATGAGAAAGGAACGACTAGGGAATGGTAGTGCTTGGGAGAGGGGGTGGCGGTGGCCGTGGCCATGGCGGTTGCATCTCAAGCAGTGCCTCACACAACAAACAATGCTTTACGTACCCTGGAGCAGAAGCCTCATCACCATATGTCCATTTGTATGCACCACAACCTGCCACAACCAACAGAGATGTCCATGCTGCCTCCAAAAAAGATACCAGTTCCCCTAGATCGTATGCAGCGGAGACTGCAGGGACTGACCCTAGGGTGCCGCCGGTGATCCAGTGCGTATCGCCAGAAATGCTTCGACCTGAGGACGTCTCCATCGATTGCTTTGGTCCCCTGTTTTCAATCAAAGTGAACCCGGACAAGCTCCAACACCTCCGGGAACCTTGGATATTTGTTGTAATAGTCAAACCGATCGGCATTAACATGGGTTTCTAAGCTCTGATCAATAGGATGCAGATCATATGGTCTCCCACAGAGATGTTTCGTGCCATCAACTTGGAGCATGGATATTACATTATCCAACTTGCTAACCATGAAGACTTCCTGAAAGCCATGACTGGCGGGCCATGGACCATCTTCAGCAACTATCTCTTAGTGTAGTCCTAGAACCCTAGCTTCTGCCCCTCGGATCCCATACCCAGGCGCTTGGTGGTGTGGATCAGGGTGTCAGAACATCCGGTGTTTCTCTATCAAACCTTCCTCCTCACTCGGATTGGCGACCTGGTAGGGACAACCATTAAGATCGATGACACGACCACAGAAGGCAACCGGGGAAAGTTTTCCCGTATAGACATGGAAGTGGATACATCCAAGCCGCTGCTACTGGCTATCACCCTAAACGGAGAACAGTTTCAGATTGAATATGAAAGCATGCCTGTGATCTATATGCGGTGCGGATGCGTCGGCCATGCCAACAAGGAGTTCACGTTTGTCCCCTCCTTTACACCACTAGACCCTTAATCATCGACAATGGTTGCTCCTCTTGTTGCTTCTCCTCAATACTCCCAAGCCATCCATGCTAAGAGGCTAGAGCACCACCCAGCTACCAAGAAGGTAGATGGCCATAACAAGCCCCCTCCCACTGAACCACCTCCTTTGGCCCCTACAGATCAACCGAACGAAGATGGACAATGTCAAGTTAGTAATTATGGGGACTGTGTAACCGTCGTTAGTAGGAAGAACAAAAAGAAAGGACAAGACAAGCCCGACTGCCCAAGACGTTGCAGATTTATCTAAGCAGACTAGCCAGAAGTGGAGAACTACCCAGAGCCACAGGACACAACAGTCATACTCGTCGATGAAAATATGAGTGACGGCCGGGACATGTTTGGCAGCACAACACCACATACTTCGGCTCCTCTTGGCCAATCCTTCCATTGGGGGGATAGAGGAGTGGGTAACGGTGGAGTTCTTCTTCACAGCAGAAAGGTGATCTATCAGCCCATTGTTACCAGCCCCGACAGGGAAAGGAAGAAAGGCAAGATTTCCCAAGATATGTCGGGTCTTAACAGCGACATCGAGGCCCAGCGTACCCTTACATTTGACAGTGCAAGTCAGGATATGGAGGAGACACCTCCAACCAGTGATGGCGAGCATGTGGGGCTCAGTGCCGCCACTCATTAAACCTCCTTCCCTTATGGTGAACATTCTTTGTTGGAATGTCCAAGGAGCCAAATCCAAGGACAAAATGCATCTCCTCAAAGAATTCATAACTATGTACAAGATTCATCTTCTAGACTTAATTGAAATAAGATGCAGTGGCACCACTACAATGAACATCATCGGCCAACTTGGATATTCTACTTCACATCGTGTAGAAGCTTTGGGTTTCTCGGGTGGCATATGGCTCCTCTGGGATACTACTCATTGCGCCCTTAAGGTTATAGCCAACCACAGACAGTTTATTCATTGTTGCATCAATGGGTAATGGCACGCTACCTTTGCGTATGGTAGCCCAAACCCCGCGAAGAGGCCTTTCCTCTGGAGGCGCCTCCAAAAACTCTCACTGTACACATGGAGCATGGGTTGTGATGGGGGACTTAAACACTATGCTTGATTGCTTAGAAAAATCTGGCAGTAGATTCTTCGACCATAGAGCTAGTAATTATATGTTCAAAGATACACTCCTCCACACTGGCCTTCAAGAGGTCAAAGCTAAGGGCCACTTCTATACCTTCAAATGACTGAATGTTCACAAGAAGCTCGATCGGGTTGTAACAAATGCAGATTGGCTAGAACTTGGCAGTAGCTATACAATCTCCGTCCTTTCGAGACTGTACTCAGACCATAACTTTCTCCTTGTCTCACAACATTCCTCTAGGAAATGAGGGCATCCCTTTCGTACCAAGGCGATCTAGAGCATGCTTCCTACTTTGAAGACTAAGCTCCTAC
Organism: Alisma plantago-aquatica; assembly: GCA_963693085.1. NCBI lineage: Eukaryota > Viridiplantae > Streptophyta > Magnoliopsida > Alismatales > Alismataceae > Alisma > Alisma plantago-aquatica. The sequence goes on along the minus strand of OY856413.1, from coordinate 184,690,044 downwards.
CACATTGGGACAGCCGCAATCCCTTCACCTCTGCCCTGCCTTCTTTCCAGGATGTTGCTACTGCCTGGGAATCCTCACACCTGAAGAAATCAAGAAAGGAGAAATACTCCATCCTTCATCAATTGGATAAATGTCAGGTATCTGTTGGGTTTTATAGGGGAGGCAGAGAAGGCAGCGGAAACAAAAAATTTTCTCCCCCAAACCCGGAACAAGGAAACGCGTCAACGTCTATATAATAGGAAAGGATGGTTTGTGGAATCATACCTTGTCCCAAGTCTTGCTTGGTGACAATACCCCGTGCCTTGTGCGGTCTACAACTCTGGTCTTAGACGGTGTCTGTGCAGCTCCTGGTCACACCGGGACTGATGACTCCTCCTCTCACCGGACTGTCGGGGTTGACAGTTGTCCTCCTGAGCGGCAGAAACCTCCCGCCTCTGAAGTAGTCCACACAGACCACCTAGAACTCCACACTCCTTGTCCCATAAGGAAGTGGAAGGAGTTGCACCCTCCTGTTGACGTACTAGTCGCCAACACACTCTCCTGCCTCCAGTTGCAACTGTAGTTGTCTTTCCCTTGTTGCACCTCCCTTTGCGGGAAGCACTTGCTCGGGCTCTCTCTTGGTTACCAAAACCAGAGAGAACGACAACTTTGCAGAGCAACTGGTTGCACTAAGTTTTACTTTGAGAAGCCCCCAATACCCCTATATATATAGGCGGGTCATGGGATAGGGTTCTCTGTCCCCGGCAATATGGGACTAAAGCAGGAGTAGAAGGGTTCGAGATTTTCCACAAAAGCAACCAACTCACAACCTGAACCGATCAGTTCACAAGTAAACTGGTCGGTTGGGGACCTGAACGAGTCGGTTGGAACACCAACCGATCAGTTGGGATCCATGAGCCGATCGGTTCACTTCTGAACCGGTCGGTTCGTGGTCCTGATCAGTTCCCGATTGACTTTCCTTCTTTTGTTTCTAATTGGTGTCGAATACCAATCCATGTTCCAATTAAATTGGGCAAGTGAAATGCACAGAAAATTCTCACTGACCTGACTTTCCCAACTTGCTCGGTTGCACCTATTGAACCGATCAGTTCAACACTTGAACCGCTTGTTTCACTCTGTACATGAGCCGATCGGTTCAACACTTGAGCCGACCGGTTCAGCAACCTCAGCTGACCGGTTCAACACTTGAACCGATTGGTTGGGAGTACAGGTTGTGCAGAATCAGTCAAATGCAATTTCAATCAATCCAATACTCCAATCAACATGTCCAACACCTTGAACAGTATGATATTGAGCTATCAATCAATTGAGTGTTTAATTGAACTACTAAACTCCTTTAGTAATCAATCTAAATGTTGCTTGTGGACAAAACTCCTCTTCCAGGTTAAATCCTATGTGTGTGACCCTACAGGTCCATTTCACATTGGCAATGAAAGTCCATAACACTTATGACTTCACAAGCAAAGAGCGGTGCCTAGTCACACATTAGTGCTACCCAAGTGAAAGTAGAAAGTTGAAGAACAACTTTCAACCTACAATCCGTGAATGGTGTTACATTGAATGTATAATTCCTTTATCACTGATATCCCAAATGAACTCGAGGCATGGAACAGTCATCCTGTCAACATTCATTCACTTTCTTTATCTCAGAGTAGATTGAAGGAGATATGTATGACATCAATATCACATACTGATTCACACATGTGTGCGCATGCCTATCTCAATCCTACTCATCAAGTGGCCATGGATATCAAACTCCCTCAGGAGGGACAAATCCCATATCTATCACTCACCCCTCAAAAGCCCCATGTGTCAAAGCCACCCAATCATTACCTTTATAACAACCCATGTTTCAGGACTGTGTTTGATGATGTTAAAGTGTGCCCAATGACATGTGTTGAGTGTAGTGATTTCAGGTCAAAGAATCACACTCACCACCATCACTGTGAGTATTGACTGTGACTACCATGTCATGGTTCCATGTATCAAACTCACAGTGGGTCTGTCTGGTACACTTGTTCTCTAACAAGTACCTATGTGTTTGGTTTGATATCTCTATATCATGACTAATGACATTCTGTCATCAACCAATACCACAATCTAGTCTTGTGTGTCATTGTTGTCTATCTACCTTCCACAATGACATCCGACTAGGGACATAACAAGAATGTACAAACTCTTAGCATCTGTATGATCTCATTGTTCAGGTCATGAACCTGAAGGCATACATCATTGAGTATTGTCATTCTCTAGACATTCAATCTGTTCTATCACTATCTCATATGACTGAACTAGAAAGAATTGGAAGCTTGCCTTTGTTGTTTATCAAATCAATCTTAATGTATCCCACCAATCATCCCATGATTGGCTCTCAGGGCATACATACCAACATACTCCCACTTGCACGGAGAGCCAATCACCCTTGAATCATATTCATAGTGATCTTCAAACATGTCCTACATGTTACTATGCTCCGGTGCTTAACATAGTGAGTAATGGAAACACCTTGATATAGTCAGTATAAATTGCATGTCTCTCATCTCTTCGTTGTACATCACATGTATGAGATGGAGTTGTCGTAATATGCAATCTAGTATTCCTTTGCTAACCTTTAGCCACATTGCATGATCAAGGATTCCATACTTGTCATCAATGAGCGGAATATAAGTTCATCTCATGAACTTCCAACTCCATATAATATCCACTACTGTTCTCTAATGCATAGATACTCGACATTTCCTTTTAAATGGTTTTATTGGAACACTTCCAAACATCAACAAACCTTCACTTTTATATATCCTATATATATTTTGTGATTAATTTTCTGTCCTTTCGGAAGTTCACATCAATGTAACTCTTTACATTGAACTCTTCCTTATCTCCATAGAACTAGTACTTCCCAAGTACTCATCAAGTTCTCATGGTATTCCAGTAACCCTTACTGGAAGTAGACAGACGTCCACTCGTCATGTCCCACATACGAGTTATCAGGATGAGCACATCATATTGTCATGTCATACATACAAAATGATGAATGCATTTTATTCTTGCCATGTCTATACATGCAAGATAATGGGATGATTACATACATGATAGATCCTTATCTATTCTTATTGTTCCCATTCTTCATAAGAATTGGACACTTGGCCTTGGGATACTAACTCCATGTAACATGGACAAGTTTTCTCCCACTGAATCTATGCATACTAAACACTTCAGTACAGATTGCCAATGTATGCTCTCTCTTTTCAGGTTAAGATATTTTTTGAGAACTATCTCCATAGATCTCTATTCCTATCACATAGGAAATATCTCTATCTTCCTTAAAGATAATTTCCACTTTTGTATTTTCCATTCCACAACAATTCCATTTCACATCAATATGTGGAATGTGAACACGCTCCCACTAAATCACAGATCCCTTCTTTATCTTTGACATATTAGTCTAACCCTTTGACTATATTATCAAAGTAAAGATCCAATTCTGAGTTTCTTGTACTCAATCAATCACATTGATTAGTCCATTGTAACTTATAGACTTCATTTGCATTAGTGGATTCATAAACCTTATAGGTAGTGTCACGTACACATCCTTGTTTTATTCCTCATAGGACTGTGGTTTTAGTATCCATATGCTAAATGCCTTAGCCATTAAGTTGCAATCAACAAACATCATCCTTCTCAAAATGTTATCCATGTATCTTAACACTTAAGATTCATTTGCACTTATGGATTTTATCCAATGGGTGATACCATCAAGGTCATACCTTATGGTTCACATGGATGTCATTTAGGATGTAATGGTCATATACCATAACTCAAAATTTGGTTCCTCATATTCATGTAGATAGTTGACTCATTACATGAACAACTGATCACATAGATAATTGAGGTGTATCTGTTAAGGGTACAAGAACTCACAACCCTTGTGATTCTTAATGTCCTTTATTAGTGTGGGGTATTCTTTTATTAAGAAGAATTCAGTTATTTGATAATCATTCTCTAACTCCTTAGAGTATGATTCCTTCTTGATTTAGACATCACCATGCCTTAATCATGAGTTCACTATGATACACTATCATAATCACTCATAAGGATCTCAAACATTTGGTCCAAGTAATTCATTCATTGATCTCATCAAGAATTAACACTTCACCAAATTCACACTTCATCTATGATAATCTTGAACACTTCAAGATATTCATATTGGTATTTCTCTAAACACCATTTGAAGTATTAGCATTTGTTCCAATAGGTATGTAAATACATCACATGTATTATACCTAATAGGATAATCACTCTCCTACTACCTTTAGTGAAGATTGATTAATCATGTCCAAGATATTCATGTCTCTTTCTGGTTCTAAAACCAAAAGAGTCTAGATTTATCCATCACATGGAAACTAGAAATGAATTTCTCATGATTGATGCTAATTTGATTGTTTGAGTTATCTATAACTTTAGGTATCATTTTATCTTATGCATACCATGTATCACAAGATAAATAAGGCATTGTCACAAAGATCATATCTTTAAGATTGAAACATCAACTTTATTAATTGCCATCATTGTCATACAATATGAAATAATAAAGCGTTTCTATATGTTGGCAATATATGAAATAGCAGTTATCAACTCTATTTCGTGCCCTTTAGGCTGAAATAAACTGAAAGATACTCCTATCTATGGCACAAACACTTGCTCCAATGATGTGTACTTCTTTCTTGGTCCTTTCACAAAGGCCATCACTTCTTTGCGGATCTTGCATATCACATATGATAGATCCATATCTTGGTATCATATACCTCAGATAAAGAAGCGGTTCATTTCATGATACCTTAGGTGGAGATCTCCATCCCCTCCTTCATCTTCTTTTGTTCTTCCAGATATAGAGGGCAATTCCCTCATACACCCTTTCCCCATGTGCCTTGAGGCTGAAGATGGCTTGGATAGCATCAGAACACTTCTTAGCTTTGCCCTTGCCCTTGCCCTTAAGACTTACCTTTTCTTTGATCACATCAAAGATTATGGTTTGTCTTTCTTCATCTTTGCCTCTACTATCCTCAACATGTCTAACAACTCTGTCAACGCTTGTCAAAGTTGTTCATGTTGTAGCTTATCATGAATTGTATGATCCTCACAACATTTGCAGTATCATACCAATAGCCAAATCTTGGCTTAGAGGGAATCCTTCTTAGTCTGGTTTTCCACATACCCAATCACATTGAGTGTGTGAATACCTTACTGGATCTCCTTCTGTCATGATATACTAGGACAGTGTCTTGGAGACATCATATGTCTCATGTGGTCTCTACAACTCATAGTTCAGAGAACACAACATTAAGCACTCCTCATCAATGTCATCCTCGGTATGCTTCCATAGGCATACTTTCAGCCATTGATGTGGTGGGATCGAGTTCATCTGGTTCTGGTATAACTAGGACTTAGAGTTTTCGCTCTTTGAGAACACTTCTCTTCATCCTAACTAGTCGTGGAATTATTCCCATTTAATTTGTTGGTTTCAAAGACCGATCGCAAATAAAGTGATTTGTTGATTAACCATTTATTTTAACAAAAGGAAATATATGCAATTTTAGTCCAAAAATCTTTTTACTTGTTTGATTGATTTGAAAAGTTGATGATAAAATTAGGCCTTTAATTAATTATCACTCCCACTAATTTACTTCAAATTGATAGCCCTCACCATCAATTCGGAAGATTGCAGCGTACAACCTTCTAGTGGACAAGATCTTGAAATCCTCTAAGTCATGAGTCAGCTCTGGCTGATCGCCCACAACTTAGATCTCTCAGGTAGGCAACTCTTTCCAATTGCATCATATGCAACTCTTGTTGAATGAACATGCACAACACATTGCCATGAACATTCCTTGCCTCTGGGCTTAGACGCTCTAAGAATCACCAGTTAAGTCTAACCCAAAAGCCGACACGGTAAACATGCACCCTGCTTTGGCAGAACCTACATGTCTTCCCTTCACACTTCCACAAGATAGACGGCGCACCACGCTTTGGCGTAACCTACGCTTGGTCGATCGAGCTTTTCATGTGTGCCGCTAATGGAAGGCATATAAAACTTAATATTTTAATGAGGGATTTGGTTTTTATATACATATACATATCCAATCACCACAATACATAGTATGTATCATATACATGCTATATCCCACAGAAAACATGCACAAATGATAAAAAGCGATGATTATCGCCATCCTAATGTGATTCCTCGAGCCAAGAGGAATCACGGTCATCTAGGTTAACATCACATGCAACCTATACAAGATGATCATCTGTGCTTTGCCTTTGGAGTAGATCAATTCATCACATGAACGTCTTGCTTGGTCCAGCCCGTTCGTCTGGGTGCCACCAACCGATCGGTTGGCTCCTCCAACCGATCGGTTCACCTGGTCATCGTGCATCTCGTCATGGCCGCCACCCGCTCGTCTCGCTCCTCGAACCAGTCATCAACCGATCGGTTCACTCCTTGAACCGACCGTCTGGAACGTCAACCGATCGGTTCACGCCTTGAACTGATCGTCTCAGCTGTCGTCTCGATGTCCACCGTTCTTTGACATAACAGGAAATAAAATCTATCCTATTATTACATTGCTTAAAAGAAGAAACCCCGAGTTACATTCGGGGGAGCAAAGCTAGGAAAGAATCTCGAATTATTTTGACTTACATCAGGAATAAGAGAGGGAAGATCGGTTTGCAAACCGAGATGTAAGCAACCACAAACAACCACACACAGATAGGGGTTTATAGGCCATAATCATGCTACATACATCCACCACAAAACTCATTTAAGGGCGACGCGTATCGAGTGCATTAATAATACATATCATATATGTAAATTGGGATTTGTGGATTTAGGATTGGACATGCATAAAGCCAATATTATTCGCATCGTATGCAATAAATAAAGGCGACAAACCAAAATCGATCATATCGATATTCCTAAAATATAGAGCAGTTGACGTGGCTCTGATACCACTATTGGGTTTTATAGGGGAGGCATAGAAGGCAGCAGAAACAAAAAAATTTCTCCCCCAAACCCGGAACAAGGAAACGTGTCAACGTCTATATAATAGGAAAGGATGGTTTGTGGAATCATACCTTGTCCTAAGGCTTGCTTGGCGATAATACCTCGCGCCTTGTGCGGTCTTCAACTCCGGTCTTGGACGGTGTCTGTGCAGCTCCTGGTCACACCGGGACTGACGACTCCTCCTCTCACCAGACTGTCGGGGTTGACAGTTGTCCTCCTGAGCAGCAGAAACCTCCCGCCTCTGAAGTAGTCCACACAGACCACCTAGAACTCCACACTCCTTGTCCCACAAGGAAGTGGAAGGAGTCGCACCCTCCTGTTGACGTACTAGTCGCCAACACACTCTCCTGCCTCCAGTTGCAACTGCAGTTGTCTTTCCCTTGTTGCACCTCCCTTTGCGGGAAGCACTTGCTTGGGCTCTCTCTCGGTTACCAAAACCAGAGAGAACGACAACTTTGCAGAGCAACTGGTTGCACTGATTTGTACTTTGAGAAGCCCCCAATACCCCTATATATATAGGCGGGTCATGGGACAGGGTTCTCTGTCCCCGACAATATGGGACTAAAGCAGGAGTAGAAGGGTTCGAGATTTTCCACCAAAGCAACCAACTCGCAACCTGAACCGGTCAGTTGGGGACCTGAACCGGTCGGTTGGAACACCGATCGATCGGTTGGGACCCATGAGCCGATTGGTGCACTTCTGAATCGTTCAGTTCGTGGTCCTGATCAGTTCCCGATTGACTTTCCTTCTTTTGTTTCTAATTGGTATCGAATACCAATCCTTGTTCCAATCAAATTGGACAAGTGAAACGCAAGGAAAATTCTCACCGACCTGACTTTCCCAACTTTCTCAGTTGCACCAGTTGAACCGATCGGTTCAATACTAGAACCGCTCGTTTCACTCTGTACATGAGCTGATCGGTTCAACACTTGAGCCGACCGGTTCAGCAACCTCAGCCGACCGGTTCAACACTTGAACCGATCAGTTGGGAGTACAGGTTGTGCAGAATCAGTCAAATGCGATTTCAATCAATCTGATACTCCAATCAACATGTCCAACACCTTGAACGGTATGATATTGAGCTATCAATCAATTGAGTGTTTAATTGAACTACTAAACTCCTTTAGTAATCAATCTAAACGTTGCTTGTGGACAAAACTCCTCTTCCAGGTTAAATCCTATGTGTGTGACCCTACAGGTCCATTTCACATTGGTAGTGAAATTCCATAACACTTATGACTTCACAAGCAAAGAGAGGTGCCTAGTCACACATCAGTGCTACCCAAGTGAAAGTAGAAAGTTGGAGAACAACTTTCAACCTACAATCTGTGAATGGTGTTACATTGAATGTATAATTACTTTGTCACTGATATCCCGAATGAACTCGAGGCATGGAACAGTCATCCTGTCAACGTTCATTCACTTTCTTGATCTCAGAGTAGATTGAAGGAGATATGTATGACATCAATATCACATACTGATTCACACATGCGTGCGCACGCCTATCTCAATCCTACTCATCAAGTGGCCATGGATATCAAACTCCCTCAGGAGGGAAAAATCCCATATCTATCACAGACCCCTCAAAAGCCCCATGTGTCAAAGCCACCCAATCATCACCTTTATAACAACCCATGTTTTAGGACTGCGTTTGATGATGTCAAAGTGTGCCCAACGACATGTGTTGAGTGTAGTGATTTCAGGTCAAAGAATCACACTCACCACCATCATTGTGAGTACTGACTGTAACTACCATGTCATGGTTCCATGTGTCAAACTCACGGTGGGTATGTCTGGTACACTTGTTCTCTAACAAGTACCTATGTGTTTGGTTTGATATCTCTATATCATGACTAATGAGATTTTGTCATCAACCAACACCACAATCTAGTCTTGTGTGTCATTGCTGTCTATCTACCTTCCACAATGACATCCGACTAGGGACATAACAAGAATGTACAAACTCTTAGCATCTGTATGATCTCATCGTTCAAGTCATGAACTTGAAGGCATACATCATTGAGTATTGTCATTCTCTAGACATTCAATTTGTTCTATCACTATCTCATATGACTGAACCAGAAAGAATTGGAAGCTTGCCTTTGTTGTTTATCAAATCAATCTTAATGTATCCCATCAATCATCCCATGATTGGCTCTCAGGGCATACATACCAACAGTATCTACTGCTCACAATTTTTTTCTTTCCACTGAACGAAGTGCTATCTCCTTGCAAGAGAAATAGTAGAGAATCCTTCTCCTCGAAGAGGTGGACTGGAGACAAAAGGCTCATGTCAATTGGCTTCTGCATGGTGACTCCAACAAAAAATACTTTCAAACCTTTGTCAAATCCAGGCGGCTCTTTAACAAAATTACAAGAATCCAATATGAGGATGGTAACTGGATTTCTGACCCAGGGGCAATCTAGACCCTAGTCCGTCGCTACTTCTTTTCTCTGCTGGTTGTTCCCTCTACTTCCGCAATAAACGTAGATGCACTTTCAAACTATATAGGATCCTTCACCAAACTCAACCCGCAAGCATCAAACTTCCTAGCCCACCAGCCCGAATCTGAAGAAATAAAAAGAGTCTCTTTCTCAATGATGCCATCCAAAGAAGCAGGCCCATATGGGGTTTACGCCACGTTCATTCAGTCTAACTGGAGCCAAGTTGGACCATCAGTGGTTTTGACCATTCAACATGCCTTCAACACAGCCTATATTAGTCCCTCTCTTCTGGAATCGCTTATGGTCCTTATTCCTAAAGTGAGGCAGCCTCTACATTACAGCAATCTTTGCCTGATTTCGCTCAACAACTCCTATCTGAAGATCATATCTAAAGTCATCATTGAGAGACTTAAACTACATATTAGTGGATGGATAGCAGACACACAGTTGAGCTTTGTTCCAGGATGACATATTAGCAATAACATCCTTCTCGTCCAAGAGGTGATACACTCTATGAAATCAAAGTCATCCGAGAAGCAATGGATTTGCATCAAGTTGGACCTTGCCAAAGCATTCGATGAAATGTGATGGTCCTTCATAGAAGACACTCTTCAAAGGATTGGCCTGATCAAAAACATCATTCGTCTCATCATGAGGATCATCACTGGTGGTACTACGTCCAAACTTTGGGAAGGCTCACCCCTACATCCTTTCTCTCCAACCCAAGGTGTTCGACAAGGTGATCCAATTAGTCTGTATATCTTTGTGATGTGTATGGAATGCTTGAGCCAAGCCATCTTCCATGAGGTCAACTCCGGTAGGTGGAAACCTATTCGACTGTGTAGGAGAGGCTCTCCACTCTCCCACATCCTCTTTGTAGACGATCTTATGCTCTTTGCGGAGGCAACAACGGACCAGGCCACAATCCTCACTAGTGTGTTGCGGAATTTTTCTCTCGTCTCTAGCCAAATAAATTCTAAAGAATAGTCTAAATGTTTCTTCTCCCACAACATGCCTACACATGTCAAGAATAAGGTCAGTAAAACACTAGGCATCCCTCACACAGAAAACTTGGGCAAATACCTTGGTGTGCCACTACTACAGCATAGGCTTAACAAGAACACCCACGAAGAAATTATTACTACCCTTCATGATCGAATGAATAACTGGGTAGCCTACCAACTTTCCCTTGTTGGTTACATCACCCTTGCCAAATCCACTTTGCAAGCCATCCCGACCTACACCACTCAATCGGTCAAGCTCTCCTCCAGTCTCTATGATGATATTAATAGGCACGTCAAGAACTTCATCTGGTCCGGTGGCAGAGAATGCAATCACACCTCCTTCTGGGCTAGACGATTTAACTGTTGCAAGCATGGTCCTTGACAATGGTGAGTGGGACAACTCTTTCATCGACTCCTTCTTTTAGATTAGTGTCAAACATTTAGTTTACCTTATCCCCCTCCCACACAGTCTCTGGGACTGGACTGTTGGGCATGGCTTCACAACCCCTGTGGTGTGTTAACTGCAAAATCAGTGTACAAATGGCTCTGTAACAACATGGATGTCTCAGTTCATGGGGACTGACACAAGGTGTGGCATTTAAAAGTCCTCGAATGTATAAAAATCTTTTCTTGGCTCCTACTCCACAAAGCTCTCCTACACAATGGTGAAAAGATAAGGCAAAATATCATGGTTGATAGCACCTGCCCTACGTGCAACAATGCGGAGGACTCGCTTCTTCATTGTTTTAGGGATTGTCATATTATTAGACCCATCTGGGAGGAGCTAGACACAGTGCCCGACTTCTTCTCTTTGACCGAGGATGCATGGATTTCTATAATCATTTACCCTACTACGCACATCGCGTAGTCCGCACTACTCCTCATAGCCTGTTGGCATATATGGGAGGTGAGGAATGAGCTGGTTCATACTGGGAAGAAGCCTCATATCCAGTGCAGGGTTTCCTTTATCAAAGAACAGACAAATACCATCTCATAAATGTGGAGTGGTCAAAGCAAACCCACGTTAAGCAAGGACCCTATCTCCTCCATCTGCATTGGTGGCTATGACCTCATTGTGTTCGTCGACGCCTCCTTCCACACAACAACACGAGGAGCGGGCTTAGGCATCTTCGTCATGACCAATTCAGGAGTGTCCATTGTCGGCATCGGGAAGACCTTCCATGCTAGCTCACCCATCTTGGCCGAGACCTCGACTATCCTCCATGCAGCACGCATCAACAACGATATGAACCTGGGTAGAACCCTCATACTTTCAGACGCTCAAGCAGTAGTTCGTCAACTCACATGCGTACAACCCCCGCCCCTTCTCCAGTCCCTATGGAGGCAATTTTGGGAAGCATGCAATGACAACGCTCACATCGACGTTGAGCTACAGTATATCCCTCGCACGGTGAATGTAGTCTTAGATGTGATAGCAAAACAATCCTTTTCTAGTAACTCTATTATCTCTATCAAAAGTACCTTGCAAACTTGGCTCCAGCATGTAAAAATTAACCCCTTTATGCATGAACCTTCTCTAGAGCATGGGATGAATAATAACTAAGCTCTAATTCTCCAAAAAAAATGATAAGAAGCTTAATTGAAACAAAGAGAAATGTTGGAAACAATGAGCTTAATTAAGGAATGAGGGTTACATGATATAATTGAGAGCATGGAATGTATACCTTTATTATGAAGTTTAATACATTCATACTTACTACCTTTGGATTCCAAGTCTACAAACTAGTTTCTAAAAGAAGAACAAAAGTGTAGCATAACAAATGAATAAGTCATGCAAAGGTAGACTATATTCAGGAAGGAAAAATTTGATTGAAGGAGAAACTAAGTTTGACCCATGCATGAGCCATTTGATTTAAAATGAAGGATATGTAATGTATTAAACATGAGGTGAAACTAGGAGAGAGATTATTGATTTAGAATTTCAACTTCACATTAGTAGAAGGATAAAAAGAAATATGTGCAACTTGGTATACATGATCATACACATGAATAAGAAACATGATCATAAGAGAAAATTAGAAGTTAAAGATGACATGTGGAAAAGAAGTATATGGTAAGAGGATTATGGAAAGTAAGGAAGGGTTTGAAACATGATGGAGTAATATAGATTATAAAAGAAAGAGGTTTGGAGATTCAAGGAAGTGCTAATTAGTCAAGTATTCTTGTTGATAACCAATTGAACCTACATACGAGAAATGTACTAAGGGAATGTTTGAAGATAAGAATTCTAAGTCTCAGAATCATCATCTATTTCATATATTACTTAATGAGAGCAATGTGGGAATGAAGTGATAACAAAATGAATCATATAGGATGCATAACCACCATGGTAGAGACATCTAGTGAATTAATAATGACACACAATATGATGATGAAACCCTAGCAAGGTAAATTGAGAATGTAATCTATCTGAATGGCCAAGTAAGAGAAAGGAAATTCAATTCATAAGATAAGGAAGACTTTAGTAAAACTTGTGAGATCCAAAGTTTGAATTTCAAATTAAGGGACCAAAGTCACATAACAATAATGTCATGCTACTGATAAGGACCAAACCCTAGAATGTTTAGAGTTGTAGTAGTTCAAGGGATGTCACTAGTGATTTGACCTTGAATACTAGCATCTCTATAAAAAAAGATCATGATATTTGCACTATGAGAAGTAAACTAGCACTGATAGTAATCCACGGTTTAAAGGTAGCTAAACTTAAAGGTAGATAAACAATATGGAAATGATTCAGAGCAAAGGATAAGAAATAGATTTGAAATATAAGATTTGTGATTTGAACAAAAGGAGAAGTGCAACATGAGCAAAGTATAATCTAAAATAAATTCTTGCAGTGATAGAAAGAATGATGAATAATCTATTCTTATTGTGAATGTTTTAATGTTAGGGATGTTTATTATATATGATCAAAATGAGAAGGATAAGTAACAAGAAGTAAGTCATAATGAATGAGGAGAGAAATAAGAGAAAACAATGGATTTTAGTTATACGTGAATTTGTTTTTAGAAGTATAATTTGATTAAGGTATATTAAGGGATGTAAAAAAAATTATGTATGATTTCAGTTGTACATGTACAAGCAATATGTTAATTAAAGGTGCCTGATAGTTGTAGTCATTCATACTAGTAATCCATCTTAGTATTGTACAACTGTGGTTGAATCTAGTTTCCCAACTCATTAGTTCTTTTCTATTTGAGTAGCACAATAGTAAAATTCAAAACAACATGGTGAACTCTCTTTTGTGACTCAGAGGTAATAAAAAACAATAGTACATATTGAGCTGTATGAATTGAGATAGTTAGATCAGATTATCTATGTTGAGGTAACACCTCAAGTGTATGAAAATATTGAAAATGGTTTTTTCTCTTTCTCTTTCATATGATTGATTGTGAAATAGAGAATTCTTTTGTTAACATTGAGAAGGCTTGCTTAAAATCTATTGTGATTAAAAGAGAAACAAATGACTCAATGTTAGAAATAAAATTCTAGACCGTAGTATTCAAAAGCTTAAAAGGAGAGAGATACCCCTAGTAAAGGTTCTTTGGAGGAATCATGTATAGAAGAAGTTACTTAGGGAGTGGAGAAGGATATGTTTAACATGTATCCTTTCCTCTTTTAGAAATTTTGAGATGAATTTTTTATTGAGGGGGAGAATTGTTATAACAAGTTCCTAGATTTGTTGGTAATCCTAGAGATTTAAGATAATATTAATACTTGTCATACTTTTGTTAGTAATATTTTATCTTGTATTTTATCTTAACTTTGGTAACCTTAAAAACTTGTTTGGGCAACTCATAATCATCACTTAAGCATACAATAAAGATTCGAGTTGGAGTTAATATAGCATTAAACTATACATTTATGCAAGAAGATAGTTAATGATATTGGAGGAAATAATTAATAAATAATTTTTCATTTTAAAAGTATTTTCAAAATAATATTGTAGGATTGTAGAGAATTTAATTATGAATCTATAAAAAAATAATGAACCAAATTGGAGTTAAAATGAGAGATTTATGCCCTTTAGTAAACATGTACAGTGTGTCGCAGCCGCAACGCTACGTCATGCGTCGCGTCCATGACCGATGTCGAGACTGTGACGCAGTGTCATGTGTCGTGACCGTGACATTGCATCGTGTGCCGGGACCGCAACCGATGCCACCCAAGATAGCCAATCATAAAATGATCTTATCTCGGGCTATACTTATTTGTTTTCAACGAAACAAAGTGTGTTGGAACTGCAATTCGATCCTCTATCATCTCAAATACCTTTCTATATTAGAGGAAAACCTGGAAGGGGATTTCTAGGGCAATGTTTGGGGAAGAATGTGAAGAACGGTGGAAATCTAAAAGGGTTTCCATAGATTTGACTTGGTAAGTAGTTTTAATTGTCGATTCTTCCTCCTCCTCATTTTCCCTTGCTCAGAATCCCTAATCCAATGAATATGAGGTTTAGCTTAACCTCTAATTTTCATTTTCTACCTACAGAAGACCAGCTTTGGGGTTGAAAGGAAGAAGAAACTAGTGATTTTCTAGAGTATTGATATGGACTCAAGCTTTTCAGAGATGGGCTACATTTTTAAGGTGTTTTCACACCTTAGGGTGAGTGGGTAATTCCTTCAAATAGTAGATTGCATGGAAAGGAGTTAAATTATCAATAATTTTCAATTACTTAGTATGCAAGTACAAACCTTAAATGGTCTCTTTGATCTAGCTTTTGTAAGTTGATATGAAATGGATTATTTATCTATTGTAATGAATTTTAGATGACGAAATCATATTAGAAATGAGTACAATCCATCTAAATGGTAATTCTTAAAGTATTTGTAGAGGAATTTATGGTACTCAACTAGGAATGAAATTATTGTATAATTGAATAAAGAAGTTTGCCTAGTTGAAGCTCCTTGCTTACGAATGATTGTTTTATTTGTATGTGTATTACATATATATCAGATAAGATCTTGCATTTCATTTGATGATATCAATGTTTGCTTGATATATCAGTAATGAGGAGGGTGAAACCCTATATGAATGAAAAGTTGGAGGCTTGCAAATAGATATATTGATTCAATGTTATTCTTTATGTATGATGCTTTAGAAAATGGCGTGGAAACCCTAGCCTAGTTCATTATAGGGTTTCATATATATATTCGATTATATGTGAACTTCTGAGATAAATCTTTATTCAATGATGTTATGTTGTATTAAATACTTATGTGATTCATGTGATAAGTGAATGAGGTAAATCAAACCATAAGGATAGGGTGTTCAATGAATCAAGTGTTGTGATATTAATGTTTCTCAGTATGAGATGTGGTTATGCTTAACAGTTCAGTTGTGGTAAATGTTATCAGATGGTTTATGAAGTGAACAGCTTACAAAGTTGAACTAAGATATGTCGATGTGATGATTGAATTGTGAATTTAAAGAGTGAATTAGACATGTAGATGCCCTAAACACTGTAGAATCCTCACAGGATGAGGCTTGCGCTGTGAGGAGGAAATGGTTTCCTGACTAGAGGTAGTCCAAATTGAGGTAAGCTAGAGCATACCAGTAGGGTGTGGGGGTCTTGACCAATAGGGAAAACTCCTTTTAGTTGTGTGGTACCCAACACTAACTGGGGATGCCAGTGGTACCTGTGTTACATGTTGAGTGATGAGTGGTCAGTAGGTCCACTGATGCACAACAAGCCTGAGGGCTTTGACTCACAGCCTAAGTACCCAAGTTGAGAGGTGGAGTCTGAGATATCCGTCCGCTCCCATTAGCCATTGAGAGGCAGATGTGTCGAGGCCCGCTGCAGATGGGGTCTTACTTAAGAGATAGGCTTAGGAACCCGGGCATGCTTTCAAGCCTTGTACAGTGAGATCATAGCTTGCTATGATTCTTTCACATGTTGTGGTACACCTCATTTGGGTTCAAGGCATAATAAGATGAATGAGAGGTTAAACAAGTATATGTAGTTATTCAATTATTCTTTGTATGTTTCTGAATTATTAGTTCTCTTTATGATCAATCAAGCATGTTCATATATTGATTCACTCTTGTAGATATCTAGAGTATCTTGAAATATTTATGTTTAGGAATCACTAGTTTATTTAAAGATTACTACTGTTATAACTGATATCAGTTTCTCAACAATATATATGTAATTATATAAGTGCTTTAAACTATTTCTATGAAGAACTCATTCACTGAGCGAGTAGGCTCACCCCTCTACTCAAACAATTTAGGGATAACTTGTGGATTGAAGATGTCATTGCATCAGAGTAGATTTGCCATAGGAGTTATGTATGAGATTAGTTAAGTTTAGTTGGTCAATGTCACTCTAGGTTCTTGTGTAGATGTGAGAGAATTGTAAATGATGTTTTGTGTCTTTTTTTCCTTAATAAAAGAGAATGTATCTGATTATCATGTCGTATGTACGTGGAAGTGTGAGAAACAAAATGGATGTATGGATGTGTATCATTAATGTTGATGTAACGACCCTGCCTCCCAGTAACCCCCAATTAAGGGAGACCAAGAGGTCAGCATCATTATCCAAATTAACAGGATCAAAGGTTCAACAATTAATTAGTAATAATTATGAAATTCTACCGAACTAAACTAAAATATGGTATAAAATAAAACTTTGCATACCTTTTTCAAAAACTTAGATATCTAGTGCTATCCACAAATGGAGTCTATTCCAACTAATCCTCCTTTGTACTTTAATTTTTATTTAATTCCTCATATGCCACTTTACTATTTGTCCTTTTCAATCTTGCAGCTAAAATGCTGAAAAACAAAACGTCGGTCAGCATATCAAAATATGCCAGTATTTGGGGACAACCAAAATTTCACAAATATGGCTACCAAGCTAAATATCACAATCAAGTTAATTAACAAACCGATTTACGCTTTCAATGTGACATTCTCCACCGCTTTTTCCCTAACCCTGGCTTACCCTCCTTAGGGTTTCTCTTTTGCCAATGACTTAAGGCCACCTTCTTAATCCCAAGCTTGGTGCCTAGAGTCACCTCTCATGGTTCCCATTAGTCATTCTATAAAGACCACCTTCTCAATCCCGAGCTTGGTGTCTGGGGTCACCACTCATGTTGCCCATTGGTCTTCCCTCCTGGGTTTGACCTTTGGCATCATCCATCAGGGTGGCATGTAGGTGCGAGAATACACACTTTTACTATTATTTTGATAATGATAGTGACTTTATGATTTGCAAGTATGAACACCCAAACTTATAAGTTGCATTCAATGCGATGAATCATTTGGGAAACTCTTCCAGAAACTAATGTAATTAACCATAATTTACCACATACCTGTCAGGCTGACTTGAGACAAAATTAATCCAATCAAAGCAAGAAATCCAATAGGAAAGCAAGCACACAAAGAGATCCCGAAATATGCATACAATTTCTTATCATTGATCATGTCATCAAGATCTATTAAACCTATCTCGCTTCCTAGGGTTTCTACTTCACTTTTAGGGTTTCCATTGCAATTAGGGTTCCTCTTCATTTTCACTCTTTTAAACCCTAATTTTATACAATTACTCACAAACCCTAATTATCGCATCTACTTCTCAAGAAAGACATTAAGGTTACCTTTTAACAACATATAACCCTAATTTTGGATTAAAGGCATAATTAAACATCAACTAAGTCCATTATGCTCTTTTACATTAAAACTACCAAATTCATGACAAGATCATCAGGCCTAATTATCATCTTTGGTTCCTTCCGGATTAACAACTCATAGTTCATTATGATCTAATTCACATATGAACTCCATTTATCATTAATTCCACCTTTATCCATTAGAAAACCCTAATTACCATATTAAGGCTATTTATCCAAAATTAGGAACTCTTATACTCAAAATAACCTAGAACCATCATATCTCAGCTTTATTCATGAATTTGAATAAATAAAGCCATTAAGAGTCACATTTACTAACATTAGGGTTTTAAGGCCCATTAAAACTCATTTATATACATGGAACCCTGAATTACAGATTGAAGTTTGACTTTAATATTCAATAGGTTATTACTTCACAAATTAACCTATTAAACCTTAAAGATTCATCCTTTATACTCAATTAGGGTTTCTAAGTGCTTAATCATTCTTATTTGAGGTAAAAAAAACCCAAATCATGCAAGAAAAATATAGATCAGGTTCATGCTTGTCATTAACTATTCAATAGGTTGCAATTACTCAATTTCATCAACTAAGAAACATGAACTTAACCAATATGCTCAATTAGGGTTTCTTAATCTAATACATAGGAACTTTTCATTAGATTAACACACTTTTGCAAATAGGAACAAATTCAGGTTCTCAAACCAATTGTATTGTGTTCCTCGTATTTTACTAAGCAACTTTCATGTATTACTTTTTCTAACCAGAGCTTCCTAGAAAAAGTTATGATTTTTGTAAAGAAATTTAATTTTCTAAATTATCTATTACTTTTAGAAAAATATGGGTCATTTGATTAATGATTCGCTGGACTCGGTTGGATCCAATGATCCCTGATCACGCGCCCACCCATGACTGAAAAGAAGGAAAAGATAGGTATGCCCTTACCTGGCTAAAGCACACGCGAGGGCAAAGGGGTCTTTTACCCCTTGGTCATCTTCTTGCTCAGGCTGGCTCGCAAGTAGCCCTGTAGAGTTAACTCCAAAGTTGGCTTCAGTCTATCTTCTTCCTACGATCAAGCCGACTGGATAGAGAGCATCGCCTGGCTCTCCCAAAATCGTAGCTTCCCTCAATTCCTCATCCTCACTAGTGCTTCACCGCCAACACTCTGTCGGCGCTCTGGCGAGGACTGCTGCTAGACAGGGGGCAAGAACACGTCATTCAATCAAATTGAATGCACGAAGACGATCATCGTTGCGCCACGGTCACGAGAGGGTAAAGTTTAGGTTTGCTCGCATTGTGGTGCGCTCTACCCTATATATAGGGTGGCCATCGAGTCCTCAGTGAATTGGGGACTTCCCCATTTCACAACGAAACCCCACCAACCTTAGGGTGGTCGGGTTCGGAGTAAGCTCCTAAAGGACATGGACTCCTTCACATATTCACAGATGGCTTCTAACTCACGAAATCTCTGATAAAAAAAAATCGCATTCTGGACTTAGTTATCCCAGATCCTCGTGAGACCGGAATTCATCCCAAGCCATGGATCATAGATCCAATGATCGCAGATAAGCGCCCAAAAATGAAAATCGGGATTTATTCCCAGATAAATCCTGACACGTGATCAATATGCCATTAATGTCCACACTTTAGGATATTTTGTAAATTGCATAACTTGGAATTCGTGCATTGTTTTCAACCAAGTTTTAGGGAAAACTTTAGATTTGCATTATTTTCCTTTATTCCAATTTTGAGCCTTAAACGTGAAAGGAAAGATATGGTTTCTTCACATGCAAGTAAATGTTTAATAAAAGACATTTAAGGAAAGATATGGTTTCTTCTCATAATAATTTATTTTCTTAATTGTGATTCCTTTTTCTATTAGAAACCATGTGAACACAAAATCTTTTCCACGATGGATCCATTATCCATATTTTCACATATTTCTTGTAATATTATCATTATCTCACATTTCTTCTAAATAAAGCAATATTTAATTAATCATTTCTCTTTCTTGTTGCATTGTCTTTGCAATTTAGACTCCTTGGAATCCAAGGAACCCAAGAGGCACGAAATCCCCCTTTAGGAATATTCCTTTTCCTTCTAGAGGCTTCTACCTCCTTCTTTTCTCTATTTCTTAATTATTCATTTACTAATTGAATTTCCTTTTCCTTGTTATTGGGCCCAATAGCCAATAAGGCCCACAAACAACCAACAAGCCTATTGTAAATGAAAACCTTTCACTTGAAATAAATTATATCATTATTTGTTCAAATATCTTTAATAGGAGAAATTACATTTCTCACCAAAAGTACCCAAAAATTGGGATTGTAACAGTTGAGATCATATTAGACTAATCAAAGTTTAATTCTCTTGTAAGTTTCATTATGTGATTGGATGTTAGAAAACAAAGTGTTTGAAATAAAGGGAAAAAAGTTGGGAGTGAACTTTGTATTAAGTATAATCCTCAAACTTATGTCGTAATCTCATGATTAGTGGTAATCATGGGATGTGGGTGTAACACAATTGGGATTCGAATGTGGGTCCCTTTTTTAGAGGAAACCATGCTTGACCACTTCAGACACTCCTTGTCGACATGTATGTATGTATGTATGTATGTATGTATGTATAAGAAACTTTGGTAAATTAATTTCTGACCCCATAAAGGGGGAAAATGTTCAAGATATCAATGATGTGTATCTTATAGAGGTTTACGCGAGTGTTATCTCAGGTTTTGATTACATGCAATAAGTAACTAGCTAAAACACACAGGAATGGAAGACCCCCACATACATGTTGCAATGGACCATAGTTTTAGAACCCCATTAGCTTTGTCTCCTTTTCCAACTTCCATATGTACAAGAATTCGGTAAATTTTATTTTGAAACCCTACCAACGTTAGGGGAAAAATACAAAGTAGTCCCACACTATAATACTCACTTTAAGAAAGACTATATATATATATCATATTTCTACTTTTATAGACTTTATGTATCTTCTTTTCTATGTTGTCCACTTCTCTATGCTTGTTGTTATGCTTTCTGTCATTTCTTTCTCACCAAGTACAAAAGAACACTGCTAAGAGAATCATTATCATGCTCTTCTTATGTTTACTAGTACTCATGCCTAGATAGATGATCATCTCTTTCATCTCCCTCAAGCTTCTATCTTTGAACCCTAGGCAGTCACAAGTTGTCTTCCATAGCTTTTGAACAACACAACATTCTTGGGATAGGTGTTTGTGGGATACAGATCCATCAAAACACATATAATACTTAATATTGGTTTCTTCATACCATATTGGTACCTTATCCAAAGTGGAAAGGCATTCATTTGTTGCTCGATACATAAAGAGGCTCCATTTTTGTACTTAGTATTTTGACCATATGTACTTGGTGCAGCAGCTCTTGTCCCCCTCTATTGTGGATGAGTTCCTGAGAGTTCAGCTCAGTTTGCTTCAACTTGCATCCACCAGAAGCTTGTGGTGTGAAAGCATGTCCTATCAGTTTCCATATCTTATTCATTCTATTAATCACTCTGGAGTACCCCTCTCTAGTTCTAGGATCAAACTCTAGGCCTTTTGGATACCTTCTCATCCACAGTAACCAGATAGAATACATGTAATGTCCCCGAATTGTGTCATCTCGAGACCTAGAAGGAATAAGAGACAAGTTCGAAAATGTTAGCTAATCGTTTTAGAGAGCGATGCAGAAGCATAATACACATACATGAAAAAATAACCGTAATGCATACACCATAACATTTTTCAACATTCAACATGTATATTACAAAATAAATTATTACAACTTACATTACACAATTTAAAAAGAAAATTTTACAAAGTTTGTGAACAGGTATACTAACAGGAACTTAACACAATAGGTACAAACTCAATGTTGCTCACTTTATGTCTTCTATCCCATGCTAGATCTGAACCGAAAACATACGTGAAACAACGAATCAACACAATGTGTTGTGTACATGGATGGAAAGATACATATGTTTATGGTTTTGATAATTTGAAAAGATTTGCAAAAGAAAAGAAATAAGATCATATAAAACATTTATTAATTAAGCAAAATACACCCATTTTATTCATTTTTCTAGATGAGTTGCATTACTAAGGTGGACTAGTACCAAAACATATATATAGGGCCCATCCCCGTGTACCGAGTACTCTACAGAAACTCCCCATACACCATGTGTTGTAGGGAGGTAACTAGTCAACACTAATCATTTCCCTCACAAGGGGGATAATGAACACCTTAAATAACTATAAAACATCCACTCATAATTTATATTTTCAAGTGACAAAACAACGAGTACTAAATAGCAATACTACATCCAGTATTTGCAAATAGAAGACATCATACGTACATATCATGATTGCAAGAATGAAAACCATAGGCATATACTTATATAAACCCACGCACATGATTCACAAACTTCTTATACATCCAAGTTCATCTACTATTCTAGTCATCACCTGATTAATAGCAATTAACCATCATTAATAAATTAACATCATTTGTCTTGGTTATTTAGGTTCATATTAGGGTTTTGGTCAAACCTAGGTCAAACTGATGTTAGGATAGTGTCTAGTATTTTTAGTCATATTTATATGTCATTATTAATGTCTGGTACGAATTTCATATTTTTCTGAGGCTTTCACTATTTTCTAGACTTAAAATGAGGTTAAAACATGTAATTTATGCATTAATGAGAAAAAGACCTATTATGTAGGTATGTTACTCATAACAAAGTCTAAAGTTAGATGTAAATCATTATTAGGGTTCTAGGAATTTTTTTTAAGAATTAATATCAACTGGATATTATTTATTTCATTTAATGGATAATAAAAAGGAACACTATACTTTGAATTAAATATCTTAAAAGTCGTTAAGGATCTGATCTAGGGGTCCAATAATAATGTGTACATTTTTTTGAGTCTAGATATATTTTGGGAGCATTTATTGGGAAATAGGTCTAATTTCTATGAATTTCATAAGATCTTAGTATTTTATATAACTCAAAATGAGATTTTACCTTTCTAGATCAGCAGTGGCCATTGATCGGACTCCTCACAGATGGGATTTAAACTATGTATTCCTCATTACATGAGTCCTCATATTTTCAAGTTTGAAACCATAATTACAACATTTGGTCATCTAACTTAATTCCTCAAATAACCTCATAAATAATTGTATAAACCTTGAATAATAGTTAATGGATCATCATGTCTTGTCCTAGTAAGTACCCAAATCAACTAATCAAACATATTCATCATATTTGAACTTAATTAGTTGTCATCATCTTCAATTTTACCTCTAATCATACTTTTTGGGTGAAATTACTAATAAGTTGAATAACCAAATCCTCAATTTTGGTTCAACCATATAAAACATCCAGGGTCATAAAGTACTATTTTGGATATCAAAACCCTAAATTTGAGGTCATCAGAATACACTTGTTGTAATTTAATTACTCTTTGAATTGTCATCAAATTGGGGTTTCCATGGGTGTTTTCAATCCTACACCCCCTTCCTCCTTGGCAAGATCCAATCTGGAGTATTTCATGGGACGATTGCCTCTTTCCCAGATGAAGTTTTTCATGGATATTTTTATTCTCTCTAGTACTGCCATGGGAATCTCCACCAGCTAATCCAAAATATAATCAATCCCTTAAATGCAGACTTGGTCAGTACGATCCGACCTGCCATGGATGTCTTAATTAGAGGCCATTATCCTATCATTTCTAATTTATCAGTTTAGACGGTGAAATCCTTCACCTAGATATTGCCACATGTTAGCGGAAATCCAAGATATCACATTGGCTAGGTGTTGATCTCGCCAACGAAATCAGTAATGGATCCTTTGATAGTGTATTGGTTAGTTGAGGTTAGTAATTGTGTTTTATGTTCATGATGATGGTAAATTGCAAGGGGGAGAGTGAGTCCCCTTTCCTAAGCCCATTCAAACCATGGAAGATTCCATTGGGAGTACCATTTACAAGAACTGAGAAACTTGTAGTGATGACACAATTCTTCATAAGTAAGGATCCAATTTTCTTGGAATCTCATATCCTTCATGATGCACCACAACTTATCACAGTTGACATTTTCAAAGCCTTAGTTATGTCAAGCTTCATATATATTTTCTCATGTCCTCTCCTTACATTGAAATCAAGCATGAATTTCCCAACGAGTAGAGCACAATCAGCAATGCTTCTATCTGAAAAGAAGGCACCTTGGGGTTTTGAGACTTGAACCTTTCATCATGGTTTATCTTTATGTCGTGTGGTTTCTTGTACATAGTTCAATATAACTTAGTAGCTTGAGTATCTAAGTCTTCTTGACTGTTCATGATTATGCCTTCAGAATTCAGCAACTCAGAGATCATATTTTAGGGCTTCTCTTCTCCTAATAGTGTTTTTATAGATGTTCGTGTTCCGATCACCTTATTCTATCCAGTTTTTCTTATTTCTTTTCTAGATAATCTTTTCCTCAGACTTATTTAGATCTTCTAGCATAGTTTAACTTCTAATTATTTTTTTATCTACTCACAATTCAAAGGGTCTTTCGATAAATCTCTTTTAATGTCTACCATTTCCTTTTTAGTCTCTTCTAGTAGTTTGGGGATATTCACATACTCTTTAGACTAGGCCTTCAATCTTTGTTTTTATCTCATAAGTTTTTTGACAAACACAGAGTGTGGATTTCTCTTCACCTCCTCCTTCCAAGATTCAGTAAGAATATCCCTATGCCCCTTCCAGCTCGTATGGAAATTTATAAACTTGAAAGGTCTTGGCTTCTTCTTCTTTTCTTGTAATTGCATAACCACTGGAGCATGATCACTAATATAAAGACCTCCAACTTTAATCTGAGCATTGAATAGTTGTTTGAGGCTTACACTATTGATGAGCTCCTGATCTAGTTTGCATGTGATCCTCATTTCATGTTTACCTTTGTTGTTCTAGGTGTAGATACCCTCTACATTCATTGGTAGTTTCCAAAGTTCAGCCATATTGATAAGGTGATTGAAGGATTTGATGACAATTTTGGGAAATAGATGACCCCTTACTTTTCTTGTTGTATCTCACATTGTCGAAGTCTCCCATCAATATCCATGCATCTTTAATGACCCCTATGTGGTCCAATATATCCTTCTAAAGTTCATGCCACTATGAATAAAGATTAAAAGCATAAATCACCAAAACCATATTCTCAGTCCTTCCCTATTTGAACAAATTATGTTGATCATCTGTTCAAACTTCTTTTACACTTCTATCTCCCATACATTTACATTCAAACCCAAACATATCCTTCCCAGCTCCACTTTCTCGTGATTTGTAACATGATTCTAGCCATTGGTAAATATTGATGCTACACTACTTTTATTACACCTTTTTACTTTGGTTCATTAATTGCAAGTATAGAAACATTACTAGATTTAGTTCATTCTCTCACCTCCTTTCTCTTTGTAGGAATACAAATCCCTTTAACTTTCCATACCAGAATATACATGATTAACTTAAACTTTGTTCCTCATACACTTTGGAGTCTCCCTTTCCTTCTCCTTTCCTTTCTTTTGTTTGTGTTGCTTCTCGTTTTGCTTGGCTTTCTTCATTTCTAGGATCTCATCCTCCTCCTTGTCCAATTCACTTCGAATGCTATATAGATTTTGATTATTCACCTCTTTGTTTGGAATTTGACCTTCTTTTGGAACTATAATTTCCTCCTTCACAAGCTTCCCAATTTGTTTATTGTTGTCTTCCTTTCGTTCTCGCCAAACCTTCTTGGGAATATGAAAGTCATCCTCCTGAGTTTCCTTTGATATTTCTTTGGTCTTCGTACCACAATAATTGTTGTTATGACCAGATATGCAACACCTCCCAAACTTCATAGGGATGTATTCATAGTTGTTCTTTAAGGGTATCTCATTCTTTCCTCATACATTCATTGAAATTGTGTTTGGAACCTCCTCCTCCTCCTCCTCTAGTTCAACAAGAACCCAGACTTCATTAGTTCTAGGACCCTCCATGGGTTTGGTTTCAACATGGAGGACTTTTCCTACTCTAGCTACGATCATCCCTCCTACTTTTTTCATTATGGTCATCCCATTTGATGGGATTCTGATCCAAAATAGTACTGACGATAGTGCATCTTGTATGTATGTATGTATGTATATATGTATGTATGTATGTATGTATGTATGCAATGTACATATTTGTGTATGTATGTCTGTATGGGATTAAAATATATGTATGTATGTATCCGAATCAGGTAAATATATTCTGACTTCCCCCTAAAAATAAGAGGTCAAGAGTTACATATAGCCCTGACGCCATATAGAAAAAAGAAAGTGACAATTCACTTGCCTATCTAATTTGTAACTTACGTTTAACACATTTACACATTTTTACAGCAATAACTCTTGCATTAACGGCTAAACAATCGTGTCTTCGGGCATTTATTTCCTCCCAAATATGGTAGAAAAGAGCAGAAAACAACAGTCCTCTTTTGTCACTAATTCCACAGCTGGTAATCATTCTTCATGGTTTCGTTTTCAGCTATAGATTCAGTCTAAAATCTTCACATATAAACTCGCAAACTTCTTTGGTAAATTTGCAGCAACCTACCAGGTGAGAGTGGGATTCATATGTATTTATGTAAGTATGGGATTAAGAGAGAAATATTTCTCCTTTCCTCTCACATGCCTGTGGCAGAGGCCGAACGCTCAGGAGGGTGGTAAATCAAGGTGGCAACTGAGATTTGAACCTGGGTCCCTTTGTTAGGGGACATTGTGCTTGACCACTTGAGCCACTCCTTGTCTGCCGTATGTATGTATATATGTATGTATGTATGTATATATATATGCATCAGAATTAGGTAAATATATTATAACTTCCTACTAAACATATAGGAGGCCAAGAATTACATGTAAGCCCAACGCCATGCATCACGAGAATGAATACAATTCACTCCTCTATCTAATGTGCACTTACGTGTAACACATTTAAAACTTTTTACAACAATACTCATAGCATTTACAACAACACCTTGATGTTTTCTGGAATTCCGTTCCTCCCAGATGTGGTAGCATAGAGAAACAAAAAGAAGTTTCTTCCAATCATAATTTCCACACTTTGTCAACATCCTTCTTAAATCTCCCACTTGCTGAAGTTGTACCTTGAAATCCTTGCATAGCATGTCCCAAATATCTCTTGTAAACTTGCATTCACCTACCAAATGATTATGATATTATTCACCATTCTTGCATTGCAAGCACAATGTAGATATATCCTAGTTCTGTCCCTTTATCCTATTAGGAGTAGCAAGAACACTATGTAAAACTTTGCATACACACATACTCCATTTCGGTACGTACGCGCCCATCCAAATCTGCTCCCCATGCATGACGTTGGTGCCCATTGAGTGCATCACCTCCCATAAGCATGTATTTGGATCTTTAAGTCTCCATCTTTCCATATCATGGGTTTCAGACATGTGTTTAACTTGTTGTCATATTTTTGTCATGACATTAATAGTGCGTGAATATCCTCCCCTTGTCTTCGGCTTGAAGTCCAGTCCTCTTGGATATCTTTCTCTCATCCATTTCCCCCAAGTTGAGGCACCTTCTTGATAGATGATTATTCTCCTCATTCTCCCTCACTTTGCTCTGTCTCTAGGTGCTTTTAAGTCCAGTCCTTCTTAACCTTTCGAGAACGCTACTCTTGCATATCTCATAGGATGATGCCCACTTGCCCACAAAAAATTGGTTAGCTTCATCTCCGTTCTGTCTAGTACTAAACTAGGAATCTCCCCTTGTTAAACCCAGAAAATAGGAGTTCTTCAATAGCAACCTTTATTAGAGTTTCTCTCCCTACCGTGGATGTCTTCTGTGTTGGCCATCTATTCACCATTTCCTCTATCCTATCAATGCAGTCTGCAAAGTCCTTGACTTGTAGATTACCACCAGCTAAGGGAAACACAAGGTATTTTGTTAGGAAATTCCCCCTCTCCACTCGCATTGAATTTACTAAAATGTCTTCTATCTGACGGTAGTTCTTGGATAAGAAAATATGTGTTTTTCTTGCTTTCACACACAGCCCCGTTTGCTATCCAAACTTCCTTAATAGAATATTAAGATTGTCCAAAGACTATTGCTTGGCTTCAACAAATAATAACACATCATCCACAAAAATTAAATGGGTCATCACCTTTGTGCCATGGACTGTGCAGGGCTTGATCTCCTTTTTTGTCTTAGCTTGCTACATCTTTTGTGTGAAGTACTCTATAACAATCACAAAGAGGAGAGGTGATAGGGGGGCTCCTTCACATAGACCATTACCTCCTCTAAACAACCATGTTGATGTTCCATTAACCATAATAAAAAAGCTTGTAATGCCCACACATTTCTTCATCCAGCAAATCTATTGCTCAGTGAACCCCATATGTTTCATAATCCACCATAATTTCTCCCACCTAACACTATCATAGGCATTGGAAACATCCAATTTTAAGCAGGATTTCCGACTTCCTATCATGACATTGTAGTCAAGAAAAATTTCCTCTACCAACAATGCACTCTTTGATTTCTAGAGATGAGATAGGGAAGTACCATCTTCAATCTAGCAGCCAAAATCTTTGCAATTATTTTATATTATGCCGAGTAGCATGTAATAGGTCTGAAATCAGCAAGATAGAAACTAACCTTCTTCTTGGGAATGAATACCAGAAAAGAATGATTAACCTATCTCACCATTTTTCCTCCTTCAAAAAACTAACTAACATATGAAACCAAATCCTCCTTCAAAAAACTAGCTAACGTATGAAACCAAATCCTCCTTGACGATATCTCATGTCTTCTTCTAGAAAAAAGCATTGAAACCATCTGACCATTGGGACTTGTTACTACCAATACTCCAAACTACATCCTTAACCTATTTTTCATTGGTTCTTCTTGTAAGAATGCTATTATGTGAGCTAGTAAGTCTGAACTTCCACTCCATCTCCTCCTCCTCAATGGCTTCCTCAAACTTTTTGTTGTATAAAGATGTGTAGAAGTTTATGCCCTTCTCTTCTAGATCCTCCTATTTGTTGACCACTCTCCCTTCAACATTAATCAATTTAGAAATAATATTATCAGCCTCCCTTCTTTTAATAGAAGAGTGGTAGAGTTTAGTGTTCCTATCATCATCATCCATCCACTTCTCCCTGATCCTTTTCCAGTAGAATTTCTCCTTCACTTTCTTCAGGTCCTCAAGCATTCTTTTTAGTTCCTTGTGCCTCTATGTCAACTCAGTATTAAGGGGATCAGTCACCAGTCATTCTCTGATTTCTTTGCATTCTCCTTTTATTTCTTTAATCAGATTTGGAATATTCACTTCATCTTTGGCCCACCTCCTAAGTGCAATTTTGGTACGTGTCATCTTTTTAGCAAATACGTAAATCAGATTCCTTGTCACTTGTTGGCTCCATCCTTCTTTTATGACTTCATCAAAGCCCTTACATTCATCTCAGTTATTAAAAAATCTAAAAGGTTTCCTCATCTATTTCTTTTCTATAATTTGGACCAAGATAGGAGCATGGTCGCTTAGCTCAGACCCTCCTACTTTCACCTTCACATTAGGGAAACTTCACAGCCATTCATCATTAACTAAAGCTCTGTCTAGTTTGCTTGTTATTCTATTTTTTGCCCCCTTTTCATTATTCCATGTGAAGATATCACCCCCTACCATTGGTAGTTCAAAAAGATCAACTTTATCAATAGCATGATTGAAGGCATCTATCTTAGTATTCAAATCTAACCTTTTTCCCCTCTTCTCAGCCTGTAGACAAACAATATTGAAGTACCCAATAACCATCCATGGTAGAGTTACCTGTTTTGATAAAAATCAGATTCTTCCATAAGTACAGTCTGGCCTTGGCATCATTATGACCTTATACAATAGTCACCCACATATGTAAGACTCCATTATCCCTACAGTCAATTGTAACATATTGATATGACATTTGTATCCATGTCACCTGCCACACACACGACTTCCATGCCACAAAAACTCTAGCAACCCATGCACATCCTACATTAGATACATGCTCCCATCCCAACAGAAATAAGTATCCAATACTATTCTTATTTTGTTCCTTTATTTTAGTTTCCACTAAAGTGACTAAGAAATGCCCACTAGAAGCAATCCACTCCCAGATTTTCTTCTTTTTACTCTTGTCACAACCTCCTTTTATGTTCAATAATAGCATGAACATATTAATAGTTTTAGTTTGATTTGGTATGCTCCTTCTTACTGCCCTTCCTCCTTTCCTCCTTTTCAACTTTCTTATTTTCTCTCTTCTCTGCTTTATCATATTTAGAGAGGGCATTAATGCTATTATTTGTATCAAGGATTGTACCTACGCCAAGGTTTTTTGGAATACCTATCTTACTCATACCTTTCCTCGTTGTGCTGGAAATGAACTCCCCTTCTTCATGTGGGACATTTACACCCCCTAGAGTGATGTTTTGATTCTCTTTTTGTTCTTCCCCTACACCTCCTTTACTATTAGTATTGTCATCATCTAGATTAGGTTCAACTATCATTGCTTCATCCCCTCTATTAGGATGGTCTTTAGCTATCATTTCACCTTTCCTTTCCACCTACTGTGGGCTCTCCATGGATGGATTCATCTATTGTGATTGTTCCTTTGGCTTGTCTTGCTCATACATGATCATCCTCAGGTCTTTCTTCCTCCATACTTTCTTCTCTACTGGACTTTTTCAGTCAGACTGGTTTCATGTGCCTCTTTGCACTTTCCATCAACATGACCAATGACCCAACAATCATGGCAGGTCGTAGGAATGTAGTCATACTCGATTCTGAATGGAATTTCCTCTCTACCCGTGACATTCAGCCACACCCTAGTAGGAAAGGTGCTCTCCACATCCAATTCAATCAATCCCTGGCTTCTTTTATCTCCAATGACCTATCATGAATATGCAACAACTTTCCAATGTTAGCTGCTAATGTCCCCATGGATCTCCTCATCTAGGATTGCCCAAAATGACTTCACTGTGATCCACACTGGCATGGTAGTGAATAGGTCTCCTTTCAGTTCATCTCCATAGGTATCGTTCCACACCACCATAAGTTGCAGGTCATACCAGCGTGGCCACATGTCCAGTGCTACCTTCTTATCTGTTGCATTAACAAACCGAACCAAGAAGATCCCATGATGTTAGGAGAGGAGCTTGAATGAACCTTTAGGGTTCCATGTACGATGGATCCAAGCTTGAAGATGAGGAAAGTAAGGTCTCTTACCCAGAACATACACCATGATGGTGTATTCCCAGACATCATGCATCCATTCAAAATCCTCCTATGCTAGTTCCACATGGATTTTCCCCTCAATCACCTTTAGTTTTGGGAAATCTAGGTGTTGGTCCTTTTATTCTATTGGTTTTTTCAGTATTGTGTCCATTATATCCTTGGTTCTGTTGATGCCGCCTTCTCTCCATCTTCTGCTCATTTAGGGTTCTGTCCCTCTCTGGTTTGGTCATGGGTTGTAGAACTTGTGGTGTGGGGTTGTGGTCTGTGGGGGTGGGCTCTACCGATCAGAGTGATTGGGGGCATAAGCTTCATGCCCTCGGGCATCCTGAGAATCACCAAGACGATTGCCTGAAGCGCAACCCTAGGAGACGACACATAGTTTTCTTTCAATTGTATGCATGTATGCTTGTATGTATGTATGTATGTATGTATGTATGTATGTATGTATGTATGTATGTATGTATGTATGTACGTATGTACGTATGTATGTATGCATATGTATGTATGTATCAGAATCAGGTAAATATATTCCGACTTTCCCCCTACAACTATATGAGGGTCAAGAGTTACATATAGCCCTATGCTCGCTATACAATGTATACGTGAGAAACTCACCCATCTTGCTAACACGTAATCTCTTTTTTACATTTTTACAATTTGTTTCAGGGATAGAACTCACACTACTAACTATTCCTCCATGCTTACGAGTGTTTCTTTCTTTCCAGATGTGGAAGCACATGGAAGCAAAAAGAAACAGCTTCTTCTCCTCATTGGAACAACATTTGACCATATTTTTTAGATCTTCATTCAGCTCTATATTCAGCAAGAACTCTTTACATATTTTCTCCCATAAGCTCCTCGTAAAGTTGCAACAACCAAACAAGTGACTATGGGATTCATCATTCTCCTTGCAGAGGTAGTAGGTGAAAACAGTGTTGTGGTTCCATTCATATACTCTGTCCAGTGTAGCTAAAGCGTCGTGTAAAATTTTGAACACACATATGGACCATTTAGGAGTTTGCTTACCCTCCCATATATGTGCTATAGTGCCATCTTTTTCAGCCCTTGTCCTTGTAATCTCCCACAAATCAGCTTTTGGGTTTAGCATGTACTGTTCCCCATCCGACTTCAGACAGAAAAGATGCTTGACATGTGGCCACAGATTCCTCATCATATGAATGGTGTGTGTCATGCCTTCTCTAATGCGTGGTTGAAAGTCAAGTCCCTGTGGGTATCTTTCTCTCATCCATCTCCCCCATATAGAGCCACATGTCTGGTACAAAATAATTCTCTTCAAGGTTCCCCATCTAGCTATGTCTCTTGGTGATTTCAGTTGTAAACCTCCTTCATCTTTAGGCAAAGCTAGCCTTGAGTAGCGCATGGGGTGGTACTCACCCGCCCAGATAAAATTTGAAATTTTCATCTCCAACCCATCAAGCATAGAACCCGGTATTTCATCTTGTTGTACCCAAAAGAAAAGGAGTCCCTCTATAGCTGATCTGATAAGGGTTGCACGACCCGCCATGGAAGTCTTCTGTGTAGGCCATCTAGCTATCATCTCATCCAGTTTGTCAATGCAATCCGCAAAATCGTTGACATGTAGGTTTCCCCCAGCAAGAGGGAAGCCCAAGTATTTAGTTGGAAACTTACCCAACTCAACACCAATAGCTTCTTGCAGTCTAGCTTCCAACTGGTGACAATTTTTTGAGAGATAGAGTTGAGTCTTATTAGCATTGATTCGCAGCCTCGTCAGCTCTCCAAACTCACCCAGAAAAATTTTCAACTCCTTTAACATATCAACTTTAGCTCCTTTAACATATGTATGTATGTACATATGTATGTATGTATGTATGTTTGTATGTATGTATGTATGTATTTATGTATGTATGTATGTATGTATGTATGTATGTATGTATGTATCGCAATCAAGTAAATATATTTTGACTCCCTCCTAAAAATATAGGAGGTCAAAAATTACATGTAGGCCCAACACCATATATCCATAACCTTAAGTTACAACTCACTCATCTAATTACTATGCATCTTACGTCTAACACATTTACAGGTTTTTACAGAAATAGACGTGACATTTACATCTACACCTTGATGTTTTGTGGCATTTCTTTCCTCCCAAAAATGGTAGCATAGAGAAGCAAATAAGAGTTTTCTCCACTCATCATTTCCACACTTTATCAACATTCTTTTTGGGTCTTCCACAAGCTAAATTTGTAACTTGTATGTATGTATCAAAATCAGGTAAATATATTTCGACTTCCTCCTAAAATTATAAGAGGTCAAGAGTACATGTAGGCCCAATGCCATACTTCTAGCACAGAGTTACAACTCACTCTTCTATCTAATATGTAATTTATGTCTAACACCTTTACATATTTTTACAGAAATACTAGTGGCATGTGTAGTAGCTCCTTGGTCTCTTCTGGTATTCCTCTCTTCCCATATATGATAGCATTGACCAGAAAATAGAAGTTTCTTTCTCTCATCATTACCGCACCTGGACAAGATTCTTTTTGGGTCCCCAGAAAGCTGAATTTGTAATCTAAATTCCTTGCATATGGACTCCCATATTTTCCCTTGTAAACTTACACTCACCTACAAGATGGCTATGGGATTCCTCCCCCTCCTGGCATATCAAGAATAGAGTCAAAACTTCATAGTTCCAACTCTTTATCCTATCTAAGGTAGCAAGTACATTGTGCAGAATTTTATATACACACATGCTCCACTTTGACACGTACCTACCGATCAAGATGTGATCTTCGAGTAGGTCTTTTGTACCTCTTGAACGAGTCACATACCAAATGCATAGCTTTTGATCTCTAAGTTGCCATCCCCTGGTCTCACTTGTAACAAATAGGTGTTTGACTTGTTGCCACATCTCCGTCATGACATTAATGGTGCGTGAATATCCTTCCCTTGTCTTCAGTATGAAATCCAGCCCTCTTGGATATCTTTCTCTCATCCATTTTCCCCATATAGAAGTGCCTTCTTGGAAAATGATGATTCTTCACATAGTTCCTTGTTTTGCAATGTCTCTGGGAGTTTTCATATTTAGTCCACCTTCATCACTTGGGAGTGCCAATCTAGAGTATTTCATAGGATGATGTTCGCTTCCCCATAAAAAATTTCCATCTTCATTTCTATTCTATCCCAGACAGAATCCGGGATCTCACCTTGTTGCACCCAAAAAATAAGAAGTCCTTCTACGGCAGCTTTAATTAAAATCTTTCATCCAACCATGGATGTCTTTTGCATTGGCCATCTGTTAATCATTTCCTCCACCTTATCAATGTAATCAACAAAATCTTTGGCATGCATATTACCTCCGACTAAGGGAAAGCCCAAATATTTTGTTTGAAAATTTCCTCTCTCCACACCCATAGCTTGTACTAGTCTGTCCTCCATCTGGTAGCAATTCTTAGAGAAGAAGATATGTGTTTTTTTTGCATTTACACACAACCCCGTTTGTTCTCCAAATTCTCCAAGTAGATTTTTAAGATTTTCTAGAGAGTGTTGCTTGGATTCTATAAACACTAGAACATCATCCGAAAAAATCAAATGTGTCATTACCTTCGTTCCATGCACTGTATAAGGCTTGATTTCTTTCTTTTCCTCTGTTTGTTGCATCTTCCTTGAAAAATACTCCATGATGATCACAAAAATATGAGGTGATAGGGGGTCACCTTGTGCAGTCTGTTACCCCCTCTAAACAGACCTGCAGATGTTCCATTAACCAGGAAAGAAAAAAAAATTGTGGTTCCAACACATTGTTTCATTCAACCAATCCACTGTTCATTGAACCCCATCTGTTGCATAATCCACCATAGTTTCTCCCATTTGACACTGTCATAGGCTTTGAAAACATCCAATTTTAAGCGGGCTTTCCTGCTTCCTCTCATGAAATTATAATCCAACAAGAATTCCCCCACCAGAAGAGCACAATCACTAATGCTTCTACCTGCCACAAAAGCCCCTTGATTTGCAGAAATGAGGTAGGGAAGAACCATCTTCAGTCTTGCAGCTAGGATTTTTGCAATAATTTTATTTTGTACCGAACAACATGCTATGGGTCTAAAAATCAACAAGAGAGGAAGCGATCTTCTTTTTTGGAATTAGAACAAGGAAATAATGGTTGACCTATCTTACCATATTTCCCCCTTCTAGGAACCAGCTCACATAAGCAATCAAGTCTTCTTTGATAATGTCCCAAATCTTCTTGTAAAAGAAAGCGTTAAAGCCATCAGATCTGGGTGATTTGTTGTTGCCTATGCTCCATACCACTTCCTTTACCTCCTTCTCATTTGTACTTCTCGCGAGGATATTATTATGCGTGTTCATAAGCTTGAACTTCCATTTCACTTCCTCTCCTTCATCTACATCATTGCTGAAAAGTTTTTTGTATAGTGATGTACAAAAATTTATGGCCGACTCTTCCAAGTCCTCTTGTTTATTGACCACCCTCCCATTAGCATCAATCAATTCAAAAATAATATTACCTTCCTCTCTTCTTCTCACTACAGTGTGGTAGAGTTTGGTGTTACGGTCCCCATCATCCATCCATTTCTCCTTGCTTCTTTGCTAGTAGAACTTTTCCTCTACCTTTTTCAGTTCTTCAAGAATCTTTTTCAGTTCCATATCATTCTTAATCAAAGTTGGATCAAGAGGATTAGCTAGTAGTCTTTCACAAACTTCTTTTCATTCACCTTTGGTATCCTTTATTAGATTTGGAATGTTCACCTCTTCCTTTGCCCACTTCTTAAGTGCAGTGTTGGTATTTGCCAACTTTTTAGCAAAGACATACATTGGATTACCTGTCACTTATGCACCCCAGCTATTTTTTATGACATCATCAAATCCTTTCCATTCAGCCCAGTAATTTAGAAATTTGAATGAATTCCTCTTCTATTTCTTTTCTATTATCTGAATTAAGATCGGTACATGGTCGCTTAATTCAAAACCTCCTACCTTCACTTGTATGTTAAGGAGAATTTTTAGCCATTCATCATTCACTAGAACTCTGTCAAGTTTACTTGCTACTCTGTGTTCCGGTCCCCTTTCATTATTCCATAAGAACAAATCACCACCCACCATAGGTAGTTCATAAAGACCAGCTTTATCAATAGCCTGGTTGAAAGCATCAACCTCTGTCATTAGTGCAATTCTTTTCCCCCTTTTCTCAGCCTATAAACGGACCATGTTGAAGTCTCCTATCACCAGCCACAATACATGAACCTGCTTGGATAAGAAAACTGGATCTCTCCATCGATCCAATCTGGCTTTTCCGTCATTATGGCCATAAACAGAAGACAACTATATTTGTAATCCTCCATTCATCCTACATTCCACTATAACATGTTGGTCTGACATATGTATCACTAACACCTACCAAGAATTGGGCTTCCATGCTAGAGAGACTCTAGCAACCTCATTGCACTCCACATTTAACACATGGTTCTAACCCTCTGGAAAAAGGTATTTAATATGATTGTTGTTTTGTACCTTTCTTATCGTCTCTACCAAGGCAGCTAATGAGTGCCTGCTAGCAGCAATCCACTCACGGATTTCCTTCTTTTTATTCCTGTCATGCCCCCCTTAATATTCCATAAAAACATGGACATATCAATGAGTTTTTTGTGCCCTGGTTCACCTCACCATATCCTTCTTATTGGTTTTCTTTGGTTGTTCCTCTTTCCTCCCTTGTCCTCCTCCTTATCTGACTCACTCAACACCTCAAAGTTGTTCATGGTGTCTAGGATGGAGCTTACTCCTTGGGTTTTAGGGATGCCTGTCTTCTTATAGCCCTTTCTCTTGCTAGCGGAGGAAGAGAAATCCCCTTCTTCTCATTCATCAGTAGCATGAGAACTCCATCTCGCATTAGGTGTACCCATTGCTTCCATGGCTGCAACATTAGCGATATCTTCTATTTGATTCACCGTTGGTGGCTCCTTCTGCTACTGTGTTTCTTGTTTCTTGCTCTTTCCTTCTGCATCACCTGTTCTTTTAGCCTTCTCTGCAGGGTTAATAGCCTTCCAAACCTTAGTATGATCCTTTTTCCATTCCTCCCTCACCGTCTTTGTAGCATCCTGCTCTTCACAGCCATTTGTATCATGGCCAAAGGTGCAACAATGATTGTACTTCTTAGGAATGTAGTCATATTCGATTGGCATCAGGATAGGCTCTCGTCCTTTTACATTCATCCACACCATGGTCGGGGCCTCGACAACCTCTTTTAGTTCAATGATAACCTGATCTTCTCTGCCTTCCAGGGACTAGTCATCAATGTGCAGGACCATGCCCGCACCCAATGCAATCGTGCCAGCTGATCCCCTCATCCACGATCCGTCGAATGAACGAAGAGTGATCCACATCGGGATCGACAAGAAGACCTCCTGCTTCATTTCATCCCCATGTTTATAGCTCTTTGTAATCACTAGTTGTGAGTCAAACCATCGAGGTCCTAGGGCAAGAACATTTTCTTTATCTGCTATAGTAGAGAAGCGAACCAAGAAGACTCCATTACTCCTTGACAATAATTCAAAGGACCCTTTTAGCTTCCATGTTCGACAAATCCAGGCTTGTATGTGGGGAAAGAATTGTTGGATCCTAGATGGGTGATTAGATGCTCTAGAGGGGGGGTGAATAGAGCTGAAAGCACTTAAACAAAATTCATTAAACCTTCAAGATAGATCACAAGATAAAGTTGCTAAATAGGTAATTTGAGTGCAGCTAAAACATGCATAGAAAGGATGAGAGAGATTGAACATACACATGTAGACAAGCTATTTAGAGTGGTTCCACACTTCAAACTAGAAGTGTGTCAGTCCACTTGCCTAGAGAGGTCAACCTCTAGGACTTCAAACAATTGCACTCTTATATTCATTCATAAGACATACAATACATGACCCAACAAAGGACTTACCTATCCAATACAAAGAGTCTTCAACCTTACCAAGAACTTACCCACTTTGCAAGATTCTTCGGCCTTCTCCAAGGACTTACCCAATCTTGCACTAGTCTTCATCATTGTAGGAATTACCCACTCTTCTTGGATCTTCCGCATTTGACTTCACCTTCACTCGGAGAAGCTTCTTCCACCAAGGACTTACCTACTTGAGCTTGAGTCTTCTGCCTTCTCCAAGGGCTTACCCACTCTAGCTCCAAGTCTTCAGCCTTGATCTTCACCAAGGGACTCATTCCCTTGTTCTTCTTCACCTCTCTTGGCTAAGAGATATAACCTTCATCTTCATGATTGGAAATGAGAGATTGGAGGTGGTGGAAGTGAGAGCCTCACAAGATATACAAATAGGACTAGCTCTCTTACAGATTTCCTACTCACTCTAATGGATGTAGCAAGTGGTTAAGCTTAGAGAGAGAGAGAGGAGGCTGTAGGAAGCACTCAACTATAGAATAGGAACCTCACAAAGAGTTTGCAATGAATGCTCAACCTTGGAATGAAGCCCAAGGGGTCCTATTTATAGCTGGGGATGCCTCTTAGCCTTTGCAAACACATGAGAACGAAAACTAGCCGTTTTGTGGCTTGCAACAGATCTATTTTCACTTGTTGCAACTCCACAATGGCTAGAATCACTTTTCTGCACTTTTTCGTACAGTCTGATCGGCCGAGTTTATATAAAGGTAACTCGGCCGAACCGCTAAAAGACAAGGCTGAAAGCTAGACTGTCGGTCGAGTTCCTTTGGAGAAACTCGGCCGATCGGTCGACTTTCATCTTGGACCGATCAGTGGATCGGCCGAGTTTCCTACCTAGAAACTCGACCGAACGGGAATCGGCTGAGTTTGTAACTCGGCCGATTGCAACAAAAATTCCAGAATATATGGATCGGCCGAGTTTGGAATTCGGCCGACAAAATCCCTGTTATGGGTATTTTGGAATTTTCGTTTGACTATACAAATGATGGATTTTTGTGTCCCGATAATTTTTCTAAGCTTAATTACAAGTCATACAATCATTACAAGTGATTACAAAGCAATTCTAAGGTCATTTACATAGAGATCCCAAATTGCACACTTGTAGCTATTTTGACTTGTCTTTTTTCCAATTTGATATGCGCAAGTTAGGGCATTTGGAGTGTGTCTAAACCTAATCTGAAATCACTCAATGTAGAAGCATTAGACACCAATATGTGGAATGGTTAGTCATCATCAAAACAAGGGTTTAGTCAATTTAGACGTCAGTCAACATTGACCTAATTGACCTTGAGTCAACATTCTCCCCCTTTTTGAAGATGACAAACCATTCCATAAATGTATTGAAAGCTTGTACGTAAAATCATACCTTCGGAGAAACCTAGCGGTTTCAATAGGATTGAGCTCATATGCTCCCCCTCAATTGATGCGCATGGAGTTCTCATACTCCCCCTCAATTGATGCTATTTCTCCTGCATGGTTAGCTTTCATAACATTTATAGAAACTATGTCTTCTAGTCATATATGTTCTACACATATATGTCTTCTCCCATTTACCTTCTCCCCTTTACATGGACACGCTTCTTTGCTTCATGTAAGACATGCCTTCTCCATGTTGTCAAAAGAAGACATATCTTTCTCCCCCTTTGTCATTTCAAAAAGGTGGGGGTGTGAAGAAACTAAGAAACACCACTTGTTAAGAGAAAGAAGATAACAAAAGTTATATAAGGAGAGTAGAAGAGCACAGATAGGGGCTTGTCCAAGCATAGAAAGAAAAGCAAGTTAAAGCATATACTTGAACAACCCAAAATGCAAGATGAAGTGCTGCAGAAAAACAATAAATCACAATTTTGACCCTCAAGATGATGGAATTTGACCAAAAACCATCAGAGCTCATGGCAAGGCAATGAGTCTTGCTCAGAAGGGTGTTTCTGCATAAAAAACACTATACTTGCAGCAAAAACTGAAACTGGAACAAAATTTGCATAAAATCCAAAAATACTCCAATTTCTACATATCATGTAGCTCTATGTGCCCTGTATCACAATGTTATGCAAGTAACTCAAGATAGTAGATATGCAATTCAAGGAACAATCTTGAGCATGTATGAGATAAGATACAAGCATAACATATAGATGATCAAAGATGGCAATTATTGATAGGGTTAGAACTACATGTATATGAACTACTAGTAGATGATATCATAAGTTAGGACTACTAGTAGGATCTAGATCATAGCAAGATATGCCAAAAGATACACAAGATAGAGCAAGCTATGATTAGATGAAGAGATATATCCAAACAAGGAGATATGCAAGTTTAGAAACATGAAAGGATATAACTCACTAGATATGCATCCTTACCATAAGATGATTATCCCTATGAACCTCAAGGTTGTATCAACACAAGATATACACCTATATAGATGTAGCAAGTTAGAGCACAACGGAAGCAATTTTTAGACACAACCAAGAGATCCAAAGAGATCATCATCAAAACCTGCAAAACAACTCAAAGCAAGTAATTGCAAGATATATATATACCAATTTAGAGCAATTAGATAGATAGAGTTGTAAGAAAGATAGGCATTTAGAACATGGCAATATGCATATATAAAGGTACCAAATGAGAGTGGCAAAGAATAAGGCTATTGGTTGAGAAAATCTAGTTGAGAGGGAAATTCTCACTCAATATGCCAAATTTATATTCTGTGCACAGTGTAATCGGTCGAGTTCTGTGCATTGGCAACTCGACCGATGACAACTGCTGGCAACACCCATTGGTGCCTATCGGTCGAGTTTCACTAGGGCAAACTCGACCGACAGAGCAGCTGTCAAAAAGCACATATATTTCATAAAAGCATATTTAAAGGCATGCTAAAATATACAAACCATATCCAAACATGTCTAAGCAAGTTAGTAATGCACTATAGAAGCATTAGAAATAGTTTTTGAGCAAGAGTGTGAAAAGAAACACAAAATGCCACTTTTGACTCAAAAACCATATGTATAGTGCACACTAACTTGACAAAAACAAGTTAGAAAAGGTTATAAGCAATAAAACAATACCTTTGTGCTTACCATTGCTTTTCCACTTGTTGTCACCCTCTACACATCTCAGCTTTCTTCTTTCATGTGGATTGAGAAGTCAATTTGCAATTCAATAGCTCAAGTCAATCCATTTGCATGTACCTACAAGAAGAAAGATGAAATGGTCCCCAATCATGTTTTTGGGTCCGGAGGGGTTAGTTTAGCAACCCAAATCTGATTGCTTTTGGGTGCTTTCCTAAACGGACAACAAGTAGAATAATGACCTAATTCATTGCAATAGTTGCATGTTCCCATAGTCTTGGAACTAGAGGATTC
Organism: Alisma plantago-aquatica; assembly: GCA_963693085.1. Lineage (NCBI taxonomy): Eukaryota > Viridiplantae > Streptophyta > Magnoliopsida > Alismatales > Alismataceae > Alisma > Alisma plantago-aquatica. Next base: position 184,648,251 of record OY856413.1, on the reverse strand, counting down.
TCCATGGAATATTGGAGGTCCTTTATCTTTGTTGTTCCCTTGACTACTATCATACCCTAAACCATGTCTACCAATTTGTTTAGTAGTATGGTCTAGGATTTGATTAAGATTCTTTTTACCCACTAAGAATCTTTGCAAAGAAGGTCTCAAACTATCATTATCATGCTTAAGAGAAGCAATAGTAGAAGACAAATTATTTATATTTTCTTTAGCATGCAAAAGATCATTTTCTAAGCAAAGAGATTTAGTTAAATAAGAATCTCTATCAATATGAAGAGTAGCAACATCATTCTCTCTATTTGTAGAACTAGAACAAGATTCATGCCCATTGATTTTAGCAAGCAAGGAGGCATTTTCTAGTTCTAATTCATGCAAAACAAAATCTTTGTTTTTGTTTTCAGATTTAAGAACATCAATGTCATGCATGAGAGAGTCAACAATTAAAGTATGCTCTTCATTTGAACTAGGCATGAGAGGTTGAGCTTCTAGAAATTTAATCTTATCAAGTAAACTAGCATTTTCAAGTTTAAGAGAGTCTACTTGGCTAAGACAATCATTTTTATCAATAAGCAAGCAAGAATTAGCATATTCAAGATCATCTAGTTCTATATGCAAATTATCAACAATTTTAGCAAGCTTTTTCTTTTTCTTTTTAGAAGACTTATAAGAGGCACAAATATCATGAATAATAGCAATTAAAGATTCTTTATCTAAAGAGTCTAGATTTACCTTACTTGAGTCTTCACTTGTTGACGCTATAAGGGCAAAATGGCATTCTCCTTCATCACTAGAGCTTGAGCTTGATCCTTCACATGAATCTTCACTTGAGCTTGAGTTGGAGGAGCCACTTGAGTTTGATTGCCATTTCTTCTTGTGAAGATGGGTCTTTTTGCCTTGTGGGCAATCTTCCTTGTAGTGACCCTTCTTTCCACATGTGAAGCACTGGATGGAGGAGGACTTGCCTTTGTAGAGTTGACCTTTTAAGTACATGGCATCTTCTTTAGCTTGAGAGGATGGAGAGACTTGTTCCATGATAGCTTCAATTTGAGCCTTCATTTCAGCCTTCTTCATTGTCTTTAGCTCTTTCTCCTCTTGTCTTTCTACTTCCTCCCTCTTGTCAAGTGTGGCTTCATGTGCTTGTAGATTTCCAATGAGCTCTTCAATAGGAATATCCCTAAGCGACCTTGCTTCTTCAATGGAAGTCACCTTGGATTCCCATCTTTTGGGGAGAGTTCTAAGGATCTTTGAGTTGATCTCTCCACTAGACATAGGATGTCCTAGAATAGCAAGACCATTCAAGATGGTGTTGAGCCTTGAGTACATGTTGGCTATGCTCTCCTCCTTTCCCATCTTGAAGTTCTCAAGCAACCCTTTGAGCATGTAGACTTTGCTTTCCTTCACTTGATATGTCCCTTCATAAGTGATGCAAAGCTTTCTCCATACCTCATAGGCCGTCTCACAAGAGGAAATCCGGTTGAACTCGGTGGGGGTCATGGAGGCATATAGGATGTGCATGGCTCTAGCATTCAAGGTTGCTTTCATCAAGGTGGCTTCATCCCATTCTTCAATGTTTGTCTTTGGTAGAATGTATGGGTTGTTCACCATTTGCCACATCTCGAGACTTGATCCTTGGATGAAGAATTGAAGTCTTCTTCTCTAATAGAGGAAGTTGCTCCCATTGAAGATTGGAAGGCTGGTCGAGAGTCTCCCTCCTAGGTAGTCACCATCTTCTCCTACTTGTAGAAGTATGCTTGGAGAAGACCCGCTCTGATACCACTTGTTGGATCCTAGATGGGTGATTAGATGCTCTAGAGGGGGGGGTGAATAGAGCTGAAAGCACTTAAACAAAATTCATTAAACCTTCAAGATAGATCACAAGATAAAGTTGCTAAATAGGTAATTTGAGTGCAACTAAAACATGCATAGAAAGGATGAGAGAGATTGAACATACACATGTAGACAAGCTATTTAGAGTGGTTCCACACTTCAAACTAGAAGTGTGTCAGTCCACTTGCCTAGAGAGGTCAACCTCTAGGACTTCAAACAATTGCACTCTTATATTCATTCATAAGACATACAATACATGACCCAACAAAGGACTTACCTATCCAATACAAAGAGTCTTCAACCTTACCAAGGACTTACCCACTTTGCAAGATTCTTCGGCCTTCTCCAAGGACTTACCCAATCTTGCACTAGTCTTCAGCCTTGTAGGAATTACCCACTCTTCTTGGATCTTCCGCCTTTGACTTCACCTTCACTCGGAGAAGCTTCTTCCACCAAGGACTTACCTACTTGAGCTTGAGTCTTCTACCTTCTCCAAGGGCTTACCCACTCTAGCTCCAAGTCTTCAACCTTGATCTTCACCAAGGGACTTCTTCCCTTGTTCTTCTTCACCTCTCTTGGCTAAGAGATATAACCTTCATCTTCATGATTGGAAATGAGAGATTGGAGGTGGTGGAAGTGAGAGCCTCACAAGATATACAAATAGGACTAGCTCTCTTACAGATTTCCTACTCACTCTAATGGATGTAGCAAGTGATTAAGCTTAGAGAGAGAGAGGAGGCTGTAGGAAGCACTCAACTATAGAATAGGAACCTCACAAAGAGTTTGCAATGAATGCTCAACCTTGGAATGAAGCCCAAGGGGTCCTATTTATAGCTGGGGATGCCTCTTAGCCTTTGGGATCACATGAGAACGAAAACTAGCCGTTTTGTGGCTTGCAACGGATCTATTTTCACTTGTTGCAACTCCACAACGGCTAGAATCACTTTTCTGCACTTTTTCGTACAGTCTGATCGGACGAGTTTATATAAAGGTAACTCGGCCGAACCACTAAAAGACAAGGCTGAAAGCTAGACTGTCGGTCGAGTTCCTTTGGAGAAACTCGGCCGATCGGTCGACTTTCATCTTGGACTGATCAGTGGATCGGCCGAGTTTCCTAGCTAGAAACTCGACCGAACGGGAATCGGCTGAGTTTGTAACTTGGCCGATTGCAACAAAAATTCCAGAATAAATGGATCGGCCGAGTTTGGAATTCGGCCGACAAAATCCCTGTTATGGGTATTTTGGAATTTTCATTTGACTATATAAATGATGGATTTTTGTGTCCCGATAATTTTTCTAATCTTAATTACAAGTCATACAATCATTATAAGTGATTACAAAGCAATTCTAAGGTCATTTACATAGAGATCCCAAATTGCACACTTGTAGCTATTTTGACTTGTCTTTTCTCCAATTTGATATGTGCAAGTTAGGGCATTTGGAGTGTGTCTAAACCTAATATGAAATCACTCAATGTAGAAGCATTAGACACCAATATGTGGAATGGTTAGTCATCATCAAAACAAGGGTTTAGTCAATTTAGACGTGAGTCAACATTGACCTAATTGACCTTGAGTCAACAAGAATGGTCACTTGCCTAGGACGTACACCATAACAGTGAACTCCCATATGTCCTTCATCTGATTGAACTCTTCCTTCCCCAATTTGACATGCACTTCACCCTCTACCACTTTTAGTTTCAGGTATGTTGTCTCCTTCTCCTTCTCCTTAGACGGTTTCTTTAGCACCTGGTTCCAGGCCAGCCGTCGGTGGCCAGTTCTGCACATGGTCGTTGTGGATTCTCCTTTCTTTCTAGTGTTTGCGTGGCTGGCACCCTCTCCATTCTTTGTTGCACCCATCACTGTAGATGGGTCATTCCGACGCTTAGGGTCTCATTCCCCTTCGTTGGTGTCTGCTGTCATAGCAACACTCTCTCCTATCCTCGGCTCACCCATGATGGTCATGGTGGAAGTGGATTCGGTGGATGGGGTGGGGTCAGAGGTGTGGACGATGGGAGAGGGAATACCTCCTGCTGTGGTCGTCGTCCCATGGGAAATCGCTTGCCTAGTCGCCAGAGCGTGACCTAGCAGGCAGACGGTTTGGTAGGTGTTTTTTTTTACTTGTATGTGTGTATGTATGTATGTATCGGAATGTGGTAAATTTTATTCCGAGATCCCCAATAGAATTGGGAAAAAGTACATAGTAGCCCCTGCACACTACTAATCAAACAGAAAAAAGGAAATTTAAGCTATACATTGAATCTATAAGGTAGGGATTTACAGATTTTCTTCACAATGTATTCTATATTGAAAGTCTTTGACATATGCTTCCTATTGTTTCTTTCTCTCCATATATGATAGTACGTAGCTGAAAGAGCTGTTAAGGATTTTTTATTCTACAGGCTGAGGCTCGGGCCAAGGGTTGAAATCATCTCCTTAGTAAAAAGCAGCTGTAAATGACTGAGATTGGCAGTGTCGCAGACCTATCTCCAAAGTGTTGTGATGAAAGAGCAGCTTTGGAAGAGATGATTGTATGTATGTATACATGACTGTAAGTATGTATGTATGCATGTATGTATGTATGTATGTATGCATGCATGTATGTATGTATGTAATATGTATGTATGGATGTATGTCTGTATGTATGTATGTATGTATGCATGTATGTATCAGAATTAGGTAAATACATTCCAACTCCCTCCTACAAATATAATAGGCCAAAGAGTTACATATGCCCACCATTATACTCATAAGAGAAACAAGTCACAAACTAGATACCTGATAACATCTCATTTTATGAACTATTTGCACCCGTCTTATTCTTATATTAACATCCATTTTATGGATTTTTCTGTCTATTTGAATATCTTTGAACAATATCTTGATTTGACTTAATACCATTTCCCACTCCATGCATACTCATATCACACTGTGACCATGACACTATCTCGACTGTAATGATCCATGGATGTCTCTCCCACGACTAAGCCAATGATCAACAGTTCCTAGCCATGACCGCGACTGAACGTCAGGATCTTCAATATGCGACACTAGTCATGACTGAGATGATACATCATGATTGTGGTGCATGGTTTCGACCGAGAGATGTTTCTACGAAGACGCGGTCGCGATCTGGGTAGAAGAAGTGACCCCTGAAGAAGATGTGACCACAACACTAACTGTGAATAGAGTGATGGTCTCGGTCATGACACGAGTCACGAACGTGACCCATCCCAACTGCGACAAGGGACTAATTCGGTGGGCGGTGCCTATAAATAGGCCCCATCTCCACATAACAAGGGGGGATCATCAAAAGGGACGAAGTGCTACCCAACTCTACAGCCACCATCATCCTCAAATCTCCGAAAATGAAAATTGGAAGAGAGAGAATACATGTCATCCTCTTCTTTGAAAGGAGTTGTCATCTTCTACACATACACTAGATCTAGATCAGAAGATGTACCCTCAGTGTATCGCCTCCTCCTTTTTTTAGATCTATCATCTTCCTCACACTGCACATTCCCCCTCTTCATTATTGTTGATGTATCTACCATTTATATCACAGTTATGTTGCCTGTTAACATGTGTGGCTAAGCATATGTCTTTGTTTTTTTACGATTACTTGTTAGCCATCTTGATAGAGAGACAACCTTATAATCTAGATCTATCCTAAGCTCGAGAGAGGAGGCAATAGATATATATGATGATTCCTTGTAATCTTGCTAAGTTTATACAAGGGGGTGTGAGTATTTTAGGTTGGGGAGAGATCTTAGTAGGTGAAACCTGATCAAAGTTGCCATCTATACTTTGGTTACAAATTTCTTATTTGATCTTATTCTCTTGTTTTGTTTACTTGTCTTTGCTTTTATTACTTTTTTTGGAGTGACATCGTTCCTTAGGGAACATCATCTTAATCTACCCTTTCATTTGGTGTATTTGAGACAAAGGCTCTACGTTCCTAACACTTACCAACCTTGTTCATGGGGTTTGACCCCGATCTACCACAAAGGACCCTCTATAATAGTTATGGGGACCTGAGTGTCTAGTTATAAATCTAAGAGTCCGACTCCTCTAGATCTATCCCCATTTTGGATGTGTGATTTAGGTCGGTCAACTTTTTGGATCTGTTGCTAGAGACAAGGCAAAATGGTACTGTTGAGAACTTGAGTCTACTCACTTACACCTGTGCCTCAAGCTTAGCAATAAGCTTGACTGCACACAAACTCTAAATTTGTTACATCTAGATTTCTTAGAATATATTGTTTTACATATCTAGATTTCTAAATTGATTATGTGAACTATTTAGATATCCTGAAGGGAAGCAAATTTAATCAACACCTTACTCCCTTTTCACGACAACATCTCCACCTCTGGAAACCGAAGAAGAATGAGAGGAATTCCACTCAGACGACCATCACCACGAGGAAGAAGATTGTGAAGAGTGATGAGAAGATGATCATGAGGAGAAACATGAAGAGGAGAGGGAGCATCATGAGCACCACCACTTCCGTAGAAGACACAAAAGGAATCATCATGATCACAAACGTGATCACAATAATAGTGAGGAGGAAGGTGATGAAAAACATAAAATGCTTAGAGAGTTAGCTGCTACCAGAGCTAACAAATCAATATTCCCAATTGTTATCCCATTAATTGATGAAACTAATTTTGATATAAAACATGTCATCATCTCAATGATCCAGGACAAGCCTTTCTGAGGGAGTTCCAAGAATGAGAATCCTTATCATCATCTTGACACCTTCAAAAACATCTATGGCACTATTAAGATGAGGGGAGTGCCTCAAGAATTTATATACTAAAAAGGATTCATTTTTTCTCTAGAGGATAAAGCTCTATCATGGTATCTTAACCTACCACACCAGACCATTGATGGATGGAGGCCCCTTGCTGATGCTTTTGTCACTAAATTCTACCCCACTAAGAAAACCATTCGAAATAGGAAAAAGATCACTTCCTTCATGCAAAAGTCAAGAGAGAATATTTACGAAGCTTGGTAATAATATCGAGAGTGTCAAAGGGATTTCCCTCATCAAAGCTACTACAAGGGTTTTCATGTGACACTATTTTACAATGGGCTTTACTCCCACGGAGCGGACTTCACTGAATGCAGCCATTGGGAGTGATTTTCTTGGAAAGAAGTTGAGAAGAACTATGAAAATCATCAACAACATGGCTGAAATGCAAGCAGGGATGGTGTATGAGAGGAGTGATCGAGCCTTAGCCAAGAAGGCTGACTCTAAACAACCTTCAGTTGAAGCCAAATCTCTAGAAACCCTCACGGCTCAAATTGAGAAAATTGCCACAAATGTCAAACAACTAAAAGACATTGGGGTAAGGGAAAGAAACCAATTGAGAAAGTCATGAAGTGTGTCATGTGTGGTGAAGGAGGCCATGAAATCAACAATTGTATCTATACACGACCGGAAGAAAGTGAAGAAAGTGAAAGTGAATAAAAAATAGAAAATGTCTCTTATGCAAATTTTGAACGACCAGATCATCTGGAATTCAATTATGGCAACAAAGATGTTGCTGAGAATTCTCATCAACTAGGTGGTTCATCTAAGCCACTCCCAAGATTTAAAAAAAGGGAGGACCGACTCAGTATACCATGACTGTTAGCGATTTCTTAAACAAGAACAATTATCAAGGTCAATATCAAAACAAAAATGTGAGTCTCCAAAATCAAGGACAAAATCAAAGTCAGAATCAGAACAAGGATAACAACAAGCCTGACATGATTGCTCATCTATTCAATTTTGCAAAAAGGCAAGCTTTTGTAAATGACCAACTTACCCAAAGTGACATCAAAAACTCAAGAGTGTTAACCACAATTCAAACACATATGGTGGATATGCAAACTCATCAAAGACAAATTGATCAACAGCTAGCCCAAGTGACAAAGATTGATACTCCAGGGGAGATCCCATCGAACAAATAAACTGCAAAGATGGTTACTCTCTGATCGGGAAAAGTTATAGACAAAAAACAAGAAGATATACACCATGAAGAAGAAAATGTTCCCAGACCACATACTAACTCTTCTATAGTATAGGAGGATTCTTAAAGGAAAGAGCCATCAAATGATGACAAGGCCAAAGAAAAGGACAAAAATAAGAAAAGTGCAAAGACCAAGAAATAAAATCCCACTAAAGAAGTCTTCACACAAAGGAGTCCCTATGCCATAAGAGTACCATTCCCCTAAAAATTAATCAAGGATCACCAAAAAAAGAGATATGAGATGTTCATGGAAGTAGTAAAGAAGCTGCACCTAGATATACTATTTCTAGATGCGATTGAGGAAATGTCTACCTATTCTAAGTTCTTCAAAAACCTGATTACAAAAAGGAGGAGAGGTGATCACATTGAGATAGTACAACTAGCTAATATGTTGAGTGCTTTTGTTCAAGCTACCATTCCTACAAAGAAAAGAGACCCAGGAGCATTTATTATTCCTTTCAATGTTGGATACAATGTAGAAAGAAATGAACTTGTTGATCTAGGAGCAAGTATCAGTCTTATGCCCCTTTCCTTGGCCCGAAGGCATGGAATGACATACTTGGTGAAGACAGGTATGAGAATTCAACTTGTTGACCACACCTTTACAAGGATAGTAGGAGAGTTAGAGGATGTCTCAATCCACATCAGATGATTCTTATACCCTATAACATAGTTGCAATTGGCACCATCAAAGATCCATCATGCCCTATGATATTTGGAAGGCCATTCCTCGCCACCGGGAGAGCCCTAATAGATGTTGCAGACGGAATCATAACCCTCTATGTTGGTAATGGCCATATCAATTTTCATGTACAAGACACCATGAGAGGACCCTCTCTGTTTGAGTCAACCTATTTTATGGAAAGTTATACCCAATATTGCAAGGAAGTACAAGAAAACAATGTGATAGTCAACCCTCTCACATGAGCCTAAAACATTCCTGATCCTAATCTAGAAGATTTTGAAGTGGTTGAGATTTTGGATTACTTGAATCAACCAGAGGAGGAGGGTTTTAGTGACAAAGAAGGTGCGATAGAAATTGTGATTTACGTTACTAGAACAGACACCAGAAGAAAAAGCTGCACCGAAACCAAAACCTAAGTTGAAACAACTCCTGAAAGGACTGAAGTATGAATTCCTAGATGATGAAAAAAGAAACCATGTTATCATTAGCTCTTCTCTAATAGAAGATATGGAGTAAAAACTCCTGATGGAACTCAAACTAAGAAAAAAAATCTATAGGATAATTTGTAGAAGATATCAAAGGACTCAGTCCATCCCCTTGCATGCACATGATTAATCTTGAGGAAACTGCTAAATCCCTAGCTCGGCCACTAAGAAAGTTAATTAGATGTTGAAAGAAGATATAAAGAAAGAACTAATAAAGATACATGATGCATGAATCATCTACCACTTTAGTGATATAAATTGGGTCAACCTGATCCATGTTGTACCTTAGAAAGGTGTGATGACTGTAGTAAAAGGGAGAAATGTGGATGAAGTGGTCACTCGAATGGTTATCAGGTACAAAATGTGTATCTACTACCACAAGCTTAACGCTACAATGAGAAAAAAACACTTCCATTTACCTTTCATTGGCAAAGTTCTAGAAAGGCTTGTAGGACAATCCTACTTCTATTTTCTTGATGGGTACTCAGGATTCTATCAAATCCCTATCCACCGCAATGATCAATAAAAGACTACTTTCACTTGTTTCTATGGGATGTACACCTTTAGAAGAATGTTCGTCGGGTTATGTAATGTGCCTGCTACCTTTCAAAGATTCATGATATCCATATTCATGAACTTTTTGTAAGAGACAATGGAGGTATTCATGGATGATTTCTCAGTATATGGACCCGACTTTGACATATGCCTTAAAAACTTGTCAAAGATCCTTCAAATGTGCAAAGAGAAGCAACTTGTGCTGAATTGGGAAAAATGCCATTTTATGGTGGAAAAAAGGCATTGTGCTAGGGAAAAAAATATGTAAAAAAAGCCTTGGAAGTGGATAAAAGCAAGATCGAATATATATCAAAGTTACCCCCATAAAAATATGTCACAAGAGTGAGGAGTTTTCTGGGGCATGTTGGATACTACAAAAAATTTATCAAAGATTTCTCAAAGGTTGCAAAACCTTTATCAAACCTCCTTGCTAAGGATGTGGAATTTAATTTCTTAGATAAATGCCTTGAAGCATTTGAAGTTATAAAAAGTGCCTTGACATCAGCCCTGATTCTACAAGCACTTGACTATGAGTATCCTTTTGAAATCATGTGTGATGGAAGTGATTATGCCATCGGGGTTGTCCTAAGACAAAGGAGAGAGAAGAAGCACTTCACAATCTACTATACAAGTAGAATACTCGATGAAGCTCAGATAAACTACACTAATATCAAGAAAGAAATGCTAACAATAGTATTTTCTTTCGACAAGTTTAGGTTCTATTTGATAGGATCAAAGATGAGTGTGTACAAAGACCATGGAGCCATCAAATATCTCATGCAGAAAAAGGACACAAATCTGAGACTGTTGCGATCAGCTTTGTTGCTATTAGAGTTTGATCACAGAATCATTGACAAGAAAGGAACAAAGAATATGGTCACTAACCACTTGTACATAATAGTATTCACTGCATAAAACTAGATACTAGTAAATGACAACTTTGTGGATGAGACTTGTACAGAATAGTATTCACTGCATAAAACAAGATACTAGTAAATGACAACTCTGTGGATGAGGCCTTGATGATGGCTAAGTCAGTCAAACCAAATATGCCCTTGTTCACTGACATTTGTAACTATTTGTCCTGCAAACAATTACCTCCCAAGATAACCTGCAATAAAAAAAGAAACTTTTCTCCAATATGAAGAATTACTATTGGGATGACCCTATGCTGTTTAAGAGATGTTGCAACAATTTATACGACCATTGTGTGCTAGAAGAAGAGCTGCCTTAAATCCTCAAGGAATGTCATTCCTCACCTTACGGAGGTCACCATGGAGGTGAAAGGACCGCACCTAACATCCTACAATCTAGATTTTATTAGCTGACACTCTTCAAGGATGTCATGTCTTTTGTCAAGTCTTATAAAGAATGTTAGCTGGTCGATAATATTACAAAAAGAAATGAGGTGCCTATGTCTGACTGGCTGGAAGTAGAGATCTTTGATGTCTGGGGAGTAGAATATATGGGACCCTTCCCCTCCTCCATGGCCAAGAAGTACATTCTGGTTGCAATGGCCTATGTCTCGAAGTGGGTAGAAGCTCAAGCATTGGGAAACTATTCAAGAAAATCATTTTTACTAGATTTCGGGTTCCATGCACCGTCATTAGTGATGGGGGTACCATTTTATATAAAATTAGTTTGAAGAATTACTAAAGAAGTATGGACAAGTATATGGTCGCCACACCTTACCACCCCAAGATATCAGGACAAGTCGAAGTATTAAACTGACAGATTAAGCAGATATTAGAAAAGACCATTGGCAGGATTGACAAGGACTGGTCCATGAAACTAGATGATGTCCTATGATCATATAAAACCACTTCCAAAATGATGATAGGGACCACTCCCTATCGGCCCATCTATGGAGAATCATGCTATTTTCCAATAGAACTAGAGCACAAGGCCCTTTGGGCCATCAAGTTCTTAAATATGAATCTGGATAGGATGGGAAAGAAGTGGTACCTACATCTTCATGAGATTAAGGAAATAAGGCTACATGCCTATTAGAATGCTCACATATACAAGCAAAGAACGAAGGCGTGGCATGATTCCCACATCAAGCACAAGGATGTTTCTGAAGGAGAGAATGTTCTATTGTTTAATTCAAGAATCAGGATTTTTCTAAGTAAACTTAGGTGTAGATGGTTTGGACCATTCTCTATTTTCAAGATCTACCCTTATAGAGTGATGGAGATTACGAGTGAAAAGACTGGTACTTTTAAGGTTAATGGGCACATAGTAAAAAGATACTATGACGATGAAGCTTTTGTCAAAAGGTCAGAACTGGATTTAGAAGAGCCACAGATGATAACAACTGAAAAAGCATGAGAAGACATAAATGAGAGTCAAGCTAAAGACTTTAAATTAGCATTTCTTGGGAGGCAACCAAAGGATTTGTTATTTTACATAATTTTTCAATACTTCCTTCCTTTTGCACTAGTTTAAACTGTGTACATATCAGTTAGTCCAAACTTTGAACTTCTTTGTCTTAAGAAATTTTGAATTTACCTAAAATAGATAGTCAATATTGAGACCTCATCTTTGTTGTTATGATTTCTTTTTCTTTAATATGAGTATATTTGTTCATTAAAACCTAAACTATTTCTCCTAAAAGTCCTTGTATCAATCGAAACACCTTTTAGTGTCACTGTTGTGACACCGGTTGCGGTCAAGACGATCGATTTTTTAGCCCATCGTTGTGGTCACTACACTAGACTCGATCATGACAACCATCACGGTCATGAAAAGCATCTCGATTGCGACCCTCACCGAATATAAAAGAGGGAAGTTTAGTAACAATGATTCTCTTTTTCCCTCTCTCTCTCTTATGTTGTCACTCTGAAGGAACCTAGCAAGGAAGCACTGAAGGATCCAGGAGTGATCGACACTGAATCTAGAGCCCAAGAAGATAGCTGGAGAGTCCCACCTCAGCGACAATCACCAGACATACTCGTTGCCGACTCACCATTCTCTCATGCATCCTCTGTTTTCTCCCTCTCTAGCTTAGAAAAGGTGCCCATGCTCACTTTTATCTCTCTAAAGCATCTTTATCCAATTCATGCCTTCTTTCTTTCTTCTTATCAGCTCTCGAATTGTTTTTCTCTGATCTTGGCTTTCGATCATCATCCTCCATCTCATTTTGCTACCTAAAACCCTAGTTTTAACCCTTTGGCTTCACATGCTTCGGCCATGATCGCGGTCGCTATATGATGTTTTCTTCTCAATGGTTTCAACCCTAGCAATTACCTCCCACCCTCTCTTCCTCTTCCTTTATTTTTCACCTCTGTCTCTCCATCTAATGTCGCCGACCGTCGTCTCAATCACTTCACATCTATTTTTCTTTTACATTTTCTGACTGGTCACGACTACTATGGCGAACAACCCAAAAAAACATAATTAGCTTAAGCGGAAGCGATTACTAACAGCAAATTACTGAAAAATCACAAAAAATTAAAACCTTTTTGAAAGAGATCCAACCATAGGAAAACTCTTTCAACAAGAACCAATGTATTACATTTACAACTTGGTTCATAAGTACATAACTTGTACCATTTCTTCTCGAGGTTTACAACGTCAACTGCCTTGTTAAAAGATAAATACAGACAACATAAGAACCTCAAGGCATCAAGCCAAAATCTCAAAATTATTCATTAAAAGTACTAACTTTTAACTCCGAGGACTTGAGAGTACAGAGACGACATATAGGACTTCTATCTACATGACATGACAGACAGTACACTCAACTTGAGTTGTCACTGTTGTCCCTACTGCTACTAGAGTTCCTCCTCTGCAAGATGTTCTCACTCTCCTTCGTGTTTGTCCACCTAAAAATGTTGGATCCCACGGGGGTGAGACAATTGTAATTGCCCCAGCGGGAGATATAACTCTCCGCCAAAAACATTATTATAGCAGATTAAGAATATAAAATTGGGCAGAGGATAAGCAGTTTAAAGCATTTTCATATTTAAAGCATGGTAACCATTTATGATAGAACAATAGATAAGCTATTCTCTTAATAAGGAATAGGAAGAACTTGTATTCCATTTATCCATCATATTATACCATCATGTCAAACTTCTCTTGTGACATTCATTCTTTTAATATGTCACCCATGAAACATTCTTGTTTCATCTGTTGGCCTTAGCCAATCTGCTAAACCGATATGGAATTATATTTACCATGTACTCATATATCATCAACACAGGCATTGGTTTATTACCAATCCTATGTCATCATTACAGGCATTGGGTTATTACCAATCATGTGTCATTATTACAGGCATTGATCCTCTGCCAGGTATTGGACTTTAACCAATCCTGATTACACCGCCAGGTAATGAACACTACCAATCCTAATTTCACAGCCAGGCATTGGACTCTAACCAATCCTGATTACACAACCAGGCATTGGACACTACCAATCCTGATTACACAGCCAGTCATTGGACTTTAACCAATCCTGATTACACAGCCAGGCATTGGACTCTAAGCAATCCTGATTACAGGCTTGATGCCTCTGCCAGGTATTGGACTTTAACCAATCCTGATTACATTGCTAGGCATTGGACTCTAACCAATCACGATTTCACAGCCAGGCATTGCACTTCAACCAATCCAAATTACATGCTACATGCCTATGCCAGGTATTCGACTTTAACCAATCCTGATTACACCGCCAGGCATTGGACTCTAACCAATCCTGATTTCACAGCCAGGCATTGGACTTTAACCAATCCTAATTACACAAATAGGTATTGGACTTTAACCAATCTTGATTACAGGCTTCATGCCTCTTCTAGGTATTGGACTTTAACCAATCTTGATTACATGGATCATGGTATATAAATTCCTTTGACCCATCATTAATCATCACATCCTTCCCTAGGCTTTGAACCCTGAGGTTAGCCTTCATAGCTTTTCACATTCTTTACTGAATGCAATTGTTCCTTTTATTAAGTTTATTAAAACATTATCATTTCTTACAATAAACTTTTATAATTATCTTGGTGTCTCTCACTAGACCACAATTGTTCTCATGGCTCATAAGGCCCATAAAGCATCTTGTTACCTCTCACTAGGCAACATCTAACCATATGGATTACAAGGCCATTAAACATCCTGTTACCTATCACTAGGAAACATCTAATCCACATGGATCACAAGGCCATTACTCATCTTGAGTATTCAATCATGTTTATTACTCATATCATTTATCATTAAATGATTATCAATACAAGGTATGAGTTCATTTCTCATCCTTAACATGGTATGATTACATCATACTCATTAGTTTGGCTTAACCCCATTCTCAAGGTATATTAGCCTATACTTATCAAAGTATATCAAACTTATTACATTTCATTGTAATAATTTACATAACACACTTCATGTGTTTCTTGTCCAAGTATATTGAATTTGAGATGCATCAAGGTATATCATCCCTGAAATGCTAAAAGTGATATATGTCGTATCTTGATGTATCACTTTCCTCATCACTTACATTTACATGAGTTATCAACTTATCTTGTATTAAGGTATTTCCCATCTTAATACTTCCATCCACTAACCTATCCATTTTACCATGAAGTGCATTGGTCATACACAAGAATGGTCCAGCTATCTTCAATGATATGGACTCATTTTAGGTTAAGGCATCACTTACAATAAGGTTGCCTATAATCAACCTTTTGAGATATTTCATCTTTGTAAGGCTTTACCCACTATTTCATTATTAGGGTTCTGGTTTATCATCATATTGTCCAAGATTAGGGCTTCATGTATTATAACTCCAAATTAGAGTTTCACATACCTTCACCCTGTATTAGGGCTGCTCATCATACCATTGAATAGGTTTTCACATGGCATCACCCTCAATTAGGGTTTCACATGGCATCACCCTCAATTAGGGTTTCACATGGAATCAACATCAATTAGGGTTTCACATGGAATCACCCTCAATTAGGGTTTCACATGGCATTGCCCTCAATTAGGGTTTCACATGGAATCAACCTCAATTAGGGTTTCACATGGCATCACCCTCAATTAGGGATTCACATGGAATCAACCTCAATTAGGGTTTCTCAATTTCATATCAATACGTCAGGGTTTTACATCACATTACCCTAGTTTAGGGTTTCATGCACTTTACCCTAAAAATTAGGGTTTCTGGTTCAACTTTCCATAATTAGGATTTACTATTCATCACAATTAGGGTTTCACTCTCCATTCCCATAATTCGGGTTTTGCATTATGTTACCCTAAATTAGGATTAGGGTTCATTAACCTTCTAGATTAGGGTTCCATGATCTCTTTACTAAGGATCATAACCTAATTACCACATGATTAATACTTATGTATGAATTCCTTTCTATCATCCTTTCAACTTGATTAGGTTTATATCAACCCTTCAATCAAGTACATACATCTATGATTGACATAGTGTACTGAGTTATTGCTTACTTAAGCTTCAAGGATTAACTCATCTAAGGATTATCAATCACTTAGTACCTTAGAGGTAAACCCTAGTGATTATCCTTGAGATACATCATTAACAACCATAGGGTCATTCAATCTCTCATCACCTTGGGTTTCTAATTAACCTAACCACATTAAAACATCCAAATGTTCTTGACCATTGATGCTCCAAACGGTCTGAAACCGAATGGACTTGGGTCTCCAAATGGTTTGAGACCGTTTGGTGTCAAACTGTCTTAAGACCATTTGGACCCAAACGGTCTTGAGACCGTTTGACCCAAACTCTCTCAAAACTGAATGGACCAAAAAGGTCTTCCAACACTTAATCAATTCAGAATTTCAATCAATAAACCCCCTATCAATTGAACTACTGATTTATTCTTCATTTGGACCATTGAATCACCCTTCAATTGAACCTTCAATTAGGGTTTTGAACCCAATTGAACTAGGGTTTATAATCAATACACCATCAATTAGGGTATTGAAATCAAGGAACCATCAATGGTTGACATTGTGGAACTAGTCCAATTGAAATCATTGGATCATCATCAAACAATGACATGACCTGACCTCAAACGGTCTTGAGGTCATTTATATAACCTCCAAATGGTCTGGAGACCGTTTGACTCAAATCTTTAATGAAATTCATAAAAATCAATGAGGGTTTGCATCATTAGGTTGAACACCAATTGAACAATTGATTGCATTTCAATTTAGTTTACTAATTTTTTCATAATTCCTTCGGACAACATTAAAATAACCAATAAAGACCCAAGGTAGCTATTTCCTTGTAGAATCCAGTTTTAGAAAGGATGGGAAAAAATACAGAGTGTACACAATCTTATCTAGCTGTAGCTATTTCCTTGAAGAATCCAGTTGTACAAGAAAACTAATCAGCAATTGTGGGTACAGGAAAATTGTATATAGAATGCATCTTTAAAATAAAAGGTAGAAGAGCATTCTTTTCGGTAAGTTGACCTTTTCAAGTAGGAAAATTTCAACTATGGCAGAGAAAAAATTGTCCCATCATCATATTTCAGTAAGAATCACATTTCATGAGCTTGAGAGAGAGGAAAGAGCCTTAGACTTCATTCACTAACACGCAACCTCTGCCTCCTAGCTCTAATAAAATACAGAGAAGAGGGCATACCGGTCTGGAGAAGAGCTGTGGTCTGTAGACGGTGGCACAGAGTGGGCGACGGCGGTGGAGAGGAGATGTGGTCGAACTGGCGGCGCGGCGGAGAAGCAGCTACCAACATTAAACCCTGGCGGCGGCGGCGTGGAGGCACTGGCACCGAATGAGAAGGCAGCGTGGAGGCACCGGAGGAGAAGGCTGTGCCGGAGAAGGTGGCGCGGCGGCACTGTCATGGAGGGGTGCGGCGGAGTGGAGGGTCGGGCGACAACAGTTGCGGTGGGAGCTAAAGCTGTTTAGGCGATGAAACAGAAGAAAGGGGAACAGTCGGGTGATCGCAGAATATAAAGTTCACCTATAGCGTCGGTTGTTTGTCACAACCGACGCCTAAACAACTTTAGCGTCGGTTGTTTGAAACAACCGACGCTCAATTGGACGATATTTTCACGAAATTGTTTGGCGGGAACCACTTTCGGCGTCGGTTATCAACAGATAACCGACGCTAAAAGTGACACTTTTCGCGTAAAGTTTCGTCACACATAGGCTTCGGTGGCTAGTTAAATAACCGACGCTGTATGTGACACTTTTTCTTTTCGCTCGAAAATTGGATTTCGCAGGAGCTTTTAGGCGTCAGTTTGTTATTGTCAACCGACGCAGAATACAAAGCGGTACCCGTGTCTGGCTGGTCTTCGAATATAGACGTCAGTTTGCTTAAACAACCGACGCCTTATATGATAGGCGTCAGTTTCCCTTAATAACTGACGCCCAGAAAAGCGACACTGAATGCTATTTCTGTAGTAGTGAAACATCTTCATTCTTGCTCGAAAATTGTAGTGGAATTAGAAGAATTCGGATTTCTCCGAAGAACGGGGCTGTTGGGGCAGAATGGAGAGAAAGTGGTGCGTTTGTGGATGGAAATGGGTGGGATCTGGAGATTACGGTAGTGGAAATGGAAGGGGAGTGATTGGGAATGGTTTGGGGGTGATTTGGTGAGGATTCGATGGCTGGAGAAGGTGGGCGGAGTGTTGCACGGGCGCTAGGGCACGGAGCACGACCGTTCTGTTCTTCAGAGAAATGAGCAAGTGAAAAGAAGTTTTGCAAATTTTGACTTAAAACTACTGGAATCGGGCTGCTGCACGGCCGTGGTGGCTTCATGTACCACGACCGTGCTGCCTTGCACGGCCGTGCTGCCCTGGTTCATAACTTAGTCAATTTTCCCAATTTTCTGATCATATCCTTGTTGAAAGTGAGTGCACCACCACGGCCGTGCTGATGTACCACGGCCGTGTTGGGCACTGTAACAGCAGTAGGAGACTCGAATCTTGTTCAAATAATCAAAAATAGATCTCAAGTCGATATTCTATTGATGCATTGTCAAACTTTTATCTATTCTTCTTCGTTTCACTCTATTCTCGCCTATACATATCAAAACTATACAAAAACTATCAAATAAGAGTGTGTGTGTGCTTTCTTGGAAAAAAAGTAAAAACAAAGAAAAAGTATCAAAAATGCAGTTCGGCTCAAAAATTCCCAAACCTAGGTGGGTTGCCTCCCACAAGCGCTAAGTTTCTTGCCTTCAGCTAGGCTTTTTGGTGATTCTTCAAAATTCATCCATTTGGTATTCTCATGTGTCCATTCTTGCAAAACATGCACCCTTCCTTTGCACTCAATCTGTTCTCCTCATCCCTTTGATCCCAATAATCATCATTAACTTATTCACCTTGATGTCCTTCTCTCAAATACCCATTTGGACTTGTGAAGTGATCATGTCCAATATCCCTATCTCAGACTCACTGGGTTGGGGTCCTGTACATGTTGATCTTGATCTTCATGTCCATAAATGAGATTGTCATTGTGCCACTACGTACATGAATGTCGGCATCAGCTGTAGATAAGAACGGCCTCCCTAAGATGATGGGAATCTTCCTATCCTCCGGCTCCATATCAAGTACAATGAAATCCGCCGGGAACACCGCACCTTTTTCCTTGTCTATCATTACTAAGACATCATCCACTCTACCTCTAGGCACTTTTATGGATCTATCTGCCAACTGGAGAGTGCAATGTGCCGGCTTCAACTTGCCTAAGCCCAGCTCAACATAGACATGATATGGCATCAAATTCACACTAGATCCCAAATCAAGCAAGGACCTGTCTATGCGATGTCCCCCTATGTAACTAGGTATGAGTGGGGCTCCTGGGTCCTTTCTCTTCACAGGGAGTGAGTGTTGTATGATGGAACTCACTTGTTCATTCATTCTCACCTTCTTTGGAATCCTCCCCATTGACCTTCTTTTCACAGTGCATAGGTTCTTAAGGAACTTGGCATATGATGGGATTTGCTTGATAGCATCCAATAGTGGAATGTTTACCTTTACCTGACGAAACACCTCAAGAATGTCAACATTGTGCTTTTGCCTCCTTTTCAATTTTGGTGGCTCATCTAGTGCTTCTACAACTGGAGGATCACTAGCTTTTGCTGCACTTGCATGAACATGAGGTGGAACACTAGGGATGGTAGGACCTGCACAAGGGATATGTGATGGATCACATGGAATCCCAAACTCAACATGCGGTATCACAACATCATCTTCAGCAATATCAATCGTAGTATCACCACTTAGCTTCCTTTGGTTTGCTTTATCAACCATTCCTTGACTTGTGGGCTGCGCAAGAGTTTTTCCACTCCTTAGAACTGTCACGGCACTACCTTGCTCATGAAGGGGAGGGGGAGCATGTTGTGGCTGTGGAGGAGGTGGAGGTGATACTTGGGGTTGAAATTGAGGTGGAGAAGGGAATTGAGGGGGATGAGAGAATTGGGGATGGAAAGTGAAGTTTTGTGAAATTTGAGGTGAGGGAGGTGGTGGAGGGGTGTAAGGTTGGGGATAGCCTTGGAAGGAGTGAATGGGATGCACTTGAATGGGGGGTGGACTGTAGAAAACTTGTGAAGAGGGCATGGGTCCACTTGCTTCATGGTGGCTCATGATGGATCTTGAAGACAATTGTTCCTCTTGGAGAGAGATGATAGAAGAGAGTTGCTCTATTCTCTCTTCTAACCTTGCAACATCCCTTTGAACATCTTCAAACACTCTCAATCTAGAAAGAACCTCTTCCTCAAACCTTGAGCTGTATGTGGGACTTTGTGGTTCCTGGTAGCTATAGGAGTGAGGTGTCTTCTTTTCTTCCCCATAGAACTCTATAGAATTGACCGGGTGGCAAGGAGCATTTGTCACTTGGTTCTTCATGAAGTTCACCATGTCACCAAGAATCTTCATCACTTGTGGGCTTGAGTCATCACGAGTAGGGGGTGTCACAGCAAAGGCATACCCTCTTTCATTCATCATGCTAGAAGCTCGAATTCTTGATCCTTCAGCCAACTACTCAAATAAAGGCCATATCTCCTCAGGTGGCCTAGCCATGAAAACTCCTCCACAAGAAGAGTCCACTGTGTCTTGGTCCTTTAGAGACAAACCAGAGTAGAATGATTGAACTAGCTGCCACAAAGGGATCTCATGGTGTGGGCACTCTCTCAACAGCTTCTTGAATCTCTCCCATGCATCATGAAACTGCTCACTGCCCATTTGGCTAAAACTTGTAACGGAACGCCGCATTTGTGTCAACCTTGCAATAGAGTATAACTGTCTCAAGAAAGCATTCTTCATTGTTTCCCAACTCATGATGTCCTTTCTTGAGTCATACCAGTCTTTGGCTCTATCTTTGAGGGAGAAAGAGAACAAGGTCAACCGAATTGTATCATCACTATCCGTCGACGTCCTGCAGGTGGAGCATACTTCAAGAAAGGAGTCCAAGTGCTTGTAGGGGTTCTCACTCTCTGATCCGTAGAAGATGGGCAGGAGCCCAAAAAGGTCTTCCAACACTTAATCAATTCAGGATTTCAATCAATAAACCCCCTATCAATTGAACTACTGATTTATTCTTCATTTGGACCATTGAATCACCCTTCAATTGAACCTTCAATTAGGGTTTTGAACCCAATTGAACTAGGGTTTATAATCAATACACCATCAATTAGGGTATTGAAATCAAGGAACCATCAATGGTTGACATTGTGGAACTAGTCCAATTGAAATCATTGGATCATCATCAAACAATGACATGACCTGACCTCAAACGGTCTTGAGGTCATTTAGATAACCTCCAAATGGTCTGGAGACCGTTTGACTCAAATCTTTAATGAAATTCATAAAAATCAATGAGGGTTTGCATCATTAGGTTGAACACCAATTGAACAATTGATTGCATTTCAATTTAGTTTACTAATTTTTTCATAATTCCTTCGGACAACATTAAAATAACCAATAAAGACCCAAGGTAGCTATTTCCTTGAAGAATCCAGTTGTAGAAAGGATGGGAAAAAATACAGAGTGTACACGATCTTATCTAGCTGTAGCTATTTCCTTGAAGAATCCAGTTGTACAAGAAAACTAATCAGCAATTGTGGGTACAGGAAAATTGTATATAGAATGCATCTTTAAAATAAAAGGTAGAAGAGCATTCTTTTCAGTAAGTTGACCTTTTCAAGTAGTAAAATTTCAACTATGGCAGAGAAAAAATTGTCCCATCATCATATTTCAGTAAGAATCACATTTCATGAGCTTGAGAGAGAGGAAAGAGCCTTAGACTTCATTCACTAACACGCAACCTCTGCCTCCTAGCTCTAATAAAATACAGAGAAGAGGGCATACCGGTCTGGAGAAGAGCTGTGGTCTGTAGACGGTGGCACAGAGTGGGCGACGGCGGTGGAGAGGAGATGTGGTCGAACTGGCGGCGCGGCGGAGAAGCAGCTACCAACCCTAAACCCTGGTGGCGGCGCGACGGCGGTGGAGAGCAGCTTCTATCGTCCTGGCGGCGGCGGTGTGGAGGCACTGGCACCGAATGAGAAGGTAGCGTGGAGGCACCGGAGGAGAAGGCTGTGCCGGAGAAGGCGGCACGGCGGCACTGTCGTGGAGGGGTGCGGCGGAGTGGAGGGTCGGGCGACAGCAGTTGCGGCGGGAGCTAAAGCTGTTTAGGCGATGAAATAGAAGAAAGGGGAACAGTCGGGTGATCGCAGAATATAAAGTTCACCTATAGCGTCGGTTGTTTGTCACAACCGACGCCTAAACAACTTTAGCGTCGGTTGTTTGAAACAACCGACGCTCAATTGGACGATATTTTCACGAAATTGTTTGGCGGGAACCACTTTCGGCGTCGGTTATCAACAGATAACCGACGCTAAAAGTGACACTTTTCGCGTAAAGTTTCATCACACATAGGCGTCGGTGGCTAGTTAAATAACCGACGTTGTATGTGACACTTTTTCCTTTCGCTCGAAAATTGGATTTCGCAGGAGCTTTTAGGCGTCAGTTTGTTATTGTCAACCGATGCTGAATACAAAGCGGTACCCGTGTCTGGCTGGTCTTCGAATATAGACGTCGGTTTGCTTAAACAACCGATGCCTTATATGATAGGCGTCGGTTTCCCTTAATAACCGACGCCCAGAAAAGCGACACTGAATGCTATTTCTGTAGTACTGAAACATCTTCATTCTTGCTCGAAAATTGTAGTGGAATTAGAAGAATTCGGATTTCTCCGAAGAACGGGGCTGTTGGGGCAGAATGGAGAGAAAGTGGTGCGTTTGTGGATGGAAATGGGTGGGATCTGGAGATTACGGTAGTGGAAATGGAAGGGGAGTGATTGGGAATGGTTTGGGGGTGATTTGGTGAGGATTCGATGGCTGGAGAAGGTGGGCGGAGTGTTGCACGGGCGCTAGGGCACGGAGCACGACCGTTCTGTTCTTCAGAGAAATGAGCAAGTGAAAAGAAGTTTTGCAAATTTTGACTTAAAACTACTGGAATCGGGCTGCTGCACGGCCGTGGTGGCTTCATGTACCACGGTCGTGCTGCCTTGCACGGCCGTGCTGCCCTGGTTCATAACTTAGTCAATTTTCCCAATTTTATGATCATATCCTTGTTGAAAGTGAGTGCACCACCACGGCCGTGCTGATGTACCACGGCTGTGTTGGGCACTGTAACAGCAGTAGGAGACTCAAATCTTGTTCAAATAATCAAAAATAGATCTCAAGTCGATATTATATTGATGCATTGTCAAACTTTTATCTATTCTTCTTCGTTTCACTCTGTTCTCGCCTATACATATCAAAACTATACAAAAACTATCAAATAAGAGTGTGTGTGTGTGCTTTCTTGGAAAAAAAAGTAAAAACAAAGAAAAAGTATCAAAAATGCAGTTCGGGTCAAAAATTCCCAAACCTAGGTGGGTTGCCTCCCACAAGCGCTAAGTTTCTTGCCTTCAGCTAGGCTTTTTGGTGATTCTTCAAAATTCGTCCATTTGGTATTCTCATGTGTCCATTCTTGCAAAACATGCACCCTTCCTTTGCACTCAATCTGTTCTCCTCATCCCTTTGATCCCAGTAATCATCATTAACTTATTCACCTTGATGTCCTTCTCTCAAATACCCATTTGGACTTGTGAAGTGATCATGTCCAATATCCCTATCTCAGACTCACTGGGTTGGGGTCCTGTATATGTTGATCTTGATCTTCATGTCCATAAATGAGACTGTCATGGTGCCACTACGTACATGAATGTCGGCATCAGCTGTAGATAAGAACGGCCTCCCTAAGATGATGGGAATCTTCCTATCCTCCGGCTCCATATCAAGTACAATGAAATCCGCCGGGAACACCGTGCCTTTTTCCTTGTCTATCATTACTAAGACATCATCCACTCTACCTCTAGGCACTTTTATGGATCTATCTGCCAACTGGAGAGTGCAATGTGCCGGCTTCAACTTGCCTAAGCCCAGCTCAACATAGACATGATATGGCATCAAATTCACACTAGATCCCAAATCAAGCAAGGACCTGTCTATGCGATGTCCCCCTATGTAACTAGGTATGAGTGGGGCTCCTGGGTCCTTTCTCTTCACAGGGAGTGAGTGTTGTATGATGGAACTCACTTGTTCATTCATTCTCACCTTCTTTGGAATCCTCCCCGTTGACCTTCTTTTCACAGTGCATAGGTTCTTGAGGAACTTGGCATATGATGGGATTTGCTTGATAGCATCCAATAGTGGAATGTTTACCTTTACCTGACGAAACACCTCAAGAATGTCAACATTGTGCTTTTGCCTCCTTTTCAATTTTGGTGGCTCATCTAGTGCTTCTACAACTGGAGGATCACTAGCTTTTGCTGCACTTGCATGAACATGAGGCAGAACACTAGGGATGGTAGGACCTGCACAAGGGATATGTGATGGATCACATGGAATCCCAAACTCAACATGCGGTATCACAACATCATCTTCAGCAATATCAATCGTAGTATCACCACTTAGCTGCCTTTGGTTTGATTTATCAACCATTCCTTGACTTGTGGGCTGGTCAAGAGTTTTTACACTCCTTAGAACTGTCACGGCACTACCTTGCTCATGAAGGGGAGGGGGAGCATGTTGTGGCTGTGGAGGAGGTGGAGGTGATACTTGGGGTTGAAATTGAGGTGGAGAAGGGAATTGAGGGGGATGAGAGAATTGGGGTTGGAAAGTGAAGTTTTGTGAAATTTGAGGTGAGGGAGGTGGTGGAGGGGTGTAAGGTTGGGGATAGCCTTGGAAGGAGTGAATGGGATGCACTTGCATGGGGGGTGGACTGTAGAAAACTTGTGAAGAGGGCATGGGTCCACTTGCTTCATGGTGGCTCATGATGGATCTTGAAGACAATTGTTCCTCTTGGAGAGCGATGATAGAAGAGAGTTTCTCTATTCTCTCTTCTAACCTTGCAACATCCCGTTGAACATCTTCAAATACTCTCAATCTAGAAAGAACCTCTTCCTCAAACCTTGAGCTGTATGTGGGACTTTGTGGTTCCTGGTAGCTATAGGAGTGAGGTGTCTTCTTTTCTTCCCCATAGAACTCTATAGAATTGACCGGGTGGCAAGGAGCATTTGTCACTTGGTTCTTCATGAAGTTCACCATGTCACCAAGAATCTTCATCACTTGCGGGCTTGAGTCATCACGAGTAGGGGGTGTCACAGCAAAGGCATACCCTCTTTCATTCATCATGCTAGAAGCTCGAATTCTTGATCCTTCAGCCAACTACTCAAATAAAGGCCATATCTCCTCAGGTGGCCTAGCCATGAAAACTCCTCCACAAGAAGAGTCCACTGTGTCTTGGTCCTTTAGAGACAAACCAGAGTAGAATGATTGAACTAGCTGCCACAAAGGGATCTCATGGTGTGGGCACTCTCTCAACAGCTTCTTGAATCTCTCCCATGCATCATGAAACTGCTCACTGCCCATTTGGCTAAAACTTGTAACAGAACGCCGCATTTGTGTCAACCTTGCAATAGAGTATAACTGTCTCAAGAAAGCATTCTTCATTGTTTCCCAACTCATGATGTCCTTTCTTGAGTCATACCAGTCTTTGGCTCTATCTTTGAGGGAGAAAGAGAACAAGGTCAACCAAATTGTATCATCACTAGTCGTCGACGTCCTGCAGGTGGAGCATACTTCAAGAAAGGAGTCCAAGTGCTTGTAGGGGTTCTCACTCTCTGAGCCATAGAAGATGGGCAGGAGCCCAAGAAGAGCTGGAGGAATAGAGAATTGCTCCCCTGGCATTTGATCAACCCTGCTAGCAATTGGCGATTTGTAGTTGCTAGGCATCAAGTAATCTTGAAGTGGCTTGTGAGGTGCACTTTGGTCTTCCATCTTGTTTCCTCCCGAATGGCTTGTCACATGCAAAAAGCACAACCAAACAAAAGAAAGCAAGTTAGGAAACCAATATACACAAGAAATGCAAAGAAAAATGAATAAAGAATAGCAATGATGAGGGCAGTAGGAACAGTCAAAGCAAAACTAACTAGCTAGGCCGAGCGCCTCTAATCCCCGGAAACGGCGCCAGAAAGCTTGGTGTGATTCCGCTAGTGGTGCTAACACACTACTCAATTGAATAGATGCGCCCCACGAGGTCGGAATGCATGATGGATGGGGGTTTGCTTTCAAAATTTATAAACCTAGACTAGATACCTACATCTACTAAAACACTACACCCGCAAGCACACGGGGTCGTGTTGTAGTATAGGGATGTGGAAAGTAAAGGGTCAATCCACAGGGAAAAGAGGGGGCGCTAGAGCTAGGTTAGTTTAGATAGGTTCCTACTGCGGAGACTAGGGTTAAGGGTTTAAAGGTTGATTTGATTGTTAACTAAGGATGAACAAGCAAGCAATTAAAGGCGAGAACAAAATCTACGTTAACCCTAGACTAGATTAAGACTAAGCAGGAAAGAAAGGACTAAGCTAGGTATGAAAAGACAAATTATGCTAAGGCAAGCAAGAGAAAAACAAAAGAGCAATTAAAGAACTAAACTAGCATAAACAAGGCAAGAGCAAGGCAAGAAGCTAACTAAGCAAGAAAAGAACTAACTAAGCAAAGCAAGCACAGAACTAGGGTTTTAAGTAGTAAAGAGATGTGTGGGCTGTTTAGGGGTATGAACTTATCACTTAAGTTGGGGGGTGACATATGAACATTATGATTCCATTTAGATTATCCAAACCAAACAACAAGTTAGAGTCTAATGAATTAACCTACGCTACTAACTGGCCATGGATATGCTAGGTTGTGTATAGGGGAACTAGTCCCTAACACCTCCTACTACCCTTACGAGGCTCAATTGGGTTAGGTATTAGGTTCAATTCAATTAGAGTCTAATCAAGTCTAGGTTTCTAGATTAGGTATTCCTAGGGCATTTAGGGGCCGAGGGTAGTAATGGGGAGGTGAGATTAGGGTTTTGGACCCCAATTCCCCCACATTCTAGCCTTGAGAAGGCTCCATGCTAATTGCACTAGAATTACCTAATCTAGCTACTTAGATCTCTCACTTAGGTTTAGGGAGATTGATTAGGATGTAGGAAGATGGGAGGCAACCTAGGGATCCAAGAATTGGACCTAGGGGGAAATCCTAAAATTCACACATATAAGCAATTTGCCTAAATTCCTAAGTGATTTCACACACAAACCAACAAGTAATCCATGGAGAATGAGATAGAAATAGAATATAATCATTAACAAATGGAATTACAAAGTTTACATGTCATTTTCCCCCAACATGGTATCAAAGTAACATATTTTCCCCCAAACAGCCCACCCAAGGGGCCTAGCTACTCATAACAAAGCAAAATACAAAAAGAAAGGAGATAGAGGAAGAGGTAGCCATGGAGCTCAGTGTAGATGAGGAATCTCCTCCCTCCAGCTGCTGCAAGGACGTCCTCCTTCTTCTCCTTGGATGGAATGGAGTGGGATGATGGTGGGAAGTGGATGGAACGCTTAGATATGGGGGGTTATGTGGTGGAAATGGTGAAATAGAGTGGATTTGAGGTGGATATGGAGTGGAATGGAGTGGGTGGAGATTTGGGGAGCTAGGAAGAGGTAGAAGGTAGCCAGCCTCGTTCCCCAGCCGCCACCTAGGTATATATAGGTATGGGGGAAGCACTAGGTCAAGTTAGGGGCAAAATGGGTAAAGCAGCGAAAAAGTGGTTGGATTCTGTGAGTAGCACGGCCGTGGTGGGGTACCACGGCCGTAGTGGGTAGGGTAGGCCACGACCGTGGTGTAGGGGGCACGGTCATGGGAATAAAATTGCTAAATGTCAGGTTGGTGGTCAAAACAGCCATGGACGTGGTGGGGTACCACGGTCGTGGTGGCTGGCACGACCGTGGTGGGCCTGGTTAATGTGGTCGTGGTACTACTGCACGGCCATTTTTTCTCTACTGCGCCACAACTGTTTTGTGGTGCACGACCGTGGTGTCTGTCACTGGCACGGCCGTTTTGTTCCACCACGGCCGTGCTGCTTTCTTCTTGATTTGGAAGTTGAACCTGTTGATTTCTAAGCGACCTAGCACGGCCGTTTTGTTGTACCACGACCGTGCTGAGTCCTGGAGTAGCACTTTGACTTGTATCTTTGGATTTTCTTGGACATCTTTGCTTCACATGATCTTTGGCCACTAGGGGTAGGTCGAGGGAGCGTCGGGCTTCACTTTGGGCCTCTCCAAGTATAGAGGAACCCTAGGATCACACCTTCTCTCTCTCTTCCATCAATCGTGGTCCAAATGCCTGAAAAACATGCAAATAATGTCCATAAGTGCATTTTATACAAATAAGCATATTAGGGGGAATGACATGCAATCTAATAGGTATAGATGTGATTGAAGAGCAAAAAGACACAAGATGAAGCCCTAAAATAGGGCTGCATCAATGTGAAAGTAGGAGGCTCTGAATTGAGTGATCACACACCTATCTTGGTGCAAATCACATAGAAGAAACAAAAAAGAAAACATGTCAGGTTCCTCAACTACTAGGCTAATTGGAGAGGTTTCAGTGAAGTCATCAAGGACAGTTGGAAGATGCAATTGATAGGGAACCCGATATACATGTTTGCAAAGAAGCTTATAAACACCAAGACTTCTCCCAAGAGACGGGACACATCTCAAGTAAATATCCAAACTTGTAGAAATAAAAAAAAGGAATGTGTAAAGGTTAGAGATAGGTTGCTATCTAACCCACATAATGTGGCATCGATAAAGAAACATGGAGAGCTAACTGATATGCTAGATGATATTAAAAAAGTAGAAATTAAATTCTTTTAGCAGAGAAGTAGGGAGAAGTTGATGGAGGATGGGAACATGAATACCAAAATCTATCATACAATAGTGTAAACAAGAGAACTAGATAACATCATATCTAAATTAGTAGATGTAGATGGAAGAATGGTCAACACATAGGAGGATACGGAGGAACAAGGTTTAAACTTTTACGACTCCATATACAATAAAAACTTCAACTGATCTGGAAGATGACGATTGAGAATGGAAGCTTAAACTCTCAAACACACATAATAATATTCTTACAAGGAAGATAAATGAGCAGGAAGTAAAATACACACTATGGAACATTGGCAATGATAATTCACTAGGGTCATATGCAATCAATTCTTTCTTCTATAAGAGGACATGTGATATTATCAAGGAGGACTTAGTTCCATATGTCATATAGTTCCTTGATTGAGGTAACATGCTAAAATATGTAAATCATTTCTTTCTTGTTCTAATTCATAAGAAGAAGGTATGACATCTCTTTCTGATTTTAGACCTATATCATGTTGCTCCGTTCAATATAAAATCATTGTTAAGATCCTGACATTCCAGTTGAAACTTGTCCTTTCCTATTTCATATTTGACAACCAAGGAGCATTAGTCTTAGGGAGGATCATCAATGATTGTGCTCTACTGGATGGGGAGATCTTATTAGATTATAATGTCACTAGAGGAAGTGTCACGGATCCGTTCTTACCCTAATCCCAATCCCACTGTCCAAAAGGGCAGTGTTAGAGGGATGAGAGCGCCCGTCCCTGAGTGGCCCGAAAATCACACACAGATAATATGCAAAAATGAAATAACATCCTTCTTTATTAAAATGAACCAAAAAGTTTAATACATCAGGCTTGTAGGCAACATGAAAAGAAAGAGATAAGAACTAGCCTACAACTACATCCCTTTTACAATTAGCTTCCCATGTAGAGTCCATAAGATGCAGCAGTCCTTATTGCAGTAGATGAAAGAGTAGATGGAACTAGTTCCTTGCATTACCTAAAATCGAGAAAATCAAGACACAAAGTCAATGCAATTGCACGGTACGCTATATAAAAACAAGTAAAACAGTTTTATAATGAAAACTAGTATGCTTGGCAGGACTTATGTTTCAAATCATTATCGAACGATTTCCAAAAACCAAAATGTTATTCAAACAACAAATTTTTATTACGAATTTCCCATTATGCTGTAATTCAAGAAGCATGCTTATATTAATTTGGGTGACTCAATTACCCCAACGCGATGGGGGTCACCAAGCTCCTTCTCACCATATGAGATAGGAGATCCAAGTGCAAAATCCCTCCTTCCAAAGAAAGAGTTTTGCTTATATCCAATATCAACATTATCAATATTTCCAACATCAATATACGGGCAGTCATAATGGGTCTAGTGATTTAGATTTCATGTTCCTCAACATACAATATAGAAGAAAAACGGAAGACTATTCATAGGGAACAATATTTCATCCAAATAATTAGCCAAGCATAATTCAAGAGATACCTAAGAAATTATCATCAAGCAACCAAGGAGGAGTAGTATAATAGCGTACCTTCTTAAAGAGTACTTGGAGTATAGATCCCAAGAGAGAGAGTAAATCAACCCTTTGAGTCAGATCCTAGATCAAAATATTGGATCAAGGGTCAAGATCATAGTTTAAAAGATCAAATCGAGATTAGGGTTACATTTCCCTATTTCTACCTTAGGTTTAGGTCATCAACAACATTCCCATAAGTCCAACAAATATCCAAGTATCAAACATGTTTCATGAATGGATGACCTTCCTAGGTAATTTTAGGAATAGATGTCAACCCTAATTATCAATATCATTATCCAAAGCATTATCCAAAATTCTAGATCATTTCCAGTATGGGAACAAAATATTATTATTTGGATCAAGTTAGATCAGGGCTCATATGATCAAAAGGCCTTTCTAGATTAGGGTAGATCACCATCATATCATTAACAACCCTTGTTTCAAGGTATACGATTTATATTTTAGGGAAAAGGGTTAAGAAGATTAGATATAACCTTAATCTTGTCAAAAGATGATTTTGTGTCTCAGAACGATCATTAGAAAACAGGAACATGGTTTTCTTCAAGATTAATCATCTTATAGAATAATTAAAATAGGCAAAGGATCAAGATCATGGCATATTTGTGACAAAGTCGAGAATCACACTTCACAAATATTTTTAACAGATTAGTTGGATTTTTCTGATCAAGATAGACTATAAATTTACTATTTTTGGAGTTACGGATCTCAAGATATCAATTTTGCAAGAAAAGGCTATTAAAAGGAATTTAGGGCAGAGAGGGAGAAATACCGAATTTTCGGGGTCGTTGATCGGCGGACTACCGTGGACTCACGGCCAAATAGCGGCGGGGATGAGCCGTGCTCCCAGGCACGTGCTTCTCAGAGAAAGGGTAGAGGGAAGACTCGCGCGGGGATCAGTGGTCGTTCGATCCTAGCCGGGACCAGCGTGGGCTTGGATCGGGCGGTTGCTGCTGCTTGCCCCAACCAAAGAGCCCGCCCGCGAGCAGACCTGCTCCGCGGTGGTGTAGCGGCCGGAGAAAGAGGGGTGCACGAGGGAGGGTGTAGCGGGAGCAAAGGGGCTGCCGTTCGGGATCGTGGGGGCGAGACGAACCCAAAGGGGTCTTTTATAGGGCTCCCGAAGCTAGGGTTAGGGTTAGATGAGGGAACCGGCGCCGCCCAAGATGGGCCATGGTTTCCTTGGCGCTCAAGCCGCGTTTTACCCTACTGAGCCACACGAAAGCTTTGAGAACGAGTTGTGAATCCGTAGGTCGAGCTAATTGGGGCGACACCCACTGACTTGGTCGATCGGGCTAGGAGCCAAGGTGGCTTGGTCCACCGGGTACCTGCCTTATCAGGCGCAAGGTAGGGGACGACCCCAGCGCCGTTGGATTAACATTCAACGCTGCTGGGTCAATCCGCCTTGCCCAGGCGCCCCAAGTAAGGAATGGGTCGGGCCCAACAACAGAAAAAGGTGGAACAAAAGGCCAAAATCAAGGAAAAAGGCTAAGAACTTGGAAAAAATCATATAAATTCATAGGAAGGTCCGAAAGCTCTCAAATTTGGATCATAACTTCAACATGAAGAGTAGAATAAAGTGTAAAAGTTTGGAGACCAAAGGATAAAGTTAATTAGTCAAACTCAAGCATTTGCTCAAAGAGGTGTATTAAGTTAAATTAAAGTGTCCAAGAGTGCATAAAATCATAAAATGCAAAGGAATTTGATTTTGAGTATCTATATTGATCAAGGAGTCAAAAGATATTGTAAATGATCATTATGGAGGTGAAAACTAATTTAAATAATAGAAAAGAGTAAAAACTCACATTGTCACATCCTACCCTCCATAAAAAGGAATTTTGTCCCCAAAATTCAAACTTCCTTGAAGAGGTCAGGAAAACGTTCCTCCATGTCTGACTTCAACTCCCAAGTAGCATCATCACTCCCATGGTGCTTCCACAACACCTTAACCATTTCAATCTTCTTATTTCTGAGTTCCTTGGTGCGAGTATCAAGTATCTTAACTGGAGTTTCTTGGTACACGAGGGTGTCCTTTAATTCAATTGGTTCATGATTGAGGACATGGCTAGGGTCTTTGACATATCGCTTCAGGTTCGACACATGAAAGACGTTATGCATCATGCTGTATTGTGGAGGTAGAGCCAACCTGTAAGCACATTCCCCAATACGATCCAGAATTTCAAAAGGACCCACATATCTAGGACTGAGTTTTCCTTTGTTCTTTGCAATGTCTCGGATTGGTCGAATCTTCAGGAAAACATGATCACCTACTAAGAATTGAGTGTCAGTCCTGTGTGCATCAGCATAAGACTTCTGACGATCTTGTGCCCTTTTTAGCCTTTGCTTGATTAGGTTGACATTATCCGAGTAGAGTTGTAGTTCCTCAGATTTCAGGATTCGTCTTTCGCCTACTTCATCCCAGTAAAGTGGAGATCTACACGGTCTTCCATACAGAGCTTCATAGGGAGGCATGCCGATACTGGATTGGTAGCTATTGTTGTAGGCAAACTCGACGAGAGGAAGGTAGTGGTCCCAAGAACCACCCCAATCGAGGACGCATGATCTCAGCAAGTCTTCAAGAACCTGAATTGTCCTCTCAGATTGTCCATCAGTTTGGGGGTGATAAGCAGTGCTGAAGTTCAGTTGAGTTCCCAGTTCTTCCTGTACTTGTCGCCACAAGTGAGAAGTGAACTTTGCATCACGATCAGATACTATAGATACAGGAATTCCATGCAGCCTGACTATTTCTCGAACGTAAAGTTCTGCCAACTCAGGAACCTTGGTTGTTGTCTTGATTGGAATAAAATGGGCTGATTTAGTCAGACGATCAACTACAACCAAAATGGCGTCCCTCCCTTTCCTGGTTCTGGGTAGTCCCACCACAAAATCCATAGTGATGTTTTCCCATTTCCACTCGGGGATAGGTAGGGGTTGTAGAAGACCTCCTGGACGTTGATGTTCAGCCTTGATCTGTTGGCAGGTCAGACACTTGGAGATGAAAGTAGCAATGTCGGTCTTCATGTTCCTCCACCAGAAGTGTCTTTGCAGATCCTTGTACATCTTTGTCGATCCAGGATGCACAGTATATTTCGACCCGTGAGCTTCTCGTAACACCATATCTATCATGACTGAATCTTCTGGGACCCATATGCGCTGTTTGTATCGGATTCCACCATCCATACCGACTGTCAGATGAGTTTGGGGCTTCTCTAAAAGCTTAGTCATATCATCAAGGCTCTTGCTATTCTTTTGAGCTACCAGGATTTCGGACAGGAGGCCCGGTTTTACATGGACACTGGCCAATCTAAGAACGTTGCCCATACGCCTTGGGGCCCAAAGTGACATGACTTCCATGTTCTTCCATTCTGTAGTGAAGACGGCAGCACATTTAGCCTGCTTCCTACTGAGTGCATCGGCCACCACATTTGCCTTAGCGGGGTGGTAGGCAATGGTGAAGTCATAGTCTTTAAGGTACTCGAGCCAACGCCTCTGTCTGAGATTGAGATCTTTCTGTGTCAAGATGTATTTAAGACTTTTATGGTCGGTGAGGATGTCGAAGGTGGCACCGTACAAGTAGTGTCGCCATATCTTCAAAGTGTATATGATGGCGGCAAGCTCGAGGTCATGGGTTGGGTAGTTGACCTCATTTGGCTTCAATTGTCGAGAGGCATAAGCAACTACTTTTCTTTCTTGCATGAGGACGCAACCCAGACCAAACCTTGATGCGTCGGTGAAGATGACGAACCCATCATTTCCCGAGGGAAGAGTCAAGACAGGTGCAGTTGTCAGCTTTGTCTTTAGCTCTTGAAAACTGGACTCACACTCCTTTGACCAGATAAACTGTTCTCCTTTTCTGGTGAGCTTAGTGAGGGGCAAGGCAGTCCTGCTAAAGTTCTGGATAAAACGTCGATAATATCCAGCAAGACCCAGAAAACTGCGAATCTCTGAGACATTCTTTGGGGCTTTCCACTCAAGAACAGCCGAGACTTTGGCGGGGTCAACAGAAATTTTCCCACCAGAAATTATGTGGCCCAAGAACATGACTTCAGAAATCCAAAATTCACATTTTGACAGTTTTGCATAGAATTTCTGGGATTGGAGGATGTCAAGAACTTTACGAAGATGGATGCGGTGTGATTCAGTATCATTCGAATATATCAATATATCATCAATGAAGACCACTACAAACTCATCAAGGAAAGGTTGGAAGACACTATTCATCAAGTTCATAAACACACCAGGGGCATTAGTCAACCCAAAAGGCATGACAAGGAACTCATAATGCCCATATCGAGTTCGAAAGGCTGTTTTAGGAATGTCTTCATCCTTAACTTTGAGTTGGTGGTATCCAGAACGAAGATCAATTTTTGAAAAGACATGAGCAGAACGGAGTTGATCGAAAAGGTCATCAATTCTGGGCAGCGGATACTTGTTTTTCACAGTAGCTTGATTGATCATGCGATAGTCAATACACATGCGAAGGGAACCATCCTTTTTCTTGACAAATAAAATGGGGGCTCCCCAAGGAGAGGTACTAGGGCGGATGAAACCCTTATCAAGCAATTCCTGCAACTGCTTTTTCAGCTCGGTCAATTCAGTAGGAGCCATCCGATAGGGTGCCCGAGAGATAGGTGCGGTACCAGGTGCTAAATCAATAGAAAACTCAACATCACGATCTGGTGGTAGCCCAGGGAGCTCCTCAGGAAAGACACTCGGGTACTCTCGCACTATATCAATATTTTCTAGGGCACTCGTATCAGGATTGACTATGGTTACAGTTGCTAGGTAGGCTTTGCACCCTTTAGCTATCAAGTTTTGGGCTTTGATCAGAGAAATGACAACATTTTGATTTCGATCTTTCCTTCCAGGGATTACAAGAATAGGGAGATTGGGTTTGGAAATAATGACTTTCTTGGCACGACAGTCAATTAGAGCATGATTTTTATGGAGCCAATCCATCCCTAGAATAAGGTCAAAGTCTTCCATGTCTAAGATTATAAAATCTGACTCAAAACTACGTCCAGCATAAGATAGAGGGACTTTCTTGACAATATAGTAGGAGACTTTCATCTTCCCACTTGGGGTAGTTACATCAAGTACGTACCCTAAGTCCCTTATTTTAAGATTCAACATACAAGCAAGATTCTTAGACATGAAGGTGTTTGTCGACCCAGAGTCAAAAAGAGTAACAACAAAATGATTGGAGATTTGCATCGTACCTACGTATACATATATTTCGTGTAAGGACAATGTACAAGATAATCATGATATAAAGTTCTGGAAATAATCTTGAATTTAAAAGGTACCTTCCATGAGTTTGTTTTCATTGGCCTTCGCCTCATCTGCATTCAGAGCAAAGACACGAGCCTGTCTATGTTCACCTTGCCTGGCCCATGCTGGAGGAGGGTGGGGGCAGCTATCTCTGAAGTGACCCTCCTGTTTGCAGTAATGGCAGACCGGGGACGGATACTTGCACTGGCCAGGGTGGAAGTTACCACAGTTACGGCAACGAGGAATATTGGCATTCCGGCCTAGGCCCTTGTTTTGGCCATGATTCTGGTTTTGTGCAGGACCACGGTTGTAGTTCTAGTTCTGGCCTTGGGCGGGAGGATTCCTCTGGTTGTTCTGTCGGTTTCTGTTCTTATTGCCACCAACATAGGGTTTTCCCTTGGGTTCAGGTTTTGCAGGTGCAACTTCAGTCAGGCCTAGATAGGCAAGTGTAGGTAACGGTTTCCCGTGTCCCATCCCGAGGGTTCTCTCCATGGACAAGGCATGGTCATAGGCATCTTGGAAAGTGGCAGGTTTTGATGAGGATACAAAAGCTTTTAGGGTAATGAAAAGCCCATCAATGTAACGGTCAAGTTTTTGTTCTTCAGTGAGGTTGGTGACATATCTCTCTAGCAAGCGGAACTGTCGGCTGTATTCAGCCACTGTGTTGGTTCCTTGGGTCAGGGTGAGGAATTGTTTTTGTTTTTCCTTTCTCTCCGATGTGGGTTGGAAACGGTTGGTAAAAATGGGTTTGAAGGCTTCCCAGTTGACAGGGATGACCTGTTGTGATCGGATGTAATTCTCCCACCACAATTTAGCTGCTCCCTTCAACTGGTAGGTGGCAAAACCAACTTTGTCTTGTTCAGGGCACCTCAAAACCCTAAAGGTGTTTTCCATGGACACTAACCAGGCATCAGCTTTGTCTAGGACATCATCTTTGTCTTCCCCGAAGAAGGTTTCAGGGCTGAGTTTCAGAAAATCCTGGATAGTGGTGGGTTTTGAGTTTTGGGTTGGTACAAGAGATGCGGTATGAACAGCTAGGTCATGCAGGGCATCCATGATGGCTTTTTGTTTTAACTCCCATTCCCCCATATTGTTGGTCTTATTGGCAGAACCGACATCTTCATCATCCTCCATGCGGGGCTTTTTCCCCTTATCTTTAGTACCAGAGGTCCCTTCACCATCCCTGTTGTTCCTGGTTTTTGGGGCCATCTGCAAGAGTTCAACTAGTATAAGTTTTCTTATTTATTACTTTCAAAGCAAGAATATGATAGATC
The DNA here is from genome assembly GCA_963693085.1 of Alisma plantago-aquatica. Taxonomy (NCBI): domain Eukaryota; kingdom Viridiplantae; phylum Streptophyta; class Magnoliopsida; order Alismatales; family Alismataceae; genus Alisma; species Alisma plantago-aquatica. The sequence goes on along the minus strand of OY856413.1, from coordinate 184,611,325 downwards.
ATGGAAATCTTGCAACAAGTTTTCTCAATTTATTTTCGAATTTTAGTTGTACCCGTCCTTAATTTACCCAAAATAGAGAGAGTATATTGATCAAGTCATGACACTTTAAGGAGAACGAGAAGATGAGGAGTCATCCTATTTCCTTCTAATAGGTGGCTTAGGTAATCCTTAAAGAAGAGATAAGATGCTAGAAGACTCTCTAGGGTTATAGGAAGTCCTTCCATCCATTTCTGGATCAACTAAGGCCAGGTGGAGCAGGAGGAACCTCAGCCACCGTGAAGACGGATAGGAGGAATTATGCCAGAACCCCCTTGTGCTCTTTCTAGACACCTCAGTTTTCACCATAGTGGATTTTAGGGCTACCTTGGTTCAGCGATTAAGAAAAATCATTTCACTAATGCATATTAAGCGTGTTATGGCTCTGATACCAACTGTCACGGATCCGTTCTTACCCTAATCCCAATCCCACTGTCCAAAAGGGCAGTGTTAGAGGGATGAGAGCGCCCGTCCCTGAGTGGCCCGAAAATCACACACAGATAATATGCAAAAATGAAATAACATCCTTCTTTATTAAAATGAACCAAAAAGTTTAATACATCAGGCTTGTAGGCAACATGAAAAGAAAGAGATAAGAACTAGCCTACAACTACATCCCTTTTACAATTAGCTTCCCATGTAGAGTCCATAAGATGCAGCAGTCCTTATTGCAGTAGATGAAAGAGTAGATGGAACTAGTTCCTTGCATTACCTAAAATCGAGAAAATCAAGACACAAAGTCAATGCAATTGCACGGTACGCTATATAAAAACAAGTAAAACAGTTTTATAATGAAAACTAGTATGCTTGGAAGGACTTATGTTTCAAATCATTATCGAACGATTTCCAAAAACCAAAATGTTATTCAAACAACAAATTTTTATTACGAATTTCCCATTATGTTGTAATTCAAGAAGCATGCTTATATTAATTTGGGTGACTCAATTACCCCAACGCGATGGGGGTCACCAAGCTCCTTCTCACCATATGAGATAGGAGATCCAAGTGCAAAATCCCTCCTTCCAAAGAAAGAGTTTTGCTTATATCCAGTATCAACATTATCAATATTTCCAACATCATTATCAACATCAATATACGGGCAGTCATAATGGGTCTAGTGATTTAGATTTCATGTTCCTCAACATATAATATAGAAGAAAAACGGAAGACTATTCATAGGGAACAATATTTCATCCAAATAATTAGCCAAGCATAATTCAAGAGATACCTAAGAAATTATCATCAAGCAACCAAGGAGGAGTAGTATAATAGCGTACCTTCTTAAAGAGTACTTGGAGTATAGATCCCAAGAGAGAGAGTAAATCAACCCTTTGAGTCAGATCCTAGATCAAAATATTGGATCAAGGGTCAAGATCATAGTTTAAAAGATCAAATCGAGATTAGGGTTACATTTCCCTATTTCTACCTTAGGTTTAGGTCATCAACAACATTCCCATAAGTCCAACAAATATCCAAGTATCAAACATGTTTCATGAATGGATGACCTTCCTAGGTAATTTTAGGAATAGATGTCAACCCTAATTATCAATATCATTATCCAAAGCATTATCCAAAATTCTAGATCATTTCCAGTATGGGAACAAAATATTATTATTTGGATCAAGTTAGATCAGGGATCATATGATCAAAAGGCCTTTCTAGATTAGGGTAGATCACCATCATATCATTAACAACCCTTGTTTCAAGGTATACGATTTATATTTTAGGGAAAAGGGTTAAGAAGATTAGATATAACCTTAATCTTGTCAAAAGATGATTTTGTGTCTCAGAACGATCATTAGAATATAGGAACATGGTTTTCTTCAAGATTAATCATCTTATAATATAATTAAAATAGGCAAAGGATCAAGATCATGGCATATTTGTGATAAAAGTCGAGAATCAGACTTCACAAATATTAATAACAGATTATTTGGATTTTTCTGATCAAGATAGACTATAAATTTACTATTTTTGGAGTTACGGATCTCAAGATATCAATTTTGCAAGAAAAGGCTATTAAAAGGAATTTAGGGCAGAGAGGGAGAAATACCGAATTTTCGGGGTCGTTGATCGGCGGACTACCGTGGACTCACGGCCAAACAGCGGCGGGGATGAGCCGTGCTCCCAGGCACGTGCTTCTCAGAGAAAGGGTAGAGGGAAGACTCGCGCGGGGATCAGTGGCTGTTCGATCCTAGCCGGGACCAGCGTGGGCTTGGATCGGGCGGTTGCTGCTGCTTGCCCCAACCAAAGAGCCCGCCCGCGAGCAGACCTGCTCCGCGGCGGTGTAGCGGCCGGAGAAAGAGGGGTGCGTGAGGGAGGGTGTAGCGGGAGCAAAGGGGCTGCCGTTCGGGATCGTGGGGGCGCGACGAACCCAAAGGGGTCTTTTATAGGGCTCCTGAAGCTAGGGTTAGGGTTAGATGAGGGAGCCGGCGCCGCCCAAGATGGGCCATGGTTTCCTTGGCGCTCAAGCCGCGTTTTACCCTACTGAGCCACGTGGAAGCTTTGAGAACGAGCTGTGAATCCGTAGGTCGAGCTAATTGGGGCGACACCCACTGACTTGGTCGATCGGGCTAGGAGCCAAGGTGGCTTGGTCCACCGGGTACCTGCCTTATCAGGCGCAAGGTAGGGGACGACCCCAGCGCCGTTGGATTAACATCCAACGCTGCTGGGTCAATCCGCCTTGCCCAGGCGCCCCAAGTAAGGAATGGGCCGGGCCCAGCAACAGAAAAAGGTGGAACAAAAGGCCAAAATCAAGGAAAAAGGCTAAGAACTTGGAAAAAATCATATAAATTCATAGGAAGGTCCGAAAGCTCTCAAATTTGGATCATAACTTCAACATGAAGAGTAGAATAAAGTGTAAAAGTTTGGAGACCAAAGGATAAAGTTAATTAGTCAAACTCAAGCATTTTCTCAAAGAGGTGTATTAAGTTAAATTAAAGTGTCCAAGAGTGCATAAAATCATAAAATGCAAAGGAATTTGATTTTGAGTATCTATATTGATCAAGGAGTCAAAAGATATTGTAAATGATCATTATGGAGGTGAAAACTAATTTAAATAATAGAAAAGAGTAAAAACTCACATTGTCACAGGAAGCAAGAAATATTGTCAAAAGATGGACACATCAATTGTATATGACAATTTTAGAAGGAACAAATTATGATAGATATTGCAGCATATGGGATTCAATGACTAGTGGATTGGATGGATGAAACAGTGTGTTGGGACCACAAACTTCTCTATTATGGTTAATGGAACTTCTATAGGGATGCTTAGAGCATGAAATGGACTAGGTCAAGGGTACCATTATCGTCTCCCCTATTTGTGATTGTCATGTAATATTTCTCACAAAAGATTGTGCTATAGAAATAAGGAAGGAGATCAAGCCCTACATGATACATGACATAAAGGTGAGAGTCATTTGATATTTGAAGATGATGTTCTTGTCTTTGTAGAATCCAAAATCAATACTGTAGAAGGCCAACAATCTCTTCTTAGGAAGTTTGGGTAACATACAGGCTTGTGTGTATATGCTAGTAAGACACATATTTTCCTATGCACAAATTTATAGAAAAGTAAGATGCATCTTTTCCTCTCAAAAAAGTTCTAGCAAAGTGAAGAGAGATTAATGATGGACATGGGAGTGGATTTGGGCAAGTTACTTATAGAATATTTGGGTTTCCATTTGGCTGGAGGTAGTCTATAAGTTAAAGACTTTGCTGATTGTATTTATAGAATAGAGAAAATTATCAATAGATTTCCATCGCAAAAGAATTCCATGGAAGGAAAGCAAATCTAACAAAGGTAGTGTTTGAAGGGCTTCTTATTTTCTAGGTTTAGTAGGGAGAGATTTCTAGATCCATTCTAGGCTGGATAGAGATGAAGATGGCAAATTTCTTATGGATAAGCAAGTATCATCCAATGATGTATGCACGCTTGGAACTTCTAAAAGATGGAGAGGTACTAAATTTAAAAATATTTAGGGACATTACAATGTGAGGAACTTTGAGAAGGATAATAGCTTACCTAGACAACAACACAAAATTGGGGAGATGGATGATTGAAAGTTATCCAAGTGGTTTGAATTTTCAGCCAAAGACTAGAGAAGGATATTGACGTACTATTAATGTGATGTCCTCTCTATGGAAGAGACACAATATTTATTTGATTCCTGGGAAGTGGGAGGATGGAGGATCAAAGACATAAAGGATAGTTTTTGGGAACTAAACAGAACAAAGGCAGAGAAAAACACAATCATGGAACATCTATAGGTTGCAAAACATGTACCAATGTGGAGCAGGTGTGTCTATAAAATTCTGTATAGAGCTTTGGCTGCTCTTAAAAAAATGCATAAGTCGAACCTATATGTTGCTGCTACATGTTTTCTGTGTTGAGAGGGGAAAGAAACAATAATTATATCATGGGGAGCTGCAAATTTACTAGGGAGACACGGGAGATTCTACGCAAAGAATTTTGGGTGTCTCTTGAGTTGAAGGAGGAGCTAGTACGTACGCTAAAATGTTGTGTAAGGAATGAAAGCAAGAAGATCTTATTTGTTGCAATTTTCTATCATATATGGAAGGAACGAAATGATAGGAGAAATGGAGGGTCAGCAAAGAGTGGGTAGATTATAGCTGCATAATTATGTAAAAATATAAAGTATGAGTTACATGGGTATTGACTAGCCTAAATCACACGTCCAAAATAGAGTGGATCTAGATTATTTGGACTCTTAGATTTATAACTCGACACTTAGGCCCCCACAACTATTATACGAGATCCTTTGTAGTAGATTGGGGTTGAACCACAATGTCAAGGCTGGTAAGTGTTTAGAACGTAGATCCTTAGACTCAAATACACCAAACAAAGGGGTTCATTAATATGGTGTTCCCTAAGGAACGATGTCACTCCAAACAAAGAAATAAAAGCAAAGGTAAGTAAAAAAACAAGATAATAAGATCAAACAAGAAATATGTAACCAAATAATGGATGGGAACTTAGATCAGGTTTTTCCTACGAAGATCTCTCCCCAATAGGCAATACTCACACCCCCTTGTATACCCTTAGCAAGATTACAAGCAATCATCGTATATGTCTATTCCCTCCTCTCTCGAGATTAGGATAGATCTAGATTATAAGTTTGTTCGTCTCTCGAGATGGCAAACAAACAATTACACCGTATGACCATTAGCTTTAGCATTCCAACATTTTCATGAGTTCATGCAACTCCATAACACTTAGATAAGGTTAATACCACTCTTTTGAGGCATTAACAATCATACATTATAAGATGGTAGCTAATAATGTAAGTGAAGCATTAAGAACAATAGTATGAAGATAATCTTTTCTAGGAGCATATATATTCAAAAGGATGTAAGTATATACATGTTGGGAGAACCTTAGTTGTTACTCCCAACCCAAGTAAAGTGTTTAGCCACACATGTTAACGGCCAGCATAACGGTGTTACAAAAGTGTAGATACATCAATAATAAAGAAGAGGGAGAAGGTGAAACATGAGGAAGATGACAGATCTAAAGAAGGGAGCAGGCGATACACCAACGGTACTTCTTCAGATCTAGATCTGGTGCAAGCGTGGAAGATTATAACTCCTTGTTTTAAAGAATAGGATGACAAGTCTTCTCTCTCTTCCAACTTTTGTGTTCGGAGATGCAAGACCGAGGGTGTCTCTAGAGTTGGGTAACACTTTGCCCCTCTTAATGATCCCCCTTGTTATGTGAAGATGAGGCCTATTTATAGGTGCCACCCACTAAATTATTCCCTCATTGCAGTTAGGATGGGCCATGGTCACAACCCGTTTCATGACCAAGACTATCACTCTAGTCACGGCCAATGTCGCGGTCACATATTCTTCAATGGTCACTTCTTTTTCCCAGGTCATGACCGTGTATAGGTAGTGACATCTTCTCTCTATCGAAACCATGAACTACAATCGCGATGTATCATCTCGATCATAACTAGTTTTGTGGTTGGTAAACATTAATGTTCCTGATGTGTATTTGTGATTGTGGCTAGGAACTATTGATCATTGGCTCTATCTTGGGTGAGACATCCATGGACCATTATGGTCGAGATGGTGTTGTGGTCGTGATGTGCTATGAATATGCATGGAGTGGGAAAGGGTATTAAGTCAAATCCAGATATTGTTCATAGATACTGAAATAGATAGGAAAGTCCATAAAAGGGATGTTAATGTAGGAATAAAACAGGTGCAAACAGTTCACAAAATGAGATGTTATCAACTCTCCCAAACTTAGAGTCTAGCTTGTCCTTAGGCTAATAGATAGAATCAAACCATTGAGTGATGAGCTATAGATGTTTTTGGTTGCAAGGTATGCCCATAGAGCCAATCATATGATGATTGACATGGCATAATTACCTAAAAGGATTTGATTAATAATAACATACATAAAGGCAAGCTTCCAATTCATATGTTTCACTCAGTTATGAGATAATGAGGATATAAAGTGAATGTTTAGAGAATTATATTAAATAATGACGTATGTTGTCAAGTTCATATCCTTGTGCTAAGATTACACAGATTCTCAGAATACATACACATATTCTCATTATGTCCATAATATCTTATTATTGTGGGAGGTTGATATACAAGAATAACACATAAGATATAAGTGTGAGTTGTTTGATGAATAAATTTCATTAGTCATGATCTGGTAATATCAAACCAAGCACACAAATACATGTTAAAAAACAATGTATCGGACGAACCCACCTTGAGAGTGACACATGTTTTATGGTAACAATCATCTCTCATAGAGAAGGTGTTATTGTGATTCTTAGACCTAAAATCACTAAATTCATCGCATGTCGTTGGGTACACTTTGACATCATCAAACACAGTCCTAAAACATGGGTTGTTATAATGGTGATGATTGGGTGACTTTGATACATGGGGATAGACTGTGAGTGATAGATGTGAGATTTGTCCCTCTCATGGGAGTATGATATCATGACCACTTGATTAGCAAGACTGAGAAACACATGCGCATGCACATGTGAATCAATATACGATATTGAGGTCACATTGTCTCAGACAATCTGCTTTTGGTTCAAGAAACATGGATTGAACATTGAAAGGATGACCAACCATGCCTTGAGTTCATCATGAATATCAGAGACAAAGGAATTACAAAATCACTACAACTGTGATGACCTCGATTTTAGGGTTTTGATACCCAATATGATATTTGAGAACCATGAGTGTTCTATAGGGTGGTTGAGCTTAGTTGAGGAATTGGTAATTTGATTTTGAATCACTTCCACATTAAATAGTAGGATTAAAGATGTGATTGGTGAGTATGATACTGAAATGAGTTCAACTAATACATATATATAGCTTTTTATTAGTCTTTTTGTGTGCTTATGAGATCAAGAGGTCCATTAATAGTCACAACAAGCTCAAGTAGCCAATTGATGAGCTTTCAGGTATGTTACTATCATATTAGGTGTTTTGGACTTGTAGGATCAAGATTGATGATTGTTTATAATGAATCAAAGGTTTATTCCCAAATTATAAGGTTGTTTGGAGAATTTATTTGCACGATCAAATAAAGAGTTTGTGTCTCAAACTTTCACAGAAGATGTTTAAGGATATTATGAGCCTATGTCTAAAGTTTCAGAATTTTTAGATATTGTTACAAATAGATGTATCCATTTGAAGTTGAGGAGATTAATGGTTTGAATGCTATGGAACTTTCGTAAAATGAAAAAAATGGGTGATGAGTTATAAGAGTATGGTTTTGTTTTCTGGCCCGTGACATCGGTGTCATGCTGGTTCAGTTTTACTTCTACTTGCGCGCATCCTAAAGTGTGGCAGGGTGGCGTGATCCCAAGCACTCCACCAGCTGGATCGGATGACATATCATCATCCTCAACCTCCGACTAAATCGGAGATGAAGCCTGACTGAGTTGTGTTTTTTCAATGGCCTGAGAATGATAGCATAGCATCCTAGGATAATCGTTTGAGTGTGGAAAGAGATCCGCAATATCTGGAACTAGCCAACGACCCCTCAAAGTAAGGAAGCCATGGTGGGATGCGAGAGTTTCATCCCTCGCCCTTACTGCTCTCTCCACTCCTTCACCATCTCCACTCACAGTAGCAGAAGGGGGTGAGATAGAGGACTGAATCGAAAAGGATTTCTGGGGTAAAACAATACCATATCTCGGGAAAGGCAAAGATGGCTCAACTTCATTGCGTGGAGCCCTAGATGGGACTCCTGATCTCTTCCTAGTTGCAGTCGGCAGAGCGGCTTGGAAGGCCTGTATCCGCCTCCACGCCATGTCCTCATCGCCATCTCGAGTTACAAGAATCTGGGTGCAAACTTTAGGTAAAGGTGATATGGATCCTTTTGTAGATGCCCAATCTGCCCACCAATCACTGATTCTACCTGCAATTGATAGCCGAGTTGGGTTTCGAGGGCAGTAAGTGATCATGACCTAGCCGCCATTGACCCATTCGGAGGTTCCACGCACACCCGTAGAGGATGGAAGGCACTGTCATTGGCTCGCGCTGGCCAACAAGAAGGCATGGCGGTGACGATTTCACGCCCAGGTCAGGACACGCGACAGAGTCGTGAGTGGAGGAGTCGGGGACGACTTGCTGTTGAGGAGATATTGATGGAGGTGGATGCCACCTTAGCGAGCGACGAAGAGGGTAGAACCCTCTCTGGCCATCAGAGCCAAAGCCTATGCGGGGCCTCACTCACGCAGGAGGACAGCACAAGCGGCGCCCAAACGGAGAGCGGAGCCGGCGGCTTCACGCTCCAGCTATGGGAAGCCCAGTCAGAGCAGATCAGGAAGAGAGGAGGTGCCAGACCGGTTAGCTAAACCAGATAAGTAGACCTTGAACCGTGCCCCACTTATGGAGCAATGTGGCGAGCATTTGAGTGATATGAAGATGAGATCAACGACCCAGAAAATCCCAAAAAGGTAAATACCTCCTAAAATTCCAGAATATGTCTATATCTTATATAATACATAGAAAATAGCTCCAGTGTCCTATAAATGCCCCACAAATACCCCCAAATTTAGAAAAATATCCTCTACATTGCTAGACCCTTAGATCAGGCTTTTAAAGAACAAATAATGATGATAATAATTTAAAGTATAGTGCTCCTTTTTGCAATTCGTTAAATGAAATAAATTATATCTAGTTGATATTAATTCTCCTAAAAATTCTTTTAGATCCCTAATGATGATTGAAACCCATATTTGAACTCTAAATGGAATAATATCCATAATAATAGGTCTTTTCTAGCAAAGACTAGTTATATGCCTTTTAACTCATATTAATTTTAGAAAATAGATAAAGCATCAGGAAAATATGAAATTTGGAACAGACCCTTATAATGACCTTCTGATCAGTAGAAAAATACCAGAGATACACTTTAGATCAGTAAAAGATAGCCTTGGCCTAAACCCTATGTTGTACCTAAAAATGTTAAGTATAATGATGATCATATATTAATGATGCTCAATTATATTTAATCAGGTCTTGGACAAAGTTCTAGATGATCCAGAATGATTAGAAATCTCTGAACTTAGGTACGTGGGATTTATTAAGTATAAGACTAGTTTTCTGGTTGCATATGATATGTGATATCTTGAATGCTCATATTTGGATATGATTGCTTGGTTGAACTAGTATGAGTTATACTTCGCCAAATCTAATAGAACATAAATGAGTATGATGGGTTGTAGCTACTAGAGCACATAGCTTGGTGTGGATGTATGTTTCCTAACATGGATGTATGATTCCTTGGCCCATGTTAGATGTATGATGATACTATATTGCCCACACTAGATGTAAGTCAAGTGCAAGTATGTGTAGTACAACCGCATCAAAGTGAAAGCAATAAAAGGAATGTTTACCTAATTATCACTGTAAATAATGTTTTCTTTTACTCTTTCTTTCTCAAGTTATTTCAATTATGCAAACATATTAGTATGTATCTTTCTACCCACGTACACAACACCTTGTGTGTTGATTCATTGTTTCATGTATGTTTTAGGTTCAGAGATAGCATGGGATAAAAGATGTGAAGTGAGTACTGTTCAGGTTGTACCTATTGTATAGATCCTAGTTTAGCATACATGTTCTTAGACTGTAGAATTTTCATTCAATATGTAATTGTAAATCGTGTTGTAATAATGTACATGATGAATTCTGAGAAATGTTATGGTTGTATGTTCATGTATGTGTATTATGCTTCCGCATCGATTTCTGATATGATTGGATGATGTTCTCAAATTCTGACCTCTCATTCCCAATAGGGTTTGGAGAAGCCAAGATGTCACAGTTGGTATCAGAGCATGAACAATAGCTACACCTAACAATTTCTCACCATGATATATATAACAAAATCCTCACCTTTCACCCTAAACCCTAGAAACTTAGTAAGTTGTTATGTAGGAATAAGGTTTGACTTAGCCTCTAAGTTAGAACCTATATGTTCGAGAACTAGGTTTAGATAAGTGTGTGAAACCCTTTCCATATAGAGCTCATATGTATTGGGTAGCTACACTAATCTACACCCTGTTCTCGCCATTTCACTAGGTGACATGATACTAGACTATCTACTGTGTGTGGGACACTCAGTTTTGCTGATTTGGTTTTGTTTTCCAATCGGCTCGAGCCTCGGCAGTTTTCTCTGACGTCTTCTTTCTCAGAGAAAAACTATATAATATTTTATTATATATATGTAAATATAAAAATGTGTCCCTCACACAGGAGAGTAGTGGGTGTTCATGCAATCTAAGTGAAAGGGAGTGACATCAGTCTAGAAGAGAGAATAGATCTAGATTAAAAGTCTAGAGCCTCATAAGGTTATGTGATAGATAGATAGACAAAAGAAAGATGAAGAAAATAAGTATATAGAATCTTACCTAAGTTGATCTATGACGGTATAAGTTTCCTTGTTAAGATTTGAGTTATATATGAACCGAATCCACTCTTGGAGGATCTATGCTAAATTGCGAAGTCATAATGATGAAAGTACATGCCATTTTTCCCTACTCAAGATAAGCTAAGTTAAGATAGAGATGAGTGTGAATGAGCCTCAAGCTCTTATACAAGGGGGATATCTAGTGGTAGGATGAGATATGTGGTGAACTCTAGAGAGAGTAAGACCCACAGGGAGAAGGTCATAGGACCTAGCCTCCAATATATGAGATATGTGTTAAAAAAAAGTCCTACACTAGATTACTCTTGAGTGTGGAGTTGAGTCCTTATGCATGATTCAAATCTATATGTGAGAATTGGGTAAAATAAAAGGATGGGTAGATGACCCATATGATAAAGTCAATCATTTGGTTGAGTTAGGTCCTAGCTGGAGTGACATATTTTGCGAATCTTATCATTAGTTGCAAGTGAGGTAATATATGAACTCTAGTCATGAGAGTACGATGCTTTGTGCAAAAGATACTCAAAATACATGTTCTCCCTTCTTCTTCTCTTTCTTAATATATGATGATAGAAACCTCACTTGAGCTATATAGATGATTTATGTATGAGCAGTCACTCGTATAAGCTTGACCTATTCTATATCCCCCCTATATCATACATGTAGTACCGAAGATTGAAATCATGATAAGTTTGAATTTAAAATATTCTCTTCCCCTTCATATGAAACATGAAAGATATGATGCTGAGATCATGGGATAAACATAGTATATTATCTCTTTCCCTTCATATAATACATGCAAGACATAAAAAGTCGGACTCATGAACTTGATATAAAGATATTTTTTTAGATCATAGGATATATAATCAGAAATATAGTTTGTAACGTTTATCCTTCTCAATATATGCTTCTAAGTTGAGTATGAATATCACACCATGGGGTGAAACCCTAATGGTCAAACATGATGTGTAATCCCTTCTTAAGTAGAAAAAATTCTAATGTCAAGGATGAAGATAAATCTCCTTTAATGCTGACATCATAATAAGATGTTAATGATGTCAGATTTGAACGATCTGAATATCATGGCATATAGACGAATTCCTCATGAACTTTAAAAGTATGAACAAAACTTGTACCCTTAGGGGTGATGTAATCCTAAGATATCATAATGTCATGTGATGACTAAGACACTAAGTGATGCTACAATTTGTAAAAAAAATGATGCTTCAACCTATATAAGATGGGATGGGCACACCCTACATGCTTAAATATCCTAAGAAGACAACTTAGGATGAATCTAGAATAATGATACTCTTGGAACTAGAAGTGGTGGCCTAGAGGCATTCACAATTCCTTGATTTCATTGTGAGCATTATATTAGTTGAATTTTGGGGACGAAATTCCTTATAAGGTGGGGTGAATGTGATGACCTCGATTTTAGGGTTTTGATACCCAATATGATATTTGAGAACCATGAGTGTTCTATAGGGTGGTTCAGCTTAGTTGACGAATTGGTAATTTGATTTTGAATCACTTCCACATTAAATAGTAGGATTAAAGATGTGATTGGTGAGTATGATACTGAAATGAGTTCAACTAATACATATATATAGCTTTTTATTAGTCTTTTTGTGTGCTTATGAGATCAAGAGGTCCATTAATAGTCACAACAAGCTCAAGTAGCCAATTGATGAGCCTTCAGGTATGTTACTATCATAGTAGGTGTTTTGGACTTGTAGGATCAAGATTGATGATTGTTTATAATGAATCCAAGGTTTATTCCCAAATTATAAGGTTGTTTGGAGAATTTATTTGCATTATCAAATAATAGAGTTTGTGTCTCAAACTTTCACAGAAGATGTTTAAGGATATTATGAGCCTATGTCTAAAGTTTCAGAATTTTTAGATATTGTTACAAATAGATGTATCCATTTGAAGTTGAGGAGATTAATCGTTTGAATGCTATGGAACTTTCGTAAAATGAAAAAATGGGTGATGAGTTATAAGAGTATAGTTTTGTTTTCTGGCCCGTGACATCGGTGTCATACTGGTTCAGTTTTACTTCTACTTGCGTGCGGCCTAAAGCGTGGCAGGGTGGCGTGATCCCAAGCACTCCACCAGCTGGATCGGATGACAGATCATCATCCTCAACCTCCGACTAAATCGGAGATGAAGCCTGACCGAGTTGTGTTTTTTCAATGGCCTCAGAATGATAGCATAGCAGCCTAGGATAATCATTTGAGTGTGGAAAGAGATCCGTAATATCTAGAACTAGCCAACGACCCCTCAAAGTAAGGAAGCCATGGTGGGATGCGAGAGTTTCATCCCTCGCCCTTACTTCTCTCTCCACTCCTTCACCATCTCCACTCACAGTAGCAGAAGGGGGTGAGATAGAGGGCTGAATCGAAAAGGATTTCTGGGGTAAAACAATACCATATCTCGGGAAAGGCAAAGATGGATCAACTTCATTGCGTGGAGCCCTAGATGGGACTCCCGATCTATTCCTAGTTGTAGTCGGCAGAGCGGCCTGGAAGGCCTGCATCCGCCTCCACGCCATGTCCTCATCGCCATCTCGAGTTACTAGAATCTGGGTGCAACTCTCAGCCGCATTAGGTAAAGGTGATATGGGTCCTTTTGTAGATGCCCAATCTGCCCACCAATCACCGATTCTACCAGCAATTGCTAGCCGAGTTGGGTTTCGAGGGCAGTAAGTGATCATGACCTAGCCGCCATTGACCCATTCGGAGGTTCCACGCACACCCATAGAGGATGGAAGGCACTGTCATTGGCTCGCGCTAGCCAACAAGAAGGCATGGCGGTGACGATTTCATGCCAAGGTCAGGACACGCGACAGAGTCGCGAGAGGAGGAGTCGGGGACGACTTGCTGTTGGGGAGATCTTGATGGAGGTGGATGCCACCTTAGAGAGCGACGGAGAGGGTAGAACCCTCTCTGGCCATCGGAGCCAAAGACTATGCGGGGCCACACTCACGCCGGAGGACAGCACAAGCGGCGCCCAAACGGAGAGCGGAGTCGGCGGCTTCACGCTCCAGCTATGGGAAGCCCAGTCAGGGCAGATCAGGAAGAGAGGAGGTGCCTCACCAGTTAGCTAAACCGGATAAGTAGACCTTGAACCGTGCCCCACTTATGGAGAAATGTGGCGAGCATTTGAGTGATATGAAGATGAGATCAACGGCCTAGAAAATCCCAAAAAGGTAAATACCTCCTAAAATTCCAGAATATGGCTATATCTTGTATAATACATAGAAAATAGCTCCAGTGTCCTATACATGCCCCAAAAATACCCCCAGATTCAAAAAAATATCCTCTACATTGCTAGACCCTTAGATCGGGCTTTTAAAGAACAAATAATGATGATAATAATTTAAAGTATAGTGCTCCTTTTTGTAATTCGTTAAATGAAATAAATTATATCCAGTTGATATTAATTCTCCTAAAAATTCTTCTAGATCCCTAATGATGATTGAAACCCATATTTGAACTCTAAATGGAATAATATCCATAATAATAGGTCTTTTCTAGCAAAGACTAGTTATATGCCTTTTAAATCATATTAATTTTAGAAAATAGATAAAGCATCAAGAAAATATGAAATTTGGAACAGACCCTTATAATGACCTTCTGATCAATAGAAAAATACCAGAGATACACTTTAGATCAGTAAAAGCTAGCCTTGGCCTAAACCCTATGTTGGACCTAAAAATGTTAAGTATAATGATGATCATATATTAATGATGCTCATTATATTTAATCAGGTCTTGGACAAAGTTCTAGATGATCCAGAATGATTAGAAATCTATGAACTCAGGTACGTGTTATTTATTAAGTATAAGACTAGTTTTTTGGTTGCATATGATATGTGATATCTTGAATGCTCGTATTTGGATATGATTGCTTGGTTGAACTAGTATGAGTTATACTTCGCCAAATCTAATAGAACATAAATGAGTATGATGGGTTGTAGCTACTAGAGCACATATCCTGGTGTGGATGTATGTTGCCTAACATGGATGTATGATTCCTTGGCCCATGTTAGATGTATGATGATACTATATTGCCCACACTAGATGTAAGTCAAGTGCAAGTATGTGTAGTACAACCGCATCAAAGTGAAAGCAATAAAAGGAATGTTTACCTGATTATCGCTGTAAATAATGTTTTCTTTTACTCTTTCTTTCTCAAGTTATTTCAATTATGCAAACATATTAGTATGTATCTTTCTACCCACATACACAACACCTTGTGTGTTGATTCATTGTTGCACGTATGTTTTATGTTCATAGATAGCATGGGATAAAAGATGTGAAGTGAGTACTGTTCAGGTTGTACCTATTGTGTAGATCCTAGTTTAGCATACATGTTCTTAGACTATAGAATTTTCATTCAATATGTAATTGTAAATCGTGTTGTAATAATGTACATGTTGAATGCTGAGAAATGTTATGGTTGTATGTTCATGTATGTGTATTATGCTTCCGCATCGCTTTCTGATATGATTGGATGATGTTCTCGAATTCTGACCTCTCATTCCCAATTGGGTTTGGAGAAGCCAAAATCCGGGGACGTCACAACAACACCTTACACAAATTGTAGGTTGAAGTTGTTCTCGAACTTTTCATTTCACTTGGGTAGAACTGATGTGCGACTAGGCACCACTCTTTGCTTGTGATGTCATAAGCTAGTTATGGACATTCACTACCTACGTGATATGGGACCTATAGGGTCACACACATAGAAACTCGTCTAGAAGAGGAGTTTAATCTTGAATGACAATTAGATTGATTACTAACATGTTTAGGTATTTAATTCATGCAACTGATTGCTTGAACGGCTTACTAGGTCTGCCAAATGACCATCTCACTGAATGAGATGGCCATTTAGGCAGCCAGACATGTGTCTCATGTAGTTGATACAACTGTTTGGGGGTTTGGTTAATCATATATCGAATTGGCTATGTTTTGCCCTTGAACCAACCAGTTCAATATGATTGAACCGATCGTATCATCTCAAATCACCAGACAACCGTTTGGTTGAGTAAGATGGTCATCTCACTGGTGTGAGATGGCTCCATTGGAATGAATGAAAGTTCTAGAGTTTTCTCAAACTCATTGCAATTGCTCATACTTGGGGTGCATGAAACTAATGTATGCCATTAATTAGGAAATGATTTGCCAATTCATATCTGACTGGAAAAGCATGACACGACCATCTCTCTTAGAAAAATGACCATCTCGTGTGTGAGACGACTGTTTTGTCTTACGAGACGACCGTTTCGGCTAACGCAAGTTGTGATGTTGTGAAAATATGAGATATTTCGGTCCTTTCCACTCCCGCTTTAGTCCCACATTGGTTGGGGATTAGGAACCTTGACCCTAATCCCTCCTATATATTAAGGGGTATTGGGGGCTTCCCAGAGTGCTACAAAGACAACTGAGAACAGTTCCTCTGACAAATATTGTCCTCTCTGGTTATGGTAACTAAGAGAGCCCAGGCAAGTCCTAGTTGAATAGGAGAGATAGATAATGGGAGAGAACAACTGAGAAGTTGTCGTTGTAGGAGATTAGGTTGGTGACTAGTACACCAATAGGGAGGACAACTCCTTCCTGTCCGTTCTTGGTGAATGACATGAGTTCTAGTTGGTCTGTGTGGACTACTCTAGATGCAGGAGTCATTTGGCTACTGCTCGGAGAGCAACTGCAACCTGTAGTCTATGACCAGACCACCAGAGTCACTACAGAGGTTGCACATATAGCTGTTCCTGGTGAAGACTAGGAGATGCACAGCCACCGTCCAAGAGAAACTTATCAACAATTGTAAAGAAGTGAGTTTTGTCACTGGACTTGCTCTAGGATCAGGTATAACTCACTAAAACCATCCTTCCTATTTCATAGTAGTTGACGTGATCTTACTGTATTGGGGAATATAGATAAATAAATTTTTGCTTCTGCTGCTATACTCTATGCCTATATTTCCCAATAATGGTATCAGAGCCACGTCAATTTACTATGTTTTAGGATAATCTATATGATCAGATTTTAATTTTATATTTATTTATTACATACGATGCAAACATTTAAACTAGTCTCAAATGTGTATCTGATTAAAGACCACATAATCCCAAACTAATATATATGGTATGATATATATGTAATTTACACGTGTCACCCTAAAAGAGGTTTTGATGGTGGATGTGTAGCATGGTTTTGGCCTAAACCCTAAATTTGTGTGTGGTTGGATGGCTTGGTTCTTGTTTATCTAGGTCTGTGTACCGAGCCTCTACCCCCTCTTCCCATTGTAAAGATAATGCTTTCCTATCTTTGCTCCCCTCGAGTGTAACTCGAGAATTTTCTTATTCAATGTAATAAAGTAGCAATAGGACATTTTATTTTCATGCAACAAAATTGAAGATGTTCATCGCCGGTTAAGATCACCAGTTCATTAGATGATCCCACCATTAGAGGATCATGGAGGACAAAGGATGATAGAACCAGACGAGCACCTAGAGGCCTAACAGACTGTTTGGAAAGAGTCCAAACATTGGTTTGATAGGAGGACCAACCGACTGGACAAGAGGCAAGACGACCGGTTCAAAGGTTGAACCGATCTATCCAGATTGGCAAGCATAGATCTACATCAACCACATGTTCATACACGTGATGTGATGATTGACCTGGATGGTAGTAATTCCTTATGGCTGTAAGGAATTATAAGTAGACATGGACATAACCATCACTTTTTGTTTTATATTTCATGTTTACGTTATGGGATATAGCATGTATATGATACTGACTATATATGTTGTGATTGGATACAATATATGTATATATATGATATATATAAAAACCTCTCAATAAAAAATATTAAGTCTAAGATGCTTTTCTATAGAAATACACATAAAAACTTGACTGACCAAGCGTAGATTTGTACAAAGCATGGTGCACTGTCTATCTCGTGGAAGTGTGATGGTAGGTATGTAGATTTGCACAAATCATGGTGTGTATCTATCGTATTGGCTATTAGGTCGGGCTTAACTGGTGATCTGGAGAGCCCATGCCTAAAAGCATACAGATGGTTATGGCAAAGAGTTGTGCATGTCATATATCCAATAATTGCATATGATGCAATTGACATGATTTCCTACCTTAATGGTTGATTATGGACACTGGTGTAGGCCGGGTAATAATTGAATCATTTTGGATCTTGGCTCATTATAAAATTTTACGCTGCAATTTTCCAAATTGATACTTGGGCATTGTCAATTTGAACAAAATAATAAGAACAATAATTAATTAGAGACCTAATTGTTATCTCCCAAATTTTAATCAAACCCAATCACGATTGAGTTTTTCACAAAATTGAAAATTCTTTTGTAGAATCAAATGGCCACACCAAACAATCACTTTTCTCTATGATTGGTGCTTGAGAAGGATAAATGTGTTGGGAACAACTTCCATGACTGCTTCAGGACACTAAGAATTGTTCTCACGCAGGAGCACAAGCTCTATGTCATAGAAATGCTAGAACTAGAGGAACCTGCTCAAAATGCTCTAAGGGATGACAAAGATGCTAACAAGAAGCATACTGAGGATGTCGTGGATGTCAAATGTTTGATGCTATGTTCCATGAACCATGAGTTGCAAAGGTAGCATGATAACATGGGGGTGATTGAGATGGTCACACATCTCAAGAACATGTACCAAGACCAGACAAGAAATGAGAGATATGATGTCTCCAATGCGCTTTTCTAGTGTACCATCACAGAAGGAAATCCAATAGGTCCTCATGTACTTAAGCTTATTGGGAATGTGGAGAACCTAGCTAAATTGGGATTCCCCTTGGGTCAAGAGTTGGCTACTAATGTGATTATGTAGTCCCTATCCAAGTCATATAGTCAATTTGTCATGAACTACAACATGAACGACCTTGACAAGCCATTGATAGAGTTGTTGGGCATGTCAAGGACAGTTGAGACACAAGTAAAGAAGGACAAGCCCATGTTTGTGATGATGATTAGCAAGACAAAGGCAAAGTCTAATGACAAAGGCAAAGCTAAGAAGAGTTCTAAAGATATCTAGAAGTCCAAGTCTTTAGATCTCAAGGTAAAAGGTGGAGCAAAGAAACAAAGAGGCGATTGTCACCATAGTCACCGGCATGGACACTGGAAGAGAAATTTCCCACTCTGGTTAGAGGAACTAAAGAAGAAGAAGGATGGCATTGAGGCTTCCTCTTCATTCCGATGACCATCACCAATAGTATTTTCCAATTTTTTGGGGTAGACCGCATCCACACTGATCCACACAAGTAGTGTGGTGGAAAAATTGGAATAATGACCAGGATGATAGGAATCCAAAGGACAAGGGTTATTAACCATATAATATAAATTTGATTGCTTCTTCATTTTGGTATGTGATACCAAATAGAGATCTTACATACTGATGTGCAAGATCTGACAAGAAGTAAAGGCCTTCATGGAAGGACAAGGATGGACAAGGTGGAGCAAGTGTTGTAGAAGCCATAGTCTACATTTAAATTTATCTTAGCACAATGGACATGTAATAGAGTTATTATAATTGCTATTTCATTATGCCATACAAACATTTTCTTTATATATCTTGTATAGACAAGGATGATTATCAATAAAGATTTATTAGTGCTTCTATTTCAAAGATATGATCTTGCACGACATTGGCCCTTAAACATCTTGTGATATTTATGCGAAATGATCAAAGATGGATGTTTATACCAAAATATTATAATTTATAACTCAAGAATATCATTAGCAGGTTTTAATGATATTCCTTTAGATCCTGGTGGTTCCACTCTCTCTCTCTAGTTACCACTCCCCCTTCTCTCTAGGGCTCCCGGCGGCTCCGCTGGGGGGAGGGGCGCCTCCCTGGCATTTTCCTCCCCCTGGCCTCCCCTGCGACGATGCTCTCTGATGGAATGGCGAGCTTACAATCTAGACAGATATGATGTTGCGGTCTCTGCCTGTTGTCAAGGACGAGTTGGAGAGGGGGTCGTCTTCCTCGTTTGCTCATCTGGTTCGGGCGAGGTAAAGGAGGCTGAGAAAGAGTTCGGTAGTAGACAGGATGGCTCAAGCTGGATCTGGATCTGGTGGCAGAATGGCTGAGTCGAACCAATCCACACCCGCCTAGCTGAATGGAGGTTAGGGGGAGTGGAGCCGTCCTCATCCAGCGTCCAGTGATGATCCGAGCGAGTCCTTCAGGTCGTTGTTGCAGGCTCAGTTTCATCCCGCTCTGCTCTCGCCTTTCTTCTTCCTCTTCCCATTTCTGAGTTGCCGAATCGACCGACAAACCATGACGTGGTTTGGCGGCTTGCCGTCAGTCTTTGTCTGGGACGCATCCCTCTCAACTAGGTGTTTCCCCGGCGATGATTCCCAGTTCTGGGACTTCAACCCCGACGCCGCTTGACTGGAGTGTCCATGGGAGGGTTGGCAATCTTCCTTGTCATTTCACTCCTGTTGGGCATCGTGTGCATCTCTTCTGGAATCTGAGCAGGTAGCTTGCTGCTTCTTGTGCCGGATTGCTGCTGCCCACAAAGTGCTCGTTGTGTTGCCTCTGTGCAAATAGGGGCAACGAGCCTGCCACTCAGGCGGCTGGCCTGCTGCTTGCTTCTTGGCGGCACCTTCAGACTTGGGAATCCAAAGGTAGAGGGCGCTTGGTGGAATACTTTTTCCCATCTGCTGATTCGTGATGGAACACTCCTAGAGTGTTTGAAGTTATGCCTCTGTGCAAATAGGGGTTGTTTGTGGTGTGGATGGATCCTCGGGGAGCTGAGTGCTCGTGCTCCTTTTCCCCCTTGATCTCTCTGCCTTTGTGACATGGCAACATCTTTCAGATGTTTGCTGGGATGCTTCCTTGTTCCTGTCTCTATCTGCTCGTCTAATTCACCAAGACACTATTCAGTTTTGCTCGGTGCCTTCGTTCAAACTTTGTATTTCTTCTGACCACTAACTTCAGAAGATGATCATACTGCCATGTGGGAAGGAGTTATATGATGGTCGATTGGAGCATTGTTTCAGCCTGTTCAGTTGTCTTTGGAGTATTCTTTGAGTAGATGGGTTGACAGGAGGTTCACCTTCGGGTGCATGTGGGGTGTAGCTGTGCAAACACAGTATATTCGTTGCTTGGTCTCTGGTTCTTGCTTAAAGTAATAACCAGGTCCTCTTGATGGTTTCCTTTGCTTGCCAGAAACTTGATGACCTGGATGATAGCAGTGGAGGTTTCTGCTACGCTGCTCCTGAGTTTCCCAGGTTGCTGAAGTGATGTTCTCGGCTGCCCATGTTGCCACAATTTCTGAGGATGAGTCTAGTGCCAGTGTTGGCATGTGTAGTTTGGGTGGTCATTTCAAGTTCTCTGGTATCTCTTGAGTTAGTATTGCAGGTCTAAATTCTTCTTTTATCTAGGTAGATGGCTACTGCGTAGCTTGTGTTTAGTTTGTTTATCTGGTTGTTTGGATGTCTTCATCCAGGGTTGTAATGGAGGCGCAAACTTTTTTGTACCCAAAGTTTTGGTAATACAGTAACACGCTTTTTGGACCGACCAAAAAAGAATATCATTAGCATTAGTCATCTTGTATGAATATGAGAGGTGCATACCTAGAACACATATTGAAGTTGATCTAGATTTCCTTGGTTGTTGAACCTAAGGAAACATGCAAAGTCTTACTTACACAGAATATGACATGATGTTCTTCGCTAGATGTAGTGGGAGGATAAGTCTTCCCTTAGACCTCATACATATGACACATGAAAATATTATGGAATAAATGATATAGATAAATAATTAATACTTCATTTTTATTTTTTGGTAATATGATGATATGTACCAAATGAAATGAAAGCATGAATCTCTTGAAAATGTTCAAGGAGATTATAAATGAAGTATACCATTGATGAAAGTATTAAGATACTTTGATATGATCAAATGTTGAAATACTTTATATCAATACCTTGGGTACCTTCACGAATGAACTGTGATAATATATCACATGACCATTCATCTGAACATGATGAAGTGTCAGAATGAATGATTTATACCATGATGAGTCATGATATAATTATCAATCAATCTAGTCTTCTTACATCCTCATAAATATATATAAATATCATTAAATAATGTACTGTCGAAATGATTTACAAGGACATCATATATGATATGATTTGGGAATGTCCCAATAGGTCTACAGGATTGAAACCCACCTTGAGAAAGTAGTTTCTTGAGAAGGTTTATCCATAAACCATGATAGTTGAACATTACTAATCCCTTTCCAATAACAAAATTGTTTAGCTAATAGGATAATTGAATTCCTAAAAAATCAGTGGGAGTTAAAGTAGAACTCAAAATGTTTGAGGTCAACAACAACGGTACAATGAGAACAATGAGAATCACAAGTTGTTTTGGAATCTCAACTTAATCATGTAATACAAAACAAAATATTCTAGTAGAACACATCTGAGATTGGAGGATTGTGAGTCCAACAATTCAGATGGGTTGGTCATACATGATGAGCCAATTAGTCAACTGGAAGCCTTTTTTTGAGCTATATGGAATCCATGTAATCTAACAAGGTAGGACATTGATAGAGCCACCTAAAGGGTGAAATAGGGTCTTATGATCCATACCTACATGGATAACATAAAAGGACAAATCGGTTGAATAAATCAAGTTCAAAATGTTGAACATGATAGAAATTCCTTTACCAATTGTCATGCTTGTTGTTTTAGTTAGAATGGACTATGATATTTTTCATATGAAAATGGAAATTGGATTCTATAAGGGAATACATTAGATGATGTGTACGTGAAACAACATAAAAGATTTCATAACTTCATGAAGGAAAATTAAGTCTATAAACTACAAAGTTCAATCTAGGATTGAAACAAGCAACTCAGAAGTGGGATCTTTTGACTTAACAAGATAGTCAAAGAGTTTGAATTGAAATCAAGACAAAAGAAGAAATTTGAGTTTACATAAAATTTAGTGGGAGAATATATCAATGTTCCACACATGATGAGGAATAACATCTCAATATTGTGAATATTGAGAACTGGCATGAAAAACTCATTCAGCAATGAAGGATACGGTGAAACGTCTTATGAGATAAGGACCAAGACCTGTGAGATAGTTCTTGAATGGTTCACAATGGAAGTTTACATACAATAGAAATATGTTGAAATAGTTCAAAACAGAATGATTTCATGAGAGAGAATATAGATTGGTCTTTCATGAACCTTATATTCCAATTCTTGTAAAGAATCGAGATATCATGAATAGGATTCCTTGGGCCAACCCAACAATGGATCTATCATGTAAGCTACTAACAAGCTTATCCCATATGATTTTATATGTAATAGACATGACAAGATGATATAACTTCCAATAAGGGTTATTGGAAAGTCATTAAATATATCCATTAGTACTTGAGAAGTGACTAATGATAGATTGCTAGTCAATGTTGATAGCAATAAAAAGGAAGACTTCGATGTAACAAGTTACATCGATGCAAGCTTCCATAAATGACAAAGTGATTGCAAAATTAAAATATGTTTTGATTTAAAAGAATAAGTGATGACTAGTTGAAAAGGTTCCGGACTAATATCTATTAATGCTAATGTACAATAGAAGCCGAGTATGCTTGTATTGTGAACACAAAGTGATACTATATGGATCTAAATGTTCATATGATGAATTTATAGATGTTCCATCCATTGATGACTCAGTAGAGATATGACAATTGTTTATCGTGTATTATACACAAGTAAGTGTATCAGAGTAATATAGGCCCTTTTGAGGCCCGAGTCGAACACATGGAAAGATTATCTAGAGAATACTACTAACTACGATCTAATGAGCTAGGATGATGTAAATGAGTGAGTTTGATTGAATAAAATAAAAAACAAAGTGAAACAAACTTAACACTTAAATTACTCTATTTTAGGGAATTTCTTAGGATTGTGGTTTCACCACAGATATCATTACAATTCATTCCATACACCAATATCTATTACCCTTATCCCCAGACAAAGAGTATGTAGTTAGAACTATCCACTCCCGCAGTGTAGTTCACTACCTATTCTAATTTCAATCCTATTTCTATAGAAATTGGTTGATTAGTTAGGTTCTTTATTCTAACGCCTGGTCCCACTGCCCTAGGATCTAGTAGAGTTTCAAGAATGACGACTGGCCCCATAGACCACCACTAGCCTTAACTGCATGCTTTTTCCTCACTCACGCGCAAGCCGGGGTAAACTTCCCTACTGGTCACCCATCCTAGTACTACTCCAAGTTGAGCACGCTTAACTATGGAATTCTTTAACTATGGACTCCCAGAAAAGGAGGTGCACCTTGGTGATATGGGTAGTCCAATCATTCCTTTTAAGATCATCTTATCCAAGGTCTCAAATCCTTGTATGTTACAATCTCCACCACTTAGACTCTTGACATCCTCATCAAGGATCAATTATATGGCCTCACAATCTTTCCCCATTTTAGTGTAAACCCAAATGTCCCATGTACACCCAGCTCCCAATCATGACTACCAACACAACGACAACTCCATCGACTTGGATAGCCCTTTCCAACATGCCTGGACACTACCAGTGTATGGTCGGCTTTATAAACTCGGATAGCCCTTTCCAACATGCGTGGACCACATGACTCAAAGACTGGCATGCCATAGGCCCATGTGGGCCCCACCTACTTGAGGGGAATTGGCTCTCATACCATTTCTAACGCCTGGTCCCCCTTCCCTAGGCTCTAGTAGAGTTTCAGGAATGATGAATGGCCCCACAGACCACCACTAGCCTTAACTGCACACTTTTTCCTCACTCACGCGCAAGTAAGGGTCAACTTTCCGACCGGTCACCCATCCTAGTACTACTCCAAGTTGAGCACGCTTAACTATGGAGTTCTTTAATGATGGGTTCCCAGAAAAGGAGGTGCACCTTGGTGATATGGGTAGTCCAATCATTCATTTTAAGATCATCTTATCCAAGGACTCAAATCCTGGGACGTTACATTTATGATTTAACTCTGTGTTTCTCCTCTTGTTTATTCTCCGCCTTTCCCAAGAGGTGCAATGAACGAGTAAATCTATAATTTCCCACCCTTAACGTCTCTCCCGAAATGATTAAAGGTCTAATAATATATCTATGTTGATCAGACATAAACAAAACAATGCATCTTCATAGATTTATATCCAGAAAATAAGGATAAAGATGATATTAATACATGGAAATCAAGTACAATTAATATCTGGGCTACACTTGGGTCCTAAGAAATCAAGGGGATTAGCCTTGCATGGTTTTCATTGATGAATACATGGTCAAGAAAGAGAAAAATGTTGGAAAAAAATAGAGAAACTAAGTAACCCCTGGTGAATAGCTGATTCAGATGATCCCCTACGTCGTGTGTGCAATCAGCTGTCTTTCGGGTGCCGATTTACCTCACGGAGGTGCTCGGAACATCTTGGATGAAGCCTTTGGTTCCTTTTCCTCTTCTCTCTCTCCAGTGTTGTGCAATGGATTACACTTTCTCCCTCATGTATGGTCAAACTCCCCTTTAGTCATAGGAGTCACTTATAGTACGAAACAATGTCCATCATTGGATTAGATTACCATCTTTCAATTTGTCAAATCAGACAGACTAGGTAGTACTAACTTAACATTTTGTGGTACCGAGTTCCTAGGGGAGCTGCGACTCTTGTCAATGTCGGTACTATTGACTTATCTCGATAGCACTAATTCTTCAGGCCGCCCAAGCCTTGTCTGCCTTACGTGATCTCGGTAGTACCAAGTTTGCAAAATCGGTAGTACTACCTTTTTGATATTCATCCTTGTGCATCCCTGACATGATTTAGTTACTACCAACTTGGAGTGTCAGTACTATTGAATATTTGTGAGTCTTTCTAAGCAAGTACTGACGTGAAGTCGGTACCACCAACTTATGGTGTCGGTGGTATTGACTCTGTGTAGCTTGTACCTGAAAATACACAAGAACGTGGTTAGTACTCAGGGTAAATATTAAGTCATATTAAACATTAAAAATAAGATAATTTGATGCATCTAAATATCACATGCCATTGATAGCATCATATGCATTATTAATCAGATAAATGACAAAACAACACATAAAATCAAGGAAAATATGTCTGTTAAAATGACTAAAAACTCATGCATTAAACTCCCCTAGACTTAAATTTTGCTCGTCCTCGAGCAACACTACTCTTGGATCTATTTGATGTAAGTCAGGAAAATGATGCAACACATGCACTCTTTTCTTAACCATTTCCAGACAATCCCTGAACCGGCCTCCAATGATCACAGAACTAATAATTGGTCTACAATGACCAAATTTTTTCATATAAGACGTCTACCTTTTTTTATCAATGAACACTATCAAGAAAGAAGTTAATATCATAATAATTCAAGCATTTGTTTGGTGCACTATGTGATTCCCTAATCTAAATTGCTCTCTCCTAACTACCAACTACTTGGAAGCAGATCTCCTAATAACAATGGATGAGGATACGAATCATTTGAGTGGCCTAACAATGAGAGAAATAAATGATACGAGATAGGTGGTAATTGAAGAATCGCAAGTACATCCAAATTATTTATGTAGAGAAAAAATGATGTACTACATTATTGAAAAGAATGTTATGCATGAGACCTAATGCCTACTGACGTTTTCTCACTTTTTTTACTTGTTGACACATGATGCAATTATAAGGTCATCTCATAATAGAAAATGAGACTATCAAAAACAAAAAAAAGAAATGCATCATGTGAATTGGCTCATCCCTTCAACAAGACTCATGGACCTACTTTCTCTTTCTGAAATCTTGAGATTGATATAATTTTTCTTTTTTTTTCTTTCTATAAATATATAGCCCATAATTTTTCTTGTCTTTAGCACAATGGACTTATGATCGGGATTTCACTTTGTTTTTTTTTTCTTTTTCTTATGAGGAGGTATGCCCCTGCTTCAACTTTCACAATTAGAGATTACAATCCAAATGACAAAAAATATATGAATCTGTTGTAATATATTTAATCTACATTCAATTTCAATGCAACTAAGATGGTATACACATAGATTGGTCATGCATACAAATGCAAAATTATTTTATATATTTATTTTCAAATGTACATGAGGATAAGAGCTAACCTACCATGTCACCTATCACGACATGTATTGTAATCAAAAGAAATAAGTTGGATCACTTGTTCATCTTAAGGTGGTGATTCAAAATTTGGATGGAAAAGATGGATGGAATCAGATAACTAAGAGACAATGCCTTTCATTAAATTATGATATGTCCCTCTTTAATGACCTGTGCACCGGGTAATCTTAAGGTTTCTTTCTTAAATTTCCATTTAAGATCTCATTAAAGGTTTGACCACCTTAGTCTTAACAACATCTTAA
This sequence comes from Alisma plantago-aquatica, assembly GCA_963693085.1. Taxonomy (NCBI): domain Eukaryota; kingdom Viridiplantae; phylum Streptophyta; class Magnoliopsida; order Alismatales; family Alismataceae; genus Alisma; species Alisma plantago-aquatica. Next base: position 184,583,879 of record OY856413.1, on the reverse strand, counting down.
TTCACTTTCTTATTTTGATTAGATGTTCATTCATATCCTATATCCTAGAGTTGACTTAACCAAACACTTCCTCGATTGGGGATGCACAAGGATATCACAACTTAAGCTAAGAAGACACAACCATTTTCTTGCACTAACACCTTGTGACTTGACAAATGCAACCATACATTACTTCTTCACAATTACACTAGATAGGTTTGGATCCTTAAAAAATGCATGATTCAAGCTAAAAATAAAACAACTAAGATAAAATTGCAAGAAAAACTATATAAAATAAGAAAGAAAGTAGTTCTAGCACCCCCCTAAGCTTGAATATGACTATGTCCACATAGTCTATATTCACACTCAAGTTGTGGAACAACAATACCATTGCTCAAAATGGAGGTAGTTGACGCATGTCGGGGTCGTGAGGGGGAAACATCCCCTGAAAAGATAGATCAAGCAGAGGCATCTGTTGTGGCTGCGAGTACCCTCTAAAGTACCCCTGGTTCCAATAATAATTGAAGAAGTTCTACAGGTACTGCTCCATCTACTATAGGCGCATGTGAACATTCTTTTAGTTGGCCAAGAGAAGGCATTCATTCTCATATATCACCTCCTGGTTTTGATACAACCTTCCTTGAATGTCTTGTACACTGGTCAACTTCGCTTGATGTTGTTGTTGTCCAGTCTGGATCTCCTATAGCATGGTATACATACCCACCATGTTGTACGGGTGTTGTTCCTCTTGGGAATGGGGTGAGGTAGAAGATGTCAAGGCAGCGTAGGTGTGGGCCCGTTTGCACGGGACCACTCTCCTAGTAATGGGGATGGTGGGCTCCACCTTCTCAACACCATCAGAGTCATCATCACTTTGCTCCTCATCGTCGACCTGAGTTGCTTCCCGGGGTGGATGTTACAACCCCAATTTCTGGGTGAGAAATGTGATTTCTCATATTAAAGATAATTGAACAAATAATGATATAATTTGTTTTGAAGACATGGATTTTGTTTACAATAGCCTTGATGTTTGTGTTGTGGGCTTTATTGGCTATTGGGCCCAATAACAAGGAAATAACAAAGAAAATTCAATTAGTAAATGAATAATTGGATTTTGAGAAAAGGATGATGTGGAAACCTCTAGAAGGCAAACCCAAAGAGGATTTCGTGCCTCTTGGGTTCCTTGGGCTCCAAGGAGTACAAAGTTGCATAAATAAAGCAATAAGACACGATAAGATTAATTAAGTATTTCTTTATTAAGAAAGAAATTGGAAATAATGTTAAAATGTGGAAAACAAGTGAAAAGAGAAATAATTGAGTCATCCTTTGTGGAATTTCGTATTCCATGGATTACTAATGATAAAAGGAATACCAATGAGGAAAATAAAAGAGAAATAAAAAGAAATCCTCAAAAAGAGATATTTTAATAAGAAATAATCAAGATAATGTGAAATGATGCATATAGATGCATCTAGAAGGATAATAAATATCCTTAAAAAAAGTAATTTCAAAATCATAGAGTTTCTTGGGATTCAAGGAGTCCCAATAAAGAGGAAAGAAAGAGAAAATACTAAAAAGGCAAAATAAGAGGATAATGTGTTGCATTATTAATGAATTATGAGGTATTGTTAAAAAGAAAGTAATTTTGATAGAAGGAAATAGAATTTTGTGTCAATAGATTAAAAATTAATGAAAGAGAGAATAAGTAAGAAGAAATTTGAATTCTAATATATCAAGGATAAAGGATATCTTATCATAAAGAAAAGAGGAGTTACATCTAAAGCAAGGAAAGTATGTGGTTGCCATGTTTAACGAGGGACTTGGTTTCCTCATGGATAGGCGAACTGGGGCATTGCTATACTCCTCTATATAAGGGTATACCCCTTAGCCCGAGTTCAAGGAGATCCTTGGCACCCCTCTCACTTTCTCTTTCTTGTTTCTTTTCAAAACCTTAACCGGAAGGGGGTAATGTGAACCTGGGAGCAATGGGGAGCATATGAGGAGGTCGTGATGCTCTTGCGTCGTCAGAAGAGGGCCGGAAGACCTTCGTGTCGGCACCCTACACCTGCGCAACACCTGCAGACGACTACAGGGCGGCCATGGCGGTAGGGGCTGCTTGCTGTAACCCTGGACGACTGGAAGCGGGCTGGAAGCTTCCTTGCCTGTGCGGGAGCACAGCGAAGGCAGGGGGCAACTCCTGGGCAACCGGCGGGGTCGAGGACGATGTGGAGAAATTGCTCCCAGCGCTGACAGAGAAGCAACGCTAGGGTAGAGCGAGGAAGGAGAAGAGAGGAGGCGCGTGGACAAAGATGCCCCTCCGCGGGCTGAAGGAGAGCGTGTTTTACCAGGGGAAAAAGTGGTATTTGGTTATGTTTTAAACCAGCCGGGTTACGCAGCTAGCTATTGCATGAAGCGCACATGTGGCACAATTCGATTGGCCAAAGGTATGCTTACTTTGCAAAATTTGTAACTAATGAACCTTAGCTCCGATCAAGACAAATTATATATGTATTTTGATTAGAAAAATGCAAGGAACCCATTAAAAATAGATTTATAGCCTGAATCTGATCATAGTTCGAAATGTAGTGTACATCATCATCTTTAATGAATTAAAGATTAAGGAACCCTATTTTGATATGATTAATGTGTTTAATAGGGTTTAATGGATCTTTAGAGTTGATATTAATCTGTTAGATGTAAAAAGGAATATTGAGTTCAAAAAGTAAGAACTTTGCACGTGATTAGTCTAATTTAGGGTTTATGTGCTTAAATATGCATGAAATTTGAAAAGGGCATAAAGTTATCATTTTTAATGATTCAATTAAGGAAAAACCCTTAGATTTGATGATAGATGGATAATTCAAGCTGATATTAACATGTTGTTAATGAAAGAGAAAATTGGATTTAAAAATATGATCTTTTTATATATTTGGTATAATTTGGGGTTTCGTGCATGATTATGCATTAATGAGCTTGAAAACCCTAATTTAGATGAATATGTCTTTTAATTGGTTTAATTGTGTAAATCCACAAATAAAATAGAGAAGTGATGATCCTAAGACAATTTGAGCATAAAAGATCCTTAAGGTGGATAATTTGAGTAATTAGGGTTTTTATGAGTGGAAAAGTTGTTTTAGGGTTTGTTGACCTAAAAAGGATAAAGTTTGAGAAATTGATCTAAGAAACCCTAATGCATCCTAATGAGACTTAGAAACCTTAGAAAGGTGTCCCAAGTCAATAAGGAGTTGTTTGGGATATGCTTGTGACAATTAGACATTATACATGTTTTCAGGATCAATGTTTGCTTGATTGATTGATTGGCTTGCTTGATTAGACATCTAGTTGGATTTGGATAAATTGTTGCTTGAGATCTCCAAGACAGGTATGTGGTTACTTATGAATAACCACTTAGTTTTCTGATGGTTTCTCGGACGTTTAATCGAATTGAATGCAACTAAACTGCTTGGATGTTCATATTGCAATTATAAAGTGACTATGACTATCACTTAATGTATTTGCCTATAAACTCAGATCATGGTTCTCTCTGTGGCATTATAGCTAACCCAGTACATGGCTGCCTATGGGTAGGTCCATCAGGTTAGAGAAAGGTCTAGTACATGGCTACCTATTGGGTAGGTCCATCAGGTCTATGGATGACCTAGTACATGGCTACCTATTGGCTAGGTCCATCAGGTCTATGGATGACTTAATACATGACTACCATGGATGTAGGACCATCATGTCATAATGAGTTAGATATTGGGCTATCTTCGGATAGTGCCATGCGACTCTATTACCTAAAAGAGAGGTGATATCCATGTCCACTACAGGGACAACCCAGAGTTCGAGAATATGTATGGATTGAGTTATATGGCTTAAAATGTAATCTTGATTGTTAAATGATTAATTGAATGATTATATTGTTAACATAGTTGAACATTATCTGTTTCCTCCACATACCAGCTTCGGATGACCGACGTTTTGTTTGTCGGCGTTTTAGGTACAATGAAAAGAACAAACAGTAAAATGACACCTTGCAAATTAAAGAATTAAAGAACAAGGAGGAACTAGTTAGAATAGTTCAGCTGAGGTTAGAAGTTTAGTTTGTTCCAATCTCTTCAAAGGTATGCAAAGGAAAATTTTATTACCATTTTCAGTATAGTCTGTTAGAATTTAATAATTGTTTATGGTTATATGTCGAACCTTTGATCCGGGATTAATGGGTGTGGCTTCAACCTCTTCGTCTCCCTTAATTGGGTGTTATCGAGAGGTGGGGTCGTAACATTTGGTATCAGAGCGTAGGTTCCTCAGTTAACCATTAATAATTATTAAATTTTACAAACTCCATAGAACCCAAGGGAGTTATTAGAGGAGTATCTGAAAGATGGAGGTGTCTAGAAAGGGATCACGACCGAGGGATGGCAAGATTTTCCTCCGCACCGCTAGTCAGAATACGAGGACTCCCAGACCCGTGTGACCGCCTAGCCAAAGTCTTAGGGTATGAATCGAAATAAGATACCTTTAGGACTTATCATCTTATTCATCCCTTCTCATCACAAAATTCTGATAAGGACCTAAAGGATTAGGGTTTTCTTTCTTCTCCTCACCCTCTTGAGGTATGGGTAAGGTTAATAAGGTTTAAGGAATCCTCCACTAAATTAATGAAAGGCATGTAAATAAGATGTCATGGACCTAATCTTAATAGATTAAGCGCAAAATAAATAATAGATACATGCTTAGGTCGTATGACATAAGATGTCATGTCCTCAGAAGAGACCTGAGGCTAGACCTTCTTGTCAGGAGGATAAGTTAGTCTTGGAGATAGAGATCTCCATTGCAAGTAGAGACATGGCACATCCTCTGAGGATGATGCTAACCCTAACCCTAAGTGAAGGTTAGAGAGAGATGAGTTGGACCAGGTGTTTGAAAGGACATGCCTTTGGGATGCCATACAATCAATGGGTGACCTAGCACCTATGGAAACCCAACCCTGGGAAGGGTTGTGCATGATAGGGTAAAGGATAGTTCCTTATATGATGATGATAGTGAAGGACCATAGAAACCCTATGGGCTTGTGCAAGTAGGGCATAGCTGGCACCTAGGGCACGTCATAGTGCTGACAGTAGGATGAAACCCTAGATAAGGAATTATGATGGAGCATAAAGGGTTAGGGATGATCATGAGCAACCATAAGTGCGAACCTAGGCTTCACCCATGTAGAGAATGCTTTGGAGGTTGATCTTTCATGAAGAGAGGACCTCTAATGGTGAGGTTGGAGGTAGGGTTAGCTCTAGAGAGAGCAGGAAACCCATCAAGAAGTTTGGAAGCCTAAAACCCTGAACAATGGATGATAGTGGTTGCCTCATGATCGATCCCTGAAAGTTGATGATACCTTGGTTGCCTTTACAGGGACCAAACCCTAGAGAGAGAAGATGAAGCTTCTAGTACATATGTGCCTACGGTATAGCTGTTTACCTTCTGAGGTAGGAAGAAGAGTTCCTTAGACCTAGAAACGTTTAGTAGCAGGTGATGAGGCCTTGAACCTTGGTGGTTGTCCTTAAGGAGGACCCAACCCTAAGTATTGCTCGAGTTGAAGGATGAAAGGTGACATGCCTTTTGCATGCTTGGTTCATGGTTAAGAGATAGAGCATGTGTTTGGACACCTACAAGTGAACCTAGGGTTCCTAGGCCTCAGAGGGGAAGTAGTGTACCTAATGCTCATAATGAGAAGTGGAGTTCCTATAGAAGAGAGCATGGTACTCCTCATGAATAGAGGAAAAAGGGAAGCCCCTTAAGTTTAAGGTTGATGTGTTCCTATAGAAGTTGAGTTCCTTAGAACCCCTCACAACTAGGTTGATGATAAAGGGAAAGTTTGATCTTGATCCAACATCAAGGAAAGAAGGATAAGTATGACCTAGCATGGTTTGGTAGGTGATCTGATGTGCCTTAATAGCTTGCTAGGGTTAAGTAGGCTCGGGTGGATGTAAATCCTAGACCTAAGAGCTTCTTTGACCTTGTGGTCAAGTGATAGTTTTCCTCCCATCCTGGGAGAGGGACCCCTTTGGTAGTGTATACATCAGTTTTGGTGGTTGAAGGTAACCTAAAGAAGTCTCATAAGATCTTGAGAAGCTAAGTGAAAAATACATGGGATGAGAATGAACCTGTAGACCCATAGATATCCATATCTATTGCATATGAATGTGTTACCATGGAGGTAACTGGTATGGGGCTTGACCAAGGTAGAAATAGGTTGCCATGATCCCTATGAAAGGATGAGAGCCAGCCCATGAATGCAGAGAGAGAGATGATGAAGACTTGGGTAAGGTTCTAAATAAACATGTATTATAATGCAGAATCCTAAGTCTATCCTAGGGTCAGGTAGGGATAAGACTGATGAAAGAAGGTGTTGCCTAATTCCCCAGTTGCACATGACCATAGGGTCGGGAGGTAACAGCTATGATTGTCTGAGGGCCATGGGTTAGGAGATTGATCACCTTCATGAACTCATGGGACTCAAAGGGCAGATGAGTAGGGAACTCTCTTGATGCATGAGGGAAGAGGGATGACCCCAAAAGAATCGGTACCCTATAGACCTAGAGGAGATGACCAAGGATATAAACCTCAGCAGGTTCAAGACTAGTTTTCCATGGAGGTAACCTTGATATCATGATGTCTGTGTTGTAGGGACATATGTGGAACGTTGCAACTTAGATGTAAAGGTGTATTGGCAGGGTGGGGTGTACCATCTCTACTCTTGGAACAGGAAAAAGTCTGTATTTGGACTGCAACCAAATGCTTATTTCCTCTTGTTATGGTGGTGAGAGATAGGATATTACGCATGCCATACACCAAGGATAAGATATGATGTAGGTTGGAACGTTGCCACGAGAAATGGGGATAGAGAAGATATCTACCCTGGTAAAGTGAATGATACATGGATGGTTTGTAAACACTAAGAAGAATGAGGTAGTCCCCTTATGAGGATGTTTTTATCATGAGCTATGTGGAACTTACAAGTTATACCAGGTTGAGTTTGATCACCATGATGATAGAATTAGAGAGTGTTCTTATGAAGATAAACATATAGTTTGAGGTGACATGAAAAGTGAAATACATGGAAGTGTAATGTTACCTAATACCTAAGGATGTGAAGTGGTAATGGATGCTCTGGTTGAGATACATCTAACTTGTTTGACCAGAAGCTAGAAAGGGTTGATTGGCTAACCATAAGTTTGAAAAGGAGAGGTGTTTGGATAACACTCAGATGTAACAATATACATTGAAAAGTTGTGGTTGTTTGGTTAGCCAGTCTAGTCCTGGATGCAATAAAAGGATAGTGGTAAAACCTCATATTTACTTCTTTGGAAGAGAAGGTGATGAAACCCTGACTAGAGTGGTTTAGGGTTTCGAAGGAATCGATCTTGGAAGAATCATGACATACAGGAAATCATGACTGAAGATCACCATACACCATGGAAAATGGCAATAGCACTTTGGATGCTTAAGATGAAGTTGCATGTGGTTTATGGCCATGCAAGCCAGGAGGTAAAGGACGAACCCCAGTAACCCAGCGTATTGATATGAAGGACAAAAGAGTCCCTGAGAGGGAATGGGAGCTCAATACTATGGATGTTGTGATAGGTCTTCCCTGGGCCAAAGAAGGTCGAGAAACAATATGGGTTATGGTAGGTCGCCTTACCTAGATAATATGAGGAAGGAAGAAGTTCGATTAAGGGACAGATCCAGTTGAAGTATCTATGAGAAAGATGGTTCAACTACACCATGAAGCGAGTTCAAAGGTTCTTGAGTTTGACCTAAAGGTTCACTTCCATAAAGTGGAAGTAGGTACATGAAGAACTCAATGTTAGTATAGTTTATCACCCCTAACTATGGTTAGTATGATCCAGACTAAAGGGTCTGATGAGGGCATGTGTGCTCGTTCAGGGTGATATCTAGAGACAGTTCTTGTCCTATGAAAGATGTGACAATGACCACCATAGCCAGTGTCGGGTTTTATAGGAAGCTCTGTAAGGGAGGTTGTGTCGGTCACCACTTCAGTAAGGTGATGTTGGTGAAAGGGGCCACATGATGGTTAGAAAAGGGCCACATGATGGTTAGAAACGGACCACAGTGCATGTAGATGAAGTCACTTTGATCATGCAAGGGCTGAAAGGAGCCTAGAGACGATGAGAGTCGTGAGCAGATGCAAAGTAGACTGACACACAAGTTACTATGGGAGAAAATGTGACATGAAAATCCGACCCCTCTAAGTTATAACTAAGAGAGTTGTGTCCCCGATGCATGGGTTCTTTTGACATGGTTTGGTGGAGAAGACCATATCCCTCAGGATAAAGTAATGTGTGATGAGTTCCATGTGTCAAATTCAGAACACTATGTGAGGTACCCGACCATGTGCTGAACAATGAACCTAGTGAGCCCCAAGGGAGGCTGAAATGGCCTGAGTCACCTGTGTAGTTTATAGACGCCAGGATGAAAGAACTCAGAGAAAAGAATATGTGATGATAAAGGTTCTTTGGAAACGCCATGAGTACGGCAAAGCCACATAGGGACCAATGATGGACATGGAAAGTCTTATCCTGAATTGATTGCTTGTTTACTTGTTTGAATTTTGAGGACAAAATTCCTATAAGAGGGGAAGGATGTTACAACCCCAATTTCTGGGTGAGAAATGTGATTTCTCATATTAAAGATAATTGAACAAATAATGATATAATTTTTTTTGAAGACATGGATTTCGTTTACAATAGCCTTGATGTTTGTGTTGTGGGCTTTATTGGCTATTGGGCCCAATAATAAGGAAATAACAAAGAAAATTCAATTAGTAAATGAATAATTGGATTTTGAGAAAAGGATGATGTGGAAACCTCTAGAAGGCAAACCCAAAGAGGATTTCGTGCCTCTTGGGTTCCTTGGGCTCCAAGGAGTACAAAGTTGCATAAATAAAGCAATAAGACAAGATAAGATTAATTAAGTATTTCTTTATTAAGAAAGAAATTGGAAATAATGTTAAAATGTGGAAGACAAGTGAAAAGAGATATAATTGAGTCACCCATTGTGGAATTTTGTATTCTAAGGATTACTAATGATAAAAGGAATACCAATGAGGAAAATAAAAGAGAAATAAAAAGAAATCCTCAAAAAGAGATATTTTAATAAGAAATAATCAAGATAATGTGAAATGATGCATATAGATGCATCTAGAAGGATAATAAATATCCTTAAAAAAAAGTAATTTCGAAATCATAGAGTTTCTTGGGATTCAAGGAGTCCCAATAAAGAGGAAAGAAAGAGAAAATACTAAAAAGGCAAAATAAGAGGATAATGTGTTGCATTATTAATGAATTATGAGGTATTGTTAAAAAGAAAGTAATTTTGATTGAAGGAAATAGAATTTCGTGTCAATAGATTAAAAATTAAGGAAAGAGAGAATAAGTAAGAAGAAATTCGAATTCTAATATATCAAGGACAAAGGATATCTTATCATAAAGAAAAGAGGAGTTACATCTAAAGCGAGGAAAGTATGTAGTTGCCATGTTTAACGAGGGACTTGGTTTCCTCATGGATAGGTGAATTGGGGCATTGCTATACTCCTCTATATAAGGGTATACCCCTTAGCCCAAGTTCAAGGAGATCCTTGGCACCCCTCTCTCTTTCTCTTTCTTGTTTCTTTTCAAAACCTTAACCGGAAGGGGGTAATGTGAACCTGGGAGCAATGGGGAGCATACGAGGAGGTCGTGATGCTCTTGCGTCGTCAGAAGAGGGCCGGAAGACCTTCGTGTCGGCACCCTACACCTGCACAACACCTGGAGACGAATGCAGGGCGGACATGGCGGCAGGGGCTGCTTTCCCTAACCTTGGATGACTGGAGGCAGGCTGGAAGCTTCCTTGCCTACGCAGGAGCACAGTGAAGGCAGGGGCAACTCCTGGGCAACCGGCGGGGTCGAGGACGGCGTGGAGAAATCGCCCCCAGCGCTGACAGAGAAGCAGTGCTAGGGTAGCACAAGGAAGGAGAAGAGAGGAGGCGCGTGGACAAAGATGCCCCTCCGCGGGGTGAAGGAGCGTGTGTTTTACCAGGGGCAAAAGCGGTATTTGGTTATGTTTTAAACCAGCTGTGTTACACAGCTAGCTATTGCATGAAGCACACACGTGGCGCAATTCGATTGGCCAAAGGTATGCTTACTTTGCAAAATTCGTAACTAATGAACCGTAGCTCCGATCAAGACAAATTATATATGTATTTTGATCAGAAAAATGCAAGGAACCCATTAAAAATAGTTTTATAGCCTGAATCGGATTATAGTTCGAAATGTAGTGTACATCATCATCTTTAATGAATTAAAGATTAAGGAACCCTATTTTGATATGATTAATGTGTTTAATAGGGTTTAATGGATCTTTATAGTTGATATTAATCTGTTAAATGTAAAAAGGAACATTGAGTTCAAAAAGGAAGAACTTTGCACGTCATTAGTCTAATTTAGGGTTTATGTGCTTAAATATGCATGAAATTTGAAAAGGGCATAAAGTTATCATCTTTAATGATTCAATTAAGGAAAAACCCTTAGATTTGATGATAGATGGATAATTCAAGCTGATATTAACCTGTTGTTAATGAAAGAGAAAATATGATTTAAAAATATGATCTTTTTATATATTTGGTTTAATTTGGGGTTTCGTGCATGATAATGCATTAATGAGCTTGAAAACCTTAATTTAGATGAATATGTCTTTTAATTGGTTTAATTGTATAAATCCATGAATAAAATAGAGAAGTGATGATCCTAAGACAATTTGAGCATAAAAGATCCTTAAGGTGGATAATTTGAGTAATTAGGGTTTTTATGAGTGGAAAAGTTGTTTTAGGGTTTGTTGACCTAAAAAGGATAAAGTTTGAGAAATTGATCTAAGAAACCCTAATGCATCCTAATGAGACTTAGAAACCTTAGAAAGGTGTCCCAAGTCAATAAGGAGTTGTTTGGGATATGCTTGTGACAATTAGACAGTATACATGTTTTCAGGATAAATGTTTGCTTGATTGATTGATTGGCTTGCTTGATTGGACATCTAGTTGGATTTGGATAAATTGTTGCTTGAGATATCCAAGACAGGTATGTGGTTACTTATGAATAACCGCTTAGTTTTCCGATGGTTTCTCAGACGTTTAATCGCATTGAATGCAACTAAACTGCTTGGATGTTCATATTGCAATTATAAAGTGACTATGACTATCACTTAATGTATTTGCCTATAAACTCAGATCCTAGTTCTCTCTGTGGCATAATAGCTAACCTAGTACATGGCTGCCTATGGGTAGGTCCATCAGGTTAGAGAAAGGCCTAGTACATGGCTACCTATTGGGTAGGTCCATCAGGTCTATGGATGACCTAGTACATGGCTACCTATTGGGTAGGTCCATCAGGTCTATGGATGACTTAGTACATGGCTACCATGGAGGTAGGACCATCAAGTCATAATGAGTTAGATATTGGGCTATCTTTGGATAGTGCCATGCGACTCTATTACCTAAAAGAGAGGTGATATCCATGTCCACTGCAGGGACAACCCAGAGTTCGAGAATATGTATGGATTGAGTTGTATGGCTTAAAATGTAATCTTGATTGTTAAATGATTAATTGAATGATTATATTGTTAACATAGCTGAACATTATCTGTTTCCTCCACATACCAGCTTCGGCTGACCGACGTTTTGTTTGTCGGCGTTTTAGGTACAATGAAAAGAACAAACAGTAAAATGACACCTTGAGAATTCAAGAATTAAAGAACAAGGAGTAACAAGTTAGAATAGTTCAGCTCAGGTTAGAAGTTTCGTTTGTTCCAGTCTCTTCAAAGGTATGCAAAGGAAAATTTTATTACCATTTTCAGTATAGTCTGTTAGAATTTAATAATTGTTTATGGTTATATGTCGAACCTTTGATCCGGGATTAATGGGTGCGGCTTCAACCTCTTGGTCTCCCTTAATTGGGTGTTATCGGGAGGTGGGGTCGTAACAGTGGATCTTCTACTCCCCCTCATTCAGTGCCCACCTAAGATAGTTCACTCTGCACAAGTTGAAGATGGGTTCGGGGAGGCTCCACTCCTGAAACAATCCTCGATGTGTACAATGTGCATAAAGCACATTGTGGTGGAAGCTAAGAAGGTGTGTCTTGTGGAAGTGTGGGAGGTCCAACTTTGTTGTATCTTCCAATGGCACAAGGGTGGACAAATCAAGGCACAAACATAATGCAATGGAGGTGATTAGAACCCCAAATAAAATTGATAGCTTTCTTGTCACGTTACACCAAACAGAGATCATGTGGAGCAGAAGGAAGGCTCAAAAGTTGACAGTCTCCCCTTCCAGTAGCATGTAAAGGAAATATAGATCCTCCTTTTGAACCTTCCCTTGAGTTAGATCGGACCAAGAAAAAATAGTGTTGGTGCAAAGGTGGTGAATGATTCAAGTAAAGGGTTGCTCAATATCAATAACAAAGTTCAACTACTCCAAAGCCCAGTCGTAGTTGAAGTCAAAAGGGGCCAAGCATACTTTGACGTGATCCCAATTGAATATCTAGTTGAAGGCCAGTAGGGTGATCGAATAGTTGTAGTTGAAGAGGCAGAAGTTGACTTTGCCTTCCTGCCATTTGCCTCCTAATTTCTACTCTGGGGAAACAAGAATGTCTAGCTACATTAATAACTCCAGGGAGAATTCCAGGTAATTGTACCTGTCACTAAAGAAAGGATTGTCCCCTTCCATGAGTTGCTTTTGACATACCCATCACATGTTGTCAGTGAAGCCTGCCCTTTCAATCAAATTGTGATTGTCATATCTCGTTGGTATTGTCTGCCTCGTGTGCAACTCTTCATAGAGTTTCCTGATCTCCAAAGACAGATGTTAGATGCGGGTTGGTCAAGGGACCAACTCACCATGATCTGCCAATGTAGTGGGACCTCTCCTTGGTGCCATGATGCCAATGCAAGAAAGAGGATTGGGAAAGAGAAGCTCGGTGAAGATTGTTGGCTCGATGAAGACCGTTAGCATCCGGTGCAACATTGTTCTGAGTTCTAAGAGGAATGGAGGAAGTGATGTGAACAAAATGTGTTAACCACTCCTCTTTTTATAGTTGAGTTGGGCAGAGTCGGTACTACCGACTATTGTGTCGGTAGTACTGAGTTGTAGGAAGAAACTCATGGCTCGGTTGTATTGACGGTTGATGTTTGACGATGTCTCGAGCACGGATCGCACGGAGTCAGTGGTATCAAATCCAAGTCAGTAGTACCAACTTGAGTTATGGATCAGTGCTACTGACCATGCGATGAATCTTGCATCTGCCTTTGAAATGAGTAGCCCAGGATTGCTGACATCAAGTGTTGATACTACCGATTGGAGTGTCAATAGTACTGAGTTGGCAATTTCAGCTCAGTACCTTCAAATTTTTCATCTTGATGTACTAATTCTAGGCATGCCAAAAAATCAGTGATACTGACGTGTGGGTTGTTACCACCAAGAGCTTATCAATTAATGATAAAAAAATCTTTAGAGACTCAGTAGTACCGATTGGGAGAGTCGATAATATTGAGTTTGGCATTCTGGTGTAGATGCCTCACTAATGTAATCTCGGTACTATCAACTGGGAACTCGGTAGCACTGACCTGTAGGAAATTCTACACACTCCACACATGAGTCAAGGTACCGTATTTTAAAACAAAACTAAAAAATACTAAGACAACTACAATGCAAAAATGCACATGAATAGAAGGAAAATGAAGGTTGGGTTTCCTACCAATAAGCACCATTGTTTAACATCCTAGACTAGACGTTCCTAAGAGCAAGAAACTAAGGGATCTCCAAAATTTCTACCTCTTTGATTCTCTTCTCCACTTCCCTACCATATTAGTGCTTCAATATTTGGCCATTAACAAGGAATGACCTAGTCCCATCTAAAATCGTCACTGCACCATGGAGAAAAATTTGCTCAATCACAAATGGTCCGCTCCACTTGGACCTTAGTTTGCCTGAATGTGACTTAAGTTAGGAACTAAAAAGGAGAACCTTTTATCCTGAAAGAAACCCCTTGTTCACAATGTGCCTAACATGAATATTTTTTGTCCTCTCCTTATAAATCCTAGAACTATCGTAAGCATCCACCCTAAGCTCGTCTAGTTCATTCAGCTCCAAAAATCTTTTCTTACCTACTTCATCCAATCCATAGTTTAACTTTCTCAATGCCCATTTTGCCTTATGCTCCAGGTCTATTAGTAAATGACAAGAACGACCATAAACCAACCTAAACAGTGTCATCCCTATAGGTGATTTATAGGCCGTCCTATATGCCCAAAGAGCATTATTGAGCATGAAACTCCAATTTGTCCTATTGGTGGAAACTATCCTTTCCAAGATCTTTTTCACTTCTCTATTGCGCACCTCCACTTGGCCTTGTGTCTGTGGGTGATCAGGAGTACCCACTCTATGTTTCACCCCATATTTGCTAAATAAGGCTCTGAACTGCCTATTGGTGAAATGTGATCCAACATCACTAATGATCAGTCAGGGAACACCGAACCTACAGAAAATGTTTTCCTTCAAAAATCTACACACCACTTGAGTGTCATTGGTACAGGTTGGAATTGCTTCCACCCACTTAGATACATAGTCAACTGCACGTAAAATATAAAGGTTAGAATTATATGACACAAAAGTACCCATGAAATCGATGCTCCAAAGAAAAAAACTTCAACCTCTTGAAACACATTCAATGGCATCTCATGTCGCTTAGAAATGTTACCTACACATTGACAAGCATCACAATGAAAACTAAAATCATATGCATCTTTAAACAAATTTGGCCAATAAAATCCACTCTCTAACACTTTGTCCTCTATCCTAGATCTAGCATGATGTCCTCTCGTATGCAAAGAATGAAAGTGTGCCAAAATGCTCTCTACCTCACACTCAGTACACACTTCCTCAACAGTCCATCCCTACATTATTTTAGGAAAATAGGGTCATCCCAAATTTAAAACCACAATTAGTGGAAAATTTTCTTCTTTTCTTGATACTACCAATTTGCAAATAACTCTTTGCAGGCTAAATAGTTAACAATATATGTGAACCATGGATCCTTAACCTTTATAGAAAATAATTGTTCATTTGGAAAATCCTCAACAATGGGAATATTGACATCTTTTTTATGCACTCTTTCTAGCCTAGATAGGTGATCTGCTACCACATTTTCCACCCCCACATTATATTTAATTTCTATGTCAAATTCATGTAACAATAAAATCCACCTAATCAATCTAGGTTTTGCATCTTTCTTTTGTAGCAGGTATTTGATGACAGCATGGTCAGTCCAACCAATTGCCCTTGCCCCTACTAGGTACTGGCTAAGAGTTCTTTTTCTTTGGTTGTGAAATTAAGTTGCACATCATTCAGAGTTTTCGATGAATAATATATGACGATAGGAGATTTATCTTTGTGTTATCCCAACACGGCTCCCACATTATAGTCTGATGCGTCACACATCAGCTCAAATGGTAGGCCCCAATCAGGAGCTTGCACAATAGGAACAGAACTTAGCTTTTCTTTTAATATTTCAAAAGCTTTCAAACATCAATCATCAAAAGGAAAATTCAACATCCTTTTCTAAAAGTTATGATAAGGGTTTAGCGATTTTGCAAAAATCTTTGATAAACCGGCGGTAAAACCTGGCATGTCTTAGAAAACTCCTTACTCCTTTCACTGATATTGGTGGAGGTATCTTGGAGATAACTTCAATCTTAACTGGGACTACTTCCATACCCTTGTTGGACACTTTGTGCCCCAATACTATTCCCTCACTCACCATCATATGACACTTCTCCCAATTTAAGACTAAATGAGTGTCCTCACACCTTTGTAAAACCTTATCCAAATTGTATAGGCAATCACTAAATGACTCCCCATACACTGAAACATTGTCCATAAATCCTCCAAGCACCACAACCATATCAGAGAAAATGGCAAGCATACAATGTTGGAAATTAGCAGGGACATTACAAAGGCCGAATGGCATCCTTATATATGCAAACGTGTCATAAGGGTTGGTGAAAATGGAATTCTCTTGATCATTTGGATCGATCAAAATATGATTGTAATCGGAATACCCGTCGAGGAAACAAAAGTGTGAACGATCGTCGAGTCATTCCAAAATATGATCAATGAAAGGTAGTGGAAAATGATCTTTTAAAGTGACAGCATTCAAACCACGATAATCTATGAAAACACACCACCACATCACCAACCTAGTTGATATTAATTCATTAGCTATATTGGTCGTAATCGTGATCCCCCCTTTCTTAGGCACTACCTGAGTTGGGCTAACCCACATGTCCTATGTGGTTGGACTATTGATTTAGCTCCTTCTTCCAGACAGATCTTGTGTTGGCACAAACTTGGGGAGATTACTTTGATGTCTGCTATAGACCACCCAAAAGCAACTCGGTGGTTCTTCAGTACAGCAAGCAATTACCCTTCTGCATGCTTCACCAGTCAAGGACGATGATATGATTAGTGGGAGCTTTTCGTCCGTGGCTAGGAAGACATACTTTAGATGTGGTAGTAATGGCTTCAATTCCAACTCAGGATGGTTCAGTAGAGATGGAACTAGTGGTGGGGGAGGTGGTCCCAAGTCTAAAAAATATACTATGTAATAATAGGGTATTGCCTTTAGCATCAATACACCCTCCTCTAGAGAGTGGTTGTGTGTGTTTTCATCTACTCTATTCATTAGACATGATTCCAAAGGTAACTGTGGATATGCATGCATCAATGAATCAGCAGTGACCTCCTTTATGGTAGTTGGGTCATAGTTTTCTTCTCTATCATCTGGGTGATGTATTGCTTCTTTCAATGAGATCATCTTGGTGTTGTTAATTATATCCACTTCCAGAGTATATTTTTCCACCTTGGTCATCACATGAGCCATATCAAGAAATGGCTTCCCCAATCACAAAGAAATATTTCCCTCCATGTGCTGCAAATATTATACTATGCTATATACCCCTTGTCTTTATAGTGTTCGGTCATTGTTATTTCAAACCGGTCATCATAAGTGCCCATTTTCAGATGTCCTCTACCCATTTCCAAGATTATGTCGGTTGTATCTTCGAATGGCCTACCTGGAAAAATGTTGTTACTTTTATCCTCTTGCATTTCCATTACCACAAAATCAGCAGGAAAAACAAACCTATCCACTTTTACTAGGACATCTTCACAAATTCCATATGGCCTGACCACATAGTTGTCAGCCAATTCAATAGTCATAGTAATTTTTCTTGCCTCCTTAAAACCTAGCTTTTTTAAGGTTGACAAAGGCATGAGGTTGATACTGGCCCTTGAGTCACATAGGTCCTCACAAAACTTAATCTTTCCTATGTAGAATGTGATGTTGAAACAACCAGGGTCTTGTCTTTTTGGAGGTAGCGTTACCAGAATAAAAGCACTCACCTACTCCTTTAACACAACTACCTCAGCCTCAGATATCCATCTCTTCTTATTGATGATGTATTTCAAGAACTTCCGTATGAAGGTATCTACTCAATTGCATCAATAAGTGGAATATTGATAGATAGCTTTTTAAAACCTTCTAAAGATTTCTAGAACTGCCAGTCTGCTTTGGTTTCCTTCAAGCTATTCGTAAAGGATACTAGTGTTCTCTGGTGAGGAGAGACATATGGTTTTGATCAAGTATCTTCTACCTCATCAGTGTGCTCTTCATATGTTTTCTCATGTTCCATACTATCAGATTTAGTTATCTCTATAGTCACAGTCTGAGTTGTTGTTGTTGTACATTCACTTGCATTTGTGGTTGATGATGCCTTATTCAACAGTGTCTTACCACTGCACAGTAGAACTGCCTTGATGTGTTGATTTCCAAAAGGCACTGTGGTATTAGCTGGGAACCCTTGTTAGTTGGGCTACCTCAATGTACCTACATCCACTACTATTTGAGAAATATGTGTTTCTATATTGCAGATCCTTGTCCCTTGGTTCTAGAGTTATCTTTGTGTTTGTCCTATCAGCACTTCATTCTGACTGACTATCTTTCCAAGCATGTCTTCAATATGGTCAATCTTCTTTTGTTCCTATTGATATTGTGCCTAGCCACCGAACTGTTGTGGCTTTAGTTGTTTCACCTATGATGGGTCATGTTGAAAATTGTTAGGATCATTCCATGAAAATTTAGGATCCTTTCTCCAAGTGTAATCATTTCCCCTATATTGATGTTATTGGTACATGAATTTACACTCTTCCTCTTCTTCTTCTGAAGGTGATCCATCATAGGCACATAGACTTTTAGAAATCAAGTACAACTTTTCATTTAATGCAGAGATGACCTTAGACTCACCTACACTTTTGACAGTTGCTAGAATCTCTCTCTCATCTCCCCATGATTGATTTTTAAACATATTCTTTAATAGGACATGAGAGAGGGATGGTTTTTTTTTGAGGAAGAACCCTGCTCCCGCACTATCAAGTGTAGTCATTTCTCCCTTGTGTAGGTCATAAAATATCCTTTCCTGTCTTAGAAGATAAATTACATGATGAGATACTTTCTGCAATATACTATGGAACCTTTCCCATGCTTCTGAATAAGATTCATCGACTTATTGTCTAAACTTTTGGATCTTCTTTACCAAGTCATTAGTCTTCTATGGAGGAAAATAACGCTCAAAGAAGGTGTCAGTCATCAGATCCCGCGTTTCAATGCATTCGACATCAAGGTTATAAAACCATGACATTGCACTGTCTACCAATGACAATGGAAAAAGCTTCAGATATATCATAGTTGTTGGCATTCTTTCGATCTTGACCATATCGTAGTTCTCCACAAAGTTGCTAATGTGCAACATCGGGTCTTCAGAACTATGGCCATGGAAATCTTGGGATTTAATCAAAGAGATCAACCCTGGGTCAATCTTGTAGATGCCCACATTGATGGCTTGTCTTTTGATTGGTCCTTTTTGAGATGTTGTGGAAGAGGTTGTGATCCTCTCCCATATTGTTTTTTCTTCTTCTCCCTCCATTTTTGTTGTCTCTAGTACTTCTCGTGTTGCAGGTCGCTTAGGCAGAGGTGTCGGTGGTGGAGTTCAGTTGAATCTATACACTAACGGTAAATATTCTCTCTCTCTTTGAAGGAGTTTTCCTTGCCCAAACCCCGATGAGGATGGCTCTCCGTATTTGTGAGCTCAAGTATGCACCATACACCAATTCCTAAAAGTGGCAAACTAATTGTCAGCATGCAGTGGCGGAGATAGAGGAAATAATAATTTTATAATTCAGTTCTAGGTGAAATGGAAAAATAAAATAAAATAAAATAAATGGGTTGGCATAGAGTGGATGACCACAACACTCGTAGTGTTGGATGTTGCTATTTCCCCGGAAACAATGCCAAAAATATGACACATGTTTACCGTGTGTTATACACAAGTGAACGTATCGAAGTAATATAGGCCATTTTGAGGCCACAGTCGAACACATGTAAACATTCTCCAGAGACTACTACTAACTATAGTCTAATCAGCTAGGTCAGTGTAAATGAGTGAGTATGATTGAACATAATAAAAAACAAAGTGAAACAGACTTAACAATTAAATTACTCAATTTTAGGGAATTTCATAGAATAGTGGTTTCACCACAAACAACATTGCAATTCATTCCACACACCAATATCTATTACCCTTATCCCCGGATAAAGAGCCTTTAGTTAGTATTACCCACTCCCGTAGTGTATTTCACTACCTATTCTAATGCCAATCCTATTTCCATAGAAATTGGTTGATTAGTTAGGTGCTTTATGATTTAACTATGGATTTCTCCTCTCGTTTATTCTTCGCCTTTCCCAACTGGTGAAATGAATGGGTAAATCTATTATTTCCAACCCTTAACCTCTCTCTCGAAATGATTAAAGCTATGTTGATCAGACACAAACAAAATAATGCATCTTCATAGATTTATATCCTAAAAATAAGGATAAAGATGATATTAATGCATGGATTAAAGTACAATGCATATTTGGGCTACTCCCGGGTCCTAACAAATCAAGGGGATCATCCCAGCATGGTTTTCATTGATTAATACATGGTAGAGAAAGAGAAAAATGTCAAAAACATTAGAGAAACTAAGTAACCCCTAGTGAATAGTTGATCTGGATGATCCCCTATGTCGTGTGTACAATTGGCTATCTTCCGACTGTAGATTCACCTCCCGAAGGTGCTCAGATTGTCACAAATGAAGCCTTTGGTTCCTTTTTCCTCTTCTCTCTCTCTCTGGTGTCATGCAATTGAATACAAATGCTACCCCTTGTATGGCCAAACTCCCCTTGGATCATAGGAGTCACTTACGGTATGAAATAATGTCCACCGTTGGATTAGATTGCCATCTTCAAATTTGCCAAATCAGGCAGACTTGGTACTACCGACTTGGCAGTCGATAGCACTGAGTCTTCAGGTCCCCCAAGCCTTGTCTACCTGACGCAATCTCAGTAATACTGAGTTTGTGAACTCGGTAGTATCAGCTTTTTGTGATTCATCCTTATGCTTCCCTGACATTATTTTAGTACTACCGACTTGGAGTGTTAGTAGTATCAAATATGTGTGAGTCTTTCTGAGCAAGTACTGATGTGAAGTTGGTACCACTGAATTATGGTGTCGGTGGTATCGACTCTGTGTAGCTCCATTGTACCTGAAAATACAAAAGAACATGGATAAGTAATCAGGGTAAATATTAAGTCATCTTAAACATTAAAAATAAGATAATTTGATACATCTAAATATCACAGGACATTGATATCATCTCATGCATTATTAATCAGATAAATGATAAAACAACAGATAAAATTAAGGAAAATATGTCTATGAATAAAAAGGCATGCATCAAGATATTTTGTCAACAATAGAGCTAATTGTTAGGCAAGGAATATCAAATACCATATAATGTTGGTTTCATCTCAGAATGAAGAGATATGAAACATGCAATATACCAACTATAAGAAAATGTTACTAACCTGCTAAATCAACACTAGCGCAGTCGAAGCATGTTGGACATGTTTCGATCACTATGGATAATATTCGTTAGTGATTGGATCTAAGTGCAAGTGGGAGTTTTTTGGTAAGGTATGCCCGTAGAGCCAATCATATGATGATTGACCTGCAATAATTACCTAAAAGGATTTGATTAATAATAACATACATAAATGCAAGCTTGCAATTCATCTACTTCACTCAGTTATGAGATAATGAAGATACAAAGTGAATGTCTAGTGAATTATATTACTCAATGACGTATGTTGTCAAGTTCCTATCCTTGTGATGAGATCATATGGATGTTAAGAGTACATATACATATTCTCATTATGTCCATGATCGGTTGTTATTGTGAAATGTTGATAGATAACAATAAGACATAAGATCAGAGTGTGAGTTGGTTGATGACTAAATCTCACTAGTCATGATATGGCAATATCAAACCAAGTACACAGATACATGTTAGATAATAGCGTCTCAAACAGACCCACCTTGAGAGTGACACATTGTTTTGTGGTCACAATCATCTCTCATAGAGAATGTGGTGATTGTGATTCTTAGACTTGAAATCACTGCACTCATTACATGTCGTTGGGTACACTTTGACATCATCAAAAGTAGTCTTGAAACATGGTTTGATGATTGGGTGACTTTGAAACATGGGGATAGACTACGAGTGATAGATATGGGATTTGTCCCTCCCACATGAGTATGATATCATGGCCACTTGATTAGTGAGATTGAGAAACACATGTGCATGCACATGTAAATCAATGATATTGAGGTCATATTATCTCAAATAGTCTACTCTTGGTTCAAGAAACATGGATTGAACATTGAAAGGATGACCAACCATGCCTTGAGTTCATCTTAGATATTAGAGACAAAGGAATTATACAATCACTACTACACCTTACACAGATTGTAGGTTGAAGTTGTTCTCCAACTTTCATTTCACTTGGTTAGCACTGATGTGCGACTAGGCACCACTCTTTGCTTGTGATGTCATAAACTAGTTATGGACAATCACTACTAATGTAATATGGGACCTATAGGGTCACACATATAGGAACTGATCTAGAAGAGGAGTTTGATCTTAAACACCAATTGGATTGATTACTAAAGTGTTTAGGTATTCCATTCACACAACTGATTACTTGAATGGCTGACTAGGTCTGCCAAACGACCATATCACCGAATCATATGGCCATTTGGGAATCCATATGGGCATCTCATGTAGTTGAGACGGTCGTTTGGGGGTCAAGTTAATCACAGATCGAATTAGCTAAGTTTTTCCCTTCAACCAACCGACTCATCTCAACTCACCAGATGACTGTCTGGGTGATTGAGACGAGCGTCTCGCTGGTGTGAGATGACTCATTTGGGATGAATAAAAGTTATGGAGTTTTCCCAAACTCGCTTCAATTTTACATACTTGGGGTGCAAGTAAATTAATGTATAACATTAATTAGGAAATGATTTGACAATTCATATCTGATTGGGAAAGCGTGAAATGACCATCTCGCTTAGTGAGATTACTGTCTCACATCCAAGATGACCGTCTCAGCTTATGAGACGACCATGTCAGCTGACGCAAGTTGTGAAACTTCCATAATTGTAGCAAAAATTCAAGATCTTTCGGTTCTTTCCACTCTCAGTTGCACATAGGCTGGGGAATGGGAACCTTGACCCTAACTGCTTCTATATATAGAGGGGTATTGGGGGCTTCCCAAAGTATAACACATACAACTATGAATTAGTTCCTACGACAACTGTTTTCCTCTCTAGTTGTGGTAACCAAGAGATCACAGACAAGTCCTACCTAAAAAGGAGGGATATCTAATGATAGAGAACAGCTGAGAAGTTGTCGTTGTGGGAGAACAAGTTGGTGACTAGTACACCAATAAGGAGGACAACTCCTTCTTGTCTGTTCTTGGTGAACGACATGAGTTCTAGTTCGTCTGTGTGGACTACTCTAGAGGCAGGAATTCTTTGGTTGCTGCTCGGAGAGCAACTACAACCTACATTCTGTGGCCAGACCACCAGAGTCACTACAGAGGTTGCGCAAACAGTTGCTCGTGGTGAAGACCAGGAGTTGGACAGCCACCGTCCAAGAGAAACTTATCAACAGTTGCAAAGAAGCAGGTTTTGTTGTTGGACTTGCTCCAGGACTTGGTTTAACTCACTAAGACCATCCTTCCTATTTGATAGTAGTTGATACGATCTTTCTATATTGGGGAATATAGCTAGATAAACTTTTGTTTCCACTACTAAACTTTGTGCCCATATTTCCCAATAGTCTTCTATTTCTGTGAACACACCATTACCAAGTTATTCAATCCTTACAGGAAAAACCGTTGTGACATGCTTGGTTCACTTCCTAAACCTCTATTCCCCCATTATTTCTAGAGTTGTGTGCCTTTGTACCCTAGCCACTGCCTTTTATAGTAAAGGACTCTCCTTCCCAATGACCTTCTTGGCCTTGGTTTCTGGCTATACTTGTAAACGGTTCCAACAAGGGGTATCTTCCACACCCTACCTTTATTTTAGTTGTGACTAATCTATCATGCTTGGTAGGTTAGGCTTGTAGTGTTTTCCTCCTCAGTGTCCCTCAACCATGGTCTGTCGTAAAGACAATGTTGCCAAAGTGGGCACTAATGTAGTATCAGGTGCTTATACAAGGTTTTCTTTGGAATGTAGGTGGTTATAACTTGGCTATAAGATTCCACTTCTCGGCACAACATATCTACATTCATGAGTGAAGTAATACACCATCTGTGGGGAATCCTTCGACATCTTTTTAGGCACAACTCTCATGATTTTTTTTTCTTTTTGGCTTTTCAATCTACTTTTAGGCTGCGGAAAGGGGTTGGTAGGATTTCTGGGTGGCCAAGTCTCTTTTCATCCCAAAGAGGGGATAATAAAAACTAGAGGGGTAGTTGTTTCCTTCTTGTGGGAGATGTAGACTTTCTAGATAGTACTATCAGGCTAGGAGGATTGGTTAGGAGTGTGGTTGGTAAAGTCCTCCTTGTTTCTAGGGGTTCTTTAGATTCATGGGTGTTTCTGCCTTTACACAACATTTTGTTGTAATAATGGAATAAGATCATATTGTTGTGTCCTTTTCTTTTTATGTGAAATATTAGCTCATTTACACCGCTCTAGATATAATTACACTAAAAGGTAGCAGGAGGACAAACAAGTCTATGAAAGAGGGAAATTGAGTAAATCATGCAAAATATCAAAATTGTGAATTGAATTAAATGGCTCACTCTTTTGAAAGAAAGCTCATAGTTCAAACTTTCGCAAATTTCCTACGATGAAGGAGTAAAAGTATGAATTTATACAAGGAAAGATCTTACAAATTTGATAAAAATGGGATCTAAATTGAATGGCAAAATTGTACCTCTCATGTCCATTTATTACTCCTCCCCCAAACTTATCATTCACTCTATCCCAGAGTGTCAAATCATGAAGGTTTAGGTATAAACAAGCTTTCTTTATTTTTTGGGTGTTCAACAACTGCCCATTTTGACTGTAGCAGCATGTCAGCATACACTCCTCAGATTGTGTTATAATTTTCATGTTGTAGTATTTCAATCTTTGTATCTCTTAGGGCCAAGGTAGTCATCCATTCCAGATAGTGGAAATTGCAGTCATTGGGTAAAGGTATCTTCTAGGGACTTCTATGGAGGAATAGGGTTTTCTTGAAGTCCTTGCCTTTTTCAAGCTAGTACCCCTTTCCATGGTTGTAAATCATTTCGATCATCCCTTCCACATACGTTATTACTTATTCTTCATTTGGAATCTTTGGTGTACTCATGTTGGTATCATTTATCAATGCGAAATCTGAATCTAAACTATTATATAGAATCATCATTTTGGTGTTGACTACAAGAAGGGTCCATGGGTTCTCATGCAATATTGGTAGGAATATGTATTCTGGTAGGGATTCCATCAGAAGCATCTACATACATTCTTTTTCTCCTCACTTTTTATCTTTAAGAATGTCGTCCACTAGCAAGAAGTAGGCCAAGTGTACATGGGGCATACTATCTACCCCAACAAGTATTGGTAAGAAGACATGACATTTATGATGAGGTATCCTCCTATTTTTAATGTGACACAGAGGTCGTCTTTAATTACATAGATTCCATCCCTTTTGCAAATGACTTCATCTGTCATGGTTCCCTCCTTCAACTTGTCCATTATCAACAATAGTGAGTTTAGAGATAAATCTTCTCAGGACCATCTGTCGAAGTGTTCGAAATTATTCTTTATGGCTCTTGCCGTCCCATTTGGTCGGGTTTCATGCATAGCATCTTCATTAATTTTACCTTCTTTAGGTTAATCAACAGATGCCTCATTTTCTTTTTCTACTATTGTCGAGTTTATCACTCTGTAAGCTCGCTTCAGATCTTGCTTTTGTTTGTGGGCTGCCTCTTCAAGGTGCTTATCTATTGGCCACCCTTCCATGCAAAATCCCTAGCCTCCTGAGAAGGGTCAAGCTACAAGTTCTACATCTTCTCCCACCATGGCTTCTTTTTTGGTAACATGACACTTGTATACAACCTGCATGGTATAGTATCAGGTGGCATTGTAGGGTCCTTAAAGAATCACCAATCATATATTAGTTGCATAGCATAAGTACCCCGTAAGCCATGTAGATCTTCTATAAAAAGGTCTTCTAAGGGGCACCCTTTTTGATGGCTTCCATCATTCTCAGCACTATAAATGCACAATCCCCTATACTACATCGCTCATGTGGACCATTGGTGGAGATGGATAAGTTCTTCTGATTAGACTTGTGTCAGCTGCATGCTCCCCGTGTGGATCGTTGGAGGCAGATAGGAACCTTCAAAATGTCTCTTGCTTCCTTGTTCTTTAAGATTAAAGATGTGCTTGGTAGCTCAACAACACAACAAATGTATACTATGGTGTGGTGCTCTTATAGCTTTGCAATAATTAGACACCAATGCTTGACTGTCCTTATAGGAAACATGACTAAGAGGGTCTTTGGCCTTTCCACAGCATCTTGGAGTTCTTATACAGCTTCAGAGTTTTTCTTCTCCTCGTACAACATTTTTTACAGAAGCATTGTGCCATTAAATACCAGTTGTACTTTATTGGGATGGAGGAATTCCTCTAGTAATGTAGTGCAGAGCACTTTAAATAAGCTTTTGTGTACATGCACTCTCTTTAAGAAGATCTCTCTGAGGTGTTCCTATATTAGAGTCTATCCTTTGTTATTATATCAAACATCTATGCGTGGAAGATCTTTGTTTATAATGTTATCTAGGACATGGATATCTCTACAATTGATGTCTGATATTGAAGTGATGTCGATATCATGCCATATTTCATAGGAGCGGAGGAGCTGTAGCTAATTCATTTCCTTCTATGGGTGGGATTTTTTCTCTTGCGGGTGGATAAATAAAGAAGGATGACAGTCCATCTTCATCATCATCAGATGTTCCTTCGTTAGTCTAAAGTGCATTTGCGATTGGTGCGACAGAAGTTGGGGTAGGCTCTTCAGTAATCTTCTTCTCACATGGCCCTTTTTGCAATTGTTATTAATGGTAATTTCTTTAACAAACTCTTCTATGAGTTGGTTTTCCATTGATGGTGTCTCAATCACTACTTTGTTGAGTTCTACTAATGTGGCTTCCATTTTACCATAGTATACAGCATCATTGAGCACATTCAAGATGTCTTCCTGCAGGAGGTAGTCATCAATGTTCAAATTGGCATCTATACCTTCAAGGAACTTGGTGGTTGTTGTTTTGTTGAGAGAGGATGATATCTTTGTGCCTACTTCCTCCTCACCAATTGTAGTTCCGATAGGTTTTTCTATGATATTTTCTTCAATCTCAATGGGTTGAACATTTAAGTCATGCCCCTGCATGGTGTTGTTTTTTTTTAGTCCTTTGGCTGCTTCTGAGTCCTCTTTGGATTGTTGTTCCTTCTCCTTGGAAACACCCTATGGATGATCTCTATGCACATTAGTGCTTTCTTCCATATTTGATGGTGGCGCACCTACTGCTTCATCATCGTGATCGTCGGGGCTGGAAGGGCTTGAGGAAGCGTGACATGGGGAGGGGATGGTCATACACCTTTACCTCTTTCTGGCTCACCACTCTTCTAGTTTCTCACATTCAACTTCCATCTTCTTCCACTCTTCTGCTAGATGTTCACATTCTTTTGAAGATCTTGCATTGCCTCTTTATAACCCTTGCACATCATTTCCTCTTCAACGCGTATTATCTCCCTTTCTTTTCAAAAATCAGCCATATCTTCTATTATCCCTTTGATGTCTTCCATGACTTTCATGCATGAAATTAGGGAGAGGCGTCATTATTTCATCTAATACTTGTACCTGCATGGTTAGAACATGTAGGATAGAATTTATATTCAAAATAGATTTAGAAAATTTCTGCACTTGCACCCACATTGCATTGAATTGATGTCCTAAAACAGGTTTGAATGTCAACGTTTGTTGTTGTTCTGTTGTCGATGTAGTTGTTGCTGGTTCAGAGAAGCTTGATGGTTGCCTCTCTAGCATCTACTATATATGTTCTTTTTTGCACACTGTTTGCTGATTGTTCAACTTCTGACACTTTAGGCTACTCTAGGTTGATTATAGGGGTGAACTAGGCTTGATCAACTTCTGTGACATTTTCTGGCGCAATCGCAGGGGCACTTATCTTTTCAGTCGTATCAGTTATATGTGCCTCTAATATTTTTGTTGTAATAGGCGGAGAGGGAGTTGCACTTAAGAACCCTTTGTTATTGTGGCATGGCTAGTCTTCCAAGGACGGATGCTTTATGACTTCTATATTTCTTTGATGGCCTTGAGGAGGTTGAATTTCTGATCCTACAGTCTTACGTTGTCGAATTGCCAGTTTATTTCTCTTATCTGGATTTAGTTACTCTCCTTCTAGCTCCGGTTGTGGTCCATGTCCGATGTTGGCTGGTGATGGTGGGTCTGCAACCCTTTTTATTTGCACTCGAGTGGATCTTGTTTATTTCCTCCTCGGTAGGTCTTATCTTGTGGGCATCATAATATGCCATTTCTAGTAGGGCAGTAGGAGTTTGGAGAAGCTTTGTTTATAGAATAATTTGTTGCCCTTTTATTCTAGAATACCATTGTATAACAAGGACTTGATGTCTATCTTAAAATGTCCCTTGGTGGACTTATTTCTCTACATTTTCTCAATGCCTAAGAAATGATATGCAATGAGCATTATGTTGCTTCCCATGTGGAATTCTTTAGTACACTTTGCCTTTGATCCTATGGAAGTTGACAATCTGTCTATCATCAATCTTCTAATGTTCACTAGTTTTGTATTTGTCATAGACCTTATTAGGAAAAGGCCTCCCTTAGACACCCCTCTGTTGTAGATCTTGTGAAGATAGTATTTGTTGTTATCTTTTGCATTATCCTCATAAAGTTGGAAGTGATGAGTGTTGCTTTGGAGTTCTTCAAACTATCTTCAAGTTCTTCTGTGTGCTTCTCCCACATTGTTTGGCTGATGTATCCCATCGTTTCTTTTTCACCAGGTGCAGCTGAGCAAACCTAAGCTTCTTCTATATTTTTGGTGAATATGGGGTTCAGAATAGCCTCAGTGATCATGTGATCTCTTCCTCCTATCCTCACCTCCATCTTGAACTCCCCTCCAGTTTCCTTGAGTTCAGTATCACTGAACGAATATTTATCAAGTGATGACATGAATTCTATGGTAAGCTCTATCAGTGATGGGACCTCAGTCGTACACAAAGTGTTACAACCCTAATTTTTGGGTTTATTTGGTGAGAAATGTAATTTCTTATATTAAAGATATTTGAACAAATAATGATATAATTCGGTTTGAATAAATGGATTTCATTTACAATAGCCTTGATGTTTGTGTTGTGCTCTTTATTAGCTGTTGGGCCCAATAACAAGGAAATGGAGAAAGGAAATTCAATTATTAAATGAGTAAATGAATAATTGAATATTTGGGAAAAGAAAGAGGTAGAAACCTTTGGAAGGCAAAAGAATGTAATCTGAGGAAGGATTTCATGCCTCATGGGTTCCTTGGGTTCCAAGGAGTCCAAAGTTGCAAAGAAAAACAATAAGAAAAGAAAAGATTAATTAAGTATTTCTTTATTAAGAAAGAAATTGGAAAACAATGGTAAAAGGTGGAAAACAAGTGAAAAGAGGTATAATTGAATTATCCTTAGTGGAATTTTGTATTCCAAGGATTCCTAATGGTAAAAGGAATACTAATGAGGAAAATAAAAGAGAAATAAAGAGAAATCCTCAAAAAGAAATATTTTAATAAGAAATACACATGATAATGAAGAATAATGCATAAAGATGCATCTAGAAGGATAATAAGTATCCAATAAAAAGAATTTCAAAATAATGGAGTGTCTTGGGATCCAAGGAGTCCCAATAAAGAGGAAAGAAAGAGAAAATACCAAATTTGCAAAATAAAAGGATAATGTGATACATTATTAATGAATTTTGTGTTGTTATTTTCTATTAAAAGAAAACATGATTTCGTGACAAATAACTAAAAGGCAAGAATAAAGAGAGTAAGGATTTTTGTATTCCAAAAATATTCAAGAAATAAGGTATATTAAAGAGATGTTTAGTAGAGAGATAAAGAGGAACTTGCTTGGTAATGAAGAAATCGAATTCCTTTTGGAAAGGGGTTGCGTTTCTTCGTGGGCAAGCCATACTGGGGCTTCTTTACCCTCCCTATATAAGGGAAAGACCGTGGATAGAGCCCAGAAGATCCCACTCCTCATTTTATCCTCTTCTTCAACATTTTCATACAAAAACCCTAACTAAGAGGGGTTGCGTGATCATGAACCCACACGACGGCAAGAGAGAGTTGCGTTGGTAGCTTGGTGATTTGTGGTATCAGGAAGAGGCTTGGCCATTGTGTCCGAAGCACTAACCTTGGCACAACAGTGGCCGCACGGCTACAAAACCACCTGCGGGTTGTGGATCTGTGCAACCCAAACCAGTTGTGTTGGTCGTGAGATAGGTGGCGCCTCAAGTACGGCCAAGGGAGGCGGAGACAGGGCAACGATCTCCGGCGAGTTTCGGGTCTGGAACTGGGAGCAGGAGCCATCCCTAGGTCTGCGCTTGGCAGCTAGGGCGGCAACATCGGGCTGCAGGAGGTAGAAGAAGGGAGGAGGCACGTTGGATAGAAATGCCCCTCCGTGGGATGAAGTGCTAATTACTTATGCGGGGGCAAATGTGTCATTTAATTATGTTCCCAATTCAACGTTGCATGGAGGAAGATGACGTGGCATCATCCGATTGGCCAAGTAAGTGAATCATATCAAAAGTCATATCTAATAAACCGTAGCTCTGATTAGTACGAATAAATTATGAAAATTGATTAGGAAAACGAGAGGAATCCAATAAAAATGATATTAAATATTGATTCCTTTCCTAATTGCAAAAGTACTATAAGTTGATCAAAAGTGCATTAAAGTTAGGTTAAAAATCCTATTTGTGATTAAAAGTTGAATTTAGTATGCTTAATGGGTTAATCTAAGTATTGATAACCTGTTGAATGATAATGTTAGATTTGAACCTGATTTATATATAAAATTGCATGATTTAGAGTTTTTACCCCTTATGAGAATGATTAAGTATTTAGAAACCCTAATTTAGGGTAAAGGAGGTTAAGATCATATATAATTGGAAAGATGTGAAAATACGTTGTTAAATGATGGTTTTAAGTTATTTGAATACAAAAGTCTTTAATTATGGGTAAATACCCTTAATGTAGTAATTAGAGTCTTTTCATGAATTAAAGGTGGAATTGATGGCAAAATGACTTCATATGTTAATTAGACCCTAATGAACTTTGAATTAATGATAGATTCACATAATGATCTTGTCATGGATTAAAAGGATAAAAAAAGTTGCTTTAATGGAAAAGAAGCTTAATGAAATTAATTGATGATTAATGTGCCTGTAATGTAAAAATAGAGTTATATGTTGTTAAGATAACCTTAATATTGAAGAATAGATGAGATAATTAGGGTTTATGAGTAATGGCATAAAATTAGGGTTTAATATGGTAAAAGATGAAGGGAAATCGTAATTGCAAAATGAAACCCTAAAATGTATACAAAAACCCTAGAAAGTGAATCCAAGTCAATAAAGTAGATTCTTGATAATGTGTGTAATAAATAGAGTACATATTCTTTTCAGGAATTATGTGATGATTGAATTGCTTGCTTGGATTGCATTCTTGGTTGGGTTAGCTTAATGCTTGTGAAATCATCAAATCAGGTATGTGGTTACGCTTATGAATATCTCGAGTTAGTTTTCTGAGGTTTTTTCGAAGTATTCATTGATGACTTGAATTACTGTTGGATGAATTTAATTCATGCAAACTATAATGTGGATATGACTATCACATAAGATATGTGCCTACTAGCTCAAATCCTGGTCCCCTCTGTGGCTTACTAGTTGACCTAGTACATGGCTACCTATGGGGTAGGTCCATCACGTCATTGGATGACTTAGTACATGGCTACCAATGGGGTAGGTCCATCAAGTCACATCGAGTTAGATATTGGGCTACCTTCGGGTAGTGCCATGTGACTTTATTACCCTAGGTATTGGCTACCTGTACGGTAGGTCCATGGGGGTAAGAATCTACCTAAAGAGAGGTAGCATACAAGTCCACTGCAGGGATAGCATAGAGTTAGGGGATAGGTAAGGATTGAGTAGTGTGGCTTAAAACGTAATCTTGGTTGTTAAGTGATTAATTGAATTATTACATTGTTAACATATTTGCATGATTATTGTTTCCCCCACATACCAGCTTCTTGCTGACTGACGTTTTGTTTGTCAGCATTTTAGGTACAAATGAAAAGAACAAACAGTAAAGTGGCATATGTGGAACTAAGTGAGAAATAACTTACACATGAGGATTAGTTAGATTAGTAACTTCATGGATAGAAGTTTAGAAATCCCAACTTTTAAAAGGTAAGTAAAGTTTTATTTTATACGAGTTTTCAGTTTGGTTGGTAAAGTTTATTAATTGTTATTGATTATTTGTCGAACCTTTGATCCTGTTAATTGAATAATGACTCTGATCTTCGGGTCTCCCTTAATTGGGGGTTACTGGGAGGCGGGGTCATTACACAAAGTGCCCAAGTTTTTGCCATCTAGAAATTTAATGACTCTATCATAGATCCCCATCTTCTTGAAGTCCTCGACGTCCAAGTACCTTGTTGGCTTAAAACTTTTGGTCTTCATGATCAGGTCGAAGTGCGACTAGTGCACCTGGTCTCTTAGTGTGAATGTCACCAATGTTTTTGTTGGCATTGTCTGTTGTTCCTTCTTTGTCATACCTGAGTTATCCTCTTATCCTTGGGCCTTTGAGTCCGCTTTCACTACCAACTTTCTCTTTTTGATTTGCTTAGCATATTTGACTTGCATTTTGCTTTTGCCCTTTGCTTTGGGTTCTTCCTCAGATGGCATGTATTCAGAGGTCTCTATCTCTATATTCCCTTGGGACTTCTCAGATTCCTCTAGTGTCCTATAGTCTAGAATATATTCATACTTCTTCTTCGTCATCTCCGGGTGGAGTTTCTTTTCTGGAGACAAGTCGGGTGGTCGTTCAGTGCCTTGGTAAGTTGTTTGAGGACCTCTTCTACCCCTTTTGGAGAGATTGCCTTCTTGGTCAAAGTGTTAGTCGTGGAAGTCAACATTATACAATTTTTAGCAGTATGGGGTTATCAGTTATTTCAATAGTCAATATTGCACATGATAGTAATAATTATTTAGTTATACAATTGTTACTATTCCTAGATAATTGGTCGAGATAGAAATTGAGACATGCGACTTTTGTGACTATGACATCATGACATGTGTGTGTTGTGACTGCAAAAGACATCGTGATCGAAACAGGTTAGAAAATAAAGAAAAGAACATGGGCATGTAACGACTGAGATAGCTGTCGTGACCTAAACGATCGGAACACCTGTCATGATCATGACGTGTGTGCAATTGAAAATTTAGTTCTTGACTTAGTGGAAAATCTTAAGTGTCGTCACCATGAATGTGTGTCATGACCATGAATGCGTGTTGTGACCATAGCACATACATAGAGTCTAAGGGAAAAGGGGGAAATGACGGGAGGAAGACTAGGGTTGTCCCGTGGCGGCGGCCGTGGGGGAAGTAATGGTGGGGGTCGGGGCCGTGGCTGGCTCGATCGTCTGCCTGATCCACGCAAAGAATCCGGTGAGAATCTCCATTCTGAATCGGCTGTGAATAACACCAGCGAGAAACCTGTTGATCCTGAGACGGAGGGTGTCGTGATGGATATGGACACCTCTGCTACGGCGGACAAGAACATACGACTATCGTACGCCGATACGGTCGTCGGCAAACCTGTGGGTTCCTTGACGTATGAAAATCCTATTTCTCCAAATGTTCTGCTTGACTCGGACATCAGTGTTGACTTGAGCGGGGTATTGTCGGCCTTCTCGGTCCGCAATGAAGCGCTGCAAACTCTCCTGGTTCCATGGCAATTCGTCGTTGTCGTCAAGGCAATAGGAATTAACATCGGCTTCAAAGCCCTAGTCAATAAGATATACTCAATCTGGGAACCAAAGCAAGAATTTAGGGTTATCGATCTGGAGTGTGTCTATTATATTGTCCAATTCTCAGGGAAGGCGGAATTCATTCACGCCATGACAGGGGGACCTTGGACGATTTTTGGAAACTACTTATCAGTCCAGTCGTGGTCACCAGAATTCCGGCCTTCCGACCCTATCTCGCGGAAGCTTGTTGTCTGGGTTCGGATTCTTAAACTCCCGGTGTTCTTGTTCCAACACCAGTTGCTTAGTTCAATCGGCAACACCATCGGCAGGACCATAAAGGTGGATGCTCACACACTTCAGGGCCATCGAGGCAAATTCGCACGAATTGCTGTCGAGGTCGAGACGACCAAGCCGCTCCTTCCGGCCATCTTCATCAATGGAGAACATTACCGTCTTGAGTACGAGAATTTACCTGTTGTTTGCATGCGTTGCGGGCGAGTTGGCCACGCGGAGGCCGATTGCAAACAATCGGTAGGTTCGGATACCACCTCCGCCTCGTCGTCTAATCCCATCCCATTGCCTGCTGTTACGTATACAATGGCGATCCATGCAAAAAAGCCAGAACCAAGGAAGCAAATCCAGAAGAAGGTTGAGCCTAAACAAGCATCACAAGCAGAGAAAGATAAGCCGATCCTTGTCTCGGATAATGAGGCAGAGGTAGATGAAGACGGCTTCACTAAGGTGATTAGCCGAAAACAGAAAAAAAAGAATAAGAAAGGAGAGGGCACAAAAGTTCCAAAGGTACCGCAAACAACTTCCTCCAACGTGGTCGAGGACACGGTGGTGTCTCTGGTAGGGAATGACACCTCTACTGGAAGACCCCCAGCTGCGCAAGATGGGCTTAGCTATCAGTTCCAGGCCAAACCAACCGAACCCGGACAACACCCGCGAAGACCTTTTGGTAAGCAGGGGAAGGAGGCCGGGAATGGTTTCGTTATATTGAGAAACCGGAAAGTTGTCTATCACACTGTTCTAAGCCCAGACCGCATCCGCAAGAAGGGTAGAACATACCAAGCCGAGAAGGAACCCCCTGATGAAGAAGAAGGGGCTGATTCCAACGGAAGTAAGGCTAAGAAGGCCCTTGAGTTCAATGACCCAGAGGCCAATGCAGAGGAACATGATGCTACGTGTATGGAAGCTGAAGGGCAATCTGAAGGATTGCTCGCTGTCATTTAATGCAGCAACCCTCTTTCTTCTACCTATCTTAATGTATTGTTGCTGGAACATACAGGGTGCATGTCAAGATAGGAAGATTCGTCTAATTAAGGAGATTAAGTATACTTATAAAATCCATTTCTTTGTTGTTATTGAGCCAAGGTGCAGTGGTTCTACTGCCTCCAACATCATCCGCCAACTAGGTTTTGATTCCTCTCATAGAGTCGAAGCCATTGGCTTCTCAGGGGGCATTTGGCTCCTCTGGGATAAAGGTAGATGTAGTGTGGAAGTTATCCTCAATCATAGACAGTTTATCCATCTCTTGATTGATAAAAGCTGGTTCCTGACCATTGTCTATGGTAGCCCGAACCCGGTGCTCCGTAATCACCTCTGGGATCACCTTGAACAGATTTCCGCTGGAATTCATTCAAGCTGGGCCGTCATTGGTGATTTCAACACCATGCTTCACACCTAGGAGAAGAAAGGAGGCATATTTTTTGACAAACGCTCGTGCGCCCGCTTCAATGATGTTCTCTTACAAACTGGTCTCTCTGATCTGCGCACGCAAGGAGGTCTGTATACATTCCGACGGGGCACTCTCTTTGAAAGGTTGGATAGGGCCATTGCTAATGACGATTGGATCCATCGTTTCAGCGATGCCACCATTACTTCGCTTCCTCACTTGTTCTCTGATCATAACCCATTACTTCTTAGGCTGTCCAGTCCACAGCAAGTATATCGAGCTTCATTCAAAACCAAAGCAAGCTGGGACCTCAATCCAAATTTCAAATCCAATGTCATGGCAAATTGGAAATCGAAGGAATCCTTCCAATCTGCGTTTGCAGCCTTCCGCAAGAGGGCGGTCAAATGGGACCACGATTGCATGCGGAAACAGCGCTGAGAGAAAGAGATCCTACTGTCTCGTATCCACAAGGCCCAGGTTACAGCTGAATCTAATTTTGTTAATCCTGATAGCTCGATTGACATTGAATTGCAGGAACAATATAATCAAATCCTTGAAAGGGAGGAAGCCGACTGGAGACAACGGGCGCATATAGATTGGCTTCACCATGGTGATGGCAACACAAAATACTTTCAGTCCTTTGTAAAAGCACGAAACCATCATAATAAAATTACGCAGCTCAAAGATGCCTCGGGGGATTGGATATCTGATCCCACTGCACTATGTGAACATGTCTGAGCCTTCTTTGCTAACCTCATGACTGGCTCCTTCCAACCCGATCCTCGGAAGGTTAGCCTATACCCAGGCAGATTCAAGCAGTTGACGCCCCAGGAAGATGTTGCAATTCAAGCTATTCCCACAGCACAGGAGATTCACGATGTCATGTTCAAAATGGCGCCATCCAAGGCTCCGGGACCCGACGGAGTCTATAACGGTTTCATCCAAAGCAACTGGGGGGAAGTTGGCCCCTCCCTCGTCAAGCTTGTCAAAGACACCTTCACATCGGGCAGAATAGATGCTGATATTGCACACTCGCATATGGTCCTTATACCTAAGATCAAGGCTCCGGTTACATGTGGCGATCTGAGACTTATTTCCCTTAATAATGGCTGCTTCAAACTTCTGTCAAAGCTTCTAGTCGAGCGCCTCAAGCCCTATCTTAATGAATGGGTTTCACCATACCAATCCAGCTTCCTCCCTGGTTGTAAAATCAGTGATAATGTACTCTTAGTGCAAGAAGTCATCCACTCGATGAGGAGTAAAACGTCGAAGAAGAAATGGGTTTGTATCAAGCTTGATCTGTCTAAAGCGTTTGATAGAATGAACTGGAAGTTCATGGCGGACACGTTGGAGAGAACAGGTCTTCCATGTCTTTTAGTCCAGCTTATAATGCAAATTATTACTTCTGGTGATACGTCCATTCTTTGGAGTGGTCGCCCCCTTCAACCCTTTAAAGCCACTCAAGGTGTCCGCCAAGGGGATCCTATCAGTCCCTACTTGTTCATTCTGTGTATGGAAAGGTTGAGCCAAGAAATCCTTAACTTTGTAGAAGATGGATCCTGGAAACCTATTATCCTCTCCAGAGGTGGTACACCTTTATCCCATGTCTGCTTTGCAGACGATATTCTCCTCTTCGCTGAAGCTTCCACTGCCCAAGCAGCAAATATCACTGACATTCTGAAGAAGTTCTCTATGGTTTCTGGACAGATGGTTTCTAAAGATAAATCTAAGTGTTACTTCTCGCGAAACGTCTCCAATGTTGATCGCAGAAGGGTAAGCCGTAAGCTTGGCTTTCCGTGGACGGGTGACCTTGGGAAATACCTTGGGATTCCTGTTCTTCATAATCGAATCAATAAACAGACACATGGGCACATTACCTCTACTATCAAGGATCGTATGAATGGGTGGGCAATGCGACATCTCTCCTTGGCTGGCCGTGTAACCCTGGCCAAAAGTACTCTACAAGCTATACCTATATACACTATGCAGACCGTTAAAATCTCGCCGGTAGTCTGTGAGGATATCAACAAACATGTCCGCACTTTCATTTGGTTGGGCTCTGGTGACAGGAAGCTGCCTCTAGTAGCTTGGAGGAAGATCACCTCTTCTAAGGATAAGGGAGGGCTGGGTGTTAAAGATGCCCGGGACCAGAACCTCTCACTTATGTTAAAAAATGTTTGGGTCTATTTGAACGAACCAGACAAGCTCTGGGTCAAAATCCTTAAAGAGAAGTACACTGCCGGTAGTCGGTTGTTGAAGAAG
Source organism: Alisma plantago-aquatica (assembly GCA_963693085.1). Lineage (NCBI taxonomy): Eukaryota > Viridiplantae > Streptophyta > Magnoliopsida > Alismatales > Alismataceae > Alisma > Alisma plantago-aquatica. The sequence goes on along the minus strand of OY856413.1, from coordinate 184,546,315 downwards.
TCAGGATCACCAGTTTGGAATTTCATCAAGAAGCATATGGAGGAAATCAAGTCCATGTGTGGTGTAGCTGTCAACAATGAGCGCTCCACTAATGTTTGGCGTGGGAAGTGGATCAATAGTCAAGCTGTGACGGATCTGGTCCCAGATTGGTACATACCGCCTTCTCTGCAAACTTTGCAGGTTGCCTCCATGGTGCTCGATAATGGGGACTGGGACTGGGACTTCATCAAGGCGTTCCTTCCTGCAGTCTCTTGGCATATTATTGAAACCATCCCACCCCCTAGCCCTAACGGAGGGGATGATCTGTGGATATGGCCTTTGGAGGTCGCGGGTAATCTAAGCAGCCGTTCAGCTTACCATTGGGTTCGCTTGAACATAGCAGTCAGCACTCCGGGCAGTTGGAAATCCATTTGGCAGGCACAACTCCCTGATCGTATCTGTATCTTCCTTTGGTTGATGCAGCACAAGGCTCTTCTCACTAATGTCGAGCGTGCACGTAGGCATATGGAGGTGGACACTCTCTGTCCAGTCTGTAATAATGCTCAAGAAATGATCCTTCATGTTTTACGAGATTGTCCAGGTAGTCGGAGGACTTGGAAGGATCTCCTTCAAGACGATGCTCATTTTGATCTCTCTGAAGACGACTGGATTTCATCCAGGTTATCGCCTAGTAACAAGGACTCGCCAACCGCTATCTTAAGCGCAGTCGCTTGTTGGCATAACTGGACTGTAAGGAACAAATTCCTACATGATGTTGAACGCGTGTCTATTGAGAGACGAGTTAAATTTATTCAGGAACGTGCAACCTCTATTGTGAAAGCTTGGTCTCACACGGGTGTACCTCACAGGCGTCTATCCAAACAAGTCCCTCTGCAACAACAACTTCTTGTTTTTGTCGATGCAGCATACCATTCCCACTCTGGTAGGGCAGGTATTGGTTTATTCTTACATAACCTACAGGGTGATGATCAATTCTTCGCGGGCTGGCCATCCTCTGCAAGCTCAAGCTTGGAAGCTGAGATTCAAGCTGTGGTTCGCGCAGCTGATGTCTTTCGAACACAGGGACGCTCGAATTATCTAATTCTCTCGGATTCAAAACAGGTTGTCGACTTTCTTTCCAGCAAGAGCGGGGCCATGGATAGATTCAAAGCTCACAAAAGATGTTATCAAGAACTCAGAGGAGATAGTAGTGTCTTCATTAGCTACACCCCTAGAAACAATAATGTTATCGCAGACTGTATAGCTAAACAGGTCATGCGGTCTAGGAATTCCTTTGAGTCCCATATGCAGCCAGCTTGGCTGAGTTGTAATGTCAATGAGACAATCTCTGTAGTTACATCCTGTACTAGGGCACGGGATCACTAAATAAAAGCCTTGGTTTTGCAAAAAAAAAAAAGAGTCTAAGGGAAAAGAGGTGAACCAAATGATGGATTGGTTGAAGAGATGGAGGGGATGTGAAAGAGAGAAGGGGTGAAGGTGTGTGATCGTTGGGGTTAAAACCATAGTGATCAAAATTGAGACAAACCTTGAATGTCACGATCATGATGAGTGTTGTAACCTTGACGAAGCATGTCTAAAAGGTGTGTCATGACTGTATCGAGCGTCGCGACTGTGAAGAATGTTGTAGTCATGACCAGTCAGAAAATGTAAAAGAAATCTAGGTCTGAAGTGATTGAGACGATTGTCGGCGACATCAGATGGAGAGACAGAGGGGAAAAATAAAGGAAAAGGAAGAGAGGGTGGGAGGTAATTGCTAGGGTTGAAACCACTGAGAAAAAAACATCATATAGAGACCGCGATCATGGCTGAAGCACGTGAAGCCAAAGGGTTAAAACTAGGGTTTTAGGTAGTAAAATGAGATGGAGGATGATGATCGGAAGGCAGGATCATAGCAAAACAATCTGAGAGCTAATAAGAAGAAAGAAAAAAGGCATGAATTGGATAAATATGCTTTAGAGAGAGAAAAGTGAGCATGGGTACCTTTTCTAAGCTAGAGAGGGAGAAAATGGAGGATGCATGAGAGAATGGTGAGTTGGCAACGAGTATGTCTGGTGATCATCGCTGAGGTGGGTCTCTCCATCTATCTTCTTGGGCTCTAGATTTAGTGTCAATCACTCATGGATCCTTCAGTGCTTCCTTGCTAGGTTCCTTCAGAGCGACAACACAAGAGAGAGAGAGAGAGAGGGAAAAAGGGAATCACTATTACTAAACTTCCCTCTTTTATATTTGGTGATGGTCGCAATCGATATGCTTTTCATGACTGTGATGGTTGTCATGATCGAGTCTAGTGTAGTGCCCACAACGATGGGAAAAAAAATCTATCATCTCGACCGCGACCGGTGTCACAACTGTGACACTAAAAGGTGTTTCGATTGATATAAGGACTTTTAGGAGAAATAGTTTAGGTTTTAATCAACACATATACTCATATTAAAGAAAAAGAAATCATAAAAACAAAGATGAAGTTTCAAAATTGACTGTCTATTTTAGGTAAATTCAAAATTTCTTAAAACAAATAAGTTCAAAGTTTGGACTAACTGATATGTACACAGTTTAAACTTAGTGCAAAAGGAAGGAAGCATTGAAAATTAAGGAAAATAACAAATCCTTGGGTTGCCTCCCAAGAAATGCTACTTTAAAGTCTTTAGATTGACTCACATTTATGGCTTCTCATGCTTTTTTAGTTGTTATCATCTCTGTCTCTTCTAAATCCAATTCTGACCTTTTGACAAAAGCTTCATCTTCATAGTATCTTTTTACTATGTGCCCATTAACCTTAAAAGTACCAGTCTTTTCACTTGTAATTTCCATCACCCCAGATGGGTAGATCTTGACAACAGAGAATGGTCCAAACCATCTACACCTAAGTTTACTTAGAAAAAGCCTGATTCTTGAATTGAACAATAGAACCTTGTCTCCTTTAGAAACATCCTTGTGCTTGATGTGGGCATCATGCCATGCCTTCGTTCTTTGCTTGTAGATGTGAGCATTCTCATAGGCATGTAGCCTTATTTCCTTAAGCTTGTGAAGCTGTATGTACCATTTCTTTCCCATCCTGTCCAGAATCATATTTAAGAACTTGATGGCCCAAAGGGCCTTGTGCTCTAGTTCTATTGGAAAATAGCATGATTCTCCATAGATGGGCCCATAGGGGGTGGTCCCTATCAGCATTTTTTAAGTGGTTTTATATGACCATAGGACATCATCTAGTTTCATGGATCAGTCCTTGTCGATCCTGCCGATGGTCTTTTCCAATATCTGCTTAATCTGTCAGTTTAATACTTCGACCTATCATGATATCTTGGGGTTGTAAGGTGTGGCGACCATATACTTGACCATACTTCTTTAGTAATTCTTCAAACTAATTTTCATAAAATGGGACCCCCTATCACTAATGACAGTGCATGGAACCCCAAATCTAGGAAAAATGGTTTTCTTGAATAGTTTCCCAATTGCTTTAGCTTCTACCCACTTCGAGACATAGGCCACTGCAACTAGAATGTACTTGTTGCCCCTGGAGGAGGGGAAGGGTCCCATATATTCTACTCTGCAGACAGCAAAGATCTCTACTTCCACCCAGTCAGACATAGGCACCTCATTTCTTTTTGTAATATTTTCGGCCAGCTAACATTCTTTGGAAGACTTGACAAAAGACATGACATCCATGAAGAGTGTCATCTAATAAAATCCAGAATGTCAGATCTTAGGTGCAGTCCTTTCACCTCCATGGTGACCTCCGTAAGGTGATGAATGGCATTCCTTGAGGATTTAAGGCACCTCTTCTTCTAGAACACAACACCAGTATAAATTGTCGCAACATCTCTTAAACAACAGAGGGTCATCCCAATAGTAATTCTTCATATTGGAGAAAAGTTTCTTTTTTTATTGTAGGTTATCTCCGGAGGTAATTGTTTGCAGGAAAAATAGTTACAAATGTCAGTGAACAAGGGCAGATTTGGTTTGACTGACTTAGCCATCATCAAGGTCTCATCCACAGAGTTGTCATTTACTAGTATCTGGTTTTATTTAGTGAAAACTATTCTGTACAAGTGGTTAGCGACCATGTTCTTTGTTCCTTTCTTGTCAATGATTCCATGATCAAACTCTAGTAGAAACAAAGCCCATCGCAACATTCTCATATTTGTGTCCTTTTTCTGCATGAGATATTTGATGGCTCCATGGTCTTTGTACACACTCATCTTTGATCCTATCAAATAGATCCTAAACTTGTCGAAAGAAAATACTATTGTTAGCATTTCTTTCTTGATAGTAGTGTAGTTTATCTGAGATTCATCGAGTGTTCTACTCATATAGTAGATTGTGAAGTGCTTTTTCTCTCTCCTTTGTCCTAGGACATCCCTGATGGTGTAATCACTTCCATAACAAATGATTTCAAAAGGATACTCACAGTCAAGTGCTTGTAGAATCGGGGCTGATGTCAAGGCACTTTTTAGAACTTCAAATGCTTCAAGGCATTTATCTAATAAATCGAATTGCACATCCTTAGAAAGGATGTTTGATAAAGGTTTTGCAACCTTTGAGAAATCTTTGATAAATTTTCTATAGTATCCAACATGCCCCAGAAAACTCCTCACACTTGTGACAGATTTTTATGGGGGTAACTTTGATATAGCTTTGATCTTGCTTTTATCCACTTCCAAGTCTTTTTTACAAATTTTGTTCCCTAGAACTATGCCTTTTATCACCATAAAATGGCATTTTTCCCAATTCAGCACAAGTTGCTTCTCTTTGCACCTTTGAAGGACATTTGACAAGTTTTTAAGGCATATGTCAAAGTTGGGTCCATATACTGAGAAATCATTCATGAATACCTCCATTATGTCTCACAAAAAGTTCATGAATATGGATATCATGCATCTTTGAAAGGTAGTAGGCGCATTACATAACCCGACGAGCATTCTTTTGAAGGTGTACATCCCATAGACAGAAGTGAAAGTAGTCTTTTATTGATCATCGAGGTGGATAGGGATTTGATAGAATCCTGAGTACCCATCAAGAAAATAGAAGTAGGATTGTCCCACAAGCCTTTCTAGAACTTTGTCAATGAAAGGTAAAGGGAAGTGGTTTTTTTCTCATTGTAGCATTAAGCTTGTGGTAGTAGATACAAATTTTGTACCCGGTAACCATCTGAGTGGCCACTTTATCCGCATTTCTCCCTTTTACTACATTCATCACACCTTTCTTAGGTACAACATGGATCGGGTTGACCCATTTTCTATCACTAAAGTGGTAGATGATTTGTGCATCGTGTAGCTTTATTACTTCTTTCTTTACATCTTCTTTCAACATCAAATTAACTTTCTTAGTGGTCGAGATAGGGGTTTAGTAGTTTCCTCAAGATTAATCATGTGCATGCACAGGGCTGGACTGAGTCCTTTGATATCTTCTACAAAGTATCCTATAGATTTTTTTTCTTAGTTTGAGTTCCATCAGGAGTTTTTCCTCTTGATCTTCTATTAGAGAAGAGCTTATGATAACATGGTTTCTTTTTTCATCTTCTAGGAATTCATACTTCAGTCCTTTCAGGAGTTGCTTCAACTTAGGTTTTGGTTTTGGTGTAGCTTTTTCTGCCGGTGTCTGTTCTAGTAACGTAAATCACAATTTCTACCGCACCTTCTCTGTCACTAAAACCCTCCTCCTCTGGTTGATTCAAGTAATCCAAAATCTCAACCACTTCAAGATCTTCTAAATTAGGATCAGGAATGTTTTAGGCTCATGTGAGAGGGTTCACTATCGCATTGCTTTCTTGTACTTCCTTGCAATATTGGGTATAACTTTCCATAAAACAGGTTGACTCAAATAGAGAGGGTCCTCTCATGGTGTCTTGTACATGAAAATTGATATGGCCATTACCAACCCAGAGGGTTATGATTCCATCTGCAACATCTATTAGGGATCTCCCAGTGGTGAGGAATGGCCTTCCAAATATCATAGGACATGATGGATCTTTGACGGTGCCAATTGCAACTATGTAATAGGGTATAAGAATCATCCGATGTGGATTGAGACATCCTCTACCTCTCCTACTTTCTATGTAAATGTGAGGTAAACAAGTTGAATTCTCATACCTGTCTTCACCAAGTCTGTTATTCCATGCCTTTGGGCCAAAGAAAGGGGTATAAGACTGATACTTGCTCCTAGATCAACAAGTTCATTTCTTTCTACATTGTATCCAACATTGAAAGGAATATTAAATGCTCCTGGGTCTCTTTTCTTTGTGGGAATGGTAGCTTGAACAAAATCACTCAACATATTAGCTAGTTGTACTATCTCAATGTGATCACCTCTCCACCTTTTTGTAATCAGGTCTTTGAAGAACTTAGAATAGGTAGGCATTTCCTCAATCGCATCTGGAAATAGTATATCTAGGTGTAGCTTCTTTACTGCTTCCATGAACTTCTCATTTCTCTTTTTTAGGTGATCCTTGATTAACTTGTAGGGGAATGGTACTTTTGTGACATAGGGACTCCTTTGTGTGAAGACTTCTTCGGTGGGATTTTATTTCTTTGTCTGTGCACTTTTCTTCTTTTTGTTCTTTTCTTTGGCCTTGTCATCATTTGTTGGCTCTTTCCTTTAAGAATCCTCCTATACTATAGAAGAGTTAGTATGTGGTCTAGGAACGTTTTCTTCTTCATGTTGTATCTCTTCTTGTTTTTTGTCTATAACTTTTCACGATCAGAGAGTAACGATCTTTGCAGTTTATTTGTTCGATGGGATCTCCCCTGGAGGATTCTTTACAATCTCTGTCACATGGGCTAGCTGTTGATCAATTTGTCTTTGATGAGTTTGCATATCCACCATCTGTGTTTGCATTGTGGTTAACACTCTTGAGTTGTTGATGGCACTTTGGGTAAGTTGGTCAATTACAAAAGCTTGCCTTTTTGAAAAATTGAATAGATGAGCGATCATGTCAGGATTGTTGTTATCCTTGATTTGATTCTAACTTTGATTTTGTCCTTGATTTTGGTGACTCACATTTTTGTTTCGATATTGACCTTGATAGTTGTTCTTGTTTAAGTAATCGCTAATAGTCATGGTATACTGAGTTTGTCCTCCCTTTTTCTCGAATCTTGGGGGTGGCTTAGATGAACCACCCAGTTGATGAGAATTCTCAACAACATCTTTGTTGCCATAATTTAATCCCAGATGATCTAGCCGTTTGAAATTTGCATAAGAGACATTTTCTATTTTTTCTTCACTTTCACTTTCTTCACTTTCTCCCGGTCGTGTATAGATACAATTGTCGATTCCATGGCCTCCTTCACCACACGTGACACACTTCATAACTTTCTCAATAGGTTTCTTTCCCTTACCCCAGTGTCTTTTAGTTGTTTGACATTTTTGGCAATTTTCTCAATTTGAGTTGTGAGGGTTTCTAGAGCTTTGGCTTCAATTTAAGGTCCTTTAGAGTCAGCCTTCTTGGCTAAGGCTCGATCACTCCTCTCATACACCATGCTTGCTTGCATTTCAGCAATGTTCTTTCCAAGAAAATCACTCCCGATGGCTGGATTCAGTGATGTCCGCTCCATGGGAGTAAAGCCCATTGTAAAATAGTATCACACGAAAACCCTTACAGTAGCTTTGATGAGGGAAATACCTTTGACACTCTCGATATTATTCCCAAGCTTTGTAAATATTCTCTCTTGGCTTTTGCATGAAGGAAGTGATCTGTTGCATATTTCGAATGGTTTTCTTAGTGGGGTAGAATTTAGTGACAAAAGCATTAGCAAGGGGCCTCCATGCATCAATGGACTGGTGAGGTAGGTTAATATACCATGATAGAGCTTTATCCTCTAGAGAAAAAATGAATCCTTTTTAGTATATAAATTTTTGAGGCACTCCCCTCATCTTGATAGTGCCATAGATGTTTTTGAAGGTGTCAAGATGATGATAAGGATTCTCATTCTTGAAATTCCCTCAGAAAGGCTTGTCCTGGATCATTGATATGATGACATGTTTTATCTCAAAATTAGTTTCATCAAATAATGGGATAATGATTGGGAATATTGATTTGTTAGCTCTGGTAGTAGCTAACTCTCTAAGTATTTTATCTTTTTCATCTCCTTCGTCCTCACTATTATCGTGATCACGTTTGTGATCATGATGATTCCTTTTGTGTCTTCTATGACAGTGGTGGTGCTCATGATGCTTCTGCTCCTCTTCATGTTGCTCCACATGATCATCTTCTCATCACTCTTCACAATCTTCTTCCTCATGGTGATGGTCGTCTGAGTGGCATTCCTCTCATTCTTCTTCGGTTTCCAGAGGTGGACATGTTGTCGTGAAAAGGGATTAAGGTGTTGATTAAATTTGCTTCCCTTCAGGATATCTAAATAGTTTACACAATCAATTTAGAAATCTAGATGTGTAAAACAATATCTTCTAAGAAATCTAGACGTAACAAATTTAGAGTTTGTGTGCAGTCAAGCTTATTGCTAAGCTTGAGGCACGGGTGTAAGTGAGTAGACTCAAGTTCTCAAAAGTACCATTTTTCCTTATATCTGGCAACAGATCCAAAAAGTTGACCAACCCAAATCACACATCCAAAATGGGGATAGATCTAGAGTAGTCAGACTCTGAGATTTATAACCAGACACTCAGGGCCCCACAACTATTATATAGGGTCCTTTATGGTAGATCGGGGTCGAACCACATGGACAAGGTTAGTAAGTGTTAGGAACCTAGAGCCTTTGACTCAAATACACCAAACGAAAGGGTAGATTAAGATGGTGTTCCCTAAAGAATGATGTAACTCCAAACAAAGTCATAAAAGCAAAGACAAGTAAACAAAACAAGAGAATAAGATCAAAGAAGAAATTTGTAACCAAAGTATGGATGGGAACTTGGATCGGGTTTCACCTACTAAGATCTCTCCCCAACCGGAAATACTCACACCCCCTTGTATAACCTTAGAAAGATTACAAGGAATCATCATATATGTCTATTCCCTCCTCTTTCGAGCTTAGGATAGATCTAGATTATAAGGTTGTCTCTCTATCAAGATGTCTAACAAACAATAGCAAAAAAACAAAGACATATGCTTAGCCACACATGTTAATGGGCAGCATAACTGTGATATAAATGGTAGATACATCAAGAATAATGAAGAGGGGGAAGGTGTAGTGTGAGGAAGATGATAGATCTAAAAAAAGGCGGAGGCGATACACTGAGGGTACATCTTTAGATCTAGATCTAGTGTATCTGTAGAAGATGACAACTCCTTTCGAAGAAGAGGATGGCATGTACTCTCTCTCTTCCAATTTTCATCTTTAGAGATCTGGGGCTGATGGTGGCTCTAGAGTTGGGTAGCACTTCGTCCCTTTTGATGATCCCCCCTTATTATGTGGGACGGGTTGCATTTGTGACTCGTGTCACGACCGAGACCATCACTCTATTCACAGTTAGTGTTGCGGTCGCATCTTCTTCAGGGGTCACTTCTTCTACCCAGAATGCGACTGCATCTTCGTAGTGACATCTCTCGGTCGAAACCATGCACCACAATCATGATGTATCATCTCAATCGTGATTGGTGTTGCATATTGAGGATCCTGATGTGCAGTCACGTTCATGGCTAGGAACTGTTGATCATTGGCTCAGTCGTGGGAGAGACATCCATGGACCATTACATTCAAGATGGTGTGATGGTCACAACGTGCTATGAGTCTACATGGAGTGGGAAATGGAATTAAGTCAAATCAAGATATTGTTCAAAGATATTCAAATAGATAGAAAAATCCATAAAATGGATGTTAATATAGGAATAAGACGGGTGCAAATAGTTCATAAAATGAGATGTTATCATGTATATAGTTTGTGACTTGTTTCTTTTATGAGTATAATGGTGGGCATATGTAACTCTTTGGCCTCCTATATTTGTAGGAGGGAGTTGGAATGTATTTACCTGATTTTGATATATACATACATACCTACATACATACATACATACATACATATGACATACATACATACATGCATGCATGCATGCATACATACATACATGCATACATACATACATACATACATACATACACACAAGTTAAGAAAACACCTACCAAACTGTCAGCCCACTAGGTCACACTCTGGTGACCAGCCAGGCGATTTCCCATGGGACAACGACCACAGTAGGAAGTATTCCCTCTCCCATCATCCACACCTCCGACCCCACCCCATCCACCAAATCCACTTCCACCGTGACCATCATGGGTGAGCCGAGGATAGGAGAGAGCGCTGCTATGGCAGCAGACACCAACAAAGGGGAATGAGACCCTAAGCGTCAGAATGACCCTTCTACAGTGATGGGTGCAACAAAGAATGGAGAGGGTGCCAGCCACGCAAACACTAGAAAGACAGGAGAATCCACATCAACCATGTGCAGCAGTGGCCACCGGCGGCTGGCCTAGAACTAGGTGCTAAAGAAACCATCTACGGAGAAGGAGAAGGAGACGACATACCCAAAACTGAAAGCGGTAGAGGGTGAAGTGCATGTCAAATTGGGGGAAGAAGAGTTCGATCGGATGAAGGACATATGTGAGTTCACTGTTATGGTGTACGTCCTAGGCAAGTGACCATTCTTTCCCCACATACAAGCCTGGATCTGTCGAACATGGAAGCCAAAAGGGTCCTTTGAATTATTGTCACGGAGTAATGGAGTCTTCTTAGTTTGCTTAACTACTATAGTAGATAAAGAAGATGTTCTTGCCCTAGGACCTCGATGGTTTGACTCACAAATAGTGATTACAAAGAGCTATAAACATAGAGATGAAATGAAGCAGGAGGTCTTCTCGTCGATCCTGACGTGGATCACTCTTCGTTCATTCGACAAATCATGGATGAGGGGAACGGCTGGCACGATTGCATCGGGTGTGGGCATGGTCCTGGACATTGATGACCAGTCCCTGGAAGGCAAAGAAGCTCGGGTTATCATTAAACTAGAAGCGTTTGTCGAAGCCCCGACCGTGGTGTGGTTGAATGTAAAAGGATAGAAGCCTATCCCCATGCCGATCGAATACGACTACATTCCTAAGAAGTGCAGTCATTGTTGCACCTTTGGCCATGATACAGATGGCTGTGAAGAGTAGGAGGCTACAAATACGGTGAGGGTGGAATGGAAAAAGGATCATACTAAGGTTTGGAAGGTTGTTAACCATGTAGAGAAGGCTAAAAGAATAGGTGATGCGGAAGGAACAAGCAAGAAACAAAAAACACAACAGCAAAAGGAGCCACCAACGGTGAATCAAACAACATATCGCTAATGTTGCAGCCATGGAAGCAATGGGTACACCTGATGCGAGATGGAGTTCTCATGCTACTGATGAACGAGAAGAAGGGGAGTTCACTTCCTCCACTAGCAAGAGAAAGGGGTATAAGAAGGCAGGCATCCCTAAAACCCAAGGAGTAAGCACCATCCTAGACACCACCAACAACTTTGAGGTGTTGAGAGAGTCAGATAAGGAGGAGGACAAGGGAGGAAAGAAGGAACAACCAAAGAAAACCAAAAAGAAGGAGATGGTGAGGTGAACCAGGGCACACAAAACTCGTTGATATGTCCATGCTTTTATGGAATATTAAGGGGGGTGTGATAGGAATAAAAAGAAGGAAATTTGTGAGTGGATTGCTGCTAGCAGGCACTCATTAGTTGCCTTGGTAGAGACGAAAAGAAAGGTACAAAATAACAATACTATTAAATACCTTTTTCCACATGGTTGGAACCATGTGTCAAATGTGGAGTGCAATGAGGTTGCTAGAGTCTGTCTGGCATGGAAGCCCAATTCATGGTAGGTGTCAGTGATACAAATGTCAGACCAACATGTTATAGTGGAATGTAGGATTAATGGAGGATTACAAATATGGTTGTCTGCTATTTATGGCCATAATGACGGAAAAGCCAGATTGGATCTATGGAGAGATCTGGTTTTTTTATCCAAGTAGGTTCATGTACCGTGGTTGGTGATAGGAGACTTCAACATGGTACGCTTATAGGCTGAGAAAAGGGGGAAAAGACTTGCACTAATGACAGAGGTCGATGCTTTCAACCAGGCTATTGATAAAGCTGGTCTTTATGAACTACCGATGGTGGGTGGTGATTTGTTCACATGGAATAATGAAAGGGGACCAGAACACGGAATAGGAAGTAAACTTGACAGAGTTTTGCTGAATGATGAATGGCTGAAAATTCTCCTTAACGTACAAGTGAAGGTAGGAGGTTTTGAATTAAGCGACCATGTACCAATCTCAGTTCAGATAATAGAAAAGAAACAGAAGAGGAAGCCGTTCAAATTTGTAAATTACTAGGCTGAATGGAAAGGATTTGATGATGTCATTAAAAATAGTTGGGGTGCACAGGTGACAGGTAATCCAATGTATGTCTTTGCTAAAAAGCTGGCAAATACTAAGACTGCACTTAAGAAGGGGGCAAAGCAAGAGGTGAACATTCCAAATCTGATAAAGGAGATCAAAGGTGAATGCAAAGAAGTCTGGGAAAGACTACTCGCTAATCCTCTTGATCCAACCTTGATTGAGAAAAATAGGGAACTGAAAAAGATTCTTGAAGAACTAAAAAAGGTAGAGGAAAAGTTCTACTATCAAAGAAGCAAGGAGAAATGGATGGATGATGGGGACCACAACACCAAACTCTACCACACTGTAGTGAGAAGAAGAGAGGAAGGTAATATTATTTTTGAACTGATTGATGTTGATGGGAGGGTGTTCAATAAACAAGAGCACTTGGAAGAGCGGGCCATAAATTTTTATAGGTCACTATATAACAAAAATTTCAGTAATGATGTAGAGGAAGGAGAGGAAGTGAAATGGAAGTTCAAGCTTATGAGCACGCATAATAATATCCTTGCTAGAAGTACAAATGAGAAGGAGGTAAAGGAAGCGGTATGGAGCATAGGCAGCAACAAATCACCCGGATCTGATGGCTTTAACACTTTCTTTTACAAGAAGACTTGGGACATTATGAAAGAAGACTTGATTGCTTATGTGAGCTGGTTACTAGAAGGGGGAAATATGGTAAGACAGGTCAACCATTCTTTCCTTGTTCTTATTCCAAAAATGAAGATTTCTTCCTCTCTTGCTAATTTTTAGATCCATAGCATGTTGTTCGGTACAAAATAAAATTATTACAAAATTCTAGCTGCAAGACTGAAGATGGTTCTTCCCTACCTCATTTCTGCAAATCAAGGGGATTTTGTGGCAGGTAGAAGCATTAGTGAATGTGCTCTTCTGGTGGGGGAATTCTTGTTGGATTATAATTTCATGAGAGGAAGCAGGAAAGCTCGCTTAAAATTGGATGTTTCTAAAGCCTATGACAGTGTCAGATGGGAGAAACTATGGTGGATTATGCAACAGATGGGGTTCAATGAACAGTGGATTGGTTGGATGAAATAGTGTGTTGGAACCACAACTTTTTTTCTTTCCTGGTTAATGGCACATCTGCAAGTCTGTTTAGAGGGGGTAACACACTCCGCAAGGTGACCCCCTTTCACCTCGTCTTTTTGTGTTCGTCATTGAGTATTTTACTAGGAAGATGCAACAAGCAGAGGAAAAGAAAGAAACCAAGCCTTATACAGTGCATGGAACGAAGGTAATGACACATTTGATTTTTGCGGATGATGTTCTAGTGTTTATAGAAGCCAAACAACACTCTCTAGAAAATCTTAAAAATCTACTTGGTGAATTTGGAGAACAAACGGGGTTGTGTGTAAATGCAAACAAAACACATATATTCTTCTCTAAGAATTACTACAAGATGGAGAACAGACTAACACAGCCTATGGGTGTGGAGAGAGGAAATTTTCAAACAAAATATTTGGGCTTTCCCTTAGTCGGAGGTAATATGTACGTCAAAGATTTTGTTGATTACATTGATAAGGTGGAGGAAATGATTAACAGATGGCCAATGCAAAAGACATCCATGGCGGGATGAAAGATTCTGATTAAAGTTGTCATAGAAGGACTTCTTATTTTTTGGGTGCAACAAGATGAGATCCCGGGTTCTATCTTGGATAGAATAGAAATGAAGATGGAAGATTTTTTATGGGGAAGTGAACATCATCCTATGAAATAATCTAGATTGGTGCTCCCAAGTGATGAAGGTGGACTAAATCTAAAAACTGAAAAACCACTAAAGGGGGGTTGAATAGGGTGTTATGGATATTTTAAAATAATTTAACTCAAACAACCACAATTGAGATAATAAGAAGGAGACAAGGTGTTTAGAGTGGTTCCAACCTTACCAAATACTAAGGCAGTGAATCCACTACCCGATTTCTTACCCAACTAGGATTTTAAAAGTATTAAATTTTATTACCTCTCAAGGATTTTACATACAATTACAATACTTTCTACACCCTTTGGACAACCTTCACCTTGAATTAGTTGCACCAATTGAAGCAGCCTTCTTGAAGTAACTTCAAGCTCCTCCTTGAAGTAGCCTTCCTCTTGAAGTAGCTTCCCATTGCAACAACCTTCTAGAAGTAGTCTAAAGATCTCCTTCTTCATCAAGATGATCAAACCCTCTCCAATCCGCAGCCTCCAACCCTAGGAGTAGCAAGGAGAGTACAAAGAATAAGAAAGAATAAGAAAGGAAATGGAAATTACAATTACCACTTTGAAGCACAAGGCTTGATTTGCCTATATCAAGCATATTGATCTCCTAACCAATGAGTATTGAAGTGTAGTTTTAGTGGATAGGAGATGCTAGCCTATAGGACATGAATTTGGAGCAAGGGAAATGAGTAGCCAATGCTAGTGTTGCTCAATTGCTCAAAACAGATTGCCAATTGCAAGTATGTAAGCTCAAGTATTGCACAAGTGTATGTTAGGGTGTCCTAAGGCATGTCCTATTTATAGGAATGGCCTACAAGTGCTTAAGGATGTTCTAGACACTTTCTAGGGGGTTCTTAGTGCTTAACTAGCCGTTAGGTACACATTAGTTGCTTTAGTAAGGGCTAGTTAATTAACTCTGACAATTGCAGACAGAACACTTCTCGGTCGAAGACTTGTCGACTGAGAGTCCTTCTCGGTCGAAGTCTTGTCAACCGAGGGACAGTCTGGAGCAAGTATGTATAACATTCTGATCCAACTCCCAACTACCTTGTCTGTTGTGTCTAACGGCTACCTGGGTCTTTCTCGGTCGAAGAATTTGTCGACCGAGAGTGTCTCGGTCGAGGAGTTTGTCGACCGAGAATAACCTTGTTTCAACATTTTAAACTAAGTACTAAGTGTGTGTATGAGTGTATAGATGTTACACTATTTTAGGGAATGACCTATCTAAGTGTTGTGATTGGCTAGAGAAGATCTAACGCTTGATTTACATAATGTCTAAGTACTTGTACATTATACTTGTACAAGTTTTTACATATGATTACATTCATGACTTAAAGCAATTTTAGCATATAGATCTTCCAAGTATTTGTCATCCACCTAATGCCTGCAACACTCAAGTAGCATGTTAGATCCACAAGAATGAAATGTTTGTCATTATCAAAACAAAGGGATTAAATGATGTCCATTTAGCCAACAAAAACTCCCAGAGACATTGCAAAATAGGGAACTATGTGAAGAATCATCATTTTCCAAGAAGGCACTTATATATGGGGAAAATGGATGAGAGAAAGATATCCAAGAGGGATGGATTTCATACTGAAGACTAGGGAAGGATATTCACGCACCATTAATGTCATGACAGAGATGTGGCAACAAGTCAAACATCTATTTGTTACAAGTGAGACCAGGGGATGGCGACTTAGAGATCAAAAGCAATGCATTTGGTATGTGACTCGTTCAAGAGGTACAAAAGACCTACTCAGAGATCAGATCTGGATCGATAGGTACGCGTCGAAGTGAAGCATGTGTGTATATAAAATTTTGCACAATGTTCTTTCTATCTTGGATAGGATAAAGAGTTGGAACAATGAATTTTTGTACATATGCATACATACATATGTACGTACATACATACATACATACATACATACATACATACAAGCATACATACATACTACTGAAAGAAAACTATGTGTCATCTCCTAGGGTTGCGCTTCGGGAAATCGTCTTGCTGATTCTCGGGATGCCCGAGGGCATGAAGCCTATGCCCCTAATCACTCTGATCGGTAGAGCCCACCCCCACATACCACAACCCCACACCACCAGTTCTACAACCCATGACCAAACAAGAGAGTGATGGAACCCTAAACGAGCAGAAGATGGAGAGAAGGCGGTGTCAACGAAACCAAGGAGATCATGGATGCAATACTAAAAAAACCGACAGAATAAAAGGACCAAGACCTAGATTTCCCGAAAGCAAAGGTGATTGAGGGGGAAATCCATGTGGAACTAGCATAGGAGGAGTTTGAATGGATGCATGATGTCTGGGAATACACCATCCTGGTGTATGTTATGGGCAAGAGACCTTACTTTCCTCATCTTCAAGCTTGGATCCATCACACATGGAACCCTAAAGGTTCATTCAAGCTCCTCTCGTGACAGCAGGGGATCTTCTTGGTTCGGTTTGTTAATGCAACAGATAAGAAGGTATTACTGGACATGTGGCCATGTTGGTATGACCTGCAACTTATGGTGGTGAGGAACGATACCTATGGAGGTGAACTGAAAGGAGACCTATTCACTACCATGCCGGTGTGGATCACAGTGAAGTCATTTTGGGCAATCCTAGATGAGGAGATCCATGGGGACAGTAGAAGCTGACATTGGAAAGTTGTTGCATATTCATGATAGGTCGTTGGAGATAAAAGAAGCCAGGGATTGATTGAATTGGATGTGGAGAGCACCTTTCTTACTACGGTGTGGATGAACGTGAAGGGTAGA
The DNA here is from genome assembly GCA_963693085.1 of Alisma plantago-aquatica. Taxonomy (NCBI): domain Eukaryota; kingdom Viridiplantae; phylum Streptophyta; class Magnoliopsida; order Alismatales; family Alismataceae; genus Alisma; species Alisma plantago-aquatica. The sequence continues at coordinate 184,529,461 of OY856413.1, read as the reverse complement.
GAGGAAATTCCAATCAGAATCGAGTATGACTACATTCATGTGACCTGCCATGATTGCTGGGCCATTGGTCATGTTGAAGGAAAGTGCAAAGAGGCACATGAAACCAGTCCGATTGAAAAAGTCCAAGGAGAAGAAAGTATGGAAGAAGAAAGACCTAAGGATGATCTTGTATGAGAAAGACAGGCCAAAGGAACAATCACAACAGATGAATTCATCCATGGAGAGCCCACAATACGTGGAAAGGAAAGGTGAAATGCTAGCTAAAGACCATCCTAATAGAGGGGATGAAGCAATGACAATTGAACCTAATCTAGATGGCGACAATACTAATAGTAGAGGAGGTGTAGGGGAAGAACAAAAAGAGAATCAAAACATCACTCCAGGGGGTGTAAATGTCCCACATGAAGAAGGGGAGTTCATTTCCAGCACAAAGAGGAAAGGTATGGGTAAGATAGGTATTCCAAAAAACCTTGGTGTAGGTATAATCCTTGATACAAATAATAGCATTGATGCCCTCTCTAAATATGATAAAGTAGATAAGAGAGCAAATAAGCAATTGAAAAGGAGGAAAGGAGGAAGGGCAGTAAGAAGGAGCATACCAAATCCAACTAAAACTATTAGTATGTTCAGGCTATTATTGAACATAAAAGGAGGCTGTGATAAGAGTAAAAAGAAGAAAATCTAGGAGTGGATTGCATCTAGTGGGCATTTCTTAGTCACTTTAGTGGAAACTAAAATAAATGAAAAAAATAAGAATAGTATTGGATACTTATTTCTGTTGGGATGGGAGCATGTATCTAATGTAGGATGTGCATGGGTTGCTAGAGTTTGTGTGGCATGGAAGTCGTGTGTGTGGCAGGTGACATGGATAGAAATGTCATATCAATATGTTACAATTGACTATAGGGATAATGGAGGCTTACATATGTGGGTGACTATTGTATATGGTCATAATGATACCAAGGCAAGACTGTACTTATGGAAGGATCTGATTTTTATCCAAACAGGTAACTCTACCATGGATGGTTATTGGGTACTTCAATATTGTTCATCTGCAGGCTGAGAAGAGGGGGGAAAGGTTAGATTTGAATACTAAGATAGATGCCTTCAATCATTCTATTGATAAAGTTGATCTTTTTGAACTACCAATGGTAGGGGGTGATATCTTCACATGGAATAATGAAAAGGGGCCAGAAAATAGGATAGCAAGCAAACTAGACAGAGATTTAGTGAATGATGAATGGCTGCAAAATTTCCCTAATGTGCAGGTGAAAGTAGGAGGGTCTGAGCTAAGCGACCATGCTTCTATCTTGGTCCAGATTATAGAAAATAAACTGAAGAGGAAACCTTTCAGATTTTTTAATAACTGAGATGAATGTAAGGGCTTTTATGAAGTCATAAAAGAAGGATGGAACACACAAGACAAGGAATCTGATTTATGTATTTGCTAAAAAGATGACATATACCAAAATTACACTTAAGAGGTGGGCCAAAGATGAAGTGAATATTCCAAATCTGATTAAAGAAACAAAAGGAGAATGCAAAGAAATCAGAGAAAGATTGGTGACTTATCCTCTTAATACTGAGTTGACATAGAGGGACAAGGAACTAAAAAGAACGCTTGAGGACCTGAAGAAAGTGAAGGGGAAATTCTATTGGAAAAGGAATAGGGAGAAGTGGATGGATGACAATGATAGGAACACTAAACGCTACCACTCTTCTATTAAAAAAGGGAGGATGATAATATTATTTCTAAATTGATTGATGTTGAAGGGAGAGTGGTCAACAAACAAGAGGATCTAGAAGAGAAGGTCATAAACTTCTACACGTCTTTATACATCAAAAAGTTTGAGGAAGCCATCAAGGAGGAGGAGATGGAGTGGAAGTTCAGACTTACTAGATCACATAATAACATTCTTACAAGAAGAACCAATGAACAACAGGTTTAGGATGCAGTTTGGAGTATTGGTAGTAACAAGTCCCCATGGTCATATGGTTTCAATGCTTTTTTCTAGAAGAAGACATGAGATATCGTCAAGGAGGATTTCTTTTTATACGTTAGCTAGTTTTTTGAAGGAGGATTTGGTTTCATATGTTAGTTGGTTTTTTGAAGGAGGAAAAATGGTGAGATAGGTTAATCATTCTTTTCTGGTATTCATTCCCAAGAAGAAGGTTACTTCCTATCTTGCTGATTTCAGACCTATTACATGCTACTCGGCACAATATAAAATCATTGCAAAGATTTTGGCTGCTAGACTGAATATGGTACTTCCCTATCTCATCTCTTGACTACAATGTCATAAGAGGAAGTAGGAAATCATGCTTAAAATTGGATGTTTCCAATGCCTATGATAGTTTTAGGTGGGAGAAATTATGGTAGATTATGAAACATATGGGGTTCACTGAGCAATGGATTTGCTGGATGAAGCAATGTGTGGGCATTACAAGCTTTTCTATTATGGTTAATGGAACATCAACAAGATTGTTTAGAGGAGGTAATGGTCTACGTGAAGGAGCCCCCCTATCACCTCTCCTCTTTGTGATTGTTATAGAGTACTTCACACAGAAGATGGAGCAAGCTAAGACTAAAAAGGAGATCAAGCCCTATACAGTCCATGGCACAAAGGTGATGACCCATTTAATTTTTGCGGATGATGTGTTATTATTTGTTGAAGCCAAGCAATATTCTACGGAAAATCTTAATATTCTGTTAAGGAAGTTTGGATAGCAAACGGGGTTGTGTGTGAAATAGTGACAAAAGAGGACTGTTGTTTTCTACTCTTTGCTACCATATTTTGGAGGAAAGAAATGCCCGAAGACATGGTTGTTCAGCCGTGAATGCAAGAGTTATTGTTGTAAAAATATGTAAATGTGTTAAATGTAAGTTACATATTAGATAGGCGAGTGAATTGTCACTTTCTTTTTGCTGTATGGCGTCAGGGCTATATGTAACTCTTGACCTCCTATATTTTTAGGGAGAAGTCAGAATATATTTACCTAATTTTGATACATACATACATACATTTTAATCCCATACATACATACATACACAAATACGTACATTGCATACATACATACATACATACGGGATGCACTATCGTCGGTACTGGTTTGGATCAGAATCCCATCAAATGGGATGACCAGGATGAAAAAAGCAAGAGGGACGATCGTAGCTAGAGTAGGAAAAGTCCTCCATGTTGAAACCAAACCCATGGAGGGTCCTAGAACTAATGAAGTTTGGGTTCTTGTTGAACTAGAGGAGGAGGAGGAGGAAGTTCCAAACACAATTTAGACGAATGTATGAGGAAAGAATGAGATACCCTTAAAGAACAACTATGAATACATCCCTATGAAGTTTGGGAGGTGTTGCATATCTGGTCATAACAACAACGATTGTCGTACGAAGACCAAAGAAATATCAAAGGAAACTCAGGAGGATGACTTTCATATTCCCGAGAAGGTTTGGCGAGAACGAAAGGAAGACAAAAATAAACAAATTGGGAAGCTTGTGAAGCAGGAAATTATAGTTCCAGAAGAAGGTGAAATTCCAAACAAAGAGGTGAATAATCCAAATCCCTTTAGCATTCAAAGTGAATTGGACAAGGAGGAGGATGAGATCCTAGAACTGAAGAAAGCCAAGCAAAACGAGAAGCAACACAAACAAAAGAAAGGAAAGGAGAAGGAAAGGGGGACTCCAAAGTGTATGAGGAAAAAAGTTTAAGTTAATCATGTATATTCTGGTATGGAAAGTTAAAGGGATCTGCATTCCTACAAAGAGAAAGGAGGTGAGAGAATGAACTAAATCTTGTAAAGTTTCTATACTTGCAATTAATGAACCAAAGTAAAAAGTTGTAATAAAAGTAGTGTAGCATCAATATTTCCCAATGGCTAGAATCATGTTACAAATCATGAGAAAGTGGAGCTGGGAAGGATATGTTTGGGTTTGAACCCAAATGTATGGGAGATGGAAGTGTAAAAGAAGATTGAACAGATGATCAACATAATTTGTTTAAATAGGGAAGGACTGAGAATATGGTTTTGGTGATTTATGATTTTAATATTTATTCATAGAGGCATGAACTTTAGAAGGATATATTGGACCACTTAGGGGTCATTAAAGATGCATGGATATTGATGGGAGACTTCAATAATGTGAGATATAAGAAGAAAAGTAAGGGGGTCATCTATTTCCTAAAATTGTCATCAAATCCTTCAATCACCTTATCAATATGGTTGATCTTTGGAAACTACCAATGAATGTATAGGGTATCTAAACCTAGAACAACAAAGGTAAACATGAAATGAGGATCACATTCAAACTAGATAAGGAGCTCATCAATAGTGTATGCCTCGAATAACTATTCAATGCTCAGATTAAAGTTGGAGGTGTTTATATTAGTGATCATGCTCCACTAGTTACACAATTACAAGAAAAGAAGAAGAAGCCAAGACCTTTCAAGTTTATAAATTTCCACAGGAGATGGAAGGGGTATAGGGATATTCTTACTGAATCTTGGAAGGAGGAGGTGAAGAGAAATTCACTCTCTGTGTTTTCCAAAATACTTATGAGATAAAAACAAAGATTGAAGGCCTAGTCTAAAGAGTATGTGAATATCCCCAAACTAATAGAAGAGACTAAAAAGGAAATGGTTGGCATTAAAAGAGATTTATCGAAAGACCCTTTGAATTGTGAGTAGATCAAAAAATAATTAAAGGTTAAACTATGCTAGAAGATCTGAATAAGTCTGAGGAAAACATTACCTGGAAAAGAAATAAGAAAAACTGGATAGAAGATGGTGATCAGAACACGAACATCTATCAAAAAACTATTAGGAGGAGAGAAGCCCTAAAATATGATCTCTGAGTTGCTGAATTCTGAAGGCATAATCATGAACAGTCAAGAAGACTTAGATACTCAAGCTACTAAGTTATATTGAACTATCTACAAGAAACCACACGACATAGAGATAAACCATGATGAAAGGTTGAAGTCTCAAAACCCCAAGGTGCCTTCTTTTTAGATAGAAGCATTGGTGATTGTGCTCTACTCGCTGGGAAATTCATGCATGATTTCAATGTAAGGAGAGGACATGAGAAAATATATATGAAGCTTGACATAGCCAAGGCTTTGAAAATGTCAAATGTGATAAGTTGTGGTGCATCACGAAGGATATGAGATTCCAAGAAAATTGGATCCTTACTTATGAAGAAATGTGTCATCCCTACAAGTTTCTCAGTTCTTGTAAATGGTACTCCCAATGGAATCTTCCATAGTTTGAATGGGCTTAGGAAAGGGGACTCACTCTCCCCCTTTGTATTTACCATCATCATGAACATAAAACACAATTACTCACCTCGACTAACCGATACACTATCAAAGGATCCATTACTGATTTCGTTGGCGAGATCAACACCTAGCCAATGTGATATCTTGGATTTCTGCTAACATGTGGCAATATCTAGGTGAAGGATTTCACTGTCTGAACTGATAAATTAGAAATGATAGGATGATGGCCTCTAATTAAGACATCCATGGCAGGTCGAATCGTACTGACCAAGTCTGCAGTTGAGGGATTGATTATATTTTGGATTAGCAGGGGAGATTCCCATGGCAGTACTAGAGAGAATAGAAATAGCCAGGGAAAACTTCATCTGGGCTAGAGGCACTCGTCCCACGAAATACTACAGATTGGATCTTGCCAAGAAGGAAGGGGTGTAGGATTGAAAACACCCATGGAAACCCCAATTGGGTGACAGTTCAAAGAGTAATTAAATTACAACAAGTGTATTGTGATGACCTCGAATTTAGGGTTTTGATATTCAAAATAGTACTTTATGACCCTAGATGTTTTTATATGGTTGAACCAAAATTGAGGATCTAGTTATTCAACTTATTAGTAATTTCACCCAAAAAGTATGATTAGAGGTAAAATTGAAGATGATGACAACTAATTAAGTTCAGATATGATTAATATGTTTGATTAGTTGATTTGGGCACTTACTAAGCCAAGACTTGATGATCCATTGACTAGTATTCATGGTTTATACAATTATTTATGAGGTTATTTGAGGAATTAAGTTAGATGACCAATGTTGTAATTATGGTTTCAAACTTGAAAATATGAGGACTCATGTAATGAGGAACACATAGTTTAAATCCCATCTGAATTAAAGCTTCCCACAAGGAGATATAAGTGTTTGAGTTATGCAATATTGTGATAAAATGAGTATCACGAGACTATGGTAAAATAACAAAGACAAAGCTGGCAGTCTACTATATGTGTCACGCAGTGCACTCAATCGTAACGCACTTGTCATGAACCAATCCTACTCGTCCACACAGATCCCGTGGCTGATGCTTCATCCCCTACCTCTGAATCTCACGGAGAGGAGACAAATCCATATCGAGACCCATCTTACCGAAATCAGGCTGAACGACCCTTCCTTTCTTAACCAATCTCCCCGAAATTGAAGGATATGATTAACAACCCTTTAGTCGTGGCCAACACAGAAGTGGGGAGAGAGATTGGCCCATCTCCATTTTTGCGTTTCTCCACTACTGCGAGCAAAAGGGAGGAGAAGGAAGTGAGGAGGCAGATCGACCCCCATCAATCCCTCACCCTCTGTTGTCGTTCATCTTAGCCAACCAAGTTTTCTGGAGATCAGCAAGGGAATTATCCTTGAACCAACCTCCTCAAAGAGGCAGATGAACCTCAGGGGAAGCCTTTCGCACATCCCCACTACCTGCAAAATCTCTCCCTGGTACATAAGGAGGCTACGGATCTCATTTGGTCTTGGGAGCCCGAGTTAATTGATGAGAAAGAAACTTGTCTTCCAACGAAGCCATCCCTACCATGAGTCCAAGCGGAAGTGGACTTGGTGTTTTTTCGACCCAATGACTCTGGTTCTTCTCGGTGGCGAAGGAAACACCCAAGAGGATACTTTGCGACCGTGCAGTATGACGTATTGCTCACGGAGCTGGTCTTAGCAGCGGTGCCGAAACCCGACAATGGAGGCTTGATGATAAAAGAAGAGAATACTTTGCGACCTGGTGACCTTCCTTGACTCCAGGAGATTAACCAAACACACCTCCAACGATCATGCCTCTTTCTGCTGCCTTGCTCCGCTGCGACCCCCAACCCAGGGTACAGGATTCTACCACGCCACAGAAACCTGCCGCGGACGCTATGGAGTCCACCAAGAAGCTCTTAGGCGCATCTGTGTTCGACGTGATCCGATGCTTGTGTATCCATTTGCTAGCCAAAGTTTTTTCTAACTCAAGGCGGGCAGCCGCTTGCGACTTGCGAGAGCAGAACAGAGTCTGCAACGCCTTGACGAGGGCGTGAGGGCACCCGAGGTGGGCGCCTGATTCCCCTGCCCGAACCTTGAACTGACGGGTCAATAAGCACTGAGCCATTCCCACTCTAATGGTGGCGTGGTAGAATCCTGGCCCTATGCGAGGAGACCGATCAATGGCCACTGCTGATCTAGAAAGGTAAAATCTCATTTTGATTTATAGAAAATACGAAGATCTTATGAAATTCATAGAAATTAGATCTATTGCTCAATAAATGCTCCCAAAATATCTCTAGACTCAGAAAAATGTACACATTATTATTGGACCCCTAGATCAGATCCTTAAACCACTTTTAATGATGATATTTAATTCAGAGTACAATGTTCCTTTTTATTGTCCATTAAATGAAATAAATAATATCCCGTTGATATTAATTCTCAAAAAAAAATCCTAGAACCCTAATAATGATTTACATCTAACTTTAGACTTTGATATGAGTAACATACCTACATAATAGTTCTTTTTCTCATTAATGCATAAATTACATGTTTTAACCTCATTTTAAGTCTAGAAAATAGTGAAAGCCTCAGAAAAATATGAAATTCAAACCAGACATTAATAATGACATATAAATATGACTAAAAATACTAGACACTATCCTAACATTAGTTTGACCAAAACACTAATATGAACCTAAATAACCAAGACAAATGATGTTAATTTATTAATGATGGTTAATTGTTATTAATCAGGTGATGACTAGAATAGTAGATGAACTTGGATGTATAAGAAGTTTGTGAATCATGTGCGTGGATTTATTTAAGTACATGACTATGGTTTTCTTGCTTGCAATCATGATATCTACGTATGATGTCTTCTATTTGCAAATACTGGATGTAGTATTGCTATTTAGTACTCGTTGTTTTGTCACTTGAAAATATAAATTATGAGTGGATGTTTTATAGTTATTTAAGGTGTTCATTATCCCCCTTGTGAGGGAAATGATTAATGTTGAGTAGTTACCTCCCTACAACACATGGTGTATGGGGAGTTTCCGTAGAGTACTTGGTACATGGGGATGGACCCTATATATATGTTTTGGTACTAGTCCACCTTAGTAATGCAAGTCATCTAGAAAAATGAATAAAATGGGTGTATTTTTCTTAATTAATAAATGTTTTATATAATCTTATTTCTTTTCTTTTGCAAATATTTTCAAATTATGAAAACTATAAATATATGTATCTTTCTATCCATGTACACAACACATTGTGTTGATTCGTTGTTTCATGTATGTTTTAGGTTCAGATCTAGCATGGGATAGAAGACAGAAAGTGAGCAACATTGAGTTTGTACATATTGTGTTAAGTTCCTGTTAGCATACATGTTCATGGACTTTGTAAAGTTTTCTTTTTAAATTGTGTAATGTAAGTTGTAATAATTTATTTTGTAATATACATGTTGAATGTTGAGAAATGTTATGGTGTATGCATTACGGTTATTTGTTCATGTATGTGTATTATGCTTCTGCATCGCTCTCTGAAACGATTAGCTAACATTTTCGAACTTGTCTCTCGTTCCTTCTAAGTCTCGAGACGGCACAATTCAGGGACATTACATGTATTATGTCTGGTTACTGTGGATGAGAAGGTATCAAAAAGGCCTAGAGTTTGATCCTAGAACCAGAGAGGGGTACTCCAGAGTGATTAATAGAATGAACAAGATATGGAAACTGGTAGGACATGCTTTCACACCACAAGCTTCTGGTGGATGGAAGTTGAAGCAAACTGAGCTGAACTCTCAGGAACTCATCCACAATAGAGGGGACAAGAGCTGCTACACCAAATACATATGGTCAAAATGCGAAGACACAAATGGAGCCTCTTTATGTATCGAGCAACAAATGATTGCCTTTCCACTTTGGATAAGGTACAAATACGGTATGAAGGAACCAATATTAAGTATTATATGTGTTTTGATGGATCTATATCCCACAAACACCTATCCCAATAATGTTGTGTTGTTCAAAAGCTATGGAAGACAACATGTGACCGCCTAGGGTTCAAAGATAGAAGCTTGAGGGAGATGAAAGAGATGATCATCTATCTAGGCATGAGTACTAGTAAACATAAGAAGAGCATGATAATGATTCTCTTAGCAGTGTTCTTTTATACTTGGTGAGAAAGAAATGACAGAAAGCATAACAACAAGCATAGAGAAGTGGACAACATAGAAAAGAAGATACGTAAAGTCTATAAAAGTAAAAATATGATATATATAGTCTTTCTTAGAGTGAGTATTGTACTGTGGGACTACTTTGTATTTTTCCCCTAACTTTGGTAGGGTTTCAAAATAAAATTTACCGAATTCTTGTACATATGGAAGTTGGAAAAGGAGACAAAGCTAATGGGGTTCTAAAACTATGGTCCATTACAACATGTTTTCATTTCATATGGATGGAACGGAACAAGAGGAAGCATGCGGGTATGTTAGACGATTAACTCAACAACTTCTACAAAGTCGAGAAGGAGATTCTATTAATTCATCTTACATCTAAAGATAAACTTAAAGGTCTATATCACATTGTAAGGAGGAACTAGGACCTCTTGGGGTCTTCCATTCATGTGTGTTTTAGGTAGTTACTTATTGCATGTAATCAAAACCTAAGATAACACTCGCGTTAAACCTCTATAAGATACACATCATTGGTATCTTGAACATTTTCCCCCTTTATGGGGTCAGAAATAAATTTACCAAAGTTTCTTATACATACATACATACATACATACATACATGTCGACAAGGAGTGTCTGAATTGGTCAAGCACGGTGTCCCCTAAAAAAGGGACCCGAGTTCGAATCCCAATTGTGTTACACCCACATCCCACGATTACCACTAATCATGAGATTATGGCATAAGTTTGAGGATTATACTTCATACAAAGTTCACTCCCAACTTTTTTCCCTTTATTTCAAACTCTTTGTTTTCTCACATTCAATCACATAATCAAACTTACAAGAGAATTAAACTTTGATTAGTCTAATATGATTTGAACTGTTACAACCCAAATTTTTGGGTACCTTTGGTGAGAAATGTAATTTTTCCTATTAAAGATATTTGAACAAATAATGATATAATTTGTTTCAAATAAAAGGTTTTCATTTACAATAGTCTTGTTGGTTGTTTGTGGGCCTTATTGGCTATTGGGCCCAATAACAAGGAAAAGGAAATTCAATTAGTAAATGAATAATTAAGAAATAGAGAAAAGAAGGAGGTAGAAGCTTCTAGAAGGCAAAGGAATATTCCTAAAGGGGGATTGTGTGCCTCTTGGGTTCCTTGGATTCCAAGGAGTCTAAATTGCAAAGATAATGCAACAAGAAAGAGAAAGGATTAATTAAATATTGCTTTATTTAGAAGAAATGTGAGATAATGATAATATTATAAGAAATATGTGAAAATATGGATAATGGATCCATCTTGGAAAATATTTCATGTTCACATGGTTTCTAATAGAAAAAGGAATCACAATTAAGAAAATAAAGTATTATGAGAAAGAAATTGTGCTTAAATGACTTTTATTAAACATTTACTTGCATGTGAAGAAACCATATCTTTCCTTTTGAGTTTAAGGCTCAAAATTGGAATAAAGGAAGCTAATGCAAATCTAAAGATTTCCCAAAAATTTGGTTGAAAAACAATGCACATATTCCAAGTTATACAATTTACAAAATATCTTAAAGAGTGGACATTAATGGCATAATGATCATGTGTCATGATTTATCTGGGAATAAATCCCGATTTTCAATTTTGGGCGCTTATCTGCGATCATTGGATCTATGATCCACGGCCTGGGATGAATCCCAGTCTCATGAGGATCTGGGATAACTGAGTCCAGATTGCAAATTTTTTTTGATCAGAGATTTCGTGAGTTAGAAGCCATCTGCGAATATGTGAAGGAGTCAATCTCCTTCAAGAGCTTGCTCCGAACCCCACCACCCTAAGGATGGTGGGGTTTCATTGTGAAATGGTGAAGTCCCCAATTCACCGATGACTCGATGGCCACTCTATATATAGAGTAGAGCACACCACAATGCGAGAAAACCTAAAGTTTACCCTCTCGTGACCGTTGCGCAGTGACGATTGTCTTTGTGCATTCAATTTGATCGAGAGATATGTTTTTGCCCCCTGTCTAGCAGCAGTCCTTGCTGGAGCACCGACAGAGCGTTGGCAGTGAAACACTAGTGAGGATGATTAATTGAGGGCAGCTATGATTTCGAGAGAGCCAGGCGACGCTCTCGGTCCAGTCGGCTTGATCGCATGAAGAAAATAGCCTGAAGTCAACTTTAGAGTTGACTCTACAGGGCAACTCGTGAGCCATCCTGAGGAAGAAGATGACCAAGGGGTAAAAGACCCCTTTGCCCGCGCGCATGCTTTAGCCAGGTAAGGGCATAACTGTCTTTTCCTTCTTTTCAATCGCGGGTGGGGTGTGCGATCAGGGATCGTTGGATCCAACCGGGTCCAGCGGATCATCAATCAAACGACCCACGTTTTTCTAAAAGTAATAGATAATTCAGAAAAGTAATTTTCTTTACAAAAATCATAACTTTTGCTAGGAAGCTCTGATTAGAAAAAGTTATACATGAAAGTTGATTAGAAAAACATGAGGAATACAATAGAATTGGTTTGAGAACCTAAATTTGTTCCTATTTGCAAAAGTGTGTTAATATAATCAAAAGTTCTTATGTATTAGATTAAGAAACCCTAATCGAGCATATTGGTTAAGTTCATGTTGCTTAGTTGATGAAATTGAGTAATTGCAACCTCTTGAATAGTTAATGATGAATTTGAACCTGATCTAGATGTTTCTTGCATGATTTGGGATTTTTACCTCGAATAAGAATGATTAAGCACTTAGAAACCCTAATTGAGTATAAAGGATGAATCTTTAAGGTTTAATAGGTTAATTTGTGAAGTAATAACCTGTTGAATATTAAAGTCGAACTTCAATCTGTAATTCAGGGTTCCATGTATATAATTGAGCTTTAATGGGCCTTAAAACCCTAATGTTAGTAAATGTGACTCTTAATGGCTTTATTTATTCAAATTCATGAATAAAGATGAAATATGATGGTTCTAGGCTATTTCGAGTATAAGAGTTCCTAATTTTTTATAAATACCCTTAATATGGTAATTAGGGTTTTTCTAATGGATAAAGGTGGAATTAATGATAAATGGATTTCATATGTGAATTAGATCATAATGAACTATGAGTTGTTAATCCGGAAGGAACCAAAGATGATAATTAGGCTTGATGATCTTGTCATGAATTTGGTAGTTTTAATGTAAAAGAGCATAATGGACTTAGTTGGTGTTTAATTGTGCCTTTAATCCAAAATTAGGGTTATATGTTGTTAAAAGTTAACCTTAATGTCTTTCTTGAGTAGATGAGATAATTAGGGTTTGTGAGTAATTGTATAAAATTAGGGTTTAAAAGAGTAAAAATGAAGAGGAACCCTAATTGCAATCGAAACCCTAAAAGTGGACTAGAAACCCTAGGAAGCGAGTGTGATGGAGTAGACTTTATAGTATTCAGATACCTAATGACATAAGTGTATTCATGTGTTTAATAAAGGGTTCTAAGAGTTTTAACGAAGTTGAGGGTGCAAATGATATTGATATTATGGGTATGCCCCTAAGTGCATATAATCTTTTCAAGATATAAATTGGTAGTCGGAAGTGGTATCTGGACCTCAAACTTCAATGGAATATTGATAGAGTGGTGATTCAGCTATGATTAAAATCCCATAACAATTTGATATACCTAGAAGGAGCTATTTAGGTCTGAGTTTGTTTAAATATTTGATGCATTGTAATGCTTTTAGAGGAAGATATAAGTCGTTTGTCCTAAGTTTCTAGGTGCACATTCTAGGTCTTTGTTGTGAGTGCGTTGTCATAGATTGGTTAAGTGAAAGGTCCTTTTACAGCCCTGGGATGTAATCAAACGGCTGCAAGGCCTTCCACTTTGCAGTCATTGAGGCGAATAGAGATACTGTGTTTGCTCAGCCCCCACGTTGTGTTCGTGGTTTGACGAAGGAAGTGAAGTGGGCAGTTGGCCTCACATCCACCCTGACCCTCAACGTGTATGACTTTTAGTGCCACCTAGATAGAGAACAAGCTCGCCCTCCCATATGTAACTCTCCTCCGTAATAAGGTGAAAACCAGGTTGACGCTTCCTTGGCAGATGGTGATGGCATGTGGTGCTTTAGAATAGGCAGGCAGCGCATTTCCTCACTCTTCCTCTAGCCATGGCGATGCATCTGAAGGAGGAGAAACTACTACTATCAGAGGCGTCGCAGTGGAGGAGAGACATGTGACCCGTTGTGCACTAGAGGCTGGAATTATGCGGCCGAGCTCTGACCCCACCACGACGGTGCCTGATCTAGCAGAGCACGACGGCGAAGAGAGCACTCTCGCGTAATGGGCTACACACAACACGAATCCCTAAAGAAGAAGGAAGGGAAGTCTAGGAGGCACCAGACTTGCAGTAGAACTCCCAGGCGGCAGAGGTTGTGCTGCAGAAAGAGAGAGTCCCACTGGGGACTTTGGTGTAAGAGAAGCACCGAAGGATAGATCGACGGTCAGGCAGGATCACATCGAGAAGGAGAGACACCAGCCGAGCAGAGCGACGACAGCGATAGCTTGCTCGTGGACTCACGCCCGAAGGCGGCGCTCGCACTGAGCCCAGGGATCCGAGACGCCAAGAGGTGCTGCACTGAGTAGACTTCGGTCGTCCTCTTCGTGCTCTGCTTTGTGATGGTGCCTCGGTAGGGACAGTGTGTCCGTCTCCTCACTGAAGATGGGCAAGGCCGCGGCGGTGTCCTGTGCAAGGGAGAGAGAGAGATGACAACCAAGCCCTGCGCTCACGGCGGCGACTGTGAGAATGAGTCCCGTGACTCATACACTTGTTTGAGCACGTGAGAGAGAAAGGCAAGTGAACCGGACCTAAACCCAGTTAGAACCGGTCCAGGTGCCCTTTAACCGACCGACTCCACCAGCAAGAAAGAGCAAGGAGCCACACCCCCAAAGTGGACACGTGGCGCATGGCGATTGGACGAAAAAGGTAAATCTTCAGTTAATATGTAGATCTTCCAAAATTCATAGAAAATAGCTCGTTGATCAGAAAATTATAAACAAGGTACCATTTTTCTCAGAAAAATGTGTAGAACAATGTGAAAACATAATATTCGGATTTTGAAGAATTAATCTCAATGATATCATGTAAGATGTGTAATGCTTATTTCTTGGATAATAAATAGTAAATGATGGCCTAAAATTATGAGAACTTGTTTATAAATCATAAATCATCTTTTTAGTCCATATAAGGTCAGCAATCATGATGTTGATGCACGAAATCATGTAATTTGCTTAGAATGGTTGATTAGGGCTAATAACACTAAAGATAATGCAATTAATGCTTACATGCTCAATAAATGATGAAATTTACAGAACATACTTATATCAGTAACTGGAAGCTAATCTGGAACTTTGATATCAGTTTTATACATAGAATTCATGATATATGAAGAGCACCCTTAATACAAGTGATGTAACCCTAAGATGGTTAATAAAAGTGACAAAATGTTAATATGTTCACCTAATGATGGAAAATACGATTATCAGTTATTGAACAATAATCTGGAATATGAGATCAGTAAAATAATCCCAAGACAAGGATACAAGTAACAATGAGAAAACCCTAATATGAACTAAGCTAAACCCTAAAATGGATATGATTAGGGTTAATATGAGATGTAATATGATAAGAACCTGATGATAGTATGTAATCTTGTCTTAATCAGGGTTGACCAAGGATATAGATGACATGAGGAATATGATGTTTAGGATGTCTCTTTGGAAGGTATGCCGTTACCCCTTACTTGGCTTATTATACAATATGGTTGTGTTATATGTGTAGTGAAATACTTGGCATATGGTATTGGATGAAAGGATTTCTCTTGTATAATATGTTACTTGAGTTTTTGTACTTATGGCTATGAACACATGAAACATAAGATATCTGATCCATCATATGATAGCACTAAACGCTTTGGTAGTATAGTGCATTGAAGTGATCTCAAACTCTTTGGTAGTAGATCACATGTGTTAGATCTCAAACTCTTTGGTAGTAGATCACACATTAAATGATCTCAAACTCTTTGGTAGTAGATCATAAGGCCTAAAAACATCAAAGCCCTTGGGGGCAGATGTATGAGATATATGATAGAAATGTGATTAAAAATATGTGTTCTCTTTTGCTAATGAATATCTTTGTGCAAGTATATGCTTTTATTATATTCTTCTGTTATTGCCAAGTATATTAGTTTTATGTTATTGCCAAGATATGATGAGAGGTATATAAAAGACACGTAGGTGTACTCAGTACAATATTCTTGAATATTGTGCTAACATGTACCACATGTAATCTTTTGTTTAGGTTGCGGTTATTCTCTGGAAGATCCTGGATAGTGGAGAGTTGTGTGGCGAGCTGATGTACATGTGGACCTGTTGTCTTAAGATCCTATAGTTTAGTGGTAGTACATGTATATGTATAAGTTTGCTATTTAATATGTAATATCAAATGATGTAACAATTCATGTTGTAATTATATGTTGAATGGTGAACAAGTGTTGTATGGTTCTATTATTGTTCATGTGCATGTGCTACTGATTGTTTTCCTTCTGACTTCCTTTGATTTTCTTCTTCTTAGCCTAGTGTGGGGTGTTTAAATTGGGATTCTCGCTGAGGTGAGGGTCTCAATTTGGACGTCACTCATCAGATCAAGTTTTAGAAAATCAGGGGACGTCACATATGGTATTAGAGCATAAACAATAGCAAAACCTGACATTTTCTCATTATACAACACAAAACTAAAGAACCTTGAACCTTAATAATCTTTTAGGGTTAGTTTAGTCATCTTTTAGAGACTAGATCTAACCTAGCCTCTAGGTTAGCACCTAGATGTCTGAGAACTAGGTGTAGACTAGTGCTTGTTGTATAGCAAGTCCTTAGATGTCGTACTTTCCTTGTAGTGCAGCGGTATGGGACGTTGCACTATTTGGAAATGGCATGCATCAAGGGAAGAGAAACCCTAGACATATGGAGCTCGTTGTCTAGAGTAGCTACGCTAGTCTACACCATGTTCTCACCCTTTTCATTAGTTTTCATGACACTGGACTCTCTACTATGTGTGGGACACTCGTTTTCAGGATTTGGTTTTTGATTCCAAACAGATCGAACCTCGATAGTTTTCTCTGACGTTTGTTTTATCGGAGAAAAACTATATAATATTTTAATATGTATATGTATTACAAAAATGTGTCCCCACACATGTACGAGTAGGAGGTGGCCATGTAACCTAAGTGAAAGTGAATGACATCAGTCTAGAAGAGAAAGTAGTTCTAGATTAGATGTCTAGAGCCTTGTTGGAATATATGTGATAGATGGAATAGATGGAATACGTTTTGATGATGATGTAAGTCTTGTATAGATGACACAAGATGGTTATGATGATATATGTTTGTTTTCGAGGACTTAAGTCCAGAGTTAAGGTTTTGAGATAAACTTTGATGGTACAAGTATGCATTCTTTTATGAGATAAGATATGCTAAGTTAAGACAAGGTTGTGAGCCAGCATGGGCCTCAAGCTCTTTTACAAAGGAGGACCTCTAGTGTTAGGACCAGTTTTGGGGTTAGCTCAAAAGAAAGCGAGATCCATAGGGAGAAGGTCAGAGAACCTAGTCTCCATGATATGAGAATTCTGAGAATATTTGATATGGTATGTCCTAAACTAGACTACTCCTGAGTGATTGAGTTGAGTTGCTTTATGTATGATTCCTATAGTCTTGTTGAACCCTATATGTCCTTGCGAGGACCAAACCCTAGAGACAGAGAGAGGCTGGTTATGTGTGCATATGTGAATAAGAATATGAGAACCTACCATCTGGGTGAGGGAGAGAGCCCAAGACCCTGGAGGAGGTAGCTATGCTATTTTCAGTGAAGCCTCATGCTTGGGTTGGTGGTTTCTCATATAGGAATCTAGTGGTGTATATAAGAGAGAGAGCTTTGGGTAAGATGTATCATGGGTAGAGACCTATGAAGAAGATGTTGTAGCATGTTTTGGTTTGTGCTTATGTGGCTAGATCTTGTGAAGTTAATCACTAGTGCCAATGAGGTATACCTGATAACCCTAGACTAAGAGAGGAAAGATAAAAGTATATGCATATGAGATACTCATAGAAATGAGTGAGCTCAGAGAGTCTGAGCACGGCACTACACTCATGATATGGGTCAGGATAACCTCAGTTGGACTAGATAAAGTTTTGATATATGTTTGATAAGCCACTTATATAAGTTTGTTTAGCACAACCATGACATAAAATATGTAAGGATGTTATCTAATCTTGAGATTTGACATATGGATATGAGATGATGGAAACCTAGAAATGGTTTAATACATATCGATTCATGAATGGTTAACCATATACATTAATAATGATGATAATGTGAATAGTAAGCTTATGTTATGATGAATCTCTAATAAAGTTTTCAACTAATATGAGAAAGCACAATGAGATGCCACTAATGATGCATGTGCATGAATAATGATCATGTAATATAGTTGGTTAATCTTGCTATGAAATCAATAGTAAATGTTGAAATATATTATGAGCAATGAAATAAGATCATATGAATGAAACATGTTATAAGAGGTGTTAATCTTAGTGCTTGATAAAGAGGTAAAATATAGTTTGACAACTAGCACAGCATAATGTTGATGACGCCTTGACATAATCGGTTAACTTTAGTTAACTCCCTTGGAATGTGATAGTATGATGTTGAATATTAATGCATGCGTAAATATAAGGATACAACCCTAGCATATGAGATATATAATGACATAACCTAAGCTTCTAAACCCTTGTTTGAGCCTTCTATGAAGGGGGTGTTTCACCCTGGATGCTTTAGACCCTCCTAATAGTGCTTTGGATACATGATTCTAGGTTACTTTTGCGGATATGTTACACATAGAATAGTGCCTACTTATGGATGAAGACCTTTTGGTTTTTCCTTGGAGTACGAGAATGGCTTAATTTTGAGGACAAAATTTCTTTTAATATATATATGATGTGATATAGTAGATTTCTAGCTTAATTTTGAGGACAAAATATCTTTTCAGGTGTGTAGGATGTGATGGAGTAGACTTTATAATATTCATATTCCTAATGACATAAGTGTATTCATGTGTTTAATAAAGGGTTCTAGGAGTTTTAACAAAGTTGAGGGTGCAATTGATATTGATATTATGTGTATGCGCCTAAGTACATATAATATTTTCAAGATATAAATTGGTAGTCGGAAGTGGTATCTGGACATCAAACTTCAATGGAATATTGATGGAGTGGTGTGGTGATGCAGCTATGATTAAAATCCCATAACAATTTGATATACCTAGAAGGAGCTATTTAGGTTTGAGTTTGTTTAAATATTTGATGCATTGTAATGCTTTTAGAGGAAGATATAAGTCGTTTGTCCTAAGTTTCTAGGTGCACATTCTAGGTCTTTGTTGTGAGTGCGTTGTCACAGATTGGTTAAGTGAAAGGTCCTTTTACAGCCCTGGGATGTAATCAAACGGCTGCAAGGCCTTCCACTTTGCAGTCATTGAGGCGAATAGAGATACTATGTTTGCTCAGCCCCCACGTTGTGTTCGTGGTTTGACGAAGGAAGTGAAGTGGGTAGTTGTCCTCACATCCACCCTGACCCTCAACGTGTATGACTTTTAGTGCCACCTAGATAGAGAACAAGCTCGCCCTCCCATATGTAACTCTCCTCCGCAATAAGGTGAAAACCAGGTTGACGCTTCCTTGGCAGATGGTGATGGCATGTGGTGCTTGAGCATAGGCAGGCAGCGCATTTCCTCACTCTTCTTCTAGGCATGGCGATGCATCTGATGGAGGAGAAACTAGTACTATCAAAGGTGTCGAAGTGGAGGAGAGACCTGCGACCCGTTGTGCACTGGAGGCTGGACCTATGCGGCCGAGCTCTGACCTGGCCACGGCGGTGCCTGATCCAGCAGAGCACGACGACGAAGAGAGCACTCTCGCATAAAGGGCTACACATGACACCAATCCCTAAAGAAGACGGAAGGGAAGTCTAGGAGGTGCTAGACTTGTAGCAGAACTCCCAGGCGGCAGAGGTTGCGTTGTAGAAAGAGAGAGTCCCACTGGGGACTCTGGTGTAAGAGAAGGACCGAAGGATAGATTGACAATCAGGCAGGAGCACACTAAGCAAGAGAGATGCCAGCCGAGCAGAGCGACGACAACGGTAGCTTGCTCACGGACTCACGCCCGATGGCGGCGCTTGCAC
The DNA here is from genome assembly GCA_963693085.1 of Alisma plantago-aquatica. Taxonomy (NCBI): domain Eukaryota; kingdom Viridiplantae; phylum Streptophyta; class Magnoliopsida; order Alismatales; family Alismataceae; genus Alisma; species Alisma plantago-aquatica. The sequence goes on along the minus strand of OY856413.1, from coordinate 184,509,741 downwards.
TGAGCCTAGGGATCCGAGACGCCGAGAGGTGTTGCACTGAGGAGACTTCGTTCGTCCTCTTCGTGCTCTGCTTTGCGATGGTGCCTCGGCAGGGACAGTGTGTCCGCCTCCTCGCTGAAGATGGGCCATGCCACGACAGTGGGCTGTGTAAGGGAGAGAGAGAGAGATGACAACCATGCCCTGCGCTCACGGCGGCGGCCGTGAGAATGAGTCCCGTGACTCATACGCTCGTTTGAGCATGCGAGAGAGAAAGGTAAGCGAACCGGACCTAAACCCAGGAAGAACCGGTCCAGGTGCCCTTGAACCGGCCGGATCCACCAGCAGGCAGGAGCAAGGAGCCACACCCCCAAAGTGGACACGTGGCGCATGGCGATTGGACGAAAAAGGTAAATCTTCAGTTAATATGTAGATCTTCCAAAATTCATAGAAAATAGCTCGTTGATCAGAAAATTAAAAACAAGGTACCATTTTTCTCAGAAAAATGTGTAGAACAATGTGAAGACATAATATCAGGATTTCGAAGAATTAATCTCAATGGTATCATGTAAGATGTGTAATGCTTATTTCTTGGATAATAAATAGTAAATGATGGCCTAAAATTATGATAACTTGTTTATAAATCATAAATCATGTTTTTAGTCCATATAAGGTCAGTAATCATGATGTTGATGCACGAAATCATGTAATTTGCTTAGAATGGCTGATTAGGGCTAATAACACTAAAAATAATGCAATTAATGCATACATGCTCAATAAATGATGAAATTTTTAGAAAAATCTTATATCAGTAACTGGAAGCTAATCTGGAACTTTGATATCAGTTTTATACATAGAATTCATGTTATATGAAGACCACCTTTAATACAAGCGATGTAACCCTAAGATGGTTAATAAAAGTGACATAATGTTAATATGTTCACCTAATGACGAAAAATATGATTATCAGTTATTGAACAATAATCTGGAATATGAGATCAATAAAATAATCCCAAGACAAGGATACAAGTAACAATGAGAAAACCCTAATATGAACTAAGCTAAACCCTAAAATGGATATGATTAGGGTTAAGATGAGATGTAAGATGATAAGAACCTGATGATATTATGTAATCTTGTCTTAATCAGGGTTGACCAAGGATATAGATGACATGAGGAATATGATGTTTAGGATGTCTCTTTGGAAGGTACGCCATTACCCCTTACTTGGCTTATTATAAAATATTGTTGTGTTATATGTGTAGTAAAATACTTGGCATATGGTATTGGATGAAATGATTGCTCTTGTATAATATGTTGCTTGAGTTTCGGTACTTATGGCTGTGAACACATGAAACATAAGATATCAGATCCATCATATCATAACACTAAACTCTTTGGTAGTACAGTGCATTGAAGTGATCTCAAACTCTTTGGTAGTAGATCACATGTGTTAGATCTCAAACTCTTTGGTAGTAGATCACACGTTAAATGATCTCAAACTCTTCGGTAGTAGATCATAAGGCCTAAAAACATCAAAGCCCTTGGGGACAGATGTACGAGATATATGATGGAAATGTGATTCAAAATATGTGTTCTCTTTTTCTAATGAATATCTTTGTGCAAGTATATGCTTTTATTATATTCTTCTGTTACTGCCAAGTATATTAGTGTTATCTTATTGCCAAGATATGATGAGAGGTATATAAAAGACATGTAGGTGTACTCAATACAATATTCTTGAATATTGTGCTGACGTGTACCACATGTAATCTTTTGTTTAGGTTGTGGTTATGCTCTTGAAGATCCAGATTAGTTGAGAGTAGTGTGGCGAGCTGATGTACAGGTGGATATGTTGTCTTAAGATCCTGTAGTTTAGTGGTAGTACATGTATATGTATAAGTTTGCTGTTCAATATGTAATATCAAATGATGTAACAATTCATGTTGTAATTATATGTTGAATGGTTAACAAGTGTTGTATGGTTCTATTATTGTTCATGTGCATGTGCTACTGATTGTTTTCCTTCTGACTTCCTTTGATTTTCTTCTTCTTAGCCTAGTGTGGGGTGTTTAAATTGGGATTCTCGCTGAGGTGAGGGTTTCAATTTGGACGTCACACATCAGATTAAGTTTTAGAAAATCAGGGGACGTCACATGTGGTATCAGAGCATGAACAATAGCAAAACCTGACATTTTCTCATTATACAACACAAAACTAAAGAACCTTGAACCTTAATAATCTTTTAGGGTTAGATTAGTCATCTTTTAGAGACTAGATCTAACCTAGCCTCTAGGTTAGCACCTAGTTGTCTGAGAACTAGGTGTAGACTAGTGCTTGTTGTATAGCAAGTCATTAGATGTCGTACTTTCCTTGTAGTGTAGCGATATGGGACGTTACACTATTTGGAAATGACGTGCATCAAGGGAAGAGAAACCCTAGACATATTTCGCTCACTGTCTAGAGTAGTTACTCTAGTCTACACCATGTTCTCACCCTTTTCATTATTTTTCATGACACTGGACTCTCTACTATGTGTGGGACACTCGTGTTCAGGATTTGGTTTTTGATTCCAAACAGATCGAACCTCGATGGTTTTCTCTGACGTTTGTTTTATCAGAGAAAAACTATATAATATTTTAATATATATATGTATTACAAAAATGTGTCCCCAGAAATGTACGAGTAGGAGGTGGCCATGTAACCTAAATGAAAGTGAAGACATCAGTCTAGAAGAGAGAGTAGTTCTAGATTAGATGTCTAGAGCCTTGTTGGAATATATGTGATAGATGGAATAGATGGAATAAGTTTTGATGATGATGTAAGTCTTGTATAGATGACGCAAGATGGTTATGATGATATATGTTTGTTTTTGAGGACTTAAGTCCAGATTTGAGGTTTTGAGATAAGCTTTGATGGTACAAGTATGCATTCTTTTATGAGATAAGATATGCTAAGTTAAGATAAGGTTGTGAGTCAGCATGGGCCTTAATCTCTTTTACAAAGGAGGACCTCTAGTGTTAGGACCAGTTTTGGGGTTAGCTCAAAAGAAAGCGAGACCCACAGGGAGAAGGTCAGAGAACCTAGTCTCCATGATATGAGAATTTTGAGAATATGTGATATGGTATGTCCTAAACTAGACTACTCCTGAGTGATTGAGTTGAGTTGCTTTATGTATGATTCCTATAGTCTTGTTGAACCCTAGATGTCCTTGCGAGGACCAAACCCTAGAGACAGAGAGAGGCTGGTTATGTGTGCATATGTGAATAAGAATATGAGAACCTACCATATGGGTGAGGGAGAGAGCCCAAGACCCTGAAGGAGGTATCTATGCTATTTTCAGTGAAGCCTCATGCTCGGGTTGGTGGTTTCTCATATAGGAATCTAGTGGTGTATATAAGAGAGAGAGCTTTGGGTAAGATGTATCATGGGTAGAGACCTATGAAGAAGATGTTGTAGCATGTTTTGGTTTGTGCTTATGTGGCTAGATCTTGTGAAGTTAATCACTAGTGCCAATGAGGTATACCTGATAACCCTAGACTAAGAGAGGAAAGATAAAAGTATATGCATATGAGATACTCATAGAAATGAGTGAGCTCAGAGAGTCTGAGCATGGCACTACTCTCATGATATGGGTCAGGATAACCTCAGTTGGACTAGATAAAGTTTTGATATATGTTTGATAAGCCACTTATATAAGTTTGTTTAGCACAACCATGACATAAAATATGTAAGGATGTTATCTAATCTTGAGATTTGACATATGGATATGAGATGATGGAAACCTAGAAACAGTTTAATACATATCGATGCATGAATGGTTAACCATATACATTAATAATGATGATAATGTGAATAGTCAGCTTATGTTATGATGAATCTCTAATAAAGTTTTCAACTAATATGAGAAAGCACAACGAGATGACACTAATGATGCATGTGCATGAATAATGATCATGTAATATAGTTGGTTAATGTTGCTATGAAATCAATAGTAAATGTTGAAATATATTATGAGCAATGAAATAAGATCATATGAATGAAACATGTTATAAGAGGTGTTAATCTTAGTGCTTGATAAAGAGGTAAAATATAGTTTGGCAACTAGCACAACATAATGTTGATGACGTCTTGACATAATCAGTTAACTTTAGTTAACTCCCTTGGAATGTGATAGTATGATGTTGAATATTAATGCATGGGTAAATATAAGGATACAACCCTAGCATATGAGATATATAATGACATAACCTAATCTTCTAAACCCTTGTTTGAGCCTTCTATGAAGGGGGTGTTTCACCCTGGATGCTTTAGACCCTCCTAATAGTGCTTTGGATACACGATTCTAGGTAACTTTTGCGGATATGTTACACATAGAATAGTGCCTACTTATGGATGAATACCTTTAGGTTTTTCGTTGGAGTACGAGAATGGCTTAATTTTGAGGAAAAAAATTCTTTTAAGATGTATATGATGTGATAAAGTAGATTTCTGGCTTAATTTCGGGGACGAAATATCTTTTAAGGTGTGTAGGATGTGTCGGAGTAGACTTTATAGTATTCATATACCTAATGACATAAGTGTATTCATGTTTTTAATAAAGGGTTCTAAGAGTTTTAATGAAGTTGAGTGTGCAAATGATATTGATATTATGTGTATGCCCCTAAGTACATATAATCTTTTCAAGATATAAATTGGTAGTCGGAAGTGGTATCTGGACATCCAACTTCAATAGAATATTGATAGAGTGGTGATGCATCTATGATTAAAATCCCATATCAATTTGATATACCTAGAAGGAGCTATTTAGGTTTGAGTTTGTTTAAATATTTGATTCATTGTAATGCTTTTAGAGGAAGATATAAGTCGTTTGTCCTAAGTTTCTAGGCACACATTCTAGGTCTTTGTTGTGAGTGTGTTGTCACAAATTGGTTAAGTGAAGGGTCCTTTTACAGCCCTGGGATGTAATCGAACGACTACAAGGCCTTCCTCTTTGCAGTCATTGAGGCGAACAGAGACACTATGTTTGCTCAGCCCCCATGTTGTGTTCGTGGTTTGACAAAGGAAGTGAAGTGGGCAGTTGGCCTCGCATCCACCCTGACCCTTAACGTGTGTGACTTTTAGTGCCTCCTAGATAGAGAACAATCTCACCCTCCCATATGTAAATCTCCTCCGCAATAAGGTGAAAACTAGGTTGATGCTTCCTTGGAAGACGGTGATGGCATGTAGTGCTTGACCATAGGCAAGTAGCACATTTCCTCACTCTTTTTCTAGCCATGGCGATGCATCTGAAGGAGGAGAAACTACTACTATCAGAGGCATCGAAGTGGAGGAGAGACCTGCGACCCGTTGTGCACTAGAGGCTAGAGCTATGCGACCGAGCTCTGACCCAGCCACGGTGGTGCTTGATCCAGCAGAGCACGACGGTGAAGATAGCACTCTTGCGTAAAGGGCTACACACGGCACCAATCCCCAAAGAAGAAGGAAGGGAAGTCTAGGTGGTGCCGAACTTGCAGCAGAACTCCCAAGCGGCAGAGGTTGTGTTACAAAAAGAGAGAGTCCCACTGGGGACTCTGGTGTAAGAGAAGCATCGAAGGATAGATCGACGGTCAGGCAGGAGCACACCGAGCAGGAGAGATGCCAGCCGAGCAGAGCGACGATGGCGGTAGCTTGCTCATGGGCTCACGCCCGACGGTGGTGCTCGCACTGAGCCCAGGGATCCGAGATGCCAAGAGTTTCCCAAAGAGTTTCCTAGATGATTCATCACATTGAATGCAACTTATCAGTTTGGATGTTCATACTTGAAAATCATAAAGTCACTATGATTATCACAATAATAGTATATGTGTGTATTCTCACACCTACATGCCACCCTAATGGATGATGAAAAAGGTCAAACCTAGGAGGGAAGACCAATGGGAACCACGAGTGGTGACCCCATACACCAAGCTCGGGATTGAGAAGGTGGCCTTTATAGAATGACTAATGGAAACTATGGGAGGTGACCCCAGGCACCAAGCTTGGGATTGAGAAGGTGGCCTTAAGTCATTGGCAAAAGAGAAACCCTAAGGAGGGTATGCCAGGGTTTGGGAAAAAGTGGTGGAGAATGTCACATTGAAAACGTAAATTGGTTTGTTAATTAACTTGATTGCGATATTTAGATTGTTAGCCATATTTGTGAAATTTTGGTTGTCCCCACATATCGGCATATTTCGATATGCTGTCCAACGTTTTGTTTGTCGGCATTTTAGGTGCAAGATTGAAAAGGACAAATAGTAAAGTGGCATATGTGGAATTAAATAAGAATTAAAGTACAAAGCAGGATTAGTTAGAATAGTATCTAGATGTGGATAGAAGTAGATATCCAAGTTTTTGAAAAAGGTATGCAAAGTTTTATTTTATACCAGTTTTCAGTTTAGTTCGGTAGAATTTCATAATTATTACTGATTTATTTTTATAAAAAACAGAGGTGTCTAGAAAAGGATCATGTCTGGGGGCTGGCAAGATTTCCTCTACACCGCTAGTTGAAATATGAGGACTCCCGGATTAGTGTGACTGCCTGGCCAATGTATTAGGATTTGACTCAAAATAAGATACCTTTAGGACTCTCTCAACTTTTTCATCCCTTCTCAACTCAAATATTGTTAAGGACCTTAAGGATTAGGGTTATCTCTCTCTTCCTTACTCTCTTGAGGTATGGGTAAAGTTGATAAGGTTTAAGGAATCCTCCACCAAATTAATGAAAACCATGTAAATAAGATGTCATGGACATAAGATTAATAGTTTAAGCATAAAATAAAGAATAGTTGCATGCTTAGGTCAGATGACATGTGATGTCATGCCCTCAGAAGAGACCTAATGCTAAACCTTCTTGTTAGGAGGATGAGTAGAGAGTTTGTCTTGGAGGTAGAGATCTCCACTATAAGTAGAGACCTGGCACATCCTCTGAGGATGATGCTAACCCTAACCCTAAGTGGTGTAAGAGAGAGAGAGATGACATGATGAGTTAGATGTCATGATAGACCAGGTGTGTGGACATGCTTTTGGATACCCAACCCTGGAGCGGAGGAGCTGCAACTAATTCATTTCCTTCTATGGGTGGGATTTGTTCTCTTGTAGGTGGATAAATAAAGAAGGAGGACAGTCCACCTTCATCATCATCAAATGTTCCTTCGTCAGTCTAAAGTGCATTTGTGGTTGGTGCGACAGAAGCTGGGGTAGGCTCTTCAATAATCTTCTTCTCACATGGCCCTATTTACAATTGTTATTTACGATAATTTCTTTAACAAACTCTTCTATGAGTTGGTTTGCCATTGATGGTGGCTCAATCACTACTTTGTTGAGTTCTACTAATGTGGCTTCCATTTTACCATCATATACAACATCGTTGAGCACATTCAAGATGTCTTCCTGCAGGAGGTAGTCATCAATGTTCAAATTGGCATCTATACCTTCAAGGAACTTGGTGGATATTGTTGTGTCAAGAGAGGATGATATCTTTGCTCCTGCTTCCTCCTCGCCAATTGTAGTTCCGGTAGGTTTTTTTATGATATTTTCTTCAATCTCAATGGGTTGAACATTTAAGTCATGCCCCTGCATGGTGTTGTTGTTGTTGTGGAGTCCTTTGGCTTCTTCTAGATCCTCTTGGGATCGTTGTTCCTTCTCCTTGGAAACACCCTATGGATGATCTCTAGGCACATTAGCGCTTTCTTCCTTATTTGATGGTGGCACACCTACTGCTTCATCATCGTGATCGTTGGGGCTGGAAGGGCTTGAGGAAGCGTGACATGGGGAGGGGATGGTCATACGCCTTTACCTCTTTCTGGCTCACCACTCTTCTAGTTTCTGACATTGAACTTCCATCTTCTTCCACTCCTCCTCTATATGTTCACATTGTTTTTGAAGACCTTGCATTTCCTCTTTATAACCCTTGGATATCATTTCCTCTTCATCGCGTATTGTCTCCCTTTCTTTTCAAAAATCAGCCATATCTTCTTTTATCCCTTTGATGTCTTCTATGAATTTCATGCATGAAATTAGGGAGAGGCATCATTATTTCATCTAAGACTTGTACCTGCATGGTTAGAACATGTAGGATAGAATTTATATGCAAAATAGCTTCAGAAAAGTTTTGCACTTGCACCCACATTGCATTGAATTGATGTCCTAAAATAGGTCTGAATGTCGACGTTTGTTGTTGTTCTATTGTCGACATAGTTGTTGTTGGTTTAGGGATGCTTGATGGTTGCCTCTCTGGCATCTACTATATATGTTATTTGTTTTGCGCTGTTTGTGGATCGTTCAACTTCTGACACTTTAGGCTGCTCTAGGTTGATTGTAGGGGTCGACTAGGCTTGATCAACTTCTATGACATTTTCTGGCGCAACCGCAGGGGCACTTATCTTGTTAGTCGTATCAATTATATGTGCCTCTAATATTTTTGTTTTAATAGGAGGATAGGGAGGTGCACTTAAGAACCCTTTGTTATTTTGGCATGGCTAGTCTTCCAAGGATGGATGCTTTAAGACTTCTATATTTCTTTGATGGCCTTGAGGAGGTTGAATTTCTGATCCTACAGTCTTATGTTTTTAGATTGCCAGTTTCTTTCTCTTATCTGGCTTTAGTTACTCTCCTTCTAGATCTGGTTGTGGTCCATGTCCGATGTTGTCCGGTGATGGTGGGTCTGCAACCCTTTTGATTTGCACTCGAGTGCATCTTGTTTATTTCCTCCTTGGTAGGTCTTATCTTGTGGGCATCATAATATTCCATTTCTAGTAGGGGCAGTAGGAGTTTGGAGAAGCATTGTTTATAGAATAATTTGTTGCCCTTTTGTTCTAGAATACCAGTGTTTAACAAGGACTTGATGTCTATCTTAGAATGTCCCTTGGTGGACTTATTTCTCTACATTTTCTCAATGCCTAAGAAATGATATGCAATGAGCATTATGTGGCTTCCCATGTGGAATCGTTTAGTACACTTTGCCTCTGATCCTATGGAAGCTAACAATCTATCTATCATAAGTCTTCTAGTGTGCACTAGTTTTGTATTCGTCATAGACCATATTAGGAAAAGGCCTCCCTTAGACACCCCTCAGTTGTAGATCTTATGAAGATTGTATTTGTTGTTATCTTTTGCATTATCCTCATAAAGTTGGAAGTGATGAGTGTTGCTTTGGAGTTCTTCAAACTATGTTCAAGTTCTTCTGTGTGCTTCTCCCACATCCTTTGGCTGATGTATCCCATTGTTTCTTTTTCACCAGGTGCAGCTGAGCAGAGCTGAGCTTCTTCTATATTTTTGGTGAATATGGTGTTCAGAATAGCCTTAGTGATCATGTGATCTCTTCCTCATCTCCTCACCTCCATCTTGAACTCCCCTCTAGTTTCCTTGAGTACAATATAACTGAATGAATATTTATCAAGTGATGACATGAATTCTATGGTAAGCTCTATCAGTGATGGGACCTTAGTCATACACAAAGTGCGCAAGTTTGCTCCATCTAGAAATTTAATGACTCTATCGTAGATCCCCATCTTCTTAAAGTCCTCGACGTCCAAGTACCTTGTTGTCTTAAAACTTTTGCTCTTCATGATCAGGTCGAAGTGCGACTAGTGCACCTGGTTTCTTGGTGTGAATGTCACCAATGTTTTTGTTGGCATTACCTGTTGTTCCTTCCTTGCCATACCAGAGTCATCCTCTTATCCTTGGTCCTTTGAGTCCGCTTTCACTGCCAAATTTCTCTTTTTGATTTCCTTAGCATATTTGACTTGCATTTTGCTTTTGCCCTTTGCTTTGGGTTCTTCCTCAGATGGCATGTATTCAGAGGTCTCTATCTCTATATTCCCTTGGGACTTCTCATATTCCTCTAGTGTCCTATGGTCTTAAATATATTCATACTTCTTCTTCATCATCTCTGGGTGTAATTTCTTTTCTGGAGACAAGTCGGGTGGTTGTTCAGTGCCTTGGTAAGTTGTTTGAGGGCCTTTTCTACCCCTTTTAGAGAGTTTGCCTTCTTGGTCAAAGTGTTAGTCGTGGAAGTCAACATTATGCAATTTTTAGTAGTATGGGGTTATTAGTTATTTCAATAGTCAATATTGTACATGATAGTAATAATTATTTAGTTATACAATTGTTACTATTCCTAGATAATTGGTCAAGATAGAAATCGAGACATGCAACTTTTGTGACTATGACATCATGACATGTGAGTGTTGTGACTGCAAAAAACATCACGATCGAGACATGTTAGAAAATAAAGAAAATAACATGGGTATGTCGCAACTGAGATGGTTGTCGTGACCTAAATGATCGGAACAACTATCACGATCACGACGCACGTGAAATTGAAATTTTAGTTCTTGACTCAGTGGAAAATCTAAAGTGTCATGACCATGAACGTGTGTCATGACCATGAACACGTGTTGTGACCATAGCACATACACAGAGTCTAAGAGAAAAGAGGTGAACCAAATGATGGATTAGTTGAAGAGATGGAGGGGATGTGAAAGAGAGAAGGGGTGAAGGTGTGTGATCGTTGGGGTTGAAACCATAGTGATCAAAACTGAGACAAAGCTAGAATGTCATGATCACGATGAGTGTTGTGACCTTGATGTAGCCCGTCTAAAAGGTGTGTCATGACTGCGTCGAGCATCGCGATCGTGAAGAATTCCGTAGTTGTAACATCCCTAACCTGGGTTATGCCTTAACCTAGGTGTTTTGTTTAAGAAAGATAATTATATGCTTGATTTTATCTTTTGAAAAGTAATTAAGGCTCAAGAGGAACTTATGTTTCAATTTTAGTCCTTTTTGAACAATGTTGGAATAATGTTTTGTCTATTTTGGACTAAAGTGCAAATTACCCAAGTTGAGGGGTAAAATTGCAAATGTTACATGATAAGATGTTCCTCAAGTGTTGAAGAATCACAAGGATGAAAATGATGTAGTAGTATGGCTTGTGGTAGCCTGAGTACCAAGAAAGAGCTGATAAAGCAATGTTGTACATAAAAACCTAGTTTTGGTGTAATGTGCAATTTACCCAAATCTTAGGGTTCAATATGAAAATTATCACTTCAAAGTAGTCCCTAATGTTTCTTGGCATCACGTGGAGCAAAGAAAATGAGAGGGGTGTCTCATTTGTATCTCTTTGGAGGAGAGAGAATCTTGATATTAAAATAATCAAGATTTAAGCATAATTGGAACTTTACTTCAATTTAATGCAAAAATAATTATATTAATTTAAGTCCCCTTCAACAAAAAGGTGAGGGATGAGTTTTCAAGAGAATGGATGACCACCACGAAAATATCTAAATGAAGTGGATAACTCACTCACCTTATTATAAGAAAAAGAAATATCCACTCACATATGGATATTATTATAATATGATATAAGGTGCTTAATTTGCTTTTCTTTAAATCATGGATAATTGAGAGGAATAAGAGGAAAATAAGATAGCCTCGTAACCAAGGAAGGGAATGGGGAAAGTGGCAAGGAAATGGAGGAGATAATCCCTACTTTCTCTCTCCTAAAATGAATTTTTTATAAAATGCATATATGCCCCTTTATCCATGAGTTGAAAGGGTAATTTCGAAACCCCTTTCACTTCTTTCTTGCAAAAACGATCAAGGGAGCTTGGAGAAACAAGAGGACGACCCCAACCTGTTGGTAAGCTTCTTGACCTTCTTTCACCATGATTTCATGGTGGAAATCGAAAATAAATGATGGATTTCTTCTTTTCTCCATGCAATCTTCTATCCTAGCCACTTTTTTTCATTGAAAAGCTTGAGGACGAGCTTGGGATAGTTGAGAAAGCTTCTTCCACCATTAAGTACGTGGAGATTGGAGCTTTGAATCTCAATTGGAGGTGGGTTTTATAACTTGAACCCTTAATACTGTTATTGCATTCAATGCCTTATCAAATTGTTGATCCATTCTTATTCTCGAAAAATTGTTTGGTTGATTGATGCAATCACCATGGAAATCACAGAAATTTTCGTGGGTTTAGAGCTTGATGATGATGAAATCATCATAACCACACACCTCCACAAAAATCTATTGCAAACGGTTTCAACAAAATGGTCCAAACGGTTTCCCCAAACCGTTTGGAGACCAAACGATTTGCAAACAATTTGAAGGTTTGGATTCCAAACCGTTTAGGTGAGTTGACCATTTGTATCGGTTGACCGTTTGAGGTCAGGACTCTAGTACATGTTGGATGAAGATCTAATGGCTCCAATTGATTAAATCAATGTATGGACAATCATCCAAGTAGAAACCCTAATCGGGTTAAGTGTTGAATTTACAAGTGATTGATTTAATTCTTTGGGTTGATTAACTCAAACGGTCTCAAGACCATTTGGAGGTCTCCCAAATGGTCTCAAGACCGTTTGGAGGTCAACCAAGACCGTTTGGAGGATTAGGGTTGAGTATGGTTGAGTAATTGAAGGACCAGAGAAGGAAAGAATTTCATTACATCTAAAATTGATAAAGTAGTTTACAATGATAAATTCCTTGATATTGTTTCTAATTTTCATAGGAAAGTTGATAAACATGTACATGCGGAAATATGGTTATTAAACTAATGGTTATAACATATAATGTCTAGTAAAGATTCCTAGACCTTTTGTTTGAAACTATTGATTTCTTGATTTATGATTTAATAATGCTCTGTTGATGAGGATTAACCATGTTGCCTGTAGTTTATAGACATTTATCATATATAAGAATGACAACACAAGTATTTTTTGGCCTAGAAACCCATCCAAGATTGACTCATTAGGAGTAAATCTTGGATAGTCCCCGGTTTGGGACTGTTCTTGAACACCTAATCTCACTTAGGATGTAAGTGTATAATGTGTATTGGTTTTTGAGAAAATTTCGGTAGCATTTCCCCGTTTGTTCTCTAAGTATATATGTACTTAGAGAACAGCGGGGAAATGCTGCCAAAATTTTCTTGAAAACCCAATACACATTATACACTTACTAGTGAGATTAGGTGTTCAAGGATGGGATAGGTGGTACATATTTATTATATATAAGAATGACATCAAATGTGTTTGTTGGCCTAGAAACCCATCCAAGATTGACTCATTAGGAGTAAATCTTGGATAGTCCTCGATTTGGGACTATTCTTGAACACCTAATCTCACTTAGGATGTAAGTGTATAATGTGTATTGGGTTTTCGAGAAAATTTTAGTAGCATTTCCCCGTTTGTTCTCTAAGTATATATGTACTTAGAGAACAGCGGGGAAATGCTGCCGAAATTTTCTTGAAAACCCAATACACATTATACACTTACTAGTGAGATTAGGTGTTCAAGGATGGGATAGGTGGTACACATTTATTATATATAAGAATGACATCACATTATACACTTAGGTAGGATGTAAGTGTATACCCTAATCTTTTCCTAATATATACTTGTTTCCTAATATATACTTGTTTTCTCTGATCATAGAATGGATAGATCATGGATGTCCATTCGTAATCGTTGCACCGCAGAGTTTATATCTGGTCTTGATCAGTTTATTAGATTTGCCGAGGAACATAGGAAAAAACCTACAGATAGGTTCTACTATCCATGTAGGCATTGCGGTAACAACTTGAAAGTCAACATTGGTGAGGAAATCAAAAGTCATGTCATGTGCAACGGGATTGTACAAGGCTATACAGAATGGCACTGGCATGGAGAGATTTCAAAATCGAAACCAGTAGATGTCGATAGCAGTGCTTGGGTGGAAGAAGAAATTGCCTCTGATGACATAAATGTGAACGAACCAGTTCCAGCAGACATCGTTGATGCGATGCTGGATAGTTGTAGGGTAGAGCACACCGATCCACCTCCTATCTTTAGAAACATTGTGCATGATGCTGAGATACCGTTATACACAGGATGTGCTAAGTTTATGAATCTTAGCACTGTGTTGAGATTGTATAAGTTGAAAGCTAACAATAGATGGAGCGACAAAAGCTTCACTTCATTGTTGACTTTGTTGAAAGAAATGCTTCCTGAAGGAAACGAGCTGCCCAATCTCAACATACCAGGTAAAGAAAATGTTGTGCCCAATGGGAATGGAGGCCAAGAAGATACACGCATGCCCGAATGATTGTGTATTATTTCAAAAGGACTATGTAGATTTGAAAGATTGTCCAAAATGTGGTGCGTCACGGTATAAATTGACGACTTCGGGGGAGTCCAAAACTGGTTCTCCTGCCAAGGTGTTGTGGTATCTACCTATAATATCACAGTTTCAACGCTTGTTTGCAAATCCGAAAGATGCGAAGAATTTGAGGTGGCATGCAGATGTTAAGAAAAATAATGATGGGATCCTGCGACATGCGTCTGATTCCCCACAGTGGAAGAAGATTGATCTATTGTACCCCAAATTTGGTGAAGAAGATAGGAATCTAAGACTTGGGCTTTGTACAGATGGGATGAATCCGTATGGGACATTGAGAAGCCAACATAGCACTTGGCCAGTCATGCTTGTTATATACAATCTTCCTCCCTGGATGTGTATGAAAAATAAGTACGTTATGTTGTCATTGTTGATATCGGGCCCTAAACAACCCGGAAATGATATCGATGTTTATCTTGAACCTTTGATTGATGACTTAAAGAAACTTTGGGCTGAAGGTGTGATGACCTATGATGCTTCAGCAAGAGAGACATTTCGTTTGCACGCTATGTTGTTTTGCACTATTAATGACTTTCCAGCATATGGGAATTTGTCTGGATATAGTGTCAAAGGAGCTAAAGCGTGTCTTATATGTGAAGAAAACACTGATTCAATAAGACTAAAACATGGCGGCAAGACTGTATATCTTGGTCATCGAAGGTTTCTTTCAAAATTCCATCTGTATCGTAGGAAGCGCAAAGCATTCAATGGATGGAATGATGAACGGGGTGCACCTAAACCTATACCAGGGGATGTTGTTTATGAAAGAGTAAAATACATTGTCAATGGATTTGGTAAGAAATCACAATGTAGTATGGCCACACGGAGTGACAATTCTTCATTCAAGAAGAAGTCAATATTTTGGGATCTTCCTTATTGGAGTTCTTTGACAGTCAGGCATTGTATCGATGTAATGCACGTTGAGAAAAATGTCTGTGATAGCATCATTGGTACTCTGTTAAATATACCAGGTAAGACTAAAGATGGGATAAAATCCAGACTGGACCTACGTCAAATGGGAATAAGGTCAGAATTAACAGAATTACATGAAATGGGTAGTAAAAGAACATACTTACCTCCCGCTTGTTACACGTTGTCTAGAAAGGAGAAGAAAACTTTTTGTGAATGCTTGGTAAATGTTAAGGTGCCACATGGTTACTCATCCAACAACCGTAGATTGGTATCAATGAAAGATCTGAAGTTGATAGGTTTTAAATCTCATGATTGTCACACTCTAATGCAACAAATATTGCCCGTGGCAATTCGATCTATATTGCCGAAGCATGTAAGGTTTGCAATTACCAGACTTTGTTTCTTTTTCAACAGTCTATGCAACAAAGTTATTGACCCTGATACTCTCGATAATTTGCAAAGAGAAGTGGTTGTTACCCTATGTCAGCTTGAGATCTATTTCCCTCCTTCGTTCTTTGATATCATGGTACATCTTGTTGTCCACTTGACTAGGGAAGTGAAAATGTTGGGACCAGTTTTCTTGCATTGGATGTATCCCTTTGAACGATACATGAGCGTTTTTAAAGGTGATGTTCGAAACCGTTATCGGCCTGAAGGGAGTATTATTGAAGGTTATGTGGTGAGAGAGGTTATGGATTTTTGCAATGACTTTCTCAGTGGTAATGACACTCCTGATAATGACAAGAATATTGAGGAGGGCAAAGGAATTTTGGGATCACGGGTGAAAGTAATCAGCCGTGAGCAGTTGGAACAAGCTCACTTGTATATTTTACACAATATGGACGAAGTGAGTGTTTATATCGAGGAACATACCAATTTCATAAAGAGACAAATCCTCGAGCAAGTTCAATGTGGCTTGCTAGAGAGCATAATAAGACTTTTACTAAGTGGTTTGAAGATAAAGTCTTACATCAACTATCTCAAACACCAAATGATATTACAGAAACTATCAAATGCCTCGCCTTTAAACCAAAACCGAATGTTATGTCTTATGAAGGGTTTGACATTAATGGATTCACATATTACACAAAGCGCCAAGATGATAAGAGTGTCGTCCAAAATAGTGGGGTCACTCTTCAAGCGTCGACTATGTACTTTGCAAGTGCAAAGGATAAGTGTCCACGTGAAGGTAAAATGTCATATTACGGTGTCATTGAGGACATTTGGGAGTTTGACTACATAGATTTCAAAATTCCGCTCTTTAAATGTAATTGGGTTGATAACACCAAAGGAGTTATAGTGGATGAATTGGGTTTCACTTTGGTGAACTTTGAAAAGATTGGCGAGAAGGGTGAACCATTCATATTGGCATCACAGGCGAAACAAATATTCTATATCGATGATCCTGCGAATGATAAATGGTCGGTTGTTCTTCATGGTAAAAGACAATTCATTGAAGATCCTATAGATGAAGAAGAGTACTATGATAAGTATGATGACTCCAGTCCATTCTCAGTTGGGTTGCCAACTCCACAAAATATTGAAGCTAATGATGACTTATATGTGCGCGGAGATCACAATGAAGGATTGTTAATTGATAAAAGATCACAATTTTAGAGACATGTATGTTTATACAAATGCTAAATTATTGCCTTTTTCTAGTTAATACAAATGCTAAATGTTTGCCTTTTTCTAGTTAATACAAATGCTAAATCTTTGCCTTTTTAATGACATTTTCAGATGGCTGACCATGATGAGCATGATGTCCATGATGAGCATGAAGTCCATGATGAGCATGCTGTCCATGATGAGCATGGCAAGGATACCAATGTAAGTTCTAAAAACATATCTTGTATTTCTATAAAATTCATTATCTTCTAGTTATGTCATATATCCTATATTTCTATATTGGGCTAATTCCGTGTGTTTATTTTTGTCAAAATTTAGGTTGATGATGCACATGTACCCACTGAAGGACTGGAGCAACTTGATGCGCAGCACCAAACACTTAACAAGAAAAGGGGCATCACTCTGTTGAAGAAGTTAATAGCGCTAAGTGGCAGTGGATCCAAATTGGTTGTGGAGTTTGATAATGGAGGAAATGCAATTGGAGTGAACCGCAATAATTTTGTAAACTATCTTGGGTGTACCACTCGGAGCCATTGTGGTGTTAAGTATGATAATTGGCATAAAGTTCCTCAGGGGAAAAAAGACTTGATATGGAAGGATTTATGCGTGAGTTATTATTATTTGCAATTCTATTTTGTAGATTACAAATTCTATTATTTGCAATTCTATTTTGGATACTAGTTAATAACATTTCTATTTTACAGAATCTATTTGCATTGGATGAGAAGTTGCATCGTGAAAGTGTGATGCAACGCGCTGGAAAGATGCTTAGGAATTATAGGACAAATCTGAACAGAGAATACATAAAAGAGGGTGATAAGAAGAAGAAGTCAGCCCTTGAACAATGGAACTTCTTGGACAAAGAAGATTGGGACAATTTTGTTGCTTCAAGAAAATCTGAAGAATTCAAGGTATTAGGCGTCACTCCCAATTTAATTAATATACATTGTATTCACCTATTCAAGATTAACATTTAGTGCTACTAACTAAATCATTAATGTGCATACTAACTAGGCCCTCAGTGACGCACAAAAAGTAAGGCGTGCACTGAATGTGCATGACCACACTATGGGTCCAAAAGGCTATGCAAGCGTTCGCCAAAGACTACAGGCGGAGTCTGCGGCTACTCAGGAGTCTGCTGCTACTGAGGAGTCTTCCACACCCATGCCTCGCCATGATATCTGGATAGCTGGGAGGCAAAATAAGAAGGGTGAAATAAAGAAGCCCGTAACTGCTGAGGCGGCTGCGAAAATGGTAAAATGCAACTCTTAGAGCAATCGTTTGAATATTGATTATTTGTTAACTTACCAATTTCTGTTGATGGTGATTAGCGGGAGTTGCACGAGCAGAGGAAACAAGGCACGTTCATCCCTCAGGGCACACAGGATGAATTGACAGTTGCTCTGGGTAACCCAGAGCATCCTGGACGTGTTAGGGGTGCAGGCGCTGGTGTGGGCATCAAAGCATTCTTTGGGCCATCCCAGCGCAAACCAGAGCGGGACTTTTACAAGAAGAGGTAACCTATACTTTGTTTAGAATGTTGCTGCAAAAGGAAATTCAATAATAAGAAGCTAATGTTTCTTTTATCCATGTATAGGAGAATAAGAGAGTCGAGGATATAGTTGCTAAGAAGGTCAACGATGTAGTTGCTGAGAAGGTCAAGGAAGAATTGTTGCGGTGGCAGGCATCTTAGGCTTCCAATCAGCCTATGGCGACCCACTCTTCTCCTGATGTACAGACTACAAGTAATCTTGTAGACCCACCACCTAACACGTCTGCTGTAAGTATTGTTTATGAAATTGTAGTTAGTCTTTTCAAGTTGTTATGTTTTCAAGATGATATGTATATATGTATAATATTCTTTACGTAAATTTGTAGGCATTGAAGCCATACCGCTTAAGAATGCAAGACTACATTGTTGCAGAGGCGCAAGCTTACCCGTCCCTTCCTGGGGCAATGTTTCACGGGACTCCAATGCCACAGGGCTACGTTCGTGTGAGCCCGATACGTGTGTTACCCGATTGGAGAGAAGCTACATTGCCATATCCCCACCCGGATATTGATACACTTGCTGATGCCGAAGTTGGGGTGATATTGTGGCCCAAAGCAGATGTCGTCTACACTACTGAAATTGTAAGATAAATTTACATTACTTTAAATTGTTAATGTGTATATATGAGGTCAACTGATCTGAAATTATATATACAGGTTAAAAAGAAGACAACCGGAGCACCTAGGCCTCCACCTCTACTTCCCGCATTACCAAGTTGGGTTCCAACTGACCTAACATACCCGTTAGGTCCTGCTTGTAGGGGAATGGCATGTTGGCTGCGGGCACATAATATACATTGCCCTATAATTGTTTCTTTAGATGCAGATTATGCAGGACAATCATATGATAGCTCTTTATTTATACAAGATATTATTGAGCTATTTATGTATGAGTGGTTGAATACATCAATGATAGAGACATGGATAAGGTGAGATCTTATTTATACATCCATATACCTTGTGTAAGATCCGGTGAGCTGGTTTCTTATATATTAATGCATATGTAATACATGTTTTACAGCTACTTAGTCGAAGATCATTGCAAACAATTTGCATTTGATCATGTGGGATTTTTTATTCCTTCATTGATTAGTTTGGTAGCTAAAGACCCTGATAATGTTCAACAATACTGTATAGATGCTTTTACAATTTTTGGTCAGCAAAAGAAGACGATAATAATAGCTCCATTCAATGTCAAGTAAGTTTACTTTATTTATAATTTGGACTTAAGAAAATTCCATTTTTATTGTGCATTTTGAGTTATTAATTGTTAACTTTTTACCTCTAGCGGTAGACATTGGGAGTTACTAGTTATTGTCCCCAAGACGTTCACTGTTTATTATCTAGATCCCACGGGAAGTACATTAAACACTAAAATTGGACACGTAATGAGAATGCCATTATTCTGGTGAGAAATATTTCATTTTTGTATCTGTTAACATCTGTTATTACATTACTATTTACTTATGCAATTTACTGTGTTATATTAATATGTAGGGGTTTAGATGCATTCAAAAAAGCTGGAGGAACGGTCCCAAGGAAAAAGAACCAGCCAATAAATTGGCAGAATGTACAAGTAAGTTCTCGACTCCAATGTATATATTATTGATGTGAATTGTGCTTAGTTGTATTATTTTGTATGTTTCAATTTATAGTGTGCTACACAAGACAATGGTTGGGCATGCGCATACTATGTGATGCGATTTATGCAGATGATTATCCGACATGCCGCATTGGACATCGATACCATACATGAGGTATTATATATAGTCTCATTAGTTAGTATGAAATATATCAATCTTATTTTTATATTATTACTTATATATATACATCATTCTCTTTGCAGGTGTTTAAAACTGAAAACACTACAGGTAAAATGCTTAAAAAATATACATGCTCCATATACGATGGAAAAATTAAATGAAATAAGAGAAGAATGGGAAAAAGCCATACAAGCAGTGGCAAATGTAAGATATAATTGGGATGTTGATAGCGATAATGAATGATACTTTGTAAATGAATATTTCTGAATGTTAATACATGTATTTGAATGTTTCTATATGTGTGAATGTGAGAATTGAATTGATGTCCGAATGTATCTACTTGTGTGAATTATTTTTTGTGAATTTTGCAGGTTTGTGGCCTGTTTGTAGGCTGATATCAATGGATGTCGTAAACCTGCAGTTCAGAAAACTGAACTGCAGGTTCTCATCCTGCTGACCAGCCACAGCAGGCCTACAAACTGATATGAAAAAAAAAATAGATATAGGCGTCGGTTATTTACAGAAAACAATCAGCAAAGACCTACAACGTCGGTTATTTGATAAAAACCGACACCTAATAGTACAAACAACCCGACTGTGCAGGATAGCACGGCCGTGGTGGAAAAGGCGTCGGTTATTCATATAAAACCGACGCCTATAGTACTAAACACGGCCGTGCAGGGAAGCACGGCCGTGTCGTCTTGAAGTATAGGCGTCGGTCTTTTAGTAGATAACCGATGCAGAATGTGTCCTAGATGACGCCATTTTCTATGGCGCGAACCCTTTTGGCATCGGTTATCTACTAAAAGACCAATGCCTATATGTTAAATAGGCGTCGGTTAAAAAACCGACGCCGAAGTGTTCGACCTTTAGCGGCGCCCACATAGGCGTCGCTCAGAAACCGACGCCAAAGGGGGTTAAACAACTGACGCCAAAGGCTGTTTCTGTAGTAGTGTTTGCAAGGAAGGCAGTAGAGAAGACTAGGGGTGTCATCCCCTACCAAAGGAAGCCAAGAAACATCCACCCCCAGTTGACGTAGGTGGAATTGGATGCCACGGTGGAGTCTATTGCTGAAGAAGCCTCCGTACAGCCACAGCGGGGGGCACCATCTTCGTCACAGCCACCGCCGTCTACCTGCCGACACTCCGTCTCTTCCGAGAGACCCTCAGCCTCAGCTGCGCGGCCGTCAGTTTCATCCGCATGGCCATCCGTCTCCTCCACGGCACAACCACATCCTGAGCCGCAGCCACGACTATGACCACGTCGACGACTCATGCTAGCTGATGAAGATGATACTGATGTGCCTGAGGTTGAGTAGCAACCAAGCCCGCCACATCCAGAGGTTACTACAGACAGGGCAAAGGAGCCCAAGCACCCTGGATTCCCGACACACAGAGTGTTAGCTACTCGATATGCATGCCAAGCGTCAACGGAGATGATGGGGTTCTTTGTCTTTTTTCAAGAATTGATGGAAAAATTGGGGCCTTATGAAATATTGACACTGCAGCAGGAGACATACATTGAGCTGACGCAGCAGTTCCTTGCCACACTAGAGAAAGCAACCAATGATGGCAAGAATGCAATTAAGGTAACAATTAGGGACAAGAGGTGGAAGATAACCTCAGAGATGTTAAATCAGATTTTTGCCCCAAGTGGAGAGATGGATTCCCTCCTAGATGGAGGGAGGACAGAAAATGACTCTAGTTCTACGTATCAAGCCATGTGGAAGTGTTTCACCGGCCAAAGTACATTTATAGCAGGGAAATCAAAGAAAAGTGGTATTCATAGCCCATTTCTCCGCTATGTTCAGAAGGTGTTGGCAAACACCATCTTTGGCAGGTATGAAAATCAAGGCAGCTGCACCAACAAAGATCTTTTTGTGCTTGGTTGGATGGCAAAGGAGAGACATGTGAACCTGGGGGTGTTATTGATTGATCACATGAGGACAATCCCATCCAAGAGCACAAATCCATTTGTAATGGGAGGGATTGTAACATCTATTGCCACTGCCTTGGGGCATGACATGACAGGATATACAAAGGTAGAGGGTAGCAAGTTGGTTGATTTGCACTACTTGGCCCGCTCATCCATGATTACAGTTATGGATCAGAAGATCATGTACCAAATCAACCCACCCTACCCAGGAGTCACATTGGAGTTGCCTTACCATACTCCTCCCCTCATGGCACAGTTTGGACCATCGCCAGATTTTCTGGAAAAGTTGAGGAGGTACGAGGAGGAGAACCCCAAAGGAGAGGAAATCCGTGAGGTGAGGTTTGTAGGGAGTCCAGGAGAGCCTTCACAGGCGGCAGAGCAGAGGCGGACGGCAGAGGAGAGAGCGGTAAGACGGGTGAGGCTAAGAGAAGAAAGAATGGGAGCGTCAGAGCCACAGCAGCCTTCAGTGAATGCATATGATATGGGTACCATCCATGCACAATTGGAGAGCATTCAGGTGACGCAGGACAGAATTCTATAGGCACAAGAGGGCTTTCAGAGGACACAGGATGCC
Organism: Alisma plantago-aquatica; assembly: GCA_963693085.1. Classification (NCBI taxonomy): domain Eukaryota; kingdom Viridiplantae; phylum Streptophyta; class Magnoliopsida; order Alismatales; family Alismataceae; genus Alisma; species Alisma plantago-aquatica. The sequence goes on along the minus strand of OY856413.1, from coordinate 184,487,228 downwards.
ATGTGGTTGGACCACCAGCATATGCATTACCAGGTCAACCACCTTTATCAGTTTCACAATGCCCAGGCCCAGAGGAACCCACAGTGGGGTGAAGACTGGTGGAGTTCTTTATAAGCTTTTTAGGACAGCTATCCGCCTCCACAGTCAGACTACTGGGGCACCTACTACAGACAGGGAGGAACACCTCCACCACCTCTACAGTGATCATCTACCCTATCACCCTAGACTTTAGTGTCATGCTGAGGATAGCATGGTTCAAAAGTTTGGGGTGGTAGGGCGGTATGCCCTTATTCTTCTTTCACTCATTTTTGCATCTCACCTGCTATTTTACTTTTGTTTGTTGTTTTTCATTTCTTTTTCTTGTCCTGCTTTCTAGTCTAGAATTTTACTGAATTTTACTGCTTTGCATACGTGCATTCCATGTAGTTTACCTTATTGTCATTTTTTTGCGTAATTTTCAAAAATTTTGCTCTTTTGCCATGCATTGCATATCATGTAGATTTTTGGTACTTTTTGCATGTTTTAGTTAGGATTTGCTTGTTTACTGCTTTAAGTTCAATAATATAGGCTTAGATGTGATTGAAGGCAACTTGGCACCATTTTGGCCAATTTTGCCCAAATTTGGAACTTCTTGTCTAAAAATTGTGTTTTGACCCAATCTCTACTGTTTTGAATTAAAATGTTGACCTTTGACAAATGCAAGTGAATCACCATTGTTTGTTGCTAAGTGGTATCAATGTTTGACTTCTTACATGTGCATCACCTCTCTTAGGATTGTGATTGAATTGTGAAATTGAGCAAGCTTTGAACGCTTAGTGTTTGTGGAATTACTTGTTTGATATATCAATTTCATTTTGTTCATTCATGTGGTGTGATATCTTGGATGAAGTGTTGGATTAATTCTCATGCAGGATGTCTTATGTGGAAAATCATACCAATGACCCCTCTTTGACCCGATTCTTCTTCCATCATCTTCATACCCCTCCGCCTCATAAAAAGATGCCCTAGTGCACATAATCAGCCTTGGCCACCTCCAAAAGTTTGGGGTGGCCATATCTTCATCTCCCCGCTTCACTCTATCCACCATTTGCCCTATCTACACCAAGGGAAAGAAAGAAAAGAAAAGAAAAAAATAAAAGCAAAAACAAAATAAAAGGATGCTCCTATTTAAGAACATTCAAATAAAGAAAAGATGAGTGTGTGAAAACACTCCAAAAATCTTACCGCAACCCTTTCTTCCACTTTCATGCCCATTGAGCTAGGAAACATCAAACTTAGCTCATTTTACCCTTATCCGCAGCCACGTGGGTCATTTGGCATGATTTGAGATATAATATTGAATGCATGAATGTGAAACAACACTCCTAGTCATTCTTGATTAACGCCACCATGAAACGGTTTACTCGGAACTTAATGGAAGAAATATGGATAACTTGTGTATTCTATGCGCTATATTTGAAGTTCATATGCTTTGTGCTCTTTCCATGATTGGATTGTGAAAGAAGGAGAGGAGAGAGGTGAAATGCATGTATTTAGTCATCATTGATCCCATTCAGCAACAATCGTCTTTTATATTGCATTTGTCATTTCTTTTTGTGAAAGTTTGTAGAGAGATTGAGTTGGAGCATACTTGAGGACAAGTATGTTTTAAGTTTGGGGTGGTGATGCAACCCTATTTTAGGGCTTCATCTTGTGTCTTTTTACTCTTCAATTACATCTATACTTGTTAGATTGCATGTCATTCCTCCTAATATGCTTATTTGTATAAAATGCACTTATGGACATTATTTGCATGTTTTTCAGGCATTTGGACCACGATTGATGGAAGAGAGAGAGAAGGAGTGATCCTAGGGTTCCTCTGTACTTGGAGAGGCCCAAAGTGAAGCCCGACTCTCCCTCGACCTACCCCTAGTGGCCAAAGATCATGTGAAGCAAAGATGTCCAAGAAAATCCAAAGATACAAGTCAAAGTGCTGCCCCAGGACTCAGCACGGCCATGGTACAACAAAACGGCCGTGCTAGGTCGCTTAGAAATCGACAGGTTCAACTTCCAAATCAAGCAGAAAGCAGCACGGCCGTGGTGGAACAAAATGGCCGTGCCAGTGACAGACACCACGACCGTGCACCACAAAATGGTCGTGGCGCAGCAGAGCAAAACAGCCGTGCAGCAGTACCACGACCACATCAACCAGGCCCACCACGGCCGTGCCAGCCACCACGGCGATGGCACACCACATCCACCACGGTCGTGGTACCCCACCACGGTCGTGGCCGTTTTGACCACCAACCTGACATTTAGCAATTTAATTCCCACGACCGTGCCCCCTACACCACGGCCGTGGCCTACCCTACCCACCACGGCCATGGTACCCCACCACGGCCGTGCTACTCACAGAATCCAGCCACTTTTTCACTGCTTTACCCATTTTGCCCCTAACTTGACCTAGTGCTTCCCCCACACCTATATATACCTAGGTGGTGGCTGGGGCACGAGGCTGGCTACCTTCTACCCCTTCCTAGCTCCCCAAATCGCCACCCACTCCATTCCACTCCATATCCACCTCAAATCCACTCCATTTCACCATTTCCACCACATAACCCCCCATATCTAAGCCTTCCATCCACTTCCCACCATCATCCCATTCCATTCCATCCAAGGAGAAGAAGGAGGACATCCTTGCAGCAGCTGGAGGGAGGAGATTCCTCATCTACACCGAGCTCCATGGCTACCTCTTCATCTATCTCCTTTCTTTTTGTATTTTGCTTTTTTATGAGTAGCTAGGCCCCTTGGGTGGGCTGTTTGGGGGAAAATATGTTACTTTGATACCATGTTGGGGGAAAATGACATGTAAACTTTGTAATTCCATTTGTTAATGATTATATTCTATTTCTATCTCATTCTCCATGGATTACTTGTTGGTTTGTGTGTGAAATCACTTAGGAATTTAGGCAAATTGCTTATGTGTGAATTTTGGGATTTGCCCCTAGGTCCAATTCTTGGATCCCTAGGTTGCCTCCCATCTTGCAACATCCTCATCAATCTCCCTAAACCTAAGTGAGAGATCTAAGTAGCTAGATTAGGTAATTGTAGTGCAATTAGCATGGAGCCTTCTCAAGGCTAGAATGTGGGGGAATTGGGGTCCAAAACCCTAATCTCACCTCCCCATTACTACCCTCAGCCCCTAATTGCCCTAGGAATACCTAATCTAGAAACCTAGACTTGATTAGACTCTAATTTAATTGAACCTAATCCCTAACCCAATTGAGCCTCGTAAGGGTAGTAGGGGGTGTTAGGGACTAGTTCCCCTATACACAACCTAGCATATCCATGGCCAGTTAGTAGCGTAGGTTAATTCATTAGACTCTAACTTATTGTTTGGTTTGGATAATCTAAATGGAATCATAATGTTCATATGTCACCCCCAACTTAAGTGATAAGTTCATACCCCTAAACAGCCCACACATCTCTTTACTGCTTAAAACCCTAGTTCTGTGCTTGCTTTGCTTAGTTAGTTCTTTTCTTGCTTAGTTAGCTTCTTGCTTTGCTCTTGCCTTGTTTATGCTAGTTTAGTTCTTTAATTTCTCTTTTGTTTTTCTCTTGCTTGCCTTAGCATAATTTGTCTTTTCATACCTAGCTTAGTCCTTTCTTTCCTGCTTAGTCTTAATCTAGTCTAGGGTTAACGTAGATTTTGTTCTCGCCTTTAATTGCTTGCTTGTTCATCCTTAGTTAACAATCAAATCAACCTTTAAACCCTTAACCCTAGTCTCCGCAGTAGGAACCTAGCTAAACTAACCTAGCTCTAGCGCCCCCTCTTTTCCCTGTGGATCGACCCTTTACTTGCCACCTCCCTATACTACAACATGACCCCATGCGCTTGCGGGTGTAGTGTTTTAGTAGATGTAGGTAGCTAGTCTAGGTTTATAAATTTTGAAAGCAAACCCCCATCCATCGTGCATTCCAACCTCGTGGGGTGCATGTATTCAATTGAGTAGTGTGTTAGCACCACTAGCGGAATCGCACCACACATGCACTTTAGGAAATAATTACCACCATTCATCATTCACCAGTGCCATGTCCAACTTTCTCTCTATCCTATCCTAGGGTTTCATCTCGTTGTTCCACAAGAAGATCATTGGTGGTTCAAACAACTTGTCATGTCTATGTTTTGATTGAAAGAATCAATCACCACATTCAAGGTTGGCCTTCCTCCTCTTTTTCTACCTACAATTGAAATTATTGAAATTAGAAATCACCAACCAGGGGATAGTGACCTATCTGAGTAAAGAAACCATGTCATGCAATAACTCCCACCTCCTCTCTACATCATTATGACAATACACTATTGTCACTCACATAAGTAGTCAAATTGTCTTCTGGTAATCAATTGTGATATGCCAATCAACCATTTGCTTCAAAAATACCTATCATGCATTAGTATTCTATGCCACATATACTCTAGTTGGCTTCAAATTCTCCAGATTGGACAAATATTCCTTGTCCTATGGAAATAGATATTAGAAGTTATGTTTATTGTGCTCTTCTATATTTGTTTCAACTACTCAAAAAAGTGAGGGACCACTAACAACAATCCGATTACAAATCCCCTTATTTTTATTCTTATCACACACCCCCTTTAATATTTTATAGGAGAATGGACATATCAACGGGCTTTTTGAGATCTTCTTTGCCTTAGAGGCTCTGGACTATTGTTCTTACTCCTTTCCACCTACTCTACCTATTGGATTAGATCTTCCTCCTCTTTCTCTAAATCACTCAATGCCTCAAAATTGTTGGTTGTGTCAAGGATAACATACACCCCTTCATTTTTAGGGATGCTCATCATCTTGATACTCTTCCTATTCATAGTAGATATGAACTCTCCCTCTTCCTGTTCTTGTTCCTAGTTCTATTTTGAACTTGTACCTCCAATTGAGCCCCTTGTGGTTGCATCTTGTATCTTATCTATCACCTGCTCAGATAGTGAGTTGTATATCTCATTCTCTTGTTGTTGTTGCACCACTGCCTTCTTCCCATTGATCAGGTCTTTTTCTTTCCAGGCCATCTTCTTCCCTCTAGTTGTGTGTATTCTTTAATAGAACCATGGATCACTTCTTTCTTGTTATTGCCACACTAATCGTCTCCATACCCAAAATCTCTACACTTAATGCACTTGGGAGGAACATAGTCATACAGAGTCTTAATTGGAATTGGATCTCTCATGATGACATCCAACCATATTGTTCCTAGTGTGTTCCTCTCCGCTTCCAGCTCTATGAGGACTTGTGCCTCATCCCCTTTAGACGACCTCTCATACATGTGCAGAACAGTGCCTACTCTGGCGGTAATAGTGCCCTCTTCTCTCTTGGTCCATGATCAGCCAAAGGACTAGATTGTAATCCAAATTGAAACAATTGGGAATAGTTCTTGTTTCATCTCGTCTCCATAGGTATAATCCTTCACCCCGACTAGATGGAATTTGAACCATCGAGCCCCCATATCCAGTGTCGCCTCCTTGTCTTCCGCATTTGAGAATTAGATCAGAAACAAGCCATTGTCCCTCGATAGTAATTCAAAAGTCCCATTCGACCACAAAGTCCTTTGTACTCATGCATGTATATGCAGGTAGAAGGGTTGTCTACCCATCACATACACCATGACGGTGTACTTCCATACATTTCTCAATATATGAAACACCTCTTTGTTAAGTTTGACATGTGCTTTTTTCTCCACAATATTTTAGATTTAAGAAGCATCATCTCCCTCTCTTTGTGTGCCGCCAACTATTTCAAAACTTGGTTCCATGCTTTTTTGGGTGGCACTATCACACTATCCTCCTCTCTTGTGATCGCATGGCTAGGGTTTCACTCCATCTCTATTTCGTGGTGAATATTGGTGTGGGTAGTGTTAGGGTCGGGCTACGTGTGGGGGATGGTGGTGGGTTGGTGGATGTTAGTGTTAGGAACATGTGGCATGGCATCCATCTTCATACAGTCTCCTGACGATTGCTAGAGAAAACCATTGGGGGAGAAGCACATGATTGTGTATATATATGTATGTATGTATTGGAATCAGGTAAATATATTCCAACATCCTCCTAAAATTATAGGAGGTCAAGATTACATGTAGGCCCAATGCCATACATCCAGAATGGAGCTACAACTCACTCCCCTATCTAATGTGCAATTAACATATAGCACATTTATATATTTTTACAACAATACTTGTGGCCTTTGTAGTAGCTCCTTGATGTCTTATGGCATTCCTCTCTTCCCATATATGGTAGCATAGACCAGCAAATAGAAGCTTCTTCCTCTCATCATCTCCACACTTGGACAACATCCTTTTTGGGTCCCCCATTAGCTGAATTTGTAATCTGAATTCCTTGCATAAAATCAATGATATCTCTCTTGTAAATTTACATTCACCCACAAGAAGGTTATGGGATTCCTCCATCTCTTGGAACAACAAACATAAAGTAGAAACATCGTAGTTCCACCCCTTTATCATATCTAGAGCTGTAAGAATAGTGTGCAGAATTTTATATACACACATACTCCATTTCGGCACATACCTCCCAATCCATATCTGTTCTCTGTACCAGTCCTTTATACCTCTTGAATGAGTGACCTCCCAAATGCACGTATTTTGATCTTTGAGTCTTCATCCTTTGATGTAATTTGCCACAAATAGGTGTCTGACTTGTTGCCAAGTTTTTGTCATGACGTTAATAGTGCAAGAGTATCCTTCCCTTGTTTTCGGCATGAAATGCAGTCCTCTTGGGTATCTTTCTCTAATCCACTTTCCCCATGTAGAAGTGTCTTCTTGAAAGATGATGATTCTACGCATAGTCCCCCATTTTGCAATGTCTCTGGGAGTTTTCAAGTTCAACCCTCCTTCATCTCTTGGGAGCGCCAGTCTAGCAAATTTCATAGGGTGATGTTCGCTTGCCCATAAAAAAATTGACATCTTCATTTTTATCCTATCCAAGATAGAACCTGTGATCTCACCTTGTTGCCCAGAAAATAAGAAGTCCTTCTATGGCAGCCTTTACCAGTATTGTTCATCCTACCATGGATGTCTTTTGCGTCGGACATCTATTAATCATTTCCTCCACCTTATAAATGCATTCATCAAAATCCTTGACCTTCAGATTACCTCCAGCTAATGGAAAGCCCAGATATTTTGTTGGGAAGATTCCTCTTTCCACACCAATAGCTTGTACTAGTCTATCCTCCATCTGGTATCAGTTCTTAGATAAGAAGATATGTGTTTTATTTGCATTTACACACAACCCCGTTTACTTTCTGAACTCATCAAGTAGATTTTTAAGATTTTCGAGAGAGTGTTGTTTGGCTTCTACAAACATTAGAGCATCATCAACAAAGATCGAATGTGTCATTACCTTCATCCCATGAACTGTGTAAGGCTTGATTTCCTTCTTTTCCTCAGCTTGTTGCATCTTTTGTGTAAAATGCTCCATGACAATTATGAAGAGAAGAGGTGAAAGGGGGTCACCTTGGCACATCCCATTACCCCCTTTGAATAGACCTGCAGACATCCCATTAACCAGAATAGAGTAGCTTGTGATCCCAACACATTGTTTCATCTAGCCAATCCATTGATCATTAAATCCCATTTGTTGCATAATCCACCATAGTTTCTCCCATCTGACGCTGTCATAATCTTTAGAAACATCCAGTTTTAAGTAGGCTTTCCTACTTCCTCTCATGAAATTATAGTACAACAAGAATTCCCCCACCAGAAGAGCACATTCACTAATGCTTCTACCAATCACAAAGGCCCTTTGGTTTTCAGAAATAAGATAGGTAAGGACCATCTTTAATATAGCCGCCAATATTTTTGCAATAACTTTATATTGTACCAAGCAACATGTTATGGGTCTAAAATTAGCAAGAGAGGAAGTGACTTTCTTCTTTGGAATGAGAATAAGGAAAGAATAATTAACCTATCTCACCATATTTCCCCCTTCTAGGAACCAACTCACATATGCAACCAAGTCATCCTTGATAGTGTCCCAAGTCTTCTAGTAGAAGAAAGCATTAAAACTGTCTGACCTAGGTGATTTGTTGCTGCCTATGTTGCACACCATTTCCTTGACCTCTTGTTCATTAGTTCTTCTCGTGAGAATATTGTTGTGTGTGCTTGTAAGTTTGAATTTCCATTTCATTTTCTCCTCTTCTTCTACATCATTAATGAAACTTTTGTTATATAGTGACATATAGAAATTTATGGCCCACTCTTCTATGTCCTCTTGTTTATTGACCACCTTCCCTTAAAAATCAATAAATTCAGAAATAATATTACCAACCAACCTCTCTCCTTTTCACTGCAGTATAATAGAGTTTGGTGTTCCTATCCCCATCATCCATCCACTTTTCCTTACTTCTTTTCTAGTAGAATTTTTCGTCTGCCTTTTTTAGTTCCTCAAGCATGTTTTTCAAGTCTCTATCTTTCTTAATTAAAGTTGGATTTAGAAAATCAACCAATATTCTTTCTCTGCCATCTTTGCATTCACTTTTTGTATCCTTTATCATATTTGGAATGTTTATCTCCTCCTTGGACCACTTCTTAAGTGTGATCTTTTTGTTCTCCAACTTTTTAGAAAAGACATACATCGGATTACCTGTCACCTGTGCATCTCAGCTATCCTTTATGACTTCATCAAATCCTTTCCAATCACCCTAGTAGTTTAAAAATTTGAAAGGCTTTCTCTTATGCTTCTTTTTTGTGATCTGAACTGACATTGGTGCATGGTCACTTAATTCAGAACCTCCTTCCTTCACCTGTACATTAGGGAGTATTTCAACCATTCATCATTCACCAAATCTCTATGTAGTTTACTTGCTATCCTATGTTCTGGTCCCCTTTCTTTATTCCACATGAACAAGTTCCCTCCCACCATTGGAAATTCATATAGACCCGCTTTATCAATAGCCTGATTAAAAGCACCAACCTCTACATTCAGTGCAAGCCTTTTCCCTTTTTTCTCAGTCTGTATATGAACCGTATTAAAATCCCATATCACAAACAATGATAGTTTAACCTACTTGGATAAGGAAACTAGGTATTTCCATATGTCAAGTATGGTTCTACCATCATTATGACCATAAACAATAGTCATCCATATTTATAGTCCCTCATTATTCCTGCATTCAATCGTAACATACTGATCTGACATCTTTATCACTTACACCTGCCAAGCATTAGGCTTCCATGTCACACAGACTCTAGCAACCTCAACAAACTCCACATTAGACACTTGGTCCCAGCCCTGCATAAATATGTATTTAATACTATTTTTATTTTGTGCCTTTATTTTCATATCTATTAAGGCAACTAATGAATGCCCACTAGTAGCAATCCACTCACGAATCTCCTTCTTCTTGTTCCTATCACACCCACCCTTAATATTCCAAAGAAGCATGGACATATCAAGGGTTTTTTAGGTGACCTAGTTCACCTGCTCATCTCCTTCCTATTATCCTTCTTTTTCACTACTTTTTCCTTCACAACCTCTCCCTCTTCTTTGTTTGAGTAGGAAAGTGCATCAAAGCTATTTGCAGTGTCAAGGATGGTACCCACACCCATCTTCTTTGGGATTCCTACCATCCTTGCTCCCTCATCTTTATACCTGAGACAAATGTATCTTCATCTACCTTGTTTCCTAACGTCATGCTTACTTCTTCCCCTGATACCTATTGTTCATTAACTACTATCTCAGTTGGAATCGTCTCTAGCATTGTTTCCTCATTGCTGGGTTCAACTTCCTTTGTTTGGGCTTTCTTTCTCCACACCTTTGTTGGTTCCTCCTTAGACGTCATCTTCATGGCCTATTTATCTTCGTTACATGCTCCCTTGCCATGACCAAAGGATTGACACTGGATGCACCATGGAGGTACATGGTCATAGGACACCTAGACTGGTATGGGCTCTTGTCCTTTCACATTTAGCCAGACCTTCTCTGGTTCCTTCTTGTCCGCTTGGAGTTCAACTATTATCCTCGCCTCATCACTTTCCAAAGATGTATCATCCACATGGAGTACTCGCCCAACACCCGTGGCCACCATCCCAGCTACCTTCCTTGTCCACAATCTTCCAATAAATCACAACGTAATCCACATCAGAATCGTATTAATAAGGCCCTTCTTTAGTTCGTCTCCATACCTGTACTCCTTTGAAACAACCAGTTTCCCATCAAACAATTTAGGTCCTAATCCAAGAGATGCCTCCTTATCATCCGCCATCGAGAACTGGATCAAGAAGATGTCATTTTCATGAGACAGTAGCTCAAAGGAGCCCTTCAGCCTCTAGGTCCTATTGATCCATGGTAGAAGATGGGGATATTATGGCCACTTACCCAGGACATACACTAGAATCATGTGGTCCCAGATGTTTTTCATTCGGTTGAATTATCTTCCTCCAACTCAACATGGACTTTCCCTCCACCTCGCACGGTTTCGGGAATTTGAGGTCTTCTTTGTTGCTCAATGAAGGTTGCTTTAGAATCCTTGTCCAATCCATCCCTCATGTGCTAGGAGTCTCCTTCACAGCTGTCGCAGGCTCGTTCACCCATCTAGGGTTTCCGTCACCCTCTCCAATCTTGTCGTGGTCCTTATTTCTGGGTAGTCAAGGATTGAGTGGGTGATGCCTGAGTGGATGGGTGTGTTAGGAGATTGTATGCCACCAGCCTGAGTGGTTGGTGGCTTAGCACCATGTCACTGGTCGTCAAGTCACCTAGTTGATCACCATAAGGAGACCTAGTAAACATGCATGGTGTTTTTGTATGTATGTATATGTATGCATGTATGTATGTATGTATGTATGTATGTATGGGATTAAGAGAGGCATTCTTCTCCCTCTACCATGCCTGTGATGGAGGTTGAACGTTCGAGAGGGTGGTAAACCAAGGAGATAGCTGGGATTTGAACCTGGGTCCCTATGTTAGGGGACACTTTGCTTGACCACTTGAGCCACTCCCTTTCATCATGTATTGAAATTAGGTAAATATACTCCTTATCCATCCTAAAATTATAGGAGGTCATAGAGTTACATGTAGCCCAACACTACATCCCATCACAAAACAACTCACACATCTAACTTCATGTGTATCTTCTTCTTTACACATTTACAAATTTTTGCAGTAATAGATTCTACATTCTTGGTTGTACCTCCATGTCTTCTATCATTCCTTTCACTCCATACATGATAGGAAAGTGCAACAAAATTCCCTTTTATGTAGAATTTTATCATCACTCTAGCTTCTTCTTGTAATGGCAATTACATGGAAATCATTTCATATCAATCTCCATATATCTCTCATGAATTTGCAGCTACCAACAATATGATTATGGGTCACCTCCTCCTCCTTACAAAGAAGACATGTTGTAGAGACATCACTATTCCACCTGTGTATCTTATCAAGCATAGTCAGTATGCCATGCATAATTTTATAAACACACTACTCCAAATTTTGCATGTTTTTCTAGCCCATACATGTTCCATTTCTTTATCTTTTGCAACTCTTCCTCTCTTCACCTCCCAAAGATCCATATTTGGGTCTTTAAGGTACCATTCACCTTCTCCGTAGGGTCAAATAAAATTTTCATCTCCTACCATAAGTCTCGCATGACATAGATAATGTGTGAATACCTCTCCCTAGTATTTGGCTGGAAATCTAATCCACATGGATGATCCACATCCCCATACTGAGCCTCCTCCTTGGTATATGATTATTATTCTCAAAGTCTCCCACTTTGAAATGTCTCTAGGAGCTTTTAAATTTAGACCTACCTCATCCTTAGGTAGTGCCAACTGAGCATATCTCATAGGATGATGATAACTTGCCCAAACAAAGCTAGAAAGCTTCATTTCAATTCGATCAAGTACATGACCAAAAATCTCTCCTTGTTGCACCCTGAAGATGAGAAGCCCATAAATTGCAGACATAGTTAGAGTTTCTCTGCCAGAAATGGAATTCTTCTGTGAAGGCCATCTACTAATCATTTCATCAACTCTATCAATTCAATCAGCAAAGTCCTTCACATGTAAGTTCCCCTCAACAAGCGGAAACCCAAGATATTTATTGGGAAACTTGCCCAACTCCACTCCCATTCATGTATGTAGTCTCTCCTCATATTGATAGAAGCTTTTGGATAAGAAGAGATGATTTTTTATTGCATTCATACACATCTTGGATTGGTGTTCAAACCTCCTGAGAAGGGATTACAACTCTTTAAGAATTTTAGGTTTTTCTTCCACAAAAACAAGAATATCATCTACAAATATTAAGTGACTCATCATCCTCATCTAATGCAGTGAATATGGTTTAATGAGATTTTGTCCTTCTTCTTCCTTCATCTATTGTGTAAAGTATTCCATGACAATCATGAATACAAGATGAGATAGAGAAACTCCCTGTTTCAAGTCATTACTTCCTTCAAACAATCCTTCTGAGGTTCCATTAATAAGGATAGAGAAGCTCATTGTCCCCACGCATTGTGTCATCCAATTAATAAAATGATGGCTAAATTACATTTTCTACATGATCCACCATAATTTATCCCATCTAACACTATCACAATACTTGGACACATCAAGTTTTAGACAAGCTTTCCTTCTTCCTGTCATCACATTATAATCAAGTAAAAACTCACCATTGTGGAGGGCGCAGTCACTAATACTTCTTCCAGTTATGAAGGCTCCCTGATTTTCTTAGATGAGGTATGGGAGGACAATGTTTAAACTTGATGAAATATTCTTAACAATAATTTTATATTGGACAAAACAAAAATATATAGGTATAAAATTAGCTAGAGATGTAGTAATCTTTTTCTTTGGTATTAGAAATAGAAAAGAATGGTTAACCTAACTCACCATGTTGCCTCCATCCAAAAACCATCTAACATATTCCACCAGATCTTCCTTAATTATGTCCCAAGAATTCATGTAAAAGAACCCATTGAGTCCATCATATCCCAGTGACTTGTTACAACCAATGTTTCATAGTGCATCCTTGGCCTCTTGTTCATTGACCTTTCTTTTGAGAATATTTGTGTGTGCCTGAGAATTAAAACTTCCATTCCATATCTTCCTCCTCCAATGGTGCATCAAAGGTTTTGTTGTAAAGCAAACTATAAAACCTTATAGCCTTCTCTTCGAGCTCCTCCTATTTATTCACCACTCTCCCCTTTGCATCTATCAACTTAGAGATAATGTCATTTGCTTCTCTTCTTTTCAATTCCATGTGGTAAAACTTTGTGATTCTATCACCATCCTCCATCCACTTCTCCTTACTTCTTTTCCAAAAAAAAAATCTCCTCCACTTTCTTGAGGTATTTAAGCATGTTTTTAGTTCATCGTTGTCGGTATGTATGGTAAGAGAGTCATATTACATCTGAGTCCATAGACTGTGGAACTAATATTGAACATCCAAATTACCATAAAATAGGGTAAATTAAAATTCATTTCATATAACCACACAAGAAAAAATATATTACATCTAAGTCCACAGATTGTGCCAACTATATCATATATATTTCTAAAAGATATAACATATTACTATGCAATCACCAACATTACACAAGCCTATTACATATAATATCATGTTCACATATACAAGACATATATGTACAACCATGGAATACTTCCAAACCTCATATTGATAACAACATCTATGAAACATCCCCAAGGACCTGAGAGTATAGGGACGACACATAGGACTCTATTACAAAACACTAGTAGCATATCCAACCTTCAATAGCTACTACTCCCCTTGCTACTCAGCCTCAATCGCACGATCTATACCTCATCATGCACGCCACCTAAAAGATGTGGAAAGTCATGGGTGAGACCAACATCCCAGTAAGAGATATCACTCTCCAACAATGACTATTACAAGCACAAATATACTAAAAAAGGAAGATAGAATTATTATCAAGATGATCAGATTTAGTGAAATTGTATAAGTAAAGCAAATAAAACATATTAGTCAGTTTAGGCATCTACAACTGAGCAATAGAACATCTTATACTTTTAGAAGGAATATGAATAACATGTATAAGAATTATCAACTAAATAGTGTAAGAAACAAGGCAAGGGGTCATCCAATGTCAATCGTGTTTGACCCTAAGTAAATATACTCCACAGATGTATTACATATTTTATTATGACCTAAGGAGATGAGGTATACCAATCATGTTCCAACTGACCACTGCTAAGTCAAAAGTAATGCCATACAATATCTAGGAGGAGTTGGACTCCTATGATCTCCCGCACCCTCGGTCAGTTTGAGTCTGCCGTAGTGACATACATAGTCCAACTGCAAAAAAAGGCAATCCTCCTTGGTATAGGCACAACACTAGAGAAAACTAATTTATGACTGTAGTTGTATTCCTACCAAAGTATGACCACATCCATCCTCAAAATATATCATATATATACTGAGTCATATCATCTGACATATGACATCGATCATTCTTCTGCCAGGGTATGACCACAACCATCCCTATGAACATGCATATACTCAATGATATATGACTCTGAGCTTCCATTCAGGGAGAACCCATTTCACCATCTAGCAAATATTGATGTTGAAGATGAATATATGGCATTGGGAAACTACATGATTAAGATTTCACACGATTAGTTAAGCCAATTGGGTGTATTTTAGCATCAATGAAATTACCATGTACAAACCCTAAACAAACTCTACAAAGTTAAGGGTCTGTTGCAATGAAGAAGATATAAAACATATGAGGTAAAAACTTGTCACATCATCACATGCTACCTGTAACATAGCGAAATCTGGGCATTTTGCCTTTTTGGTCCTCTTTTCCATCTTTTCCTTTCATTTCTATCCTCTTTGGCCTTACTATTTAATTTGTGGACAATATGATGGTTTAATGAACATTTGTTCACCTTTGATTCCAATATTTGGGTTTATGCACAAATACCTCAGTAAGACTTTAGATAATGGGCCTAAAGTGCAAATTGTACACTAAGCAATAAAAAGAATAAAATATTTCATCCTAGAACTTTCTAGCACTTCCTAGAATAAGAGAAATAAGAGAAAATCTGAATTTGAAATAAAGGAGAAGATAAATGCAATAATTAAAGGTAATATGGGAATTAATGGGTAAAGAAGATAATGAGGAAGATATTGCACAAAATATTATAATTGGAAACCCATCAGGATAATTTGATACTCAAATTCGTTTCCTTGATCAAAAAGTAACTTAAGGGCCAAGTATCATTTAAAGTGGAACATAATATAAATAT
Source organism: Alisma plantago-aquatica (assembly GCA_963693085.1). Classification (NCBI taxonomy): domain Eukaryota; kingdom Viridiplantae; phylum Streptophyta; class Magnoliopsida; order Alismatales; family Alismataceae; genus Alisma; species Alisma plantago-aquatica. Next base: position 184,471,931 of record OY856413.1, on the reverse strand, counting down.
TAATGACATTATCAAAAGAAAATAGGAAATATGCCAATAAAGTGAAATAAAATATGAAATGTTCTCAAATTAGAAAAATAACTCCAAATTCGTATTCAAAACATAAAAATAAGCCTTTGGCAAATTTGCATTTAATTTGGTCAATGTTTAATATTTTATTTTAATATGGAGAGAGAAAATGATCTAAAGATAAAAAATATTAAATATATGTTGATAAAAATTCATTAATCTCAAAAATGTGTTCCTAACGTTTATTGTTACTTGTATACCAAGTTTATATTTTTAGAAGGTTTCTAGATGCCTCTAATAAATTAAAAGGTTAAATAAGTGATAAATTTTAATGAATTAAATAAAATAATAAATGTCTTCAAAAAAATAAAATAATGCTAAATTAGTGTTCTACACGTCAAAATATATCTTTGTATGAATTTTGATTCAATTTGGAAAATATTTTATAAGAAGGTGAATTTAGGAGAGAGAAAGTGTGTAAAATATTAAAATCATTAATTAAAATAATAAACGATATCAACAAATAAAAATATTACTAAATTAGTATCCAAAATATTAAATGTGACTTGTGGGTCAAGTTTTATAATTTTTGAATAATCCTAACATCATTAGTAAAGGAGGAAAGAGAAAATAGTAATTGGCTTAATTAAATAATCTATTTTTCTCAAAAGACAAATATAATTTTATATTCAGATTCCTCACCCCAAAATCAGTAAACCTGCCACATTTGAGTTTATTTGGACTTTATTTGCACCTTTAAATAATTATAGAAATGTTTATGCATTAAATGCACCAAATGACCAAAGTTTAACAAGTTATATTAAACAATCTCATTTCATCTTCTTCCTTGGTCACGTATGAATAGTAATCCGCATTTTGTGATTTTTTCGAATGACTATTTCTCCCCAGTTTCTCAACGAAACTTTGCGAACCAAGTTGCTTTTGATTGCAAATTCAATTGCGCATCCAACTAGTACAAGATCTCATGTTTTAATCGAGTATTTAGGGAATGCCCAAAGCTTGCACCACCACCCTCTACCTCCACCTAGTGCAACCCTAACTCGGGATCCCTTGCCTATATATAACCATGCCCCTAGGTCCTCCGACACATTTGCAACTCAACCACGCTGCTAATTTCGATTTTCATGGAAGTTTGGGCCTACACCTAGCCGTCGAGGACCTCCAGTTTACGACACTCCTCAGACTCTATTCCCTTCGTCTTTGGTCTAATTGATGACACCATTAGGTCTGAATCCTCTCCCTTTTTCTTCCTGTCTTGTTGTTTTTGAGTTTGGTCGAGTAACATATTTTTCCCCAATCTTTGGCCGGCCGCAGCCTGCTGCTTCGAGCAACAATGGCGTGGGGCTGGGGGAAGGGGATGATCCCTGCCCGAATTACAATTTTACCCCCATACGTTCCTTTGTATTCTTTGCATCGCGCTTGGGGCAACCTTGTCTTTTCGTCTTGCTTTGACCTGTGTTGACTCGGCTTTGCGAGAGTCTGCTGGGCGCCCGCACGCGCGAGACGGCCTAATGGGCCAGGTCAGCAGCGTGGGGCTCACTCCCCTCTTCTCTTGTTTTGTGCACACATGCCTTGCCTACGTGGCAGGCTATGGTTGGCTGAGGTAAATGAAATCGTATAAATTATTTCAATGGTCAAAAATTAAAAACAAATAGTGTTTTGAAATCAAGAAAACGAGATCTATTCATTAAAAATGTTTTTGAGTTTTGGTTTTGATGTTTACGAAAACATAATTTTTAGAATGAATTAATTAACTTAAAATCACTAAAATTAACCCTAACAGTCCATATTTCAAAACATACAATTTTATATGTTATTTGGATCAGGAAATCCTAACTAAGATGATGATGAGGTTTTTGGAGTCTAAATCGATGGTTTGTACAAAAAGTTAGTAATATTAGGGTTTTCAAGCTTTAAATGAATGCATATAATTCTAATTTATAAATCTAATGATGAATTAGGTTAAGTGGGTTCTAAATTCGTGTGAAGGGTTGGAAAGAGGGATTCTAGAACACCTGAGGCTATGGTATGTGTTTTGTTTGTGCATCTACCTTTCAGTTGGGAAAACATTATGCCATTACCCATAATTTCTTATGAGGTTTAATTTTATCTAAATCCTTGATTCCTGAAACCTAAATTTGCTTATTGCCTCAAAAGTAGTTGTAGTATTATCTTGATTGGGTATTCATACCCCACTGCCATGTTACATATTCTTTTTCTTAATCTTGCCATGACTCCTTTGTTAGCATGTAATTAAATGTTCTATTTAATATTAAAGTAGTGGTACTTATGTAAAACCACCCATAGAGGGCATGTATATAATCGCCCTAGGGGAATGTTTATAATTCTCCCCAATATATATTAAAGGTGACTGGAAATGTCTTATTCTTCCCTCACCTAAGGTTAGAGGTCCGGTAGGTGCCTCAACCCTACTTAGTTAGGTAGACATATTAATTTACATGCAAAACCCTTATTTATTTTATTGGCAAGTTTCACTATAAAAAGCCTCATACTCTTTGATGTCTCGCTTTTCAATAAATCTCTAGCCTATTTTACTTGTTACAACTTTCTTGTCACTTTTAGAATATTCTTGTAACACATACTTTTCTCTCTTTTTCCTCTTGTTGGGTGACTTCTCAACCACCCAGGTGTTGGTGCTGTGCAAGGTGAAGGATGAGCTTGAAGAAAGATTCCTCCGCAGTTGATTGTTAGCTTTTTGAGATGGATGGCTAGGTTGCTATAGCTAGATCTTGTTTATCTTATCTTTTCTTTTAGAAATCATTCATGTAATAAACAATAAAGCCATGCACATGCTTGTTATTTCTTTCTTTCCGCTGCTATTGACATTTTATTATGTATCTGGAATCATGCTTATTTACTTGGAATATTATGCAATCATCCTCAAAGTGTATAATTTTTTGTTAAAATTGTGGATGTTTGTATTTCCTTTAAAATTTAGTAAAGAGGTGATCTCGCCTCTTTACAGCGTGGTATCAGAGCCTTTGGGCGACTATTAGGGTATGCAGTTGAAGCAAGGGTGTCTAGAAAGGATCAGGGTATCGGGGGCTGGCAAAATTTTCCTCCGCACCACTAGCTTGGTATACGAGGACTCCCGTGCCCATATGATCCGGCCTGGCCTGGGCCGATACGAATTGCCCGAAGTAGTATGCTTTTAGGCAATAGCATTCTAGTTATCCTTTTCTCATCTCTATTTCTATTCTCTTCTCATCTATGATTCTATACTCCTGAGAACCTAATATGATAAACTTTGACTTGTTTGAGGGTATATAACCTATATAGTTCCTTATGTCCCTTAGGACTATATGCTTGAATAGTACCCGTAGAACCTAGACCTTGGAGTTTGGGTGTTTGGGAAGATATCAGAGTGTGCAGTGGAAGCATGATGGATCTTGAGTATGGTTTAGTTAGACTTATCCTTTAACCCTAGCGTAGTAGGTCAAACTCTTTAAGGGGTAGAGTATGGTTAGTTGATGATGTTTGAGTGGTTAGATTTCTAGGATGAAATCCTATTTAGGGGGATGGAACCCTATAACATCTTCAAGATCTATCTTTAGAAACCCTAACCTCATACTTAGGTGGTTAGTGTTCTTGAATCCTTAGTTTTGACCAAACATGTAATAGTTGTAACCCTAATGTGCTTGTTTATATATTAATGAACACATAATTATCATCTAAGGAATAAATCATATGCTTGAACCCTAATGAATATTCAATGCACATAATATGAATATCAATGCTAATTGTCAATAAGTAAGATGTTAATAATGTCATGAACCAATAAACCCTAATGATATGATGAATAAGGTTATAATTCGTAATTAATGCATGCTAAGGATGGATAGGTGAAATAAAATGGTCATGTTGACCTAAACCCTAAGTTGTAATATCTAACCCTAATCTATGCATCCTTAATGCCTTTCATGATACGTTAATGATGTTAAGAGCCATAATCAGTTAACATACTTTGATACACATAAATGATATATATGAACATCTAATCACATATTAATTAAGTCATCAATATGAATGCATGTTACCTTGTTAACTAATATACATGTTATTAGTCACTTAATGTGAATCAAATCATTAATATGACATATGTTCCACCTTGATCATTAAAATACATGTAATGGCTTCAATATGAGTATGAAGTGATTGGATTCATATAAACATGAAAAATGAATAATATAAATGAATAATGATTAATGGTGACATTAATGTGAGCAATAATGATAATGTGATGATGTGAACATGTTTAATATGAATATAAGTAACTAATGTGACATTAATTGGAATAATTATATGCTTAACCATGAATTGGATAGAATGTCTTATATTCATGTAAAATAATTTGTTATAATTAATAAAGTGGTAATATGAGGATAATGAAGTATAAATCCGAATTATTAAGGACAATGATCAAATGTAATAATGAATGTTGAGATAATTGAGTAACCCCTAATTGTGCTAAAATTCATAGTAAGAAAAATGAAATACATATATAATGTTTCATGGATGATAATGAAATATAACCCTTTTGACAATAAAGTGTATATGACATGACGTAATTAAATATAACAATGATAATGTGATACCATAATGAATATAATGTTAATGAGCCAAAATGTAAATGATGTTAAATCTCATAAAACTAATCTTAATAGTGGAACCCTAGGTGATCCTTGAAACCCAACCTACGATGAGCTATATGTGAAGTTTATAAACCCTTAGGTGTAGTTGAAGTATAAGTTTTGGTGGAAGTTGTATAGTTGGAGGAACAACCTGAAGTTTTGGTGATGTGAGGTTTCACACTCACCCTTCCCTAATTGCTAGTGATTTCGGGGACGAAATCCTCTTTAAGGGGTGGAGTGTTGTAACATACCGAAATCTGGGCATTTTGCCTTTTTGGTCCACTTTTCCATCTTTTCCTTTCATTTCTATCCTTTTTGGCCTTTCTATTTAATTTGTGGACAATATGATGGTTTAATGAAGATTTGTTCACCTTTGATTCCAATATTTGGGTTTATGCACAACTACCTCAGTAAGACTTTAGATAATGGGCCTAAAGTGCAAATTGTACACTAAGCAATAAAAAGAATAAAATATTTCATCCTAGAACTTTCTAGCACTTCCTAGAATAAGAGAAATAAGAGAAAATCTGAATTTGAAATAAAGGAGAAGATAAATGCAATAATTAAAGGTAATATGGGAATTAATGGGTAAAGAAGATAATGAGGAAGATATTGCACAAAATATTATAATTGGAAACCCATCAGGATAATTTGATACTCAAATTCGTTTCCTTGATCAAAAAGTAACTTAAGGGCCAAGTATCATTTAAAGTGGAACATAATATAAATATTAATGACATTATCAAAAGCAAATAGGAAATATGCCAATAAAGTGAAATAAAATACTTAGTGATCTCAAATTAGAAAAAAATCTCCAAATTCGTATTCAAAACATAAAAATAAGCCTTTGGGTAAATTTGCATTTAATTTGGTCAATGTTTAATATTTTATTTTAATCTGGAGAGAGAAAATGATTTAAAGATCAAAAATATTAAATATATATTGATAAAAATTCATTAATCTCAAAAACGTGTTCCTAACGTTTATTATTACTTGTATACCAAGTTTTATATTTTTAGAAGGTTTCTAGATGCCTCTAATAAATTAAAAGGTTAAATAAGTGATAAATTTATATGAATTAAATAAAATACTAAACGTCTTCAAAAAAATAAAATAATGCTAAATTAGTGTTCTACACGTCAAAATATATCTTTGTATGAATTTTGATTCAATTTGGAAAATATTTTATAAGAAGGTGAATTTAGGAGAGAGAAAGTGTGTAAAATATTAAAATCATTAATTAAAATAATAAACGATATCAACAAATAGAAATAATACTAAATTAGTATCCAAAATATTAAATGTGACTTGTGGGTAAAGTTTATAATTTGTTAATAATCCTAACATCATTAGTAAAGGAGGAAAGAGAAAATAGTAATTGGCTTAATTAAATAATCTAATTTTCTCAAAAGACAAATATAATTTTATATTCAGATTCCTCATCCCAAAATTAGTAAACCTACCAAATTTGAGTTTATTTGGACTTTATTTGCACCTTTAAATAATTATAGAAAGGTTTATGCATTAAATGCACCAAATGACCAAAGTTTAACAAGTTGTATTAAACAATCTCATTTCATCTTCTTCCTTGGTCACGTATGAACAGTAATCTGTGTTTTGTGATTTTTTCAGATGGCTATTTCTCCCTGGTTTCTCAACGAAACTTTGCGAAACAAGTTGCTTTGGATTGCAAATTCAATTCCGCATCCAACTAGTACAAGATCTCATGTTTTAATCGAGTATTTAGGGAACGCTCAAAGCTTGCGCCGCCACCCTCTACCTCCACCTAGTCCAACCCTAACTCGGGGACCCTTGCCTATATATAACCATGCCCCTAGGTCCTCCGACACATTTGCAACTCAACCACGCTGCTAATTTCAGTTTTCATCGAAGTTTGGGCCTACACCTAGCTGCCGAGGACCTCCAGTTTGCGGCACTCCTCACACTCTATTCCCTTCGTCTTTGGTCTAATTGACGACACCAGCAGGTGTGAATCCTCTCCCTTTTTATTTCTGTCTTGTTGTTTTTGAGTTTGGTCGAGTAACAGATTTTCCCCCAATCTTTCGCCGGCCGCAGCCTGTTGCTTCGAGCAGCAATGGCGTGGGGCTGGGGGAAGGGGATGATCCCCGCCCGAATTACGATTTTACCCCCATACATTCCTTTGTATTTTTTGCATCGCGCTTGGGGCAACCTTGTCTTTTCGTCTTGCTTTGACCCGTGTTGACTCAGCTTTCCGATAGTCTGTTGGACGCCCGCACGCGCGAGACGGCCTAATGGGCCAGGTCAGCAACGTGGGGCCCACTCCCCTCTTCTCTTGTTTTGTGCGCACATGCCTTGCCTACGTGGTAGGCTATGGTTGGCTGAGGTAAATTAAATCGTATAAATTATTCCAATGGTCAAAAATTAAAAACAAATAGTGTTTTGAAATCAGGAAAACGAGATCTATTCATTAAAAATGTTTTTGAGTTTTGTTTTTGATGTTTGCGAAAACATAATTTTTAGAATGAATTAATTAACTTAAAATCACTAAAATTAACCCTAACAGTCGATATTTTCAAAACATACAATATTATATGTTATTTTGATCAGGAAATCCTAACTAAGATGATGATCAGGTTTTTGGAGTCTAAATTGATGGTTTGTACAAAAAGTTAGTAATATTAGGGTTTTCAATCTTTAAATGAATGCATATAATTCTAATTTATAAATCTAATGATGAATTAGGGAAAGTGGGTTCTAAATTCGTGTGAAGGGTTGGAAAGAGGGAGTCTAGAACACCTGAGGCTAAGGTATGTGTTTTGTTTGTGCATCTACCTTTCAGTTGGGAAAACATTATGCCATTACCCATAATTTCTTATGAGGTTTAATTTGATCTAAATCCTTGATTCCTGAAACCTAAATTTGCTTATTGCCTCAAAAGTAGTTGTAGTATTATCTTGATTGGGAATTCATACCCCACTGCCATGTTACATATTCTTTTGCTTAATATTGCCATGAATCCTTTGTTAGCATGTAATTAAATGTTCTATTTAATATTAAAGTAGTGGTACTTATGTACAACCACCCATAGAGGGCATGTATATAATCGCCCTAGGGGAATGTTTATAATTCTCCCCAATATATATTATAGGTGACTGGAAATGTCTTATTCTTCCTTCACCTAAGGTTAGAGGTCCGGTAGGTGCCTCAACCCTACTTAGTTAGGTAGACATATTAATTTACATGCAAAACCCTTATTTATTTTATTGGCAAGTTTCACTATAAAAAGCCTCATGCAAAAAGGGTTGGGGTTTGTTGCACCCGCAACACAACAACAAGCATGTAGTGACCACTAGAGACAAATAAAAGTAGCGACCTTAAGATCAAGCCACTCCAAATAGCACATAACTGACCTCAAATTATAGTAGAACCATGCTCAAAATAGATGATAAGCATCAAGAAAACTAAGCATAGTCAAGGGGAAAGCTCCATGCAAAGATGGGCATAAAAACCCTAAAATAAGCATCATAAGGTAAACATGGGAAACCACAATGAGAGAGGGGAAACCATGTGTCCAAATTATGTAACCAAAGATCAAAACCTCCAACATCATGTAAAATTGAACCAAGACATGGTGTTAAAATCAACAATCAAGATGCATGTGAAAAACATCAACATCCATCATCACTAAGAATTTAGGTGCATAATAAGGATTTAGGAAAAAGAGTAATCTATGCATGAATACTTCAAAATCTTAAACCTTAGATCAAGATACTATCATCCATTATCTTATGATCATGTTTTAGATATAAAACAATAGCATGCAATTAAGAATATGGTTCTATAATTGTAGAGGGGAAAGTTATATAACTTGCCTTAAGATGAAGATTAAACTCCAAAGACACAAGCTCCAAGTGAGAGAAGAAACTCAACCTAGGATCACCTCCATGACCAACAAGGTCACATCAAGAAGATAAGAATGCACCAAGGTTAAAGGAAAGATCAAGAAGAAGAAAGCACAAATCCTAGGTCGATCAAGGAAGAAGAAAGAAGAAAGAGGTGAAACTTCATCTCACTTAGGTACTACCATGGTCAAATCATAGTCTTGACCATTGTGAAGAGAAGATCCCCAAAATAGCCAACATGGTGATCCATAGTCTCATAGCCAATAAAAGAGGGAAAGAGGTAGGTTTCAAAGGAAATAAGATTAAAGGTATAGAAACACTTACCAAGATAAAAGATCACCAAGGATCACCACAAGAGAGATGATCATGTTCAATATCACCACATGAAAAAGTGATCAGCCACCAAGCTCTAAGATCACCACTTTCTCTAGCTTCACCAAGATCAAGGTCGAACACAAGGGAGAAGAGAGAAAGGAGATAGCTAAAGGGAATACTTGCATGTGAAAGAGAGGGTTTATATACTCAAGGGTAGGAGGGAGGTAAGGATCATGAGGTGTAAAGATATGAGAGCACCAAAAGGACACATGTCCCATAAAAGATTAGCCATGCAAGCACTCTAGAAATGCATGGAAGAAAGGGTGATACAAACAAGGTAGTGTAGTGACCACTTAGGTCCACTACACCCTCAAGTTCGAAGCAAAACCAAAACGACCACAACACTCCACAAGAGCACAAACCCTAACGACCAAACACATGCTCAAGGAAAATAGGTCGAAACAAAGAAAAACCAAGAGACATATAGGTTGCAACACAAGCGCCACATGAAACACTTCAGTCGCAACAAGAATCACAACATCAATGTCAACACCAACACTCATGCATCCAAGGGAATCGTGAAAACCCTAGCTCTACACACAATGATGCTACCTCATCAACCAAGGTCCAACAAGGCACCCTGAGGCATCTTTCGCTCTCTCATAATTCTAAGGAACAAAAGGCACAACCTACATGTGACAAATTGAAAGATAGAACCTCAACAAGTGTAAATTGCAACTTGGTGCAAAACAAGCATAATTAGCTCAAGCATCAACCAAACAGGACCAAACTGAAAACATATGCATGTGACATGTTATTAAGGCACATCATATGATCAGATTAAGGTTAAAGTATCTTATTAAACAAAGAAATCATAATCAAGCACTAAGCTAGGTATGTGTCTTATAGTCATGGTGTTATTATCTCTAGAGCTCAATGTCCCAATTGTTGTGAAGAAAGGAAACACATGACCAAGATTCCATATGCATCTACAATTAGATTCATCATGTACACAATGTTATCCACTTACTAGTTGTCTTGTATGCCTTGATCATGATGAGCAGATATCAACCAAATCTTGATGAAGCTCATGGGACAGTCATGTAGAACATCTTTAAGTACTTGAGAAGAACTAAGGATCAGTTCCTTATCTATAGTGGTGAGGAAGAGTTGGTGGTAAAAGGTTACACCGATGCAAGCTTCCAAACTAAAAAAGATGACTACAAATCATAGTCAAGATTTTTGCTTTGTCTCAACAACAGAGTTGTGAGTTGGAAGAGTTCCAAGTAAGAGACAATTGTAGATTCTATAATAGAGCCTTGATCCAATCAAATTGACCATTTAACTGGGTGGTTCATCACATGAACCGATCATTTGGGACCATGAATCGGTCAGTTCACTTAGTGAATCAGTTTGTTCATACCCTAGTTTAGGCATTGTTCAATCATTGTTGTTTCTAATTGACATGATACTCTAACTGATCAGTTCAACACTTGAATCGTTCGGTTCTGAGTCCAGTCAGTCAATTTTCAACCAGTGTTGATTAAATAGAATACCTAAACACATTTAGTAATCAAGTTAAACATCATTCATGAATAAACTCCTATTCTAAGTGCATCCAATGTGTGTGACCCTATATGTTTTAAGTTACTTTGGCAATGAATGTCCATAACTAATTTATGATATCACAAGCAATGATTGGTGTCTAGGAAGACATCATTGCTATCCAAGTAATTGGAAAGTTAGAGAACAACTTCAACCTACAATCTATTATTGGTGTTACAATGATTGTACAGTTCCTTTATCTCTGACATCCAAATTGAAATCGACGGATGGAATTGTCATCCTCTTTAATGTTGAATCCATGTTCCTTGAACTAGAGCAAATTGTCTGAGATATATGTGAAGTCAACATCATATATTGACTCACATTTGCATGGCCATGCTTTTCTCAATCTCGCTTATACTGTGACCACAAAATCAAACCCCTATAAGAGGGAAAAAATCCCATCTACATCACTCACAGTCATCCTCATGTCTCACAGTGCACCTTATCACCACCTTCATGGAAACCCTTATTTAGGATCATGTTGGATGATGTTGAAGTACATCAAATGAATTGGGATAAGTTTAGTGATTTCAAGTGTAAGAACCACAATCTTTACCATCATTATGAGAGATGATTCAAACTACCATTCAATGGTTCCACACATCACTCTCATGGTGGATCTGTCCAATACACTATTCTCTAACAACTATCTATGTGTTTTGTTTTATATCACATATCATGACCTAATGAGATTGTATCATCAACCAACACACACTTTAGTCTTATGTGTTATTGGTATCTATTAGCCTCCATAATAACATCTGACTTGGGATAAGAATGTACATACTCTTAACATCCATATGATCTCATTGTTCAAGTCCTTAACCTGAAGACATACACAATCGAGTAATATCATTATTTAGACATTTATTATGTTACATGATTATCTCATAATTAAATAAAATATGATAAATGGGAAGATTGCCTTTATTATTAATTAAATTGTCTACAAGTTATGCCATTACAATCATCATATTATTGGCTCTCTGAGCATACATACCAACAAACTCCAACTTGCACTTAGAGACAATCATCCATAAATTTAATCCCAAGTGATCTAACATGACCCTCATGCTTCTGCTGCAAAAGTGCTTTTGTCAATCGGTCAGCCACATTGCTTTCAGTTGGTACTCTATAAATCTTCACATCTCCTCACATTATGATTTATCATATGAGGTGGAACCACCTTTAAATGTTCCTAGACTGGTGATGCAATCTGGGTTCCATAGCTTGTGCAATAGGTCTATTGTTGTCACAATATTGCTCAATTGCATCGTTGATGCTTGGAAGCACCCCATGTTTAGAGATGAACTTTTTTATCCAAATAACCTTCTTTGCTACATGTGATGCAACAATTGACATCATGATATGCATTAATTGTGCATTAAATAATAAGGTGATTCAGAATAGGAAACATGCACAAACAGACCAGTTCAGGTCATTAACGAACCAATTCATGCACGAACCGATTAGTTGCTGAGTGAACCGATCAGTTTTCCATTTGTAGGTTTTGGAAAATTCATGAAAAACCATCTCTTCAACTCCTATATGGATCGGGAACCCTGACCCTGGCCCTCCTACAAATAGAGGGGTACTAGAGGCTTCCCAGACACGATAATAAGTTCTTATAGTTGTTGTACTCTCTAGTTGTGGTAACCAAGAGAACCCAAGAAAATTCTATCCGTCAAAGGGAGGAACAACAAGGGAGAGACAATTGGGAGATCAAATGGATGCTAGCACGTTGACTAGAAGGGATAACTCCTTCTTGTATGTTCCATGAGAATGATAGGAGTTTCCGATGGTCTGTGTGAACTAGTCATGGTTGGTACTAGGTACTGCCTTGCGACTCTCTACAAACACTCCACCGTACACATTTTTTCTTCTAGTAGACTCATGAGCCTCTACCCCCCCATATGAAGTGTTCCTGTAGGCAGTGCCATAGATAATCCACTTTCATCCCCTTTAGCTAAGGTCTTCTCCTCCCACCTTACTCATTATTTCATTTTTATTATTGACTCCTGGTTCCTTTTATTTCTTCTTGCTATCACAATTCTCCTCTTCATGCCTGAAGGGACAACATCTAATGACTTTACGATTCCATTCCTATGTATCTAATATGTTTGTCCAAGATTGATTTCAGGCTTTAGGTCATGAAAAAGATCAAATTACACCAGCCCTAGCTTGTTCAAGTTCAAGTCAAATGCAATGCAAGTGTGCAATTAGGGAAATCACTCCAAATGACCATAGATGAATTTTTTAATCACTTGTATTGATGATATGACTTGTAACTAAGATGAGAAAAAATTAGGGACACTTAATTCCAAGGTTTAATCACTCTAAAGTCAATTTAGAAAATTTGTTATAGGTTTTTCATTGGTCAAGTTAGAAACTCAACTGATCCTATGATTGATTTTCTGAAGTTGACCCATCGGTCAAGTTGCACACTCATAGATTTCGACCGACCGACTCACTGAGCAAAATTAATTTTATCTCATCAGTCGAGTTTCCCAGAACAAACTCGACTGATAGTTTGAAAATTGGTTTTGTCTTTTAGTTGATCGGTCGAGTTACCTTAATTGAATCTTGACAACATATACTGTACAGAAAACATACAAAAAGTGATTATAATCATTGGTGAGTTGTTTTTGGTGAAACTAGATCTGTTGCATCTTGGAAAATGGCTATATTTCAACCCTAAGTGATTTCAAACTCAAGGGAACACCCCCACCTATAAATAGGACCCCTTGGAGTTCATTCCAAGTTTTCTCATTCATGTTATTATAAGTCCTTGCTATAGTTGAGTGTGTTGCAACTCCTTGAGCCCCTTCCTCTCTCTAGTTTACACTTCATTTCGTAATTATGAGTGAGATAGGCATATTGTAAGAGTGATACTTCCTTGTTCTTGTAAAGCTCTCATCTACTCCATCTTCCCTACCCCTTTCCTCCATGAAGCAAAGGTGAATCAAGCTACTCTGAGGAAGGTGGAGTTGTTGTTGTTCCTCTTCAAGGTTGAAGAAGAAGTCATGATCTTCTCCAGGTGAAGGAGAAGGCAAAGACTGAAGATCCAAGAAGAGTGGAAAAGTCCTTGAAGGTGGAAGAATTGTGTTAGAGTGGGTAAGACCTTGGAAAAATGTTGAAGACTCTTGCAAAGTGGGTAAGCCCTTGGTAAGGTGGAATACTCTTTGTTCTTGGATGGGAAAGTCCTTTGGTGGTCTTGCTTTGTAACTCAAATTGGTAAATATATAGAGAAAATCACTTGCAAAGTCCTAGAGGCTGACCTCTCTAGGTAGTGGACTAACTCTCTCCTAGTTTGGATAGTGGAACCACTCTACATGACCTTGTTAAGTGCTTGCTATCAATTCCTCTCATCCTCTCTATTCTTGTTAGTTAGGAATTCAAATTTCACTTAAGCTATTGGTATTAATTTGATATAATTTGAAGGTCTAATCTATCTTGTGAGAATTTTTTATGCTCTATTCACCCCCTCTCTAGAGCCCTATATGCAACAAGTGGTATCAAAGCCAAGAATCTTCTCCAAAAATATCCCATGAGATGAGAAGATGGTCAACAACCTACTTGGTTCTCTCAACCTAGAGGGAGGCTTCTCCATACGTCCTCTGGTCTTTGAAGGCACCAACTTCCTCTATTGGAAGAGGCGTATGAAATTCTACATTCAAGGCATGAAATTTGACATGTGGAAGATGATGGTCACACCTTACAAGGAGCCAACTGAAGCTATTGCAACATGGAGTGAAGCTTCTCTCACAGAAGTCCAACTCAATGCCAAAGCCATAAGAATCCTCTATGCATCCCTTATGCCAATGGAGTTCAATCAGATCTCATCTTGGGACACCACCTATGAGATTTGGGACAAATTGTACATCACCTATGAAGGCACAAAGCAAGTCAAGGAGACTAAGATCTACACATTGAACAACTTTCTAGAGAACTTCAAGATGGGCAAGAAAGAAGGTATTGCAGAGATGTATTCAAGACTCAATGTCATCATCAATGGGTTGTTTGCATTGAGAAACACTTTGGATAGAGGTATAATCAACTCCAAGATCTTGAGGACTCTACCAAAGATATGTGAGTAAAATTCCACCTCCATTGAAGAAGTAAGGAGCTTTTGTGACATCCCAACCAAAGAGCTCATTTGCAACATCCAAGACCATGAGCCAAGGCTTCATAAACAAGAACAAGAACCCAAGCAAGAAGAGAAGGAAGCCAAGAAGATCAAAGATAGTGCCTTCAAAGCACAAGTGGAGGTTGTCATCCTTCAACAACAACTTTCTTGTCGGACTTTTCCTTCCTGCTCTAGTGAAGATGATGGCCCAAGTGAGCATAAAGACAAATACATCAAGGGCAAACACTTCAAGGGAAATCAAGCCTCCTCCTCCTCTACTCCTAGATGCTACAAGTGTGGATAAAAGGGACACTACAAGAGTGAATGTCCCAAGTAAAGAAAGTCACACCATAAGGGAAGCTCAAAGAAGGAAGAAGAGGATTACAAGAAGGAGAGCAAGTACAATAAGAAGGACAAGAGACACAAGAATGCAGCTCATGCAGCTTGGGAAGCTTCATCTTCAATCAACTCAAGCTCCAAAGAAGATGGAGAATGCCACCTTCCACTCATGGCCTCTACTAGTGAAGAAATTGGTGAGGTAAGTGAAGTAAGGTAAGTTTGCATGAGTTATCTAAGGAATATGTTATTGACATGCTTATCTCTACCCATTCATCTTTTACTAAATGTAAATCTAAAAGAAAATGGTTAGGAAAAATCATTGATGATCTATATGCTAATCTTGAAATCCTTGAATTGAATGAGAAAACTAATATTGAGAGTATTGATAATTTGCAAGGGAAATACCTTGATCTTGATCTCCAATACAATGGAGTTGAAGTTGAGAATGGTATCTACCTTAAGAACATTGAAATTCTTATGGAAGAAAACCAAAATTGCCTTAAAGAGCTTGAAATGATTAAAGCTAAAAATGCTAAATTTAAGCTCCTTATTGATGCTCATAGAGATGAAAGAGATGTCTATCCAAAAGAAATCCAAATGCTTAAATATGAAAATGCTAGGTTACTTGGACAGGTAAACGATCTATCTTCTAGACCTTTATTGCCTAGTTCTAATGTTGTTTCCATTTCTCTTGAAAAAGATTCATATTTAGCTAAAGCCTTGTGTCTTGAGGCTGATCGTGTTTATGCTTGGGATGACATAGCTAGATTATCTTCTACTATTATTTCTTTAAATGATGATAATCATAGATTGAGAGCATCCCTAAAAAAATTCCTCAAAGGGAATAACTCCCTAAACAAAATCCTTGACCATTCTACCAAACAAAGTGGTACTCGTGGTTTGGAATTTGTAGGGGGAGAACCAAAGGGCAAGAGAAAAGCCAAAGGTAAGAAAAAGAGCAAGGAGACCTCTTTCTTTATAGGAGAGTCTTCCAGCACTAAGAACCCTATGGTTTGTTCTTATTGAAAATGTGATGATGATTATTCTACTTATTGTCCTTACAAGCTTAAGGGGACCAACCCAAAGATGAAATGGGTCTCCAAGCTAACTACGGATCCCAAAGTTTGAGTTGGAAACTGACATTATCCTTTCTTATAGGAAAAAGGAAGATGGATTGTTGATAGTGGCTTCACTAAGCATATGACAGGAGACATAAGCCATTTCAACAACTTCACCAAAAATATAGGAGGTTCGGTCACCTCTAGGGATAATAAGAAAGGTAAAGTCAAAGGTGAGGGTGATGTAGGTGAATCCTTGTGCATCAAGACTTTTCTCTTAGTGGATGGCATACATCACAATTTAATTAGTGTTAGTCAACTATGTGATAATGGTTACCTTGTGTTATTTACTTCCTTTGAATGATTGATTCTAGATTCCCTCACATACCAAGTTATATATAATGGAACTAGAAGTGGTAATCTTTATGTTATTATTATTGACTCTATTAAGCATGTTGTTGGTAGATTCCTAGTAGTCAACTCGAATGATATTTCTCTTTGGCATCATCAGCTTGGTCATGTAAATATGCATCAGTTAAAGAAGTTGAGCAAAAAGGACTTGGTCAAGGGACTTCCCAAATTGGATTTAAAAAAGGATGAGGAATTCCAGCCTTGAACCCAAGGAAATCTAACCAAATACTCCAAATCCAAATGAGTCCTTAGTACCAAAAGAGCTCTTGAGCTTCTTCACATTGATCTATTTGGATGAATGAGAACTCAATCACTTTGTGGTTCCAAGTATTGCCTTGTTATTGTCTATGATTTCTCTAGATATACTTGGACCTTATTTCTCATTTCTAAAAGTGATACGCTTGACGTTTTCAAGAGCTTTTGTAAATGAGTTGAGAATGAAGCTTCTTGCCACAATGTTTCCATCCGTAGTGACCATGGGGGAGAATTTGAAAATGTGCTTTTTGAACATTTTTGTCAAGAATCTGATTATGCACACAACTTCTCTTCACCTCAAACACCTCAATAAAATGGGCTTGTAGAAAGGAAAAATAGGTCTTTACAGGAGATGTCTAGGACCATGCTTCTAGAGTATGATACTCCAAAGAAGTTTTGGGATGAAGCTGTTAGTACCTCATGTTTTGTGCAAAATTGGGTTTTTACTCATTCGTCTTTGAAGAAAACCCCCTATGAGCTAGTAGGGGTAGGGTAATATCCCAGTGGTGCATCTCGAAAATCCCTAATGAAGGGGCCCGTGTTCAACTCTGGGCAAAAACTCCCAAGGTGAAACAAAGGCCTGACGTTACAGAGTGCGCCGTGGTGCCCCCAAGTACACGACTGGTTCTGAGGTTACCCTTAGTTGGGTGGGGTCTAATAGTGGCCGATACTAGGAGGGGTTCCTCTTTATCAAAAAAAAACCCCTATGAGCTATGGCATGGTAGGAAGCCATGTATCAAGTATTTCCATGTTTTCAGATGTCTTTGTTCTATTTTAAATACAAAAGATTCTATCGACAAGTTTGATCTGAAGTCTTACAAGACCTTCTTTCTTATGTATAGCACTACTAGCAAGGCTTATAGGATTTTTAATTTTGATCTTGATAAAGTAGAAGTATCCATAAATGTAAATGTTATGGAGACTAACCCCTCTATTCCCAAAGATATTGTTCCAAATGATGATGTTGCAGGTGAAGTAATTCCTATTTCTAAAAGAGCTCAACATCACCCAAAAGGGAAAAGAGATGGTCATTCAAGAAGAAGATAAAGATGATGAGAAGAAGGATCCAACCCCTAGTTTGCAAAGAATAATCCAAATGAGCTGATTTTGGTGATCCCTTTGAAAGATTAAAGACACGGGCTACATTCAACAAAGAACAAGCCAACAACACCTTCATCTCACAACTCGAGCTAAAGAACGTCAAGGAAGCTCTTGGGGATGATGAGTGGATCCTAGCTATGCAAGAAGAGTTGGAGCAATTTGTACAGAACAAAGTTTGGGCCCTAGTGTTAAGACCAAGTGATAGAAAGATCATTAGCACCAAATGGGTCTACCGGAACAAGCTTGACGAAAGTGGCAAAGTGGTAAGGAACAAAGCAAGGTTCGTGGCTCACAGCTACAATCAACACAAAGGTATAGATTTTGATGAGAAATATGCACATGTAGCTAGGCTTGAGTCCATTCATATTTTGCTTTCCTTTGGTAGTTATAAAAACTTTCTTCTGTATCAAATGGATGTTAAGAGTGCGTTTTTGAATGGTACAATTGAGGAGGAAGTGTATGCAGCTCAACCTCCAGACTTTGAACATGAAAGTTTACCTAACAATGTTTATTTGTTGAAAAAAGCTCTCTATGGACTCAAACAAGCACCTAGAGCTTGGTATGAGAAATTAAAGAACTTTTTGTTAGATCATGTGTATATCATATGCAATGTGGAGCTTACCTTATTTCTAAATCACACTTCTAACAATTTTATTATCATACAAATATATGTTGATGATATCATTTTTTATAGAACTAACCTTGACCTTTGTAAAGAATTTAGTGATCTTATGCAGAGTGAATTCAAGATGAGTATGATGGGTGATATCACGTTCTTCCTCGGCTTTCAAATCAAGCAAACTAAAGATGGGAACTTTATCAACCAAGGCAAGTATACAAGTGAACTACTCAAATGCTATGGGATGGAGAACACCAAGCCGATGGATACACCCATGCCAAACACCACCAAACTTGACAAAGATGAGGAAGGTGAGAAGGTAGATGAGAAGCGGAATAGAGCTATGATTGGAAGTTTACCTTACTTAACTGCCTCTAGACCTGATATAATGTTTAGTGTTGGCTTGTGTGCTCACTTTCACTCAAATCCTAAAAAATCATATTTTATAGTTGTTAAGAGGATTTTAAGGTACCTAGCCAAAATCCAAAATTGTGCACTATGGTATCCAAAGTCAAAGGACTTTACTCTTACTGCTTATAGTGATGCAAATTATGTAGGGTGCTTGATTGAATGAAAGTGCACAAGTGGCACTTGTTTCATCCTAGGACCATGCATGGTGTCTTGGTTCTCCAAGAAATAGAGCACAATGACATTATCAACCACAAAGGTTGAATAGATTATAGTTGGGAGTTGTTGTGCCAAGGTCCTACGGATGAAGCAAATGCTACATGAATTTAACATTCATTTTGATATTCTCCTATCTACTATGATAATACTAGTGCAATTAACTTATCATACAATCCTATCATGCAAAGTAGAGATGAACACATAGACGTTTGCCATCATTTTCTTTGTGATCACATTGCCAAGAAGGATATCTATATCATTCATGTGGACACAGAAAATCAAATGGCGATCATTTTCACTAAACCTCTATTTAGAGAGCAATTTAACTTTATTAGATCAAAATTTCTTATAACTACTTTGAATGAATCTGATATGCCTTCTAGCTAGTTGTCATCTATCCTATATTATTAGTCTCTATTTTGATCACCATTGCTTGCTAATATGCTAAAAATCCATTTTTCATGTTCGTTTTGCCTATTTTTTTCCTCTTGTTTTTGGGTATTTTTTGTAAACACATGTTTTACCGCAAAATAGTACCCAATGATGAGTGATATGTGCCTAAGTATGTTAAAAATACACAATGGGTTTGAAAAAAAAAATTAATTAGAACTCTAATGGCTAGAAACTAGGTTTTGTATTTTAGGTGAGGTTGACCATCGGTCGAGTTGCCAACTCGACCGATCGAAGGCTGAGAGCTTATTAAAAGAGCCTATCGGTAGAGTTTCCAAGTTCACATAACTCGACCGATGGATGAGCTGGAGCAAACATAAGATAGGTTCGCTCAACTAGAGAAAAGTCGACTGATCCAAATTCTCTCTCCCTCAAGCTCTCAACGCTATCCCAGACCTTCCTCCCCCTAGCCCTAGCTTGACCTAGCTTGACCTCCCTTGACCTTCCCCTTGCTAACCTAGGTATGTGGATGAGTTTTGGTGGGGTTTCCTTAGCTTTTGCTCTCTCATTCCTCTCCTTTTCATCTCTATGGCATCCAGTAGGCGGAAAAGGGCCGCCCCAACAAATGCAGCTCCATCTTCGTCCAAATCCTAGTTGATTCTATTTGATGACACTCTCTTTGTCTCAAATAAGGATGTAAATAGGTATAAGGAGCTCCTTTCTCAGAATCCTTTCCCTTTTCATGCCCTATTTGATCCCAGACCTAGAAGACAAGAGGTCATCAATTAAGTAGCAAAGTTGCTTTATGATCACCATCTCTCAGCCTTGGGTGTTGAACACACATGCTACAACAATTCCATCACTAGCACGAAAGCATTTCATGAATTCTATGCTAACTTGTGTTGGAATTATGACATCCTCATACCCCTGCCTAATGATCGAGTAGTCCTCACATCCATGATAGACATGAAGAAATTCCAAGTCTCTGAGGATACCCTAAACATATTCTTTTTAGGTACCAAAGTGACTGACACCTGGCGTAAGGAATAGACCAAGTACTTTGACCTAGTAGAGCCTGGGGCCTTCTACAAGCAATATGATCTTACTCTCCCTGATATTCATAAGTTTTTAAAGAATCCAAAATTCCCATATATGAAGAAGTGCACCCTTCCCTCCTCTACCTTGGACCTTAAGAGGCGCATCCTCACCCTAGTTGTTAACTACAATATCCATCCTAAGAAAAGTCAAACTGAGATTGCAGAAAACACTGCAATGATCATGGTAAAGATATATTCTCCACCATATGACCCATTTTGACTCAGGAAAGAACATTTGTGGTACCCACCCTTCCTACCCTACCATGATTTTTGGTCTGTTCCAGCTTGCTACTGGAAAATATCTTTTCTACAACTTTGATTACAAACCTACCCGGAAAGGAGTTTGTATTAGTGAGACCACTCTTTAGAAGTTTGTTCCTATCCTATCCTCCATCACACATTGTGCCTCTACCTCTACCCATTACCTCTACCACCTCAGCCTTCCCAACCTACATGTGCCTCATTCCATGTGACAAATGAAGCTCTTATGGGCTACATGATGCATCAACAAGCATACAACCTTCGAGTTCATGAGCACCTACATCAGGACCTTTGTTCCATTATGTCCAACATGAACTTTTCATGTGCACACTCCTACCTTGCCTACTAGCCTTACCCAAGAGGTGACTATGCATCCTTTGCATATGATCACTTTTACCATACCCCTCCATCCACATCTTCCACTGCTACACTGTCTGTTGTTGGTATGTCCATGCTCTTGGTATGTCATGGGATGAGAAGAATGCCCATTGGCCCGGTCGTGGTTTTGGTCCCTCTGTTGATGAAGGGATGTCGGACCAGGCTGATGAGGAGGCTGTTGATGTTGATGAGGCTACTGGTGCTGATGAGGATGATAATGATGGCTCTGATGGCTTCGTTGGTGACTCTGGTGATGATGGCAATGCTGCTGCACCTTCAGGCGGAGATGATGAATACATGCCTGATGCTGAGGATGATGTTGTTGTTGATAAAGATAGCTTAGATGTCTAGTTGTTGTTATTTTTTAGTCTAGATGTTGATCATATATATCTTTCTAGGCTATTTTGTATTAGAAATATCTGGGCACATGTTCTGAGCTGTATTATTTTATCATCTAGATTTTCATCATTTTGGCTTGTAGCTTTTTTCTAATAACTTTCCTTTTGTTTTGTATTCTTAATTCTATGCACATTTACTCTTTGATTTACTATATCTCATGAGTTGGTGCCATGTTTTACCCTTTTTTTATTATGACTTAGATTGTTTGCTTCTCTCATCTCTGTTTGGTGTATGCTTTGAGATTGCATGTTTTGGATGTCTGCTTGGTTGTGCTTGGAGAAGACCTATTTTTATGCTCTTCTACCCCCTTCCTTTTTGATAATGTCAAAAGGAGGAGAGAATTTCAACGTTTTGAAGCTCAACCATATTGTTTTTATTTCCTATGTGATTCTTTTCTTGTTCATTATATGCTTTATCATGTGACTTGCTAAAGGACCATATAATATATGTATGTCATGTTTCTTTGTGTAGATAGACTAACTATGTAGGTTAGAGTAAGCATATATTGATGGGGAGCAATTCACATTGTTCAAATCTTGAATCCCCTTACAATTCATAAGTCAAAGGTATAACTTCAATATCCTTTTCAATATGATTGAGGAATGGCTTGTCATTGTTAAAAAGGGGGAGAATGTTGACTTGAGAGTTCTACATTGTCCATATTTTGATAATGACTTTACCATTCCATTCCTATGTATATAATATGTTTTCTCAAGATTGATTTCAGGCATTAGGTACATGAAAAGGATCAAATTACACAAGCCCTAGCTTGTTCAGGTTCAAGTCAAATGCAATGCAAGTGTACAATTTGTGAAATCACTCCAAATGACCTTAGATGAATTTTGTAATCACTTTTATTGATGATATGACTTGTAACTAAGATGATACAAAATTAGATACACTTAATTCCAAGGTTTAATCACTCTAAAGTCAATTTAGAAAATTTGTTACAGGTTGTTCATCGGTCGAGTTGGAAACTCGACCGATCCTATGATGGATTTTCTGAAGATGAGCCATCGGTCGAGTTGCACACTCACAGAACTCGACCGATCGACTCACTTAGCAAAATTGATTTTAGCTCATCGATCGAGTTTCCCAGAACAAACTTGACCAATAGTTTAAAATTTTTCTTTGTTCTTTAGTTGATCGGTCAAGTTACCTTTATTGAAATTTGACCAAATGTACTGTACGAAAAATGCAAAAAAAGTGAGCATAACCGTTGGTGAGTTGTTTTGGATAAAATAGATCTATTGCATCTTGGAAAACGATTATATTTTGACCCTAAGTGATCCCAAACTCAAGGGAACACTCCCATCTATAAATAGGACCCCTTGGAGTTCATTCGAAGTTTTCTCATTCATGATATTCTAAGTCCTTCTATAGTTGAATGTGTTGCTACTCCTTGAGCCCCTTTCTCTCTCAAGTTTACACTTAATTTCATAATTATGAGTGAGATAGGCCTGTAGTAAGAGTGCTACTTCCTTGTTCTTGTAAATCTCTCATCTACTCCATCTTTCCTACCTCTTTCCTCCATGAAGAAAAGTTGTAGCAAGATACTTCGAGTGAAGGTGGAGTTGTTGTTGTTCCTCTTCAAGGTTTAAGAAGAGGTGATGATCTTCTCTAGGTTAAGGATAAGGCAGATGTTGAAGATCCAAGAAGAGTGGAAAAGTCTTCAAAGGTGGAAAACTTGTGCTAGAGTGGGTAAGACCTTGGAAGAAGGATACAGACTCTTACAAAGTGGGTAAGCCCTTGGTAAGGTGGAATACTCTTTGTACTTGGATGGGTAAGTCCTTTGGTGGCCTTGCTTTGTAACTTTAATTAGTGAATATATAAAGAAAAACACTTGCAAAGTCCTAGAGGTTGACCTCTCTTGGTATTGGATTTACTCTCTCCTATTTTGGAGAGTGGAACCACTTTACATGACCTTGTCAAGAGCTTGCTGTCAATTCCTCTCATCCTTGATATGCTTCTTTGTTAGGAATTCAAACTGCACTTAAGCTATTGGTTTTAATCTGTTATAATTTGAAGGTCTAATCTATCTTGTGAGAATTATTGAAGCTCTATTCACCCCCCTCTCTAGAACCCTAGATCTGCAGCTGATAGTCCTTGGTGATTACCTATTGTGAGTCAAACCAATAGGGACCCATGGCTGGGGATGCCTTCTTATCAGTGGCATTGGAGAAGCAGACTGGTAAAATCCCTTGTTCCCTCTACAACAATTCAAATGACCCCTTGGGCCTCCAGGTTCATTATATCTAGGCTTGAAGATATTGATAGTAGGATCTGTTCCCCAGGACATACACCATTATCATGAACTCCCAAATGTTTTGCATCCTCTCAACTCCTATTCATCCATATCCACATGTACCAATCCATCTATTTTCATGGGTATTGGATATTCCTCTTTATCCTCCTGTGACTTCGGCTCGTTAGGGATCTGGTTCCATGCTCATCTAGTAAGTGGTGGAATTTCCATCTCCAGTGCTATCGAACCCTGGCTAGGAGTAATTATTGCATGGATCATCTCCTAGTGTATTTCCAGATCAAACCCTAGGGAGTGGTCATGGTTTTTTATTGTTCCTTGTTGGAAAGTATATGTGTATGTATGTATGTATGTATGTATGTATGGGATTAAGAAAGAACAATTTCTCCCCCCTCTCCCACACCCGTGGCGGAGGCCAAATGCTTGGGAGGTGGTAAATCATGGTGGCAACTGGGATTTGAACATGGGTCCCTTCATGAGGAGACACCGTGCTTGACCACTTGAGCCACTTTGTGTCGGATGTATGCATGTATGCATGTATGTTTGTATGTATGTATGTGTAACATCCTCAAATTTAGGTAAATATCTGCTTTTCCCTCCTTTTTATTTTTATATTTTATTTTGAACCCTCTTCTTAGATTTATAGGTTCTAAAATGTAGGAATCATTCAATATAAGAGTTTGATGCAAAAATACAAATTGTGGATAGGTTTTATATAAGAATATAAGGTCATTCATTACTTATGGGTTGATTGTGCAAAGTTATCAAAATAATGTGTTTAAGATAAAATTTAGCCTTTGAGATTTTTCTTGTGGATGGGTGTGGTTAAGAGAGAGTTACCCATGAAATTTGGTTAAGAAATAATGAAGGAATAATTTTATATAAGGAAAATATCATTTTTATTAGTTTGGGAGTTTCACACATTAAAGTTTTCCAAAAGGCAAATTTAACCCCAAAATCAGATTCCTTCAGTCTTAATTAGCCTACCTACCAATTTTCACCTTATTTACACTTTATTTTCTATCCCAATTGGAGTTGGTAACAAAACGATAATCATTTAATGTCACTTTATTCAAATACTAATTATTCTCAAAATAATTGATCTATCATGTAGTCAGTTGACTTTGGTGGATGTGCACTTTTCTCTCCACCATTGGATTTTGATCTGATGCTAGGCGCATCATCGTCTACCCTCAGCCAAATAGGAAACTGGTAGGAACAGGACCAGGTGGAAAGAAATAACAATTTCTTGCTTTACACTTAGTCATTTTTTGCTTTTTTTCCACCATCTATTTCATGAGAAAAATCTGCATAGATCAAGGTATTACTCATGAGTTTTGGCAAGTAATGAAGAAACACCCAATCCTACTTTCAAACCCCTAGTGGTTGATGCTCAAAAAACTTGACCCTATATATATAAGAGTGGTGCCCTAAATCTACCACCACCCAAGCTTGCTTATTCTCCTCTCAATTTCTCTACTGGTTGCATCTCAAGCCACTGCCAAGCAAGTCTTTGCTCAAGCTTTGTGGTGCCCAGGGTGATCTATTATTGGCCTCCATTTTCAATTAATTGGAGAGGTTAGTTTGGAACCCTTCTCTTCTCATTTTTGTTCTTGTAGTTTTTGATTTTGTCATTAATCTTAGAAATGCCCAAACTGGGCTTGCACTTGCTGCTCCGAGGTACAATAGTGGCAGGTAGGAGAGTTGGGAGAGATGACCTCTGGTCATTTCCCCATTCTGCCCCTTACTCCTCTATTTCTGGCTTGTTTTCCGTAGGGGCAAAAGGCTTGGACCATTGACTCGAGCTTGCTTGGCCACACATGATTGGGCCAAGTAAGCAGTTTGGTCTCTCGACTCGTGACTTGGAAATTTTGGCAATTTGTGATTGGTCATATTTTCAAAAAATCATAACTTTCTCTCTGGTTATCCAAAATTTACAAAATAATATGTTCAGGAATCCTTGGAATTTTCTCTATTTTGTGTTACAATTTTTGTTGCCTTGTTCACCAGTTTTAAAGATCATATTTTTAGGATTCTAAATAATCATAATACCATATTAAAAATTAAAGTTATGTTTTAAAGGACAAAATATTAACCTTTGAATCATATCCATGGTTAGTAACCCTGATCTAACTCACTGGGATTTAATCAAGCATTAATTTGAGGTTTTAATGATGATTTGATTTTTAGGGTTTTGTCCTCACCTATGATCATCAAAGAAAATATAATAATTAATAAAGTGTTGACCTTGAGTGAAGTTTTATCCTCAAAGAAACCATGATGTTAGTTTTGGATCTATCTCAAGAATCAAATCAGGATTCACCGAACAGACTTGGTTTTTGGGGTTTTCATCACACTTACATCCTTTAGCACATAAACCCTAATTACAAGATCTAAACATGCGTGTAGGTTGAATTGGCCATAGATTTGGAAGGTTAGGATTGAACCTCTAATTTAGCAGTTCTAGTTTAAGGTATGTGCATCTTTTATATTATCTAGGCATTGCTATAATGACTAAACATTCTTTCCCATATGAGGCATGAGTAGATTTTATCTTTTTCATAATTTTAATATTCTTATTTTCTTAGACAATACTCAAGGGTCCTATGACCTCACATGCTTATGTTTGAATGCTTTCATCCTATTATTTCATATGGACTCAACTTTACTTGCCTTTCCCTATTTATGTGCATGCTTAGACTAATTTTATTTCTTATAGTGTTACTTTTATACAACCATATATATCGGGGCATGCTTTCCTGCCCAGGGTGTGCTTTTCCACTCATTATTTACAGAGGCACACTTTTCCACCTAGGGTGTGCTTTTCCACCCATATTTTTAGGTTGATATCCAATGGTGTTTCAACCCTGCTTTAAATAACTTCACTCTTTGTTTATTACATGCACACATTTATTGTTATTATTGTTAATGGAAGATGTTTAATGGAAAGATTCCCTACTTGACATTTCTTAGTATATATGCCTCATCTCTTGGCCTGTAATAATTCTCTTAGAACTTAATTCTTTTGTTATCCTTTGATTTGTAAGCTATTCTTTTAATAATCACTTAAAGTAATGCCTAGTTTTAAATTGTTGCACTTACTCAACATTTGTTGATATACTTTTCTCTTTGGTTTCTTCAACCCTGGGTGTTGCATTCAACCCACCCAGAGATTTCACAGCCTGAGGTCCAGGAGATAGGTGGTGACTCCCAGATTTAGTTGCTGAGGATTTCTAAGATGGAGAGGTTACTCACCACAAAAACCAATATGAGTAGTTTAGTCTTTCAAGTTTGTTAGAATCCATTTATGGCTTGATAGTTGAACTTTGTGAAGAGTATCATGTAATAGTTACTACGCCTTCTTTTCTATCGAATCGATCCTATTTTTTCAATTAAAAAATTTTGTTTTTTTTCTTAAAAAATTTCTGATCTCTAGTAGACCTCTTAGTAGGATTCGAACCCAGATGAAGTTCTGACCATTTGTCAGAGAAAAAAGAACGAAAGTTTTATTTCTGCTGCATTCAAACTATGTTCATGTTATCATTCTGTTTAAAGAAATATTGTGAATCCCAAAGTGGCTTTTATATTGATGGAAAATTATTTATTATGGAATTTCACAATTGTTTCCTTAAATTAAGTAAGGATTGGCCCCTCCCGGGGCCCACTCCTTACAATATGTATGTATGTATGTATGGGATTAAGAGAGAAAGATATCACCCCCTAATGCCTATGGTAGAGCCTAAACACCCAGGAGGGTTGTCAATCAAGGCGGAAATTGGAATTCCAACACGGGACCCTTTGTTAGGGGACACCATGCTTGACCACTTGAGCCACTCCTTGTTGGTAGCATGTAAGATTTCTCCCCCCTTCTCCCACGCTCATTGTGGATGCTGAATATCTGGGAGGGTGGTAAATAAAGGCAGTATGTATGTATGTATGTATGTAAGGGATTATGAGAGAAAGATTTCTCTCCCCCTCTCCCACGCCCGTGGCGGAGGCCGAATGCCTGGGAGGGTGGTAAATCAAGGTGGCAACTGGGATTCAAACCCGAGTCCCTTTGTTAGGGGAATATGTATGTATGTATGTATGGGATTAAAAGAGAAAGACCCCCCCCCTCTTTGGCACCTGTGGTGGAGCCCAAATGCCTAAGAGGGTGGTAGATCAAGGTGGAAACTAAGATTCAAAATTGGGTCCCTTTGTTAGGGGACATTGTGCTTGACCACTTGAGCCATTCCTTGTTGGTAGTATGCATGTATGGGATTAAGAGACAAAGATTACTCCCCCCTCTCCCATGCCTGTAGTGGAGGCCAAATGCCCAGGAGGGTGGTAAATCAAGGTGGCAACTGGGATTTGAACTCGGGTCCCTTTGTTAGGGGGACACCATTCTTGACTACATGAGCCACTCCTTGTCGGCGGTAGTATGTATGTATGTATATATGTATGTATGTATGAATGTATTGTACGTATGTATGTATGTATGTATGAATGTATATATCAGATCTAAGAGAAGGTTCCTTCTCCCTCTCTCTGACCTGGGCATTAGAGCCAAGATGCTCCTAATATGGGTAAATCAGCCTTAGTCCCCGTTGGGATTCAAACTTGGGATGCTTCATGAGGTGCCACCAGATTTTCCCAGTTGGGCTATTGACTGCTTGTTATGTATGTATGTATGTATGTATGTATGTATGTATGTATGAGATTAAGAGAGGAATTCTCTCCCCCTCTCCCACACCCGTGGTGGAGGGAAAATGCCTGGGAGGGTGGTAAATCAAGGCGGCAACTAGGATTCGAACCTGGGTCCCTTCATTTGGGGACACCGTGCTTGACCACTTGAGCCACTCCTGGTTGGCAAGTATGTATGTATTATAATTAGGTTAATATATTATGACTTCCTACTAAAAATATAGGAGGTCAAAAGTAACATGTAGGCCCAAATCCGTACATCCAAAAAACAAATTAACAACTCACTTATCTAGATAATGTACAACTTATGTTTAATACATTACAATTTTTTATAGAAATACTCCTCTCACTAATGGTTGCACCATTGTGTCTTCTTGAATTTTGTTCCTCCCATATATGGTAGCATAGATCAACAAATAAAATCTTCTTTGTATCAGCATTCCCACAACTTGTCAACACTTTCGTCAGGTCAACTTCAAGCATAAGTTGCACAAGAAAATCTTCACATATAAACTTCCATACCCTTTTTGTGAAGTTGCAACCTCCCACAAGATGATCATGGGATTCTTCCTCCTTCTTACAAAGAAGACATAGCATGGAGATGTCGTTGTTCCATCCACAAAATTTGTCAAGAGCAGCCAATGCACTATGCAGAATTTTATAGACACACATGCTCCATTTTGGAACATGAATACCCATCCAAATCTACTCTACATAAATATCCTTTGCTGCCCTTTAATGTGTTGCTTCCCATAGATTTATCGTTGTGTCTTTAAGCCTCTAGTTCCCTAAAGCATGAGGTTTGAGACGGTGTCTAATATACTGCCATACCTTTGTCATGACGTTGATGGTATGTGAATATCCCTCCCTTGTTCTTGGCTTGAAATCTTGTCCTCTTGGATATCTTTATCTCACCCCACTTCCCCAGATTGAGGATCCTTCTTGGTGGATAATAATTCTCCACATTATCCCCCACTTTTCTATATCTCTGGAAAATTAAAAATGCATACCTCCATCTTCTTTTGGAAGGGCCATTCTTTCATATCTCATTGGGTGATGTTCACTTTCCCCTATAAAATTTGCCATCTTCATCTCTATTCTTTCCAGGACCGAACCAGGGATCTCACGTTGTTGAACCCAGAAAATAAATAACACCTCTATATCATCTCGTATTAGAGTCATACTTCCCGCTATTGTTGTCTTTTGTGTCGGCCATCTGTTAATCATTTCCACCAGTCTATCCATACAATCAGCAAAATCCTTTACCTACTAGTTACCCCCAACTAAAAGAAATCAAAGATTTTTTTTTGGGAACTTTCCGTTCTCTACTCCCATAGCCTCCATTAATATATCTCCCACCTGGTAGCAATCTTTGAATAAGAAGAGGTGGGTTTTATTTGCATTCATACACAACCCCGTCTGCTCTCCAAACACATTGAGCAAATTAAACAGGAATTTGCAGAGAGAAAGAGAGTCAGAATTTGAAGGGTCAAAAGAAGGAAATCAATGATTTTTGTATTGCCTATTAAGGAAGAGATTTCTCTTGATCAAGACAAATAGAAGCCGCCTCTTCGATTCCTTCTTCTCCCCTTTCAGTGTTTCCTCCCCTCCTTCCCATATAAAAGGAGGGGGGACCCCATAAGAAAAACCATTGAGTCTTAGTTGTAATTTGAGTCTTACTTATAATAGAGTTTTAGTTTGTAGTCCTCAATACTGTACTAGCATTTTCTTCCATAGTTGTAATCTACCATTTTTGCAATACAAATTTGATTCTTCATCTCTGGATCTTGGTTAATCTCATTCTTTACTTATCAATTTTTTTCTCTTGGAACGGAGGATTAAGGAATCAAGTCGTTTAACTGGAACCACCTAGATCTCCTTAGAGATTCTTCTTCTTGTGGTCTATGGATTCTTTCCTTCTTACTTTTTCTTCCCCTCTTATGTCTAGTGAGTAGTTTTCTTATCGAGGCAAGGGGAGAAACCCCTTATCCATGTGATGATTAGATCGAAGTTTTACACTACTTTTTAGATAAATGGTTTTTGGTTTGGATATCAAAAATTTTAGCGAAGTGATCTCTCATTTTCATCACTTATTAATCTTGGAGGATGCGACCGTCGAACTCAAGATTTAGAACAACCAAATAAATTTCATGGGAATTTGGATGATACCTTGGAAAAGTGCCCAATAGGATGATTAAAGTAGGATCCGTGAACGCCAGGACCAATAGGTTCACGGGAGTTCATCTTTTATGAATCATTTTCGAATGTTTCACATACCTTCCTTTATCTTTCTTATAATGTAATTTCTTTGGTATCGTTTCACATCGGCTAGGGTGGTGAAATACATTAGCTTTGGTATGTCTTTCTTTCGATTATTTGAACTTGAATTCAAGATCTTTATTTTATATTATATTAGTTTTAACAAACTCTTAATATAGATTTTACATTCTTATTCTCGTAATCGGATTTTAAATTCAACTATCTTCATCGCTGTCTCTATTGATCAACCCTTCTATATTAGCCTTTATCAGAAAGTAGAAAAAGGATAAACTCTAGGATAATTTTCCTAGTGATTCGTGTGCTAAACGATGTGCATCAATTGGGCATCATTGTCGGGGACAACACTATTTTTTTCCAGATTAGGTTGCTTGTATATCTTGTATTGTCTTGTTTCATATTCATTAACTTGTAAAACTTTACTCTGTTTTATAATTTCTTCTACATTTTTGTGATTTCTTTTTGCCTTTCGAGTACCATTCTGGAAGTGAATCTCCTCTTTCTGCTGAGTTTCCATTCTGGCAGTACTGCTTTTTAGTTTTTTTTGTAATTTTAGTTTATTCCATAATTTTTTTATCTATATAATTTTTAGTTCTCTTTGTAATTTTTACTAACCCATTATCTTGTAATCTCTCTTCTCTTGTGCATTGATTGACATATCTTTTTGGAACTTTTCAAATGGAGTGGCATCCCAATATCCTCGCAATGTTATTATTGTGGTCTTTACCACCATGCATCTCTTTCCTGTCTGACTTTATCCCATAGAATCCCTCTTTACAAGCCCTTTCATCCTAGTGGTTACAATGTGAATCCATATTTTTATGAGAACCATTATGGGGAACCTTGCAATCCATATTCTGGGGGGGTCATGATCAACATAATTTTGAAGGGTATGACCAACACAACTTTGGGGAAAATGGACCTATTTATGATTCCCAATATAATCCTTAGCAAGAAGATAAACTTAGGTTCCTAGAGAAGATGGCATCAAAACTAATAACTAACCAAACCTTAGTAGCCACTTTATTGAAAGCCCAATCCAAAAACCTAAATGTTCCAAATATGTTTCCCCATGATTTGGTGACACCTTGTAATATTGAATCTTCCCACCAAGATGGATGCAATGGAAATTACAATCCACCATCTTCTAAAGATTATTATGAGGAGCAATGCCACAAAAAGTATGAGGATGACAAGGCCCAAGACTACCATAAGTGGTATGGTGAGGATTGCCAAAATTTTGGGGTGTATAAATCCTATGGTGAAACACAATTTAATATTAAACTGGAAGAGAGACTTAAGGCTCTAGAGAATATGGCAACAGAAGGCCAAGCAAAACTTGATTCCAGTCAAGCCATGTTAGATACCTTACTAGAGGCTCAATCACAGACTCGTCATGTAGAGCTTGAGCAACCCAAGATAGTTCTTTGCAACAATGACAATGATGATCCTATTTTTGTGTCATATATATGTCGGATCCTAGAGAAATAGCACAAAACATGGACCCATATTTTTTGTGTGATGAGGATGTTAGTATCCCTATTTTTCCTTTAGAGACTCTATTATTTGAATATGAAAAGTCAAAGTAGGAGAGACATTCTGAAGATCTAACAAGCCCTCTCATCCTTAACATAAATAAGAATGATACCATAGACCAATACCCTTCTTTTGAGTCTATTTTGGATAATGAGCCTCTAACCCCCTTTTTGACACAACCAGTTCTCATTCCACATAAGACTAATATAGAAGGGGAGATACCACCCTTGGAAGAAGCCCATACACCCCGTTCCATTGTTTACAATGAATACGTGCTCATCCCTCCTAAAATCTTGGGGACCCCTTACAAAAGAACTTGACCCATATGTTATATCAACAATGAAACTTACCAAACCCAATGTTGATGGCATTATTTTTTAGGAGAAGCAAAACACCTTTGTAAATAATTTGAAATCTTTTTTATTAGCATCAGCTCTTCCATATGTAGGTCATTGTGATGGTGGAAAACCTGAGCTAGATCCTCCACCTAACTTTGTACATCCTTCTCTACTGACATTACTGGTCGGGTACCCGCCAACCTCCCCTAATCCAAATCCATCTTTAACACTTCCCTTACTAGCGAACGAAGATCTGTGGATCTTATTGGAGGAAATGCTAGGTGAAAGAAAATATGAACACTCCACTGAGATTCCACAACTAACCTATCATTAGGTATAGTGTGAAGCTCCTATGATAGAGGTCCCAGCCCTCATACACATCCCCTTTAGTTGGATGTTCTTTGAGCTACCAGGGCCTCCTAGTGAACCCAACAATTTTTGTCCCTCCATCTCAGATCTGGGTTTTGCTTGAGACAAGAAAAAATCTAAGTTCGGGGTGGAGGTGGGTGGTATGTTTCTATTCCACCCCCTTATCTTTTTTGTTCTCGAATTATTTATCCCTTTTTATTTATTTTGCATATTGTTTCTGTGACAATGTGAGTTTTTCCCTCTTTTCTATTAATTACTTTTATCTTTCACCTTTATAATGATCATTCATAATATCTTTTGACTCCTTTATTAATATAGATACCCAAAAATCAAATTCTTTTGTATTCTATGAATTTCATGCACTTTTGGGCACCTTATTTAACTTAATATACCTCTTTGCGAAAATGCTTGAGTTTAACTAGTTACCCTTATCTTTTGGTCTCCAATATTTTACACATTATTCTAATCTTCATGTTGAAGTTGTGATCCAAATTTGAGAGCATTTGGACCTTCCCATGATTTTATACAATTTTTATAATATTCCAACGTTTTCTTAGCTTTTAGCCCTTTTCCTTCCTTTTTTCCCTCTCTTTTCCTTGTTGGGCCCGGCCCATCTGTTGCTTGGGGCGCCGCTGGGCAAGGCGGATCGACCGAGCAGCGTTGGATCTCAATCCAACGGCACTGGGGTCGTCCCCTCCCTTGCGCCTAACATGGCAGGTACACGGTGGACTAGCCACCCTGGCATCCCTAGCCTGATCGACCAAATCAGTGGGTGTCGCCCAAATGACTCGACCAATGGATCCACACCTCTTTCTTGAATCTTCCACAAGGGTCGGTGCTGTGAAATCACTGCTTGGGGGTCAAGCAAGCAGGTCGACACATGGGGTGCGCCGCCCCCTCTCATAGCCCTAACCCTAAGATTCAGGTCCCTATAAAAAGACCCCCGTTGAGGTCGGCCCGCCCCCACGATCACGAGTGACGTCTCCTTTCCTCGTGCCTTGCCCTCCTTCTCCCACTCCTTTCTTCTCCGGCCAACTCACCGTTGTGGAGGACCCCTGCTCATGGGAGGGCATTTGTGTTTGGGCGAGCAGCAGCTACCGCTGGATCAAGGTTCACGCTAGTCCTCATCACCGTTCAACGGCCTGATCTGCGTGAGTCTCCCCCTCTCTTGCTCCTTGTCCGCGGGCACGTGCCTAGAAGCATGGCCCCTCCCTACCGCCGATCAACCTCGTGAGACCACGGTAGAGCACCAATCAACAACCCCGAATTTTCGGTATTTTCTGCCTCTCTGCCCTAAATTCCAGTAAATAGCCTATTTCTTGCAAAATCAATATCTTGAGATCCATAACTCCAAAAATAGTGAAATTATAGTCCTTTTTGATCAAAAAAATGCAACTGACCTGTTCAAAATACTTGTGAAGCTTAATTCTCGATATTCATCACTAATATGCCATGATCTTGATCTTTTTCCTATTTAATTATCTTATAGGATGATTTAATCTTGAAGAAACTGTTATTCTTGTTTCTAATGATCATTCTGAGACACCAAATCCATTTTGACAAAATAAGGGTTAGATATGATTCTCTTAATTCTTTACCCTAAAAATATGAATCATATACTCTGAAATAAGGTTTATTCTTAATATAATGATGCTCTACCTTGATCTAGGAAATCCTCTTAATCATGGGACTCCCTAATCTAATTTTGAGTCCAATTGTGCTACATGATATTGGAAATAATCTAGAGATTTGAATAATGATAATGATAATTAGGGTTAACATGTATTCCTAAATATACCTAGGAAGGTCATCCATTCATGAAACATGTTTGATACTTGAATATTTGTTGGACTTTTGGGGAATATTGTTGATGACCTAAACCTAAGGTAGAAATAGGAAAATGTAACCCTAATCTCGAATAACAAAGCATGATATTTTTAAACTATGATCTTGACCCTTGATCCAATATTTTGATCTAGGATCTGACTCAAAGGGTTGATCTACTCTCTCTTGGGATCTATACTCCAAATACTCTTTTAGAAAGGTACACTATTATACTACTCCTTGTTGGTTGTATGATGATATTTTCTTAGGTATCTCTTGAAATATGCTTGGCTAGTTACACGACTACAAAAACATCATTCAGTGTCGCTTTTATGGGCGTCGGTTCATTAGGAAAACCGACGCCTATACTATTAGACGTCGGTTATTTATGCAAACCGACGTCTATATTCGAAGACCAGCCAGACACGGGTACCGCTTTGTATTCAGCGTCGGTTGTTTATAACAAACTGACGCCTAAAGTCGCCCACAAAATCCAATTTTTGAGAAAAAAGAAAAAGTGTCACATACAACGTCGGTTATTTAGATAGAAAACGACACCTATGGGTGATGAAAATTTGCGCGAAAAGTGTCACTTTCAGCGTCGGTTATCCGTTGATAACCGACGCTGAAAGTGGTTCCCGCCAAATAATTTCGTGCTAATATTGTCCAATTGGACGTCGGTTGTTTCCAACAACCGACGCTGAAGATGTTTTGGCATCGGTGATTCAAACAACTGATGCTATTTGTGAACTTAATATCCCACGATCACCCAACTCTTCCCCTTTCTTCTGTTTCATCGCGAGCCGATTTCCCCCTTTCTTCTCTGTTGTCGCCTGACCACGCCGCCGATTTGTGCGCCTCCGCAACCACTCCGCCGCAACCACCACCGGAACCACTGCCGCAACCAAATCCGGAACCAGCGCCACCGCCACGCCGCCGCAACCACCGCCTTCTCCAGCCTCCACGACAGCCACCGCCGCGCCGCCATCGTCGTTGCTAGCTGCTCCTCCACCGCCGTCGCGCCTCCGTAACAACTTCTCCAGCCTCCACTGCTGTCGTTGCTAGCTGCTCCTCCACCGCCGCCGCTGCAAGCTACTCCTCCAGCCAGAGCCACCGGAGCCTCTGCCTTCTTCCCTCTGACAAGGTTGGTCCTTCTCTACTTTTTTTTTCATCGATTAAATTGTTGTGATAAAAATGCATGTAATGTATTTGATTAGAGTTGGAATTATGTATAAATTCTAATATGTTTTTGTCCCAAATCTAATTATATTATAATGATTGTATGAACATGCATATATGTAACTATGTATTTTATTGGAATTGAAAATTATTTGTAAAGAATGACAACACATACATGTATTTTTTGGCCTAGAAACCCGTCCAAGATTGACTCATTAGGAGTAAATCTTGGATAGTCCCCAGTTTGGGACTGTTCTTGAACACCTAATCTCACTTAGGATGTAAGTGTATAATGTGTATTGGGTTTTCGAGAAAATTTCGGTAGCATTTCCCCATTTGTTCTCTAAGTACATATGTACTTAGAGAACAGCGGGGAAATGTTGTCGAAATTTTCTTGAAAACCCAATACAAATTATACACTTACTAGTGAGATTAGGTGTTCAAGGATGGGATAGGTGGTACACATTTATTATATATAAGAATGACATCAAATGTGTTTGTTGGCCTAGAAACCCGTCCAAGATTGACTCATTAGGAGTAAATCTTGGATAGTCCCCAGTTTGGGACTATTCTTGAACACCTAATCTCACTTAGGATGTAAGTGTATAATGTGTATTGGGTTTTTGAGAAAATTTCGGTAGCATTTCCCCGTTTGTTCTCTAAGTACATATCTACTTAGAGAACAGCGGGGAAATGCTGCCGAAATTTTCTTGAAAACCCAATACACATTATACACTTACTAGTGAGATTAGGTGTTCAAGGATGGGATAGGTGGTACACATTTATTATATATAAGAATGACATCAAATGTGTTTGTTGGCCTAGAAACCCGTCCAAGATTGACTCATTAGGAGTAAATCTTGGATAGTCCCCAGTTTGGGACTGTTCTTGAACACCTAATCTCACTTAGGATGTAAGTGTATAATGTGTATTGGGTTTTCGAGAAAATTTCAGCAGCATTTCCCCGTTTGTTCTCTAAGTACATATGTACTTAGAGAACAACGGGGAAATGCTGCCGAAATTTTCTCGAAAACTCAATACACATTATACACTTACTAGTGAGATTAGGTGTTCAAGGATGGGATAGGTGGTACACATTTATTATATATAAGAATGACATCAAATGTGTTTGTTGGCCTAGAAACCCATCCAAGATTGACTCATTAGGAGTAAATCTTGGATAGTCCCCGGTTTGGGACTGTTCTTGAACACCTAATCTCACTTAGGATAGGTGGTACACATTTATTATATATAAGAATGACATCACATTATACACTTAGGATGTAAGTGTATACCCTAATCTTTTCCTAATATATACTTGTTTCCTAATATATACTTGTTTTATCTTTGATCATAGAATGGATAGATCATGGATGTCCATTCGTAATCGTTGCACCCCAGAGTTTATATCTGGTCTTGATCAGTTTATTAGATTTCCCGAGGAACATAGGAAAAAACCTACAGATAGGTTCTACTGTCCATGTAGGCATTGCGGTAACAACTTGAAAGTCAACACTGGTGAGGAAATCAAAAGTCATGTCATGTGCAACGGGATTGTACAAGGCTATACAGAATGGCACTGGCATGGAGAGATTTCAAAATTGAAACCAGTAGATGTCAATAGCAGTGCTTGGGTGGAAGAAGAAATTGCCTCCGATGACGTAAATGTGAACGAACCAGTTCCAGCAGACATCGTTAATGCGATGCTGGATAGTTGTAGGGTAGAGCACACCGATCCACCTCCTATCTTTAGAAACATTATGCATGATGCTGAGATACCATTATACACAGGTGTGTTGAGATTGTATAAGTTGAAAGCTAACAATAGATGAAGCGACAAAAGCTTCACTTCATTGTTGACTTTGTTGAAAGAAATGCTTCCTGAAGGAAACGAGCTGCCAATCCCAACATACCAGGTAAAGAAAATGTTGTGCCCAATGGGAATGGAGGCCAAGAAGATACACACATGCCCGAATGATTGTGTATTATTTCAAAAGGACTATGTAGATTTGAAAGATTGTCCAAAATGTGGTGCGTCACTGTATAAATTGACAACTTTGGGGGAGTCCAAAACTGGTTCTCCTGCCAAGGTGTTGTGGTATCTACCTATAATATCACGGTTTCAACGCTTGTTTGCAAATCCGAAAGATGCAAAGAATTTGAGGTGGCATGCAAATGTTAAGAAAAATAATGATGGGATCCTACGACATGCGTCTGATTCCCCACAGTGGAAGAAGATTGATCTATTGTACCCCAAATTTGGTGAAGAAGATAGGAATCTAAGACTTGGGCTTTGTACAGATGGGACGAATCTGTACGGGACATTGAGCAGCCAACATAGCACTTGGCCAGTCATGCTTGTTATATACAATCTTCCTCCCTGGATGTGTATGAAAAATAAGTACGTTATGTTGTCGTTGTTGATATCGGGCCCTAAACAACCCGGAAATGATATCGATGTTTATCTTGAACCTTTGATTGATGACTTAAAGAAACTTTGGGTTGAAGGTGTGATGACCTATGATGCTTCAGCAAGAGAGACATTTCGTTTGCACGCTATGTTATTTTGCACTATTAATGACTTTCCAGCATATGGGAATTTGTCTGGATATAGTGTCAAAGGAGCTAAAGCGTGTCCTATATGTGAAGAAAACACTGATTCAATAAGACTAAAATATGGCGGAAAGACTGTATATCTTGGTCATCGAAGGATTCTTTCAAAATTTCATCTGTATCGTAGGAAGCACAAAGCATTCAATGGATGGAATGATGAACATAGTGCACCTAAACCTATACCAGGGGATGTTGTTTATGAAAGAGTAAAAGACATTGTCAATGAATTTGGTAAGAAATCACAATGTAGTATGGCCACACGGAGTGACAGTTCTTCATTCAAGAAGAAGTCAATATTTTGGGATCTTCCTTATTGGAGTTCTTTGACAGTCAGGCATTGTATCGATGTAATGCACGTTGAGAAAAATGTCTGTGATAGCATCATTGGTACTCTGTTAAATATACCAGGTAAGACTAAAGATGGGATAAAATCCAGACTGGACCTACGTGAAATGGGAATAAGGTCAGAATTAACAAAATTACGTGAAATGGGTAATAAAAGAACATACTTACCTCCTGCTTGTTACACGTTGTCTAGAAAGGAGAAGAAAACTTTTTGTGAATGCTTGGTAAATGTTAAGGTGCCACATGGTTACTCATCCAACATCCGTAGATTGGTATCAATGAAAGATCTGAAGTTGATAGGTCTTAAATCTCATGATTGTCACACTCTAATGCAACAAATATTGCCCGTGGAAATTCGATCTATATTGCTGAAGCATGTAAGGTTTGCAATTACCAGACTTTGTTTCTTTTTCAACAGTCTATGCAGCAAAGTTATTGACCCTGATACTCTCGATAATTTGCAAAGAGAAGTGGGTGTTACCCTATGTCAGCTTGAGATGTATTTCCCTCCTTAGTTCTTTGATATCATGGTACATCTTGTTGTCCACTTGACTAGGGAAGTGAAAATGTTGGGACCAGTTTTCTTGCATTGGATGTATCCCTTTGAACGATACATGAGTGTTTTTAAAGGTGATGTTCGAAATCGTTATCGGCCTGAAGGGAGTATTATTGAAGGTTATGTGGTGAGAGAGGTTATGGATTTTTTTAATGAATTTCTCAGTGGTAATGACACTCCTAATAATGACAAGAATATTGAGGAGGGCAAAGGAATTTTGGGATAACGGGTGAAAGTAATCAGTCGTGAGCAGTTGGAACAAGCTCACTTGTATATTTTACACAATATGGACGAAGTGAGTGTTTATATCGAGGAACATACCAATTTCATAAAGAGACAACATCCTCGAGCAAGTTCAATGTGGCTTGCTAGAGAGCATAATAAGACTTTTACTAAGTGGTTTGAAGATAAAGTCTTACATCAACTATCTCAAACACCAAATGATATTACAGAAACTATCAAATGCCTCACCTTTAAACCAAAACCGAATGTTATGCCTTATGAAGGGTTTGACATTAATGGATTCACATATTACACAAAGCGCCAAGATGATAAGAGTGTCGTCCAAAATAGTGGGGTCACTCTTCAAGCGTCGACTATGTACTTTGCAAGTGCAAATAATAAGAGTCCAGGTGAAGCTAAAATGTCATATTACGGTGTCATTGAAGACATTTGGGAGTTTGACTACATAGATTTCAAAATTCCTCTCTTTAAATGTAATTGGGTTGATAACACCAAAGGAGTTATAATGGATGAATTGCGTTTCACTTTGGTGAACTTTGAAATGATTGGCGAGAAGGGTGAACCATTCATATTGGCATCACAGGCGAAACAAATATTCTATATCGATGATCCTGCAAATGATAAATGGTCGGTTGTTCGTCATGGTAAAAGACAGTTCATTGAAGATCCTATAGATGAAGAAGAGTACTATGATAAGTATGATGACTCCAGTCCATTCTCAGTTGGGTTGCCAACTCCACAAAATATTGAAGCTAATGATGACTTATATGTGCGCGGAGATCACAATGAAGGATTGTTAATTGATAAAAGATCACACGTATGTTTATACAAATGCTAAATGTTTGCCTTTTTCTAGTTAATACAAATGCTAAATGTTTGTCTTTTTCTAGTTAATACAAATGCTAAATGTTTGCCTTTTTAATGACATTTCCAGATGGCTGACCATGATGAGCATGATGTCCATGATGAGCATGAAGTCCATGATAAGCATGATGTCCATGACGAGCATGGCGAGGATACCAATGTAAGTTCTAAAAACATATCCTGTATTTCTATAAAATTCATTATCTTCTAGTTATGTCATATATCCTATATTTTTATATTGGGCTAATTCAGTGTGTTTATTTTTGTCAAATTTTAGGTTGATGATGCACATGTACCCACTGAAGCACTGGAGCAACTTGATGCGAAGCACCAAACACTTAACAAGAAAAGGGGAATCACTCTGTTGAAGAAGTTAATAGCGCTAAGTGGTAGTGGATCCAAATTGGTTGTGGAGTTTGATAATGGAGGAAATGCAATTGGAGTGAACCGCAATAATTTTGTAAACTATCTTGGGTGTATCACTCGGAGCCATTGTGGTGTTAAGTATGATAATTGGCATAAAGTTCCTCAGGGGAAATTGGCATAAAGTTCCTCAGGATTTATGCGTGAGTTATTATTATTTGCAATTCTATTTTGTAGATTACAAATTCTATTATTTGCAATTCTATTTTGGATACTAGTTAATAACATTTCTATTTTACAGAATCTGTTTGCATTGGATGAGAAGTTGCATCATAAAAGTGTGATGCAACGCGCTGGAAAGATGCTTAGGAATTATAGGACAAATCTAAACAGAGAATACATAAAAGAGGGTGATAAGAAGAAGAAGTCAGCCCTTGAACAATGGAAATTCTTGGACAAAGAAGATTGGGAAAATTTTATTGCTTCAAGAAAATCTGAAGAATTCAAGGTATTAGGCGTCACTCCCAATTTAATTAATATACATTGTATTCACCTATTCAAGATTAACATTTACTGCTACTAACCAAATCATTAATGTGCATACTAAGTAGGCCCTCAGTGACGCACAAAAAGCAAGGCGTGCACTGAATGTGCATGACCACACTATGGGTCCAAAAGGCTATGCAAGCGTTTGCCAAAGACTACAGGCTGAGTCTGCGGCTACTCAGGAGTCTGCTCCTACTCAGGAGTCTGCCACACCCATGCCTCGCCATGATATCTGGATAGCGGGGAGGCAAAACAAGAAGGGTGAAATAAAGAAGCCCGTAACTGCTGAGGCGGCTGCGAAAATGGTAAAATACAACTCTTAGAGCAATCATTTGAATATTGATTATTTTTGGTGTTAACTTACCAATTTTTGTGGATGGTGATTAGCGGGAGCTGCACGAGCAGAGGAAACAAGGCACGTTCATCCCTCAGGGCACAAGGGATGAATTGACAGTTGCTCTGGGTAACCCAGAGCATCCTGGACGTGTTAGGGGTGCAGGCGCTGGTGTGGGCATCAAAGCATTCTTTGGGCCATCCCAGCGCAAACCCAGAGCGGGACTTTCTCAAGAAGAGGTAACCTATTCTTTTTTTAGAATGTTACTGCAAAAGGAAATTCAATAATAAGAAGCTAATGTTTATTTTATATATGTATAGGAGAATAAGAGAGTCAAGGATATAGTTGCTAAGAAGGTCAACGATGTAGTTGCTGAGAAGGTCAAGGAAGAATTGTTGCGGTGGCAGGCATCTCAGGCTTCCAATCAGCCTATGGCAACCCACTCTTCTCTAGATGCACAGACTGTGAGTAATCTTGGAGACCCATCGCCTAACACGTCTGCTGTAAGTATTGTTTATGACATTGTAGCTAGTCTTTTCAAGATGATATGTTTTCAAGATTATGTATATATGTATAACATTCTTTACTTAAATTTGTAGGCATTGAAGCCATGCCGCTTAAGAATGCAAGACGATGTTGTTGCAGAGGCGCAGGCTTACTCGTCCCTTCCTGGGGAAAAGTTTCACGGGACTCCAATGCCACAGTGCTACATTCATGTGGGCCCAATACGTGTGTTACCCGATTGGAGGGAAGCTACATTTTCATATCCCCACCCTGATATTGATACACTTGCTGAGGCAGAAGGCGGGGTCATATTGTGGTCCAAAGCAGATGTCGTCTACACTACTGAAATTGTAAGATAAATTTACATTGATTTAGATTG
Organism: Alisma plantago-aquatica; assembly: GCA_963693085.1. Taxonomy (NCBI): domain Eukaryota; kingdom Viridiplantae; phylum Streptophyta; class Magnoliopsida; order Alismatales; family Alismataceae; genus Alisma; species Alisma plantago-aquatica. The sequence goes on along the minus strand of OY856413.1, from coordinate 184,429,165 downwards.
TTAATGTGTATATATGAGGTCAACTGATCTGAAATTATATATACAGGTTAAAAAGAAGACACCAGGAGCACCTAGGCCTCCACCTCCACTTCCCGCATTACCAAGTTGGGTTCCAACTGACCTAACATACCCGTTAGGTCCTGCTTGTAGGGGAATGGCATGTTGGCTACGGGCACATAATATACATTGCCCTATAATTGTTTCTTTAGATGCAGATTATGCAGGTCAATCATATGATAGCTCTTTATTTATACAAGATATTATTGAGCTATTTATGTATGCTTGGCTGAATACATCAATGATAGAGACATGGATAAGGTGAGATCTTGTTTATACATCCATATACCTTGTGTAAGATCCGGTGATCTGGTTTCTTATATATTAATGCATACGTAATACTTGTTTTGCAGCTACTTAGTCGAAGATCAATGCAAACAATTTGCATTTGATCATGTGGGATTTTTGATTCCATCATTGATTAGTATGGTAGCTAAAGGCCCTGATAGTGTTCAACAATACTGTATAGATGCTTTTACAATTTTTGGTCAACAAAAGAAGATGATAATAATAGCTCCATTCAATGTCAAGTAAGTTTACTTTATTTATAATTTGGACTTAAGAAAATTCCATTTTTATTGTGCATTTTGAGTTATTAATTGTTAACTTTTTACCTCTAGCGGTAGACATTGGGAGTTACTAGTTATTGTCCCCAGAACGTTCACTGTTTATTATCTAGATCCCGTGGGAAGTACATTAAACACTAAAATTGGACACGTAATGAAAATGCCATTATTCTGGTGAGAAATATTTCATTTTTGTATCTGTTAACATATGTTATTACATTACTATTTACTTATGCAATTTACTGTGTTATATTAACATGTAGGGGTTTAGATGCATTCAAAAAGGTTGGAGGAACGGTCCCAAGGAAAAATAACCATCCAATAAATTGGCAGAACGTACAAGTAAGTTCCTGACTCCAATGTATTTATTATTGATGTGAATTGTGCTTAGTTGTATTATTTTGTATGTTTCAATTTATAGTGCGCTACACAAGACAACGGTTGGGCATGCGCATACTATGTGATGCGATTTATGCAGATGATTATCCGACATGCCGCATTGGACATCGATACCATACATGAGGTATTATATATAGTCTCATTAGTTAGTATGAAATATATCAATCTTATTTTTATATTATTACTTATATATACATCATTCTCTTTGCAGGTGTTTAAAACTGACCACACTATAGGTAAACGCTTAAAAAATATACATGCTCCATATACGATGGAAGCATTAATAGAAATAAGAGAAGAATGGGCAAAAGCCATACAAGTAGTGGCAATTGTAAGATATAATTGGGATGTTGATAGCGATAATGAATGATACTTTGTAAATGAATATTTCTGAATGTTAATACATGTATTTGAATATTTCTATATGTGTGAATGTGAGAATTGAATTGATGTCTGAATGTATCTACTTGTGTGAAATTTTTTTGTTAATTTTGCAGGTTTGTGGCCTGTTTGTAGGCTGATATCAATCTGAACTGCAGGTTCTCATCCTACTGACCAGCCACAGCAGGCCTGCAAACGGATATTAAAAAAAAATAGATATAGGCGTCGGTTATTTACAGAAAACCATAAGCAAAGACCTACATCGTCGGTTTTTTGAAACAAACTGACGCCTCATGTGGCCACGACCGTACTGGAAATGGTGTCGGCTATTAGTGTAAAACCGACGCCTATAATACATATAGCGTCGGTTGTTTAGTTGATCACTGACCCCAAACGGGTTCGCGCCACAGAAAACAGCGTCATCTAGGACACTTTCTGCGTCGGTTACCAATTAAACACCGACGATATATTCCATATAGGCGTCAGTCTGTTAGTAGATAACCGACGCAGAATGTGTTCTAGATGACGCTGTTTTCGGTGGCGCGAACCCTTTTGGCGTCGGTTTTCTATAAACAATCGACGCCTGTACGTTAAATAGGCGTCGGTTAAAAAACCGACGCTGAAGTGTTCGACCTTTAGCGGCGCCCACATAGGCGTCGCTCAGAAACCGATGCCAAAGGGGGTTAAACATTCGACGCTAAAAGGCATTTCTGTAGTAGTGTTATTTGGATGAAATATTTTTCCCTATGAATAGTCTTCCATTTTTCTTCTATATTATATGTTGAGAAACATGAAATCTAAATCACTAGACCCATTATGACTGCCAGTATATTGATGTTGATAATGATGTTGAAAAAATTGATAATGTTGATATTGGATATAAGCAAAACTCCTTCTTTGGAAAGCGGGATTTTGCACTTGGATCTCCTATCTCATATGGTGAGAACGAGCTTGGTGGCCCCCCATCGCGTTGGGGTAGTAGAGTCACCCAATCTAATATAAGCATGCTTCTTGAATTACAGCATAATGGGAGGTTCGTAATAAAATTTGTTGTTGAATAACATTTTTGGTTTTTGGAAATCGTTCGATAATGTTTTGAAGCATAAGTCCTGCCAAGCATACTAGTTTTTCTTATAAAACTGCTTTTCTTGTTTTTATATAGTGTACCGTGCAATTGCATTGACTTTGTGTCTTGATTTTCTCGATTTTAGGTAATGCAAGGAACTAGATTCATCTACTCTTTCATCTACTGCAATAAAGACTGCTACATCTTATGAACTCTACATGGGAGCTAATTGTAAAAGGGATGTAGTTGTAGGCTAGTTCTTATCTTTTTTTCTCTTTCCTGTTGCCTACGGACCTTATGTATTAAACTTTTTGGTTTATTTTAATAAGAAGGATGTTATTTCATTTTTGCATATTATCTGTGTGTGATTTTCGGGCCACTCAGGGACGGGCGCTCTAATCCCTTTAACACTACCCTTTGGACAGTGGGATCAGGATTGGGGTAAGAATAGATCCGTGATAGTTTCTTTGTTCATGTCCGTTATCTAGTCGACGATGTTGTGTTTCTTTTGGTGAAAAATGGCCTTTATCCAGTCGGCCAATATAAATAGATGTTTATTATTGTACCCCTTGAATTTAGTAAATCATTTGCAAAAATGTTCACAACCATGTCAGAAACCACCATGTCACCTAGGATCCCAAAAATAGCATCACTCCTTGGAAAAGTTGGCGAGTCATATGGAATCAATCAAAATCAAACACAATTTTTCTCTATTTTTAAATTGTGGATTAACTTGATAGAAATATTATATAATGTGATTGACTTGAATATTCTTTCTGATGTAATGACACTTTTGAAAAATAAAAAAGAAAAGAAAATAAATGGGTGAAGTTATAAGCACAAGGACATCTTTTGTTTCCCCCTTATTTTCTTTCTAAAAAATGGAAGCAAAGAATCACCACCAGAAAAAAATCAAGTCTGGGGTGGCATGCTTCCCATATCAAAAATTTCATAGCCCATAAAGAGGCATAACATCAAAAGATGTCAAAAGTGCACATGAAAAAATTGTGACCAATGTAGCCACAACTCCACAAATTCAAATCCTGAGTCAAATACAGGAGGAATAAAAAAAATCCATCACTTTCTTCTTTGTTTTCACACATCACAATTTTATCCTATTCTTGTGCGTCAACTCACATAAAAAATAAAATAATAAAAATGAGAGTGTCAAATCAAAAGTAAGATGAAGTTTTTTTCTTCCACAAAGTCTTTATTTAGAAATAAGATATTATATTTATTTTTTATATGTAATATAGAATTTTGTGTTTTGTGGTTTTAGGAGATTGGGTTTCTTGGAAAAATTTGGAGATAAGGCATAAAGTGATGTTATGAGAGTGAGGATAGACATGTTGTTACTATAAATTGGAATTATATTTGATTTTATTTGTTTGAGGACAAACAAAGATTCAAGTCCATGATGTTTTGATAAATGTGTATTTATCTTTTTAAATTTAATCTTTTAAATATTTTTTAGGATTGTTTTGTTATTTATTTTCTTAGTTTTATAATTAATTGTATTAGTTTATATTTTATTTATTTATTTCGAGTTTTAATTGTATTTGGTTAGATTTTTGTAGGAAAATGGTATAATCACTCCAATCATTAATCTCTTTTGGAAGATGTTTGCACAATTGCCGCAGTTCCTGAAATTTATGGTAGACAACACCAAAATAGTCATAACTTCCACATAAAAATTCTAAATTCGATGTTTAGATATGTTTTGCAAAGATAATTTCAATTTCTACAAGAAAAATATATTTTCCAATTATTTTTCTAGTGATTTGACTGTCCAACAAACCAGTGAATGTGCATGATCGTTTTTCCGCAGTGCTTGATTTAAATATATATCTTGCACCAAAATAAGAATAACTCTTACATCCAAAGGCGGAACTTAATATTTAAATATGTGTTAGAAAGGAAATTTGAAGTCCTATAGGAAAATTATATTTTAAAATGTACTTTAAAGTTTTTTATCAGCCGTAACTCATATTAAACTTTGGGAACAAGAATCTATAGAGAGAGAGAGTCAGAATGTGAAGGGTTAAAAGAAGGTAATCAATGATTTTCTTTATTGCTTATTAAGGAAGAGATTTCTCTTGATCAAGACAAACAACAAACACCTCTTCCATTCCTTCTTCTCCCCTTTCAGTGTCCCCCCCCCCTTTCCCTATAAAATGATGGAGACCCCTAAGAAAAACTATTTGAGTCTTAGTTATAATTTGAGTCTTACTTGTAATAGTGTTTTAGTTTGTAGTCCTTAGTTTTGTACTCACATTTTCTTTCATAGTTGTAATCTTCGATTTTTGTAATAAAAATTTGATTCTTCATCTATAGATCTTGGTTATTCTCATTCTTTTCTCTTGGAACAGATGATTAAGGGATCAAGCTATTTAACTGGAACCACCTAGATCTCCTTAGAGATTCTTCTTCCTGTGGTCTATGGCTTCTTTCTTTCTTCCTTTTACTTCCCCTCTTATGGATAGTAAGTAGTCTTCTTATCGAGGTGAGGGGAGAAACCCCATAGCCATGTGATGATTACACTAAAGTCTTACACTACTTTTTCGATAAATGGTTTTTGATTTGTTTATCGACGATTTTAATGAAGTGATCTCTCATTTTCATCGCTTGTTAATCTTGGCGGATGTGACCGTGGAACCCAAGATTTAGAACAACCAAATTGATTTCATGGGAATTTGGATGAGACCTCGAAAAAGTCCCCATTAGGATGATTGAACTAGGATCTATGAATGCTAGGACCAACGAGTTCATGTGGAGTTCATCTTTTATGAATCATTTATGAATGTTTCACATACCTTCCTTTATCTTTATTATTGTGTAATTTTTTCAGTCTCGTTTCACACCGGCTAGGGTGGCGAAATTCATTAGCTTTGGCATTTCTTTCTTTTGATTAGTTGATCATTAATTTCACATCTTTATTTTATTTTATATTAGTTTTAACAAACTTTTAAAATAGATTTTACATTCTTGTTCTCGCAATCATATTTGAAACTCAACTATCTTCATCACCATCTATGTGAATCAACCCTTCTATACTAGCATTTATCCGAAAGTAAAAAAAGGATAAAATCTAGGATAATTTTCCTAGTAATTGGTGTGCTAAACGACGTGCATCACATGTTCTGTTTTGCTTTCACAAAGACCAACAGATTAACTGTAAACATATGTATATTTGTATGTATGAGATTCAGAGAAAAAGATTTCTCCCCCCCTCTCCCATGCCCGTGGAGGGGGCCGAATGCGCGGGATGGTGGTAAATCAAACCAACAACTGGGATTTGAACCCGGGTATCTTTGTTAGGGGACATCGTACTCGACCACTTGAGCCACTCCTTTTCGGTATGTATGTATGTATGTATGTATGTATGTACATATGTATGTATGTATGTATTATGTATGTATGTATATGTGTGTGTATCGGAATCAGGTAAATATATACCGACTTCCCTATAAAATTATAGAGGGTTAAGAGTTACGTATATCCCAATGCCATACATCAAAAAAGAGTAAAAACTCATACTCCTAACTAATGTGCAACTTGCATTTGACAAATTTACAAATTTTTATAGCAAATGTGGTTGGATTTGTGGATGAACCTCTATGTCTACGTGCATTAGTTTCCTCCCATATGTGGTAGCATAGAGAAGCAAATAAGATCCTCTTTCTGTCACTTTTCCCATAGCTAGACAACATTCTTCGTGGCTCTTCCTTCAACTGCATGTTTAGGCTAAATTCTACACATATAATCTCTCCTACCTCACTTGTAAACATACATCAACTAAACAGGTGAATATGGGATTCATCATCCTCTTTATAGAGTAGAAAAACAACAACAATGCCTTGATACCATTGTATTTTATCTAGCATAGCCAAAGTGTTATGTAGAATTTTATAGACACACATGCTCCACTTTGGATACCGAATACCAGACCATACCTGCTCTAAGTGTCTGTCCTTTGATGCTCTATATCATGTTACTTTCCACAAATTGATCTTTCTATCTTTGAGTATCCATCCTCCTACTTCATGTAGATCAAACAAATGTCTAAGTAGTTGCCACATTTCCATCACAAAGTTGATGGTGTGTGCATATCATTCTATTATTTTTAGTATGAAGTCCAGTCCTCTAGGATATCTTTTTCTCATCCATTTTCCCCAAGTAGACGTTCCCTCTTGGTATATAATAATTCTTCTCATTGTTCTCCACTTTGGTATATCTCTTAGTGCTTTTAAGTCCACCCCATCTTCATTTTTCGAGAGTGCCAAGTGTGCACATTTCATTGGATGGTGTGTACTAGCCCAAAGGAAGTTTGCCATCTTCATTTCCAGTCTATCCAACATTGCCCCAGGAATCTCTCATTGATGTAATCAAAAGATCAGAAGTCCCTCAACTATCACCTTCAAAAGAGTGGCTCTTCTAGCCATTGACATTTTCGACGTTGGCCATATGTTGGTAATTTTCTCAAATCTATCAGTGCGATCAGCAAAGTCTTTGACATGTAGATTGCCTCCCGCCAAAGGAAATCCTAGAAGTTTGTAGGAAACACCCCCAACTCTACTCCCATGGATTCCTTCAGTCGGTCTTCCATTAGGTAGAAATTTTTAGAGAGAAAAAGATGAGTCTTGTGAGCATTAACACGCAGCCACGTCTGTTCCCCGAACCTCCTAAGAAGATCCTTCAAATTCCCTGGAGTATTTTTCTTAGCTTCCATAAAGACAAGGACATCATCTGCAAATATCAGGTGTGCCATCACTTTAGTTCCATGCAGTTTATAAGGTTTAAGAACCTTACATCTTTCGGCTTCTTGCATCTTCTAGGTAAAGTACTCCATGACAATCACAAAGAGAAAAGGAGAGATTGCCCCCCCCTGAAGCAATCCATTGCCTCCTTTGAACATACCTATAGAAGTACCATTAACTAGTATAGAGAAGCTAGTGGTCCCCACACAATGTTTAATCTATCCAATCCACTGCTCATTGAACCCCATATGCTTCATGATCCACCATAATTTATCCCATCTCACACTATCATAAGCTTTAGACACATCAAGCTTTAAGCATGCCTTCTACTCCCTCTCATAACATTGTAGTTTTGTAAGAACTTGCCTTCCAGCAAAGCACAATCACTAATGCTACTTCCTATCACAAACGCTTCATGGTTCATAGAAATAAGATTGGGGAGTACAGTCTTCAATCTAGCAACCAAGATCTTTGCAATGATTTTATATTGTACCGAGCAACATGCAATAGGTCTAAAATCAGCAAGGGAATGTGTCACTTTCTTCATGGGAAGGAGCACAAGGAAAGAGTTATTAACTTGTCTGACCATATTTTCTCCTACTAAAAACCATCTCAATATGCCATCATGTCCTGCTTCATGATATCCCATGATTTCTTATAGAAAAAGCATTAAAACCATCTGAACCTGGTGACTTGTTGCTACCAATACTCTAGAGTGCATCTTTGACTTCCTACTCATTTGTTTCCCTTGTGAGGATATTATTATGAGTACTTTCCAGTTTAAACTTCCACTCCATCTCCTCCTCTTCCATATCATCCTCAAACTCCTTATTGTACAGAGAAGAATAAAATTGGATAGCCTATTCTTCCAAGTCCTCCTGCTTGTTGACTACATTCCCATCACTATCAATAAGCTCTGAGATGATGTTGCCGACCTCTTTCCTCTTAGAAACTAAATGATATAGTTTGGTATTGCTATCGCCATCTTCCGTCCATTTCTCTCTACTCTTATGCTAGTAGAACTTTTCCTCAACCTTCTTCAAGTCTTCTTGCATCATTTTTAGCTCACTATCTTTCTTTATCTACTCTTCATTTAGTTGATCATGTAGAAGCAATCTTCTAACATCCTTACATTCTTATTTGGTTTCCTTCAGCATATTGGGAATGTATACCTTCTCCTTGGCCCAACTTTTGAGTGCAGACTTAGTATTATCCAGTTTCTTTGCAAACACATACATTGGATTCCCCGTCACCTTGATGTTTGAGCTTTCTCTAATGACATCATTGAATCCCTTCCAGTCAGCCCAATAGTTCATGAACCTGAAAGGTCTTCTCTTCTATATCTTTTCTATGATATGCACTGCAATTGGAGAATGGTCACTCAACTCAGGTCCACCAGCTTTAACCTGCACATTAGGAAATATCTACAACCACTCCTCATTTACTAGAGCTCTATCAAGCTTGATTGCAATTATATCATATGACTTCCTCTTCCTCTCACCATTCCAAGTGAACAAGTCCCCACCAACCATGGGCAATTCAAAAAGTCCAGCCTTATCAATGGTATGGTTGAAATCATTAATCACTCCATTCACTATTGGTCTTCGACATGTCTTCTCAGATTGTAGTCAGACATGATTGAAGTCACCAATCACCAACCATGGGATAAATATCTATCTAGATTAATTTATCAGTTCATGCCATAAACTATGTAGCTTATTTGCATCATTATGAGCATAAATAGTTGTCAACTACATATATAATCCACCTACATCCATGTACTCCATTGTAATAGGTTGATCTAACATCTGTATTACAGTAACCTGCCATGCATTTGGTTTGCATACAACACAAACTCTGGCCAACTCAGAATGCTCCAGATTAGACACATGCTCCTATCCTTGATGAAATAAGTATCTAATGTTGTTACTATTTTACCTCCTTATTTTCGTTTCCACCAAATCTACAAAGAAGTTCCAACTAGAAGTGATCCACTCCAAGATCTCCTTCTTTTTTTACTTGTTACACCCACCTTAAATATTTCATAGGAGCATGGACATATCAAAGGTTCTTGTTTTCCCTGGTAAGCCTGCCCGGCTCATTCCTCTGGTCCTTCTCCTTCACCTCCATTTCCTTCTATTCTTTTGTTGCTCCATATTCCTTGTCAAAGTCAGAAAGAGATTCAATGATGTTTGTTGTATCTAGGATGGTGATCACTCCCACATTCTTAGGAATAGCATATCTCTTGGGTCCTTCCTATTAGAAGTAGAGATGAATTCTCCTTCTTTCCTTGTAGTTCCTCCTGGGCTATTAGGACCCATCTTTGGCATGCCACTATCATCCATGGAATCAAGGCCAATATCATTGTTAGGAGCTGCTTGCTTGTCTACCTCTGTGTGTGCCTCTTCATGTCAGGCTCTGGCACAACAACATTAGAGCCTTTCTCCTTCCAGACCTATTTGGACATGTATGTCTTCTTCTCTGCCTTGTTGTTTATCTTCTCTTTTCTACCTATCTCGCACTGTTGGTTGTTGTACCCGAAAGCACAACATCAAGTACACTTTACCAGTGGTCCATCATAGGAGATATCCAATGGGATTGGATCATGACCTCAGACATTTAGCCAAACTCTCACTGGTTCTTCGGTCTCCACTTTTAATTCAACTGGGATGCGTGCCTCATCTGTCTCCAATGAGTTATTGTCAATGTACAACACCTTCCCTACACTAGCAGCAATAGTCTCTGCCACCTGTCCAGTCTAGGCGTGGCCAATCAACGTAAAGGGTGATCTAGTTGGGGATCATAGCAAAGAAATCACGTCAAAGTTCATCTCCATGTTGGTGATCCTTCGTCACCACCAGCTATGTGTCAAACTAGTGAGATTCGAGTTTGGTGACCTCTCTCTTGTCTTTGGTGTTGCTAAATCGGATTAGAAAGATATCATTCTCCCATAAAAACACCTCAAATGAGCCCTTTGGTTTCCATGTACTCTATATCCATGCCTCGAAGTGTGGGTAATAGGGTCTCTTGCTTAGGGCATAGGCCATGATGGTTAACTCCCATATGTTACACATCTGATCAAACTCCTCCACATCTAGGTCAATGTGAATTTGTCCATCAGAGTGCCTTGGCTCCAGGAAACACTCCATGGTGTCGTGTTGGGTAGGTTGCTCCAGCATCTAGCACCAGTCCTTCTTGGGGATGTGTCCATCCCTGCCCATCGATGATGCCACATCATCATTGCAAGGAGACGACATGTTTCTGCCTAACGCCGCTCCCAAGTGCTAGGGCTTCTAGTGTCGCTAGCTGATCCTCCATCCTCATGTGCACTTGGTGGTGTAGGGATGTTAGGTGGGGGTGTGTTGGTGTTGCGGTGGTAGACGATGTCACCTAGAGTGGTCGTTGTCATGGAAGCCATGCCCGATGCCCTAATCGTCTGAACAATCACCCTAATAGAGCATTAGGGAGAGCGACCTTGCATATGTATGAGAGTATGCATGTATGGAATTAAGAGAGAAAGATTTCTCTCCCCCCCACACCCATGGAGGAGGACGAACGCCTAGTAGGGTGGTAAATCAAGGCGACAACTGGGATTCGATGCCCGAGTCCCTTTGTTAGAGGACACCATGCTTGACCACTTGAGCCACTCCTTGTCGGTTGTATGTATGTATGTATGTATGCATGTATGTATGTATGTATGTATGCATGCATGTATGTATGTATGTATGTATGTATGTATGTATGTATGTATGTATGTATGTATGTATGTATGTATGTATGTATGTATGTATGTATGTTTGCATGTATCAGAATCTGGTAAGTATATTCCGATGTCCCCCTAACAAAAATTAGGGGGGTCAAAGAGTACATGTAGGCCAACGCCATACACCTGAAAAAGCCATACAACTCACACATCTATTCAGTGTTTAGTCTACATCCAATGCATTTATAGATTTTTACAGCTATAACAATAGCACTAGTGGACTTCCCGTGGTGTTTCCTCGCGTTTCTTTCTTCCCAGACGTGGTAGTAAAGGGAAGCTAGGAGCAGATTTTTCTTTGGGCTTTTTCCACATCTTGCTATCATTCTTCTTGGCTCCTCGCACAACTGAATTTGTAGGCTGAAGTGCATGCAGATATTCTCCCATATCTCCCTTGTGAATTTGCATGTCCCCGCTAGATGGCTGTGATTTCCCTCGTCATCCCCGCATATATGTATGCATGTATGTATGTATGGGATTAAGAGGGAATTATCCCCCCTCTCCCATGCCCATGGAGGAGGCTAAATGCCTAAGAGGGTGGTGAATCAAGGTGGCAACTGGGATTAAAACTTGGGTCTCTTTGTTAGGATACACCATCTTGATCACTTGGGCCACTCCTTGTCGGAAATGATTACATGGGAAAACAATTGGAGTATGTATTGAAATTAGGTAAGTATATACTCTGACTTCCTCCTACAAAATAATAGGAGGTCCAAAGTTACATATAGCCCATCATGACATGACATCACTGTGAAGAAACTCACACTTCTATATAGTACATAACTTACATTTTAGACCTTTACAAAATTTTATAGCAATGCAACTCGTAGTCTTAGCTATACCTCTATGTTTACGATTGTTCCTTTCACTCCAGACATGAAAGTGTGTAGCAGCATAGATAAGATTCATCTTTTCGCTCATCCTACATCATTGTATAATCTTCATAGAATCTCTGGCCAGCTCCACATGTAGCTTGAACTCCTTGCACGCCAAACTCCACACACTCCTAGTGAAGTCGCAGCTCCCAAAGATATGAACATGATCCTCATCTCTTTCATTGCATAATAGGAAAATAGTAGGGGAGTCATTGTTCCATCATGATCTTCATCTCTTTCATTGCATAACAGGAAAATAGTAGCGGAGTCATTATTCCATCTATGTATCTTATCCAAGGTTGTCAACGCACCATGTAAGATTTATAAACATGCATGGACCATTCTGGTACATCACTGACGTTCCAAATATGTTCCATTAGTTCATTTCTTTCATCTCTTGTACGTGTGACCTCCCATAGGTCCAACTTTTGGTTGATCAATCTCCAATCACGTACAGGACATGGCATGAAAAGATGCTTTACCTTCAGCCACAACTCTCTCATCATATGAATTGTATGTGAATATCCCTCTCGAGTTATTGGCTGGAAGTCCAATCCTTGTGGGTATCTATCCCTCATCCAAGGGCTCCACACTGTGCTTTTATCTTGGTAGGCAATTATTCTCATCAGTGTCCCCCATCTAGCAATGTCTCTAGGAGTTTTAAGCTACAAACCACCTTCTTCTTTGGGTAACGCCATTTTAGCATATCTCACAGGATGATATACACTTTCCCAAACAAAGTTAGAAATTTTCATCTCCATCTTGTCTAATACAACATATGGAATCTCACCTTGTTGCACCCATAATATGAGGAGGGCTTCAATGGTTGGCTTTGTAAGCACCACTCATCCCGCCATAGAAGTATTTTAGGAAGGCCATCTTGTGATCATTTCATCAAGCATGTCAATGTATTCTACAAAGTCTTTCACTTGTAGATTCCCACCTGCCAAAGGGAAGCCTAAATATATGGTAGGGAATTTACCCAACTCTACCCCCATAGCTTCCTGCAATCTAGCTTCACTTTGGTTGTAGTTTTTGGACAAGTAGAGATGGGTCTTATTCATATTGGTACATAGTCTGGTCTACTCACCAAATGTTTTCAAAAGAATATTCAGCTCCACCATCATATTCACCTTGGATTCTATGAACATTAGTACATCATCAACAAATATTATGTGATTCATTACCTTCATGCCATGAATAGTGTAAGCTCGGATCAGCTTCTTATCTTCAGCTTGTTTCATCTTCTATGTAAATTATTCCATAACAATAGTGCAGAGGAGCATTGATAGAGGATCCCCTTGCCTCAGATCATTACTTCCCTTGAACAATATTGTAGAAGTCCCATTCCTAAGAATAGAAAAGCTCATAGTGCCAACACATTGTTGCATCCACCCTATCCATAGTTCAGTGAACCCCATCTCCTTCATTATCCACCAAAGTTTCTTCCCTCTGACACTGTCATATGCCTTGGACACATGTAAATTCAAACTAGCTTTCCTACTTCCTCTCATCACATTATAATCTGCTAGGAACTCATCACCGAGAACAGCACAGTCACTAATACTCCTGCCTACTATAAAAGCCCTCTGGTTTTTAGAAATGAGAAAGGAGAGGACGAGCTTTAACCTTGCCGCCAAAATTTTAGCAATAATTTTGTACTGGACCGAGAAACATGAAATAGGTCTAAAATAAGAAAGAGAAGTTGTTACCTTCTTCTACAGGATAAGCACCAGAAAGGCATGATTGACCTATCTTACCATGTTCCCTCCTTGCAAGAACCACTTCACATACTTCACCAGAACGTCTTTAACGGTATCCCATGCAACCTTATATAAGAAAGCATTAAAACCATCCAAATCAGGTGATTCATTGCACCTAATACTCCATAGAGATTCCTTGATCTGTTGTTCAGTCATTTCTCTCATGAGAATATTATTATGTGTACTAGAGAGTTTTGATCTTCAATCTAGCTTTTCCTACTCAATCCTTTCCTCGAATGGTAAATTATACAAGGAACTGTAGAATTGCACTACTTCCTCCTCCAAGTCCTCCTGCATGTTGACTACTTTTCCTTCTGCATCAATCAAATTAGAAATATATCCTTCCTTCTTTTCACTGCCAAGTGGTAGAACTTTGTGTTTCTTTTTTTCTCATAAAGCCAGGGAGCTCTCTTATTCAACTTTCCTCCCTCCTACAAGCGAGATTAAATGTTCATTAAAACTACTAGACTCTTGCGCAGGGATCATGCTAACATTACAATTTACAGTACACTGGCCCATCCTTACTAACTCCACTAGATCTAGAGGAGGCACCACATAGTGATACACTTGATGCTAGTTTTTCAGATGCATTTTGGCTAGTCTATCAACAAGGACGTTTGACTCCTTACAAATGTACTCGATGTTCCATTTCACCTTCTAGATTTTTTGAATCTTCTTCACCCAATATGCATACCTGGGATTCTTCCTATGATACTCAAGAATAATTCTCGATGCCACCATGCAGTCTGATTCTACAGTCACTTCTTGGATTTGCTTCTTGCTTGTTTACTCCAAGGACATATACATTCCTCTTAATTCAACTTCTACTACCTAGGTGTGGGGGTGTTTTCTTCCAATACCATGCAACCAGTCCCCATTGTGATCACGCACCACTACGGCTATTGTTGCCTCCTTCTTATTTGTGGTTGCGTCCGTGTTGATTTTCGCACCTCTGGCAAGAGGCGTTGTCCACTACACTGTTGCGTGTTGTTTTTTTGTCATATCTGTTTCAACTCTCGCCATTTCATATGTATACAACTCCTTGAGGATATAGTTATCTTATTTCTCAGTCTTGATAAATTGTCTTCTCAAACACCTACATATTCTTGCATATCCATATATAGTGGCATGTTATGAAGAATAAGCTCTATAGTGCTTGACCGTTCTTCATACAACCCTTCAGCCAATTCTTTACATCCTTGTGCTCCCAGAATAAACTAATATTTGTGTCTTCTAGTACTCTCTACTAGATAGGTTTCACAAATTTGCAATCTCTAAGTGTGTGCAACAATGTCTCCTCCTCGTGAAAACATCGGCCACATTTGTCATTGTCAGTATGATGTCTTGTTTTCCTCCTGGCATTGGTCAATAAAGCTCCATGTGTCGTGAACCACAAGAAGTGTTTAATTCTATTCATTGTTTTGGCCTCCCAAATGTAGTCCCATTCTTCCACAATCCCCTCCTCTTTCGGATTTCGAATCAACTCATAGGAAGATTTGGTTGTGAAGTTTCCTTCTGGGCCCGGGTTCCAAATCCAAATATCTTTGGAATCTGTATTTTTAGGCATGTTCATAAGCTCGATCTTTTTGACTAAGTTGTCTGGCAACCGGTGCTTCAGAAAGTCACTATGCCAATTTCTGTGGAGATCAATGACATTGCCCACCTTCAAGTCAATCAAATCGATAGGTATAGGCTGTATCATATGATTCTTTAATAGAACTCCCGGTTTCATCCAGTGATCCTCCCAGAAACTAGCTACTTGTCTGCTTATGACTCCCATTTGTGTTTCCTGTATAACAAGTTTTTTCCTTGAAATGCATATTTTCCCAGTCTTGATATTGTCGCCTTCTTTGTACTATCATGGGCCTTGAAACACTTCCTTAAAGCATTGCAGCACAATGTGTCTCTCCTACTGAAGAGGTCCTAAGAGTTGTGTAGAAGAAGAGCCTTTTTCCTGTTCCTCATAGTCTTAATTCCCAATCCACCCTTCAACTTTGGATTGGTCACTTTACTCCAGGAAACAAGTGACATTGGGTTCTTTTTGTTGGTACCCCCCCCAAATGAATCACCTTATTGTGTTGCCTATTCTATCACATAACTTCAAAGGAAGGGCTGCCTTCTGCATAATATAAGTGGGCATTGCAGTTAACGTTGCTTTTGCAAGGCAAACCCGACCTGTAAAGGAAAGACATTTTGACGACCATGCATTTACCTTGCTATTAACACAAGGCAACACATTCGAGTAGGTTTCTTTGTTCACTCTTGAGTGGAGAATCAGAACACCCAGATACCGCCCTAGGTCCTTCATAATTTGGAATCCACTAACACGCTGGATCTGGTTTATCATCCTGTTAGGTTCACTTCTGGCAAAGAAAATTCTGGTTTTCTTAGTTGATATAGTTTGCCTTGACGCCCTTTCAATGATGTTAAAACTATTTTTAATCACCTTCATTTATGCCTTACTAGCTTCCACAAATAGTATTAGGTCATCTGCGAAGCACACATGTGATATTGTTGTCCCCGCTCCTCCCAACTTCATCGCCTTCCACTCCTTATTCTACACAACTTCCAGAATGATTTGTCTTAGATGTTCCAAACATAGCACGAACAAATACAGTGAAATCAGGTCACCTTGTCTTAGGCCCCTGTTGGCCTTGAAATCCGTTGAGTTGGATCCTTTCCAAGCAATCAAAATTGTTCCTCCTGTGATAGAATGAATGATATATCCATGGATAGTAGCAGGTAGGTTGAGCTTGCACAATGTATCATCCAAAAAATCCCACGACATGTTGTCGTATGCCTTTGTCAAATCCACTTTAATTGCCATGGTATGGGCACTAGATTTTCTCCTCATGTTATATATCAGTTCCTGAACCAGTGCAATGTTGTCTGTAATTTTCCTCCCTGAGATGAAGTTGCTATGCTCTCTTGAGATCTATCCTGGCATATAAATCTTCAACCTTTCCACTACAAGCTTCGAACACAGCTTGAGGATGATGTTGTTCAAAGAAATAGGGAGAAGCTGACTGCATTTCTTTGGTCTTAGAACCTTAGGAATCAGAACAATCGTGGCATTGGAAATCTCCTTACTGAGCTTATGTCCAGTGAGGGTGTGGGATATCGTTGTCGCCATAAAATTGTTGATCGTGCTCCACTCCTTTTGAATAAATAGTGCAGTGACCCCATTAGGTCCAGTAGCCTTGTGGGGGTCCATGCTAAGAAGTGTGCTATGGATTTCCTCACTGTTGGGAATGCTCACTAATCGATCCTGCTCCACCTGCAACAAGCATTTGAATCTCCCAAGTACTTCCTAAAAGTGATGATGTCTATCTATATGAGTATCTGTTAAGACTTTCTTGAAGTGATTTACCACCAGCTCTATTAGTTCGCTATCCTCAGTGACCCATTCATCTTCCACATTCTTTAGGGCAATGATGGTGTTATTTCTACGTCTTTGATTCACCCAAGCATGGTAGAAGTGAGTATTATTATCACCGTCTGTCAACCAAGAGATGTGGGCCCACTGCTTCCAATCCTCCTCCTCTTTTTGGAGGATTACATCCAACTCCAACTGTATGTCAATACACATTTTGTCAGTAATTGAGTCATATTGTAGTGTTAGATTCGTTTGTAGCTGATTGATATTGTGCATGAGTCTTTGTTTTTCCCTCCTTGTCTTCTACAACTCATTTCTTTCCCATCCAGTTAGATGACCTGTGGTAAATTTTAGAGCCTCCTCAAATGGTAAGTCAGTGCACCAAAGAGGTTTGAGAATCCCACTGAAACTTTTATCAGTATGCCAGGATGCCTTTGTCATAAATCTTCTGTTGGATCTCTATTTTTTATTGAATTTAAGAATAAGAGGACAATGGTCAAAGTGTATTCTGGGTAAATGCTCGACGATAATGCTCAGAATGTTTTGGATGAAAAAGTTATTAGCAACCACTATGTCCAAGCGTTCTTGTAACACACCATGTTTATATGTGAACCGCATCCCAGAAAAGCCTAAATCAGTTAAGCTTGCTTCCAAAAGGGTTTCACTAAAATTGCATGCTTCATTGGCGTTGAACACATCACTGACAAACTTCTCATTCATATCTAGAAGTGCATTGAAGTCACTGAGCACCACCAATGGTTCTTGAATCCTCTTGCTTATAGCGATAAGGTGCTTCTACATCAAATTTTGAATGGGTTCATGTGGGCTTGCATATACAAATGTGATAGTCCACATGTTGTTTATCCTACACGTTACGAATTGGCGATGGTTGTTGACTATGTTGATAGTGCAATAGTCATTCCATCCCACCCATTTTCCCCAAAAAAGCCTCTCGCTTCAACTCTATGTGAGTTCTTGAAGCCTAGGCATTTAATGGTGTTTGTAGCTTTGTGCCCACTGATCTAAGGTTCCAGGATAACTACTATCCTTTGTCTGTGGGTATTCATAAATTCTTTCATAGTGTTACATGTCTCATCAATTCCAATTCCCCTTACATTATAGAATAGTAGATCCTCCATCTCAGTTTCAAGCAGACTAACGGGTATGTTACTGGTCAGTTTCTGACTGAGATGTTGCTCCTTTCACTTGCACCTCACCAATGGTTGGTGATGCGATGATTTTGAGTCGCATTTATAGACCTTTTTGATATGTTTTTGGTGCTGTTATTAGTCATTTTTATGGTCAATATTGCATAATTCACTCATTTCGGTCTTTTCCATCATTTTATGTCAAATCCCCTTAGTTTTATCATTTTCGAGCATTATTTATCACATTATCATAATTTGTGTGGATTTATTTGATCTGGTCTTTAAATTTCAGGAAAAACAAGTATCTGCTTCCGTCGATACCATCGACGGAAGTCGATACCATCGACCAGGCAATAGGTTGCCAGCCGAGAGGAGCATCACAGAGTCGATACCATTGACATCCAAGTCGATGCCATCGACGCATGGAGGCTACAGCGTCGCTAAAGGACAACCCGATGCTACAGGAGGTCGATACCATCGACACTCAAGTCGATGGTATCGAGATGACCACAGGCACTCAGACGAAAAGAAAACAAGGTTGTCGCTACCACACCGGGTCGATACCATCGACCCGCGTCGATGGTATCGACGCCGGCAGATATGCGTTGGATTCATTTCGATCTCAATCGGACGGCTAGAGTTAATTGACGACCTAATTAGGGACTTATACCTAATGACGGCCGCCCAGACGAGAGGATCTCATTTTGCCATTGCACAAGTGCCGAGGGGCGAGAGAAAGGAGAACGGAGGCCAGAAGCTCATCCCTGTCGATTCGGACGCTGCCGAAGACGAATTTCACCACCAAGAGGCGGGAAAGCTCATGTTCTACGCAAAGGATCCACCGGTTCTCCTCCGTTCAGGGGTTTTCCCATTTGATTCACGTTTTTCATATGATTTCCCCTATTTCTACCATGTATTTGTGCGAGATGAACATGCGGGGCTAATCCCCTCCATCTTTAGGACAGGGAGTAGCCCGGGAATGCATTGTATGACAGTTTTATATTAATAATTCATATTTTCTCTCTTAAATCCGTGGTATAGTTTCGTTTTCTCCATATATTGTTATGCTTGATCACCATAATAATAACTTCATGCCCTTAATCACTTCGACAGAAGGATTAACGGTTGAAAAGAGACGAAACCTACATTAATCGATAAATCCCTTGACAAAGGAGGTGTAAAATTAATGGTGGAAACTGAGAGATCGGCTGTAATGCGCTTAGTTTAGGGGAATGATTACTACGACGGTGGAATCAACCTAAACCTAAGTAGTGAATTACACCACGACAGTGGGTAATTATGTTTTCAGGCCACTACCCGGATAGAGAGAGAGATTGAGGAGTTATATGAAACCTAATGCAATGTTGACCCACGGTGAAACTGAAATCCTAAAGATATCCTTTTGAATTGATTAAATTAACCTTTAATCGATTGTTTGCTTTGTTTTATTTTTATTTTCTTTTAATTTTAACAACAACTCTCAACTTGTTAATCGGCTTAGCTGATCGCGACTAGTTAGTAGGAGTCACCAACAATTCCGAGTATCCCTGTGTTTGACTCGGGCCTCACAAAGGCCTATATTACTCGACGCGTACACTTGCATTTTTAGCGTGTAGTAAAATACACGTCAAGTTTTTGGCGCCGTTGCCGGAGATACGGCGAATTGTTGGCACTTCGAGTGCTACGAGCGGCCACTCTAGGCTTCAATTTTTTTTATTATTTTGAAACAACTTCAAATATTTCTAAATTTTTCTATAATTGTTATACTCGTTCAAGCATAGTACTGGACTCGAATTTTCTCATTTCAGGTACTTTGCATGGTGCATACACGTAGTACGGACTACGCTAATCACACACCCGAGGTTCCACCTCCGGGACCTGAGGACGAAGAGCACTACGAGCAAGAGCACCAAGAAGAAATAAATTCTGAATCTGAAGCAGAAGACATGGCCGAGCCACAGACCATATGGGAGAAGATCAAAGCGTCTTCCTCATCAGCTTCAAAGGGTCTATAAAGAAAAAGGGGATCGACATACCGACATACAAGATCAATCCAGCGTTGATTAATTTGGTAAAATCAAATGTGTTTCATGGGTTGAAGAATGAGGATCCTGTTGCACACATCAGCCAGTTCGTTGAAAACTGTGACATGGTAAAGATAGACAGGTTTCCACAAGATGCTTTGTACCTCAAGCTGTTCCCAAGTTCCTTGGCAGGAGTAGCAAGAGAGTGGCTACACAACCTAGATGATGAGTTCATTAAGTCTTGGGATCATATGGTGGAAGTTTTCTTTGAGAGGTTTTTCCCTCCTGAGAAGACCAACGACATGATTAGGAAGATTCACAATTTCACCCAACAGGTAGGTGAAACATATTCTGAGACCTGGGAGCGATTCCAGGTTATGTTGAGGAGGTGCCCACATCATGGGCTGGACAGGGAAACACAAGTGAAAATCTTTTATTTTGCTCTCTCCGAGCACGATAGAAGTAACCTTGATTCGGCTGGATCCGGATTTTTTCTGAATAATACGGATACAAGATGTTGGGAGATATTAAAGAACATGGCTAGGAAATAGTCATGGAGTGACAGAGGTGCCGCAGAATAGGTCAAGGCTGCTGGTGAATCCAGAATAGTTAGGGAGCTGAACGACAAGTTAGATCTTCTAGCCATGAAGCTCCTATCTAAGGAAAATGCATCTGAGGATGAGGAAGCCCAAGTGAAATTCATGCAACAACAGGGTTATAGAAACTATGATTATGCATGGAGGAAGGATAAAAAGTTCTCATGGAAGGATCCAAATAATTTTCTGCAGGATCCGGATGCTAAACCACAGCAGAGAGCCGAGGATAAGAACACGGAACTACTGAGTCAAATGGTACAGCAAAACCAAGAGATGATGGCCATGTTTGGTAAGCAATTGCAATCTCAAGGTGATATTCTAACCAAATTTGGGCAGATGCTACAAAGCCATGGAGCACAAATGCGGGCATTAGAAACCACCGTGGCACAGATTTCGAGAGAAGTGGAGGCCATCAAGCACGCCAATCAATAGAAACCAGCCGAGAATGCGAATGTGGCCCAAGCACACCATCAGGTCAAGTATATGTCTGTGGTAAGCAATGAGGAGGAATCTCAAGTGCAAGAAGCTAAGGAAGAAAGAAAAATGACTTTTAATACGCATTTGACACCGGCAATACCGTATCCACGCACTTACTATGGATTGCCGGGTGGAAACCCTTTCTTCAGAAAATCACAAAGAGTTGTGAATATTGTACCTCCATCTAGGCAGGAAGAAGAATTGCAGGTTGTTTGTGCACATGCGGAGACAGCGAACGTGAGAGAGAAACCACAACAAGCTGCTGCCATTGAGGGTGTCTCGCCAAAGCCCACGTCGGAGGGAGTGATTGAAGCAAGCTTAGGGGAGGTACTCCCGAAAAGCTCATATGTGCCACCTCACAGGCGTGTTGATGCAGCAGATGTTTCAAATTTGGTCAATCCTAAGTCAAAGAAAGAGCATCGTCATTTTAAGAAATTCCTGGAGATATTCTGAAAACTCCACATCAATATTCCATTAGTGGAGATGATCGAGAAAGTACCCGCCTATGGGAGGTTCATCAAGGAAATCATCAATAAGAAGAGGCGGATAAAAGACGATGATATTTGTCGGATGAATGAGACGGTGAGCTCTAAGATTCACGGGAGTTCACCAAAGAAGAGAAAAGACCCTGGAGGTTTTTACATTCTGTGCTCAACAGGTGGTCGACATTTTCCTAAAGCGCAATGTGATTCCGGCGCTAGCATAAATCTCATGCCTTTGGGGACATTTCAAAAGTTGGGGTTAAAAGAGATAAAGAAGTTGGCAGCAACAATTGAATTGGCGGATGGGTCTACCGTGAGACCCTATGGAGTATGTGAAGATGTTCTTGTCAAAGTGGATAGATTCATATTTCCGGTGGACTTTGTTGTCATGGATATGCCACCGCTCCAAAGCTGTGAAATTCTCCTAGGAAGACTGTTTCAAGCAACGGTGGATGTCGTGACTGCCTTAGGGAGAGGTACTTTGTCCTTGGGAATTGGAGGAGATCGAGTTGAATTCAAATTACCGAATGATCCTCTAAGCACAGTTCCCAAGGTGAAAAGATGATGAGCATCATGCCGTCTAGCTTAAGACGTTAAATAAGGGCGCTTGTTGGGAGGCAACCCAACCATCGGTACATTAGGATAGTTTAATTATAGTCATAGGTTGCTTTAATTTCGTTTAATTTTTAGTGTAAAGAAGATACCTTGATCTGTTTGTTCATTGTGCAGGATGAGGCAGGGTCGATACCATCGACACACTAGTCGATGGTATCAACATAGGTTCAGGTTGATAACTGCGGAGTTCGTTCTGAGTCGATACTATCAACGGTCCCGTCGATGGTATCGACCCACCTACAGGCAAGTCGCCCAACAACAGTCGATAGTATCGACCCATCCGTCGATACCATCGAGATCTCTGGATAAGTTCAGAGAAATTTGTCTCAGTCAACTCGATACCATCGACGCCTCGTCGATGGTATCGACATGGTCACAGGTTGAAGTGAAAAAGTGGCAGTGTCGCAATGAAGCCAAGTCGATACCATCGACTCCTGTCGATGGTATCGACCATCCATGTCACCGATCCGCGCAATGACATCGACGGCGATCGCGAAGTCCACGTCAGTGATCCGAGTGCTGTGTCGATACTATCGACCTGCGTCGATGGTATCGACAGGTCAGCAATCTGGGGTTCCCGATCCAACAATCATCAGCCGTCGATACTCGCGAGGGAGGCGGATAGCATCGAAACGTGTCGATACCATCGACCCGCGTCGATGGTATCGACGGGTCAACAGTAGCGCCGGCCAAGTCTATATAAGGAGAGTTATTACGTCAGTTGACGTCACACCTTCAGAGTGAACTTCCTCCTTTGCGCCTAGCACTTCCTCGAGCCATCCCAGATCGAAGAGCAGCAACATCGAGCAAGGATCTTCACCGAGCGGAGAATCAATTCTCTATCTTCCCCGAGCTCTCCTTCTTCTAATGCCATCTTTCTTGCAACAATGGTGCATGTCGCCGGAGCATCGTCCTCTCGCGCGAATCCAATGGAGATCGCGGAGTTTGTGCCACCCCCTACTGCTTCAGTCTCACGTCCGCGCCTGGTTCACCCATCCGCGGAGGTGAGGAAGGTCTATGAGGAGATCATGAGGAGGAAGATCGAGCCCACCCGTTATGTGGACCGGGAGATGGTGCGCGATCTGGGATTCAAGGCCAACTTGGCCTATGTTCTTAACGGACAGGCCTGTAACACTGGAATAAGGCCTGGCGAACTGGAGCGTCATCAAGATGGCCAGCCGTTCTTTCGTGACTGGCCGACATACAAAGAGCTGGTGGCCGAGTTCATGGCATCGTTGGACGTCTGCATCTATCCCAACGACATCAATGCTACTGACTGAGAGTGGATCCAGGGCCGGGTATCTTTCCGACTGTATAACCACGACTACGTCCTCACGCTGTGGCAGTTCAACAAAATTTTCAACTGGAATCATTCCCAGTATGACCACTGGAGGTCGGACAACCGCACCGATTACGACATGATCTTCTCCGAGTTGGTGACGGTCCCACAAGGGAGGTCGGTTAGCTACCACAACGCTGTGGTAGCGGATTTCGAGCATCCTTTCGTCCGGGTCCTACACCAGATGTTGAGTTTCACTTTCTTTGCTCGTAGCGATCTAGCATTGAGCAAGTTTTAGGAGAGTGACCTTTTCTTTCTCTACATGCTCCTGAAGCGACAAGAATGCAACTGGGGTGCGCTCTTCTTGCAGCGCGTCCTGGCGGTAAAGAGGAGTACGAGGAAGGCTCCGATCCATTTTGGTGGGCTCATCACCAAACTGGCGTTGTACTTGGGACTGAATTTCTAATCCATGACTCCGCTTTCCACGAAGAGTAAGGTGAACGTGCAACATATGCACCATTCTAACCTCATTCTTCTATGGGATGGGTTGGCGTACGCACACTGCCATGTGAATCAAGTGTACTAGGAGTGCGCATTGCCGGATCCCGTCTTCAACATCGAGGGCGCACAACATTTCAGATGGCCGATCATAGCCATCGACTCCGATGAGGAAGAAGGCGGCGATGAAGGCGGAAACGACGGACAAGAAGGCGAGGCTGAGGAGGAAGAGGAGGCATTCACACCTCTTCGTGCACGGGTAGCACCCCGGAAGCGTCCTCGGATGCATCCGGGTGCGTCTTCATCATCACAGCCCCCGCCGCCATCACCACAGCCCTCGCAGCCAAGCGAGGATGTCTACTCAATGCAAGGCATGTATACGATGCTGCAGGACATACATCAGACACAGCAACAACATCTAGAGATGTATACCGGTATTCAGGATACTACGAACCGGTTACTTGACAACCAAAGGGCGATGTTCGAGAATGAACGTCTCCTCCTCGACAACCAACAGCAGATACACAATCAGTTGCAAAGGATGGAGATGCAACATGAGCCCTTCTACGACCACTACTGGAGTAAGAGCTACTTTGGAGGCTATCCACAGCCTCCGCCGAGGACCCATTATGATCCGAGCTTCCAGGGGGAGCATCCTTCTTGGGATCCTACGGCCCCACAGTACCCACCTCCGCCTCCACAAGACTGATCGGGTAACTCTGTTCCACTCTTAAGTTTGTTTTTGACTACGAGGCCATAGTCGAATTCAAGCTTAGGGGGGTAGTTGGAACAACTCTATCTTTTCTTTTATTGTTTTTATTTTTTAGTAGTGTTATTTGTTCTTGCATTTTTAGTTTTTGTAGGATCCACGTGCTATCTAGTGTAACTGTGGATGTCGTAAAAGTTTGTCATCTTGCTGTTTGTTCATGGGAAATTTAAGGGAAATTTAAAAAATTTTTGTGTCTTTGGATAGCTTGCTTTGGTTGACCTTGGGGAACACATCCTACGAAAATGATTGATTATGTCAACTTTAAAACAAAATTTCACACCTGTACTCCTATGGATTCATGAAAAGTGGACAGTAATGGTTGTTGGAGCCTAACTTAACCAAACGGTAATGAGACCTTAATTGGATGTAAGAGAGAGAACCCTCTAAACCACTACACAGGTCAGTAAGGAGGGACACATAATATCTTTCTAAGGTTCAGTCATCTAGTCTTGTGATCATTCCACTTCATTTTTCCATAATCCACCTAAGAATTAGAAGTAAAATGCAGTTTTAATTCCTTCTTGTGTGCATAGCATTTAGATAGGACTCGCATTGATATTTTTCCATACTTGTGCATACAAAGAAAAAAATATAGGGATTCATGTACATTACCTTTAGGTGCATGCCATGTAGTTGCACTCATGATATTCATGCATAAAATACACCATGTATCTCAATTTTTCCTCAAAGGTGAATTAAACTGTTTCATACCTTCTAAATATTGCAAAGATTTCCAAGCATGAAGAAAATAGCCCAATAAACTTGTCCTTAAGCAATTATGGATATGAAATTCTGAAAATTTGAAATAGAAAAAAAGGAGAATTCAGAACGAAGTGAAATAAGAGGGAGAAAGGAACAGGATATCAGTCACATTACAGGAAATTGAGTACATGATGTAATTTGATTAGACGTCCATTTCATTTTGAGGTGGAAGGTTAGTGCATGCATCATTTCACCCAATTTTAGGCATTAGGGCATTTTCAATGTGCATTGGCATCATTTAGGACATTTTTGTATTATGCATATTGAAACTGTACAATACTTCCAAGTTCTTCCATGAGCCACCCATTTTCGTCCACCCGTTGCTCGGATTGGTAGGCCACCGTGAATTGCTCCTCACTAATGATTAGCAGGAGAACGACTTCCATGTAGATGGTAGTTAGGGTGAGCAACGTAGTATAGGCGATCACAAGATGCACCATTGTTGAATCGGCGAATTGTATTATGTTAACTGCCTTATGTGATAGTGTTCATCTGTTTGGAGGATAATTTCTTTTATTGATGATTACTGTCGCCTTTAGGGTAATTACCGTTCTGTGGTTAGAGAAGGCCGGATTGAGAACGTTCAGTGGGAGTCACATGGGATGTTGGGTTGGTGTGTTGTTTTTCAGTTGACATTTGCAATTCTATTCTAAGGATTAGTTGCTCGAGGGCGAGCAATGTTTAAGCTTAGGGGAGTTTGATGCGATGATTTTGAGTCGCATTTATAGACCTTTTTGATATGTGTTTTGTGCTCTTATTAGTCATTTTTATGGTCAATATTGCGTAATTCACTCATTTTGGTCTTTGCCATCATTTTATGTCAAATCCCCTTAGTTTTATCATTTTCGAGCATTATTTATCACATTATCATAATTTGTGTGGATTTATTTGATCTGGTCTTTAAATTTCAGGAAAAACAAGTATCTGCTTCCGTCGATACCATCGACGGAAGTCGATACCATCGACCAGGCAACAGGTTGCCAGCCGAGAGGAGCATCACATAGTCGATACCATTGACATCCAAGTCGATGCCATCGACGCATGGAGGCTACAACGTCGCTAAACGACAACCCGACGCTACAGGAGGTCGATACCATCGACACTCAAGTCGATGGTATCGAGATGACCACAGGCACTCAGACGAAAAGAAAACAAGGTTGTCGCTACCACACCGGGTCGATACCATCGACCCGCGTCGATGGTATCGACGCCGACAGATATGCGTTGGATTCATTTCGATCTCAATCGGACGGCTGGAGTTAATTGACGACCTAATTAGGGACTTATACCTAATGATGGCAGCCCAGACGAGAGGATCTCATTTTGCCATTGCACAAGTGCCGAGGGGCGAGAGAAAGGAGAACGGAGGCCAGAAGCTCATCCCTGTCGATTCGGACGCTGCCGAAGACGAATTTCACCACCGAGAGGCGGGAAAGCTCGTGTTCTATGCAAATGATCCACCGGTTCTCCTCCGTTCAGGGGTTTTCCCATTTGATTCACGTTTTTCATATGATTTCCCCTATTTCTACCATGTATTTGTGCGAGATGAACATGCAGGGCTAATCCCTCCATCTTTAGGACCAGGAGTAGCCCGGGAATGCATTGTATGGCAGTTTTATATTAATAATTCATATTTTCTCTCTTAAATCCGTGGTATAGTTTCATTTTCTCCATATATTGTTATGCTTGATCACCATAATAATAACTTAATGCCCTTAATCACTTCGACAGAAGGATTAACGGTTGAAAAGAGACGAAACCTACATTAATCGATAAATCCCTTGACAAAGGAGGTGTAAAATTAATGGTGGAAACTGAGAGATCGGTTGTAATGCACTTAGTTTAGGGGAATGATTACTACGACGGTGGAATCAACCTAAACCTAAGTATTGAATTACACCATGACAGTGGGTAATTCTATTTTCAGGCCACTACCCAGATAGAGAGAGATTGAGGAGTTATATGAAACCTAATGCAATGTTGACCCGCGGTGAAACCGAAATCCTAAAGATATCCTTTTGAATTGATTAAATTAACCTTTAATCGATTGTTTGCTTTGTTTTATTTTTATTTTATTTTAATTTTAACAACAACTCTCAACTTGTTAATCGGCTTAGCTGATCGCGACTAGTTAGTAGGAGTCACCAACAATTCCGAGTATCCCTCTGTTCGACTCGGGCCTCACAAAGGCCTATATTACTCGACGCGTACACTTGCGTTTTTAGCGCGTAGTAAAATACACGTCAGTTGGTTCATCGATCCCCCTGGGTAGTCATTTCCACTTCCATCACATTATCACTCTAAGCGGTAGTATTGTTTTGGTCTATAGTTTCCTTGACACTCCTTCTTGGGCTCCTCCTTCTGGTTTTAGGTGGTGGACGAACCCTTGTTGTACCTTTTCTTTTCATTCTCGTACCACTTCCCTTGGTCTTACAACCCATCAAGGAGCCTACCGTACCAGTAATTACATTATGTATATCCTCTAGACCCGTGGTAGCCTCTTGGGCTTTAAAGTTTAGCTTCTCCATGTTTTCCTTTTCCACATCAAGCATTGCGTCCCCTTCAGTAATGTTGATAACTTCTATAACTTCATCTACTATTGGATTCACCATTGTGTGCATTCCTTTGTGGTTATGTGCTACTGTACCTACATGATGGACGTCCTTCCTTTCATTGTATAGTGAGTTAATATGGTTAATGGACACATTTGTCACATCCTGTACCATTTCTCCAATGTAATCACCTTCACTCTCCTTTATATTCTTCTTTTTCTTTCTCCATACTTTTGTAGGTCTGGTTGTTGCAGTTGTGCCTTCTCTCAAGGTTGTTTAAGCTTCAGATTCATTTTCCTCTCGGGTATCCACTTCCTCTTGCACCGGATTCTCAACTCGATTTCTTAATTCATGGTGTGTCTCTTCCGTAGCTTCCATGACTTGTTTTCTTCCTCAAAAACCTCCCTTTCTTCTTTGGGATTGCCATTGGTTCTCAAGTATAATTACAAATTCCTCCTCTACATAATCTTTTGTCTGTTTCTCACTAGTGTCATTCACATTGCTTTCCTCTTCCACATTACATTGTTTGGATGTGTCCTTCCCTTCCACAATTTGCACAAGCTCAAGGGAAACCTTTTTATTCAACCTCATACTCCACTCCATTGATGTATATAGTTGGAATCAATTGTATGATAGTGTCTAGCTCATGTGATAGCCTCACAAATTTGCTTCGAGTCCTACTATATGTATGATCATCCACCTTAATGAGTCTTCCCAGCGCCAACCCAATATACTCAAAAATTTTGGGCACATATAGGTTCAATGGGAGGTCGATGATTCTAACCCAACATACTATTAATTCAAGATATGCTTTTGAGGGCACAAATGTGGGATACCACTCCCATACCAGCACATTGCATCCAAATAGTTTCCATGGTCCTCCAGTGAGAGCAGTGTCATAGTCCCCGGGGCATGATAACTAAACCACAAAATGCCCTTTGTTCAATTCATACATGTTGAATCATCCAGTTATCTTCTAGAGTAGTTTCAATCTGTCCCTAAGCGTCATGTATCCGACCTCGGTCCCAATCATCCTGACAACAACCACATATTTCAAGGGCACCGCAAGTTGATCCTCAGCCTCTGGGGTGATTTTCAAAGCTAGTTTACCTTCGATTTCACATAGGCTCTGATTGGTTTGTCGTAACTAGTCCGGAAAATGCATGAACTGGAGTTCCTTGAGCAGTTTTCCATGATTGGTTTAAAGTAAGTGTTGGAACTTGAGTTCCGTGACTTCTGGGGAGTTACAGACTTATATACAAAATACAATTCCTGATTTCCCTCTTAAAAAGAGCGGAAAACGAGTTCTGGGACAACTAACAACATTTCTTATGTAATTATATTCTTCATTCGTTACATGTGACACATGTAAAAATATTTATGACTAGAAATATTAATGGTGATGATATAGTTCATTGCTAAAACCACAACATAATATGACAAAATATCATACACTATAATTGCTCTATGTAAAATATTTAACACTATAACCACCATTATCAGTACAATCTACAAAATAAACAAATACAAATATTATGAAAAAACACCACACCATATAAAAACAATGTGATTTACGTAATATATTTTTATTCTTCATGTTTAAACAATGTGATGTGCAAAATGATAATTAATTATAACCATGCACAAATAATATAGTAAAATTTCCGTATAGAAATATTTAAAAAAATAATATTCTATATTGTGTTAAACAAAGATGAACCAAAATTTATAATTACAAGCACATAAAATACAAATATTATTACAATACTTTGTATATACAAAGTAAAATAAAAATATTGTGATGTGATTTTAATCATAATATTTTTATTAAGATTATAATTGTACTATAATAAAATATTTTTAAAGGAGCCACATCGGCACCATAACTTCTTGTTATGGTTATTATGAATTAAGAATGTTATGATTTTTTACGGATATGATTTTTTGTATGTCTTTACCATGCTCACTTATTTTTATTATACAATAAAAATTAACAATATTTTTAATGATTTCCATATTTACACTTACAACAAGCCAATCACATGGAAGTGAATGGAACTTAAGTTCCAGAAACTGAACTAGAGTTCCCAGAAAATGACTTCCACAAAACTCATCACTTACATCCAACCAATAAGAGCCTTAGTGTAACGTCAGTCATCGATAGATTGTTTTCAAACAATTTCTCCAGAAAAAAGTTACTAGAGTCTCTTTTTTGGACGGCTGTGACAGCGTCGCTGAACGATGTGCTTCTTCTAGTTCCCAACCCTCTATTAAGACCCGACGCTCCATCCCTAGGGCTTGGGTCAACTAGGTTCTCGATATGTTTTGATCCTTCCACCTCTACGTTTCAATCCTCCAGTTTTAGGTTTTCCAGCCATGTTATCTTTCTCTCCTTGCATACCGGAATAGTTAAACGACAATCCTAACTCTGGTACTACAAAGGACACACCTTTCTTCTTCTGACTCCCCTCTTGGTCTGCTCCAGAACCTCCACATTCTGATCATGAGTTCCCATGATTTCCCGGCCCTGGATCATCTTCCATCTTCCATCTACTTTTTTAAGATCTTCAAGAATCAATTTTAGTTCATAGTCCAATCTAATTTGATCCTCATCAAGTGGGTGAGCGAGAAGGAGCTTCCTCACCTCTTTACATTCACTCTTTTCCTCTGCAATCAAGTTTGGAATGTTGACTTCCTCATTGGCCCATCTCTTTAAAGATACTTTAGTATTTTCTAATTTCTTTGCAAATACATACATGGGATTCCCATGCACCTATAAATTCCAACTTTTCTTAACAATCTCGCGAAAGCCCTTCCATTTAGCCCAGTAATTAAGAAACCTAAAGGGTCTCCTTTTCTACTTCTTCTCTATAATTTGCACTGTAAGTGGAGCATGGTTGCTTAGTTTTGAACCTCCAACCTTCACACGTGCACTAGGGAACATCCTTAACCACTCCTCACTCACTAAAGCCTGTCAAGCTTACTTACAATTCTATCCTTTGGATCCTATTCATTGTTCCATGTGAATAAGTCACCACTTGTCATAGGTAGTTCAATCAATTCAGCTTTATCAATGGCCATGTTGAAAGCGTCAATTAGTGATCTCAGAGCCAGTCTTCTTGCTATCTTTTCCCCTTGTAATCTGACATTATTAAAGTCACCTATCACTATCCAGGGGACCTTCACCTTCCTCGAGATAAGTACCAAATCCTGCCACAACTCTTGTCTTCTTTTGCCATCATTATGAGCATATACTGCTGTCAGGCACATGTGTAGTCCAGCTGCATTAATACAATCCACCGTGATATGTTGATATGACATCATTAACACTATCATCCTCCAAGTGTTGGGCTTCCATGCCAGACAAACTCTCACCTTGTGAAAACAAGTATACTATGTTTTTCTTGTTCTCCTCTCTGATCTTAGTTTCAACCAGTGTTGCAATAGATGATCCATTCTTAGCAACCCATTCACAAACCTCCTTCTTCTTGTTCCTATCACACCTGCCCTTAATATTCCACATTAATATAGACATATTACAGGTTTCACTTAGCCCGGGTGCACCTGAGAGGCTCTTTCGTGTTTCCATTTTCTTTTGTTCTTCTCTTCTTCTTTGTACAATCAACTCGACATCCTCCTCTTCAGATTCATTTAGTGTGTCAAACTTGTCACACGAATCCAATATGGATCCAACAACATGTGTCGTGGGAATACCAATCCTAGTTGTTCCCTTCCTCTATGAAGGGGGAGTGAACTGTCCCTCCTCTTGTTGGACTCAGGGACTCTTCGTACTGGAAGCATGGTTGTTGTGGTTGTCCTCCTGCTCCAAGGACACATCATTGTCTCCAGTGGTTGTAGTCCCAAGATCAGATGAGCTACCCTCTGATTCCTTGAACTTAGCTCTGGAGCTAGCTACCTCTCCCGACATCTTCAGTGTTGACTCAGAAGACTCAGCATCGGGCACATTGTGTTTCTCCCTCCATACCTGTGTCTCCTTCCTTTGTTCCGATTTCTTCTCCTCGCACTTGGCCTCTGTGTGTCCAAATGCAATGAAATGTCTACACTTTGGAGCTTCATAATCTATTTTTATTCCCACTGTAATGTCCTCTCATCTGCGCACCTTCAGCCAGACTGTGTCTGACATTTCCACATCTACTTTGATCTCAACTAGCACTCTTTCTATGTCTTCCTCTAAAGCTCTCTCATTGATGAACAACACCTAACCGACTCCTACAGTGATGGTACCTACTTCTTTGTGAGTCCATGATCTCCCAAATGACTTCAAAGATACCCAAGATGGTATGGAGGCTAAGGCATCCCGCTTTAATTCGTCTGCATAGTGATAATCTTTGGCAATAACCAACTGCCCATCAAATCTTGTAGGTCCTAGTTCAAGCATTGTCTTCTTGTCAAGCACATTGGAGAACCTGACCAAGAAGAAGCCCGTGTCCCTTGACACCAGTTCAAACACACATTTGGGAGCCCAAATACGTCAGATCCAATCTTGAAAATGTTGGTAATAAGGATAAGCACGTAGACCAAGATCGAGTACTCCTAAATGTTCTTCATTTGGTCGAACTCTTCTTCCTCTAGTTTAATGAGAACTCGGTCATTCTCTCTCTTCGACGGTAGGTATCGATCCTCCTTCTCTCCTTGGGGTGGCAGGTGCTTAAGGACATGCAACCATGTTTGTCGAGGACCCATCGATTCCTGCCCTTCTTTTCCCATTCCCAAAGGTGTGCCTTCCTCTCTACCTCCTATAACCGTTGAGTTAGGGTTCGGGTTATTTCTCTCAGCGTTGTCGGTCTTCTCAAAGCCTGTTGGTGGTGCATTAGCAGTGGGGTTGAGTGGCTTGTCGTGTGTGGTTTGGGGGTGGACACTGCCGGCTTGGGTAGCCATCGATGTAGGTTCCATGCCCTGGCTGTGATCGCCTTGCGATCGCCATACACCAGGAAGACAGACACGCAATTGTATTGTATGTAACAATTGGAGTATGTATGTATGTATGTATGTATGTATGTATGTATGTATGTATGGGATTAAGAGAGAAATATTTCTCCCCCCTCTCCCATGCCCATGGCAGAGGCCGAATGCCCGGGAGGGTGGTATATCTGTATGTATGTATGTATGTATGTATCGGAATTTGGTAATTTTATTCCGAAATTCTCTCTTCCAAAATAGGGAAAAGAGTCTAGATACAATGTAGTCCACTCACACTACATTACTCACTCAAAGAGAAAAAAGAGACTATCTAAATTGTAGTCTACCAAGGACAGATTTGCTAATTTTCTTTACAATGTTTTGTATTTCTCTTTTTCTATCATTGTGCTTTCTTTGATTTCTTTCTTTCCAGATGTGGAAGTATGTGGCTACAAGAAGCAGGAGCATTTTCTTCTTTTGAGTTCCAGTGTTCTTGCCTAGTCTCGAGATCATCACCTTTGTATCCGCGAGGGTGCATGGTTTGAAGTGGAGTTCACCACAGACCTTCTTCCAAATGCAGTTTATGAAACTACATTCCTGGAACAGGTGGCTCAACGTCTCATCGTGAGTCCCACAGAGATAGCAAGTAGTTGGGGAACCTGGTTACCATATAGAAACTTTGTCCAACGTAGACAAAGAGTTGTGAGCAGCTCTATAGAGGCAGAAAGACCATTTTGGAACTTCATATCTCGTCCATAGGAAGCTAGTACCATTAGGATCGTTATCATGGGGTCTGACTAGATCCCATATATTAACAGATTCCTTAAGGACATAATGTCCATCCCTGTGAGGTGAGAAAGCATGTTTGATACTCTTCCAAATCGTAGTCATTTGATTAATGATTCTTGAATAACCCTCTCTAGTATTGGGTTCAAAATCAAGACCTTTAGGGTATCGTTTCCACATCCACTTACTCCAGACATATTTCTTGGTGAGGAAATTAATGATTCTTCTAGCCGTGCCCCAGTCTGCTATTGTACCAGGGAGCTTGAGGTCGAGTCCTCCTTCTTCCTTGGGAAAGGTAAGTCTCGAGTATTTCATTGGGTGAGTCTTCCCTACCCAGAGAAAGTTAGATAGGGTCATTTCGATCTGTTCTAGAACTGCATAAGGTAGCTCCCCCTGCATCGCCCAAAATTGCAGAAGACCTTCACCAGCTGAAGAAATCAGTGTGGCCCTACCGGCCATCGAAGTTTTTGTGATTGGCCATTTGCTTAACATTTCATCAAGTTGGTTAGTGCAGCCAGTAAAATCCTTAACTTGAAGTTTACCTCCAGCTAGCGGAAACCCGAGGTATTTGGTAGGTAGAGGGATGATAGAGACTCCGGAAATTTCCATTATCTGCTCATTGAGGGACAAATAATTTGAGGAAGTGATATGCTGCGTTTTATCCTCATTAATATGGAGGCCAGTTTGGTTGCCAAAGTGTTTCAGCAGGGTTCTGAGGTGGCTGATATACCTTGGTTTTGCTTCAAGGAAGACAAGGACATCGTCGGCAAAGATGAGGTGACTCAGAGCTTTGGTGCCATGTATGGAGTAGCTGGATATGAGCTTTGACTCTTCTGCTCGGTGCATAAGCCTCGAGAAGTACTCCATTAGAATTGTGAAGAGCAGGGGGGAAAGAGGGTCCCCTTGTCTCAAACCATTCGAACTTTGGAAAATTCCATCTGGGGTGCCATTTACCAGTACAGAGAAGCTGGGAGTGCAGACACATTGCTTCATAAGTGAAATCCATTTGGAGGAGAACCCCATTTGTTTCATAATCAACCAGAGTTTGGGACAATGTACACTGTCGAAGGCCTTTGAGACGTCGAGTTTCATACAAAGCTTCTTATAGCCTCTGCTAACATTGAACTCAAGAAGAAATTCGCTAGCAAGTAGCGCACAGTCTGAGATGCTCCTTCCATCAATAAAAGCCCCTTGATTGTCAGAAATAATGTGTGGGAGAACCAGCTTTAGTCTTTTAGCGAGGATCTTTGCAATGATTTTGTATTATACATTGCAACAAGCGATCAGCCTGAAATCGGATAAGGAAGCCGTCATCTTCTTCTTCGATATGAGTATCAGAAAGGAATGGTTGATTTGCCGAAGCATGCAACCACCCTCCATGAACCAGGTGACACACTGACAGAGGTCCTTCTTTATGATGTCCCAGGCATAGTGGTAGAAATAAGAGTTGAATCCGTCCGGTACCGGGGACTTATGAACACCAATGCTCCATAGAGCGTTTTTGATTTCTTCTTCAATAACCTGTCTGCATAAAATGTTATTATGGGTGGAAGTAAGTCTGTACCTCCAGGTTAGGTTGTCATCATCAGGGCAGTGATCTTCAGAGGTAGATTTGTTATAGAGTTTGTTGTAGAAGTCATTGGCTTGGGTAGCCAAGGTTTCTTGATCATTGATGACAGTACCTTCCTCATTGATGAGTTCAGAGATGCAGTTAAGCGCTTCCCGTTTTCGGATGGCATTGTGAT
This sequence comes from Alisma plantago-aquatica, assembly GCA_963693085.1. Lineage (NCBI taxonomy): Eukaryota > Viridiplantae > Streptophyta > Magnoliopsida > Alismatales > Alismataceae > Alisma > Alisma plantago-aquatica. The sequence continues at coordinate 184,393,512 of OY856413.1, read as the reverse complement.
ACAATTTGGTATTTTTATCACCATCTTGTATCCACTTTAGCCTGCTGCGTTGCCATGCAAAACTTTCTTCAGCATTCTTTAGGTCCGATAACATCTTGTTAAGCTCTACCTCCTTGGTAATAAGGGAATCATTAAGAGGATATGACATAAGGCCATCTTTAACAGATATGAGATCCTTCTTGGTTTCTAGCAGAAGCTTTGGTATATTAACCCGGTCCTTGGACCAGATTTTGATCGTGCGTTTCAGGCGCATGAGTTTCCTCGCAAAGACGAACATGGGGTTGCCCTCAATCGGCAACGACCAGGAGGTTTTGAGAAGATCCTCAAACCCATTCCAGTCTGTCCAAAAGTTGACAAATCGAAAGGGTCTGGGTTTGTGTTTTTTATCAAGAACCTGCATGACAAGGGGAGCATGGTCACTGATATCCGCACCCCCAGCTCTAATCCGTGCTTGGGGGAGGGTCTGAAGCCATTGGGAGTTGACAAGAGCACGATCCAGTTTGCATGCTATCCTTTTATCCTCCACTTTTCCTTCATTGTTCCAAGTGAACAGATCTGTTCCGTTCATTGGAAGCTCGCACAGATCAGCAATGTTAATCATGTGGTTAAAAGATTTGAGCACCGCATCAGGAACAATACGACCACCTCTCTTTTCTTCTTGTAATCTAATGTTGTTGAAATCAACCATGAAGAGCCACGGAAGATTTATACCTTTGCTAAGATTCAGCAGGTCGCTCCAAAGTTCCTGTCTTTGTGAGTGAAGATTAAAAGCGTATATGGCAGAGAACCACAGTGATAATCCGCCTTTGTTTGTACAGATGGAATTGATCATTTGTTCAGTTTTATTATAGACTTGTATGTCCCAAACATTTGGGTTCCATCCAAGGCAGATTCTTCCGAGTTCTACCTCCTCATGGTTTGAGGTAGACGACCACCCATGAGGGAAAATCGAACTGATACAGGACTTATTGCATCTACGGATTTTTGTTTCAATAATGGCAGTGAGAGAGACCTTGCTAGTTTTGATCCAGTCCCTCACTTCTTTCCTCTTGGCAGGATTGCAAATACCTTTCACGTTCCATACCAAGATGGACATAAGAAACTTATTTCTTTGATCTTGTGCTCTGCTGGGGAGCCCTCGCCTTCTCCTTCCCCTTGTGAGATTTGCCCTACTTTTTCCTTTTCTCGCCTTCGACTATCTCCTCAGCCTCTTTATCTGAGTCACTTAGAATACCAAAGGAATTTGAGTCTAGTATTTCACCTTCCTCTCCTTCCTTTGATTGTCCCGAGTTGTTGGCAGTCACCATCTCTGTAGCCACCGATTCTGGTTCCTTCTCCCTAGGTAGACTCACTGTATCATTAGGTTTTTGGACTTGCTTCGACTTCCAGGTTTTCTTTGGCTTTTCAAACCCATATGCATCAGTTGTCTTGGTAGGTCTATCCACCGGGCAATCATCCTCATCGTGACCAAACACACAACAGGTGGTGCACTTCTTAGGGAGATGCTCGTATTTGATGTCAAAGGAAAGTTCTTCCGACTTTCCTGGAATTTCCACCCATATCCTTTCCGGAAGTTCTTCATTAGCATCAACATCCACCAAGACCCTGGCCTCATCAGTACCAGCGGTCTCGACAGACCTTGTTTCTACGTGGAGGACTTTACCAACCCCAGAAGCAATCGTTCCTGCTGCCTTCGTGGTCCAGGTTTTGCCCTTGGAAGGTATACGGATCCAGATTGGTAGGGATGAAAAGTCATCCTTCACCAAAGAGTCCCCATATTGGTAGTGTTTCGCAATCACGAGATGTCCATCAAACCATCGAGGTCCACTATTTAGGCAAGCTTTTTTATCCATCTCGTTGGAAAAACGAATGAGGAAGAAGCCATGCTCCTTGGATATGACATCAAAATCCCCTCTTAGTTTCCAGACCCTTGCAATCCACGCCATCAGATGTGGGTAGAAGGGCCTCTTGCCCATCACGTATATGGAGACAGAAAACTCCCATACGTCCTTCATGCGGCTGTACTCCTCAACTTCAAGGTTAACAACGACCCTTCCGTCTTTCTTGGTAGGTTTTGGGAAGGCAAAGGTCGTGCACTCCTTTTCTTGCACAGGTGTCCTCTTGACAACCTGCGTCCATGGGTTCTTGTTCCTTAATGGTATCGTTAAGGAACTTGATCCCTCTCCATCTTTGGGGTGGGGGGTTGCAGTGGTAGGTGGGGTAGTGTTGGGTGGAGTTGCGGTAGGGATGGTGGTAGCAGCCGGGATAGGGATGGCCGCCATGACCGCCGGTCCGCTCCGGTCGCCTGGTCGATCGCCAGGAACCCTAGGAGACGGAGGGGGCGGGGATTATATGTATGTATGTATGTATGTATGTATTTATGTATGTATGTATGTATCAAAACTAGGTAAATATATTCTGAAATCCTCCTAAAATTATAGGAGGTCAAGAGTACATGTAGACCCAATGCCATACATCCAAAACAGAAAACAACTCACACTTCTAACTAATGTGTAATTTACATCTAACACATTTACATATTTTTACAGCAATCCTCGTAGCATCCATAGCAGCTCCTTGGTGTCTTTTGGTGTTCCTCTCTTCCCATATGTGATAGCATAGACCAAAAAACATAAGTTTCTTCCTATCATCATCTCCGCACCTGGTTAACATTCTTTTTGGATCATCATACAATTTAATTTGTAATCTGAATTGCCTACATAAAAACTCCCATATTTCTTTTGTAAACTTGCACTCTCCCACAAGGTAGTTGTGGGATTCCTCCCCCTCCTGGCATAGTAAGAATAAAGTACAAATGTCATAGTTCCAACACTTTGTCCTATACAGAGTTGTAAGAACAATGTGTAGAATTTTATATACACACATACTCCATTTCAGCACACATCTACCAGACCAAATTTGTTCTCCTACCAGCTTCTTTGCACCTCTTGAGTGAGTAACCTCCCAAATGCATATCTTCTGGTTCCCTAGTCTCCATCCACCTGTGTTGTTCAAAAGAACAAATAAGTGCTTGACTTGTTGCCAAGTTTCTGTCATGACATTTATGGTATGTGAATATCCCTCCCTTATCTTCGCCGTGAAATCCAGGCTTCTTGGATATCTATCTCTCATCCACTTTCCCCATGTAGAAGTGTTTTCTTGGAATGTGATGATCCTTCACATAGTTCCCCACTTAGCAATGTCCCTCAGTGTTTTCAAATTCAGACCTCCTTCATCCCTTAGAAGTGCTAGTCTAGCATATTTCATAGGATGATGTTCACTTCCCCATAAAAAATTTGCCATCTTCATTTCTATTTTGGCCAGGACTAAACCAGGAATTTCACCTTATTGTACCTAGAAGATAAAAATTTCTTCTATGGCAGCCTTTGTCAGCGTCATATGTCCCACCATGGATGTCTTTTGTGTCGGCCATTTATTAATCATTTCTTCCACTTTATGAATGCATTCGGCAAAGTCTTTGACGTGAAAATTACCTCTAGCTAAAGCAAAACCCAAATAATTTGTTGGGAAACTTCCTCTCTCTATGCCCATAGCATGAAAAAGTATGTACTCCATATGCTAGTAGTTCTTAGATAAAAAGATATATGTTTTTTTTTTTGCATTTATGCACATCCCCATCTGCTTCCCAAACTCTTCTACAAGATTTTTGAGATTTTCCAGATAGTGTTATTTTGCTTCTATAAAAACTAAAACATCATCTGCAAAAATCAAATGTGTCATTATCTTCATCCCGTGAACTATATCAGGCTTGTTCATCAGTTTGTTGCATCTTCCTTGTAAAGTACTTCATGAGAATCACAAAAAGGAGGTGATAGGGGATTGTGACAAAGTGGTTTTTCTGGCATAATTTCGAGGATGGAATTTCTTTTAAGGTGTGTAGGATGTGATGTAGTGGATTTTTAGAATCCTAAATGTCCAATCGCATAAGTGAAATCATATGGTAGAGTTATTTTGAGAGTTCCAAGTGTTTTGGTAAAGTTTAGGTGTTCCTAGAAAAAGTTATAAGATTGAATTTGGAGAGATATAAATGATGATATACTTAAGGACTTTGGTCGTATGTTTATTAAAGACATAGTTATCAGCTAAGGTTATGCCACACTAGAAGAATTATCCATGAATCTTTTCAGCAGATGCATAGGCCTTGGATTAAAAACGTGGAACCTCAACAACCCTTGGATGGACAGATCAGAGATTCAAGATATCGTGTCTTCCTTGGTAGTTAGACAAGACAGTGAAGCCTTCTGGTGCTCTGACTGCCCCACCGTTGCACGACGTGATCATGGTGTGAGAAATGTGAGGATGACTTGGTGGTTGTCTTTACCCTTATGGAGAACTGCAAACCATAAGAGGACCCCTCATCCAAACCTTTGTGTGACCAAAACAGAGAGAGAGACCCACACACCTCGGTCCTTCCATCACCAAACGTAGTAGAGAAGCAACGATGGTGCATGCTGGGATGGAGAGGCAGCGTTATAGCAAAGAATTAGGCCAAAAATGTGTAGAAACACCATTTCAAGGATCTAGAACTGCCCCCTAGCTTGAAGGGCCCTACATCTATGGCATCTTCTCACACATGGTCCCAGCCACAGCTGTGGCAGGAATGGCTAGGGGTAAGTTCCTGACCCCGCATGGAGGAGCCTTCAGTTGCTCATAGGAAGCCAAGACGGTGCCCAGAAGCTGGGAGATAGGGGCATCGAGTGGGGAAGTTGTACAAAGGAGGGTGTGTCATGCCTCGTCGTATCTTCAGGTGTTCACGCAAGGAGGGAGAGTAGGCAGCCAAGGAAGCCCACTCATAGAGGCACAACGTTGGAGATGGACAGTTTGTGCCGACCTAGTGGGGAGCCATGGAGCTATTGATTTTTTCTCACCGGAGGAGAGCAACGTGGCTGGCACTCACACACGCCCAGATCGGGAAGGAACACAGACATCAGGTTTCAAGTGAAGCGGCGGCTATGTAGAGATGTAGCCGGCGTCCGAAGCTACAACAAGGAGGAGGGATGTCGATCCCTCATCGGTTCCCTACACCGTGATAGTGCTTGATAGAGAAGCAGGAACAGGCAGCGGAGGTCTCGTGCACTGGAGAACTGGCGGGCATGAGGTTGCGAGGAGGAGGTGTGCATGACGGCGACGCCGTTCTGCAGACAGACCACGTCAAATGAGGGAACGAAGGAGACAGAGAAAGAAAGAAAGGATGTGGACCAGCCCAGATCACAGATCGTCTGGCTCAAGCGAATCAAGGCAAAGATGTGCGGGCCTTAGTAGCCAGCTGTCGGCCTCCGATTGGCTTGAAGGTATGAAAATCCCATAAAATCTCAGATCTTATATAAATCACAATAATTAGCTCGCTTATCAGATAAATACAAATAAGGTACTTAAATTCTCAGAAAAATGAGTAGAACACAATGAAAGAATAATATTAGGCTTTTGATGAACAAGTATCAGTTATATCATGTAATATATGTAATGCTTGTTTCATGAGTAATAAATATCAAATGATGATATAAAATTATGGAAAAATGTGAATAAGTCCATAATTATGTTTATAATGCATATGATGTTAGTTATGACCATGTTTATGTACGAAAGCATATAATTTGATTAATATGGCTAATGATAACCTCCCATTTTGGACGATTATCTTAGTCCTTTTCTTTAGTTTTCCATACTCTTTCTAAGTTAAAACTATACATAATCCTAAATTTACCCCTTTTTGTAAATATACTATCAGACTAACTTTTCCTTTCTATATATGCAGAAAAAGCACAAAAAAAATCACAAAAGATCAACTCAACCTCAAGACCGCATGGATTCAAACGGTCCCAAGACCGCATGAAGCCAATCGGTCTCGAGACCGCATGGAGTCAAACGGTCCCAAGACCGCAGGAAGCCAACCGGTCCCGAGACCGCATGGAGTCAAACGGTCCCAAGACCGCATGAAGCCAACCGGTACCGAGACCGCATGGAGTCAAACGGTCCCAAGACCGCATGAAGCCAAACGGTCCCGAGACCGAATGGAGTTCAAACGGTCTCAAGACCGCATGAAGCCAACCGGTCCCAAGACTGCATGAAGCCAACCGGTCCCGAGACCGCATGGAGTCACACGGTCTCAAGACCGCATGAAGCCAACTGGTCTCGAGACCACATGGAGTTCAAACGGTCTTAAGACCACATGAAGCCAACCGGTTCCTGAGACCTCTTGGAGTTCAAATGGTCTCAAGATCCAAACGATCTTGAGATCCAAACGGTCTCAGGCCAAAACGGTCTTGAGGTCCAAACGATCTCCAAACCATTTGGACTTCACTTAAGGCCTATAAATAAGACCCCAAGGGTCCTCCACCAGGAGGAAGTTTCAGATGTCCAAAGGCTGCCTCAACCATTCCAGAGAAAATCTGACTTCCATCCTCCACCCAGGGGCTGCCGGTCTGAGACCCACACTCCATCTTGAAGCTGCTTTCTCTCTCTCCACCAAAGAAGGTGGGAAGAGGGAGATCTCGTCATCAAGCAACCTATGAAGCTGGTGGATCGTTTCTCTCTCTCCAAGGGGTTGACTTTCCTCCCTCCTTTGTGGGGATGACGCTCTCTCTCTCTTCTTGCCTCCTTCTTTGTCTTAGTTATGAGCGAGTAGACTCTCTCACTAGGGTGCGGGGAGTAGCCCCGCTACCCACGTTTTCATGTCATGTAAATGTAATCCATAATTTGTAATATAGAGTTCTTATCTTTTCAGTTCGACATCAAACATTTGATGAATGCTTGTTGCTTGATCTCCAACTTGTGTTATCCTTTATCTTTTAGTATCAATTGTCTACGTTTGTACTATTAGATTTGAAACTCATTTGTATGTTGGTTCTTGGTACATGTATCCACCATGCACCTGTTTCGGTGTCTAGAAGTGTATCTCAAGAAGTGGAGTAAACTCACTATCATACGTTGCACTTTCATACTATGAAATGGAATCAGTTGACGTATGAAAGTACAACCTTAGTAAGTCGAGGAACACACTTTGCGAGGGGAATGATGCAAAGTAAGTGACCATTTGTTCGGGAATGGCTGGCGTTGCAACATTCCCGCACTTCTCGTAGTTAGCTCTCCGAAAGGAGATAAGTCTACAAAGATACTAGCTGACTAGACTCTTTTTGCAGGTTATGTTTTGCTTTGCATGTGTTGATCCATGTGTAGTGGTGGTGAAAAACCGATCACATCCTAGTGACTTTTATTATAGTATAACTCCTTAAATATACTTGCTTCCTTTACTTTACTTGCACTTAGCTTAAAAACAACCAAATCAACCTTTTGATCTAAATACCAACTATTGAGTGATTAAGTGAAATTCTAGCGTTTTCCATCTTGTTGCTTACAACAAGACCGTTGTCCCGTGGATTCGACCCTTAACTATACTGCGATAAGACTTCCACGTATCTTAACATACGTGGGTGGAGTTTTCTATCTAGTATAAGCAAGGCTAAACCTAAAGACTTACCATCTTTAAGATTTTTAGTTGGTGCACGCAATTCCACGTAAGTGGGAGCTCCATCAAAAATTGGCGCCGTTGCCGGGGACAACGGAACGTTTTATTTCATTTAGTACCTTGTTAGTTGGTTAGGATTTTACACTTTCTTTTAATCATTAGTCCATATCTACTTGAATTCATTATATCTCTACCATCATCTAAAAGGTGTTTTCATCTTTCTACTCAGGTAGAAATCGTGTATGCAACCAGTGCATAACCCCATATTCTCCCCTGATCCAGAGTACGACTCTGAGGTAGAGAGAAGCTTTCACCGTCACATTCGACTCAATCGCCAAAGAGCCAGGCAAATGGATGAAGATCAATGCCAGGCAGCTTTGGTGATGGAGAGGGTCAACGCCGCCATCTCCGCTCAAAGGGCACAACTCATCGCTGAAACTCGTGCTCAGATTCAAGCCGAGATTCATGCGGAAGAACAGGCCCGCATTAGAGCTGAAAATGATGCAGCAATCCAAGCTGCCCAGTTGGAGTTAAGGAACAAACAACTGAGGGTCTACGCTGTCCCGAAGAACTATGAGGATAACCACCCGGTCCGACCTCCGATTATTAATATCCCCAACTTCGAGATTCGGACCCAGTGGATCCAGATCATGCAAGGCATCTCTTTCTCCGGAGGTTCTGGAGATGATTGCATGGATCATCTGAAAAGTTTTAAGGTGTTGTGCCGCCTGGTTCCACAAGCCAGAGTCGCTTTTGATGCTATAATGCTTCACTAGTTTCATTTCACTCTATCTAGGAGAGCCTTGAGTTGGTATAACTCTCTTGACCGAGAACCTATAATAACTACCTGGGCCCCCCTTGAGGAAAAATTCTTAGAGAAGTTCTTTCCTCCCTCACTGACTTATGAGATCAGAGGGCAGATCAATCATTTCTCTCAGTTACCCAGTGAATCCCTGGCTGAAGCATGGGAAAGGTTTAAGGAACTTTTACGGAAATGCCCCCATCATGGAATCTCCCAGAATCAATTGATAGAAACCTTCTATTGGGGAGTAAGCGATGATATCAAGCAGTTTTTAGATTCCTCATCTGGAGGAAACTTCATGAGAAAGAATTATGAAGATGCTTGGAAGATTGTTACACTCAGAGCTGAAAACTAGTCCAACTGGGGACAGTCAGCCGATAAAGGTGTCCTCAAGGTTTACAAAGCTGAAGAATCTATAGAAATGAAGGCTATAGCTGAAGCCTTGAAAACTATAATTCACAAACAACAAGCTCTCGAGACTTCTCTCGGAGAGATTGATAAGAAGAAAATCCCTATAGTTCACCAAGTCAAGGTTGCCACAGGATCCTGTGAGGCTTGTCATGCTTCTGAACATATGACCCTTTCCTGCGGTATGCTATATAATGTGATGATGGATCTGCATCCACCACCACAACCATATGAACCTATCGTTGACCAGTCAGAAGAGCAACTACCGGAACAAGTTAACTCTATCCACTCTATCCCTGGGCAAGTCTACTACAACCCTAATCAGCCAAGGAATCATCCAGGGTTTCAGTATGGAAACCCAACTGGGACTGCCAATCCTCAGCATCAAACACAGGGGGGGTCTGCTAGTAGGCTACCACCTGGATTCCCAAACAATTTCAACCAAAATCAAGGGAATTCCAGGAGCAACTTCCCTAGGGCTAACTACCCCAGGAACCAATCAGCCTACTACTAGTACACTCATCCTTCGCTCCATCCACAGATGCATACTCAGCAACCTCAGCTGGCATTACCACCCCAACAATCTCAACAAACCCAGCAACCAATTCCTCCGAAAAATGCTCCTGCCCAACCGGAAGATGAAATATCCTTGATCAGGCAGATGTTACAATCGCAACCAACTATGCTTGCTAACCAGTAGGCTCAACAGAAAGTAGTTGAAGCTCATCTTGCTCAAATCGCTGCACAATTAAGGCCCCCAGCAGGTACGTTTGTTGGGAAGCCTGAATCAAATCCTAAGCACGGACAAAACAGACATGAACAGTTGAATGCCGTCACCACCAGATCTGTACGCATTCTTCATGAGACTACCAAGATCAATCTTGATAATGATGACACACCGGTTCTTATGATGAGTGAAAGTCTGCAACAAGGAATGGAAAAACCCATAGAAGGCACAAATGGCAAAAATAACGAACAAGTGTCCGCAGAACCCGAAGTCTCACAATTTAAACCTAGAATCCCGTATCCAGGTAGATTGCGCGAAACGAAGATGGACACCAGGTTTCAAAAGTTTAAGGAGGCGATGAAGAAACTATACATTGACATCCCACTCCTTGATGCTCTTTCTGAGGTGCCAGCCTGGGCAAAATACCTCAAGAACTTATTATCAAGAAAGTACATCACCAAGGAGCAAGAAACTATTAAGCTTGCTCAGACCACCTCTGACATCATCTTAAAAAATGTCAAAAAAGAAGAAGGACCCAGGTTCCTTCGGAATCCAATGTTGCATTGGCAACACATCTGCTAAAAAAGGATTAGCTGACCTTGGGGCCAACATATCTATTATGCCTTACTCAATGTGCAAACGTCTGGGTTTCACTGAATTGCTGCCTACAACAATGACTATCCAATTAGCTGATTCCACTATAACCGCACCTTTGGGGATCATTGAAGATATCTCGGTAAGGATAGGCAAGGATGTTTATGTACCGTGCGACTTCGTTGTCATGGATATTAAAGAAGACCTGAGGTATCCAATCATTTTGGCCAGACCATTCCTCACTACTGCCAGAGCGCTGATCGACGTTGAAGCTGGTACCATCATTCTTAGGCTCGGAAAAGAAGCAATTCAATTTCGAGTCCTTAATAGTATGAAAGGCCCCAGCATCCAAGAGGAGGTTTTCCTCCTTGACGCTATTCAAAAAATGTCACAGTTAGAAATCTCCGAGCCAGTTGACAAACTTGAAAATGTTCTAATCAATCCAGAGGTTGAATTCACCACGAATGAATTAGTTCAACAGTGCCTCCAACATCTAGAAAAGGCCGAAGAAGCACCAAAGGCCACTTTTCAAGAACTTAAAGTTGTTACTATTATAGAAGCAACTGAGCCACTAAAAGCCCCTGAATTGAAGACTTTACCTACATGGCTCAAACATGTTTTCTTAGATGAAGAAAAACTATGCCCAGTCATCATCAGCTCCACCCTTATAAGAGATCAAGAAGAAAAGCTTCTGAATGAGCTGAGGACGCATAAAAAGGTCATAGGATATAAGATAACTGACCTGACGGGCATAAATCCAGCCCTGTGTATGCATAGACTTCCTATGGTTGACGAATTCAAGCCCTCTCGAGAACATCAAAGAAAATTGAATCCTAATATAAAGGAGGTAGTTTGTCTGGAGGTCCTTAAATTACTCAAAGCTGGCATGATCTATCCTATTTATGACTCCCAGTGGGTCAGCCCCGTTTAGGTTGTTCCAAAAAAAGGGGGCACTACTGTAGTGCTCAATGACAAAAATGAGCTAGTGCCTACCAGGACTATAACTGGATGGCGAATGTGTATTGATTATAGAAAGTTGAACAAAGCCACAAGGAAAGACCACTATCCTCTACCTTTCCTTGATGAAGTCCTGGAATGCCTAGCTCACCAAAAATATTTTTGTAACCTCGACGGTTACTCCAGGTTTTACCAAATACCCATACACCCGGAGGACCAGGAAAAAACCACCTTCACATGTCCTTTTGGGACATATGCATTTACAAGAATGTCGTTCGGGTTATGTAACGCACGCGCCACTTTCCAACGATGTATGTCTGCTATCTTCACCGGTTTAATAGAATCCGTCATGGAAGTGTTTATGGAGGATTTCTCAGTGTACGGAGATTCTTTCGACAACTGTTTAATAATTCTTGGACAAGTTCTGCAACGCTGTGAGGAAATGAACCTTATCTTGAATTGGGAGAAATGACATTTCATGGTAACAGAAGGTGTCGTCCTCAGGCACAAGGTAAGTGATAGGGGAATAGAGGTTGATAAAGCAAAGATCGATGTTATCTTAAAGCTGTCACCAGGACATAACAGGAGTTCGAGCTTTCCTGGGTCATGCATGATTTTATAGGAGATTCATCAAAGATTTCTCAAAGATTGCCAAACCCATGACCCAACTCCTAACCAACGATGCTGAGTTCATATTCAATCAAGAGTGTATGAAAAGTTTCTCTACCCTTAAGGATGTGTTAATCTCCGCACCTATTCTAAGAGCTCCAGATTGGTCGCAGCCCTTCGAAATCATGAGTGACGCAAGTGATTATGCCATAGGGGCCGTTCTAGGACAGCAGATTGATAAGAAACCCTATGTTATCTACTACGCATCTAAAACACTAGATGAAGCACAGAAAAACTACACCACCATAGAGAAAGAGTTTCTGGCTATCATCTACGTGTTTGAAAAATTCTGCTCTTATATGATTGGCTCTAAAGTTATCGTCTATACCGACCATTCTACCATCCGATACCTGATTCAAAAACAGGATGTCAAACCCAGGCTTATCCGTTGGGTGTTAATGCTTCAGGAATTCGACTTGGATATCAAAGATAAAAGTGGCGTGGAGAATGTTGTGGCTGATCACCTCAGTCGGATCGAGGTTGAAGAAAAAGATAAAATCCCTATCCGGGATTCTCTTCCTGATGATCAACTTATAAAAGCCACTCATGGCTTCCCTTGGTATGCTGATATCATTAATTATCTAGCCGCAGGGATTATCCACCCATCTGCTTCCTACCAGGATAAAAGGAAGTTCCTTCACGACATAAAACATTATTACTGGGACGAACCCTACTTGTTCCACCTTTGCGCCGACGGACTTTTCCGTTGTTGCCTGCCAGAAGAAGAAATAACCCCGGTCCTAGAACATTGCCATTCCGGACCCACGGGGGGGCATATGAGTGCCAAGAAAACTGCCATAAAAGTTTTACAATCTGGGTTCTTCTGGCCCACCATATCAAAGGATTCTTACGATTTCGTGAAAGCCTGTAACAAATGCCAATTTTCTGGAAATATATCAAAAAGAGACGGAATGACACTCACCATGTGGCAGGAAATTGAGCTTTTTGATGTATGGGGGGTAGATTACATGGGCCCTTTCCCCTCATCCTATGGCTTCTCTTACATCTTGGTCACGGTGGACTACGTCTCTAAGTGGGTCGAAGTTGTACCCACAGTAACCGGCGATTCCAAGCCTGTTATCAAATTGTTCAAAGATATTATTTTCCCAAGATTTGGAGTTCCGAGAACTGTCATATCGGATGGCGGGACCCATTTCTTGGAACGAAGTTTTGAGGCCTTACTGAAAAGATATGGAGTCAATCACAAAGTCACCACGCCTTACCATCCACAAACTAGTGGTCAGGTGGAGGTATCTAATAGACAATTAAAGGCGATCCTTGAAAAAACGGTGAACAAAAACCGCACTGATTGGTCCACCAAACTTCTGGATGTCCTTTGGGCATACCGAACTGTATATAAAACACCTATCGAAACAACCCCATTCCGCTTGGTGTACGGGAAGTCCTGTCATCTGCCAGTAGAGCTGGAACATAAAGCTTGGTGCGCCATCAAACAATTAAACTGCGATCTCAAAAGCACAGGAGAGAATAGACAGCTCCAGTTGCAGGAGCTAGAGGAGCTCCGCATGACGGCCTATCAGAGTGCCAGAATATATAAGGAGCAGACAAAAATGTGGCACGATGGTCACCTTAAGAGAAAAGATATTGCCGTTGGTGACAACGTTCTCCTCTTTAACTCCAAGCTCAAGTTGTTTCCCGGAAAACTTAGAACAAAATGGTCCGGGCCCTTCACTATAAAACATATTTACCCAATTGGAGCTGCCATTATTATAGACAACAACGGAGGAGAAAGGATGGTCAACGGTCACCGTTTAAAAAGATACTACACTCCAGAAGACAAAATACCAAGACAAACCATAGAAATTAAAGATGCCACGCCGTCAGCTTAACAACCTCAGCTTCGTCGAGCCAACGACGTAAAACCCAGGCGCTACTTGGGAGGCAACCCAAGATTTCAGTTTCTTTCTTTATTTCCCATTATTTTATTTTACCTTAGGTTCATCTTATGAAAATACAAAAAAAATCATATAACGAAAACAAACATAAAAATTTAAAAATACGTTCGACCTTAACCCTCCCAAACGGTCCTGGAACCGTTTGGAACCAAACGGTCCTGAAACCGTTTGGAACCAAACGGTCCTGAAACTGTTTGGAACCAAACGGTCCTGAAACCGTTTGGAGCCAAACGGTCTTCAAACCATTTGGAACCAAATGGTCCTGAAACCGTTTGGAGCCAAACGGTCTTCAAACTGTTTGGAACCAAACGGTCTCGAAACCGTTTGGAGGCAAACGGTCTCGAAACCGTTTGGAGTCCAAACGGTCTCTAAACCATTTGACTTAGGGTTTTTGTCCGGTCAACCCCCTGTTTACTATAAATATAAACCCTACCCCCTCGTCTTTCTTTCCTTCGACTCCCGAGCCTTCTGAAATTCTCATGCAGTGCTGTTCCATTGCTCTTGCTTTCCCCTGTTCCCGTGCGATTCTCCTCCTCCGACGTGGTTCCCGTGCTTCTACACAGCAACCGCACCTCCGTCCACCGTCCTTTGCTTCCTCACCGCCGCCGTTACCACCTACTATAAGGTAGTCCGACCTTCTTCTCTTTCGCCATCATCGCCGCCGGCGCCACCATCGGCTCTGTCCACCATCACCTGAGCCACCGCCATTTTCATCGTTGTCTTCATCACCGTTTTCACCACCGGATTCACCTTCATTTTTATCATCGTTTTCACCATCACCCTTATCGCCGATGATCACCGCCACTTTCGCTGTCGTCGCCAACGCATCCACCGTCGCTACGCCATTTTACCTTCATCTTCGCCTTCGCCGATGGCCACGCGACGCTTCGTTCTCCAAACGGTCCTTGAAACCGTTTGGGACCAAACGGTCTCGAAACTGTTTGGGACCAAACGGTCTCAAAACCGTTTGGAACCAAACAGTCTTAAAACCATTTGACCTTGCACATTCATCTAATTTCCATAATAATACAAAAATACATAAATATTAATACAATTAAATCTTTCTAAACATGTTATTCTAACTCTTGATTTCTCATTCTACAGCTATGGCATCACCAACAAAGAATGTCATCGGGTTCAAAGACCCTAAAATCTGGAAAAGAGAGGAACTGCTGGAAAAACAAGCTCGGCTCCAGAAGATAAGAATTGACTTCAACAGGACCGAGAAGGCACCTCCAAATATCAAAATAATGGACGTCCTGTGCAAGCTTGATCGCCTCGAGAAGTGCCTAGCTGAGGCACCTGAAGAAGAAGTTGATATCTCTTCTTCTGATGATGAAGGCTCGGAGTACAATCCTAACTCCGAGGAGGAATCCCCTGCTAAAGAACAAAAGGGGAAACACAAGGTCTTGGAGACTGCATCTGGGCAACCCTCCAAGAAACGGGCAAGGAAACAAGTTCGACCTGCCTCTTCCATGGATCAACCCTTTACAAAACCTACCACCACCATCCCTGCTACTACCACCACTACCACCACCATCCCTACTACTACCACCACTACCACCACCATTCCTGCTACTACCACCACCATCCCTGTTACCACCCCCACTTTCATTCCCATCACCACCACTACACCACCACCAGAAAACCTCTTCATCCAAACCAACCTCCCCGCTGACAAAACACTAAAACCCACCAAGTTTGTGTGCTCTAGCATACTACGTAGGATGGGGATATACGACCGCACCTTCGACGTGCTAGACAAAGCCAACCTCGCCAGGTTGTGTCTAGTACCTGAAGTATCCTACTCTGAACCCACCACAGAATTCTTCACTTTTCTGACCAAAGAGCCCGTCGACATCATGGATAGGTCACGGGACGGGGGTGAAAGAAGGCTCGTCACCCAAATCTTCGGCAGCAAGGTTGTCATAACGGAAAATATGTTGAACACAATCTTCATTGACAACCAGGACCAGCTGCGGAAAGCCATGGAGGTGGGGACCGAACATTCAGAGTTCAACAGACACAAATTCTAGAAATCTCTAACCGGGATCCCCACCTATGACGCGAAGACGTGCAAAGTGTCAAATGTACACTCTGGCTTTGTGCGCACCCTGCACAAAATTCTCGCTGGCGCACTCTTCCCCAGGATAGAGGGGGGAAACGTTATAATTTTAGATCTTTTCATTCTCTGGTCTATTCTTAACGACAGGATGGTCAATATCGGATGACAACTTATCCAGAAACTATCAACCTCCAGCCTGGGGAAAGAAATCTGCATGGGGGGCATGTCACATCTATTATCAAATACCTCAAGATGGACAAACCCCTACCCCGTTGCACGCAACTAAAGGGCGACATCCTTACCAATGAACAAACTCTGAAGAACTCCTTCATCATCAAGGAAAAGGATGGGAAACTACACTATGTGTTCTGCCCTATGGTTAAGTCATCCAGAACACTCAGCCTGCTTCCGGAGCTAGCAAAGTACCACACCAAACAGCTCCTCCTCTCTGATGAGGAGCTTTCACAACTACTAGCTTTGGTTAAAACAACCAAAAAGAAAGCTACAGCGGGACAAACAAAGTTGAGCACCACATCCCCGACAGCTCGACCAACAAAAATACCTATCAAACGACCTTCTAGAAGGCAGTCGCAGGCCCAACAGCTGTCGGGGACACCAACATCTAAGCCAAATCCTGAGGCCGAGAAGCTCCATGAAGAAATCTTAACCTCCTCCTCAATCGACTCTTTCATTCAGAGTCTACACGAGCAGCTAACCGCTGCCACCACTCCACCTTCCACCTTTCCAACATCTACCACTCCTTTCTTCCCCATCACATCCACACAACCATTCACATCCTCTTCATCACCCCTTTTCCCTTCAGGCTCTCCTTTCTCCACCCCTATGCCCGACTTTACCACCTTCCCTTTCACCTCCATAGTTTCCACCCCATCACTATCTCTGCCACCACTTTCACCACAAATTCCACCACTTTTCACATCTGCCACCACCCCGACACCGCTGGTGACCACATCCATAGTCACTACGGAGCTCGGGGCATCATCAGTGTCTTTTCCGCAAGACACTAACACCATCCCACGCAGACCCCAGCCATCCCACCCTTCCACTCCTGGGGTCCCTTTTGCCAATATCGGTGAGGAATTTGGCTGTCAATTCGACGATGTCTGAAACCTCCTCACCGATCCTTCTAATATATTAAATTCTATTTTTTCTTGTGTGCAAGGTTTATCACGACAGGTGGCCACGATCAACAAACAAAATCGAGCCTTGCCTACCATCCTCCTAGGCTTCCAGCAACGACAAGATGAGGTGGCTAAGTAAGTTGAGCACATCAACAGTCACTACAACACCTTGCCGGACCTGGTCCTTGGAGCGAGGCGTCAACAAGAAGCAACGACAAAGCAAGTCGATGAGATCTCCACACAGACTCGGCCTCTGCCAGAGACTCTCCGCGAGCTCCAGCAACAACAAGAAGATCTGAGCACGCGCTTGGACACCATCAACAGCACACTCACACAGCTACAACATCGCCAAGAGGAGTCCAATAAGGATGAAATCCAGCAGCTACGTGCTCAAGTTACAAATCTTACAACACGTCTCCTCTCCGCCGAAGGAAGATATACCGACCTCAAAGAATCCCATGATGCACTGCTCGAAACACACGAGCATCTGCAAGTGGCTTTCGATGAGTTACAAGCCACCCATCGGCGGTGCAAAACGTCCGTGAGTAAAAGACAAGCAGACAAGGCAACGGATGACAAGGATGGCAATGATGATGAAGAAGACGACTCCGACTCATCTGCTGATTCAAACAAAGATAACACCTCCTCTGGTGATAAACATGATGATGGAGAGGACCCTGGAAATGCAGCAGAACCTTCTCACAGAGGTTCCGACAAAGGTCACCACGACAGTGACAATCACCCCAAGTCCCCACACAACGATAATGTCAACATGTCATACGGGGACTAATTCTTTGATTATTCCACACTGGGGTCCATTGAGGAAGCTGCTAAAGACGCGGCTTACGCTGAGTTCCACCAATGTATACTAGGAACCAGTGCCAGCCCACCAAAAACAACTGCCCCGCCTCTCTCCACACCTTCTCCCTATGACGAGGGCGAGGCAGAACGAGTAAGTTTAGACACCGATGAAGACCTCGATTCTGCCTCTGACTCGGATGATGATCTACCAGGCCACGAACAGGCCTTAGAACAACCTGCTTCTCCCCCTCCACAAGAAATTCCCCTGCCACCACCTCTGCCGCGCAAAATGCATGACCTGGATATGGCGGCCATCTCCACTTTAGATGCTCATGACATTTTTATACTGAACACTATAGTGGGCGATGCAAAGGCGGGGGAAGACATAATTTATCATAATACAAAAACTAGGCATAAGATGACACGTGAAGACTTCCGCAACATCCTCCGACCACGGTCCACGATGCCTATTGCAATCTTCCGTGTCCTCCTCACCAATAGTATAGAAATGTACAGAAGCTCTAAGAGGCAACAGCCGGTCTTCAATGCCTCGCCTGCTCTGTCTACTGGCCTTTTATACAAAGACATAAGAGCAAAGTCGATCGAGCGGCTGCGTGCTGGTTTAGCACGTCGGGCACGTTATCTTACCGTGCCCTTCCAAGTTTCGGACCACTGTATTTTTATGATCATGGATACCGAGGCTCGGGATGCCAAGGTGTATAATTTCTGCGGCGCCGAGCTACCAGCCGGCACAATAAACTTCGCTGGTGAAGCAGCAGGAGAAGCTAGGTGTATACCCTTCCGGCCGCTCAAGTTAATTTGGGTTGCACGCCCATCACTCCGCCAAGATTGGAGTCTACCTTGGTTCAAAATCATAAACCCTCAAGTTCAAGCCGCCGAGGGATCTGGGGATTGCACTTTCTGCACCATACGTCACATCCAAGCGCTGAACCAGGAAATCCCATTTAACGATCTGGTTGCTGAAGATTTTCATTGCTTACGCGCACGTTATGCCATACAACTCATCCGTGATAGGCGGTTCTTCAAGGACCCAACTATGGCACCAGATGACGTTCATCGCTACCTCTTCTCAGCTATCCAGTGACCGCAGCGGACACCCTTCCGACAAACTCTGAAGGAGTCAGAAAAGACCAATATGACAGTCGCCGATACCGAGCAAGCTACAAGCAATATCGATCCTCTGTCTGCCATCGAACCAACCTTTCCTGATTTTGATCGCGATGCTTGCAAAGGTCTCTCCGACCTCAAATTGTGTCTCATTATGGCGCGGCTCTCAGCCGAAAAAGATGGACTGGTATTCATGTCTCAGGACATTCTGGTAATGGCAGACACACTATGAGAGACTTTATAAATCAAAGGATCGCTCTATGTAAGTTTAATGGTCGCCTATCAGTTTCTACTTGGCCAAAACAACCCAACAACATACATGGCGTCCCCATATATGAAAGATGATCTTCTAAAGCTCAAGAACTTTGGCACAACTGACGCGCTGATATCCTATCTACAACACACAATGCCGACGTTCATCATGTTACCTTTTCTCTATCATGAGCACTGGATGCTCCTGGCAACAAATCCCCCAGAAGGAACAACCACAATATATAACAGTTCTGATAGCCAGTACAATGCACGATAGAGAAACTACATCGTGACACCAAAGACACCAACAGAAGTAGCGGCAAAGGAGTGAGCCGACAAGTTAATCGATTTTCTAAGTCAGCATACAAGGGCGTACGACAAAGAGCATTTCCAGCGCCCTTCCTTCTGCCACAAATGCCCCCAGCAAATATGACAATCGAACGACTGCGGCTTCCACGTCCTCTACTGGATGTACACCATCATCGTTCTCCAAAGACCAGTAGAGGAGATGACTGACGTGGATTACCACACTCTACGAGGATAGTTCGCATCCAACCTACTTCATTCCCCGGGGGCAAATGCAGATTTACCTTAGCCTGCAGCCCTTGTCCTAATTACTCCTCAACCTATCACTTTGACACTCTGAGGACAGAGTGAGTGATAAGTTAGGGTGGGGGTACATTAGACAAGGGCGAGGTATCATTTTCACATCCCTCTTCCTTCTTTTCTTTTCTCTATTTATACATTTTCCCTTTTTAACTTTCTTTCTAATTAACCCTTTTCGAGTAGAATCACCCTCATTTAACTCTAGAATCATGTTAGTCCCCAAAAGTAAATAGCACTTAGACATTTAATGGCGATTTAATAAATATCACTCCACTATTGATTTTCATGCTTTTGCTTTAACTCTTTATCTGACTCTCCATAGGTCAAAATCAAGGCAGAAATAAGCCAAGCTCTCAAGGATGAGAGGGGAATCAGGAAACTTCCAAATCAAGAAGTTCTGCAAGTGGACCACAAACCAAATAAGTGCATGTTGAAAAACCCTAAGAACAGCTTTCCTCTCTTCAAAATTAAAGAGGCTTGGCCGCCCAAAATAATTTTCCTAACAAAACCCCAAAACCCAAGCGTGCGAGTTATCGAATAAAAGCCAGAGAGACGAATAAAATTATGAGAGTTGTTCCATGAATAAGGATCTATATAAAGAACCGATGAAGGTTTCACCCGACCGGCACATTCCGCTGCCCTCACAAAGGGAGATGTGTCGTGCCCAGTAGTGAAACCCCAAGGTATCTAAATATATGAAAGGCTCATAAAGGACTCACCCGACCGGTACATTCATCTTCCCTCACAAAGGAAGATGTGTCGTGCCCGGTAGTGAGATCCTAAAAGCATAGAAAGCCCCTCCCCCACTTGAAGGGGGAGCTACACTTCAAACCTTTAGCCAACCCTCATACCCTCTCTAGCTTCCAGTAGGTCTTTCAGAGAGGTATAAAGCTGATTAGAGTCAACAACATGCACAAAATAAAGGTGGTCCCAATGCGAACTACGAGATACGGAAAGAACCCGATACCTGAGCAACTCTCGAAATATGAAAGAGTCAAGGCAAGCAATAAGACTTGATATGACCTTAAGGGAACTCAGGTTAAGAATTGAAACAAGAGTACGGAAATCCTAACTAAATATAATCGCCTCGCCATTACATGTCTCAGCTCTATCTAACTTGAGGACAAGCTAGACTCTAAGATAGGGGGGGTGATAACCTCCCATTTTGGACGATTATCTTAGTCCTTTTCTTTAGTTTTCCATACTCTTTCTAAGTTAAAACTATACATAATCCTAAATTTACCCCTTTTTGTAAATATACTATCAGACTAACTTTTCCTTTCTATATATGCAGAAAAAGCACAAAAAAAATCACAAAAGATCAACTCAACCTCAAGACCGCATGGATTCAAACGGTCCCAAGACCGCATGAAGCCAATCGGTCTCGAGACCGCATGGAGTCAAACGGTCCCAAGACCGCATGAAGCCAACCGGTCCCGAGACCGCATGGAGTCAAACGGTCCCAAGATAGCATGAGGCCAACCGGTCCCGAGACCGCATGGAGTCAAACGGTCCCAAGACCGCATGAAGCCAAACGGTCCCGAGACCGCATGGAGTTCAAACGGTCTCAAGACCGCATGAAGCCAACCGGTCCTGAGACCGCATGAAGCCAACTGGTCCCGAGACCGCATGGAGTCACACAGTCTCAAGACCGCATGAAGCCAACCGGTCTCGAGACCGCATGGAGTTCAAATGGTCTCAAGACCGCATGAAGCCAAACGGTCCTGAGACCGCATGGAGTTCAAATGGTCTCAAGGTCCAAACGGTCTCAAGATCCAAACGGTCTTGAGATCCAAACGGTCTCAGGCCCAAACGGTCATGAGGTCCAAACAGTCTCCAAACCATTTGGACTTCACTTAAGGCATATAAATAAGACCCCAAGGGTCCTCCACCAGGAGGAAGTTTCAGACGTCCAAAGGCTGCCTCAACCATTCCAGAGCAAATTCGACTTCCATCCTCCGCCCAGGGGTTGCCGGTCTGAGACCCACACTCCATCTTGAAGCTACTTTCTCTCTCTCCACCAAAGAAGGTGGGAAGAGGGAGATCTCGTCATCAAGCAACCTATGAAGCTGGTGGATCGTTTCTCTCTCTCCAAGGGGTTGACTTTCCTCCCTCCTTTGTGGGGATGACACTCTCTCTCTCTTCTTGCCTCCTTCTTTGTCCTAGTTATGAGCGAGTAGACTCTCTCACTAGGGTGCGGGGAGTAGCCCCGCTACCCATGAATTCATGTCATGTAAATGTAATCCATAATTTGTAATATAGAGTTCTTATCTTTTCAGTTCGACATCAAACGTTTAATGAATGCTTGTTGCTTGATCTCCAACTTGTGTTATCCTTTATCTTTTAGTATGAATTGTCTACGTTTGTACTATTAGATTCGAAACTCATTTGTATGTTGGTTCTTGGTGCATGTATCCACCATGCACCTGTTTCGGTGTCTAGAAGTGTATCTCAAGAAGTGGAGTAAACTCACTATCATACGTTGCACTTTCATACTATGAAATGGAATCAGTTGACGTATGAAAGTGCAACCTTGGTAAGTCGAGGAACACACTTTGCGAGGGGAATGATGCAAAGTAAGTGACTATTTGTTCGGGAATGGCTGGCGTTGCAACATTCCCGCACTTCTCGTAGTTAGCTCTCTGAAAGGAAGCTAAGTCTACAAGGATACTAGCTGACTAGACTCTTTTTGTAGGTTATGTTTTGCTTTGCATGTGTTGATCCATGTGTAGTGGTGGTGAAAAACCGATCACATCCTAGTGACTTTTATTATAGTATAACTCCTTAAATATACTTGCTTCCTTTACTTTACCTGCACTTAGCTTAAAAACAACCAAATCAACCTTTTGATCTAAATACCAACTATTGAGTGATTAAGTGAAATTCTAGCGTTTTCCATCTTGTTGCTTACAACAAGACCGTTGTCCCGTGGATTCGACCCTTAACTATACTGCGATAAGACTTCCACGTATCTTAACATACGTGGGTGGAGTTTTCTATCTAGTATAAGAAAGGCTAAACCTAAAGACTTACCATCTTTAAGATTTTTAGTTGGTGCACGCAATTCCACGTAAGTGCGCATGTGTTGATCCATGTGTAGTGGTGGTGAAAAACCGATCACATCCTAGTGACTTTTATTGTAGTATAACTCCTTAAATTTACTTGCTTCCTTTACTTTACTTGCACTTAGCTTAAAAACAACCAAATCAACCTTTTGATCTAAAAACCAACTATTGAGTGATTAAGTGAAATTCTAGCATTTTCCATCTTGTTACTTACAACAAGACCATTGTCCCATGGATTCGACCCTTAACTATACTGCGATAATACTTCCACGTATCTTAGCATACGTGGGTGGAGTTTTCTATCTAGTATAAGAAAGGCTAAACCTAAAGACTTACCATGTTTAGGATTTTTAGTTGGTGCACGCAATTCCACGTAAGTGGGAGCTCCATCAGCTAATTAGGGATAAAAACACTAAAGATAATGCTATTAATGCATACATGCTAAATAAATGACAAAATTTATAGAACACCCTCATATCAATAATCAAAAGTTAAGTAACTTTGATATCAGTCTTATGTGGGAATTTCATGTTATATGAAGAGAACCCTTAATACATGTGATGTAAACCTAATATGGTTAATGAAATCGACATAATGCTAAATATGTTCACATAATAATGTGACACATGAGTATATCCAGTTAATGAACTATAATCTAGAATATGACATCAATAAGATAAATATAAGACAAGAATACAAGTAATCATGAGAATATCATAATGAGTAAGAAAACCCTAATATGGACCTAACTAGGGTTGATATGATGAGAATCTGATGATAGTATATGATCTTGTCTTAATCAAGTTTAACAAAGAAATAGATGACATGAGGAATATGTGATTAGTATATCTCTTGATCAAGGTACGCCACTACCTCTTACTTAGCTTATTATACAATATGCTTGTGTTTTATGTGTAGTAAAATACTTGGCATATGATATTAGATGAAATGATTGTTCTTGCATGATATGTTGCTTGATTTTCCATACTTATGGCTATGAACACATGAAACATAAGATATCGGATCCATCATATGATAGCACTAAACTCTTTGGTAGTACAATGCATTGAAGTGATATCAAACTCTTTGGTAGTAGATCACATGTGTTAGATCTCAAACTCTTTGGTAGTAGATCACACATTAAATGATCTCAAACTCTTTGGTAGTAGATCATAATGCCTAAAAACATCAAAGCCCTTGGGGACATATGTACGAGATATATGATGGAAATGTGCTTAAAATATATGTGTTCTCTTTCTTGTTAATGAATATCTTGTTGCCAGTATACGCTTTTCTTTATATTTGTTTAATGCTGCCAAGTATTAGTTTTGTCTTATCGCCAAGATATGATGAGAGGTATATAAAAGACATGTAGGCATACTCAGTACAATATTCTTGAATATTGTGCTGATGTGTACCACATGTAATCTTTTTTTTAGGTTGTGGACATATGATCTTGAAGATCCAGGATAGTTGAGAGTTGTGTGGCGAGCTGATGTACATGTGGACCTATTGTCTTAAGATCATGTAGTTTAGTGGCAGTGCATGCATATGTAGAAGTTTGTTTTTTAATATGTAATATCAATGTTGTAACAATTCATGTTATAATTATATGTTGAATGGTGAACATGTGTGTATGGTTTTATTATTGTTCATGTACATGTGCTACTGACTGTTTGTTTCCTTATGACTTCCTCTAAATTTCTTTTCTTAGCCTAGTGTGTGGGGTATAAATTGGAATTCTCGTTGAGGTGAGGGTTTCAATTTGGATGTCACACATCAGATTAATTTTTAGAAAATCTGGGGACGTCACAGGTGGTATCAGAGCATGAACAACAGAAAAGTCTAGCATTTTCTCATTATGCAACTCAAACTAAAGAAAACCTTGAACTTTAATAATCTTTAGGGTTAGATTAGTCGTCTTTTAGAGACTAGATCTGACCTAGACTCTAGGTTAGCACCTAGATGTCGGAGAACTAGTTATAGACTGGTGCTTGTTGAGTAGCAAGTCCTTAGATGTCATTCTTTCCATGTAGTGCAATGGTATGGGACGTTTCACTATTTGAAAATGACGTGCATCAAGGGAAGAGAAACCCTAGACATATTGCATACATTGTCTAGAGTATATACACTAGTCTGCCCCTTGTTCTCACCCTTTTCACTAGTTTTCATGACATTTTACTCTCTACTACGTGTGGGACACTCGTTTTGAGGATTTGGTTTTTGATTCCAAATAGATCGAACCTCAATAGTTTTCTCTGACGCTTGTTTTATCAGAGGTAAACTATATAATATTTTATTATATATATGTATTACAAACAAATGTGTCCCCACACATGTATGAGTAGGAGGCGATCATGCAACATAAGTGAAAGTGAATGACATCAGTCTAGAAGAGAGAATAGTTCTAGATTAGATGTCTAGAGCCTTGTTTGGAATATATGATAGATGAATAGATGAAATAAGTTTTGATGATACAATCTAAGTTTTATATA
This sequence comes from Alisma plantago-aquatica, assembly GCA_963693085.1. NCBI lineage: Eukaryota > Viridiplantae > Streptophyta > Magnoliopsida > Alismatales > Alismataceae > Alisma > Alisma plantago-aquatica. The sequence continues at coordinate 184,368,399 of OY856413.1, read as the reverse complement.
ATGAGATAAGTTGGTTTATGATGATATATGTTTGTATTGAGGACTTGAGTTTAGTTTTGAGGATTTGAGATAGACGTTGATGATGAAAGTATGTATGGTTTTGTAAGATAAAATAAGATAGGTTAAAGTAAGGATGTGAGTCAGCATTAGCCTCAAGCTCTTTTACAAATGAGGACCTCTAGTGTTAGGACCAATTTTAGGGTTAACTCTAGAGAGAGTGACACCCAAAGAGATAAGGTCATAGAACCTAAACTCCAAGATATGAGAATTATGATATATGTGATATGATATGTCCTACACTGGACTACTCCTAAGTGAATGAGTTGAATTTCTATATGCATGATTCATATAGCTTTGTTGAACCTTAGATGTCCTTGGGAGGGCCAAACCCTAGAGACAGAGAGAGTATGGTTATATATGTGCATATGTGAATATGAATATGAGTGCATGCCATCTGGGTGAGGGAGAGAGAGCCCAAGACCCTGGAGGAGGTAGATGTGTTGGTTTCTATGAAGCCTCATGCTCGGGTTGGTGGTTACCATGTAGGACTCTAGAGGTGTTTATGAAAGAGAGTTGGGAAATAGTGTGTCTCATGGATAGAGACCTATGAAGAGTATGTCATAGAATGTTTTGGTTTGTGCTATGTGGCTAGAGCTTGTAAAGATATCACTAGTGCCAATGAGGTAATTCGAGAACCCTAGATTAAGAGAGGAAAGATAAAGTATATGCATACAAGATACTCATAGAGTTGAGTTTGCTCAGAGAGATTGAGCATGGCACTACCCTTGTGTTAAGTCAGGAGAACCTCAATTGGACTAGATGAAGCTTTGATATATGTTTGATTAGTCACTCACATAAGTTTGTTTAGCACAACCATGGTAAAAAATATATGTAAGGATGTGATCTAATCTTGAGATGTCATATATAGACATGATATAATGGAAACCTTGAAATGGTTTAATAGATATCAATGCATAAATGGTTAATCATATACACGAGTAATGTTGGTTAATCTTGTGATGAAATCACTAGTAAATGTTGAAATCAATTATGAGTAATGAAATAAGACTACATGAATGAAACATGTTACATGCGGTGTTAATGTTAGTGCTTAATAAAAATGAAAAATATAGAGTTTGACAACTAGCACAACATAATGATTTTAACACCTTGATATGTTCTAGATGGATAAAATGAGTTAACTTTGATTAACTCCTTTGGAACATGGTAATATGATGTGGGAACCCTAATGCATGGGTTAAGATAAGGATGCAACCCTGATATAAGAGATATGTCATGACTTAACCTAACTTTCTAAACCTTGAGTTTAACCTTGAATGGAGTGTTTGTGCACCAAGATGGTTGTAAAACCCCCCCTAATAGTGCTTTGGATACATGGTTCTAGGTAACTTTTGTGTATATGTTACACATAGATTAATGCCTACATCTGGATGAAGACATGGTAGTTTTCCTTGGAGTACGAGTATGGTTGACTTTTGAGGAAGAAAGTTCTTTTAAGATGTATATGATGTGACAAAGTGATTTTTCTGGCTTAATTCCGAGTACGAAATTTCTTTTAAGGTGTGTAGGATGTGATGGAGTGGACTTTTAGAATCCTAAATGTCCAATTGCATAAGTGAAATCATATGGTAGAGTTATTTTGAGAGTTCCAAGTGTTTTGGTAAAGTTTAGGTGTTCCTAAAAAAAGTTATAAGAGATTGAATTTGGAGAGATATAAATGATGATATACTTAAGGACTTTGGTCGTATGTTTATTGAAGACATAGTTCTCAGCTAAGGTTATGCCACACAGACAAAACTATCCATGAATCTACGCAGCAGATGCATAGGCCTTGGATTACAAATGTGGAACCTCAACAACCCTTCGATGGATAGATCTGAGATTCAAGATATCGTGTCTTCCTTAGTAGTTAGACAAGACAGCGAAGCCTTCTGGCGCTCTGACCACCCCACCATTGCACAATGTGATCGTGGTTTGAGAAATGTGAGGATGACTGGGTGGTTGTCTTTACCCTTACAGGGAACTACGAACCATAAGAGGACCCCTCATCCAAACCTTTGTGTGACCAAAATGGAGAGAGAGACCCCACACACCTCGGTCCTTTCATCGACAAACGCAGTAGAGAAGCAACGATGGCACACACATGGATGGAGAGGTAGCATTATAGCAAAGAATTAGGTCGACGATGTGTAGAAACACCAGGTCAAGGATCTAGAACTGCCCCCTAGCTTGAAGGGCCATGCATCTATGGCATCTTCTCACCCATGGTCCCAGCCACAACTATGGCAGAAATGGCCAGGGGTAAGTTCCTGAACCCGCATGGAGGAGCCTTTGGTTGCTCATAGATCATAGGAAGCCACGACGGTGCCCAGAAGCTGGGAGACGGGGGCGTCAAGTGGAGAAGTTGTGCGACGACGGTTGTGTGATGCCCCGTCACATCTTCAGGTGTTCACACGAGAAGGAGGGAGAGCGGGCGGCTAAGGAAGCCCACTCACAGAGGCACAATGTTATAGATGGATAATTTGCATTGACCTAGTGGGGAGCCATGGAGCCGTTGATTTTTTCTCACCGGAGGAGAGTAGTCTGGTTGGCGCTCACACATGCCTAGATCGGGAAGGAACACATGCATCGAGTTTCGAGTGCAGTGGAAGCTATGTAGAGACACAACCGGCATCCAAAGCTACAACAAGGAGGAGGGATGTCAATCCCTCATCAGTTCCCTACACCGCGACAATGCTTGACAAAGAAGCAGGAAGAGGTGGCAGAGGTCTCGTGCGTTCGAGAATTGGCGGGCACAAGGTCACGAGGAGGAGGTGCGTACAGAGGCGGCGCCATTCTACGGAAAGACAACGTTAAATGAGGGAACGAAGGAGACAGAGAAAGAAAGAAAGGACGCGGACCGACCCAGATCACAGACCGTCCAGCTCAAGCGAATCAAGGCAAAGATGTACGGGCCTTAGTGGCCAGGTGTCGGCCTCTGATTGGCTTGAAGGTATGAAAATCCCAAAAAATCTCAAATCTTATATAAATCACAATAATTAGCTCGCTTATCAGAAAAATCCAAATAATGTACTAAAATTCTCAGACAAATGAGTAGAACACAATGAAAGCATAATATCAGGCTTTTGATGAACTAGTATTAGTTATATCATGTAATATATGTAATGCTTGTTTCATGAGTAATAAATATCAAATGATGATATAAAACTATGGGAAAATGTGAGTAAGTCCATAATTATGTTTATAATGCATATGATGTCAGTTATGGCCATGTTGATGTATGAAAGCATATAATTTGATTAATATGGCTAATTAGTGCTAATAACACTAAAGATAATTCAATTAATGCATACATGCTCAATAAATGATGAAATTTACAGAACACTCTCATATGAGTAACCGGAAGTTAATATGTAACTTTGATATAGTCTTATGCACGAATTTCATGTTATATGAAGAGCACCCTTATTACATGTGATGTAACCCTAATATGGTTAAAGAAATTGACATAATGTTTAATATGTTCACATAATAATGTGAGACATGAGTATATCCAGTTAATGAACTATAATCTAGAATATGACATAAGTAAGATAAATGTAAGACAAGAATACAAGTTATCATGAGAATATCATATTGAGTAACCAAACCCTAATATGAACCTAACTAGGGTTGATATGATGAGAATCTGATGATAGTATATGATCTTGTCTTAATCAAGTTTAACAAAGAAATAGATGACATGAGGAATATGTGATTAGTATATCTCTTGATCAAGGTATGCCATTATCTCTTACGTGGCTTATTATACAATATTCTTATGTTATATGTGTAGTAAAATACTTGGCATATGATATTGGATGAAATGATTGTTCTTGCATGATATGTTGCTTGATTTTCCATACTTATGGCTATGAACACATGAAACATAAGATATCAGATCCATCATATGATAGCACTAAACTCTTTGGTAGTAAAATGCATTGAAGTGATCTCAAACTCTTTGGTAGTAGATCACATGTGTTAGATCTCAAACTCTTTGATAGTAGATCACACGTTAAATGATCACAAACTCTTTGGTAGTAGATCATAAGGCCTAAAAACATCAAAGCCCTTAGGGTAGATGTACGAGATATATGATGGAAATGTGCTTAAAATATATGTGTTCTCTTTCTTGTTAATGAATATCTTTTTGCCAGTATACGCTTTTCTTTATATTTATTTAATGCTGCCAAGTATTAGTTTTATCTTATCACCAAGATATGATGAGAGGTATATAAAAGACATGTAGGCATACTCAGTACAATATTCTTGAATATTATGCTGACGTGTACCGCATGTAATCTTTTGTTTAGGTTGTGGACATATGATCTTGAAGATCCAAGATAGTTGAGAGTTGTGTGGCGAATTGATGTACAGGTGGACCTGTTGTCTTAAGATCCTATAGTTTAGTGGTAGTACATGTATATGTAGAAGTTTGTCGTTCAATATGTAATATCAATGTTGTAACAATTCATGTTATAATTATATTTTGAATGGTGAACATGTGTGTATGGTTTTATTATTGTTCATTTACATGTGCTACTGACTCTTTGTTTCCTTATGACTTCCTCTGATTTTCTTCTTCTTAGCCTAGTATGTGGTGTATAAATTGGAATTCTCGCTGAGGTAAGGGTTTCAATTTGGATGTCACACATTAGATTAAGTTTTAGAAAATCTAGGGACATCACAGGGATCACCTTGGGCGCAGCCCGTTTCCCCCTATAAACAAATCAACAGATGTGCCATTAACTCATATAGAGTAGCTAGTGGTCCCAACACATTTTTTAATCCAACCAATCTATTGTTCGTCAAATCCCATCTATTGCATGATCCACCATAATTTTCCCATCTAATGTTGTCATAAGCTTTAGAGACATCTAGTTTTAAGCATGCTTTCCTACTCCCTCTCATGACATTATAGTCCAATAGAAATTCTCCCGCCAGAAGAGAACAATCACTGATACTTCTACCCGTCATAAAGGATCCTTGGTTTGTAGAAATAAGATAGGGAAGAACCATCTTCAATCTAGCAGCCAATAATTTTACAATAATTTTATATTGTACCGAACAGCATGCTATGGGTCTAAAATCAACAAAAGAGGAGGTGACTTTCTTTTTTAGAATTAGAACAAGGAAAGAGTGATTGACCTGTATAACCATATTTCCCCCTTCTAGGAACCAACTCATGTAAGCAACCAAGTCTTCTTTAATAATATCCCAAGTCTTCTTGTAAAAGAAAGCATTGAAACTATCAAACCCGGGTGACTTGTTTCTATCTATGCTCCACACCACTTCTTTGTCCTCTTGCTCATTGGTTCTTCTCGTAAGGATGTTGTTATGTGTTCTTGAGAGTTTGAACTTCCATTCCACTTCCTCATCATCTTCTATGTCACTGGTAAACATCTTGTTATATAATGACGTATAGAAATCCATTGCCTGCTCTTCTAAGTCCTCCTATTTGTTAACCACCCTCTCTTTAGAATCAATCAATTAAAAAATAATATTAACTACCTCTCTCCCTCTCACTGTCGTGTGGTAGAGTTTGGTGTTCTGGTCCCCATCTTCCATCCACTTCTCCTTGCTTCTTTACCAGTAGAATTTTTCCTCTGCCTTTTTCAGCTCCTCAATCATCTTTTTCAGGACTCTATCTTTCTCAATTAAAATAGGATTTAACATATTAGTCAAAAGAGTTTCTCTAACTTCTTTGCATTCATTTTTCATCTCCTTTAACATATTTGGAATGTTCACCTCTTCCTTCGCCCATTGTTTAAGTACAATCTTGGTGTTCACCAGCTTTTTAGCAAAGACATACATTGGATTCCCTCTCATGTATGTATGTATGTATGGGATTAAGAGAGGCATTCTCTCCCCCTCTCATATGCTTGTGGTGGAGGCTGAAGGCCTAGGAGGGTGGTAAATCAAGGTGGCAATTGCAATTCGAACCCGGTTTCCTTTGTTAGGGAACATTGAGTTTGACCACTTGAGCCACTTCTTGTCCAATTGTATGTATGTATCAGAGTCAGGTAAATATATTCTGACTTCCTCCTAAAATTATAGAGGTCAAGAGTTATATGTAGGCCCAATTCCATACACCTAAAAAAAAGAATACAACTCACTCTTCTATCTAATGTGTAACTTACGTTTAACACATTTACAAGTTTTTACAGCAATACTCATAGCATTTTCAGCAACACCTTTGTGTTTTCTGTCATTCCGTTTCTCCCAAATATGGTAGCATAGAGTAGAAAAAAGAAGTTTCTTCCTATCATCACTTCCACACTTTGTCATCATCCTTCTTGGATCTCCCACTAGCTAGAGTTGTACTTTGAACTCCTTGCACAACATGTCCCAAATATCTCTTGTGAATTTGCATTCATCCACAATATTATTATGAGATTCTTCAGCATCCTTGCATACCAAGCACATCGTGGATACATCATAGTTCTATCCCTTTATCCTATCAAGAGTTGCAAAAATACTATATAGAATTTCGTATACACACATACTCCATTTCGGCACATACACACCCATCCAAATCTACTCTCCATGCATGTCCTTGGTGCCCCTTGAGTGTGTCACCTCTCGTAAGTATGTCTTTGGATCTTCAAGTATCCATCTCCCCATATCACTGGCCTCGGACAGGTGTCTAACCTACTTCCTTGTTATTGTCATGATATTAATAGTGTGTGAGTATCCTTCCATTGTCTTCAGCTTGAAGTCTAGTCCTCTTGAATATCTTTCCCTCATCCATTTCCTTAGAGTTAAGGTGCCTTCTTGATAGAAGAGTGAGTTGTATGTATGTATGTATGCATGTATGTATGTACGTACGTATGTATATACACATGTATGTATGTATTAGAATTAGGTAAATATATTCTGACTTCCCTCTAAAAATATAGGAGGTCAAGAGTAGCATGTAGGCCCAATGCCATACACCCAAAGAAAAAGCATAGCTCGCTCTACCGACAAAAGTGTAGCTTATGTCCAACACATTTACATATTTTTGTATCTATACTATTTACACTATTAGCTGCACCTCCATGTCTTCGTTGTGTTCCTCACCATCCAAATATGATAACATAGAGAAGAAAACAAAATTCTCCTTTTATCACTTTGTTCGCAGCTTGCTAGTGTTAATCTCGTTTCTTCTTTCAAAAATATATGCAATCCAAACTGTTTGCATATGATCTCCCATACATCTATTATAAACTTGCAGCAATCTACCAGGTGACTATGAGACTTACTAACCTCTTTTCATAGTAAGCAAGTAGTAGAAACTTCATGATTCCATCCATGTACTTTGTCCAGAGTAGCTACTGCATTGTGCAGAATTTTATAAACACACATACTCCACTTTGGTACATGTTTCCTAACCTATACCTGTTCCATGTTCTTATCTTTTTCAGCTCTTGATCTTGTGATGTCCCATAGGTTAGTCTTCATCTCTTTAAGCTTCCATCTACCATCCATCTATGGTATGAAAAGGTATTTCACTTTTTACCACATCTCCATCATGACATTAATAGTGCGTGAGTATCCTTCCCTTGTTTGTGGTATGAACTTGAGTCCTCTTGGATATCTATCTCTCATCCATTTCCCCCAAGTTGAGGTACCTTCTTGGTAGGTAATAATTATTTTCATTTCCCCCCCCCTTTTCTATGCCCCTTGGTGATTTCAGATCTAGCCCTCCTTCATCTTTTGGAAGAGCCATTCACGCATATCTCATCGGATGGTACCCACCTACCCATTGGAAGTTTGTCATCTTCATCTCCATTTTGTCTAGGACTGGACCAGGGATCTCTCCCTGCTGCACCCAGAAAGTGCGAAGTCCCTCAATAGAAGCCTTCAGAGGTGTATCTCTCCCTGTCATAGATGTTTTTTGAAATGGTCACTTATTAATCATTTCCTCTAGTATGTCCTTGCAATCAGCAAAATCTTTGATTTATAGATTTCCTCCAGCTAGAGGGAACCCAAGATATTTTGTAAGAAATTTCTCCATCTCCACTCTCATAGAATCCTTTAGTCTATCCTCCACCTGGTAGTAGTTTCTTGATAAATAAAGATGGGTCTTACTTGTATTAACACACAACTCGGTCTGTTTATCAGAATTCCTGAGAAGAAGCTGCAAGTTCACCAAAATATTTTGTTTGGATTCAACAAAGACAAACACATCATCTGCAAAGGTTAAGTGTGTCATCACCTTAGTATCGTGCACATTGTATGAGCTGATCACCTTTTTATCCTCTGTGTCCATCATCTTCCCTGTGAAATATTCCATCACAATAACAAAAAGAAGAGGGGAGAGTGGGTCTCCTTGATGTAGTTCATTCCCACCTTTGAACATACCTACAGAAGTATCATTAATCAGTATAGAGAAACTAGTTGTTTCCACACACTATATCATCCAACCAATCCACTGCTCACTGAATCCCATCTTCTTCATGATCCACTAGGGTTTGTTCCATCTAACATAATCATAGGCTTTGGACACATCCAATTTCAAACAAGCCTTCCTGCTACCTCTTGTCACCGTACAGTCTTACATAAATTCCCCTTCTAGAAAAGCACAATCATTAATTCTCTTTCCCATCACAAAGGCTCCTTGATCTTCATAAATGAGATAGGGAAGTACCGTCTTCAATCTGGAAGCTAGGATTTTTGTAATAATTTTATATTGTACCGAGCAAAAGGCAATAGGTCAAAAATCAACAAGAGATGTTGTCACTTTTTTCTTAGGAATGAGGACTAAAAAATAGTGGTTAACTTGTCTAACCATGTTGCCTCCTTCTAGGAACTAATTTACATAACCAATCAGGTCTTCCTTGATTAACTCCCATACCTTTTTGTAGAAGAAGGCATTGAAACCATCAGAACCTAGGGACTGGTTACTACTGATTCTTTAAATAGCTTCTTTGACTTCTTATTCATTTGTCTTCCTTGTGAGGATGTTATTATGGGTACTAGAGAGTTTGAACTTCCATTTTACCTCTTCCTTCTTCATATCTCCTTCAAAGTGTTTTTTGTAAAGAAATGAGTAAAACTCTACAGCTTGTTCCTCTAGGTCCTCCTATTTGTTGACAACATTGCCATCTTTGTCAATGAGTTCTGAAATAATGTTATCACCCACCCTTCTTTTCACTGTCATGTGGTAGAGTTTGGTATTTTCATCTTCATCCTCCATCCACTTGTCTTTACTTATTTGCTAGTAAAATTTGTCCTCTTCCTTTTTCATATCCTCTAGCATTGTCTTCACCTCCCATCTTTCTTTATCAGATCTTCATCTATTGGGTCATATAGAAGCTTCCCTTTGATGTCTCTACATTCTCTTTTGATTTATGCAAGTAGATTTGGGATATTCACCTCAACCTTGGCCCACCTTCTTAGTACAATTTTTGTCTTTGTCAATTTCTTTGAAAACATGAACATTGGATTCCCCATTATCTATGTGTTCCATCTCTCCTTAATAACATCATTGAAGCCCTTCCAATCTGCCCAATAATTTAGGAATCTAAAGGGTTTTCTTTTCATTTTCTTCTCTATAATTTTCACTGAGATAGGAGCATGGTCTCTTATTTAAGATCCACCTGCTTTAACCTACACATTAGGAAAAAATTGTAGCCACTCATCATTCACTAATTCCCTGTCCAAATTACTTGCTATTCAATTTTCAGGATCCCTTTCATTATTCCATGTGAAGATGTCGCCTCCAATCATTGGTTGTTCAAACAAACCAATATGGTCTATTGTTTGATTGAATTCATTCATCTCCGAGTACAACACTTCTGTTTTACCCTTCTTCTCTGCGTGTAGCCAGATAACACTGAAATCCCCCAATAACTAACCACGGTAGAGAGTTTTTCTTGGAAAGAGAAACCAGGTCCTGCCATAGCCCTTTCCTACTTTTCGCATCATTATGAGCATATACAGTCGATACACACATATGTAAGTCCCCATTATTTCTACAATCAATTGTGACATGTTGATCTGACATATCTATCACTGTCACTTGCCAAGCACTCAATTTCTAAGAAACACAGAACTTGGCTAACTCATTACACTCCACATTGGAGACATGCTCCCATCGTTGTGGAAATAAATATTTTATGTTGTCTTTATTTCTTTTCTTTATTTTTGTTTCCAGTAGAGCGACCAATGAATGTCCACTCAAAAAAATCCACTCCCAAATTTCCTTCTTCTTGCTTGTGTCACACCCACACTTGATATTCCATAGAAGCATGGACATATCAACAGGTAAAGTGTGCCCTGGTATGCCTTGTCGGCTCCTTTTTGTTTGTTTTATTTGGTTGTTCCTTTTCCTCTACCTTATCACCCTCCTTATCAGACTCACTCAAAGCATCGAAGCTACTGGTGGTGTCTAGAATGGTTCCCACTCCTCGAGTCTTGGGAATACTCATCCTTTGACATCCTTTCTTCTTGGTAGAGGAGGTGAGATCTCCCTCTCACGATCCTCATCAGGTTTAAGTAGGTTTTGACCTCCTTGTTCCTCCATTTCTTTTCCCCTTTTCTCTTAATCATTCTTGCCTTTTGGTTTAGCTTCAGGAATGCCCACGTCTCCTTGACCTTCTACCATATTTGAGTCTTTAGAGTTGGGTTTTCCTCATCCATTGTGCCCGTAGCCTCCTACCATGCCTTGGATACTCCCTACATGCTTGTCTCTTTAGTGCTTCTCTTCTTCCACACCTTTCATTTTGATTGTGGCCTCTCCTTCCATGTCTATGCACCATCCTCCACCTCGGTAGCCTCCTCCTTACATTCGTTCCCAAAAACCTAGAATTTGATGCACCTTACTGATATATGATCAAAGGTCACCTTCATCAGGATCAGTTCATGTCCCTAGACGTAGAGCCATACTGTGTCTAGTAGGGTTGTCTCTACCATGATCTCCACCATGACTCTTTCCTTGTCTTCCTCCAACGATCTCTCATTGACATGTAGAACCTTACTGACTCCAGAAGCAACATGCACCCTCTTTGTCCACGAACGGACGAACAAGATGAGTGTCACCCACACCGATATTGATGCAAATAAGTCCTTCTGAAGCTCATCACCATATCAATAATCCTTCACCACTTCTAGTTGCAAATCGTACCACCACGGCCCTAGGTTTAGAACACTCTGCTTGTCCTCCATGTTTGTAAACCTGACCAGGAACATCCCTTCTTCTCTTGACAGAAGCTCCATGTCTTCATTTGCTTTCCATGTTTGTCACATCCACACGAGAAGATGCAGGTAGAACGGGTGCTTGCCCAAGACATATACCAGGATGCTATACTCCCATATATCTTGTATCTGATCAAATTCCTCTACATCAAGATCAACATGGACCTCTCCTCCTTTAACGATCGACTTTGGGAACTCCATGGCTTTCTCCTTGCTTGCTGGTGGTTGTTTGAGTACTTGCGTCCAATCCTTCCTCTCGATCGTCTTCTTTCCCTTGTTGTTGTCTATGTCCCCCTTTCCGCTAGTGTTAGGGTTCTCCGCTTTTGTCTTCTCTCTTCTATCCTTCATTGCATCAGCTGGTGTTGCGGTGGTGGATAAGGGTGTGTGGGTGTTGTAGGGGTGGACACCTCTGGCCAGGGCGGCCGCTGGTATGGGCACAATGCCCTTGGGTCAGGTCACTTGGACGATTTCCCATTCGGGTACCAGAGGGATGACACTCAGTATGTTGTATGTATGTATGTATCAGAATCAGGTAAATATATTCTGAATTCCCCCTACAAATGTAAGAGGGTCAATACTTACATATAACCCTATGATTGCTATACAATGTGTACGTGAGCAACTCACACATCTAGCTAAGACGTAATCTTTTTTTTACATTTTTACAAATTTTTGCAGCAATAGTACTCACACTACTATCTAAACCAACATGCTTGCAAGCATTTCTTTCATTCCAGATATGGAAGCACATGTCAGCAAACCAAAGAAGCTTCTTCTCCTCATTGGCCAACATTTGACCATCTTTTCTATGTTTTCATTCAGCTCTATTCGTAGCAGGAACTCCTTGCAGATTTTCTCCCATAAGATCTTCATGAAACTGCACCCACCAAACATGTGGCTATGGGTTTCCTCCTTTTCTTTGCATAAGTAACAAGTGACATAAATATTACTATTCCACTCATGTACTTTGTCTAGAGTCACCAAAGCTCCATTTAAAATTTTGAATACACATGTGGACCATTTAGGAACTTGCTTATCGTCCCATATCTGAGCCATAGTGTCATCTTTTTCAGCCCTTGTCCTTGTGATCTCCCACAAATCGACTTTTGGATTTAGCATGTGCCATTCTCCAGCATGAGTCTGACAAAAAAGATGCTTGACATGCGGCCATAGACTCCTCATCATATGAATGGTGTGTGAGATGCCTTCTCTGGTACGGGGCTAGGAGTCCATTCCTTGTGGGTATCTGTCTCTCATCCATCTCCCCCAAATAGAGCCACCTGTCTGATACAAGATAATTCTCTTTAGTGTCCCCCATCTGGCGATGTCCCTTGGAGTTTTCAGCTGCAAACCCCCTTCATCTTTAGGCAAGGCCAGCCTATCATATCGCATGGGATGGTACTCACCCGCCCAAATAAAGTTTGATATTTTCATCTCCATCCTGTCAAGCACAACACCCGAAATCTCTCCTTGTTGCACCCAGAAGATAAGAAGTCCCTCTATAGCTGATCTAATAAGAATAGCTCGACCCTCCACAGATGTATTCTATGTTGGTCATCTCGCTATCATCTGATCCAATCTATCAATACATTCAACAAAGTCTTTGACTTATAGATTACCCCCGACAAGCGGGAAGCCAAAGTATTTAGTCGGGAATTTTCCCAACTCCACACCAATGGCTTCTTGTAGTCTAGCTTCCATGTGGTGACAATTTTTTGAGAGATAGAGTTTATTCTTATTCGCATTAATCTGCAACCCCATCCTCTCTCCAAACTCTCCTTGAAAATTTTTTAGCTCCTTTAACATTTCAAGTTTGGCCTCAAGAAAAAGTAAGATGTCATCTGCAAAGATAAGGTGGCTCATTACCTTCATACCATGGACAACGTATGCTTTGATCAACTTTAAATCTTCCACTTATTTCAACTTTCTTGTAAAGTATTCCCTGACAATGGTGAAGAGGAATGGAGAAAGGGGGTCACCCTGCCGAAGGCCATTGCTGCCTCTAAACAAACCTACAGATGTGCCATTCACAAGCACTGAGAAATTTGTTGTGCCAACACATTGCTACATCCATTGAATCCACAAATTAGAAAAGCCCATCTTTTGCATGATCCACCACAATCTATCCCATCTGACACTGTCATACGCCTTTGAGATATCAAGCTTTAGGCAAGCCTTTCTACTCCCTCTCATCACATTGTAATCAACTAGGAACTCATCAGCAAGAAGGGAACAATCACTAATACTTCTGCCAGTATTAAAGGCTCTTTGATTTTCAGAAATAAGAGAAGGGAGGACCATCTTCAGTCTTGTGGCTAAGATTTTTGCTATAATCTTGTATTGAATAGAGAAGCATGCAATAGGTCTGAAGTCAGCAAGAGAGGTCGTAATCTTCTTCTTTGGAATGAGAACCAAGAAAGCATGATTGACTTGTCTAACCATATTACCGCCATCAAGGAACCATCTCACATACCTCAAAAGATCTTCTTTAATTGTGTCCCAAGCTGTCCTATAGAAGAAAGTGTTGAACCCATCCGACCCGGAGGATATGTTGCATCCTATGCTCCATAATGCATCTTTAACTTCTTGCTAAGTGACCGCCCTAGTAAGAATGTTGGTATGGGTGCTAGAGAGTTTGAACTTCCAGTCTATGTCCTCCTCCTCAATTGTATCTTCAATGTTTTTTTTGTAAAGCTCATTCTAGAACTGCACGGCTTGGTCCTCAATGTCTTCTTGTTTATTAACCACCTGACCATCTTTGTCAATTAGCTCACATATGATATTAGAATCCTCCCTTCTTCTGACTGCCATGTGGTAGAGTTTGGTATTTCTATCCCCATCGTTTAGCCATTTCTCCCTGCTTCTTTGACCGTAGAATTTCTCCTCTCGGCCTTTTTCAAATCAGCAAGCATCTGTCCTAACTCTCAGTCCTTCTCTATTAAGTCCCCATTGAGCGGGTCAGCCTTCAGAAGCTTTCTAATCTCACTACATTCCCTTTTGGTTGTTGCAATCAAATTGGGAATATTCACCTTCTCATTTGCCCATTTTTTCAGTGTTGCTTCTAGTAGTGATAACTTTCTTGCAAATACAAACATAGGATTCCCATGGATGTGTGTACCCCATACCTCCTTCAGAATATCGTCAAAGCCCTTCCACTCTACCCAATAATTAAGAAACTTGAAAGGTCTTCTCTTTTGCTTTTTCTCTATGATCTGAACAAGGAGAGGAGCATGGTTACTAAGCTCAGATCTGTCGGCTTTCACCTGTACATTAGGAAACATCTATAACCATTCTTCATTAACCAGGGCTCTATCTAGCTTGCTAGCTATTCTGTCCCCCGGGTCTTGTTCATTATTCCACGTGAAAAGGTCACCACCTATCATGGGAAGCTCAATCAGATCTGCTTTATCAATAGCCCTGTTAAAGGCATCAATCACAGCTCGTAGTGCCAATCTTCCCCCCAATCTTCTCACCCTATAGTCTGACATTGTTGAAGTCACCAATCACCATCCACTGTGTCATCACCTGTGTAGACAATAAAGCCAGATCATGCTAGAGTTCCTTCCTTCTCTTTGCAACATTATGAGCATAGACTGTTGTCAAGCACATGTGTAAGCCAGATGCATTCCTACATTCCAGTGTGATATGTTGGTCAGACATCATCTTCACTGTCATCTACCATGCATTGGGCTTCCATGCCACACACACCGTAGCTAGTTTAGAATGTTGTAGGTTGGATATGTGTTCCCACCCTTGTGGAAACAAATAACCAATGCTTAGTTTATTGTCTTCCTTGATCTTAGTTTCAACCAATGCTGCAATCGAACACCCACTAGCACCAATCCACTCCCGAATTTATTTCTTCTTGTTCCTATCACACCCCCCTTTAATGTTCCACATGGTAATGGACATTTTAAAGGTATTTGTTTGCCTGAGTATGCCTAGGCTGCTCCTACTTGTTGTTGCCTTCTTTTTTCTTCTTTGGTTCCACGTGTTCAGGTTGTTCTACATCTGACTCACTGAGAGCATCAAATCTTTTGGTAGCTTCCAAGATGGACCCAACTCCTTGCATCTTCGGGATCCCATTTTGGCTTTTCCTCTTTGAGGCTGGGGTGAACTCCCCCTCTTCCATCTAAATTTCAGTATGCAATTGTTCCTTTCCCCCTTTGGTCATGCAATCAGCCGTCCCGAACTATGTTGTGTATGCTGTCTTCCTTGTGTCATCATCTTTAGTTTCAACATCCTTGGTCTTCCCCCCATCATCTATAGTCGACATCGACCCAGCCATAGGTGAGACGTCCTTATCTATGACCTTGCCCACGCCAGCCACAACTTCCTCTCATTTTTCTTTGCATTTGAGCCTGATTGCCTTGTCTTCTCAACCCACTATCTTGAAGTCACAGTGGTCTTCTTTGATTCATCTGCCTTGCCCTCGATACGGTGCTGCTTGATTGGTTCACCATTACAGGCTCCCTTCGGGTGGCCAAAGGCCTTGCATAAATTGCATTTGGGTGGATGGTGGTCATAGGTGACCTTCACAGGCATGTCATCCTACCCTTTGACGTTTAACAAAACCTGCTCCATCACCTCCTCATCCGCCCATAGTTCCACCAACACACGAGCTTCATCTGACTCCAGTGATCTCTTGTCTATGAATAAGACCTTGCCAACGCTGACAACGATGGCCCCGACCGCCTTTTGTGTCCACGATCGCCCAATAGAACCCAGTGTAATCCAAACCGGAATCATAGCGAACAATCGCGTTTCAAGTTGTCGCCAAATCGATAATCTTTTGCGACCATGAGCTGCCCGTCAAACCACCTTGGCCTGAGGTCGAGCATGGTCTTCTTATCCGTCGTGTTGGAAAAATGGATCAAGAACACACCGTTCTCCTTCGAGATTAGGTCGAAAGCCCCTTTAGGTCACCATGTCTTTTTGATCCAAGCTAAGAGATAATGATAGTAAGGCTATTTCTGTAGCACATACACCATGATTGAGTATTCCCAGATATTACACATCTTCTCAAACTCCTCTTCCTCAAGGTTGACATGGACCTGGCTGTCAGAGCGCCGTGGAGATGGGAAGACTTCCTCAGCAATCTTTCTCTATGGCGGCTCCCTAGGAACTTTAGTCCAATCATTCCTCACAGGCATTGTCGACACTCACACGTCAGTAGGTGGGGAAGTCATCCCTTCCCCTCCAACATTCCCCGGTCCACCATTAGGGTTGGGAACACCAATCTTTCCTCCTGTCTCATACTCTCTGTTAGGTTTTTGTTGTGTGGGGTGGGGTAGGATGAAGTTGGCGGGGGTGTGGGATGTGTCAGGGTGGACATCGGTGGCCGAAGTGGCCGTTGACGTGGGCGCCATCGCCCTAGGGTCACAGATCGCCTGGTCGCCCAGACGAACCCAAGGAGACGGGTTGTGTTTGTTTGTATGTATGTATGTATGTATGTATGTATGTATGTATGTATGTATCAGAATCAGGTAAATATATTCTAACGTCCCCCCCTACAATTGTAGGAGTGTCAAGAGTTACATATATCCCTATTCTCACTATACAACGTAGACGTGAGAAACTCACACAGCTAGCTAAGATGTAATCTCTTTTTTACATTTTTACAAATTTTTGCAGCGATAGTACTCTCACTACTAACTAACCCTCCATGCTTGTGAGCATTCCTTTCATTCCAAATGTGAAAGCATAGGGCAGCAAACAGAAATAGCTTTTCTCCGCATTGGTGCAACATTTGACCATCTTCTTAATGTCTTCATTTAGCTATATTTGCAGACAGAATTCCTTGCAGATTTTACCCCATAAAATCTTCATAAAGCTACAACTACCAAATAGGTGACTGTGTGATTCATCCTCTTTTTAACATAGGTAGAAAGTGACAAGAATGTTTTTGTTCCATTCATGTATTTTGTCCAGAGTCGCTAAGGCATCGTGCAAAATTTTGATTACACAAGTAGACCATTTAGGAACATGTTTACCATCCCAAATCTGTGTCATAGTTCTATCTTTTTCAGCCCTTATCCTTGTGATCTCCCACATGTCTTCTTTCAAATTTAGCATGTGCCATTCTCCAGCAAGATATAGACAGAAGAGATGCTTCACCTGCAGCCATGGGCTCCTTATCATATGAATGGTGCGTGAAATGCCTTCCCTGGTCTTTGGCTGGAAATCTAGTCCTTGTGGATATCTTTCTCTCATTCATCTCCCCCAAACTGAGTTACCAGATTGGTATGAGATAATTCTCTTTAGCATCCCCCATCTAGTGATGTCTCTTGGAGTTTTCAGCTGCAAACCCCTCTCATTTTTAGGCAAGGCCAACCTAGTATAGCGCATTGGATGGTACTCACTCACCTAAATAAAGTTTGAGATTTTCATCTCCATCCTACCAAGCACGGCTCCTAGTATTTCTCCCTGTTGCACCCAGAAGATAAGGAAGCCCTCTATAGCTATTCTAATGAGTGTGGCTCGTCCCACCATGGATGTCTTCTGTGTAGGTCATCTCACTATCATCTCATCCAGTCTATCAATACATTCAGCAAAGTCTTTGACTTGTAGATTGCCCCCGGCAAGAGGAAAGCCCAAGTATTTAGTCGAAAATTTACCCAACTCCACACCCATAGCTTCTTGTATTATGGCTTCCATATGATGATAGTTTTTTGAGAGAAAGAGTTGTGTCTTATTGGCATTAATATGCAACCCCGTCATCTCTCCAAACTCACCCAAAAAATTTTTCAGCTCATGTAGCATATCCACTTTGTCCTCTATGAACATCAAAACATCATCTGCATATATAAGATGGCTCATAACCTTCATATCATAGACTGTGAAAGCTGTGATCACTTTTGAGTCTTCTTCTTCCTTTAGTTTCCTTATAAAATATTCCATGACAATAGTGAAGAGGAGTGGTGACAGGGGGTCACCTTGTCGTAGGCCATTGATGCCTTTGAACATACTAGTAGACATGCCATTAAAAAGAATAGAGAAACTTGTTGTGCAAATACACTGCTGCATCCATTGTATCCACCTATCAGAAAAGCCCATTTGTTGCATGATCCACCATAATTTATCCCATTTGACACTATCATACGCCTTTGAGATGTCAAGTTTAAGGAAAGCCTTTCTACTCCCAATCATCACATTGAAATTAGCTAGGAATTCATCGACTAGAAGGGCGCAGTCACTATTTCACCTGCCCAAAATAAAAGCTCATTGGCTTTCAGAAATAATAAAGGGAAGGACCATCTTCAGCCTTGTGGCAAGGATCTTTGCTATAATTTTATATTGCATAGAGCAGCAAGCAATCAGTCTGAAATCAACAAGAGAGGTCGTAATCTTCTTCTTTGAAATGAGGACTAGAAAAGAATGATTGACTTGGCTAACTATGTTACCGCCATCAAGGAACCATCTCACATACCTCAACAAATCATCTTGTATTGCATCCCAAGTTGTCCTATAGAAAAAAGCGTTGAAACCATCCAGCCAGGGGGATTTGTTACAGCCAATGCTCCATAAGGCATATTTAACTTCTTGCTTGGTGACCTCCCTAGTGAGTATGTTGTTGTGGGTGCTAGAGAGTTTAAACTTCCAGTCTATGTCCTCCCTCTCAACTGTATCTTCAAAGTCTTTATTATAGAGCTCATTGTAGAACTTCACAGCTTGGTCCTGAATGTCTTTTTGTCTGTTGACCACTTGCCCAACTTTGTCAATCAGTTTGCATATGATATTAGAAGCCTCCCTTCTTCTAATTTCCATGTGGTAGAGGTTGGTGTTCTTGTCACCATCTTCCAACAATTTCACTCTGCTTCTTTTCCAGTAAAACTTCTCCTCGGCCTTCTTTAAATCAACAAGCATCATTCTTAACTCACGGTCCCTCCTTATTAAGTTCCCATTGAGAGGATCATCCATCAAGAGCATTAAGACATCCCTACATTCCGTCTTTGTGTTGCAATCAAATTTGGGATATTCACCTTCTCCTTTGCCCACTTTTTCAAGGTTGATTTCAGCAGTGATAACTTTTTTGCAAAAAAAACATAGGGTTCCCCTGGATGTGTGTGCCTCATACCTCCTTCAAAATATCATCAAAGCCCTTCCATTCAGCCCAGTAGTTGAGAAATCTAAACAGTCTTCTCTTTTGCTTCTTTTCAATAATCTGCACTAGAAGAGGAGCATGGTTGTTGAGCTCAGAACCCCCAACCTTCACCTGTACATTATGAAAAATCTTTAACCACTCTTCATTAACCAGGGCTCTATCTAGCTTGCTAGCTATTCTATCCTCTGTGTCTTGTTCATTTTTTCACGTGAAGAGGTCACCTCCTGTCATGGGAAGCTTCGTCAGATCTGCTTTATAAATGGATTTGTTGAAGGCATCAATCACAGCACGTAGTGCAAGTTTTCCCCCAATCTTTCCCCTCAGTAATCTAACATTATTGAAGTCGCCAAACACTAGCCATAGTATCGAAATCTATGTAGACAGTACATCCAAGTCATGCCAGAGGTCCTTCCTTCTCTTTGCATCATTGTGGGCATATACAATCGTCAAGCACATATGCAATCCGCTGCAATCCTGCACTCCATCGTAATATTTTGGTCAGACATCATCTTCATAGTCATCTGCTAGGCATTATGCTTCCACGCCACACACACCCTAGCTAGCTCAGA
Organism: Alisma plantago-aquatica; assembly: GCA_963693085.1. Taxonomy (NCBI): domain Eukaryota; kingdom Viridiplantae; phylum Streptophyta; class Magnoliopsida; order Alismatales; family Alismataceae; genus Alisma; species Alisma plantago-aquatica. The sequence continues at coordinate 184,348,482 of OY856413.1, read as the reverse complement.
GTGTTGTAGATTGTACACATGTTCCCAACCCTGTGGAAAGAGATAACTAATGCTCTGCTTATTATTCTCCTTTATTTTAGTTTCAACTAATGTTGCAATAGAGGGGACACTTGTACCAATCCAGTCACGAATTTCTTTTTTTTTTCTGTCGCACCACCCTTTAATATTCCACATGATTATGGATATATTAAAGGTTTTTGTTATCCTGAGTGCACATGGGTTGCTCCTTCTTATTGCCTTCTTTCTTCTTCTTTAGTGCAACCTGCTCAGGTTCCTCAACAACCGACTCACTCAAAGCCTCAAATCTATTAGTGGACTCTAGGATGGACCCTACTCCTTGCATCTTCGGAATCCCGCTCAAGCTCTTCCTTCTAGATGCAGGAGTGAATTCTCCCTCTTCTTTCTTTTCTGTAGAGTTCGAACTTCCACTTACAGTCCTGCTTATATTGAGAGTGGCCTGCCTATCTAGATCTTCATGATGTGCATTCCCATCACCCTTAGCTTCAGCGTGTTTAGTAGCTTGTATTTATGTATGTATGTATGTATGTATGTATGTATTGGATTAAGAGAGAAAAGTTTCTCTCCCTCTCTCCCCTGCCCATGGAGGAAGCCAAACACCTATGAGGGTGGTAAATCAGGGTGGCACCTGGGTATATATGTATGTATGTGTGTGCCAGAATTTGGTAAATTTTATTCTAAAAACCCCCAAAACATAAATTTTGGGGTCAAAATATATATTTTAGACCAACACTTCATAACTCTCTCAAGAAGAAAACTTTCTATACATGTATTCTATGTGTAATTTCTTTACAAATATTTTTATTGAGGCTATCCCCATCCTTGGATTTATCACTATGTTTCCTTAAGTTCCTCTCCTTCTATATATGAAAATAAATAGTTGAGAGAATTATCAAGGCTTTATTTTTCTCCTTATCAGCATTCCTTCCCAATCTAATGACCATCTCCCTTGTGCACTGGAGTCTTCGTACCTTGAGTTTTAGCTCGTTGTTGAGATCCTTCCAAACCTTTTTAGTGTAATATCAATCCATAAATAGGGGATCTAGTGTTTCGTCTTCCTTATCACACATCAGGCGTGTGGATATCATACCGCCATACCATCTTTGAATTTAATCCAAAGTGGATAAAGCTCCATGGATGATTCAAAATAGACAGATGTTCCATTTGGGTACTTCATACTCAGTCTAGATGAACTTAGAAGGGGAATTCAAGTCACCTCTAGCTCAAATCAGATACCAAGCATTCGTTTTAGTAGACATCAGTTTCCATCCTCCATCTTCCTTTAGTGTAAAGTGTTCCCTGACTACTTTTTAGATGGTAGTCATGCGATTGATGACCCTTGAGTAGCATTCTCTAGTACTTGGTTCAAAGTCCAGACTCTTGGAATATCTTGTTTGTTTCCATTTTCCCTAGACTGACTCAACATTATTGACCGACCTAAATTGCGCGTCCTAAAATTGGAGGTGGATTTGAGGTAGTCGAGCTTTTACATTTATAAACCTGAATCCTTCTAGGCCCCCGCAACTTTGTTTACGGGTTCAAAGTAGATATACGGGGTCGAACACAGGGAAAAGGGTGGTAGTGTTGAGAACCCAGAATCGACACACTACACTCCGGTAGGTGTAAAAAGATGATAAATTCCCAGAAGGGAAGCAGTAAGGTGTCACGAACAAAACAAGAAAACTATCTCCAAGTGGAGTTACTAGAAAGACTTAAGGTTTTAGTCATTTAGTAGTTTTTAGGGTTTTTCATGCAACAGAAAAAGAAAGATATTGCTCGAGATAAAGCGAGGTACGATGGATAAAACTGCGGTAAAACAAGCGGCGACAGAACCAGTCATGTACCCCTCCTCTCGAAGTGGGTACCTCTAACAAGGAATCAGCGCCCCTCTCGAGGTCACTGGACTAAAATTATAGTGAAAAGGTCACTAAAGCAACTCTGTTCCAGGAACTCTCGTACTCCAGAATCAGACCAAACACTAGAGCCACAACACAACTCTCAAAGTTGTTGCGACGGGAAAACACAATTCGATAGCTAAGCGAAACGCGATCCAAACATGCAAGCTAGAGTTCGGATATCAAAACATTGCAGTCATCCAACAGATTGTACCAAGCACAGAGTAGCAAGTAATTAATCATCTTCTATTTCCATAGACAAATAAAGGATCTTAATTATAATGCATAAGTAAGGCATTAAATGACAGAAAGTGAAGATAGGTGTCGCCTTCTTGATGTAGAAGGACGACAGGCTACTACGGCTCTCCAGCCTGATATTAGTCAGGGGCCTAGCCCGATACAGCCATGTTGGGCGGCACACCCTCTCGAGCGGAATGCCTGATGGGAAACTGTATAGCTCAAGGATCCTGAACGATACAGCCATGTCGGGCGGCACACCCTCTCGAGCCACACGTTCTACTGTCGGGCATGGATGTCGGGCACTCGTGTCGCGTATCTACATCGGCCGATATCGGCCCTCAGTGTCGCCCGGTACAGTCCTAGGTGAACCAGTCCCCTCCCTCTCGGGATGAGGAAGAGCTCACCTAGTGTCGCCCGGTACGAGCACTGGGGCACGATACGCCTTCTCTTGCGATTCTCCTCGAAGATAGCTCAAGTTCCCTCCTGTCCGAACTATCTGACCTGTCTTTTTGGCTTCCTGTAGCTCTTATTTATAGCCGGCGAGTGGGGGAACTTATGGTGCTCGAAGCGCCACGTGTCCTCCTTATTTGTGGGTCGGTGGACGACTGATACTCGTATCTCTCGGCGTAGAGATGTCGGTCGTTGGTCACGTGACGGGCAACGATGCCTACCGGTGGGTGGCTGTATCACCCGACATACTTAGATTGTTGTGGTGACTATGGCTCCCTGTCGGGTAAGAGGTGTGTCGTCCGTCAGTTCCTCCTTGCGCGGCATCCCTTGTCGCGCGTCGTTGTGTCGTTCCACCCTACCGGGCAGGGCATGTATCGGGCGTCAGGGAGGCCGGTGCGGACTTGGACTTATTTTGTGGGCCGGGACGGCCTTATCACACTAAAAAGAGGAGAAACTCTGCAAAAGATGGAAATATAGGATTAGGAGCATTGCTTGGCCAATTATTGCGAAAGTGCATACAAAAGAGAGGAAAATAGCTAAAAATGGTAGTTTTGATAACAGAAAAACAGTCTAAAATATCACAAAAATTGGTGTTATCAACTCCCCCAAACTTAGTGTTTTGATTGTCCTCAATCAATATGTAAACTTTATTTGGTGATGCTTCTTCTTGTTTGGTACAACTTTCAGGCCAAGAGGTAAAGCAAGTATAGTAATGCCTTTAGAGATAATGTTGTCTCGTTACGAACAAAAGACCTTGCGTTTCCTGCCTTATTGTTTCAGTAGATGTTTTTTTACAACTTCAGCGAGACTTTAGTGTATGATTCCAAAGTTAGCTTACACACCAAACAACTTTATTTTCGGGGCAGAAAGTTGTGTAAAGGGTAGGTTAAGGCTTTTTGGGTTTTTCATCTTTGTTTTCCATCGGTCCATCCAGGTAAGGGTCCGTTAGCGGGTAAGTGGTCCCTGCAGTCCAAGCCAGTTGGCTTTAGAGCAGTGATTTCACATCCTACGTACCACTGCCCGGGATCTACCATGCCTAAAGATGGGTACTTTTGGAAAACAAGCGGGTATATATGTATATTTTTTCTTTTCTTTTATTGGGCACAACTCTCATGGTTTTATTCACACTCATAAGGCTTCTCTCTCTTTTTGGGATTTTCGTTGGGTAAAGGGGAAACAAAGATATTTCTGCTGTTTAGGCAACTTTTTCCTTCTCCATACTCGTCTCTTAGCTGTTTGCGAGATTATTATATTTTTCAAAATTTTTGGCGTGGAAAAACGTAATCTTCTGTTCGTTTGAAGCAGCATTATCAGAAAGATATAATGGAACTTGTATCTCTTTAAGCAAAAAGAAAACTAACTTTGCAAGCAGTTGCATCAGGTTTTTACTAATATAGACTTGTACATATGCATGGGAACAAAATAAGCAAAAATTTTCAAATTTTTTATATGAGCAAGGGTAAAAATACATGATATAGGAGGAGAACAAAATGGCACAAGAGAATTTTTATACCTCCTTCACTGGCACACGGGTACCCCCCCAAACTTACTCCGCACTTTGTCCCAGAGTAGCGAAGAAAATAGGGTGAGTTCATGTTAGCCCAGTGAAGGTTATCTAGCGGGTTCGCTTGTGCCTTGGAGAAGCTGCAATATGCTTCTTTGCTGCAGCCTCCTTCTTTTTTCATTTGGAAACAACCGGAACAAGTGTATCGCTCTCAAGATGGAAGCTTGAGAGCTCTTGAAAACACTTGTGGCTGCTTCCTCCTCAAGAAGATGGAACTGGAACGCCCAGATTCCATCCAGAAGTCACCCGTAAAAGACTTGTGCTGTCTCTGTAGATGGTCCTAAACCATCACAGAAGACAGACTATTATCATAAAGTGACCTTCCTCTAAAGCTACCATATCAAGAAAAATTCTCCGGCTCTCTATTTGCGGTAGTCGACGGCTAGCTGCCTTGGGATTTCTACGTTTCTTCCCGACAGGTGTCCTTTCAGCTGCGACCGCCATTCTTCCTATTATCAAGATCATTGACCATTTATATGTTAGATAGAAACTCAGTAAACTTATTTGAAGCTCCGGGTATCATCCGTCAATAGAAAACTCAAGTCGATACAAAACTGGGCGATACGAGGAAGGCGTGACACGACCGACTGCCTGATAGGGGTATATCGGGCGATGAGGTTGCCAAAAAGCAACTTCCCGATAGGATTGTATAAAAGAAAACATGTCGCCCGATATGGTGTATTGGGTGAGCACTATCGGTTGTTACCTCGTGCCTAACTGCGTTGGGCGATACAAAAATCGGCAAGGCTCGTAAAACCGATAAGCAACGCGATATGAAAACTCCTGTCAGGCGATAAGCTTGTCGGGCGATACCTTGGCTCATAGGAGCCATCGCCCGATATAAGGGTGAAGGCAAGTTGGCCGACACGCGAGCAAAGGTGGATCACTGCATGTGTTACAGGTGGCTGAAAAGAGAAGTGAGGCACCGTGACACGTTGAGCCCACATTGGTATATATAGCAAAATCAGCTGGGGGCAAATCGGGCAGATCTGGGTGCGCACGTCGACATGTCGTTCCCGAGACGACGGTCCTGTCAGTCAAATCAAGGGCATTTACTCCCTATGCACGAAACGACTGTCGCTCGGGGATGCCAACTGTCGTGGCGCTTGCGGCGCCCAAGAAACTTCGGCCCGATACAAGCGTGACTACGCGCCAGCTGAGCTTCTGCCCGACACGGCTTAAAACATGCGGCCAAAAACCATCATCGGTTTAGGGTTAAGTCCCCGACCTCAAAAAGTGTTCCCCTCAAAGCTCATAAAATTCAGCGACGACCCATAAAATAGAAGAGTCGGCACGCTCGGCGCGTGCACCGACTCGGGACTTATTACAACTCATAAAGTTTGTTTTTACTTGTTATATAAGAAAAATGCAACCTATTCTATTAAAGAAAGAAGAACTCGGGCTGCCTCCCGAGGAGCACTTAAGTTTGTGTCACCAGCTCGAACGGTGTAGGATCATCTTGTTCAGCTCTCGACTGTACCCATATCTTGCAGATTGATCTCTGCTCTCCTAACAAACACTTCATCTTCATAGAACCTTTTTACCCTGTGCCCATTTACTTGAAAGACCTTGGTCGGATCGTATTTATCATAGAGCTCCATCCTTCCTGATGGGTATATTTTCGACACTATGAACGGTCTAGACCACCTCGTTTGTAACTTTCTAGGGAAAAGACGAATAAAGGACTTGAATAACAAGACCTTATCCCCTTCGCTTACATCTTTTCTCCTAAGGTGGGCATCGTGCCACAATTTTGTCCTCTGTTTGTAGATTTTTGCATTTTCGTAGGCGTTCATTCTCAGCTCTTCGAGCTCTTGAAGCTACAAAAACCTTTTTTCTCCTGCTTTGTCGAGGTCCATATTTAGGAACTTGATTGCCCAAAGGGCCTTGCGTTCCAACTCCAAAGGCAGGTGGCAGGACTTTCTGTAGATGAGACGGTAGGGGGTGGTTCCAATGGGTGTTTTGTAAGCAGTACGGTAGGCCCAAAGTGCGTCGTCACGCTTCATGGACCAGTCTTTCCTCGTTTGGGTGATAGTTTTCTCCAAGATCTGCTTGATTTGCCTGTTGGAGACATCCACCTTCCCTAACGTCTGTGGGTGGTAAGGTGTAGCAATCTTGTGCCTCACTCCGTACTTGCATAGAAGTGCTTCAAACTGTCTTTCTCCAAAGTGCGACCCTACGTCGCTTATCACAGTGTGCGGTACACCGAAACGAGGGAAGATGGTCTTCTCGAAGAGCTTGATAACTGACTTGGCATCATAGGTTTGGGTGGCTACCGCTTCCACCCACTTCGATACATAATCTACTGCCATGAGTATGTATTGATACCCCCGAGATGGGGGAAATGGACCAATGTAGTCGATCCCCCACATGTAAAATATTTCTACTTTGATCTAGCTTGCCATTGGCATTTCATCCCTCTGCCCTATGTTTCTCGTAAACTGGCACTCCTTGCAATCCTTCACAAATTGTGCAGCGTCTTTAAACAAGGTGGGCCAGTAGAAACCTGACTGTAGCACTTTTGTAGCTGTTCTCTCGCTACCCAGGTGTCCACCGTAGGGGGAGGCGTGGCATTCTTTCAGGATGTCTGCGGTTTCTTCCTCTGGGATACACCACCTGTATAAGTTGTCAGCACATCTTCTGAACAGGAGAGGATCATCCCAGTAGTAGTTTTTTACGTCCGCGAATAGCTTCTTTTTCTGATTGTACGTGATGTAAGGAGGCAGTTCTCCACAGGCAAGATAATTGCAGATGTCTGCAAACTAGGGTAAACTTTCTTCTTGACCTTCTGCCAACATCAGAGCCTCATCGGCGTAATCGTCATTGATTTGAGGCCCTCTCTCTCTCTCAGTCACGATCCTTGATAGGTGGTCTGTGACCACATTCTCTGCGCCCTTCTTGTCGATAATTTTGTGGTCGAATTCTTGGAGCAGCAAGGCCCACGTCAACAGTATGGGCTTTGCGTCTTTCTTTTGCATTAAGTATTTTATAGCCCTGTGATCTGTGTATACTTTGACCTTAGCTCCAACGAGATATGACCTGAATTTATCAAACGTGAAGACGATCACTAGCATCTCCTTCTCATTTGTTGTGTAGTTTACTTGAGCCTCATCCAACGTGCGACTAGCGTAGCAAATCACATGGTGCTTTTTGTCTTTCTTTTGCCCCAGGACTGCCCCAACCGCGTAGTTTCTTGCGTCACACATCAGCTCAAAAGGTAAACCCCATTATGACGCTTGAAGGATAGCTGGTGATATTAAAGCATTTTTAAGGGCCTGAAAAGCACTTAGACAATCGTTAGAGAAAACAAATTCAGCGTCTTTTACCAGAAGATTGGACAGTGGTTTGGAAATCTTTGAGAAGTCCTTGATGAATCTTCGGTAATATCTCGCGTGCCCGAGGAAGATTCGCACCCCCATCATGGATCTCGGTGGAGGAATCTTGGATATTGCTTCAACCTTCCTTGCGTCCACTTCGATCCCATGCTTCGAGATCTTATGCCCGAGAACGATGTCCTCCCGCACCATGAAATGGCACTTCTCCCAGTTTAGAACTAGGTTGTTCTCCGAGCACCTTTGAAGGACCAATGACAGATTCTTCAGACAGCTATCGAAGTCCTTCCCATAGACGGAAAAGTCATCCATGAAAACTTCTACGATGTCTTCTAGAAAATATGAGAACATCGATATCATGCATCGCTGAAAGGTTGCGGGGGTGTTGCAGAGTCCGAAGGGCATCCTTCGGAAGGCATAAGTGTCGTAAAGGCAGGTGAACGTTGTTTTCTCTTAATCGTCTGGCAAGATGGGTACCTGGTAAAAACCTGAAAAGCCATCAAGAAAACAAAAGAAATCATGATGCGCTAACCTTTCGAGAACTTGGTCAATAAAATGTAGCGGAAAATGATCCTTCTTTGTAGCCTAATTTAGCTTTCGGTAATCTATGCACATCCGCCAGCTGGTGACGGTCCTTACCGCCACCTCATCGCCCTTCTCACCCTTAACCACCGTCATTCCTCCCTTTTTGGGCACTACGTGGATCAGACTTACCCAATTGCTATTGCTGATTGGGTAAATGATCCACGCATCCCTAAACTTTATTACCTCTTTCTTGACGACCTCCTTGAACATCTGGTTCAGCTTCCTCTGGGGTTGAGCCAGAGGCTTAGCAGATTCATCCAAGTTGATGTGATGCATGCACAGGGCAGGGCTAATGCCTTTGATATCATCTACTGAATATCCTATAGCCCTCCTGTGGAGTCTTAACTCCTCACAGAGTCGGTCCAGCTGGTTGCTTGAAAGATCGAAATTTACGATGATGGGGTTTCTGTGCTCTTCATCTAAGAACTCATACTTCAGGCCTTCGGGCAACACTTTTAATTCTAGCTTTGGTCTGGGTGCCTTCTCCTGAGGCTCTTCCTCAAGAGAGGCATACTTCGCAGACTCCACCACTGTATCCTCTTCTTGTAAATGTTCGTCAGAAGGGTTGAAAAGGTTGCGGTGCTTCAAGACCTCAGGATCTTTGAGGTCAGGATCTTGACAGTTTATAGCCCTCAAGAGGGGGTCTACTGTCCGAATATCTTCCTCTACTTCCTCGCAGAATTTATTGTAGCTATCTGCGAAACATGCTGATTCAGATAGGGATGGGCTCTTCATGGTCTCTTTCAGCTTGAAGTCGATATGGTCCTTTCCGACCCTTAAGGTGATCATCCCCTCGGAAACATCAATCAGCACTCTCCCTATCATCAAGAAGGGGCGAACAAAGATGATCGGGCAACGGGGGTCTTCAGCTGTGTCGATGAAGACTATATCGCAAGGGATGAAGAAGTCACCGACCCTGATCGACACATCTTAGACAATGCCAACGGGTCTCTTAAAGGTGTGATCTGCCAGTTCAATCCGCATGTTGGTTCAAACCATGTCGGTCAAACCCACCCTTTGTGTGAAACTTAGGGGCATGAGGCTTATGCTTGCCCCCAAGTCTACTAGACCCTTACGCTCGACGTTATCTCCGATGGCGAACGGGATTGTGAAAGCTCCAGGATCCCTTCTCTTATTTGGTGTGTCGGGCTTCAAGAAGGCGAAGGAGGCAGAAGCTAGATTCACTGTCTCTATCCTTCCTCCCCTTCTCCTCTTTGTGATAAGGTCCTTGAGGAACTTTGCATACGTAGGCATCTCTTCCAATGCGTCAAGGAAGGGGACTTCAAGATGCAGTTTCCTGATCGAGTCCATGAACTTCTCATGGCGCTTCTTCAGATTCGCCTTAATCAACTTGTGTGGAAACAACATCCTTGGAGGATATGGATTCCTCCCACCAGGTAGCTCATCGGAAAGCTTCCGTGCAGGCTCTTGAGCTTCTACTCGTCCACCTTCGCCCTCTGCTGGAATGATACTCTCCGACCTCGGTTCACGTTTTGGTTCGGCATCAGCTGTGTGCTCCACCGTCTTTCCAGACCTTAGTACCGCCATTCTGGCAGTTTCCGGATATGAGAGTGTCTTTCCCGCATGGTTCTTTATCAGAGCTGCCATCTGGGCCAATCGTTGATCGACTTCCCATTGGCGCATCCACAGACTTGCCATCTGGTGTTGCATGGAATTCTGAGCTCCAGGGATGGGAAGTGCACCCTGCACCAGCCGGTTGATGATTGAGTCTTGTCTTTTTATGAAAGCATGCAACTGGCCGACCAGGGTGGACTGGTGTGAAATTTCATCTCGGCCTTGGCATTCACCTTCAAACGGAGATTTCTCACAATGAGACATGGCATCAGATCTCGAAGGAATAGGTCACCGTTCTTTAGGGTTCCTGAGATGGCACGAGAAATCAAGTTTAGAAGAAAGATTCATTAATTCTCAAGCAGAGAATAATAGTAGAGAAAAAGAAGAAAAAGAAAAAGAGTGATGTCAAACTCATTGCTAAGCTTGAGGCACAAGAGTGTAGTTAGTGGATTTGGATTCGTCAACAGTACCGGTTTTGCCTTGTCCCCGACAACGGTGCCAAAAAGTTGATCGGCCTAAATCGCGCGTCCTAAAATTGGAGGCGGATTTGAGGTAGTCGAGATTTTACATTTATAAACCTGAATCCTTCTAGGCCCCCGCAACTTTGTTTACGGGGTCGAAGTAGATATGTTGGATCGAACACAGGGACAAGGGTGGTAGTGTTGTGAACCCAGAATCGACACACTACACTCCGACAGGTGTAAAAAGATGATAAATTCCCAGAAGGGAAGCAGTAAGGTGTCACGAACAAAACAAGAAAACTATCTCCAAGTGGAGTTACTAGAAAGACTTAAGATTTTAGTCATTTAGCAGTTTTAAGGGGTTTTCATGCAATAAAAACAGAAAGATATTGCTCGAGCTAAAGCGAGGTACGAAGGATAAAACTGCGGTAAAACAAGCGGCGACAGAACCAGTCATGTACCGCTCCTCTCGAAGTGGGTACCTCTAACAAGGCATCAGCGCCCCTCTCAAGGTCACTGGACTAAAATTATAGTGAAAAGGTCACTAAAGCAACTCCGTTCCAGGCACTCTCGTACTCCAGAATCAGACCAAACACTAGAGCCACAACACAACTCTCGAAGTTGTTGCGACGGGAAAACATGATTTGGTAGCTAAGAGAAACGTGATCCAAACATGCAAGCTAGAGTTCGGATATTAAACATAGCAGTCATCCAACAGATTGTACCAAGCACGGAGCAGCAAGTAATTAAGCATCTTCTATTTCCATAGACAAATAAAGGGTCTTAATTACAATGCATAAGTAAGGCATTAAATGACAAAAAGTAAAGATAGGTGTCGCCTTCTTGATGTAGAAGGATGAAAGGCTACTACGGCTCTCCAGCCCGATATCGGTCAGGGGCCTAGCCCGATACAGCCATGTCGGGCGGCACACCCTCTCGAGCGGCACGCCTGACGGGCAACTGTATCGCTCAAGGATCCTGGCCAATACACTCATGTCGGGAGGTGGACCCTCTCGGGCGGCACGTATGACGAGCAAAGCGTATCAGGTTTGATATCGCGTCGGGCATGGAGCCATGCATTCTACTGTAGGGCATGGATGTCGGGCACTCGTGTTGCGTATCTACATCGACATATATCGGCCCTCAGTGTCGCCCGGTACAGTCCTAGGTGAACCAGTCCCCTCCCTCTTAGGATGAGGAAGAGCTCACCTAGTGTCGCCCGGTACGAGCATTGGGGCACGATACGCCTGCTCTCGTGATTCTCCTCGAAGATAGCTCAAGTTCCCTCCTGTCCAAACTGTCTGACCTATCTTTTCGGCTTCCTGTAGCTCTTATTTATAGTCGGCGAGTGGGGGAACTTATGGTGCTCAAAGTGCCACGTGTCCTCCTTATTTGCGGATCAGTGGACGGCTGATATTCGTATCGCTCGGTGCAGAGATGTCGGTCGTTGGTCACGTGACGGGCAACGGCACCTGCCGGTGGGTGGCTGTGTCACCCGACATACTTGGGTTGTCGTGGTGACTATGGCTCCTTGTCGGGTAAGAGGAGTGTCGTCCGTCAGTTCCTCCTTTCCTGGCATCCCTTGTCGTGCGTCGTGGTGTCGTTCCACCCTACCGGGCAGGGCGTGTATCGGGCGTCAGGAAGGCCGGTGCAGACCTGGACTTATTTTGTGGGCCGGGACGGCCTTATCGCACTAAAAAGAGGAGAAACTCTGCAAAAGATGGAAATATAGGATTAGGAGCATTGCTTGGCCAATTATTGCGAAAGTGCATACAAAAGAGAGGAAAATAGCTAAAAATGGCAGTTTTGATAACAGAAAAACAGTCTAAAATATCACAAAAATTGGTGTTATCAATTATTGGATTTGATAATCCTCTATAGGGTCCCGCAGTCCACAATCTCCATGGGGGTCTTTAGTCCAACTCCTTCCCCTTCCTTGGTGATAGTGAATCTTATATACTTCATTGGTTGTGTAGTAGTATCCCACATGAAATTTGAGATGGTTAGTTGCATTCTTTCTAAAATAGATTTAGGAGTTTTTTCATGCTACACCCAGAAGAGTAGTAAGCCCTGAATGGATGATCTAGTCAGTGAAATTCTCCCATCCATTAAGGTTTTTGTTAGAGGCCACCCACCAATTATTTCTTCAAGTTTGTCAGAGCATTTGATGAATTCTCCTACCTTCATATTGCCAACAACTAATTGGAATCCTAGTTATTTAGTTGGTAATGGATTGACCTCTGCCCCATCCAGTTTTCAATAACATCTTTAATCCCCACACAATTTTTTGAGATGAATAGTTGTGTCATCTTTGCGTTGGTCTTCTGTCATGTCTTCTCCCTGAAGTGGTTCAGTAAGAGCTTAAGATTCTGAAGTGTATCCAACTTATCTTCTTGGAATACTAGAACATCATCTACGTTATAAGGTGATTGAGCACCTTGGTTCCATGCACTTTGTAGCTAGCTAGCTTCTTATTCAACTTGTCACTAATCATGAGTTGGGTATAGTATTCCATAATGATCATGAATAACAAAGGGGATAGAGGATCCCCTTGTATGAATCCATTGGATCCTCAGAAAAAGTCTTTAAGAGTGCCATTAAGGAGCACTAAGAAGTTGGTTGTACCCACACATTGCTTCATCAGTGATATTTAGCCTTCTCATAATCCCATCTTCTCCATAACCCACCATATCTTTCACCACCTCACACTTTCAAAAGCCATAGAGACCTCTAGCTTCAAGCACACCTTCTTGTACCCTCTTTTGACATTGAAATCCAATCAGAACTTCCCAGATAGCAAGGCGCAATGACTGATATTCCTATCTATGACAAATGCCCCTTGGTTCTTTGAGATAAGCATTGGCAGCACAATCTTCAGTCTCTCCACAAGAATTTTGGCGATGACTTTGTATTCAACATTCCAGCATGTTATTGGCCTGAAGCCCCTTAGAGTTGACATCTTCTTACCAAAAATGCATGACTTACTTGTCTGAGCATGAATCCACCTTTCAAGGACCAGTCAACTCCTTTACAAAGATCATCTTTTATAACTTCCCAATCATCCATGTAGAAGTGTGCATTGAAGTTGTGTGGCCCCAACAATTTGTTGACATTGATTCTCCATAACGCTACTTTGATTCATATTGATTAATAGTCCTATAGAGAAAATTGTTATGGGTATATATGTATGTATGTATGTATGTATGTATCAGAATTTGGTAAATATATTCTGAATCCCTCCTAAAAATATAGGAAGTCTAAAGTTACATGTAGGCCCAATGCCATACATACTAAAACAACAACTCGCTCCTCTATCTAATGGGCAACTTACATTTCACACATTTACAAATGTTTACAACAATACCCTTAGCATTTGAGACTACTCCATGTCTTATTGCATTCCTCTCTCCCTAGATATGATAGCAATGAGAGATAAACAAAATCCTCTTTTTGTCTCTTTTTCCACATCTTGTCAACATACTTCTTAGCTCTTTTTCCCATTGTTGTAGTCTGAAATCTTCGCATATAAATTTCCAAACTTCCTTGGTATTGTAGGCACTTGTCAAGTGAGTGTGGGACTCATCCATCTCTTTGCAAAAAAAACACACATCATATACTTCATGATTCCATCCATGTATTTTATCCAAGGTAATAAGTGCATTGTGCATAATTTTATACACACATATGCTCCATTTCGGTACATGTATTCCAACCCATATATTTTCCATGTGCTTTTCTTTCTTTGCCCTTGGTCTTGTCACTTCCCAAAGGTTAATTTTTGGGTCTTTGAGCATCCATCACCCAACCTCAATAGGATTAAATAGATGCCTTATTTGCTGCCACATCTTTGTCATGGCATTGATTGTGCGTAAGTATCCTTCTCTTGGGTTTGGTACAAAGTCCAATCCTCTCAGATATCTTTCTCTCATCCATTTCCCCTATATAGTGGAGCTTTCTTATTAAATAATAATTCTTCACAGGGTTCCCTAGCTTTCTATATCTTTTAGAGCTTTCAAATCCATTCCCCCATCTCTTGGAAGAGCTATACCTCATTGGATGGTACAGACTTGCCCAAAGGAAGTCTGCCATTTTCATTTTCATTCTTTCTAGGACCAGTCCAGGTACTTCCCCTTGTTGAACCCAAAAGATAAGAAGACCCTCTATGGCAACATTCAGAACAGTTGCTCTCCCTACCATGGATGTTTTTTGAGTTAGCCATATGTTGATCATCTCCTCTAATCTGTCCAGACATTCGACAAAGTCTTTGGCCTATAAGTTTCCTCTAGCCAAAGGAAACCCAAAGTATTTTGTAGGGAACTTCCCCATCTCCACACCCATTGCCTCTTTCATTCTATCTTCCATTGGGTAGCAATTTTTGGATAGAAAATGATGAGTCTTATTTGTATTAATGTACAACCTCATCTACCTCCCAAACTCCCTAAGAAGCATCTATAGTTTCCCCAAGGTATTCTATTTTGCTTCTACAAAGACAAGCACATCATCTACAAATATAATATGTGTCATCACACATGTCCCATGCACTATGTACAACTTGATCTCCTTCCTTCTATCAGCATCTTGCATTTTCTGAGTGAAGTAGTCCATAACAATCACAAAGAGAAGAGGAGAGAGCAGGTCACCTTGTCATAGTTTGGTTTCCCCTTTGAACATCCCAATAGAATTACTATTAACCAGAATGGAAAACCTTGTAGTATCCATGCACTATTTCATCCATCCTATCCATTGTTCATTGAATACCATCTGGTTCATGATCCACCATATCTTATCCCATCTCACATTTTCATAGGCTTTGGATACATCCATCTTTAAGCCTACCTTTCTACTACCCCTCATCACATTGTAATCATGTAATAACTCCCCTGCTAGTAAAGCACAATCACTAATACTCCTCCCTGACACAAAACCTCCTTGATTTTTTGAAATAAGATACGGAAGTATTGTCTTCAATCTAGCAGCCAGGATCTTTGTAATAATTTTATATTGAATAGAACAACAAGCAATAAGTCTGAAATCAACAAGAGAAGTTGTTACTTTCTTATTTGGAATGAGCAAAAGTCCTCCTACTAAGAACCACCTCACATATGCTACCATATCTTATTTGATGATCTCCTACGTCTTTTTATAGAAAAAGCATTGAAGCCATCCGAATATGGGGACTTGTTGTTGCCTATGCTCAATAGTGCATCCTTGACCTCCTAATCAGTCACAAACCTTGTGAGAATATTGTTGTGGGTTCTTGAAAGACTAAATTTCCACACCGTGTCCTCCTCCAATTTAGCTTTGTACTCTTTATTATAGAGAGAAGAATAGAACTGAATGGCCTGCTCTTCAAGAACTTCTTGCTTATTGACAATTGTACCATCTGTATCAATAAGTTCAAGAATGATGTTATCAGCCTCCCTTATTTTAATAGCAATATGATAAAGTTTGGTATTTCTATCTCCATCCTCTATCCATATCTCCCTACTAATCTTCCAGTAAAGTTTTTCCTCTACTTTCTTTAGAACCTCTAGCATCCTCTTCAACTCAATATCCTTTCTAATCAACTCTTCATTTATTGGATCAAGTAGCAATAGTTCTCTGATTGTCTTACATTCCCTCTTTGTTTCTTTCAGTAGATTGGGGATGTTCACTTCTTCTTTTGCCCATATTTTGAGTGTAGTTTTTGTATTTGCCAATTTCTTTACAAACACAACCATTGGATTACCTAACACCTATACATTCTAGCTCTCTTTAATAACACCATAGAAGCCCTTACAATCTAACCAATAATTTATAAATCTAAAAGGTCTCCTCTTTTGCTTCTTCTCCATGATCTGTATAGAAATGGGGGCATGATCACTCAGTTGAGATCCTCTGACTTTGACCTACAAATTAGGGAAGATTTGTAGAAATTCATCATTCATCAGGGCTCTGTCCAGTTTGCTCACTATTATGTCCTCTGGTTTCCTCTTGTTATTCCATGTGAAAATGTCTCCACCAACCATCGATAACTTGAATAGCCCAGCTTTATCAATAGTATGGTTGAAAGCATTTAACACTGCATTTAAATTTGGTCTTCCTCCTCTCTTCTCAGCCTATAATTGAACATTATTAAACAATCCAATTACCAATGATTGGAGATTGGTCTTCCTTGAAAGGTCTATCATCTCCTGCCACTAGTCTTATCTATGCTTTGTATCATTAAGGGCACACACAATTGTAACCCACATATGCAAACCTCCAACATTTGTACAATCAACTATAACATGTTGATCTGACATCTATATCATAGTCACCTTCCATGTGCTCAGTTTCCATGCAACACAAACTTTGTCTAACTCAAAATACTCCAGATTAGATATGTGTTCCCATCCTTAAGGAAACAAGTACCTGATACTATTTTTTTTTGGGCTCTTATTTTAGTTTCAATTAACTCAACCAAAGAGTGTCTACTAGCATCAATCCACAGGTCAATGAGGGGTCGGGGAGAGGAAGTCTCCTTGATGACTCATTTTTTGTATGTATGTATGTATGTATGTATGTATGTGTGTGTATGTATGTATGTATGGGATTAAGAGAGAAAGATTTCTCTCCCCCCCTCTCCCATGCCCCAGAGACTGAATGCCTAGGAGTGTGGTAAATCAAGGTGACAACTGGGATTCGAACTCGGGTCCCTTCATGAGGAGACATCGTGCTTATGTATGTATGTATGTATGTATGTATGTATGTATGTATCAAATTCAGGTAAATATATTCCGACTTCCTCCTAAAAATATAGGAGGTCAAAAGTTACATGTAGGACCAACGCCATACACCATAAAACAGAGCAACAACTTACACATTTAACTAATGTGCAACTTACGTTTAATACATCTACAAATATTTACAACAACACTCATTTCATTTGCAGTAGCATATCGATGTCTTCTGGCATTCTATTCCTCCCAAATATGGTAGCATAGAGCCGTAAGTAGCAACTTCTTCCTGTCATCATTCCCACACTTTTTCAGCATCCTTCTTGGGTCACTCGTTAGCTAGAGTTCTACTTTGAAATCCTTGCACAATGCATCCCAAACCTCCCTTGTGAATATGCATTCACCTATACGGTGGTCGTAGGATTCTTCAGCACCTTTGCATAGCAAGAACAAAGTAGATACATCATAGTTCCACCCCTTTGTGTTGTCAAGAGTAGCAAGAATGCAATGTCGAATTGCATATACGTACATGCTCCATTTTGGCACATACACATTGGTCTGAATATGCTCCCCATGCATGCCTTTTGCTTCCCTTGAATGTGTCACCTCCCATAAGCATGTATTTGATCTCTAAGTCTCCATCTCCCCATATCTTGGGCCACAAATAGTATCTAACATGTTTCCATGCTTCTTTCACAACATTAATAGTACGTGAGTATCCTTCCCTTGTCTTTGGCTTGAAGTCCAGTCCCCTTGGATATCTCTCCCTCATCCATTTCCCCCAAGTTGAGGATCCTTCTTAATAAATGATTATTCTCCAAATTGCCCCCCCCCCACTTTTCTATGATTTTCGGAGCTTTTAAGTTCAACCCTCCTTCATCTTTTGGCAGTGCCACTCTTGCATATCTCATAGGATGATGCTCACTTTCCCACAAGAAAATTTTCCATATTCATCTCCATTATGTCCAGAATAAACTCGGGGATCTCCCCTTATTGCACCCAGAAAATAAGAATACATTCTATAGCATCCTTTATCATTGTTTCTCTTCCCACTATGGATGTATTTTGTGTTGGCCATATATTAATCATTTCCTCCATTCTTTCCATGCATTTAGTGAAGTCTTTGAACTGTAGGTTGCCTCTAACTAAAGGAAAACCAAGGTATTTTGTTGGGAAGTTTCCCCTTTCCACGTCCATTGCATTTACCAACATGTCTTCTATCTGGTAGCTATTTTTTGATAGAAAAATATGTGTCTTGTTTGGATTCACACAAATCATCGTCTCCTCTCCAAACTTCCATGGCAGAATTTTAAGATTTTCTAGAGAATGTTGCTTGGCTTCAACAAACACTAACACATCATCTACAAAAATTAAATGGTTCATCACCTTCGTGCCACGGACTGTGTAGGGCTTGATCTCCTTTTTAATTTTCAACTTGTTGCATCTTTTGTGTAAAGTAATCCATAAAAATCACAAAGAGGAGAGGTCAAAGGGGGTCTCCTTGGTCCAAACCATTACCTCCTCTAAACATACCTACAGATGTTCCATTAACCAGAATAGAAAACCTTGAAGTGCCAAAAGATTGCTTCGACCAGCAGATCTATTGATCATTGAACCCCATTTGTTTCATAATCCACCACAACTTCTCCCAACTGACACTATCATAGGCCTTGTAAACATCCAGCTTTAAGTAGGCTTTCCTACTTCCTCTCATGACATTATAGTCCATAAGGAATTCTCCTTCCAGCAGTGTACATTCACTAATACTTCTCCCCGACACAAAGGCTCTTTGATTTGCAGAAATGAGATAGGAAAGTACCATATTCAATCTAACAGCCAGAATCTTAGCGATGGTTTTATATTGTACTGAGAAACATGCAATAGGTCTAAAATCAGAAAGAGAGGAAGTAACCTTCTTCTTAGGAATGAGTATCAGAAAAGAATGATTAATGATAAACGTCACTTTGCAATATGAATCACTAAGATGGTTAATCCTAGAGTTTAAACCTTTTTTACTTTCATTTTTAAGGGTAGTATAGAAGGGTCGATCCCACAGGACAACTTTTTAGAGATTGTTCTTAGAACCCAAATTTTGAAGAACTTGTTATTTGTTTTTGGTATTTTTTTATAGATTGGAACTGAAAGTAAAAGTCAAGTTGGGGGTTTGATTGATTACACTAATGCAAGAAGGAAAATGCACTTAACAAGTCTAAAAAAAAGCACAAGGAAATGTTAAGATTATTGCTAGCACAAGAAAAACTATATGAATGAAAAGACTAGGAATTAAAGAAAGCAAAAGTATGTGGTGATTAAATCAAGAGATGGAAATCGAGGCTCGTAGGGGTTTTCACCACCTTAGCCTAGGCGATAACAACTAATTCTTAAGCGACGATTCGATGAAGGTTTGCGAATTTAAAAACTCACAAGAGATAAACTCCACGTGAGCCCATTGGTCTTGGTGCTCATGCTTCCTAGTTTATCATCCTAAAAGATGAAAATCCACAGTCATATCAAAACATCTATGTAATCGATTTTATTGTTCTAAATTCAGATTTCCATGGTCATTTCCATCCGGATTAATGTGGGATCCAAAGATAAACTGTTAATTAAAATCGATTACCATCTAGTCATTTAAGAAGAAGTCGTTAAAACCATGGCTAAGGGGTTATTCCCCTTGCCTCGATAGAAGTCTACTCACTCATGGAGAAGGGGGAGACAGAGGAAGAAGGTACTGAAGCCATAATCTAGCCCAAAAGTTAGGAGATTAATCCTTATGGTAGAGACAATAAAATGGCTTAGTTCTTAGTTCCTTGCTCCAGAAGTAAAGAACGGAGAAAAGAAGATTAAGACTAAGGAGGAATGAAGAGACATGAACAAGTATGAAAGAACAATGCTTGAAATAAAATCTACTTTATTGCAGAATAAGAAAATGATTAGAAGAATGAAAGATTAAGAATCCCAATACAAGAGAAATCCAAGATTCCCTGAGGAGGAGGAAGTGCCCCTCCTTTTATAGGAGAGGAAGGAGGCACTTTTACAATTAGGTTGAAGGGTTTTTGAGGCTGCCAGCTGGGATTTTTGCTGTCAGTGCGCCGCCAACTGAACGGTTCAGAAACGAATCGATCGATTGGAAGATCTTGGAGTGCGGCAGCCAATCGATCGACTGCCAACCCTAATTATGGTGGCGGCACAGTCGAAACCACTCAGTGTCATTTCTTCTCATCAATAGGGCATCAGCCGAGCGTTTGGTTTAGGAATCAGGCGATCTCGGCCATTCGTCTGATGAGAGTAGTGAAGGTGAATTGAGCGTTTCACTTTGTCAGACGGTCTGGTTGAAGAGGTGAGACAATCGGTTGATCAGGTGAGACGATCGGTTCAGGTCTTGAACTGCAATAAAATGCATATGATTTTCAGATTTGTGATAAAAATGAGAAAATATCAATTTGTGCAATTTTCAATAGATGAATGGAGTATTTCTATGTGACAAGCTTAATAATTTGCAGAAAAGATGTGTTGAAATAGCACGCATCAAAATACCGCGGACATAAAGTTTTGCTTATCCTCAAGTAATTGAAAAATCAAAAAGATTCAAAAATTTTGGAATAACAAGTTCATCCTCCCTAGATTAGCAATTTTTCTATCATTTTGTCCAAGCGACCCATCTCCTAGAACCACAAATTACAAGCACTATGTTTCTCAAGAAAACATTTTTCATAACTTAATTTTTTAAACTTATACTTTGTAAAGACAGTCTTGATCTAACTTGCGCTTCGACACTCAAAACTTTTTTTTTGGTTGATTGTTGCACGGGAATAAAGAATTTGAGGTGTGACGGAAAAAATCCCTCCTCTATTCGATTTGGGATATAATTTTTTCATGGACTTGTGATTACATTGACCACAATTTTTTTTTGTGTGCCCTTTTTTTTGGCATCTTTTGATGGTACGCCCCTTTGTGGGGTATGGAAGAAGGGCATGCCACCCCGGACTTAGGGTTTGGCGTGCGACTTATTTTTCCCGTGCAACAAAAAACTCTCTTTTTTTAGTTGTTGTTGCATAAGATAGAAGAGACATGTAGCTACATTATATAAGAGTAAAAAAAAATAAGTTAATCTAATGCTAAAATTAAGAAAATCTGCATTTGATTCTATTTGATACTCTAAGGCTTGCCACCGTTTCCAAAAATTGCTATCATGATCATAGGGAACTTGATATTGCAAAGTTTTTTGAAATATATTTGATAATGCAATTGATTTTTGAAGATAAAGTACAACATTCAACCGACTAGATAAATGCCTTATGTTTGAAAGTAAACAACGCAAATAAATAAAAATGCAGAAGGAAATGTTGAAAAGGGAAGATAAAGGGTGGATCACGTACCACCCACCCCCACCCCGGACTTAGAAATTTTCTCGACCCGACCAAACTCTAAGAGCGAGATGGTGGGAAGAGTCACTGCGGTGGAGGGTGCTGCTGGTGGGAGGAGTAGTAGTTTGCCCAATAAGAAGAATCAAGGCCTGGATAACTTTGTTGTGCTCCGTACTCGTCATAAGTTGGTCGACTAGGGACATAGTGACCGTAATCCACATGCCAAGAATCCTGTGAATGCTACATCAGGTACATGTGATTGAGCTGGTGGCCCTGTCTCTGCTTCTCTTGGTGAATCTCATCGACCTGAGTCTGGATCTCGTAGAAGCCCTAAGGACCAGAGTTATCATCTGGTCGCCGCCTGGTGCGACGTCTGGAAGGTGGCGGTGGTTGTCCAGTGTCGTCGTCGTGTGCCTCTAAAGAGAGGCTCCTCCTGTGAGGCTGTGGCTCGGGGATGGTGTCTGGATCTGGATGCTCCAGGTAGAATCTCTGGATATGGCCTGGTAAATCAGTCAACTCGTAGACATAGTTTGTTTCTGCAAACTGTGAATGTAACGGGAGCTGGTGGACCACCTGAGTGTCTTTTAACAAAAGGTAATAAACACCCTCGGTGCCCAAATGGATAAACCTACTATTCTTCAAATAGTGAGTGTTGATGAGGTGATTTTTGAGATCAAGCGGAGGAAAGGCGATGTGGGTGTAGCCCAAAGAGATCGCGAGTTGGATAACATAGTGGCCAATGTGAAAAGAAGAGGAAGTGGCTCGGCTAGCTTGTGTACTAAAATGCTCAATGATAGCATTTCCCCAGTTAAAAGGTTCTTCATGTAAAATACACCAAAGAGCATAAAGTTCTACCTGAGTAATTGTGCCCTGAGTACCTTCCCGACTGAATATGGTGCAAGCCAAAATACGGTGAAGGTAACGGACCACCGGGTTGTGAATGCAAGAGGCCTTGGGCCCACTAGGAAGACGGGGAAGAAGCACGATGATCTCTGCCCAAAACTTATCTCTGTCATAATGGTCTGGGTAGGAGTCATGAGACTGCGCCATACATTGTTCTAGCCAATAGTCATCCCTACCGTCGAGGATAAAAGAAGTGATTTTCTTGGCGGATGATTCCAGATTTTCCCCAAAAATCTGGTATTTACAACTCGAGTTTCTGAAAGAACAATGTAACCTGTAAAAAGTGCTCAAAAACTCGAGGGTAAGATCACAGTAGACAGAGGTGACATAGTAGGGAAAGATAAGGATGTGGTTTCTGCGGAGGATATTGTCGATGGCGTCGCAGATGCCCAAAGCATCAAGGGTTGTGCCGCACGCCCAACGAGGAAAAGAAACACCAATTGTGAACATATCCTCATAACGCTAGCGGTGGTCAGCACTAGTGAACTGGTCGTAGCTACCTGGAATAGGTGCTATACAGGGTGAATGGGGGGTGGTTGTGTCTGGATCATTGGCTACCTTCTGAGTTCCCTCCATCTCATGGAGAAGCTCATTCGCCTCGTCGATGTCACGAAGCATCTCCTCGACTAACTTGGGAGAAGACTCACCAATAGGAGAGGTCGTGCGGAAATGGATTCTAGGATGAGAACTGGAACGACGAGGAGGATCCCTGGAAGAGGATGCAGGGGCCTTGCCTTTTCCCTTGCGAAAGCGACTGAACATCATTGTTGTAGAGAGAAGCTGACCGATTGAGAATGTAAACGTTCGGTTGGGGTGAATCAACTGATCGTCTGGTAAATGAAACGGGTGTTTCGGCTATCTGAGATGGGTGACTAGAAACACCAAACGGTTGGTTGAGTCTGGATCTGAGAACTCAACGAACCTAGTTGACGGCCGTCTTGTTGAGGAGGTCAAGGATGTGGTGATGCAGAACCCATCGGTTGTCTGGCGATCGAGACGGTCGGAGTGCCAGTTAGGTGGGCGGCTGAAACGCCAGGCAGTTGGCTGAGGTGACCTGAGCACTCGACAGATCTGGCTTCGTCCGTCTCGTTGAGGAGGTGGCGATGGAGGCCCCGTCGGTCGTCTGTCAATCGAGATGGGCGGCGTCCTAGCCAGGCGAGCGGATGAAACACCAGGACAACAACTCTTATGGAAAGGCCAAATGGTCAGCTGAGGGAAAACCGGTCGGATGAAGAGCTGGACCTTGGACGTCCGGCTGAGAATCAAGGCGGTCGTCTGAAGAGCGGGAGGAACTACGGTCGAGCGATCGAGTGAACAGTGAGGGAGGCGGCTAGGGTAAGCGAGGAGATGGGAGAGTGGTCTTGCTTCTAGTGCGTTATATAGAACAATGGATCTATGAGTCGATCGATTGGATTGCCAGACAATCGGCTGGTCTGCCTTGGCCGCCAAACACAAAATAGTAAAGGACAAAGGCTGCATTCAAGTTTTGCGGAACGGTCGGCGGATGAGTCGAGCGACTAGAAATCCAACCAGTCATTTAAGTATTGAGTCATCGCAAAATCAATGTGAACCGAGCGTCTGGTAATGGTAACTGATCGACTAGATAGCAGGAAGAAGACAAAAAGAAAACGGAAGAACAAAAATAGGAAAACAAACGAGAAGGGAAGATAGTGTTTGGCTGCCTCCAAACTAGCACCTTATTTTACGTCATGGCTTGACAAAGATCAAATTAATTGAAATCCGGGGGACTTGAAGGGTCAGTGAGGTTCAGATCATTCAAGGGTGGAAATTTGGTTGAGTCTGAAGCGACAACATCTTCAGTGGTGATATATCTTTTAATACGGTGCCCATTGACCTTAAACACGCCCAGAACTTTATCCCATAGGAGAAAGGCACCATGTGGGTATGCACATTTTACAATGTAGGGGCCGTACCACCTCAACTTGAGTTTTCCAAGAAAAAGTCATAATCTTGAATTAAAAACTAAAACTTGATACCCTTCTCTAATATCTTTGCACTTAATATGACCATCATGCCACATTTTGGTGCAGTCTGTAGATTCTTGCATTTTTGTAGGCAGTCATCCTAAATTCATCAAGCTCATTTATTTGGAGAAAACGTTTCTCTCCAGCCATGGAAAGGTCAAAATTCAAAGTTTTGATGGCCCAGCTTGCTTTGTGCTCTAGTTCTATTGGTATGTGACATGACTTACCGTAGATCAGTCTGAAAGGGGTGGTGCCAATGGGTGTTTTGTAGGCAGTACGATATGCCCACAGAGCGTCATTGATTTTTAACGCCCAATCTTTCCTAGTGCGTCCAACATTTTTTTCTAAAATTGATTTTATTTGTCTGTTGGATACCTCTACCTGCCCACTGGTCTGAGGATGGTAAGAAGTGGCAACTTTGTGATAAACCCCATATTTTTTCAAAAGAGCCTCTAAACGTTTCACTAAAAAATGGGATCCCCCGTTAGAAATGATGGTGCGAGGGACTCCAAATCTAGGAAAAATGATATCTTTAAAAAGTTTCGTAACGGGTTTAGAGTCACATGTTTTAGTGGGTATGGCTTCAACCCACTTTGACACATAATTGAATGCGACTAAAATGTAAGCAAACCCATAAGAAGAAGGAAATGGGCCCATATAGTCGATTCCCTAGACATCAAAAATCTCTAATTCCTGCCAAGAGGTGAGAGGCATTTGGTCACGCTTGGAAATATTACCCGTCCTTTGACATTGGTCACATGAAAGCACATAATCATATGAGTTTTTGAAGATGGTGGGCCAAAAGAATCCGCATTGTAGGACTTTTCTAGCCATTTTTTGGGAACTCATGTGACCACCATAGGGGCCAAAGTGACATTGTTCCAAAATGGTGATGCTTTCTTCGTGGGATACACAATGACAATATAAACCATCGGCACAAAGACGAAACAAATAAGGTTCATCCCAATAATAATTTTTCACATCATGTAAAAATTTAGCTTTGGAGTGTCCCGTATACTCGGGGTGCAATACACCTACAGCTAAATAGTTTACAAAATTAGCAAACCAAGGAAATTGGGAGTCTACCTTGAGCAATTGGTCATCGGGTAAGGATTCATTTATCAAATTTTCATCAATGGGGCTATAGCTAAGTCTACTGAGGTGGTCAGCCACGACATTTTCAGATCCCTTTTTGTCTAGCATTTCTAGATCAAATTCCTGCAATAACAAAATCCATCTTATGAGTCTAGGCTTGGCATCTTTATTGGTCATGAGGTAGCAAATGGCTGCATGATCAGTGTAAACAACAACCTTTGAACCAACAAGATATGAGCGAAATTTATCGAATGCATAGACAATGGCTAGCATTTCTTTTTTAGTCGCTTTGCAATATCAATCACTAAGATGGTTAATCCTAGAGTTTTAACCTTTTTTACTTCTAGTTTTAAGGGTAGTATAGAAGGGTCGATCCCACAGAACAACTTTTTAGAGATTGTTCTTAGAACCCAAAGTTTGAAGAACTTGTTATTTGTTTTTGGTATTTTTTTTTAGATTGGAACAGACAAGTAAAAGTCAAGTTGGGGGTTTGATTGATTACACTAATGCAAGAAGGAAAATACACTTAACAAGAATAAAAAAAATCACAAGGAAATGTTAAGATTATTGCTAGCACAAGAAAAACTATATGAATGAAAAGACTAGGAATTAAAGAAAGCAAAAGTATGCGGTGATTAAATCAAGAGATGGAAATCGAGGCTCGTAGGGGTTTTCACCATCTTAGCCTAGGCGATAACAACTAATTCTTAAGTGACGATTCGATGAAGGTTTGCAAATTTAAAAACTCACAAGAGATAAACTCCACGTGAGCCCATTGGTCTTGGTGCTCATGCTTCCTAGTTTATCATCCTAAAAGATGAAAATCCACGGTCATATCAAAACATCTATGTAATCAATTTTATTGTTCTAAATCTTGATTTCCATGGTCATTTCCATCCGGATTAACGTGGGATCCGAAGATAAACCGTTAATTAAAATTGATTACCATCTAGTCATTTAAGAAGAAGTCATTAAAACCATGGCTAAGGGGTTATTCCCCTTGCCTCGATAGAAGTCTACTCACTCATGGAGAAGGGGGAGACGGAGGAAGAAAGTACTGAAGCCATAGTCTAGCCCAAAAATTAGGATATAAATCCTTATGCTAGAGACAATAAAATGGCTTAGTTCGTAGTTCCTTGCTCCAGAAGTAAAGAACGGAGAAAAGAAGATTAAGACTAAGGCGGAATGAAGAGACACGTACAAGTATGAAAGAACAATGCTTGAAATAAAATCTACTTTATTGTAGAATAAGAAAATGATTACAAGAATGAAAGCTTCAAAATCCCAATACAAGAGAAATCCAAGATGCCCTGAGGAGGAGGAAGTGCCCCTCCTCTTATAGGAGAGGAAGGAGGCACTTTTACAATTAGGTTGAAGGGTTTTTGACGCTGGCGGCTGGGATTTTTGCTGTCAGCGTGCTGCCAACCGACCGGTTCAGAAACGAATCGATCAGTTGGAAGATGCTGGAGTGCGGCAGCCAATCGATCGGCTTCCAACCCTAATTAGGGTGGCGGCACAGTCGAAACCACTCAGTGTCGTTTCTTCTCATCAATAGGGCATCAACTGAGCATTTGGTTTAGGAATTGGGCGATCTCGGCCAGTCGTCTGATGAGAGTAGTGAAGGAGAATCGAGCATTTCACTTTGTCAGACAATCTGGTTGAAGAGGTGAGACGATCGGTTGATCAGGTGAGATGATCGGTTCAGGTCCTAAACTGCAATAAAATGCATATGATTGTCATATTTGTGATAAAAACGAGAAAATATCAATTTGTGAAATTTTCAAGAGATGAATGGAGTATTTCTTGTGACAAGCTTAATAATTCATAGAAAAGATGTGCTGAAATAGCACACATCAAAATACCGCGGACTTAAAGTTTTGCTTGTCCTCAAGAAATTGAAAAATAAAAAAGATTCAAAAATTTTGGATTAACAAGTTCATCCTCCCTAGATTAGCAATTTTTCTATCCTTTTCATGGCCAAGCGACCCATCTCCTAGAACCACAGATTGCAAGCACTATGTTTCTCAAGAAAACGTTTTTCATAACTTAATTTTTTAAACTTATACTTTGTAAAGACAGTCTTGATCTAACTTGTTCTTCGACACTCGAAACTTTTTTTTGGTTGATTGTTGCACGGGAATAAAGAATTTGAGGTGTGACGGAAAAAATCCCTCCTCTATTCGACTTGGGATATAATTTTTTCATGGACTTGTGATTACATTGACCACAATTTTTTTTGTGTGCCTTTTTTTGGCATCTTTTGATGATACTCCCCTTTGTGGGGTAAGTAAGAAGGGAATGCCACCTCAAACTTAGGGTTTGGCGTGTGATTTATTTTTCCCGTGCAACAAAAAAATCCCTTTTTTTAAGTTGTCGTTGCATAAGATAGAAGATACATGTAGCTACATTATATAAGAGTAAAAAAAAATAAGTTAATCTAATGCTAAAATTAAGAAAATATGCATTTGATTCTATTTGATACTCTAAGGCTTGCCACCGTTTCCAAAAATTGCTATCATGATCATAGGGAACTTGATATTGCAAAGTATTTTGAAATAGATTTGATAATGCAATTGATTTTTGAAGATAAAGCACAACATTCGGCCGACTAGATAAATGCCTTATGTTTGAAAGTAAAAAACACAAACAATTAAAAATGCAGAAGGAAATGTTGAAAAGGAAAGATAAAGGGTGGATCGCGTACCACCCAACCCCACCCCGGACTTAGAAATTTGCTCGACCCGAGCAAACTCTAAGAGCGAGATGGAGGGAAGAGTCACTGCGGTGGAGGGTCCATTCCAACTCCTCCTCCTCTGTCATTTTTGAAACTGTTGTTGTATAATGACGTATAGAAGTTTATGGCCTAGTTCTCCAGATCCTCCTATTTGTTGACCGCTCTCCCTTTAACATCAACTAGCTCAGAAATAATATTACCAGCCTTTCTTCTTTTAATAGCAGTATGGTAGAGTTTAGTGTTTTTGCACCCATCCTCCATCCATTTTCCCTGCTCCTTTGCTATTAGAATTTTTCCTCCACTTTTTTCAAATCCTCAAGCATCTCTTTCAGTTCTTTGTCCTTCTCTATCAGTTTAGGATTAAGAGGATCAGCCCCCAAATTTTCCCTGACCTCTTTACATTATTCTATTTTTTCCTTAATTGGATTTGGAATGTTCACTTCAGCCTTGACCCATCTATTGAGTGCAGTGTTGGTACTTGCCAACTTTTTTGCAAAGACATACATCATATTTCTTGTGACCTGTGTGCTCCTCTTCCTTTTTGACATCTTCAAAACCTTTTCATTCTGCCTAGTAATTTAGGAATCTGGAATATTTTCTCTTTTGTTTCTTTTATGTGATTTGAACTGAGATAGGCGCATGATCACTTAGCTCAGATACACCTAACTTCACCTGCACATTAGGAGGGATTCACAACCATTCATCATTCACTAAAGCTCTATCCAGTTTACTTGCTATCCTATTTTTTGGCCTCCTCTCACTATTCCACGTAAAGATATCACCACCCAACATTAGTAGTTCAAAAAGACCAGCTTTATCAATAGCTTGGTTAAAATCATCTATCTTCGCATTCAATGCTAATCTTTTCCCCCTCTTTTCAACCTACAAACAAATAGTATTAAAGTCCCCAATCACCAACCACGGTAGAGTTACTTATTTTGTTAGAGAGACCAAATCCTTCTACAAATCTAGTATGGACTTGGCATCATTATGACTGTATACAGCTGTAACCCAGATGTGTAAGCCTCCGTTATTGTTGCAATCAACTGTAACATGCTGGTCTGACATTTGTATCACTAGAACCTAACATGCACTCAGCTTCCATGCCACACAGACTTTGTCTATCTCATCACAATCTATGTTAGATATCTTCTCCCATCCTTACAGAAATAAATATTTGATAATGTTTTTATTTTGCACCTTTATTTTTGTTTCTATCAAAGCAACCAATGAGTGCCCACTAGCAACAATCCACTCTCACATTTCCTTCTTCTTGTTCCTGTCACATCCACCCTTAATATTCCATAAGAGAATGGACATATCAAAGGTTTTTGTGTGACCTGGTATGCCTGACCAATTCCTTCTTGCTATCCTTCCTTCTCACCTCCTACTCCTTTTGTGCCACAACATCTCCCCCTCCTTATTCAACTTAGAGAGAGCTTCAAAACTATTTGTGGTGTCTAGTATGGTACTCATACCCACACTCTTTGGTACAAATGTCGCCTTAGGACCTTTCCTCCTTATTGTGGAGATGAATTCTCCTTCTTCAAGTCTAGTGTCTTCAGGAGTCCCTTTTCATTTCGTTGGTGTTTCTATACCTTCATCACCTGCTTGTGAGCTTGAAGCATTCTTGCCATCTACTGGTTGCATATGGTTCGTCATCTAAGTCGATGGCTTCTCCACAACACAATCCCCTTCATCTACCTTCTTCTAGATCTTCTTCATGGCAACATCCTTATCCACTTTCTTTGCTTCCTAGTTCACAAACTACCGTGTGCCATGCCTCAAGGTGCGGCATTTGCTGTAAGAAATAGGAACGTGATCATATTTGATCATCACCGAGATTCGATATTTTCCCTTCACATTGATCCAGACCACCTTTGGCTTAGGTACATCGACCTCCAGCTCCACCAGGACTCTTGGTTCATCACCCTCCAAGGAATGTTCATCAATATGTAGCACTGTCTGATGGAGCTTCCACTCATGTGGAATTGCATGCACCACTAAAAATCCTAAAGATGGTAAGTCTTTAAGTTTAGCCTTGCTTATACTAGATCAAGAACTCCACCCACGTATGCCAAGATATGTGGAAGTCTTATCGTAGTATAGTTAAGGGTTGAATCCACGGGACAACGATCTTGTTGGGAGCAACAAGATGGAAAACGTTAGAATTTCACTAAATCTCTTAATAGTTGGTATTTAAATCAAAAGTGGGGTTTGATTGTTTTAAACTAAGGGCAAGTAAAGTAAAGAAAGTGAGTAAATTTAAGGATGTTAAACAATGATAAGGAGCCACTAGGATGTGATCGGATTTCACCGCCACTACACATGGATCAAAATATGCAACATAAAACATAGCCTGCAATAAGAGTCTAAACAGTTAGTATCTTTGTAGATTTAGTTTCCTTTCGCAGCACTAACTATGATAACTGTGGGAATGTTGCAATTCCAGCCATCCCTTAATGAATGGTCACCTACTTTACATCATTCCCTTCGCAAAGTGTGTTCCTCAACTTACCAAGGTTGTACTTTCATACGTCAACTGATTCCATTTCATAGTATGGAAGTACAATGATGAAGTGAGTTTACTCCACTTCTTCAAAACACTCCTAGATACCAAAATAGATGCATGGTGGATACATGCATCAAGAACCAACATTCAATCGAGATTCGAATCTAATAGTACAAATATAGACAATTCATACTAAAAGATAACACAAGTTGGTGATCAAGCAACAAGCATTCATTAAACGATTGATGTTGAACTGAAAAGAAAGCATCTCTATATTGCAAACTATGGATTACATTACATGAAATAAAAACATGGGTAGCGGGGCTACTCCCCGCACCCTAGTGAAAGAGACTACTCGCTTATAGCTAGGACAAAGAAGGAGGTGAGTAGAGAGAGAGAGAACGTCATCCCCACAAAGGAGAGAGGAAAGTCAACCCCTTGGAAAGAGAGAGAGTGATGATCTTCAAACTTTGCAGGTTGCTTGATGATGAGGTCTCCTCTTCCCACCTTCTTTTGTGAAGAGAGAGAAATCAGCTTTAGGATGGAGTGTGAATCTCAGACTGGCAGCCTTTGGGCGGAGGATGGAGGTTGGAATAGCTCTGGAGTAGTAGAGGTAGCCTCTGGGCGTCTGAAAACTTGATGTCCTTGGAGGACCCCTTGGGTCTTATTTATAGGCCTTAGGTGAAGTCCAAAGGGTTTGGTCAGTTTTGGGTCCAAATGGTCTTGAAGACCATTTGGACTCGGAGACCGTTTGGACCCCGAGACCGTTTGGACTCTGAGACCATTTGGACTGTGAGACCATTTGGACTCTGAGACCGTTTGGACCCCAAGACCGTTTGGACTCTGAGACCATTTGGACTGCGAGACCGTTTGGACTCTGAGACCGTTTGGACCCTGAGACCGTTTGGACTCTGAGATCGTTTGGACCCCGAGACCGTTTGGACCCCAAGACCGTTTGGACTCCGAGACCGTTTGGACTCTGAGACCGTTTGGAATCTGAGACCGTTTGGACCCCGAGACCATTTGGACTCATGCGGTCTTGAGATCATTTGACTCCATGTGGTCTTGAGATCGTTTGACTCCATGCGGTCTTGGGACCGGTTGGCTTCATGCGGTCTTAGGACTGTGTGACTCCATGCGGTCTTGTGACCGGTTGGCTTCATGCGGTCTTGGGACCGTGTGAGTCCATGCGGTCTTGGGACCTGTTGGATTCATGCAATCTTGGAACCATGTGAGTCCATGCGGTCTTGGGATCGGTTGGCTTCATGCGGTCTTGGGACCGTGTGAGACCATGTGGTCTTGGGACCGTGTGGGTCCATGCAGTCTTGGGACCAGTTGGCTTCATGCGGTCTTGGGATAGGTTGAGTCTTTTGTGATTTTTTTGTGTCTTTTTCTGTAAATAAAAAAGGAGAAAAGTTAATCTAACAATATATTTGCAATAAGAGAGGATAGTTAGGGATTCTGTCTAATTTATCTGAGAAAGAGTATGGAAAACAGAAGAAAATTACTAAGATAACATCACAAAATTGGAGGTTATGTCCCCCCCTAACTTAGAATCTAGCTTGTCCTCAAGTTAGATAGAGCTGAGGCATGTAATGGTGAGGCGATTTTATTTAGTTAAGATTTCCATACTCCTGCTTCAAATATAAACCCGAGCTCTCCTAAGGTCATATCGGGTCTTATTGCTTGCCTTAACTCTTTTGGGTATTGAGAGTTGCTTGGGTCTCGGGTTTCTTCTGTATCTCGTAGCCTGCATTGGGACCACTTTTTATTTTGTGCATGTTGTTGACTCTAATCAACTTTATACCTCTGTAAAAAACCTACTGGAAGCTAGAGTGGGTATGAGGGTTGGCTTAAGGCTTGATGTGTAACTCCCCCTTCAAGTGGGGGAGGGGTTGTCTACGCTTTTAGGATCTCACTACTGGGCACGACACATCTGCCTTCGTGAGGGCAGCTGAATGTGTCGGCCGGGTGAGACCTTCATTGGTTATTTATATAGATCCTTATTTATGGCACAACTCTCATAGTTTTATTCAACTCTCTGGCTTTTATTTGTAGACTCACGAGCTTAGGATTTGGGGTTTTTAGGGAATTTATTTTGGGCGGCCAAGCCTCTTTTATTTGAAGAGAGGAAACTTGTTCTTAGAGTTTTTCAACAGACACTTATTTGGTTTCTTTTTAATGGTCCATTTCCGATACTTCTTGATTTGGATGTCGCCTGATGCCCCTCTCATCCTTGAGAGCTTGGCTTATTTCGGCCTTGATATTGACCTGTGGAGAGTCAGATGTAGAAGTGAAACAAAAGCATGAAAATCAATAGTGGAGAGACATTATTAAGTCACTATTATATGTCTAAGTGCTATTCTTGTTATTACTTTTGAGGACTAACATGATTCTAAAGTTAGTTGAGGGTGACTTTGTTCCAAAAGGGATGTTCTTCTTTATGTGCGAAGTTTATTTTAAAAAGGGAAAATGCTTTTAAAACAAAAATTAAATGCGCAAAGAAAACTGTAAAAATTTATACAGAATTGAAAGAAAATGTAGAGAGGGAAGGGTTTTGAAAATGATACCTCGCCCTTGTCAGTGTACTCCCCCCCTAAGTTATGACTCACTCTGTCCGCAGAGTGTCAAAGTGATAGTTTGAGAAGTACAAGGATAAGGGCATCAGGATTCTGTTAGTCCTTTATTGGCTCCATGTGTGCGGAGGAGATTAGCGGTGAACTTCCCTCATAATGCATGATAATCCACTTCTGTCATGTCTTGTACAGGTCTTCCAAGTGCTATGATGGTGTATATCCCGTAGAGGACGTGGAAACCACAATCGTTCGACTCGCGTATCTGCTGAGGGCACTTGTGGCTGAAGGTGGGGTGATGAAAGTGTTCTTTGTTGTATGCCCGTGTATGCGTGCTGAGAAGGACATGAAGTTGGTCAGCACACTCCTTTGCCACCTCCTCCGTAGGCGTTCTTGGTGTCGTAGTGTAATGTTGTTGATCTGGATTGTCCTTGCTGTCAGAACTGTTGTATATGATTGTTGTTCCGTCATGAAGATTTTTTGCCAACAACATCCAGTGTTCTAAATGAAGGAAAGGGATCATGATGAACTTCGGGGTCGTATCTTGTATGAAGGAGATGAGTGCCTCAGTTGTTCTGAAGTTCTTTAGCTTTAATAGATCATCCTTCATGTAGGGGGATGCCATATAGGTTGTAGGGTGATTCTTTCCGAGAATAAATTGATAAGCGGCCATTAAGCTTATGGAGAGAGACCCTTTGAGCTATACAGTTTCTCGTAGTGTGTATGCCATGACTAGAATGTCATTGGACATGAAAATGAGTTCATCTTTCTCGGCATAAAGCCTTGACATGATGAGATGAAATTCATTGTCAGAGAGACGTTTGCAAGCACTGAGGTCAAAATTGGGGAATGTAGGTGAAATGGCAGACAGGGGTCCATTTGTGAAGATGATCTGTTGATGGGCGCCCTGGTTAGCAACTCAGTAACCCCTTCATCATCCACGAGATCGACAGAGTAAGGGTCCCATTTCTTCTTCTCGGGAGCCTTGGCAGGTTGTTGTTTCTCCAACTCCTTTATTGTTTGCCTGAATGGCTGTTGTGGAGGACGTTGGATGGCCAAAACGAGATAGTGAGGAACGTCGTTAGGTGCCATAGTTCGGTCCTTGAAGAACCGTCTATCATAGATTAACTCCATGGCATAACGACCTCGCAGAGAATGGAAATCTTATGTGGCCAGATCAATAAAAGGGATTTGCTGATTGAGCGCTTGTATATGATGTATTACGTAGAAAGCGCAATCCCTAGAACCTTCTTGAGTTTGAGCTTGGGGGTTGATGATTTGGAACCAAGGTTGGTTCTAATTATTGTGGAGGGATGGGCAAGCAACCCAGATCAACTTCAGGAGCCGGAATGGTATGCATCTGGCCTCCCTGGCCTCTGCTCCAGCGAAGTTGATTATTCCAGCTCTTAGTTCAGTGGCACAAAAGTTGTACACCTTAGCGTCTAGGGCCGCGGTGTCCACGATCATAAGCAGCCATTGACCAGAGACTTGGAAGGGCACAGTAATGTAGCGTGCCTTCCTTACAATTCCTCTCTGCAACCATTCGATTGATTTGCTTTGTAATTTTTTCTAAATAAGGCACATTACTAGAGCCGGTGATGTGTTTAGAACGGGTTGTTGTCGCCAAGAGCTTCTGTAGGTTTTGATAGAATTGGCGAGGAGGATGCGGAAGACTGCCATCTTCATTGTTGATTGTGGTCTAAGAATGGAGTGGAAGTCCTCGCACGTCAACTTTTGCTGAGTCTTTATATTTTGGTAGATAATGTAACCCCCATCTTTGGAATCATCTACTATAGTGTTAAGGATGAAGATGTCTTGAGCGTCGAGAGTAGAGATGGTCGTCATATCAAGATCATGCATTTTGTGCGGTAGTGGTGGCGGTGGGGGTAGCTCTTGCGAAGGGAGGGGGAAGTCTGCTCTAGATTTTCAATATATTGTTGCAGATCTTCATCTTTGTCTGAGTCAGAAGCTGATTCCAGATCTTCGTTTGTATCCAAGCTGATCTTTCTAGATCTTCTTGTTCTGGGGGAAAGAGCATCGATTGGTTTGGTGCGGAAAGATGTTGTGCTGATGTTTCTTGTTGTTGACTTGTGCTGGTTTCGAGTAGACATTGTTGGAACTCAGCAAAGGCTGCTTCTTTAGAAGATTCCCCCAGAGATCCCATTGTGGAGTAGTCAAGGAATTGATCCCCGTAAGACATATTAACATTGTCAATGTGAGTCGGGGATTTGGGATCTTTATCACCGTCATGGTAATCTTTTTGTTTTGATGCAGCTCCTCGGCTTGTGCCCTCCCCAGCATTGCCTGGGTCGTCAGGTTGGTCGTCTGAGGAGGTGCTATTATTGGAGTTAGATGAGGATTCAGAGTCCTCATCATTGTTGTCATCTACATCATCATCGTCGTCTTCTTCTTTTTCTGCTGGCTTCAGTTGTAGAGGCTTCTTGCACTGTCGATGGGTTTCATGTAGCTCATCAAACGCCACTTGCACATGGTCGTGGGATTTGAGTAGTGCGTCATGTGTTTCCTTTAGATCTGAGTATCGTCCCTCGAAAGAGAGGAGGCGTGTTGTAAGATTTGTTACTTGAGCGTGTAGTTGGTTAAGCTCAGTGTTTGCTGACTCCTCTTGGCGGCTGTGGAGCTGTGTGAGGGTGTTGGTGATGTCATCCAAGTGCGCGCTTAAAGCAGTTGTTGCTGCTTAAGCTCATGCAGGGTCTCAGGTAGAGGTTGAGTCTGTGTAGAGATCGTATCAACTTGCTTAGCCAGTGCTTCATGTTGGCTTTTTACTCCAAGGACAAGCTCGGGCAAGTGTTTGTAGTGGTCATCGATATGATCGACTTGCTTGGCCACTACGTCCTGTCGTTGTTGAATGCTTTGGAGAATGCTTGGCAAGGCGATGTGTTGCTCGTTGATCTTGGCGACCTGTTGAGAAATTCCCTGCACACATGACAAAATAGATTGCATTATATTAGAGGGGTCGGTGAGGAGGTTTCAGATGGCATCAAATTGACGTCTGAATTCCTCATTGACATTTGAAAAAGGGACCCCAGATGCGGAAGGGTGGTATGGCTGGGGTCGGGTGGAAGGGTGGTAGTGTCTTGCGAAGGAGACACTAGTGATGGTCCCGCGAACTACGTGGTGACCGTAGATGGAGTCACCAGTGGTGTCGGGGTGGTGGCGTATGAAGGGAATGGTAAATAGCTGGGTGAGATATGAGGGAGTGAAAAATTTGAGGAAAAGAGGGTGGAGACGGGAGCGGAGAATGTGAAGTCGGGTGTTGGAGCGGAAAAGGGGGTGCTCGGGGAGAAAGATGGGGAAGTGGAGGATGTGGGTGGAGGGGTTGTTGTAGAGGGAGGTGGGGTGGTGGTAGATGGTGCGAGGGTGGTGGATGGGAGTGTGGTGGGGGTGATGGTGGTGAGCTCATCATGTAGGCTCATGATGAATGAGTCTATGGAAGAGGTAGTGATTGGTTCCTCTGGAGGGGGGCATTCTGTCTCCGGTTGTAGCTTTGATGTTGGTGTCCTCGACAGCTGTGGTGGTTGTAAACGTACCTTAGATGGTCGTTTTACTGGTACTTTTATTATCCTGGCTATCGGGGTGGTTATGCTAAGCTTTTTCTGTCCCACTTTGGTTGTCTTTTCTTGTACTTTGACGGAAGCTAGGAGTTTGGTTATCTCTTCGTCAGTGAAGAGAAGTTTGTCCTTGTCATAATCTGCTAGCTCCGGGAGCGGTAGCAGAGTCCTGGTAGATTGGAATGTTTGGTAGAAAATGTAGTGTAATTTCGCATCCTTTTCCTTGATAATATATAAATTTTTCAGAGTTTGCTCATTGGTAAGGATGTCGCCCTTGATCTTTGTGCATTGAGGGAGCAATCTGTCCATCTTGAGATATTTGATGATGGAGGTTATGTGCCTGCCCATGCAGATTTCTTTTCCTATGGCGTAGGCTGAGAATTTTTGTATCATATCCTGTCCGATGTTGACCGGCTTTCCTTGCAAGATGGACCATAGGAGAAAAAGGTCGGCAGTGATAACATTACCTCCCTCTGTTCTGGGGAACAATGCACTGGTAATGATTTTATGAAGCATGCGCACAAACCCGGACTGAATGTTGGAGGGTTTGCATGTCTTTGCCTCATAAGCAGGGATCCCTGTTAGGGTCTTCCAGAAGTTGTGTCTATTGAATTGGGAGTTGTCCATGCCAATAGCTTGGGCCTTTTTGAGCTGGTCTGGGTTGTCTATGAAAATTTTGTTCAAAAGCTTTTCTGTTATAACGACGTCATTTCCAAAGAGTTTGGTGACCAACCTGCGGTCACCTCCGTCCCTTGCTCGGTGCATAATGTCCACCGCTTCTTTGGTGAGATGTGTGAATAATTCAGTAGTCGGCTCGGCATATGAAACTTCGGGGACGAAGCATAGTCTGGCAAGTTTGGCGTTGTCTAGCATGGTGAGGATTCTATCATAGATCCCCATCTTGAGTAGTACGCGTGAGCAGACATACTTTGTTGGTTTTAGTATTTTGTCGAGGGAGGGGAGGGTGTGTATGTAGAGGTTTTCTGGTGGTCGTGTAGTGGTGGTGAACACTGAGAAGACAGGGGTGGTAGTGGTGGGTGTTGGGACAGACTCTACAAGGGTTTGTTCCCTAGCAGTAACGGGGCGGACTTGCTTCCTTGCTCATTTTTGGGGGGTTGTTCGTTCGCAGCCTCGTGGACCTTTCGTTTTCCCTTAGACTTTTCAATAGAGGATTCATCCTCAGAAAGTGTCTTGTATTTAGAGCCTTCATCATCACTGGAAGAAATGGTTTCCACTTCTTCTTCAGGCTCCTCAGTTCGACATTTGTTGATGCGGTCGATTTCACACAAGACCGTTGTGACGCTGACCTTTGGTGGGGCCTTTCCAGTCTCATTGTAGTTATCGATGATCGTTTGGAGCTTGGCACGAGTTTCTATTAGTTGCTCCCTTGTCCAGAAGGGTTCCAGTGGGTTGCTGTGCTGGTGAAGCCATTTCTGAAAATGGAAAGGCATGTGTTAGAATAACAAGTTTATTGAAGGGAAAATTTTTGATTTTGTATGTGTTTATATATTTTCATGTTTTAACGAAAAGCAGGCGGTTTTGAAAAGCCAAACGGTTTGGAGACCGTTTGGTCCCAATCGGTTTGAAGACCGTTTGGTCCCAATCGGTTTGAAGACCGTTTGGTCCCAATCGGTTTGAAGACCATTTTGAAAGTGAAGCGTCAGGGAGCGGCCGGCAATAGCAAAGTCGGCGCCGATAAGGACGACGATGGCTATGAACAGGGTGTCGCGGCGGCACCGAAGATGTCAGTGATGGTAAAGACAATGGCGGAGGCAAAAAGGATGATGGTGCGATAGAACAGGGAGCGACGACGGCATTGCAGTCGTCAGCGATGGCGACGCGTCTACCTTGTAGTTGTGGGTAAGGAAGACAACGACGAAAGGAAATGCAGCAGCGGCTGAGTCATGATCATCGTAAAGACGTGTGGAAGATGGAGCGACGATGACAGAGAAGACTTGCATCAAAGGTTGCTCGGGAGCAGGGTGCGCGAGCGAGGGTTTAAAGAAATTCGGGAATCGAAAGAAAGAAAAAGGAGAGGGGATAGGGTTGTATTTGTAGGATTCAGGGGTTGACTTTACAAAATCCCTAGGTCAAACGGTTTAGCAACCATTTGGACTCCAAACGATTTCGAGACCATTTGGATCCAAACGGTTTCAGGACCGTTTGGCTCCAAACAGTTTCAGGACCGTTTGGGAGGGCTAAGGTTGTTTTGATTTTTATATTTTAATATTAGTTTTGGTTATATAAATTTTTATATTTTTAGAAGATAAACCTAAGGTATCTAAAGGAACATAAGATAAAAGAAGATGCTCAGATCTTGGGTTGCCTCCCAAGTAGCGCCTGGATTTTATGTTGATGGCTTGACGAGGTTTTGATGTTGTTATGATGATGTTGTGGCGTCTCTGATCTCAATAGTCTGTCTCGGCATTTTATCTACTGGAGTGTAGTATTTTTTTAATCGGTGGCCATTGACTGTCCTTTCTCCTCCATTGTCATCAACAATTATGACAACTCCAGTTGGGTATATATGTTTGATGGTGAAAGGCCCGAACCACTTTGTGTGGAGTTTTCCGGGGAACAATTTGAGCTTGGAGTTGAAAAGGAGGACTTTGTCACCCATGGCGATGTCTTTCCTTTTTAGATGACCGTCATGCCACATCTTGGTTTGTTCTTTATAAATCATGGCACTTTGATAAGCGGTCATTCAGAGCTCCTCTAGCTCTTATAGTTGGAGTTGTCTGTTTTCTCTGGCACTTTTGAAATCAAAATTCAGTTGTTTAATGGCCCACCAAGCCTTATGTTCCAGTTCCACTAGAAGATGACATGACTTCCCGTACACCAAACGGAACGGGGTTGTCCCGATTGGTATTTTATAAGCTATTCGGTAAGCCCAAAGGGCATCGAGAAGCTTGGTGGACTAGTCAGTGTAGTGTCTATTGACTGTTTTTTCTAAGATTGCCTTCAGTTGTCTATTTGAAACTTCAACCTGACCACTAGTATGTGGATGGTAAGGCGTGGCAACTTTATGGTTAACTCCGTATTTCTTTAAGAGGGCTTTGAAGCTTCGTTCTAGAAAATGGGTCCCTCCTTCGGATATGATAGTTCGGGGGACTCCAAATCTGGGAAAATGATATCTTTAAACATCTTAATGGCTGGTTTGGAATCGCTGGACATTGTGGGTATAGCTTCGACCCATTTCGAGACATAATCTACTGCAACCAGAATGTAGGAGAAACCATATGAAGAAGGAAAGGGGCCCATGTAGTCTATCCCCCACACGTCGAAAAGTTCGATCTCTTGCCACATGGTGAGGGGCATTTCATTCCTTTTAGATATGCCGCCAGAAAGTTGACATTTGTTGCAAGATTTTACAAAATCATGAGACTCTTTTGCTATGGTTGGCCAAAAGAAACCTGATTGTAGAAATTTCATAGTAGTTTTCTTCACACTCATGTGTCCCCCAGTGGGGCCGGAATGGCAATGCTCTAAGACAAGGATAATCTCTTCTTTAGGTAAGCAGCGACGGAAAAGTCTGTATGTGCATAGGCAAAAAAGGTAAGGTTCATCCCAATAGTATTGCTTTACATCATGGAGGAATTTCCTTTTGTCGTGATGAGAGGCAGAAGGGTGAATGATTCCTGTATCCAGATAATTAACAATGTCGGCATACCAGGAGAATCCATTGGTAACTTTCATTAGTTGGTCATCTGGAAGGGAGTCTCGGATATGTACTTTATCTTCATCCTCGGCTTCAATACGGCTGAGATGATCGGCGACGATGTTTTCCACTCCGCTTTTGTCTTTGATTTCCAAATCAAATTCCTGAAGCATCAACACCCAATGGATAAGTCTGGGATTTGCATCTTGCTTCTGAATTAGATATCATATGGTGGAGTGGTCAGTGTAGACGATGACCTTAGCTCCAATCAGGTAGGAACAAAATTTCTCGATCGCATAGATGACAGCTAAGAACTCCTTCTCTGTAGTGGTGTAGTTCTTTTGTGCTTCATCGAGTGTTTTAGACGTGTAGTAGATTACATAAGGTTTCTTGTCGATTCTTTGTCCTAATACGGCCCCTATGGCATAATCGTTGGCGTCACACATGATTTAAAAAGGTTGTGACCAATCTGGGGCTCTTAGTATGGGTGCAAAGATTAAAGCATTTTTCAGAGTTGAGTAACTTTGTAAGCATTCTTGATTAAAATTGAACTCGGTGTCTTTGGTCAGAAGTTGGGTCATGGGTTTTGCTATTTTTGAGAAATCTTTAATAAATCTTCTGTAAAACCCAGCATGACCCAAGAATGCTCGTACTCCTTTTATATCTTTTGGTGGTGACAATTTTGAGATAACATCAATTTTTTCCTTGTCTACCTCAATCCCTCTGTCACTCACTCTATGTCCGAGGATGACACCTTCTATTACCATAAAATGGCATTTTTCCCAATTCAGGATGAGGTTCGTCTCTGTGCATCGTTGTAAGACTTGTCCAAGGTTGAGTAGATAGTTATCGAAGGAATCTCCATAAATGGAAAAATCATCCATGAATACATCCATTATAGATTCCGTTAATCCTGCAAAAATAGCAGTCATGCACCTTTGGAAAGTAGTTGGTGCATTGCACAACCCGAATGGAATTCTTCTGAAAGCATAGGTTCCAAAGGGGTAGGTAAAATTAGTTTTCTCTTGGTCTTCCGGGTGTATAGGGATTTGGTAGAATCCGGAATAACCATCTAGATAACAGAAGAATTTTTTATGGGCTAAGCATTATAGGACTTCGTCAAGAAAGGGAAGAGGGTAGTGATCTATTCACGTTGATTTGTTTAGTTTCCTATAGTGGATAAACATCCTCCACCCCATCACAGTCCTTGTCGGTACTAACTCATTCTTTTCATTTAGCACGACAGTGGTTCCTCCATTTTTGGGGACCACTTGGACAGGGCTGACCCATTGGGAATCTGAAATTGGGTAAATTATGCTGGCTTTCAGCAGTTTGAGGACTTCAAGGCGAACCACTTCTTTAAGATTGGGGTTCAACTTCCTCTGGTGTTCTCTTGATGGCTTGAATTCTTCAACCATTGGCAGTCTATGCATGCATAAGGCTGGGTTTATACTTGTCAGGTCAGTTATCTTGTACCCAATGGCTTTCTTGTTTTTCTTCAGCTCAACAAGAAGCCTTTCTTCCTGGTTTTCTGTCAGGGTGGAACTAATGATGACTGGACATAATTTTTCTTTGTCCAAGAAGATGTGTTTAATTCCCATTGGTAAAGTCTTCATCTCGGGGGCCTTGGGTTCTTCTGTTGCTTCTAAAATGGTGACAGATTTGAGATCCTCAAAGGTGGCTGCCGGTGCTTCTTCAGCTTTCTCTAAGTGTTGCAAACATTGTTGGATCAATTCATTTGCTGAAAATTTGACTTGTGGATTTGTCATAACATTCTCCAACTCATTAGATGGCTCAGATATTTCCAATTGGGACATTTGGTGTATTGCATCTAAGAGAAAAACCTCCTCTTGAATGATGGGACCTTTCATGCTGTTGAAAACCCAGAATTGAATTGCTTCTTTTCCCAGTCTTAGAATGCTTGTTCCAGCTTCAACATCAATAAGTACCCTGGCCATGGTAGGGAAAGGTCTGCCAAATATTATTGGGTATCTCAGATCCTCCTTGATATCCATAATGACAAAATTGCATGGGACATATGCATCTTTGCCTATCCTGACCGGAATATCTTCAACAATTCCTAGAGGTGCAGCGATAGTGGAATCAGCCAACTGAATTGTCATCATGGTGGGTAGCAAGTCAGTGAAGCCTAATCTTTTACACATGGAATAGGGAATGATTGATATGCTAGCCCCTAAGTCAGCTAATCCCTTTTAGCTCGAAGCATTTCCAATATAGCACTGAATACTGAAAGAACCAAGGTCCTTCTTTTTCTTGGGCATCTTGTTGAGAATGTAATCAGAGGTGGTCTGACCCAGTTTGACTGTCTCTTATTCTTCGGTAATGTATTTCCTTGATAGCAGAGTTTTTAGATACTTAGCCCAAGCTAGTATTTCAGAGAGAGCATCGAGGAGCGGGATGTCTATATAGAGTTTCTTCATCGCCTCCTTAAATCTTTGGAACCTAGTGTCCATTTTAGTCTCTCTCAATCTTCCCGTGTATGGTATCCTTGGTTTATACTATGGAATTTCTGGCTCTTTGGAAGCTTGTTCTTTTTCTTTGCCTCTCACGTTCTCTGCGGTCTTCTTAGTTCCTAGGTTTGGGCTTGCATTTGGCATAAGGACAGGTGTATCATCATCATCATGTGTGATTCTCGTAGTTTCGTGAAGGGTGCGTACAGATCTTGTAGTAACGGCATTCAACTGCTCTGGTCTATTCTGGTCGTGTCTAGGGTTCGACTCAGGTTGTCCTGCAAAAGTGCCTGCTGGTGGTTTTAGTTGGGTAGCGATTTGTGCCAGTTGGGCCTCCATCGCCTTATGCTGAGCTTGTTGATTAGCAAGCATGGTTTGTTGGGATTGTAGCATCTTCGTTATCAACGTCATCTCGTCTGTTGACTGGGAGCGGGCATTTTTTTGAGTAAGTTGTTGTTGACCTTGATGCGGTTCTTGCAGAGGTGGTGCTAACTGAGGTTGTTGCGGTTGCTGCAACTGAGGGTGCAATTGTGGGTGCAAAGAAGGATGGTTATACCGATAGTAGTTGGAGGGATTTCTAGGGTAGTTGGATCTTGGGAAGTTGTTTCTGAGGTTCCCTTGATTTTGATTAAAGTTGCTTTGGAATCCAGGTGGCAACCTATTGGAGGATCTGCCTTGTGTCTGGTGTTGCGGGTTGGCAGTCCCTGTAGGGTTACCGTATTGAAAACTTGGGTGGTTTCTTGGTTGATTTGGATTATAGTAAACTTGTCCTAGTATGGAATGAATGGAATTAACTTGTTCGGGCATCTACGCTTCAGGGTGTTCGATAATTGGTTCATACTGTTGTTGTGGTGGGTACATATCCATCATCACATTGTAAAGAAGATCGCATGACAGAGTTGGGTGATCAGATGAGTGACAGGCTTCACAGGTCCCTGTGGCAGCTTTAACCTGTTGGACTTGATGGTTTTTCTTCTTATCATATTCTCCAAGTGAAGTTTCAAGAGCCTGCTGTTTATGAGCTATGGTCTTTAAGGCTTCAGCAATAGCCTTCATTTCCATTGATTCCTCAACTTTATAAACTTTGAGGACTCCCT
Source organism: Alisma plantago-aquatica (assembly GCA_963693085.1). Lineage (NCBI taxonomy): Eukaryota > Viridiplantae > Streptophyta > Magnoliopsida > Alismatales > Alismataceae > Alisma > Alisma plantago-aquatica. The sequence continues at coordinate 184,304,700 of OY856413.1, read as the reverse complement.
TGCCGGATGATCGTCTCCAATTGGATTGATTCTTAGCTCCAAGTGTGATGATTTTCCAAGCATCTTCATAGTTCTTTCTCATAAAATTTCCTCCATACGAGGAATCCAGAAATTGCTTGATGTCATTACTCACTCCCCTATAGAACATTTCTATTAATTGATTTTGGGAGATTTCGTGATGAGGACACTTTCTTAGAAGCTCCTTGAACCTTTCCCATGCATCTGCGAGTGATTCTCCAGGAAGTTGGGTGAAATGGTTGATCTACCCCCTAATTTCGTAAGTTAACGGGGGGGGACTTGTCTAGGAGTTTTTTTTCCAAGGGCACCCAGGTGGTGATGATTGGCTCCCTATCAAGCGAATTGTACCAACTCAGAGCCCTTCCGGATAGAGTGAAGTGGAAAAGATGTAACATTATTACATCAAAGGTAACTCCAGCCTGTGGGACAAGTCCGCAGAGTGCCTTGAATCTCTTCAAGTGATCCATGCAGTCATCTCCAGATCCACCAGAGAATGAGATGCCTTGCATGATTTGAATCCATTATGTCCGGATTTTGAAGTTGGGTATGTTAATGATCCGTGGCCGAACTGGATGATTGTCTTCATAATTCTTAGGTATGACATAGTCCCTCAATTGCTTATTTCTGAGCTCTAGCTGGGCAGCTTGGTTAGCTGCTTCATTTTCAGCTCAGATGCGGCCCTATTCTTCACCTCGGATCTCTACTTGGATTTGAGCACGGGTATCAGCAATGAGTTGTGCTCTCTGAGCGGCTACGTCGGCATTGACCCTTTCTAAAACTAATGCAGCTTGGCATTGATCTTTAGCCATGTGCCTAGCTCTTTGGCGGTTTAGTCGGATGCGACGGTGGAAACTTCTCTCTACCTCAGAGTCGTACTCTGGATCAGGGGAGAATCTGAGGTTATGTGATGGTTGCATACACGTCTTCTACCTGAGTAGAGAAAGAAGCACACCTTTTAGATGAAGCAGGAGATATGATTAATTCAAGAAGATATGGACTAATGGTTAAAAGAAAATGTAAAACCCTAACCAACTAGCAAGATAGTTAATTGAAATTAAAACGTTCCGTTGTCCCTGGCAACGGCGCCAATTTTTGATGGAGCTTCCACTCATGTAGAATTGTGTGCACCACTAAAAATCCTAAAGATGGTAAGTCTTTAAGTTTAGCCTTGCCTATACTAGATCGAGAACTCCACCCACGTATGCTAAGATACGTGGAAGTCTTATCGTAGTATAGTTAAGGGTCGAATCCACGGGACAATGGTCTTGTTGGGAGAAACAAGATGGAAAACGTTAGAATTTCACTAAATCTCTTAATAGTTGGTCTTTAAATCAAAAGGGTGGTTTGATTGTTTTTAAACTAAGGGCAAGTAAAGTAAAGCAAGTGAGTAAATTTAAGGATGTTAAACAATGATAAGGAGCCACTAGGATGTGATCGACTTTCACCGCCACTACACATGGATCAAAACATGCAACATAAAACATAACCTGCAATAAGAGTCTAAGCAGTTAGTATCTTTGAAGATTTAGTTTCCTTTCAGAGAACTAACTACGAGAAGTGTGGGAATGTTGCAATGCCAGCCATCCCCGAACGAATGGTTACCTACTTTACATCATACCTATTGGAAAGTGTGTTCCTCGACTAACCAAGATTGTACTTTCATACGTCAAATGATTCCATTTCATAGTATGGAAGTACAACGATGAAGTGAGTTTACTCCACTTCTTGAAAACACTCCTAGATACCGAAATAGATGCATGGTGGATACATGCATCAAGAACCAACATTCAATCGAGATTCGAATCTAATAGTACAAACATAGACAATTCATACTAACAGATAAAAGATAACACATGTTGGTGATCAAGCAACAAGCATTCATTAAACGATTGATGTTGAACTGAAAAGAAAGCATCTCTATATTGCAAACTATGGATTACATTACATGAAATGAAAACATGGGTAGCGGGGCTACTCCCCACACCCTAGTGAAAGAGACTACTCGCTCATAGCTAGGACAAAGAAGGAGGCGAGAGGAGAGCGAGAGAATGTCATCCCCACAAAGGAGAGAGGAAATTCAACCCCTTGGAAAGAGAGAGAGTGATGATCTTCAAACTTCACAGGTTGCTTGATGATGAGGTATCCTCTTCCCACCTTCTTTGGCAAAGAGAGAGAAAGCAGCTTTAGGATGGAGCGTGAATCTCAAACCGACAGCCTTTGGGCGGAGGATGGAGGTTGGAATAGCTCTGGAGTATTAGAGGCAGCCTCTGGGTGTATGAAAACTTGATGTCCTTGGGAGGACCCCTTGGGTCTTATTTATAGGCCTTAAGTGAAGTCCAAATAGTTCGGTCAGTTTTAGGTCCAAACAATCTTGAAGACCGTTTGGACTCTGAGACCATTTGGACCCCGAGACCGTTTGGACTCTGAGACCGTTTGGAACCCAAGACCGTTTGGACTCTGAGACCGTTTGGACCCCGAGACCGTTTGGACTCTGAGACCATTTGGACCCCGAGACCGTTTGGACCCCGAGAATGTTTGGACTCTGAGACCGTTTGGACTCTGAGACCGTTTGGACCCCGAGACCGTTTGGACTCATGCAGTCTTGAGATCGTTGACTCCATGCGGTCTTGAGATCGTTTGACTCCATGCGATCTTGGGACTGGTTGGCTTCATGCGGTCTTGGGACCGTGTGACTCCATGCAGTCTTGGGACCGATTGGCTTCATGCGGTCTTGGGACTGTGTGAGTCCATGTGGGCTTGGGACCTGTTGACTTCATGTGGTCTTGGGACCGTGTGAGTCCATGCGGTCTTGGGACTGGTTGGCTTCATGCGGTCTTGGGATAGGTTGAGTCTTTTTTGGTTTTTTTTGTGTCTTTTTCTGTAAGTAAAAAATGAGAAAAGTTAATCTAATAGTATATTTGCAATAAGGGAGGATAGTTAGGGATTCTGTCTAATTTATCTGAGAAAGCGTGTGGAAAACTGAAGAAAATTACTAAGATAACGTCACAAAATTGGAGGTTATCACTGTCCCAGCTCTAGCCGCAATGGTGTCAACAGATTTCCTAGTCCATGTTCGCCCAAAAGACTTCAATGTTGTCAAAGTTGGGATCGTAAGAAAAGCATCCTTGTGAAGCTCATCATCATGTTAATAGTGTTTGTTGATCACCAACTACTAGTTGAACCACCGAGGGCCCATGGCCAACATTGCTTCCTTATCTTCCGCCATAGTGAACCAGACAAGAAAGATGCCATGATCTCATGATACCATCTCAAACTCCCCTTTAGGCTTCCATTTCCTCTTCACCTAGGCCAACAAGTGAGGGTAGAATGAATGCTTCCCCAAGGTGTACACCGTGATGGTGAACTCCCATATGTTCTTCATCTTGTCAAACTCCTCCTCATCCAATTTGACATGGACTTCTCCATCTCCAACCCTAGATTTTGGGAATTCCATCTTCTTTTTCGTTTTGTACACAAGTTACTTAAGAATTTGATTCCAAGCAACTCCTCATTGTCATGAACTGGCACCCTCCTTCTGTGACGCATCAATGTCATCTTCCATCTTTTGTAACAAATCTACATTAATGCCCAACTTTTTGTGACACGTCAAGATTGTCACCCCCTCCTGTGATGCATCAACATCAATGCACTATTGTGACCGTCATCGTCGACACACTACTCCCGTGATGCAGTGTCATCTCCTCCTTGTGACATAGCATATGTTCCCCACTATTACATAGTGTCAGATCCCCACTGTGATGCAGCATCAGGTCCCCCTGTGACATAGCGTTAGCTCACCCCTGTGATGTAGTGTCGCTTCACTTATTTTGTGATGCATAGATGACACTCACTTTGTTTGACATATCATTAGCATTCTTTCTTTGTGATGCATCTACGTCAGTGTCTCTCCTTTGCACCCCACAATTAGGACACCTCTCAGATCTATTCTTCTCTTCTCTCTCAAGGGTGGATGGGTTAGGGGAAGGGTAGGGATGGAGGGAGTTGGGCGTCTATTGAGGGAGGTGGATGTGGGTTGGACAATGGGGGTTTGACGCCCCACCTTTGGAATCGTCGCCTGGGCGGATGCCTGGTTTTAAAATTGTTTCTTAGGCAAACGCCTGGCATTTTTGTATATATGTATGTATGTATGTATGTATGTATGTATGTATGTATGTATGTATGTATGTATGTATGTATGTATGTATGTATGTATGTATGTATGTATGTATGTATGTATGTATGTATATATGTATGTATGTATCGGAATTAGGTAAGTATATTCTGACGTTCCCTCTAAAAATATAGGAGGTCTAGATTACATGTAGGCCCAATGCCATACACCTAAAGCAAAGCTACAACTCACTCAACTAGCTAATACATAATCTACGTCTAACACCTTTACATATTTTTACAGCAATACTTATGGCATTTGTGGTATTTCCTTGGTGTCTTCTAGCATTCCTCTCCTCCCAAATATGGTAGCATAAGCCAGCAAACAAGAGATTCTTCTTTTCGTCACCTCTGCACCTAGCAAGCATTCTTTTCATATCAGGCGAATATTGAATTTGTAATCTGAATTCACTGCATAAATACTCCCAAATTTCCTTTGTGAAGATGCATTCTCCCATAAGGTGGTTGTGGCTTTCTTCTTTATCCCCACATAGCAAGAAAATAGTAGATATATCATAATTCCAACTCTTTATTCTATCCAGAGTAGCAAGAACATTATGCAGAAATTTTTAGACGCACATGCTCCATTTAGGCACGTACCTGCCTACCCATATTTGATCTCCCATTAGGTCTTTTACGCCCCTAGTCCGGGTCATCTCCCATATGCATATCTTCTTGTTTTTGAGATGCCATCCCCCAGAATCATTAGCGACAAACAAGTGTTTGATTTGTGGCCATGTTTCCCTCATGACATTGATGGTTCTTGAATATCCTTCTCTTGTCTTTGGTATAAAATCCAGCCCTCTTGGATACATGTCTCTCATCCACTTTCCCCAAGTAGACGTGCCTTCTGGAAAAGCAATGAGCCTTCTCATGGTTCCCCATCTAGCGATGTCTCTAGGATTCTTTAAATTCAGCCCGCCTTCATTTGTAGGAAAAGCCAATCTAGAATACTTCATGGGATGATGTTCTCTTCTCCACAGAAAATTGGCCATCTTCATTTCAATTCTATCTAGAATAGATCCGGGAATTTCACCTTGCTGTACCCAGAAAATAAGAAGTCCTTCTATGGAAGCCTTTATATGTGTCATGCATCCCGCCATGGATGTCTTTTGTGTTGGCCATTTGTTAATCATTTCCTCCACTTTATCAATGCACTCGGTAAAGTCTTTTACGTGAAGGTTGCCACCGGCAAGAGGAAATCCTATGTATTTTGTTTGGAATTTACCTCATTCCACTCCCATAGCCTGTGTGAGTCTGTCCTGCATCTAGTAATAGTTCTTAGACAAGAAGATATGGGTTTTGCTTGCATTAACACACAACCCCGTTAGCATCCCAAACTTTCCCAGAAGACTTTTCAGATTTTCCAGATATTGTTGTTTGGCTTCAACAAACACCAGAACATCATCTACAAATATCAAATGTGTCATTACCTTCATTTTTTGGAATGTGTAAGGCTTTATTTCCTTCTGTTCTTCAGCTTGTTGTATCTTCCTCATGAAATTCTCCATGACAATCACAAAAAGAAGGGGAGACAAGGGGTCACCTTATCGTAGCCCATTACCCCCTCTGAAAAGACCTACATATGTGCCATTAACTAGGATGGAGTAGCTAGTTGTCCCAACACATTGCTTCATCCAGCCAATCCATTGTTCATTGAATCCCATCTATTGCATGATCCACCATAATTTCTCCCATCTCACATTATCATAAGCTTTGGAAACATCAAGTTTTAGGCAGGCCTTCCTACTTCCTCTCATGGCATTATAGTCCAAAAAAAATTCTCCATCCAGAAGGGCACAATCACTAATGCTTCTACCTATTACAAAGGCTCCTTAAATTGCAGAAATTAGATAAGGGAGGACCAACTTCAACTAGGTAGCCAAATTTTTTTCAATAATCTTATATTGTACCAAACAACAAGCAATAGGATGAAAACTAGCAAGAGAGGAGGTGACTTTCTTCTTCGGAATAAGAACAAGGAATGATTGATTAACCTATCTCACCATGTTTCCACCTTCCATGATCCAATTCACATAAGCAAGCAAGTCATCTTTGATAATTTCCCAAGTCTTCTTATAAAAGAAAGCATTGAAACCATCATACCCAGGCTACTTATTGCTACCAATACTACATAGAGCTTCCTTCACCTCCTGTTCATTGGTTCTTATTTTAAGAATGTTGTTATGAGTGGTTGTGAGTCTGTACTTCCATTCAACTACCTCCTCTTCATCAATGTCATTAGGAAAGTTTTTGTTATACAAAGATGTGTAGAAGTTTATAGCTTGTTCTTCAAGATCCTCCTGCTTATTAACCACCATCCCTTCAACATTAATAAGTTCAGAAATAATATTGCCTGCCTCTCTTCTTCTCACAGTAGTATGCTAGAGCTTTGTGTTTCAGTCACCATCCTTCATCCATTTTTCCTTGCTTCTTTGCTAGTAGAATTTCTCCTCAGCCTTTTTTAAATTTTCAAGCATCATCTTTAACTCCCTGTGTTTCTCTATCATATTAGGATACAATGGATCATCCAGCAGTCTTTCCCTGATGTCTTTGCACTCCCTTTTTGTCTCCATCAGTAGATTTGGGATGTTTACCTCCTCCTTTGCCCACTTTTTGAGAGCCATCTTGGTGTTCATTAGCTTCTTAGAAAACATATACATAGGATTACCAGTCACTTGAGTGTTCAAGCTTTGCTTTATGACATCATCAAAACCCTTCCAGTTCACCCAGTAGTTTAGAAATCTAAAAGGTCTTCTTTTCTGCTTTTTCTCCGTAATCTGAACTGAAATAGGTGCATGATCACTAATATCTGACCCTCCGACCTTTACCTGGACATTAGAAGGAATTTTTAGGAAATCATCATTCACCAAAGCTCTATCAATTTTTCTTGCTATTCTATACTCTGGGACTCTTTTGTTATTCCACGTGAATAAGTCACCACCCACCATAGGTAACTCACATAAACCTGCCTTGTCAATGGCTTGATTAAAAGTGTCCACTTCAACTGTAGTAGCAAGTCTCTTCCCCCTTTTTTCCGCCTATAATCGGACTGTATTGAAATCACCAATAACCAATCATGGAGTCTTCACCTGTTTGGAAAGTGTGACCAAATCTCTCCATATGTCAAGCATTGATCTGCCATCATTATGACCATAGACAGCCATCATCCATATCTACAGTCCACCATTATTTATGCAATCTATTGTAACATGTTGATCTGACATATGTATCACTGACACCTGCTAAGCATTGGGCTTCCACACCACACAGACTCTAGCAACATCACCACACTCCATGTTAGACGTGTGGTACCATCCTTGTGGGAAGAGAAATTTAATGCTATTGTTGTTTTGAACCATTATTTTTGTTTCCACCAAGGCAACTAACGAGTGGCCACTAGCAGCAATCCACTCACGAACCTCCTTCTTTGTATTCCAATCACACCCTCCCTTAATATTCTAGAGAAGCATGGACATATCAAGGGTTTTTTGTAGACCTAGTTCGCCTTCTTGGCTCCTTCTTGTTGTCCTTTTTTGCCCCTTTTTGTTTTACAATCTCCCCCTCTTATTTGTATGAGTCTGAGAGTGCCCCAAAGCTATTCGTAGTATCGAGAATCGTCCCCACACCTTGAGATTTTGGGATACCTGTTCGTTGTTACCCAAACCTATTTGATGCAGGTGTGAACCCACCTTCTGCTCCTCCGACTTGATTCTTCTTTGTTGCGTTGGATTCCTTGTCCCCATCACCATCCAGGTTGGGAACACCCGACCCTTCTTCACCTTCCTTTTCTATCTACTGTTCACAATGTGTGCTCTGGGTCGCATCAGCATCGATAAGTCCACCTTCATTGCTCGTGGATGATCTACCCTCAACCTATTTTTGATGTTTAGCCTACCAGACCTACTTCTTCACCTCTGCCCGGGGTTCCTTCCTGCAATGCCCGTTGTCGTGGCTAAAGGAGCAACAGCTTGAACACCTTGGGGGGATGAAGTCATAGCTGATTCGTACTGGGATAGGCTCCATTCATTTGACGTTCAACCAAACAGATTCATGCTCACTACCATTGGCCTAAATCTTGATGATTACCCTAGCATTGTCACTCTCGAGTGCTCGGCTATCAATATGCAGTACCCTCACCACACTAGCCACGATGGTGTCGGTAACCTTCCTTGTCCAGTATCTCCCAATCGAGTGGAGTGTGATCCATGTCAGGATCGAAGAGAACAAGTCTTTCTTCATCTCATCATTGTTGGAGTAGTCCATCACGACAAACAATTGCACATCGAAGAACGTAGGGCCAAGGTCTAAAGTGGTCTTCTTGTTTGTCGTCATCGCAAAATGCACTAGGAAGATGTCGTCTTCTTTTGAGATTAGTTCAAATGACCCCTTGGGTCTCCAAGTCCAAAGAATCCAAGCCAGTAGGTGGGGGTAATACGGCCTCTTGCCTAGGATTTACAAGAGCATGGTATGCTCCCAAACATTCTTCATCTGGTCAAATTCCTCCGTCTCCAAATCAACGTGAACCGCGCCATCAACAACCCTTGGCTTGGCAAAATCTAGTTCCTCCTTGGCCGCCGGTGATGGTTGTTTTAGGACCTGAGTCCACACTTTCTTTAGTTCTTGTCCAGCGGCAGAACTGCTATCGCCCTGGTTTCCCTTCTCCGCACCAGTCATAGGTGGTTCCTAATGTTTGGTCATGATCGGGGTAGGTTGCTTGGTGGTGGGGGTGGGGTGTGCGGGATGGTAGATGCCAGTAATCAGGTTAATAAGCGGCGTGGGCGTCGTGTTCACCCGAAACCCTAGAGGATGATGTGTTTTGTCCTTTGTATATATTTATGTATCAGAATCAGGTAAATATATTCCGACTTTCCCCTCCTACAAATGTAGGAGTCAAAAAAGGTTACATATAGCCCTATGCTCGCTATAAATCATTATCGTGAGCAAGTCACCCATCTACCTCATACATACTCTCTTTTTAACATTTTTACAAATTTTCCCAGCAATAGTTCTCTCACTACTAACCATCCCTCCGTGCTTACGTGCGTTCCTTTCCATCCAAACATGGTAGCATAATGCAGCAAATAGCAGCCGTTTTGTCTCCTCATTGGCGTACCTTTTAATCACCTTCTTGATGTCTTCATTCAGCGCTATATGGAGGCGGAATTCCTTGCAGATTTTGTCCCAAATGGTCTTTGTGAAACAACAACACCTGAAAAGATGACTAAGAGTCTCCTCCTCCGTCTTGTAGAGATAGAAAGTGGTAGAAATATTTCTATTCCACTCCTGTATTTTGTCCAGTGTAGCTAGCGAATCATGCAGAATTTTGAAAATACAAATTGACCATTTAGGAATATGTTTACCTTCCCATATTAGCCCCATAATCTTGTCCTTTTCCGCCCTAGTCCTTGTGATATCCCACAGATCAAGGTTTGGATTGAACATGTTCCATTCTCCATTATGTTTTAGATAGAAATGATGCTTTACCTGGGGCCATAGACTCCTCATCATATGAATGGTGCGTGAGATGCCTTCCCTTGTCCTTGGCTGAAAATCCAAGCCTTGTGGATATATTTCTCTCATCCATCTCCCCCATATAGAGCTACCAGATTGGTAAGAGATGATTCTCCTAAGAGTTCCCCACTTGGCAATGTCTCTTGGAGTTTTCAACTGTAGGCCTCCTTCATCTTTCGGTAAAGCAAGTCTGGAGTAGAGCATTGGGTGATACTCACTTGCCCAAATGAAGTTTGAGATTTTCATCTCCATCCTGTCAAGAACAACCCCTGGAATCTCACCTTGTTGAACCCAGATAATAAGAAGACCCTCAATAGCTGCTCGGATAAGTGTAGCACGACCCGCCATGGAAGTCTTTTGTGTAGGCCATCTCACAATCATCACATCTAGTTTTTCAATGCATTTGGCGAAGTCCTTAACCTGCAGATTAACCCCTGCCACAGGAAAGCCAAGATATTTTGTTGGAAATTTGCCCAACTCCACCCCCAAAGCATCCTGCAATCTGGTTTCCATAGACTGACAGTTCTTAAAAAGGAAGAGTTGCGTTTTTGCAGCATTAATGCATAACCCCGTCTCCTCTCCGAATTTCCCCAGAATATTTTTCAGTTCCTGTAGCATTAAGGGCAGCAATGAACAATAAGACATCATCAGCGAAAATCAAATGACTCATAGTTTTCACACCATGGACCGTAAAGGCTTTAATTAATTTCTCCTCTTCCACCATCTTCAGTTTCCTTATGAAATATTCCATGACCACCGTGAAGAGAAGTGGTGAGAGGGGATCCCCTTGCCGTAAACCATTGATGCCCTTGAACATGCCTGCAGACGACCCATTAACAAGTAAAGAAAAGCTGGTTGTACACACACACTGTTGCATCACAGAAACCCATTTGACGCAGAGTCCACCATAGTTTGTCCCACCTCACACTGTCATATGCCTTGGAGATATCCAATTTGAGGCAAGCCTTCCTGCTACCCCGCATGACATTAAAATCAGCCAGAAATTCATCCGTGAGTAGGGCACAATCACTAATGCTCCTTACGGATATAAACGCTCCTTGATTCTCAGAAATAAGAAAGGGAAGGACCAATTTCAGTCTGGATGCAAGGATTTTAGCAATAATCTTATATTGTATGGAGCATCAAGCAATCGGTCTAAAATCCGCAAGAGAGGCAGTACTCTACTTCTTTGGAATAAGGACAAGAAAAGAATGGTTCACATGTCTGACCATATTGACACCCTCCAGAAACCACCTCACATACCTTATAAGGTCTTGTTTAATAGTGTCCCAAGCTGTCCTGTAGAAGAAAGCATTGAATCCATCCGGTCCGGGGGATTTATTGCAGCCTATACTCCACAAGGCATCTTTAACTTCTTGTTCAGAGACCTCCTTAGTGAGAATGTTGTTATGAGTGCTGCTTAGCTTGAACTTCCATTCAATATCCTCATCCTCTTTTATTTCTCTAGCTTCTTTATTGTATAGCTCAGTGTAATAGTGCATGGCCTGCTCCTCAATATCTTCTTGCTTATTAACCACATGCCCGTCCTTATCAATTAGCTCACAAATGATGTTGTTAGCTTCCCTCCTTCTCACTGCCATGTGATAGAGTTTGGTATTCTTGTCACCATCTTCATGCCATCTTTCCCTACTCCTTTGCCAGTAAAATTTTTCTTCGGCCTTCCTTAAATCAACAAGCATCCTTCTTAACTCACGGTCCTTTTTAATCAGCCTTTCATTGAGTGGATCAGCCAGTAACAGTGTTCTTACCTCCCTACATTCCTTTTTAGCTGCCTCCAATAAGTTCGGGATGTTCACCTTGTCTTTTGCCCACTTCTTTAAGCTTGTTTTCAGCAAGGAAAGCTTTTTTGCAAAGACAAACATTGGATTACCCGAGAAATGTGTACCCCATGCCTCCTTCAGAATATCGTCAAATCCTTCCCAATCAGCCCAATAGTTGAGGAAGCGGAACAACCTTCTTTTTTTCTTCTTGTCAATGATCTGAACTAGAAGAGGAGCGTGGTCACTGAGTTCAGAACCCCCTGCCTTTACCTGTACATTAGGAAACATTTTTAACCATTCTTCATTAACCAGGGCTCTATCTAGTTTGCTAGCTATTCTGTCTTTCGGGTCTTGTTCATTATTCCAAGTGAAGAGATCACCACCAGTCATAGGAAGCTCAATCAGATTGGCTTTATCAATGGCTATGTTGAAAGACTCCATCACAGCCTGATGTGCAAGTTTGCCTCCAATCTTCTTGCCGAGCAATCTGACATTATTAAAGTCACCAACCACTAGTATGTATTTATGTATGTATGGATGTATGTATGTATCTATGTATATATGTATCTATGTATGGGACTAAGATATAAAGATTTCTCCCCCTCCCATGCCCATGGTGGAGGCCAAATGCCTGGGAGGGTGGAAAATCAAGGCAACAACTGGGATTTGAATCTAGGTCCCTTTGTGAGGAGACACCATGCTTGACCACTTGAGCCACTCGTTGTTGGTGTGTATGTATGTATGTATATATGTATGCATGTATGTATCAGAATTAGGTAAATATATTCTAACATCCTCCTAAAATTATAGGAGGTGAAGATTACATGTAGGCCCAATTAACATCCAGAACGGAGCTACAACTCACTCCCATATCTAATGTGCAATTTATGTCTAACACATTTACATATTTTTACAACAATACTCGTGTGCTTTGTATAAGCTCCTTGATTTCTTTTGGCATTCCTCTCTACCCATATATGGTAGCATAGACCAGCAAATAGAAGCTTCTTCCTCTCATCATCTTCGTACTTGGACAACATCCTTTTTGGGTCCCCCGTTAGCTGGATTTGTAATTTGAGTTCCTTGCATAAAATCTGTCATATCTCTCTTGTAAACTTGCATTCACCCACAAGATGGTTATGGAATTTTACTCCATCTCCTAGCATAAAAATCATAAAGTAGAAACATCATACTTCCACCCCATTATCCTATACAGAGTTGTAAGAACAAAGTGTAGAATTTTATATACACATACTCCATTTCAACACATACCTCCCAATCCAAATATGTTCTCTGTACTGCTTCTTTGTACCTATTGAACAATCACCTCCCAAATACATGACTTCTGGTCTCTGAGTCTCCATCTGCTGATCTTGTTTGCCACGAACATGTGTTTTACTTGTTGCTAAGTTTCCATCATGATGTTAATGGTGTGTGAGTATCCTTCCCTTGTCTTCAGTGTGAAATTCAACCCTCTTGGGTATATTTCTCTCATCCACTTTCCCCATGTAGAAGTACCTTCTTGAAAGATGATGATTCTCTACATTGTCCCCCATTTTACAATGTCTTTGGGAGTTTTCAAATTCAACCATCCTTCATCTCTTGGGAGTGCCAGCCTAGCATATTTCATAGGGTGATGTTGGCTTGCCCATAAAGAATTTACCATCTTCATTTCTATCCTATCCAAGACAGAACCTGGGATCTCACCTTGTTGTACCTAGAAAATAGGAAGTCCTTCTATGGCAGCCTTTACCAGTATTCTTCATCCTGCCATGGATGTCTTTTGTTTCAGCCATCTTTTAATCATTTCCTCCACCTTATCAATGCATTCAATAAAATCCTTGATGTACAGATTACCTCCAACTAATGGAAAGCCCAGATATTTTGTTGGGAAGATTCTGTTGGTATGTATTCCCTGAGAGCCAATCAGTGACGATTGGTGGGATACATTAAGATTGATTTGATAAACATCAAAGGCAAGCTTCCAATTCTTTCTGGCTCAATCATATGAGATAGTGATAGAACAGATTGAATGTCTAGAGAATGACAGTACTCAATGACGTATGCCTTCAGGTTCAGGACCTGAACGATGAGATCATACAGATGCTAAGAGTTTGTACATTCTTGTTATGTCCCTAGTCGGATGTCATTGTGGAAGGTAGATAGACAGCAATGACACACAAGACTAGATTGTGGTGTTGGTTGATGACAGAATCCCATTAGTCATGATATAGAGATATCAAACCAAACACATAGGTACTTATTAGAGAACAAGTGTACCAGACAGACCCACCGTGAGTTTGACACATGGAACCATGACATGGTAGTCACAGTCAGTACTCACAGTGATGGTGGTGAGTGTGATTCTTTGACCTGAAATCACTACACTCAACACATGTCGTTGGGCACACTTTGACATCATCAAACGCAGTCCTAAAACATGGGTTGTTATAAAGGTGATGATTGGGTGGCTTAGACACATGTGGCATTTGAGGGGTGAGTGATAGATATGGGATTTGTCCCTCGTAAGGGAGTTTGATATCCAAGGCCACTTCATGAGTAGGATTGAGATAGGCGTGCACACACATGTGTGAATCAGTATTTGATATTGATGTCATACATATCTCGTTCAATCTACTCTGAGATCAAGAAAGTGAATGAACATTGACAGGATGATTGTTCCATGCCTCGAGTTCATTCGCGATATCAGTGACAAAGTAATTATACATTCGATGTAACACCATTCACGGATTGTAGGATTGAAAGTTGTTCTCCAACTTTCTACTTTCACTTGGGTAGCATTGATGTGTGACTAGGCACCGCTCTTTTCTTATGAAGTCATAAGTGTTATGGACTTTCACTGCCAACGTAAAATGGACCTGTAGGGTCACACACATAGGATTTAACCTGGAAGAGGAGTTTTGTCCACAAGCAATGTTTAAATTGATTACTAAAGGAGTTTAGTAGTTCAATTAAACACTCAGTCAATTGATAGCTCAATATCATAATGTTCAAGGTGTTGGACACATTGATTAGAGTATCGGATTGATTGAAATTGCAATTGACTGAATCTGCACAATCTGCACTCCCAACTGATCGGTTCATGTGATGAACCGGTCGGCTAAACTTGGTGAACTGGTCGGCTCAAGTGTTGAGCCGATCAGCTCAAGATCAGGGTGAACCGATTGCTTCAAATGTTGAAATTATTGATTCAACTGGTGCAACCGAGCAACTTGGGAAAATAGGATTGGTGAGAATTTTCCTTTCGTTTCAATTGCCCAATTTGATTGGGAAATAGGATTGGTATTCGATACCAATTAGAAACAAAAGAAGGAAAGTCAATCGGGAACCGACCAGGACCACCAACTGACTGGTTCACTTGTGAACCAACCGGTTGAGGTGTCCCAACCGACCGGTTCAGGTCCCCAACTGACTGTTTCACTTGTGAAATGATCATTTCAGGTTGCGAGTTGGTTGCTTTTGTGGAAAATCTCGAACCCTTCTACTCCTGCTTCTAGTCCCGCATTGCTCGGGATAGAGAACCCTGTCCCATGACCCTCATATATATATAGGGGTATTGGGGGCTTCTCAAAGAACAACTCAGTGCAACCAGTTGCTCTGGAAAGTTGTCATTCTCTATGGTTTTGGTAACCAAGAGAGATCCCGAGCAAGTGCTACCCGAAAAGGGAGGCGCAGCAAGGGAAAGACCACTATAGTTGCAACTGGAGGCAGGAGAGTGTGTTGGCGACTAGTACGTCAACAGGAGGGTGCGACTCCTTCCAACTCCTTGTGGGACAAGGAGTGTGGAGTTCCAGGTGGTCTGTGTGGACTACTTTAGAGGCGGGAGGTTTCTGCTGCTCAGGAGGACAACTGTCAACCCCGACAGTCCGGTGAGAGGAGGAGTCGTCAGTCCCGGTGCGACCAGGAGCTGCACAGACACCGTCTAAGACTGGAGGTGAAGACCACACAAGCCGCGAGGTATTGTCACCGAGCAAGACTTGAGACAAGGTATGATTCCACAAACCATCCTTTCCTATTAGATAGACGTTGTCGTGTTTCCTTGTTCCGGGTTTGGGGGAGAAAATTTTTGTTTCCGCTGCCTTCTCTGCCTCCCCTAAAACCCAACAGTGGTATCAGAGCGAGGTCAACTGCTCTATATTTTAGGAATATCGATATTATCGATTTTGGTTTGTCACCTTTATTTATTTCATACGATGCGAATAAAATTGGCTTTATGCATGTCCAATCCTAAATCCACAAATCCCAATTACATATATGATATGTATTATTCAAGCACTCAATACGTGTCGCCCTTAAACGATTTTTGTGGTGGATTTATAGTGTGGTTATGGCCAATAAACCCTATCTGTGTATGGTTGTATGTGGTTGCTTGCATCTCAGTCTGTGCACCGATCTTCCTTCTCCTATTCCTGATGTAACTTGAAATAATTTGAGATTTCTTTCCTACCTTTTCTCCCCTCGAATGTAACTCGAGGTTTCTCTTTTACAATGTAAAATAGGATAGAATTTTATTTCTTGTTATGTCAAAGAACGGAGGACATCCTGACGACAGCTGAGACGATTGGTTCAAGGTGTGAACCGATCAGTTGACATTCCAGATGATCGGTTCAAGGAATGAACTGATCGGTTGATGACCGGTTTGAGGAGAGAGATGAGTGGGTGGCGGCCATGACGAGATGCACGATGACTAGGTGAACTAATCGGTTGGAGGAGCCAACCGATCGGCTGGTGGCACACAGACGACCAGGCCAGTATGAGCAGTCATTCATATGATGAGTTGATCTACTCAGAAGGAAAAACACAGAGATCATCTTGTACAGGTTGCATGTGATGTAGATCTAGATGACTGTGATTCCTCTTGGCTCGAGGAATCACATTAGGATGGCCATAATCATCGCTTTTATCATTTTGCATGTTTTCTATGGGTTATAGCATGTATATGATACATACTATGTATTGTGGTGATTGGATATGTATATGTATATAAAAACCAAATCCGTCATTAAAATATTAAGTTTTAGATGCCTTCCAAATGTGACACACGTGAAAAGCTTGATCGACCAAGTGTGGGCATGCCCAAGTGTGGGCACGCCCAAGCGTGGTGCACCGTCTATCTCATGGAAGCATGAAGGATGAATATGTGGGTCTGCCCAAGCAGGGTGCATATTCATCATGTTGGCTTTGGGTCGGACTTAACAAGGTGACCTAAATAGGATCTAGCACCTTGAGGCATGGAGATGTTCATGGCAAGGAGTTGCATATGACATCTTATCAAGAGTTGCATATGATACAATTGGCAAGAGTTGCCTACCTGAGAGATCTAAGTTGTGGGTGACAGCCCAAGCTGGTCCATGACTTAGAGGATTTCATGATCTTGCCCACTAGAAGGTTGTACGCTGCAATCTTCCAAATTGATGGTGAGGGCTATCAGTTTGAACTAAAATAGTGGGAGCGATAATAAATTAAAGGCTTAATTATATCGTCAAATTTTCAAATCAATCAAATAAGTCAAAAAATGAGTTTTTGGACTAAAATTGCATATTTTCCTTTTTTAGTACAAATGGCAACAAACAACATTCACTTTTCTTGGCGATCAGTCCTTGACAAGGACAAGCTAAATGGGACAAACTTCCATGACTGGTATCAGACATTGAGAATTGTTCTCACTCAAGAGCGTAAGCTCTATGTCCTAGACTCCAATTCCAGAGGAACCCACTCCTAATGCACCAAAGGCAGAAAGGGGTGCTTACAAGAAGCATTTTGATGATGCCATTGATGCAAAGTGCTTGATGTTATGTTCTATGAACCATGAGTTGCAAAGACAGCATGAGAACATGGGTGTCATTGAGATGATTCAGCATCTCAGGAACATGTATGAGGATCAGGCACGGCAAGAGAGATACAATGTCTCAAGGGCATTGTTCAAGTGCGTCATGACAGAAGGAGATCCAGTTGGTCCTCACACACTCAAGATGATTGGGTATGTGGAGAACCTACAAAGACTGGGATTTCCATTGAGCCAAGAGTTGTCTACTGACGTGATACTGCAATCGTTTCCAGAATCCTATAGTCAGTGTGTGACGAACTACAACATGAACAACTTTGATAGGCCACTATCAGAGTTGTTGGGCATCTTGAGGACAGTCGAGATACAGATGAAGAAGGACAAGCCTAAGTCTGTGATGGTGATCACGGGCAAGAAATGCAAGTCTAAGCGCAAGGGCAAGGGAAAAGCTAAGAAAGGTTTTGATGCTAGCCAGGAGCCCAAGACGTCTTCAGCTCTCAAGGCCAAGGGAGGCGTGACCAAGAAAGGAAATTGCCACCATTGTCAACAGCCAGGACATTGGAAAAGGAATTGTCCTCTCTATCTGGAAGAACAAAAGAAGAAGGAGGAGACTGATGTCTCTACTTAAAGGTGTCATGAAAGTAAACTTGTAACACTTTTTGAGGTATATGATACCAAGATGTAAAGTGTAAAGCACTCATAATTGGGGCAAGTGTTGCCGCCATAGATAGGAGTACTTTAGTTTATTTTCAGCCTACAAGGCATGTAATACAGTTATGAACTGCTATTTCATATTTGCCAATAGATAGAAACACTTTATTTTTGCATATTGTATGACAATGATGGCAATTAATAAAGTTGAGTTTTCAATCTTAAAGATATGATCTTTGTGGCAATGCCTTGTTTATCTTGTGGTATTTGATATGCATAAGATAAAATCATACCTAAATGTTATAGATAACTCAAACAAACAAATTAGCATTAATCATGAGAAATTCACTTCTAGTTTCCATATGAAGGATGAATCTAGACTCTTTTGGTTAGAGAACCAGTAAGAGACATGAATATCTTGGACATGATTAATCAATCATCACTAATGGTAGTGGGAGAATGATTATCCTATTAGGTATAATATATGTGATGTATTTACATACCTATTGGAACAAATGTTAATACTTCAAATGGTATTTAAATAAATACGAATATGAATATCTTGAAATGTTCAAGATTATCATAGATGAAGTGCAAATTTGGTAAAGTGTTAATTCTTGATGAGATCAATGAATGAAATACTTGGACCAAATGTTTGAGATCCTTATGATTGATTATGATAGTGTATCATAGTGAACTCATGATTAAGGCATGGTGATGTCAAAATCAAGAAGGAATCATACTCTAAGGAGTTAGAGGATGATTATCAAATAACTAAATTCTTCTTAAATAAAGAATACACTTCGCTAATAAAGGACATTAAGAATCACAAGGAGTTGTGAGTTCTTATATCCTTGACGGATACACCTCATTTATCTATGTGATGAGTTGTTCATGTGATGAGTCAACTATCTAGATTAATATGAGGAACCGAATTTTGAGTTATGGTTTATGACCATTACATCCTAAATGACATCCATGTGAACCATAAGGTATGTCCTTGATGGTAGCACCCATTGGATGAAATCCATAAGTGCAAATAAGTCTTAAGTGTTAAGACACATGGATAACATTTTGAGAAGGATGATGCTTGTTGATTGCAACTTAATGACTAAGACATTTGGCATATGGATACTAAAACCACATTCCTATTAGAAATAAAACAAGGATGTGTACGTCACACAACCTATAAGGTTTATGATTCCACTAATGCAAATGAAGTCTATAAGTTACAATGGACTAATCAATGTGATTGATTGAGTACAAGCAACTCAGAATTGGATCTTTACTTTGATGATATAGTCAAAGGGTTTGACTGATATGTCAAAGATAAAGATGGGATCTGTGATTTTGTGGGAGTGTGTTGACATTCCACATATTGATGTGAAATGGAAATGTTCTAGAATGGAAATCCAAAAGTGGAAATTATCTTTGAGGAAGATAGAGATTTTTCCTATGTGATAGGAATAGTGATCTATAGAGATAGTTCTCAAAAACCTCTTGACCTGAAAAGAGAAATCATACATTGGCAATTTGTACTGAAGGGTTCAGTATGCACAGATTCAGTGGGAGAAAACTTGTCCATATTACATGGAGTTAATATCCCAAGGCCAAGTGTCCAATTCTTATGAAGAATGGGAACACTAAGAATAGATATGGATCTACCATGTATGTAATCATCCCATTATCTTGCATGTATGGACATGGCAAGAATAAAGTGCATTCACCATCTTGTATGTAGGACATGATAATATGATGTGCTCATCCTAACAACTCGTATGTGAGACATGACGAGTGGATGTCTGTCTGCTTCCAGTAAGGGTTACTAGAATACCATGAGAACTTGATAAGTACTTGGGAAGTACTAGTTCTATGGTGATAAGGAAGAGTTCAATGTAAAGAGTTACATTGATGCAAACTTACGAAAGGACAGAAAATTAATCACAAAATATATATAGGATATATAAAAGTGAAAGTTTGTTGATAATTGGAAGTGTTCCAATAAAACCATTTAAAAGGAAATGTCGAGTATTTATGTGTTAGAGAACATCAATGGATACTATATGGATCTGGAAGTTCATGAGATGAACTTATAGATATTCCGCTCATTAATGACAAGTCTGGAATCCTTGAGCATGCAATGTGGATAAAGGTTAGCAAATGAATACTAGATCGCATATTATGGCAACTCCATCTCATATGTATGACGTGCAGCGAAGAGATGAGAGACATGCAATTTATACTGACTTTGGCAAGGTGTTGCCATTACTCACTATGTTGGCACTAGAGTAGAGTGACATGTGGGACATGTTTGAAGATCACTGTGAATATGATTCAAGGGTGACTGGCTCGCAGTGCAAGTGGGAGTTTGTTGGTATGTATGCCCTGAGAGCCAATCAGTGATGATTGGTGGGATACATTAAGATTGATTTGATAAACATCAAAGGAAAGCTTCCAATTCTTTCTGGTTCAATCATATGAGATAGTGATAGAACATATTGAATGTCTAGAGAATGATAGTACTCAATGATGTATGCCTTCAGGTTCAGGACCTGAACGATGAGATCATATGGATGCTAAGAGTTTGTACATTCTTGTTATGTCCCTAGTCGGATGTCATTGTGGAAGGTAGATAGACAGCAATGACACACAAGACTAGATATTGGTGTTGGTTGATGACAGAATCTCATTAGTCATGATATAGAGATAACAAACCAAACACATAGGTACTTGTTAGAGAACAAGTGTACCAGACAGACCCACCGTGAGTTTGACACATGGAACCATGACATGGTAGTCACAGTCAGTACTCACAGTGATGGTGGTGAGTGTGATTCTTTGACCTGAAATCACTACACTCAACACATGTCGTTGGGCACACTTTGACATCATCAAACGCAGTTCTGAAACATTGGTTGTTATAAAGGTGATGATTGGGTGGCTTTGACACATGGGGCTTTTGAGGGGTGAGTGATAGATATGGGATTTGTCCCTCCTAAGGGAGTTTGATATCCAAGCCACTTGATGAGTAGGATTGAGATAGGCGTGCGCACGCATATGTGAATTAGTATGTGATATTGATGTCATACATATCTCGTTCAATTTGCTATGAGATCAAGAAAGTGAATGAATGTTGACAGGATGATTGTTCCATGGCTCGAGTTCATTCGGGATATCAGTGACAAAGGAATTATACATTCACTGTAACATGATTCACATATTGTAGGATTGAAAGTTGTTCTCCAACATTCTACTTTCACTTGGGTAGCACTGATGTGTGACTAGGCACCACTCTTTGCTTGTGAAGTCATAAGTGTTAGAGACTTTCACTGCCAACGTGAAATGGACCTGCAGGGTCACACACATAGGATATAACCTGGAAGAGCAATTTTATCCATAAGCAATGTTTAAATTGATTACTAAAGGAGTTTAGTAGTTCAATTAAACACTCAGTCAATTGATAGCTCAATATCATAATGTTCAAGGTGTTGGACACATTGATTGGAGTATCAGATTGATTGAAATCGCAATTGACTGATTCTTCACAATCTGCACTCCCAACCGATCGGTTCATGTGATGAACCGGTCGGCTGAACTTGGTGAACCGGTCGGCTCAAGTGTTGAGCCGATCATCTCAAGATCAGGGTGAACCGATTGCTTCAAATTTTGAAACGATCGATTCAACTAGTGGAACCGAGCAACTTGGGAAAATAGGATTGGTGAGAATTTTCCTTTCGTTTCAATTGCCCAATTTGATTGGGAAATAGGATTGGTATTCAATACCAATTAGAAACAAAAGAAGGAAAGTCAATCGGGAACCAACCAGGACCACCAACCAACCGGTTCACTTGTGAACCGATCGGTTCAGGTCCCCAACCGACTGTTTCACTTGTGAAATGATCGGTTCAGGTTGCGAGTTGGTTGCTTTTGTGGAAAATCTTGAACCCTTCTACTCCTGCTTCTAGTCCCGCATTGCCCGGGATAGAGAACCCTATCCCATGACCCTCCTATATATATAGGGGTATTGGGAGCTTCTCAAAGAACAACTCAGTGCAACCAGTTGCTCTGGAAAGGTGTCGTTCTCTCTGGTTTTGGTAACCAAGAGAGATCACGAGCAAGTGCTATCCGAAAAGGGAGGTGCAGCAAGGGAAAGACAACTGCAGTTGCAACTGGAGGCAGGAGAGTGTGTTGGTGACTAGTATGTCAACAGGAGGGTGTGACTCCTTCCAACTCCTTGTGGGACAAGGAGTGTGGAGTTCCAGGTGGTCCGTGTGGACTACTTCAGAGGCGGGAGGTTTTTGTCGCTCAGGAGGACAACTGTCAACCCCGAAAGTCCGGTGAGAGGGGGAGTCGGCAGTCCCGATGCGACCAGAAGCTGCACAGACACCGTCCAAGACCGGAGGTGAAGACTGCACAAGCCGCGAGGTATTGTCACCGAGCAAGCCTCAGGACAAGGTATGATTCCACAAACCATCCTTTCCTATTATATAGATGTTGATGCGTTTCCTTGTTCCGGGTTTGGGGGAGAAAGTTTTGTTTCCGCTGCCTTCTCTGCCTCCCCTAAAACCCAATAGATTCTTCTTTCCACAACCATATCTTGTACTAGTTTGTCCTCCATTTGGTAGTAGTTCTTAGACAAGAAGATATGTGTTTTATTTGCATTTACACATAGCCCCATTTACTTTCCAAACTCATCAAGAAGATTTTTAAGATTTTTCTGAGAGTGTTGCTTGGCTTCTACAAACACTACAACATCATCTGCAAAGATCAAATGTGTCATTACTTTCATCCCATGAACTGTGTAAGGCATGATTTCCTTCTTTTCCTCAGCTTGCTATGTCTTCTGTGTAAAATACTCCATGATAATCATGAAGAGAAGAGGTGAAAGATGGTCACCTTGGCACATCCCATTACCCACTTTGAATAGACTTGTAGATGTTTTGCTAATGAGAATAGAGTAGATTGTGGTCCCAACAAATTATTTCATCCAACCAATCTATTGTTCATTAAATCCCATTTGTTGCATAATCCACCATAGTTTCTCCCATCTGACACTGTCATAAGATTTGGAAACATCTAGTTTTAAGCAGGATTTCCTACTTCCTCTCATGACATTATAGTCCAACAAGAATTCCCCCACTAGAAGAGCATAGTAACTAATGCTTATACATGTCACAAAGGCCCCTTGGTTTGCAGAAATAAGATAGGGATGGACCATCTTCAATCTAGCAGCCAATATTTTTGTAATAATTTTATATTATACCGTGCAGCATGCTATGGGTCTAAAATCAGCAAGAGAGGAAGTGACTTTCTTCTTTGTAATGAGAACAAGGGAAGAATGATTAACCTGTCTCACCATATTTCCCCCTTCTAGGAACCAGCTCACATATGCAACCAAGTCATCCTTGATAGTGTCCCAAATCTTCTTGTAGAAGAAAGCGTTAAAACTGTCTGACCCGGGTGATTTGTTGTGACTATGCTCCACACTGATTCCTTGACCACTTGTTCATTAATTCTTCTTGTAAGAATATTGTGTGTGTGCTTGTAAGTTTGTATTTCCATTTCATTTCCTCCTCTTGTTCTACATCATTAATGAAACTCTTGTAATATAGTAACGTATAGAGATTTATGGCCTACTCTTCTAAGTCCTCTTATTTATTGACCACCCTCCCTTCAACATCAATTAATTTGGAAATAATATTACCAGCCTCTCTCCTTTTCCCTGTAGTATGATAGATTTTGGTGTTTCTGACCCAATCATCCATCCACTTTTCCTTACTTCTTTTCTAGTAGAATTTTTACTCTACCTTTTTTAGTTCCTCAAGCATCTTTTTCAGGTCCCTATCTTTCTCAATCAAAGTTGGATTTAGTGTGTCAGCCAATATTCTTTCTCTAACATCTTTGCATTCACCTTTTGTCTCCTTTATCAGATTTGGAATGTTTACCTCCTCCTTGGCCCACTTCTTAGGTGTAATCTTATTGTTCACCGGCTTTATAGAAAATACATACATCGGATTACTTGTCACATGTGCATCCCAACCATCCTTTATGACTTCATCAAATCCTTTCCAGTCAGCCTAGTAGTTTGAAAATAGGAAAGGCTTCCTCTTTTGCTTCTTTTCTATGATCTGAACTGTGATTGGTGCACGATCACTTAATTCAGAACCTCCTGCCTTCACCTGTACATTAGGGAGTATTTTTAGCCATTCATCATTCACCAAAGCTCTATCTAGTTTACTTTCTATACTATGTTCTGGTTCCCTTTCATTATTCCACATGAACAAGTACCCTCCCACCATTGGCAATTTATATAGACCCACTTTATCAATAGCCTGATTAAAAGCATCAACCTCTGCATTCAGTGCAAGCCTTTTTACTTTTTTCTCATCCTATAGACGAACTATATTGAAATCCCCTATCACCAACCATGGTAGTTTAACCTGCTTGGATAAGGAAACTAGGTCTTTCCATAGGTCCACTCTGGTTCTACCATCATTTTGACCATAAATAATAGTCATCCATATATGTATTCCCCCATTATTCCTGCATTCCACCATAACATGATTATCTAACATCTATATCACTGACACCTGCCAAGCATTAGGCTTCCACACCACACAGACTCTAGCAACCTTAGCACACTCCACATTTGACACTTGGTCCCAGCCCTGCGGAAATAGGTATTTAATACTATTTTTATTTTGTACCTTTATTTTTGTCTCTACCAAGGCATCTAATGTATGCCCTCTAGTAGCAATCTACTCATGGATCTCCTTCTTCTTGTTTTTATCACACCCACCCTTAATATTCCAAAGAATCATGGACATATCGAGGGTTTTTAGTTGACCTACTTTTCCTACTCAGCTCCTTCCTATTATCCTTCTTTTTCATCACTTTTTCCTTTACAACCTCTCCCTTTTCTTTGTTTGAGTCAGAAAGTGCATCAAAGCTATTTGTAGTGTCAAGGATGGTACCCACGCACATATTCTTTGGGATTCCTTCCGTCCTTGCTCCCTTCTTCTTTGTAGTTGAGACAAATGTATCTTCATATACCTTATTTCTTGGTGTTATGCTTCCTTCTTCCCTTGAGACCTACTATTCATTAACTATTGTCTCAGTTGGCATCATCTCGGGTGTCTTTTTCTCATTGTTGGGATCAACTTCCTTTGTTTGGGCTTTCTTTCTCCACACCTTTGTTGGTTCCTCCTTAGATGTCATCTTCATGGCCTGTTTCTCTTTGTTACATGCTCCCTTGCCATGACCAAAGGCTTGACACTGGTTGCATCATGGAGGTACATGGTCATAGGCTACCTTGACTGGTATGGGCTCGTATTCTTTCACATTTAACCAAACCTTCTCATGTTCCTTCATGTCCAATTCTTATCCGCTTGGATTTAAAGTATTATCCTCACCTCGTCACTTTCTAGAGATCTTTCATCCACATGGAGTACTCACCTGACACCTGTGGCCACCATCCCAGCCTCCTTCCTTGTTCACGATCTTCCAATAGATCGTACAATAATCCATGTTGGGATCGTATTAAACATGTCCTTCTCTAATTCATCTCCATACATGTACTCCTTAGCAACAACCAGTTGCCCATCAAACCATCTAGGTCCCAATCCAAGGGCTGCCTCCTTATCAGCCGTCGTCGAGAACTGGATCAAGAAGATGTTGTTTCATGAGACAGTAGCTCAAAGGAGCCCTTCGGCCTCCAGGTCCTGTTGATCCATGCTAGAAGATGGGGATAGTATGTCTGCTTACCAAGGACATACACTTGAACCGTGTGTTCCCATATGTTCTTCATTCGGTTGAATTCATCTTCCTCTAACTCAACGTGGAATTCTCCCATCACCTCACGTGGTTTTGGGAATTTGAGGTCTTCTTTGTTGGTCAATGAAGGTGGCTTCAGAATCCTTTTCCAATCCATCCCTCTTATGCTAGGAATCTCCTTCACGGCCATCACAGGCTCATTCACCCATCTAAGTTTTCCATCACCCTCTCCAATCTTGTCGTCGTCCTTACTTCTATGTAGGTTTTGGGTAGCAGTATGTATGTATGTATGTATGTATGTATGTATGGGATTAAGAGAGGAATTCTCTCCCCCTCTCCCATTCCCGTGGAAGAGGTCGAACTCCCAAGAGGGTGGTAAATCAAGGTGACAACTGGGATTCAAACGCAGGTCCCTTTGTTAGGGGACACCATGCTTGACCACTGGAGCCACTACTTCTCAGCTACATGTAAGTATGTATGTATGTATGTATGTATGTATGTATGTATGTATGTATGTATGTATGTATGTATTTATGGGATTAAGAGAGAAAGATTTCTCCCTTCTCTCCCATGCCTATGACGAAGGTTGAACGCCAGGGAGAGTGGTATATCAAGATGGAAACTAGGATTCGAACTCGGGATGTATGTATGTATGAGATATAGAGAGAAATATTCCCCCCCTCTCACATGCCAGTGGTGGAGGCCAAATGCCCAGGAGGGTGGTAAATCAAGGCGGAAACTATGATTTGAAGTTGGGTTCCTTTGGTAGGGAACACCATGCTTGACCACTTGAGCCACTCCTTGTTGGCGTATGTATGTATGTATGTATGTATGTATGTATGTATGTATGTATGTATGTATGTATGTATGTATGTCTAGAAGTTGCGGCTAATTGTCTTATTATTGAGTGATTAAAAAAGGAGTACATGGTTCTCTTTTATAAGACAAGAGAAAGCCACATCGTTTAGATATAACCCATGTGGGATAAAACAAGACATAAGAATAATAAAGAAAAGAGTAAAATATACAGTAAAACGCAGGAAAGTCTATATACTAATACTCCCCCTCAAGCTGGAGCGTAGATGTCTATCATGCCCAGCTTGGATGTCATAGCAGTGAACCTCGTCTTTGGTAGAATCTTTGTGAAGATGTCAGCCACCTGATCAGATGTATGAATGTATGGAGTAGAGATTTGGCCCGATAGAACAGCTTCGCAGACGAAATGACAATCCACCTCAACGTGCTTGGTCCTCTCATGGAAAGTAGGATTACTAGCAATGAAAGTAGCTACTTTTTTGTCACAATACATTGGAATAGGAAACGAATCAGAAATACCAAAGTCCTTCAGCAAGCTCCTAATCCAGAACAGTTCACAGGTAGTGTGCGCCATGGCACGATACTCAGCTTCAGCACTAGAGCGAGCAACAACAGACTGCTTCTTGCTTCGCCAAGTGACAAGGTTGCCTCCCACAAAGGTGCAGTAGCCAGAAGTAGAGCGACGGTCAACCTTGCTGCCAGAATAATTAGAGTCAGAATAGCCAAGAAGTTTGCAGTGCCTATGTTTTTTGTAAAGCAGACCTTTTCCAGAAGAACTTTTCAGATGTTTCAGAATATGGCAGACAACATCCCAATGGCATTGCCGAGGTTTATCTAAGTAAAGACTAACCAGTCCAATCGCAACAGTAATATCAGCATGTGTAACAATAAAATATATGAGTTTACCAA
Organism: Alisma plantago-aquatica; assembly: GCA_963693085.1. NCBI lineage: Eukaryota > Viridiplantae > Streptophyta > Magnoliopsida > Alismatales > Alismataceae > Alisma > Alisma plantago-aquatica. The sequence continues at coordinate 184,277,262 of OY856413.1, read as the reverse complement.
CCATTCTTCGATACTGATGATTGTCAGGATAAGTAGGAGAATTCTCATTATCCTAGTTGGTGTTCGGATCCAGAGGTGTGCTAGTAGGTTTAGCACCTAGAAGACCAATTTCAGATAGTAGGTCCAGAACATACTTCCGCTGAGATAAGTAGAGACCAGAAGAAGACCGAGACACATCTATCCCAAGAAAATACCGTAGTGAGCCGAGATCCTTGGTGATGAAGTGTTTCTCCAGATAGCACTTTGTTGAGTGAATACCAGCAAGATCACTTCCGGAAAGAATAATGTCATCAACATAAACAATAAGGACAACAATGCCCGCAATAGTATTTTTCACAAAAACAGAATGATCTGACTGGGTGCGCCGGAAAGAGAATTTTTGAAAAATAGTGCAGAGCTTGTTAAACCAAGCTTGAGGGCTCTGTTTCGAGCCATAAATTGCCTTTTTCAACCTGCAAACTTTAGAGGACTCCCCCTGACACACAAAATCGGGGGGTTGTGACATGTATACTTCTTCATGAAGGTCACCATACAGGAAAGAATTCTTGACATCAAGCTGATACAGAGGCCAGTCAGAATTTATAGCAACATAAATCAGAATTCTCACAGAGTTCAGGCGCGCAACTGGAGAGAAAGTCTCGAAGTAGTCGACCCCATAGGTCTGTGTATACCCCTTTGCCACAAGTCTCACCTTAAGCCATTCAACAGTACCGTCTGGCTGGTATTTGACTGTGAAGACCCAACGGCAACCAACTGGAGAGCAAGCAACGGGTGGATCAACAAGGGCCCATGTATTTCGTTCTGTAAGGGCCTTCATTTCTTCTTCCATAGCCTGACGCCATGCAGGATGTCTAAGAGTCTGAGCAGTAGTTGTAGGAACAGATATAGCAGAAAGAGCCGCAGTGAAGTTAGAAAAATTAGCACCCAAATTAGCAGTAGAGAAAAAAATCTCAATCAGATGCATAGTGCATGTTCTTGTCCCTTTCCTCAGACTAATAGGAATATCAAAATCAGAAAATACCTGTGGAGGTGTTTGATCTGGCACAGAGGATGAGGACGATGGAGAGGACATAGAGGGAGCTGTCGGCTTCGGTCTTCTGTGATAAACTTTCAGAGGTGGCTTTTCACTCAGAGCATCAGAATTATCAACCAAATCATCCACCACAGGTAAAGGCGTGTCCACTAGTAAATCTGAAGTGAGCGCAGAACCAGCCGAAGAGTAGAAAGGCATATGCTCAAAAAATACCACATATGCAGATACAAACCACTTTTTAGAAACAGGATCATAGCATCGGTACCCCCTTTTAAGTGTGAGAGTACCCTAGGAAAACACACTTAGTCGCTCTAGGATCCAATTTAGTAAGGCATGGCCGAAGGTTCTTAACAAAACATGTGCTCCCAAATATGTGAGGCGGGACAGAAAAAAGAGGCACATCGGGAAACAGAACCTGAAAAGGAATCTGATTTCTGAGCACAGAGGAGGGCATGCGGTTAATAAGATAACAGGCAGTGGATATCGCCTCGGGCCAAAAAGATTGGGGAACATGGTAGTGAAAAAGAAGGGTACAAGCAACTTCGAGAAGATGACGATTCTTGCGTTCAGCGACACCATTTTGTTGTGGGGTATAAGCACAGGAAGTTTGGTGGATGGTGCCCTGACGACGACAAAAGGTGCTAACAGAGGCTTGCATGAATTTTAACGCATTATCAGTGTGAAAAAATTTTATAGGCTTAGCAAATTGAGTCCGGATCTCAGCAAAAAAGTCAGTAATTTTTTCAAGAATAGTAGATCTATCTTTAAGCAAAAATAACCATGTTGTTCTAGAAAAATTATCAATGAAGCTCAAAAAATATTTAAAACCAGAAGTGCTCGACACATAACATGGACCCCAAACGTCAGCATGTATAATATCAAAAGGTGCTTTAGAACTGATACAAAATTTTTGGGAAAAGGTAGCACGAGTCTGCTTGCCAAGTTGACATGTCTCACAATGAAAATCAGAACTAACTACATTAGGTAACAAAGCTTTTAACTTTGCAACAGAAGGATGGCCCAATCTATAATTCCACTGGATTCCTACTACAGATGAAGTCAAATATGCAGTTGTCTTTGGATTGTCCATGTAGTAGAGTCCATCCGGTCCCTCATGTCCCGAACCAAACGTCATCCCCGTGCACAGATCCTGAAACAAAACACCATTCGGGTTAAACGTAATTGAGCAACGAAGACTCTTCACAGTTTTACTGACAGATAGTAAATTAAGAGGAAATTTTGGGACATAAAGAGTGGAGCGCAGAGGCAGACTACCAGTGGAGCAAATATCACCAATGCCAGTAACAAGTGATTTGGAACCATCAGCTAAAGTAACAGGAGGTATAAAAGAAGTCTTGTGCAGTTTAGAGAATAAATCAGGATTGCCAGATATATGAGAAGTCACACCAGAGTCAATCACCCAGGAGTTTTTACCAGACGTAGTCATAAGGGTAGCACTACCAACATTTGAATCCTCAGTAGAAGATGCCAGATGAGCTTGTAGCAGTTTTTCAAATTCCGAGCGGATCTAGTCAGCTATCGGTGGAGCAGGTTCAGTCTGATCAGATGTCACTTTATTGGCCCAGTCAGGTTTGCCATATTTGATCCAGTAACGATCTTCAGTATGGTTGGTGCGCTTGCAGTGAGTGCAGTAGCGGGACTCAACATGATCAGCTCCAGAGCCCCAGCCAGGAGCAGAAGAACGTCCTTCACAGCCATGACTCTGCCACGACTACGACCATGAAAGGAATCACTAGAGCAGATAGTGAGGGATGCACCATCAGAAGAGTCAGGCACAGAATGGGACATAGAAGGTAGGCGCTGGACCATTTTGAGCACATCGCGGAGAGTGGGTAAAGGGTCGCTGGAGAGAATCTGGTCCACAACACCAGTAAAGGAAGCAGGTAGGCCCGCGAGGAACTAAACTAACATAAGTTCATTCCATTGTCGATTAAGTTCATCAATGTCAGTAAAAAGAGGATGATACACTTGGAACTCATCCCAGAGGGTACAGCAAGAGTTGTAGTAATCCTCGACGGAATCAGTAGTAGAATACTCCAATTTGCCAAGTTGTTTGAAGATCTCAAAGACCTTCTTAGGATTCTGATGGTGCGAGTAAACATGGGAGAGTTGCTCCCACATTTCTTTGGCAGTATGAAGACAGAGAAGGGACTGGCTGATCTTTTCTTCAGCGTTGTTGACCATCCATGTCATGACCCCATAGTCCTCCTTGGACCATAGATCATAGGCTTGTTATGTCTTCTCATCAGCATCATGAGCAGAAGGAGACAGGCCTTTTGTAGTCAGGTGGGAGTAGCGACCTTGGGATTTAACATACAAATCAAAGGAGGCATCCCATAGGTGATAGTTGGAACTATCCAACTTCATCGTAGTAACACAGAGAGTGTGAGGGAGATCTGAAGTTGGCATCAGACCAAAGTAGAAAATGCAGTAGCACAAGTGCAGAGAATAGCAGGCGTCAACAGAGGGCAGTAGCAGGAGTCCAATACATGGACTAGTAGTAGTAGTAGGTAGGAGATCCAATCATGGACCTTAGAAGACCCGCACGGGGCAGAAAGGAAGAATAGAACCTACGCCAACATGGAGGAAAGATCACTTCACCATGAGGCGTAGGAAGTCAGATGTGAAAAATTGATTTACTCCTTCAACGTGCCAGAACTTGAAAAGACCGGGCTGTACGTAACTTTTTCAAAAAATGTACGAAGGCCGAAAAAGGAGCCTTTAGCCAGACGAGATGGTGAGAGAAGGGTAAGAGAAGATGGGAAGAGGAGAAGGGAGGATAGGGTGGGTGTTCGGGGTGGCGGAAATATACAGTGGTGGGGCTATGGAGGTGGAGGGGATGGTGGTGGCAGGAAGCAGGGGTATGCTGTTGTGCGGCACAGCAGGGAAGAAGGGGAAGGGTGGCAACTAGGGTTGATGGTAGGGAAGGAAGGATTAGGGTTAGGGAGGATCGGGAGGCTCTAATACCATCTAGAAGTTGCGGCTAATTGTCTTATTATTGAGTGATTAAAAAAGGAGTACATGTTTCTCTTTTATAAGACAAGCGAAAGCCACGTGGTTTAGAGATAACCCATGTGGGATAAAACAAGACATAAGAATAACAAAGAAATGAGTAAAATAGATAGTAAAAATGCAGGAAAGTCTATATACTAATAGTATGTATGTATGTATGGGATTAAGAGAGAAAGATTTCTCCCCCCTCTCCCACGCCCGTGGCAGAGGCCGAACGCCCGGGAGGGTTGTAAATCAAGGTGGCAACTGGGATTCGAACCATGGTCCCTTCATGAGGAGACATCATGCCTGACCACTTGAGCCACTCCTTGTCTGTTGTATGTATGTAGACCGAATGCCCGGGAGGGTTGTAAATCAAGGTGGAAACTGGGATTCGAACCTGGGTCCCTTCATGAGGAGACATCGTGCTTGACCACTTGAGTCACTCCTTGTCGGTTGAATGTATCGGAATCAGGTAAATATATTCCGATGTCCCCCCTAAAATTATTGGGGGTAAAGATTACATGTAGGCCCAATGCCATACATCCAAAACAAATCAACACCTCACACAACTAGCTAATGCGTAGTCTATGTCTAACACATTTACAAATTTTTACAGCAATGTTAATGGCATTCGTGGACTTTCCTTGATGTCTTCTAGCATTCCTTTCTTCCCAGATATGGTAGCATAGGCCGGCAAGTAAGAGCATCTTCTTTTCATCACCTCCACATCTAACAATCATTCTTTTTGGATTAGCCAAAACTTGGATTTGTAATCTGAAATTGCAACATAAATACTCCCATATTTCCTTTGTGAATATGCATTCTCCCAGTAGATGGTTGTGGCTTTCTTCTCCATCTCCGTATAGCAAGCAGACAATAGATATATCATAATTCCAACCCTTTATTCTATCAAAAGTAGCAAGAACATTATGCAAAAATTTGTAGACGCACATGCTCCATTTGGGCACATACCTGCCGCCCCAAATCTGATCTCCCACAAGGTCCTTTGCGCCCTTAGTTCTAGTCACCTCCCATATGCATGTCTCTTGTCTTTGAGCTTCCATCCCCCGAAATTATTAGCAACAAATAAGTGTTTGATTTGTGGCCAAGTTTATCTCATGACATTGATGGTTCTCGAGTATCCTTCCCTTGTTTGTGGTAAAATTCCAGCCCTCTAGGATACCTATCCCTCATCCATTTTCCCCATGTCGAAGTGCCTTCTTGAAAAGCAATGATTCTTCTCATTGTTCCCCATGTAGCAATGTCTATGGGAGTCTTTAAATTTAGCCTGCCTTCATCAGTAGGAAAAGCCAGTCTAGAGTACTTCATTGGGTGGTGTTCACTTCCCCATAGAAAATTAGCCATCTTCATTTCAATTCTATCCAGAACAGATCTGGGAATTTCACCTTGTTGCACCCAGAAGATAAGAAGTCCTTCTATGGCTGCCTTTATCAGTGTCCTGTGACCCGCCATAGATGTCTTTTGTGTTGGCCACCTATTTATCATTTCCTCCACTTTGTCAATGCACTCGGTGAAGTCTTTCACATGTAGGTTGCCACCGGCAAGAGGAAATCCTAGAAATTTTGTTGGGAATTCACCTCTATCTACCCCCATAGCCTGTGTGAGTCTGTCCTCTAGTTGATAGCATTTTTTTACAAGAAGATGTGGGTTTTGCTTGTATTGATACACAGTCCCTTTTGCATCCCAAACTTACCCATAAGGCCCTTGAGATTTTCCATATATTGCTGCTTGGCTTCCACAAAAACCAAAACATCATCTGCAAAAATTAAATGTGTCATTGCCTTCGCTCCATGGACTGTGTAAGGCTTTATTTCCTTTTAATTTTTAGCTTGTTGCATCTTCCTTCTAAAGTACTCCATGACAATCACAAAAAGAAGGGGAGACAGGGGGTCACCCTGGCGCAACCCATTGCTACCCCTAAAAAGACCTGCAGAAGTGCCATTAACCAGAATAGAATAGCTAGTTGTCCCAACACATTGCTTCATCCAGCCAATCCACTGATCATTGAATACCATTTGTTGCATGATCCACCATAGTTTCTCCCATATCACACTGTCATAAGCTTTTGAGACATCAAGCTTTAGACAGACCTTCCTGCTTCCTCTCATAACATTATAGTCCAGGAGAAACTCACCAGCTAGGAGAGCACAATCACTAATACCTCTACCTATCACAAAGGCTCCTTGATTACTAGAAATTAGAAAATGGAGGACCAACTTCAACCGGGCAGCCAATATTTTTGCAATAATCTTGTATTGAACCGAACAACAAGCAATGGGATGAAAATCAGCAAGAGAGGATGTGACTTTCTTCTTTGGAATAAGGACCAAAAAGGAGTGATTAACCTGTCTCACCATGTTTCCTCCTTCCATAAACTAATTCACATAAGAAAGCAAATCATCTTTAATAATTTCCCATGTCTTCTTCTAAAAGAAAGCATTGAAACCATCAGGCTCGGGGGATTTATTGCTGCCCATACTCCAAAGAGCTTCCTTCACCTCTTGTTCATTAGTTCTTCTTGTGAGGATGTTGTTATGAGTGCTTGTGAGTTTGTACTTCCAGTCAACTACCTCCTCTTCATCAATGTCATTAGGAAAGTTTTTGTTATACAATGACGTGTAGAAATTTATAGCTTGTTCCTCAAGTTCCTCCTGTTTATTGACAACCACCCCTTCAACATTAATAAGTTCAGAAATGATATTACCTACCTCTCTTCTCCTCACTGCCGTGTGGTAGAGCTTTGTGTTGTCGGTTGTATGTATGTATGTATGTATGTATGTATGTATGTATGTATGTATGTATGTATGTATGTATGTATGTATGTATGTATGTATGTATGTATGTATGTATCAAAATCAAGTAAATATATTATGACGTTCCTCCCTAAAAAATATTAGGAGGTCAAGATAACATGTAGGCCCAATGCCATGCACCCAGATTCATATTACAACTCACACATCTAATTATTATGTAGTCTACGACTAATGCATTTACAAATTTTTAGAACAATGCTAGTGGCATAAGTGGACTTCCCTTGGTGTCTTCTAGCATTCCTTTCCTCCTAAATATGGTAGCATAGACAAGCAAAAAGAAGGTTTTTCTTCACATCTTTCCCGCATCTGGCAAGCGTCCTTCTCGGATCCGCAGTGAATTGCCTCTGAAGGTAGAAATTTTTGCATAAATGCTCTCATATCTCCTTAGTGAACTTGCACTTCCCTATGAGATGGCTGTAGCTCTCATCCTCCTCCCCACATAGCAAACAAATGGTAGATATGTCATAATTGCAGTCCTTAATTCTATCAAAACTGGTAAGGATATGGTGCAAAAATTTATATACGCTCATGCTCCATTTTTGCACATACATATCCATCCATATTTGGTCTCCCACAGGATCTTTCTCTCCTCTGGCCTGGGACATCTCCATTACACTTATCTTCTTGTTTATGAGCTGACATCCTCTAGAATCATTAGCAACAAACAAGTGTTTAATTTGTGGCCATAGCTCTCCCATCACATTGATAGATCTTGAGTATCCTTCTCTTGTTTTTGGAATGAAATCTAGCCCTCTAGGATATTGATCTCTCATTCACTTTCCCCATGTAGATGTGCCTTCTTCAAAAGCAATAATCCTTCTCATGGATCCCCATCTAGCAATATCTCTAGGGGACTTCAAGTTCAACCCTCCTTCATCTGTGTGAAAGTTCAGCCTGGAATACTTCATAGGATGATGCTCGCTCCCCCAAAGAAAGTTAGCAATCTTCATTTCAGTTCTATCTAGAGAAAATAAAGGAATTTCACCTTGTTGCACCTAGAAAATAAGAAGGCCTTCTAAAGCTGCTTTAATCAAGGTTTTGCATCCCGCCATGGAAGTCTTTTGTGTAGGCCATCTATTAATCATCTCCTCCACTTTATCAATGCAGTCCGTGAAGTCTTTGACATGAAGGTTGCTGCCTGCAAGGGGAAATCCCAGATATTTGGTTGGGAAATCACCCCTTTCCATTCCCATAGCCTGCATGAGTCTATCTTACACCTGATGGTAGTTCTTTTACAAGAAAATATGCATCGTTTTTGCATTAGTACACAACCTTGTTTGCTTTCTAAAATCCTCTAATAGGCTTTTGATATTTCCCAAAGATTGTTGTTTAGCTTCAATGAACACCAAGACATCATCTAAAAAAATCAAGTGTGTCAATACCTTCATGCCAGGGACAATGTAGGGCTTGATATCCTTCCTTTCTTCAGCTTGTTGCATCCTCCTAGTGAAAAACTCCATTACAATCACGAAAAGAAGAGGAGAAAGGGGGGTCCCCCTAGCATAGCCCATTGCCCCTCTAAAGAGACATGCAGATGTGACATTCACCAGAACAGAATAGCTAGTGGTCCCCACACATTGTTTCATCTAGCAGATTCATTGTTCATTAAAACCCATCTGTTGCATGATCCACCAAAGCTTATCCCACTGTACACTGTCATCAGCTTTAGAAACGTTGAGTTTTAGGTAGGCCTTCCTATTGCCTCTCATGACATTATAGTCTAGAAGAAATTCCCCAGCCAGTAGTGCACAGTCACTTATGCTTCTACATGTAACAAAAGCTCCTTGATTTGCAGAAATCATAAAAGGGAGGACCATCTTCAGCCGGGCAGCCAAGATCTTTGCAATAATTTTATATTGTACCGAGAAGCAAGCAATTGGTCAACAATCAGTAAAAGAGGATGTAACTTTCTTCTTTAGAATAAGCACAAGAAAGCAGTGATTGACCTACCTCACCATATTCTCACCTTGTAGAAACCAGTCCACATAAGCAAGCAAATCATCTTTAATAATGTCCTAAGTCTTTTTATAAAAGAAAGCATTGAACCCATCACACCCTAGTGACTTGTTGCTACCTATGCTACACACAGCCTCCACAACCTCTTGTACATTGGTCCTTATAATGAGAATATTATTGTGTGTGCTAGTGAGTCTGAATTTCCATTCAACTTCCTCTTGCTCATCAATTTCATCAAAAAAAAAATTATTGTACAGAGACATGTAGAAACTGATGTTTGTTCTTCAAGATCCTCATGTTTGTTCACTACAATACCTTCAGCATTAATAAGTTCAGAAATAATATTACTTGCCACTCTTCTTCTAACTGCTGAATGGTATAACTTTGTGTTTCTGTCTCCATCCTCCATCCACTTTTCCTTGCTTCTCTGCTAATAGAATTTCTCTTCTTCTTTCTTTAGATCTTCAAGAATCATTTTTAATTCCCTATCTTTCTCAATCAGTTCTGGATTTAAAGGATCAGCCAACAATCTTTCTCTAATATCCTTGCATTCTTATTTGGTGTCTTTCAACACTTTCGAATATTCACCTCTTCTTTTGCCCATTTTTTGAGTGCCATCTTGGTGTTCTAAATCTTTTTAGCAAAAAAACATAGGATTGCCCATCACCTAAGTACCCCAGCTTTGCGTTATGACTTCATCAAATCCTTTCCAATCAGCCCAATAATAAAGAAATCTAAACAACCTCCTCTTCTGATTTTTCTCTATGATCTGGACAGCAATAGGAACATGATCAATTATATCAGAACCTTCTACCTTCACCTGTACACTTGGAAAAAATTTCTGCCATTCATCATTCACCAAAGCTCTATCTAATTTTCTTGCTATCCTGTCACTGGGACCCCTTTCATTATTCCAAGTAAAGATATCCCCACCAACCATTGGTAGTTCAAACAAACATGATTTGTCAATGGCATGGTTGAAAGCATCCACCTCAACATTAATAGCAAGTCTTCTACCTTTTTTCGCAGCCTGCAAACACACTGTATTAAAATCACCAATTACCATCCAGGGAAGCTTCGCCTATTTAGAGATAGAAACCATATCATCCCATAGTTCCATTCTTACTTTGACATCATTGTGACCATAGACAGTTGTCATCCACATGTGCAAGCCTCCATGATTGATGCATTTTACTGTAACCTACTGATCTGACATCTGTACCACTAAAATTTTCCATGCATTGGGTGTGACACCTTGTCACGCTAAATGAGATTACTCAAAACACCAAACACAATCAACTATTAATTAATCACATAGTCAAAAGTGTGAAATAATTAAAACCGATTTCAACAATGTAAATAAACTCTAGAACATTTACAAAATGTCCATCATTCCATTCTCATATACTGTAACAAGTATTTACATATGGGTCCAAAGACCTCAGTCACATCCTGCATACAAAAGATGTTTCACATGTACATGCCATATATTTACAAACATTAGCATATGACCAAAATCTCGTATCGATACAAGTATATCATCTAGAAAACACATCCCATACCATGACCTCAGAGTACAGGGACAACACTAGGACTCTACTAGTAACATCTATGACTAAAATCTACAACTAACCAACCTTTTGAATCTATTGATCACCAGGTTGGTTCTCTTCCACAACACGACCTCGACCTCATTGCCCGCGACCACCTAAAAAAATGTGGTGACCCACGGGTGAAACCCAGTCCCAGTGAGAGATATAACTCTCTCCAACTTATATTGATCATAACATGTTAATTAATAGTAAATTCATTGAGTAGTTAGGGTATTGAATAAGCAATATGAACAGACTAAACAATTTAAGCATACTAAGCAGTTAAGAAAATTATCTTGACAAGAAATATAATTACTCAAAGGTCATATGATATCATCGTGTAAACACTGAATAGTATAAAGACAAGTCAAAGACTAATCAAGCAATGTGAGACGTATTTAACCATAGTCAGTATACTACACGACTTATATCACTTCTTTTATTACATTGCCCTGAGGGATTTGAGAAATACCACTCAAGTCCCAACTGACCACTACTAAGTCGAAATCAGTGCCATATAAGATCTAGGAAGAGTTGAACTCCTAAGATCTTCTCCGCCCCCGGTCAGTACGGGTCTGCCACAATGACACATAAGGTCAAGCTACTAACAACCTAGTCCGTCCTTGGTACAAGCCACATCAATAGTGAAAGGAGGTGGGTACGCATACCCTACCATCTGAGGTACAACCATAGCTATCCTCCAATCTCATCATATATATATAATCATCGAGACACGACCACAGTCATTCTCAAATTGAGGGCTAGGTATGACCAATGACATCCTCCCTAACACTTGAACTCAGGATGACAAGCACTCCGCATACTCATCAGTATGTGCTCCGAGTATCCCTTAAGAATACTCATTTCACTATCTAGCAATTTCTGACACCCAGATAGATCTATGGCACATGGCACTACATGATTAGAGTTTCACTTAATTAGTTATGCCAATTGGGTGAATTAAGGCTAAATCATACAAATGGACATTCAAACCCTAATTCTTTTCTAACAAGTGTATATTATAACAACTTCAAAAGATATAAAACATTTGAGATATAAATCTTAATCACATTACCCCATGGTAACATTCATTACAACTTAATGGACCACACTTATCATCATACTTTTACAAGATACCAATATCTTATCACAAGTTCTAGGGTTTTAACCCTTATTGGAACATGAAGAGGATTTCACCTCAATTATGGCTTCAAACATGCCCAAAGGTCATTAAGACCATCACAAAATTCATAGTAAGGTTATCATCATCATTACATGCCTTAAATAAGGCTTAAAAGATCATTAGCACATATGTGTCCATAGATATTAACATGGCAAGGCACTATGATATTCAAATAGTACTACATTGTGGTTTCAAAACAATAAGAGTACAATTCATTATCACATTAATCATTCAAGAGGTATGATTAATACCAATTAGCATCATATAATTACATCAAGGTTAGGTATAATAGGCTAGATCACATGGGAGTTACACATCCACTTATTACATTGAGTAATCAAATATAATTATATAATGGCAAAGGTAAGACTACCAATTAGTGGTATTGAACCATTGAATTATCTTCACTATGACCCACATATAATAACATGTGACTTATTCTAATCCATTGGATGTTAAAGCATCCAATATTATTCATTGGATCAGGGTCATTGTTCAAGGTTATCAATTGAACTATAGGTATAACCATTACATCAATTGAACGAAGGAACCGTTGGTTCAAGGTATAGTCAAATCTATAATTACATTCTTAATTCATCATATATGGTGATGACCTGATCCACCATTAATTTTTATCATTAGGTCACCATTGGTTGATAGATCAGTAATACATTCAGTTAACATCATCAAATATTAAGCCAATATCATCATCGATTGATAATATCATTAGAATACTTAGTGGATGATAATTAACTATCTAATTGAGTCAAAACCTGACCTAAGGTGGTGACCATAGGTTGTCACCATAAATTGAACACCCTTGATCACGAACATCAGTTGCCAAGATAGCAACACTATTGGTTGTTGAATGATATGACAATCAGTTATGTGATAGGGAAGGAAATAGCTTGAAAACCCTAATTTGAACCGTCATTTGTTTTGTACATAGCACCATAGGTGTAATAACCTCAAATTTTGGTAAAAATTGAACTATAAAATATGATTCATGAATTAATTTGATAATTCCTCAATGATTTTATTGGTGGAATAGTAATGTTAATTGCCTTTATCGCACAAGTGCTTTTGGCACAAGACAAATAGATAAACGGAATTCATGACTTAATAAATAGTAATGACTTTTGATATTTATAAATGTTTTCCAAAGGAGAATAAAGTTAATAATGTGTTAGATAATTAAAAGAATCCTTATCTTTCCATTATTAGAAACACAATGGTTGGGACACCAAATGGTGTTACCTTGGGTTGCCTTTTTGGTATGTTGAAGGATAATTACAAGTTAAGATAATGAGAAGATTTCTAAGATAATCCAAGATAACATGTGGCTTAGATATTTAATTAAAGGATTATCATCTTATTGCTTGGAAGCCAAATAAAGGAACAATATGTAAGTTTCCTAAGAGAAATAGGAAATATGGTTTAAAGGAAAGGAGAAGTTTGGTACATAAAGATAATGAGAAAAGGAAACTGAATCCTAGAGGGAGTTTATCGAGAGGAATATGTGGTCAAGTTTTATGAGAATAGAAACTCTTTCCATATCAAGAAATCGTGACCCATAGCCATATAGCACATGGGTGTATGAAGAAGTCAACTATGCCTCTTGGACCTCCCTCTCTCTTAATTTCTCTGTACGTGGAAGCCACTAGGGTTTCCCTTGGTTTGTATATATATATAGGGACCCCCCACCCTCATGCACTACCTCGTCGTCAGAGAGTTTCACCATAGCAGTAGTGAGATCCCTGTGTCCTATAGCGTAGAGTACCTTGAGCATACCTACAAAATAGATGCAGGCCATCACGACCTCATGGAGGGTGACAATGTGGCATCTGGTTGCTGCCAATGCGGCTGGGATGGGCATGACCTCCTCCCCAACATGCGTGCCTTGGCTACGACAGCAGTAGCATTGCGCTAACTGAAGACCTGGAGAGAACTGGGTGTTGGGGCGACGTTGATGCAGTGTGAAAATGACGAGGGCACGTCTGCATCTGTAGCAGCACCCACACTGACGAGAAGATCCATCACCATCGCCCACCTATGGTCGTCAATGCCACTAGAGGATGGAGTTGAGAACGGACCAGAATATAGCCAATTAGCCATGGTGGTTGTCCGTGTGAAGAACAATTCATATAACCGATGTCGTGGTCAGAGTAACCAGCAACCTTGCCGGGGTTCATCGTGCAGGTGAGGGTGAGTAGTTTGAAGAGAAAGTGAGGAGCCCCGACTGTTGTTTAGACTTTAATGATAGTGTGTTCGCTCCACTACGGTGACCTGATGCTCCGCCAACCTTCCTCATGAGGCGATCAGGTGACTCCATGCCGCGGACACATCCTCGGTCGAGTTCGACGCTGAGACAAGGTAGGGCCTCATCTCTTAGTTCTGGTGGCACCCGACTAATCTAGGTATGCTTGAAGTCCGCAAGGAATAGACGGAAGTGTTGAGCTCTTGCCCCGGCCATTCAGTGCCTAGGAACGGAGGCCCGATTGTCAGACTTCTTGCCTTCCACGGCGGATCAGGCGAGGCGTAAAGGAAGAAGACACCTCATGGAATTTTACGAAGGGGCCCAAGGACACACATTCAAAGAACATGTGCACTTCCGTCCTTTTATATTAAATTGCAAGCCAGCTGGAAATAGAAGGGTGATAGGTAATAAGCTGACGTTGCTTCCTATGATTGCTTGGATAGTAGTTATTTTGATTTAATCATAACTAATTATATGTAACTCAGATTAAGATGATCTTTATATGAAAGTTGATTAGAAAAATGAGATGAATCCAAATAAAATAATGGCAGAACATGATTATGCTTCCTATTCTAAAAGTATGTGCAATACATATTTAGATGTGTTTAAAGTAAAGGAAAATCTAGATCTGCCTTAATCTGATGATTAATTGAATATTTTTGTTCGTGTTAGGCTAACACCTGATCTTGCCATGTATAATGACTAAAACCTTGATAATGTTGAATAATGGATGATTCCATATTAGTAATCTTATTCATGTTGTTTTAGGGTTCGAAGCCAATGTGAACATCTTGATATAATCTTAATGCTAGAAATGTGACTTAGGTGTCACAAGTAACTTAACATGCTTAAGTGGGTGATTAGGGTTTCACCTAATATGTATAACTGAATTTGTAATCATAGAAACCTTAATATGATGGAACTAGGGTTTGTAGCTCTAATCCTTAGTCCAAACACGAGATAACCTAAACCCTAGTTTAGGAGTACATCTAAATCTGATTAGTATAATGAGAATACATGATGACACATATGTAGTATGCTTTATTTTAGATACTTGTTGATGACATGCTTTGTTGCTTAGATGTTTGGATGCATTCTTAAAGTACATGTCATATATTCTGTATGGTTTCTGCATGGCATAAGGTATGTGGTTACACTTATGAATACATGTATCGAATTCCGAGATTGCCGATGTTTCTCGATAAGATTCAATGACAAATAAATTGCTTGCTTGTTTATTTAGTTCTTGCAAACTATAAAGTTCTTATGAGTATCATGTAAACTAAATAACAATATTCTGAACCCTAGGTTAGACTAATCTTAAGGGTAATGCACGCGAGCCACGGAGGGACAGTGATTACACCTGAGGTAGTAGACCAGATATGACGTCCCCGGATTTTCTAAAACTTAATCTGATGTGTGACGTCTAAATTGAAACCTCTCCTCAGCGAGAATCCCAATTTAAACATCCCACACAAGGCTAATAAGAAGAAAATCAGAGGAAGTCCGAAAGAAACAATCAGTAGCACATGCACATGAACAATAATAAAACCATACACACATGTTCACCATTCAACATATAATTACAACATGAATTTTTACAACATTTGATATTACATATTGAATAGAAAACTTATACATATACATGTACCACCACTAAACTACAGGATCTTAATACAACAGGTCCACCTGTACATCAGCTCGCCACACAACTCTCAACTATCCTGGATCTTCAAGAACATATGTCTACAACCTAAACAAAAGATTACAAGCGGTACACGTCAGCACAATATTCAAGAATATTATACTGAGTACGCCTACGTGTCTTTTTATATACCTCTCGCCATATCTTGGCAATAAGATAAAACTAATACTTGGCAGGTATAAAGAAATATAAGAAAAGAATATACTTGCATAAAGATATTCATTAGCAAAAGAGAACACATATATTTTAAGCACATTTGCATCATATATCTCGTACATATGCCCCTAGGGCTTTGCTATTTTTAGGCCTCATGATCTACTACCAAAGAGTTTGAGATCATTTAACGTGTGATATACTACCAAAGAGTTTGAGATCTAACACATGTGATCTACTACCAGAGAGTTTGAGATCACTTCAATGCACTGTACTACCATAGAGTTTAGTCTTATCATATGATGGATCTGATATATCTTATGTTTCATGTGTTCATAGCCATAAGTATGGAAAATCAAGCAAGATATTATAAAAGAACAATCATTTCAATCAATATCATATGCCAAGTTTGTACTACCATATAACACAAGCATATTGTATAATAAGCCAAGTAAGAGGTAATGGAGTACCTTCCAAAGAGACATATAAATCACATATTCATCATGTCAACTCTAACCTCTTGGTCAAACCCTGATTAAGAAAAGATCATATATCACCATCAGGTTCTCATCATCTTACATCTCATCTTAACCCTAATCATGTTCATTAGAGTTTCTCTTAGTTCATTAGGATATGTGCATCATTACTTGCATTCTTATCCTAGATTTATCTTACTGATGTCATTTCCCAGATTTTGGTTCATTATCTGAACATTAGGTTCCATATCTTTAATGTGCACATATTAGCCCTAGGTTGCATCATTAACCAAGATTATGGTTTGATAACATGTATTAATGGCCATCTTCATATAACTTGAATTTCGTGTATGAAACGGATCTCATATTTACATAATATCTTCCAGATATTGATGAGAGTTTTCAGTAAATCTTATCATTTATTGAGCATGCATGCATTTATTACATTTTATTAGGGTTATTAGCCCTAATTAGCCATATTAAGCAAATTACATGATTTGGTACATCAACATGACCATATCTGACATCATATGCATTCTATACATAATTATGGACTTACTAATATTTTTCCATGATTTTATGTCATCATTTGCTATTTATTATCCACTAAACAAGCATTACTCATCTTTCATGTTATCATAGATATTATAACATTAAAAGGTTGATATTATGATTCTATATTGTTCTACGCATTTTTCTGAGAATTTGGGTATATTATATGTATTTTTATGATAAATGAGCTAATTACTATACATTTTCTAAGATTTGAGAATTTACTAAGATTTTACCTTTTTGGACCACTCAGATGCAGACATGTGGCACTAGGGTTAGCGCAGCTCCTGCCTTGGCCGCCTGGTTCTCTGGTGGTTCATGCTGCTGGTCTCGGTTCAGGCTAGGTAAGCGTCTGGTTCACTGGTCTGATTTCAGTACTGCTGGACCTGGTCTGCTCTATCCTCTTCTCTCTCATTCGTGTTCTCAGTGCGAGCCGTGAGTCCACGCCCACCACTGTCGTCACCCAGCAACTACTCTGGTGAGAAAATACCATGGCCCAGATCCTCAGCTCTGGCTCCTAAGGACCCCATCATCTTCGGTGGATTCGTATAGATCTCCATAGCTGGACAGCTCTGCGGTTGGTGATTTAGATTTCTATCTCCTTGAGGTCGCCGCCGCCAGGGCCTGGATGTGGCCGAGAAAAGAGGTTACCTACCTCTTCTCCTTCTTGCTCCGATCTAAAGCTCCCAAAATCTTTGCAACACCTCTTAGTACTCGTCACTGCCCTTCATTTACAACGACCAACTCTGCCTACAAGCTTCCGAGTTTCATCTTCTCCTCTGGTAAACCCAAGATCGTCGGCCAAGGTACCAACTTTTTAGGGGTCTATGAGGGTGTGACATCAAATTCTCTGATCCTCGCCTTCATTTTCTCCTACTCAAAGACCCTCAAGGTCCCCTGATTCTCTGTGTCCTTCTTCCTCATCTAACCTGTTGGTCTGCAATGAGAGAAGTTGTGGGGATGGAGAGCTCGTTCCATCTGTACACTGGACTAAAGCCTATGAGCTGAAAGTTAGGGTACTCCTTACGATGAGGAGAAAGCAACCGTTCATCCAACCTCTCTCATACCCCCTTCCTTCCTCATTTCTCTTCAGCATCTCCCACTACTCCTCCTCCGCGCCACCTACATTTTACGGTGGAGAAGACGACCGAAGGGTGGACTCGTTCTCTCTTATTTATTATTCACTAACCTGTATAAGGGGGTCATTGGGTCTGTTTCAGCATTGTAAAGACAATTGTTCACTTTGTTTCCCCTTCTTGACCACGATCATCCATCGTGGGGGAGCTCAAGACATGGCACAACTGACTGCCCCACGATCTTCAGTCTGACCGGAGGTAGGGGATGAGGATCTAACCATCCAAAGTACATCCAACGACTACCAAGGAACTCGCCCAAAGTAGGATCCGGGGCTCACTTAAGTCAGCACTCCCCATCACTGGATTAGACACAAATGGCCAGGATTTTGCCACACAGTCCGTCCTCAATCAAAGGGGTGTGTGACACATCATTGCCCTTAAACTTTGGTCTAATAATCCTCGAAATGCACATTATTTCACTAATTTCAAACCTTCATGACTTCATCTAGGGACATCTGATTGCCACCATATTTTAACCATAGCTTCCTTACCTCTCGAGCTACCTTCTATTCAAATTTGGTGATAAAACTCAACTATTAGACCATTCAATTAAATTCCTCAAGTAGGCCTAAACTTATGGATCCAAATCATTATATAAACATCACATCCACACACCTATTTTGTCAAAACCTTGGAACTCTCAATATTTTTCAACCTTATGATTTCACTTATGTCATTGGATGATTAAGGACTCCAAAAGTCCACTCCATCATAGGTTAGAATATGAAAATAAGTTTATATTCCTACATGCAAGATAAAGATGTTTGCTTATATCTGTACTTGTGATTATTGTTTGAACCCACGTACCAGTATAGTAATATACTGACCGCGTATTCGTTTGTCGGCGATTTAGGTATCAGATATACTTGATTCGTGGACATGAGTGTACAAATAGAGATGTTGAAGACACTACAGTTTAATCATGAAGGTTTAGTCTTAATGGTTTATATTCATACCTGTAAAAGTTAATTCTATTTAAAAGTTATGTAATTCCTCAGAGGAGCTTTTTATCTAAACATGTAAATATTTGATCATTAATGGAAATTGTTTACTATTTTGTATTATTTCATGAATATGATCCTGGAGTATATGATTAATGATCTGTGACTTTAAGGTCTTTTAGACACTCAAAAGTGTGGGTCGTTACATTTGGTATCAGAGCACAAATTCATCAACTAATACTTAATAGTTTATAATTTCAAATTATCCTAAGAAATTTTAAGAGAAAAATTAAGTTCCTCATCTCACATTTTCGTCTACTTATCATCTTTTTTCTTAAAAAGCCTTGAAAAGAAATTGTTAATTAGAGAAGTAAAATGTGAAAAGATGTAACCTTTCGGGTAGGTCCCTCTAGAGAGGGTAGACAATAGAAAGATACATGTTTTGGTAAGCCCTTTCTTAGAGGAAGGACTTGGTTTGGGGTATGAAAACTTTAGTGGATCAAGGGATATGAAAACTCTAAGAGGTAGAGTAGTAACCCTAACCCTAGAACCTTAATCTTAATTAATGAACATGGTGTGGTGGTATGGGACACTACCCATGTGAAACTTGAAATTGGTAATGAACATGGTGTGGTGGTATGGGACACTACCCATGTGAAACTTAAAATCATGAATAAGAAAGATAAGGGATGGCTTAGGTAACCTAGTCTCCCATGCATGTGTGCATGGGGAGCATAAAACTTATGTGATAAGTCTTAAGAGATATAAAAACCCAATAGTTGAATATATCAAAAAATGAAAAGTTACAATATAACCTGCTCAAACCCTTAATGTTGTCTTTAGAAGTTTGGGTGTTGGTGGCCAAGCCCCTCGAGGGGAAGGTCAAGGTAGCACCAAGCCCTTGAAGGGGAAGGTGACCCTAGTTCATGGAATGGACATGAACCATAAGGGGATATTCTAGAAATTGAGAAAACATGGGTTGATATGTTATAATGAAAAGAAAAAAAATGTTAGGCATAAAAGAAAAGAAGATATCCATGAAACCTTTAGGGTTAGTGTGCCAACCTGGGGTCGGTCAACCCAAAGAGTGGTAAGATGACCTATGGGGGAGGCAAAACCTAGATCTTGGGATCAGGTTGTGGCTAGAGAGCCTAACCCTATCCTAGGAGCCAAGAAGGCACCCTAGGCTAGGACTTTCCCTTAAAAGGTAAGTGAATAAATGTATTTAAGTATTTGGATAACCTTAATCCTCATCTATAGGATTGAAGAGTTAAAGATATAAAAATGAAAATACTTAAATTCTTTGAACCCAAGGATGCCAACTATGAGTGACACAACTGGTCAAGCCCAGGAGGGAAAACCAGTAAGGCACCAAGCCCAGGAGGAAAGGTGGCCTAAGTCCACAATGCAGTTGTTTAGGATCAAGCCCCTGGAGGGGAAGATCATAGAGGTGAAGCCTAGGAGGCAAGACTGACATGGCACCAAGCCTTGGAGGGAAGGTGGCTCGAGCCCAATGATGGGACGACACTGCATTAGGTGTACTCAAAAGAGAGATATGAAGGCAATTCTGGTTAAAGAATTAAAAGATGTGACATCTCAAAAGAAACCCTTAGGGAGGGTAGAGACCTAATGCAATCCTAAGGTCAAGTAGGGTGTATTAGAAGTACATTGGACTGATGGGTTAGGAGTTGATTGTTCCCTGAATGCACAAGACCATGTGGTCAGGAGGTAACAACTATGTTTATCCAAGGTACATGACTCAGGAGATTAGCTACCTCTATGATGATCATGTAGCCTAATGGGTGAATATGAAAGGCACTCTCTCTATGCATAAGGATGAGATCACTCCAAAAGTACCTATACCCCTAGAGACCTCAAGGATTTCTCTAAGGCTCATAATGATACATGAGATGTAAATATAAAAGTTATAGGATGTCATGAAAACTTGAGAGAAGTTGTGCCCTAACCTAAGAGTAAGAAAAGGGATACTTGACTTCATGGAGTTTAAAAATGCTATATAATTAAGAAAAAGTAAGTTTAGAGTCAAACTGAGTATGATTCAACTTAATATGTAAAATTGAAAGGTAATGTGTGGATGTACTATCTCTGCTCTTGGAATGGAATGAACTTTGTATTTGGGCTGCATTCAAATGCTTATTTCATATCATTATGAGGGAGGGAGATTGGATAGACACACACTATGCTTAAAAATGAGACAATGAGGATGAATATCTTACATTTAATGTGTAATGACATGAACTAGGGTTAGAGGTGTTACCTCACCCTTATGTAAAAATAATGTGTAATAGGTTGGAAACCTAGGTGAAAAGAGAAATCACCAAGTAGTAATGAAATCACAAAATAAGAATGAAATCATCAAGTGATGATAAGATGTGTATACTAAAGATGTAGATATACATTGAATTGAATTCAAGTACCAATCTTAGTCTTAATGTGTGAAATTTGCATAATAACATATGTAAAGATGTCTAAGTAGGGTGCTAACCCTAAGACTTGAAACTAAGATGAGTTATAATTCACCTTTTTCTTTTGGGTGTGAATTTTGAGGACAAAATTCCTTTTAAGGAGGAGTGAATGTAATATCCTCAAATTTGATAAAAATTGAACTATAAAATATGATGCATGAATTAATTTGATAATTCCTCAATAATTTTATTGGTGGAATAGTAATGTTAATTGCCTTTGTTTCACAAGTGCTTTTGGCACAAGACAAATAGATAAACAGAATTCATGAGTTAATAAGTAGTAATGACTTTTGATATTGATAAATGTTTTCCAGAGGAGAATAAATTTAATAGTGTGTTAGATAATTAAAAGAATCATTATCTTTCCATTATTGGAAACATAATGGTTGGGACACCAAATAGTGTTACCATGGGTTGCCTTTTTGGTATGTTGAAGGATAATTACAAGTTAAGATAATGAGAAGATTTCTAAGATAATCCAAGATAATATGTGGCTTAGATATTTAATTAAAGGATTATCCACTTATTGCTTGGAAGCCAAATAAAAGAACAATATGTAAGTTTCCTAAGAGAAATAGGAAATATGGTTTAAAGGAAAGGAGAAGTTTGGTACATAAAGATAATGAGAAAAGGAAACGGAATCCTAGAGGGAGTTTATCGAGAGGAATATGTGGTCAATTTTTATGAGAATAGAAACTCTTTCCATATTAAGAAATCGTGACCCATAGCCATATATCACATGGGTGTATGAAGAAGTTAACTAGGACTTTTGGACCTCCCTCTCTCATAATTTCTCTATACGTGGAAGCCACTAGGGTTTCCCTAGGTTTGTATATATATATAGGGACCCCCCACCCTCATGCAGTACCTCGCCGTCAGAGAGTTTAACCATAGCAGTGGTGAGATCCCTGTGTCCTTTAACATCGAGTACCTTGAGCAGACCTACAAAATAGATGTCGGCCATCGCGACCTCAGGGAGGGTGACGTTGTGGCATCTGGCTACTACCAATGTGGCTGGGACGGGCACGACCTCCTCCCCAACCTATGTGCCTTGGCAACGACAGCAGTAGCGTTGCGCTAACCGAAGACCTGGAGAGAACTAGGTGTTGGGGCGACGCTGATGCAGTGTGAAAATGACGAGGGCGCGTCTGCATCTGTAGCAGCACCCACACCGACGAGAAGATCCATCACCATCGCCCACCTATGGTCGTCAATGCCGCTGGAGGATGGAGTTGAGAACGGACCAGAATATAGCCAATTAGCCATGGCGGTTGTCTGTGTGAAGAACAATTCGTATAAGTGGTGTCGTGGTCAGAGTAATCAGCAACCTTGTCGGGGTTCATCGTGTAGGTCAGGGTGAGTAGTTTGAAGAGAAAGTGAGGAGCCCCGACTACTATTAAGACTTTAATGATAGTGTGTTGGCTCCTCTACGGTGACCTGATGCTCCGCCAGCCTTCCTCGTGAGGCGATCAGGCGACTCCTTGTCGCGGACACATCCTCGGTCAAATTCAATGATGAGACAAGGTAGGGCCTCGTCTCTTAGTTCTGGTGACACCCGACTAATCAGGGCATGCCTTGAAGTTCGCAAGGAACAGATGTAGATGTTGAGCTCTTACCCCGGCCATTCAGTGCCTTGGAACGAAGGCCCGATTGTCGGCCTGCTTGCCTTCCACGGCAGATCGGGCGAGGCGTAAATGAAGAAGACACCTCATGGCATTTTACGAAGGGGCCCGAGGACACATATTCAAAGAACAGGTGCACTTCCGTCCTTTTATATTAAATCACAAGCCAGCCGGAAATAGAAAGGTGATGGGTAATAAGCTGACGTGGCTTTCTATGATTGGTTGGATAGTAGTTATTTTGATTTAATCATAACTAATTATATGTAACTCAGATTAAGATGATCTTTATATGAAAGTTGATTAGAAAAATGAGATGAATCCAAATAAAATAATAGCAGAACCTGATTATGATTCCTATTCTAAAAGTATGTGCAATGCATATTTAGATGTGTTTAAAGTAATGGAAAATCTAGATTTGCCTTAATCTGATGATTAATTGAATATTTTTGGTCATGTTAGGCTAACACCTGATCTTGCCATGTATAATAATTAAAACCTTGATAATGTTGAATAATGGACGATTCCATATTAGTAGTCTTATTCATGATGTTTTAGGGTTCGAAACCAATGTGAACATCTTGATATAATCTTAATGCTAGAAATGTGACTTAGGTGTCACGAGTAATTTAACATGTTTAAGTGGGTTATTAGGGTTTCACCTAATATGTATAACTGAAGTTGTAATAATAGAAACCTTAATATGATGGAACTAGAGTTTGTAGCCCTAATCCTTAGTCTAAACATGAGATAACCTAAACCCTAGTTTAGGAGTACATCTAAATATGATTCATATAATGAGAATACATGGTGACACATATGTAGTATGCTTTGTTTCAGATACTTGTTTATTACATGTGTTGTTGCTTGGATGTTTGGATGCATTCTTAAAGTACATGTCATATATTTTGCATGGTTTCTGCATGACATAAGGTATGTGGTTACACTTATGAATACATGTATCGAATTCCAAGATTGCCGATGTATCTCGATGAGATTGAACGACAAATAAACTGCTTGCTTTTTTATTTAGTTCTTGCAAAATATAAAGTTCTTATGAGTATCATGTAAACTAAATAACAATACTCTGAACCCTAGGTTAGACTGATCTTAAGGATAATGCACACCAGCCTCAGAGGGACAGTGATTACACCTGAGGTAGTAGACCAGATAAGGGTTAGAATATGAAAATAAGTTTATATTCTTACATGCAAGATAAAGATGTTTGCTTATATTTGTAGTTGTGATTATTGTTTGAACCCACATACCAGTATAGTAGTATACTGACCGCGTATTTGTTTGTTGGCATTTTATGCATCAGATATACTTGATTCATGGACATGAGGGTACAAATAGAGATGTTGAAGACACTACAGTTTAATCATGAAGGTTTAGTCTTAATGGTTTATATTCACACCTGTAAAAGTTAATTCTATTTAAAAGTTATGTAACTCCTCAAAGGAGCTTTTTATCTAAACATGTAAATATTTGATCATTAATGAAAATTGTTTACTATTTTGTATTATTTCATGAATCTGATCCCAGAGTATATGATTAACGATCTGCGACTTTAAGGTCTTTTAGACGCTCAAAAGTGCGGGTCGTTACAATAGGTTGTTGCTATAAACTTGTCCCAGATCATGTTACACTTTATAAAGGTTGTACAAATGTTTATAGCTTCATATAGAACTGGAATAAAATAGGAAACACCAGAAAATTCGAAATTCTAAACAAGCATGGTTTCTCTATGCTTAGATCATCACATTCAAGCATAATCATGAACTAACAAGCTTCTATTAAGCAATTTAAGTGAAGAATGTTATATAACTCGCCTCTATAGAGTAGGTCAGATATCAAACAGCAAGAATCTCGAGAAAATGGGGTAAGGAAACCTTGGATTCAGATCTGAACTTGGCCAACTATGCAATTCTCTCCACAAACAAGCAAAACCCTAGGAAAAGAAACAAGAATTAATGATTTTTGAGTTCTAGGGCCACTTTCACCATGGAAAAGCATGGTTCCAACCTGGAGAGATGTAGGAGGAAGGATAGAAAAGAATTAAATGGAGGAAATAAGGAAAAACTTACTCTTTTAGGTCAGTATCACTAGGGGGGGCTTAATAGACCCAAAAAGGGAATCAATTGCAACCCTAGAATTTGTTTCTAAGAAGAACCCCACTTTCTTCTTCCTTGGGCAGAAAAATTCGCAGATGAACAGAGGGAGAATGCATCTGGGAGAAGAAGATAGGTGGTGGAGAGAAAGTGGCTCGTTTTGGTGCTTGGGGATAAGTATATGACACTTTAATATTAAGAAAAAGAAAAGGGTGAAGTTCTAGTATATATTCAAGTGTCCATGGCTTTAAATTATTAAGAATACATAAGCACACACACAAGAAGCACTCCCACCATCCCTATAGACCTTCTTAGCTTTCCTTTGGCGAAATTCCCACCCAATCATATAATTCCTTAGTTGATAGCTACTAAAGGTAGCTCATCCATGAAGGGAAAAACCCTAAAATACCCTTGATGAAAACACCTTCAAACCATGGCTCAAATAGGAACCCCATGGATCAAAAATCTCAATAATGATAATATAAAAACTAAGGAACATAATTTATGTGACAAATTGCAAAGAAAACCCCTCAATTGGGTAAATTACAGAAAAGTCCAAAATGTACAAAAATTTGCATAACTTGCTCAAACAGTGTCCAAATTGAACCAAATTTGAAACTTAAGCTTGTCTTATGATTTCAAAACATATCAAAAGGTTATATTAGGGTTCTAACTTTAAATTATGGTAATTAAGCTCATTCAACTCATTAAGTAAGTTTAAGGGCCTTACAACTATAAACCCCTAACAAGGATTACGCCCTGAAATCCTACGCAAAAAGAGATGGGTATTTTCTACACATATCATTCTCTAGTTCCCATGTTGCTTCCTCTATACCAGGATGATTCCACAAAACTTTCACTAGTATTATATCTTTTCTCTTCAGCTTTTTCACCCTTCTATCCAGGATCAACACAGGACCCTCAACATAGGAGACATCCTCATCTAACTCAACCTATACTGGTTGGATTGTCTGGTCAGTATCTAGATGGCATTTCCTCAACATAG
The DNA here is from genome assembly GCA_963693085.1 of Alisma plantago-aquatica. Lineage (NCBI taxonomy): Eukaryota > Viridiplantae > Streptophyta > Magnoliopsida > Alismatales > Alismataceae > Alisma > Alisma plantago-aquatica. Next base: position 184,251,207 of record OY856413.1, on the reverse strand, counting down.
AGTTGTGAAAGACATTATGCAATCTATGTAGCTATGGTGGTAGCTCCAGCTTATATGCTACCTTTCCAACATGACCTAGGATAGGGTATGGCCCCATAAATCTAGGAGCCAACTTACCCTTCTTTCCAAACCTCAACACACCTTTCCAAGGAGAAACCTTAAGATATACTCTATCTCCTACTTGGAACTCAAGTGATCTGCATCAGTTATCTGCATAAGATTTCTGCCTGCCCTGGGCTGCTTTCAACTGTTGTTGTATCACTTTAATCTTTTATGTAGTCTGTTGTACTAGCTCAGGACCCAAAAGTTGATATTCACCTGTCTCATACCAGCAAAGAGGAGACTGACATCATCTCCCATATAGAGCCTCATAAGGAGCCATATCTATGCTTCTTTGATAGCTATTGTTGTATACAAACTCTATCAGAGTCAGATGTACATCCCAACTACCAAGAAATTGCAGCACACATGCCCTCAAGAGACCCTCTAAAGTCTGAATAGTCCTTCTAGACTTGCCATCGGGTTGCGGATGAAAAGTTTTGTTGAACCTCAGTTGTGTTCCCATTGTTGAATGCATACACTCCCAAAAATGACTTGTAAACTATGGACCTCTATCAAAAACTATAGTCACTGGAAAGCCATGCAAACAGACTATCTCGTCAACATATATTTGTGCCAATTTCTATGTTCTAAATGTCATCTTAACTAGCAGAAAATGAGCTGACTTAGTCAATCTGTCTACTATCACCCATATGGAATCATGACCCTTGGCTGTCCTAGGAAGACCAACCACAAAGTCCATAGTAATATAATCCCATTTCCACTATGGTATTGGAAAGGGTTGTAATGTCCCTGCAGGCTTCTGGTGCTCAGCCTTCACCTGCTGACAAACTGGACATTTGGCAATGAACTCTGCCACATCACGCTTTAGACCTGGCCACCAATACATGTCCTTCAAATTTTGGTACATCTTGGTACTTCTAGGATGCATTGCATACATAGAGGAGTGAGCCTCCTCAAGTACCATCTTCCTCAACCCATCAACATCAGGAATTACTGTCCTATTATGGTAACAAATTGTATCATCATCTGCCTCGTGAAACCATCATACTTTTCACTGCCAATGCATGATTGGATATTCTATATCATATTATCATTTTGTTGTGCTTCATGAATCTATTGTCTCAAGGTAGGTTTCACTTGTAACTGTGCCAACAATCCTGCCAGCAAGGAAACTTCTAGTTGTACATTCATCTGGCGAAGAGACACTAGCATATCTCTCTTATGGCACATCAAGGAATTTAATTGTGCATTATCTACCATTGATGATGAAGATGAATTTCTACTCAATGCATCAACTACCACATTAGCTTTCCCTATATGGTAGTCTATTGTGAAATCATAATCCTTAATCAGCTCTATCCATCTCTTCTTCCTCATATTCAACTCATGTTTTGAGAAAATGTACTGTAGATTCTTGTGGTCAATGAAGATCTGACACTTTTCTCCATAAAGATAGTGTCTCCAGATCTTTAAGGCATGGACCACTGCTACAAGTTCCAGATCATGTGTTGGGTAATTCTCCTCATGTTTCTTAAGCTGTCGTGAAGCAAAAGAAATCACATTTTTATCATGCATCAACACGCATCCCAACCCATTCTTTGAAGCATCATAAAACACAATATAGCTTTTCCCTTGCTATGGAAGTACTAACACCGGTGCACTAGTCAACTTTTCTTTCAAAAGATGGAAGGAACATTGACACTTGTCATTCCAAGCAAAAGGAACATCCTTCCTAGTTAACCTAGTTAGGGGTAACGCTATAGAACTGAAGTCTTTGATGAACTTCCTGTAGTAACCTGCCAGACCTAGGAAACTACGGATCTCTATTGGTGTCTTTGGTTGCTCCAACTCTAGTACAGATTCCACTTACTTGGGATCAACACAAATGCCTTTTGCAAATATAACATGTCCCAGAAAAGACACTTTAGATAACCAGAATTCACACTTGTTGAACTTATCATATAGTCGGTGTTTCCTCAACAAAGTCAATGCCAAGAGAAAGTGTTGGTCATGTTGTTGACTATCCTTGGAGTATATCAGGATATCATCTATGAACATGACAACACACTGAACAAGATAAGGTCTAAACACCCTATTCATTAGATCCATAAAAGTTGCAGGTGCATTGGTTAGCCCAAACGACATAACCACAAACTCATAATGAACATACCTAGTCCTAAATGCTGACTTGGGTATGTCATCAGCTTTAATTCTCAATTGATAGTAACCTGACCTCAGGTCTATCTTTGAAAACACAGTGGCACCTCTCAACTGATCAAAAAGATCATCAATCCTCGGCAAAGGATACTTATTCTTTATTTTCACCTTGTTCAACTGTCTATAGTCTATACACAACCTCATTGATCCATCCTTCTTTTTAACAAACAACATGGGAGCACCCCAAGGGGAAGTGCTCGGCCTGATAAAACCCTTCTCTAACAGTTCTTTAACTTGCATCTCTGATGGTGCCATTCTGTATGCTGATTGTGCTATGGGTTGTGTTCCAGGAATAAGATTGATCTCAAACTCTATCTCTCTAGGAGGGGGAATGCTAGGAAATTCCTTAGGAAAGACATCCTCAAATTCTCACACCACTGGTACCTCCTGGATACTAGGACCTACCGCCTTGGTATCCACAACATGAGCTAAGAAAGCCTCACATCCTTGTATCATTAGTCGTTCAGCTGTCATGGCTGACATCAAACATGTAGGAAGAATCTTCCTATCACCCTGAAAATCCATTGTACATCTCCATCATGGAACATCGCCACCTTAGTAATACAGTCTAAGACTACCATGTATTTTTCCAAGGTATCCATTCCAAGGATTACATCAAAACCATGCATGTCAAGTGGCAGAAGATCCACTTGAATGTTGTGTCCAGAAAAAGAAAGAACACAAGAAGGGCACACCTCCCGTAACTCAATGGAATCAACCAAAGGAGTCTCTAGCCGCAAGCTATCAGATCTAATACTAACAAGTAGATAACAACTATATATCACCTCTCTGGTGATAAAAGAGTGTGTCGCACCCGGATCTACTAACACAGATACAAAACAAGAAGCAGACATATCATAATGAAATAACTCCATCTGACCTATCACGACTCGTGGATTGACCACTGCTTCTGGTTGGGTCATGGCATAGAACCTTGTTGTCGCCTGCTGTCATCCACATCCTCTGCTTGCTTGTCCAGAGGATCCTGCCTGGGATGCCTGACCACGTCCTCTGCCACTGCCACTACTAAACTATCATTGTTGTGATCCATGTTGATTCTTTCTTGGTTGATGAGTCACCTCCTCAACCTTCATAGGGCAATTCCATCTAATATGCCATGTCTGTCCACATTGATGACACACTCGGTTATCACTATGTGGTCTAAACAGCCCTGTAACTGAGACTGATGATGAACTGTGAGCTCCTGTCGGTGGAAAACTGTGACCTCTACCCCTACTCGGGGTCCACTGTGATGGTGCATGTGATCTTGGTTCAGTGAAGGTTGACCTTGATTGTGACAACGGTGGGAAAAACCTTGGCTTCTTAAACCCTCCATATGATTGCCCTTGAAACTACATAGGACGTCGCTTCTTAGCATTAGTTTCACATTTCTCTATAGCTGACCTCTCAATCCTCCTGTCGGATTCCACAATGGTGGAAAACCTTTCCTTGTTCTCCAAGGCTGATGTTGTAGTAGTCAACTCTTTACTCAAACCCTTCTCAAATCTTTGAATCCTTTCCTTTTCCGCTACTGCCATGTGCGGGTAGAACCTCAAAAGTTCCATAAACTTTGATTCATACTCATTGATAGTCATAGCTCCCTGATGAATCTTCTCAAACTGAGAGATTTTCTCATCTAGCTAGGTCTCTGGAAAATATCGACTAACAAATTCCCTCTGAAACTCCTCCCATCCTATCACAACTCCTGGCCTTTTCTCCTCTTCTATGGCCCACCATTGGCCAACAGTACCCTTCAACAAGTATACTGCATGCTTAACTTTGTCTTCTTCAGTGATGTTTAGGATTTTGAATTCCTTTTCTAGCTCAGTCAACCACATGTCAGCATCTACTGGATTAGAAGTACCTGCATATTCAATTGCCCCAACACGTCTAAGATGTTCAAATGTCTTACCGACACCTTGGGACTCCACATTGGAGGTGGATACCCTAGCTTGAGGTGTTGGCGCTCTGTCAGCAATATGTGTAATTGTGGACATCATCTGTCAAAACATAGACTGAAACTCAGGACTGGCCATCATTTTTGGGTCTAGATGGGCATTGCGGGATGCTATGGCCCTTCTTCTGGCACTCTCTCATCACATGTCTACCTCCCTACACCTCCTCCTAGTGCAACATAGCTACTCTCAACATGTTCTTCATGTCCTCTAGATATATCTGCATAAGCATAAACTATGATGAGATATGTTGGATACATAAGAACAGACTCAAACCTAAGTCCTATGTACCTATAGACTCAGTAAACCTAGAGCTCTGATACCAACTTAACTTGTGACACCTTGTCACGCTAAACGAGATTACTCAAAACACAAAACACAATCAACTACTAATTAATCACATATTCAAAAGTCTGAAACAATAAAACTGATTCCAACAATGTAAGTAAACTCTAGAACATTTACAAAAGGTCCATCATTCCATTCTCATATATTGTAACAAGTATTTAGATATGGGTCCAAAGACCTCAGTCACATCCTGCATACAAAAGATATTTCACATGTACATGCCATATATTTACAAACATTAGCATACGACCAAAATCTCATATAGATACAAGTATATCATCTAGAAAACACATCCCATACCAGGACCTAAGAGTACAGGGACGACGGTAGGACTCTACTACTAACATCTATGACAAACATCTATAACCAACCAACCTTTTGAATCTATTGATCACCAGGTTGGTTCTCTTCCACAGCACGACCTCGACCTCGTTGCCCGTGACCACCCAAAAAAAATGTGGTGACCCACGGGTGAGACACAGTCCCAGCGAGAGATAGAACTCTCTCCAACTTATATTGATCATAACATGTTAATTAACAGTAAATGCATTGAGTAGTTAGGGTATTGAATAAGCAATATGAACAGACTAAACAATTTAAGCATACTAAGCAGTTAAGAAAATTAACTTGACAAGAAATATAATTACTCAAAGGTCATATGATATCATCTTGTAAACACTGAATAGTATAAAGACAATTCAAAGACTAATCAAGCAATGTGAGACGTATTTAACCATAGTCAATATACTACATGGCTTATATCACTTCTTTTATTACATTGCCCCTGAGGGATTTGAGAAATACCACTCAAGTCCCAACTGACCACTACTACGTCAAAATTAGTGCCATATAAGATCTAGGAAGAGTCAGACTCCTAAGATCTTCTCCGCCCCCAGTCAGTACGGGTCTGCCACAACGACACATAAGGTCAAGCTGCTAACCACCTAGTTTGTCCTTGGCATAGGTCATGGAACTAGTGAAAGAAGGTGGGTACACATACCCTACCATATGATGTACAACCATAGCTATCATCCAATCTCATCATATATATATATATATAATCATCGAGACACGACCACATCCGTTCTCAAACTGAGGTCTAGGTATGACCAATGTCATCCTCCCTAACACTTGAATTCAGGATGACAAGCACCCTGCATACTCATCAGTATGTGCTCTGAGTTTCCCTTAAGAATACTCATTTCACTATCTAGAAATTTATGACACCCAGATAGATCTATGGCACATGCCACTACATGATTAGAGTTTCACTTAATTAGTTATGACAATTGGGTGAATTAAGGCTGAATCATACAAATGGACATTCAAACCCTAATTCTTTTCTAAAAAGTGTATAGGTATAACAACTTCAAAAGATATAAAACATTTGAGATATAAATCTTAATCACATTACCACATGCTATCATTCATTGCAAATTAATGGACCACACTTATCATCATACTTTTACAAGATACCAATATCTTATCACAAGTTCTAGGGTTTTAACCCTTATTGGAACATGAAGAGGATTTCACCTTAATTATGGCTTCAAACATGCCCAAAGGTCATTAAGACCATCACATTATTCATAGTAAGGTTATCATCATCATTCCATGCCTTAAACAAGGCTCAAAAGATCATTAGCACATATGTGTCCATAGATATTAACATGGCAAGGCACTATGATATTCAAATAGTACTACATTGTAGTTTCAAAACAATAAGAGTACAATTCATTATCACATTAATCATTCAAGAGGACTGATTATAACCAATCAACATCATATAATTACATCAAGGTTAGGTATAATAGGCTAGATCACATGGGAGTTATGCATCCACTTACTACATTGATTTATCAAATATGACTATATAATGGCAAAGGTAAGACTACCAATTAATGGTATTGAACCATTGAATTATCTTCACTATGACCCACATACATGTGACTTATTATAATCCATTGGATGTTAAAGCATCCAATATTATTCATTGGATCAGGTTCATTGTTCAAATTTATCAATTGAAGTATAGGTCTAACCATTAGATCAATTGAATCAAGGAACCATTGGTTCAAGGTATAGTCAAATCTATAATTACATTCCTAATTCATCATATATGGTGTTGACCTGATCCACCATTAATTGTGATCATTAGGTCACCATTGGTTGCTAGATCAGTAATACATTCAGTTAACATCATCAAATATTAAGCCAATATCATCATCGATTGATAACATCATTAGAATACTTAGTGGATGATAATTAAATGTCTAATTGAGTCAAAACCTGACCTAAGGTGGTGACCATAGGTTGTCACCATAAATTGGACACCCTTGATCACGAACATCAGTTGCCAAGATAGCAACACTATTGGTTGTTGAATGGTATGACAATCAGTTATGTGATAGGGAAGGAAATAGCTTGAAAACCCTAATTTGAACCATCATTTGTTTTGTACATAGCACCATAGGTTGTTGCTATCAACCTGTCCCAGATCATGTTACACCTTATAAAGGTTGTACACATGTTTACAGGTTCATATAGAACTAGAATAAAATAGGAAACACCACAAAATTCGTAATTCTAAACAATCATGCTTTCTCTATGCTTAGATCATCACATTCAAGCATAATCATGAACTAACAAGCTTCTAGTAAGAAATATAAGTGAAGAATGTTATATAACTCACCTCTATAGAGTAGGTCAGATATCAAACAGCAAGAATCTCAAGAAAATGGGGCAAGGAAACCTTGGATTCATATCTAAACTTGTCCAACTATGCAATTCTCTCCACAAACAAGCAAAACCCTAGGAAAAGAAACAAGAAGGAATGATTTTTGAGTTCTAGGGCCACTTTCACCATGGAAAAGCATGGTTCTGACCTGGAGATTTGTAGGAGGAAGGATAGAAAAGAATTAAACGGATGAAATAAGGAAAAACTTACACTTTTAGGTCAATATCACTAGGGGAGGCTTAATAGTCCCAAAAAGGGAATCAATTGCAACCCTAGAATTTGTTTCCAAGAAGAACCACACTTTCTTCTTCATTGGGCAGTAAAATTCGCAGCTGAACAGAGGGAGAATGAAGGTGGGAGAAGGAGAGAGGTGGTGGAGAGAAAGTGGCTCGTTTTGGTGCTTGGGGATAAGTATATGACACTTTAATATTAAGAAAAAGAAAAAGTTGAAATTCTAGTATATATCCAAGTGTCCATGGCTTTAAATTATTAAGAATACATAAGCACACAAACTTTATACAAAACATAGGATCTAGGTAGAGGAAGACTTAGACTAAGCCAACATTGTCTCCAAACAAAACAACTTAATATATAAAGGCAACTATGTCCATGCAAGCTATATTTTCCTTTTCCTCTTGTCCTATCCTTAGCCTTAGGTTCACCAAGCTTCCATGCACACTCTGATCCTATCCTGCATGGTTGGGGTCATCCAGCAAGAGAAAGACAAAATAAGGTATGCATCAATTAAGAGTAATAGGACAATTAAATGATCCAAAACATTGCAATATAAAAGATTCTCTACACTAAGAGATTTCAAAAGAAATGAGGCAAGTATATGAATAAGAGAGAGTAAACTGCCATAATCAATCACAACAATAATAATCACATAGCATGAATATATTAAGACACAAAGTCACCTCAATGTAGGGTGAGTCACCTACCGGACCTCACCAGTGGCAGGGGGACTAAAACTCCAGTACCTAAAAAGTGGCAGGGGGACTAAAACCCCAGTGCCTAATATATAAAATGGCAGGGGGACTAAAACCTCAGTGCCCTATGGGTGGTTTGTACTCATGTACACTACATTGTGATTTGACCTAAAATACATCATGCTTTAAAATAGTAAATCAATTGGCAATATTTGAAAAGTATAACTGAAGTTGCATCAAGCAGTTGGGAATAAAACCCAAATAAATAAACGGGCCACCAAAGGCAACAACAATATCCAAGAACTCCAAGAAATAAAGGAGCCAACCAAGAAACAACATTATACATTGTTTCCAAATATTTCAAAAGGATGAGCCACATAGGCAATAACAAGATTAAAGCATTTCCAAGTAAAGGAGGCAACATATGTAGTAGCAAGATTCACATGATTCAAATGATTGAGCCACAATGGCATAAAATAAGTAAAGAGCCAATAAATACAATTAGAAGGATAACACAACTAGCATCATAGTGTTTGTGGGGTTGGAAAAGTCCCAACTGAAGAGTAGGTTGATTGCACAATATACATTCCACATAGATTTCACATTCATCATATATGTTCACATAAATATGATTCATATACACAAATAGGATCCACATACATAGGGGTCACATACTAAAATAGGGTGCACATACCTGTTTTATTTAATTACCATCACATTCACCAATCTGATTGTATCACCATTCCATTTTCCCCTAGTTGCAAACATTACACATGTATTAGTTACTTAAAGGTACTTTAAGTGTAAAATATCAACATTTATAAACCATGGGTAAAGGCTTTGGATTTTGGTTTTGGAAACAGGGCCAAACGATCCCTAATATTTTTCTACTCAAGAAAACATATTTTCTTGTCAAAAATAGAGTTAAAACTCTATTATTATCATTTTACATCACTTTATACATTTAAATTAGGGTTTGAATTAATTAATAGGTTTATGATGGAAATCAGGGTTCAAAACTTAAAAATTCGGATTCTACATGTTTTTATCTTTCCAACGAGTATTTATTTATAATTTTCCGACAACCGAGAGATTTACTATGAATTAAACAAGATTGACTAGTTTATTGCTAAATGGGTGAAAAAATCAAGTTTGAAATTGACGGATCTGCCCTCGGCTAAAGAACCAGAGAGGAAGAGTGCGCGGGGGAAAAATGGACATTTGTCCATCATCTTCTTCCCCAGGCTGCGCCCAGCCTTACGATGGGGTGCAAACTTGACCCTTTGGCATTTTGTGTTTCTCCACCAAATTCGACGTTCTGGTACTCGAAACGAAGAGGATCGAGAGAGGAACTCACCAAACCAAACGATTTCGATGATGGTTCCTCCTAGCTCCATGGAGGGGGGCCGCAATCCCAGCTGTAAAAGCTCCACGTTGCCGACTTCCCTCGCGTCCTTGGATGAAATTAGTGGCTTGGGCAGGTTTCTAAGGTTCCGACGAAGGTGTGTAGGTAGTCATTTATAGGTGCGGATCGCTGTGGCGCCAAAACGACCTTGGAGATGAGAAGCCTTGGTCGGGCGAGTATGGCATTTTTCCTATAGCGCACGGGAGGCGATGAGGTTAGGAATAATGTCACACTTTATTTGAAGACTTGTTAAATGCATTTTGGAAGGTCAAATGAACTCCAAATGACATCAAATTTTAACTCTAGGTTGCTAATGACGTCTAGATTCATGCTATGCAATTATATTTGCGTTTCACTCAGCCTTTGGCCTCCAATAATTATTTTGATTATTAAAGCATATATTAAAATAATGCTTGGGAAAATAATTATGTATTGCTTTTATAAGAAACCTTTGGTTCCCAAATCCGAAATTTGGAGTCCAAGAGTCCTCCACTCACTAAAAGCATGCATTTGCAATTTTTATTAGCCCATATTAAGTGTGAGGTATGAAGGTGGGTTATTATTCACCATTTTAATTGACACTATATTAAAAGCGTATTAAAATCATTTTGAGGGGACAAACCAACTCCAAAAATTACCAAATTTTAACCACATGCTCATATTAAAGTCTAGAACAATCCTATGCAATTATATTCTAGTTTTACTCATAATATGGCCCTTAATAAATATATTGCTCATTAAAGTGTATATTAATATATTAAAATGAATGAATTATATGAAAAGACTTCTTTTTATGAAACAAGTGAGTAAATTTCGAGATATTAAGCACATTAAGATTTCAATAATAATTTCTCAATTAAATAACATATTTTCATGAATTAAAATCATATATTGAGGAGAGAGAAACAATTAAGGTTAATGTTCTCATACATTAACTTAAATACACATTATTGCTAATATATTTATCCAAAAAGCTCCAAATCAATATTATCTACTTATATCACTCATGAAACTTTATTTTGTATTATTATCCCTTAATTATTACCTTAAGTGGGTTATTTGTGAAACACCCCTTTTTTATCATAAATGAGGGAAAAGGTGATTTCAAACATTGAATTGTGCTCAAATTGCACAAGGGGTCCAAAAAGAATATAAAACAAGGGAAATTTATGAAAAAGATCCAAATGGACTAAAAGGCCAAGAAAAGGTCAAAAGTGGGTAAATTGCAAGGAAGACCCTGAATTTCAGTATGTTACAGAAACTTAAGCTTGTCTTATGATTTAAAAACATATCAAAAGGTTATATTAGGGTTATAAGCATTAAATTACAGTAATTAAGCACATTCAACTCATTAAGTAAGTTTAAGGGCCTTACATTGGGCTTCCACGCCATACATACTCTAGCAACCTCACCATAATCAACGTTGGATACATGCTCCCAACCCTGTAGAAACAGATATTTAATACTATTTTTATTTTATACCTTTATCTTTGTCTCCACCAATGCAACCAGAGAATGGCCAATAGCAGAAATCCATTCTCTAATTTCCTTATTCTTGTTCCTGTCGCACCCTCCCTTGATATTCCATAGAAGCATGGACATATCAAAGATTTTTGTTGAGCCTGGCACGCCTGGGAGGCTCCTTTATGGCATGCTTGCCTTTCCCTTTCTGTTGTTGTTGTTTAGTTGCATTTCCCTCCTCATCATCTGATTTGGTAAGTGCCTCAAAATTGTTCGTTGTATCCAGAATTGAAGTGACACCTTGGTTCTTGGGAATGTGTGCCTTCCTTACCCCTTTCCTATGTGACCTTGACACAAACTCACCCTCCTCCCTATTATCTATTTCCTCCAACACAGTCTCAGCCGGCATATCTTTGTCTTCGTCTCCTTTGCTTTTGTTGGATCCTTTCCCCTTGGGTGTTTGCTACTCATCCTTTCTCTCTTCTCATTTGAACCTCTCTTTCTCATCACCTTGGATGGCTGCAGGTGGTTTGGCGGAAGCGAGCTTATCCATCCAGACCTGTCCACTCTTCTTGTTGTTTTCTATAGGCTTCCGGTCATAGTAGGCATCCTCGTGCCCAAACACCTTGTAGGCAGAGCACCTCACTGGCACGTAGTCGTACTCGACCCTCATCGGGATGGGTTCTTTGCCCTTCACATTCGGCATGACCTTCCATGGTGTCAACTTCTTGACCTCAACTTCCACGATGACCCAGGGTTCATCAGACTCGACTAATTTGTCATCGATGTGTAAGACCCTCTCGGCCCCACTAGCGATTGTACCCACCGCCCACCTGGTCCAAGAGTGTCAGATTGAATGCACTGTGATCCACGTCGGGACGGTGGAGAAGATGTCCCTCTTTAGTTCATCGCCAAATTGATAGTTCTTCATGATCACCAACTGGAGGTCAAACCACCTGGGGTCGGCGTTCAGTGCATCTGCCTTGTCGGCTGCATTAGCAAACCTCACAAGGAAGATGTCATTTTCTCTAGATAGGAGATCGAACGATCCCTTCATCCTCCATTTGCACTAGATCCACGCCTTGAGGTGAGGATAGAACGACCTCTGCCCAAGGACGTAGACCAGCACGGTGAACTCCCAGACATTGTGCATCTGATCGAACTCCTCAGGCTTGAGATCAACATGAATCACACCCTCCTTCATTGATAGTTTTGGGAAGTCCAGTGACTCCTTGGTCATCGTCGTCGGTTTCATTAGGACCTAGGACCAAGCCTTGCAGCCGCCCTCTCCCTCCTTCATCCCTTCCCTACTAGGGTTTGCCTTGTCCAGCAGTCGTTCAGTTCCCTCCATGATGTTGTTCTCTTGGTGGCTAGGGTTAGTGGTAGGGGTTGTGTGGCTGGTGTTGGTGGGTGGTGTAGGATAGACATCACCGGTCGGAGTGACTGGAAATGTGGGCTCCATGCTAGAGATTGGCAGAGATTCATCGCACATGAATCGCCAGAGCCAAACCTAATGGGTGACTCAGGTTTTTTAGTATGTATTGTATGTATGTATGTATGTATGTATGTATGTATGTATGTATGTATGTATGTATGTATGTAAGCATGGGATTAAAAGTTTCATTCTCTGCCCTCTCCCATTCCCATGGTGGAGGACGAATGCCCGGGAGGGTGTTAAATTAAGGCGGAAACTATGATTCGAACCCATATTAAGAGAAAAACATTTCTCCCCCTCCCATGCTCGTGGCGTATGTATTTATGTATGGGATTATCAGATTTATAGAGGCATTCTCTCCCCCTCTCCCACACCCATGGAATATGTATGGGATTAAGAGAGAAAGATTTCTCCCCCCTCTCCCATTCCAGTGGCGGAGGCCGAATGCCCAGGAGGGTGGTAAATCAAGACGGCAACTGGGATTCGAACTCGGGTCCCTTCATGAGGAGACATCGTGCTTGACCACTTGAGCCACTCCTTGTCGGCCTCATGGTATATGTATGTATGTATGTATGTATGTATCTATCTATGTTTGTATCGGAATCAGGTAAATATATTTTGACTTCCCCACTACAAATGTAGGAGGGTCAAGAGTTACATATAGCCCTATTCTCACTATACAATGTATATGTGAGAAACTCATACAGCTAGCTAAGACATAATCTATTTTTTATATTGTTACAAATTTTTGCAGCAATAGTACTCACACTACTGTCCAAACCAACATGTTTGTGAGTATTCCTTTCATTCAAGACATGGAAGCACATGGCAGCAAATAGAAGAAGCTTCTTCTCCTCACTGATGCAAATTTTGACCATCTTTTTTATGTCTTCATTCATCTCTATTCGTAGTAGGAACTCCTTGTAGATTTTCTCCCATAAGATCATGGTAAAACTACACATACCAAACAGGTGGCTTTGGGTTTCCTCCTTTTCTTTGCATAAGTAATAGGTGATAGAAATATAAGTATTCCACTCATGTACTTTGTCTAGAGTCGCCAAAGCTCCATGTAAAATTTTGAATACACATGTGGACCATTTAGGAACTTGTTTACCATCCCATATCTGACCCATAATCCCATCTTTTTCAGCCCTTATTCTTGTGATCTCCCACAAATCAGTTTTAGGATTTAGCATGTGCCATTCTCCAGCATGAGTCTGATAAAAAAGATGCTTAACATGCAGCCATAGAATCCTCATCATATGAATGGTGCATGAGATGCCTTCTCTGGTACGGGGCTGGAAATCCAGTCCTTGTGGGTATTTGTCTCTCATCCATCTCCCCCAAATAGAGCCACCTGTCTGATACAAGATAATTCTCTTTAGTGTCCCCCATCTGGCGATGTCCCTTGGAGTTTCCAACTGCAAATCCCCTTAATCTTTAGGCAAGGCCAGCCTAGCATAGCGCATGGGATGGTACTCACCCGCCCAAATAAAGTTTGAGATTTTTATCTCCATCCTGTCAAGCACGGCCTAGAGAGAATGTTGTTATGGGATGGTACAAGATAATTCTTTCTCAGTGACCTCCCTAGTGAGAATGTTGTTATGGGATGGTACAAGATAATTCTTTCTCAGTGACCTCCCTAGTGAGAATGTTGTTATGGGTTCTAGAGAGCTTGAACTTCCAGTCTATGTCCTCCTCCTCAATTGTATCTTCAAAGTTTTTATTATAAAGCTCATTGTAGAACTGCATGGCTTGGTCCTCAATGTCTTCTTGTTTATTAACCACCTACCCATCTTTGTCAATCATCTCACATATGATACTAGAAGCCTCCCTTCTTCTGATTACCATGTGGTAGAGTTTGGTATTTCTATCCCCATCTTTTAGCCATTTCTCCATGCTTCTTTTCTAGTAGAATTTGTCATCGGCCTTTTTCAAATCAGCAAGCATTTGTCTTAACTCTCGGTCCTTCTCTATTAATTCCCCATTGAGCGAGTCAGCCATCAGGAGCTTTCTAATCTCACTACATTCCCTTTTGGTTGTTGCAATCAAATTGGGAATATTCACATTTTCCTTTGCCCATTTTTTCAGTGTTGTTTTCAGCAGTGACAACTTTTTTGCAAAGACAAACATAGGATTCCCATGGATATGTGTACTCCATACCTCCTTCAAAATATCGTCAAAGCCCTTCCACTCTGCCCAATAATTGAGAAACCTAAAAGGTCTTCTCTTTTGCTTTTTCTCTATGATCTGCACAAGGAGAGGAGCATGGTTGCTAAGCTCAAATCCGTCGGCTTTCACTTGTACATTAGTAAACATCTTTAACCATTCTTCATTAACCAGGGCTCTATCCAGCTTGCTAGCTATTCTATCCCCTGGGTCTTGTTCATTATTCCACGTGAAAAGGTCACCACTTGTCATGGGAAGCTCAATCAAATCTTCTTTATCAATAGCCCTATAAAAGGCATCAATCATAGCCCGTAGTGCCAGTCTACCCCCAATCTTCTCACCCTATAGTCTGACATTGTTGAAGTCACCAATCACCATCCACGGTGTCGTCACCTGTGTAGAAAATAAAGCTAGATCATGCCAAAGTTCCTTCCTTCTCTTTACATCATTATGAGCATAGACCGTTGTCAAGCACATGTGTAAGCTAGTTGCATTCCTACATTCTAGTGTGATATGTTGAACATACATCATCTTCACTGCCATCTGCCATGCATTGCGCTTCCACGCCACACACACCCTAGCTAGTTCAAAATGTTGTAGGTTGGATATGTGTTCCCACCCTTGTGGAAACAAGTAACCACTGCTTAGTTTATTGTCCACCTTGATCTTAGTTTCAACCAAAGCTGCAATCGAACACCCACTAGCACTAATCCACTCCCGGATTTCTTTCTTCTTGTTCCCGTCGCACCCCCCTTTAATGTTCCACATGGAAATGGACATTTGAAAGGTTTTTGTTTGCCTGAGT
The DNA here is from genome assembly GCA_963693085.1 of Alisma plantago-aquatica. Classification (NCBI taxonomy): domain Eukaryota; kingdom Viridiplantae; phylum Streptophyta; class Magnoliopsida; order Alismatales; family Alismataceae; genus Alisma; species Alisma plantago-aquatica. Next base: position 184,235,683 of record OY856413.1, on the reverse strand, counting down.
ATGCCTGGGCTGCTCCTTCTTCTTGTTGCCTTCTTTTTTCTTCTTTGGTTCCAAGTGTTCGGGTTCTTCTGCATCCGACTCGCTGAGAGAATCAAATCTACTGGTGGCTTCCAAGATGGACCCAACTCCTTACATCTTCGAGATCCCATTTAGGATTTTCCCATATGTGTGTATGTATGTATGTATGTATGTATGGATGGATGGATGGATGGATGGATGTATGCATGCATGTATGTATGTTAATATGTATGTATGTATGTATGTATGTATGTATCTATGTATGTATGTGTGTATGTATGTATGTATGTATGTATGTATGTATGTATGTATGTATGTATGTATGTATGTATGTATGTATGTATGTATGTATGTATATATATATATGTATGTATGTATGTATGGGATTAAGAGAGAAAGATTCCCCCCACTCCTATGCATGATGTGGAGGATGAATGCCTGGGAGGATGGTAAATCAAGATGGCAACTGGGATTCGTACATGGGTCCCTTTGTTAGGGGACACCATGCTTGACCACTTGAACCACTCCTTGTCAGAATGTATGTATGTATCGGAAATTTGGTAAGTATATTCCCCTCCCTCAAAGAGGGACAAAATTACAAGCTACACCTAAAACATGTAGTTACAAAGAGTTTGTGATATAGGCCTAAAGCTTTACAAAGAAAGAGAGTCTAGTACTATTAGTACTTACAAAAGGACCAATTTTGGATTAAGAGGGGAGATACACTAGTTAACAACCTATGCTATGTTTTTTAGTGCATCTAAAGTTCCTTCTCCATCCTATTGAAGGTGTTGAGTTCATCTCTAGGTTTGCCTCCATGCTTCCTGAAGTTTCTCTCTATCCATATAACATGGATACAGAGGGTTTTTGCCCAAAGAATGATCATTTTATCATCATTTTTGAAGTCTTCTAGATTCAGAAGACACTCTTACATGCTTGATGATAGAAGCCCACACTTCAACGCAGATCTTCCCCATAAATATCTCCACCATTTGCATTTAGATGTTAGGTGTACAGCGGTTTCCTCACCCGCTCGACACAGACAGCAAGTGCCATCCACATTAGGAATCTATTTCAAAACCTTCTCCATGGTAGGCAAAAGATTTTTGTGTGCTCTAAAGGTCGTGAAGCTCCATCTTGGATTATATTTACCACTCCATAGTTGTTTAGCATCTTTATCTTCATCTTGTTTCTATCTATAAAGATCCCACATTGCTTCATATGAGGTATTTTGAAACATTGACCATGTTTGAGTGATTCTTCACCATTGGGTAGAGAATCCCCATCTATGATTTGGTTGACTGAGGTTGTTCTAACCATATTGTTTGATCATCCATCTGGCCTATATAGATTCACCTTGCAGTAGGTTCTTAGGTCTTTTCATCGTCTGAAAATCTGCTAAGTTCTCTAGCTTCTTCAGTCCACCTTCATCTTCAGGAAAAGAAATCCACTCCCACGAAGCAGGATAAAAAGACAATCCCAAGAGAAAATTGCCCATTAGGATCTCCATTCTATGCATGGTAGATTTAGTCACTTCACCTTGGGACATCCTGTTATGATCGCATCTGAGCTTAATTGGTAAACTAGGGTTTACCTGGATGATTATATGCTTAATTGGATTGATCATTGCTTAAATCTAATTAATGATATAAATTCATTTATAATGTTTTAAACCTAATAATAATGTTAAGTGTTCTATTTTTTGAGAAATTAGGGTTTGAGAAATATAAACCCTAGTTGTGTGAAATTAGGGTTTTGATGGTACATGAGTATGGAATTTGATCAGGATATCAGTGTGGTAAATGATTTTTCATATTTTCTACAAATTTGTATTTAATTGAATTTTTATATGATATGGATAACTCAATCATGCATATTGGAGAAAATGTTCAAAATATTTGAGTGTTCTTTGAATGTGGTTCTCGGACAAACTATACTTCAACCAAAATGCAGACAGAGTGCTTTTCCATAGTGTAGTGTTTTATTTTTATTTATTTATAGGTAACTCCAAATGATATGAAATTTTAACTGGAGATATGAAACACAATAATAAACAAATTTTAAAATTTTCATAATTTTTGGATGTGTTTAGACCTTATCAGTAGATGAATTACAACAACTAACATTTCTACAGAACTCTGGATAGCAGTGCACTATTCAATTTTTAATTATTTAACAGAAGCTTGGAAGGATCTCAAATTTTAACTGAAGCTTTTTAACTCAATTATAAACAACATGTAAATTTACATAATTTTGGAGAAGGTTTGATCTCTGAAATACACGAATTACAGTAACTTTTTTATGACAGAAAAATCAGTTGAAATAAAAAAAAATTAGTTAGGGGTCAATGTGCAATTGACCCAAGCAGCTCGATTGCTCTATATAGTCAACCTAACACACAAGGATATCTCATAATTCATGATTCATTCTAGAGAAACAAAATCCTAGAAAGAGAGGGAGAGTTAGAGTTTGAGAGGAGAAAGTGATGGAGATGCTAACCTAGGGTTTTGCGGTCCGAGGAATGATGAAATCATGTAAGTTTAGCCTCTTTGGACATAGTTTTATGGTGAATGTTCTCTCACATGTCAAGATTCCGTCCCTCCTCTGATTATATCCAAAATGGTGTCAAACCTTCCCCTTTTCTCACTCTTTCTTCATAATCCCTCATTTTCAGGGTTTCCAAGTTGAAAGGAAGAAGAATTGGGTGAATTGCTAGGGATTTGATATAAGATTGAGATTTTCAGGGATGGGCTATGTTTAAGGTGTTTTCACACCTTAGTGTGAGTGGGAACTTCCTTTAAATAGTATATTGCATGAAAATTGGTCAAATCAACCATAATGTTTATTTGCTTAGTATGCGACTACAAACCCTGAATTGTCTATTTGTTCTAAGTTGTTGCAAAATGATATGAAATGGATTCTTCCTTTGTTTGAATGAATTTCAGATCATAAAATCATATTAGAAATGTATACAATGCATTCTTATGAGAATTCCCTAAGTATTCGCAGATGTTATAAGAGTAAACTGAAATATAGGGAATTTATCTATGGTTGAAATTTGTTGTATAAGTAAATAGAGAAAGTTGTTTATCTAGATCCCCTTGGTTTTGAATAATTGTTTATCTAAATTCATAGTACATATATATCAGATACTATCTTGGATTTCATTTAAAGTGAGTAGTGTTTGTTTGGTATCTCAGTGAAGCGGTGAAACCCTAGATGCGAGGAAAGTTGGATATTTCCAAATAGATATCGTGAAATCCATTTGAAGGGATTTTCATGACATGATAGACTTTATTTATTCAATGTTATTATTGATGCATGATGTCCCAGTGAATGGCATGGAAACCCAAATTCAGCTCAGTTCCAAGGTTTCATACATATATTTATTTTATACGATTTGTTGATAGTAGTCTCTATTCAGTGAATGTTTATGTCGCATGAAATCTTTATGGGTGCCATGGGAATAAGTTGTTGCCTAGTGAGAGGTGATAAGATCTGTGATGGCCTTGTGAGCCATGAGATTACTTGTACAACCAGTGAAATGAATACCTTGGTCTAAAGACCTAGAGGTAATGGTTACCTATTACAAAGGTAACAATGCTATGTGATGATCTACGTGTTTGAATACCCAGATCTAGTAATTATGATAATGATGTGAAGCGATGAGAATTCCCAGAAATGTGATAAGGGATTGAGATCCCAAGTATCATGTGTTGTAAAGATTTGAAAGGTACGTGATAGATGTATTACACCTTTCTTTGTAGCATTTGTTGTGATTAAATGAAACCCTAAGGGTAGGGTGTTCAATGAATCAAGTATTGTGATATCAATGTTCTCAATTATTATTAATAATTCTTATCATGATAAGTAATTAACTCTTAATTGAGTTGTGAGGTGCACAACTGAAGATTTGGGTTGATATGCACGTTCTTTGAGAAATTATAGATAAGTTGCAGGTGCTATTGACGATTACTCATATGTCAAGTAATTAACTCTTATTAGTGTAATAAGATGATAAATTGCACGATTCTAGTGTGTATGTGCCAAGTGGACATGTAATTTGTTTATTTAAGAATTTTAGTCTGCCTGAATGTATAGTATGTTGATTACTCAGTATATTACAGTGTTTTGAATATACTGCTCTGCAAAGTTTAGATGGATATACATGTTGTATTATAATCTTCAGGTGAATAGCGTCAGTACCATAGAGATTCCATAGTCAAGATTAAGTAATAGAGAGATACAATATAGTAAGAGCATTCCAAGAATAATAAAATAATAGACAGGTGCCTTGAACACCGTAGATTCCCTACGTATGTCTTCACTATCGGGAGGAAATGATCCACCCTGGCAGCGACCAGTATACGGGGATCAGAACGCACCCACAGAGCATGTAGGGAGACAAAGTCTCCTAAGAGAAGATAGGTTACCCAACATGAACCAGAGATCCTAGTGGTAACCCAGAGGTATGCACAGAGTGTACTATGATGAGGCCCACAGAGAGTCTCAGACCCTCCGCCTATGTACTCAACCTAGAGGAGAGGTCCAATTAAAGGCCAGCTGTTTAGTCGCCTTAGTCAGACATGATGGTTCGAGTCAAGCAGACCCAGATTCAGTTCTAGGCTTAGATTCTTGGGTTTTAAGCTAAGTCTTGTACGGTGAGATCATAGTTCGCTACGAGTCTTCATATGTAGAGTACACTACATATGATCGGAACATAAGCTAAAATATGTTCATATTGGTTTAAAGAGTTTCTTATAAGTAAGAATGGCTAAGAAAGATTCAAGTATAGTTCCCCAGCAATTATTCTTTGTATGTTTCTTAATTATTAGTTCTCTTTGAAATTAATCAAGCATGCTCATATATTGATGTACTCTTGTTGATATCTAGAGTATCCTGCCATATTTATGGTTGTTAATGATCTGTCTCTTTAAAGCTTACTATTGTTATAATTGATATCAGTTTCTCAAAAGTATATCTATAATTATAGAAGTGCTTTAGACTGTTTCTTTGAAGTACTCATTCACTGAGTGAGTAGGCTCACCCCTCTACTCACAATTTTTAGAGAAACTACGTGGACTTGAAGAAGGTCAAAGCACTAGAGTAGATCTACCACAAGAGTTAAGTCTAAGTATAGTTAAGTTCAGTCAGTCCATGTCACTCTAGGTCCTTGTATAGATCTAAGAGAGAGTTATAAAAGATGTTTTGTATGTTTGTTTCCTTAATAGGAGAGAATGCAAATGATTGCCCTGTCGTATGTGCATGGAAGTGTGAGAAACATAATGAATGTATGTATGTGTATCATTAATGTTGAGATAATATTAGAGAAATAAAAGTTTAATTCTCTTTAGTTTATGTGGTTCAATGCGAGAAATCAAAGAGTTTGAAAAAGAAGAAAAAGTTAAGGGTGATCTTTGTATTACTTTAAATCCTCAATTTATACCCTAATCTCATGATTAGTGGTAATTGTGGGATATGGGTGTGACAACTTGGTATCAGAGCTTAGGCTGAGTCATCAGGGACCATTAAGTTAGTAAGTTAGAGTCATAAGTGTGGCAGATAGGAGATGTTATGATGTTAGCTCTGGGGATTTGAGTATTTGTATATCCTGGCCCAGTATCCGAGTACTTGGATCAACCAGTATCAAGCTACTTTGTTTATTCTTTCATGTATACCCTAGCCATGTATACAATGGAAGGATGGGCTAAATAGGAACCCTAGAAATATAAGGGTTAGAAACAAGATCAATAACATGAATTAAGATCATAAATATAAAATGAGATAGAACATTCATTTCATATTGTTGTTTTATTGGAGATGAATAGAAAAGCTCTTATATGTTTGAATTTAGATATTCAGTATTTTGAAATATATATGGGTCTTTAAGATTTGTTGTACACTATGCAGTTGTAGCATTTATTGATTACATTCTTTGTATCAAGTAGACTAGAAATGATCTTTGAATGAGCTTTCCTAAGTAGATAATTTTTCTTCCACACATTTGAGATGAATAGGAGTTGAGTAATCCTGAGTAGCTCTTGGCTTCAGGACTGCAGGTTTGGCCTGGTCCGGCTGGCAGGATTGTTGGTATGTATGCCCTGAGAGCCAATCATGGGATGATTGGTGGGATACATTAAGATTGATTTGATAAACATCAAAGGCAAGCTTCCAATTCTTTCTGGTTCAGTCATATGAGATAGTGATAGAACAGATTGAATGTCTAGAGAATGACAGCACTCAATGATGTATGCCTTCAGGTTAAGGACCTGAACGATGAGATCATACAGATGCTAAGAGTTTCTACATTCTTGTTATGTCCCTAGTTGAATGTCATTGTGGAAGGTAGATAGACAACAATGACACACAAGACTATATTGTGGTGTTGGTTGATGACAGAATCTCATTAGTCATGATATAGAGATATCAAACCAAACACATAGGTACTAGTTAGAGAACAAGTGTACCAGACAGACCCACCGTGAGTTTGACACATGGAACCATGACATGGTAGTTACAGTCAGTACTCATAGTGATGGTGGTGAGTGTGATTCTTTGACCTGAAATCACTACACTCAACACATGTCGTTGGGCACACTTTGACATCATTAAACACAGTCCTGAAACATGGGTTGTTATAAAGGTGATGATTGGGTGGCTTTGACACATGCAGCTTTTGAGGGGTGAGTGATAGATATGGGATTTGTCCCTCCTGAGGGAGTTTGATATCCATGGCCACTTGATGAGTAGGATTGAGAAAGGCGTACATGCATGTGTGAATCAGTATCTGATATTGATGTCATACATATCTCTTCCAATCTACTCTAAGATCAAGAAAGTGAATGAACGTTTACAGGATGACTGTTCCATGCCTTGAGTTCATTCTGGATATCAGTGACAAAGGAATTATACATTCACTGTAACACCATTCACAGATTGTAGGATTGAAAGTTGTTCTCCAACTTTCTATTTCACTTGGGTAGCATTGATGTGTGACTAGGCACTGCTCTTTTCTTGTGAAGTCATAAGTGTTATGGACTTTCAATGCCAACGTGAAATGGACTTGCAGGGTCACACACATAGGATTTAACCTGGAAGAGGAGTTTTGTCCACAAACAATGTTTAGATTGGTTACTAAAGGAGTTTAGTAGTTCAATTAAACACTCAATTAATTGATAGCTCAATATCATAATGTTCAAGTTGTTGGACTGATTGATTAGAGTATCAGATTGATTGAAACTGCAATTGACTATTTCTGCACAATCTGCACTCCCAACCGATCGGCTCATGTGATGAACCGATCGGCTGAGCTTGGTGAACCGATCGGCTCAGATGGTGAGTCGATCGGCTGATGGACAGGGTGAAACAATCGCTTCAAGTGTTGAAACGATCGGTTCAACTGGTCCAACTGAGTAAGTTGGGAAAGTAGGATTGGTGAGAAATTTCTTTTCATTTCACTTGCCCAATTTGATTGGAACAAGGATTGGTATTTGATACCAATTAGAAACAAAAGAAGAAAAGTCAATCGGGAACTGACCAGGACCACAAACTGACCGGTTCAGAAGTGAACCGACCGTTTCATGGGTTCCAACCGATCGGTTGAGGTGTCAACCGACTGGCTCAGGTCCCCAACTGACCATTTTAGAAATGAAACGATCGGTTCAGGTTGCGCAGTTGGTTGTTTTTGTGGAAAATCTCAAACCCTTCTACTCCTGCTTTAGTCCCGCATTGCTCGGGATAGAGAACCCTATCCCATGACCCTCCTATATATATAGGGGTATTGGGGGCTTCTCAAAGAACAACTCAGTGCAACCAGTTGGTCTGTAAAGTTGTCGTTCTCTCTGGTTTTGGTAACCGAGAGAGCCCGAGAAAGTGCTACCCGATAAGGGAGGCACAGCAAGGGAAAGACAACTGCAGAAAGCGACTGGTGGTAAGAGAGTGTGTCAGTGACTAGTAAGCTGACATGAGGGTGTGACTCCTTCCAATTCCTTGTGAGACAAGGAGATTGGAGTTCCAGGTGGTCCGTGTGGACTACTTTAGAGGTGGGAGATTTCTGTCGCTCGGAGGATAGTTGTCAATCCCAACAGTCCCGGTGAGACCAGGAGTCGTCAGTCCCGGTGCGACCAGGAGCTGCACATACACCGTCCAAGACCGTACGTGAAGACCGCGCAAGCCGTGAGGTATTGTCGCCGAGCAAGCCTCGGGACAAGGTATGATTCCACAAACCATACTTTCCTAATGTATAGACGTTGACACGTTTCCTTGTTCTGGGTTTGGGAGGAGAAAATTTTTGTTTCCGCTGCCTTCTCTGCCGCCCCTAAAACCCAAAAAGGATGCATCAATGGGATCTAATGACTCCTATTAGTAACATAACAAGAGTAAATTCTGGATAGATTAGAACCAAATTTTAGTATGAATGTATATACTCTAAGATTTTGAAGTATAAGGGAAAGACTTGGATAACTAACAATCAGTTGGAACTAATGTCTGAGATCCAACTTTGGGGCCTCATATGAGAAACCCTTAATTGGGAATAAAGGAAAATGACAAAAGGTTCAGACTAAGTTTAATTATTAGTATTATATGAACTCTAAATATGAAATATGGAAAAGATATGAGAAAAGTATGGAAGGGGCCAAGATAGTAAGAATCAATCATGAGGAATGGACTATATGACCGAGTACAATGTTTTTATGTACTCCAAAGCAAAAGGAAAATAGAATAAAAGAGCTAAGTATACAATAAGTACATAGAAGTGAAGAGTCTTCAGAAGAGTTAAAGTGAAGAGAACTAGGTGAGCATGTAAATCATAAAACTAGGATAAGAAACTTAGTTGAAACAAAGAGAAATGTTGGAAATAATGAGTTTGATTAAGGAATGAGGTTATGGTATAATTGAGAGCATGGAATGTATACCTTTATTAATAAGTTTAATACATTCATCCTTACTGCCTTTGGATTCTAAGTCTCTATAGAACAAAAAACTAGTTTCTAAAAGAAGAACAAAGGTGTAGCTAAATAAATGAATAAGTCATACAAAGGTAGACTATATTTAGGAAGGAAAAACTTGATTGAAAGAGAAACTATGTTTCACCCATGCATGAGATGTTTGATTTAAAATGAAGGAAATGTAATGTATTAAACATGAGGTGATACTAGTCGAGAGATTATTGAATTATAATTTCAACTTCACATTAGTAGAAGGATAAAAGGAAATATATGCAACATGGTATACATGATCATACACATAAAATAAGCAGCATGATCATAAGAGAAAACTAGAACTTAAAGATGACATGTGTAATAGTAGTATATGGTTAGGGGATTATGGAAAGTAAAGAAGGGTTTGAAACATAATAGAGTAATATAGATTATAAAAGAAAGAGGTTGCGAGATTCAAGAAAGTGCTAATTAGTCAAGTATCCTTGTTGATAATTAATTAAACATACATATGAGAAATGCATTATTGAATGTTTGAAGATAAGAATTCTAAGTCTCAAAATCATCTTCTCTTTCATATCTTCCTTAATGAGAGCAATGTGGGAATGAAGTGATAAGAAAATGAATCATATATGATGCATAACCACCATGGCAGAGACATCTAGTGAATGTATTAATGACACACAATATGATGATGAAACCCTAGCAGGGTAATTGAGAATGTAATCTATCTGAATTAACAAGTAAGAGAAAGGAAATTCAATCGATAAGATAAAGAAGACTTTAGTAAAACTTGTGAGATCTAAAGTTTGAATTTCAAATTAAGGGAGTAAAGTCACATCACAATAATGTCATGCTACTGATAAGGACCAAACCCTAGAATGTTTAGATTTTTAGTAGTTCAAGAGATGTCACTAGTGATTTGACCTTGAATACTAGCATCTCTATAAAAAAAGATCATGATATTTGCACTATGAGAAGTAAACTAGCACTGATAGTAATCCAGGGTTTAAAGATAGCTAATCTGAATGGTAGACAAATAATATGGAAATGATTCAGAGTAAAGAGTAAGATATAAATTTGAAATGTAACAAGTGTATTTTGAACAAAAGGAGAAATACAATATGAGTGAAGTGCGATATGAGATAAATTCTTGCAGTGATAGCAAGAATGATGAATAATCTATTTGTACCTTATATGTTTCAATTTTAGGAATGTTTAATCTACATGATTAAAATGAGAAGGATAAGTAGCAAAAAGTAAGCAGTAGTGAATGAGGAGAGAGTTTAGAGAAAACAATGGCTTTTAGTAATATGTGAATTTTTTTTTGAAGTATAATTTGTTGAAGGTATACTAAGGGATGTAAATTTATTTTACATATGATTTTAGTTGTACATGTGCAATAAATATGTTAATTAAAGGTGTCTGATAGTTTAAGTCATTCATACCAGTAATCCATTTTAGTATTGTACAATTGTGGTATGGTGATATGGGTTGAATGATGATGGAACAAATGGAGGGTTACCCTGAATAAGGTAGTCTTACCTATTCACTCATATGAATAGAAGAGATGATAACCATATTGTATTGATATGTAACCCTAATGAGGTGTATCTTGTTATAACTAGCTTTAATATAACTAATTTATGGTAATTGGGTATGAATAGTCCTTAAATGACTAATACAATTATGGAGTACTCTGTTACTATTGTTGAAACCCTAGTATGCTATAACTCGATGGTTACACCTTGAATTATGTGTGGGTTCATAGTTGAGAATAGTATGGAATGTGATGGTAATGCTTCACCTTATGCATCCATGATCCAATGGGGATGCCATGAGTAGTAATGTACAATTGTTATTGAATCTAGTCTTTTAACTCAAGACTATTTTTCTATTTGAGTAGCATAATAGTAAAATTCAAAAGAACATGGTGAACTTTCTTTTGTGATTTAGAGGTAATACATAACAATAGTACATATTTAGCAGTATGAATTGAGATAGTTGGATCAGATTATCAATGTTGAGGTAACACCTCAAGAGTATGAAAATATTGAAATGGTTGTTTCTCTCTCTATCCTATGATTGATTTTGGCATAGGGAATTTGTTTGTTATCATTGAGAACTATTTCAAACATGTTGTGATTTAGTAAAGGAATAAAGGACTTAATCTTGAAAACTGCATTCAAGTATGAAATACAAGAATATAATGACTTAAGATTTCAAAAGATTAAAATAAACCTTGAATGTACTTTACTTGCATATTTATATTTCGGGGACAAAACCTTTTTTTTTGGGGGGGGGGGGATTGTTATGACCACATATGAGCTTAATTGGTAAACTAGGGTTTACCTGGATGATTATATGCTTAATTGGATTGATCATTGCTTAAATCTAATTAATGATGATAATTCAATTATGATTTTTAAACCTAATAAGAACGTTAAGTGTTCTATTGTTTGAGAAATTAGGGTTTGAGAAATATAAACCCTAGTTTGCTGAAATTATGGTTTTGATGGTACATGAGTATGGAATTTAATCAGGATAGTAGTGTGGTAAATGATTTGTCATATTTTCTAAAAAAAATTATTTAGTTGAATTTTGGATATGATATGGATAACTTAATCATGCATATTGGAGAAAAATTTCAGAATATTTGAGTTTTCTTTGAATGTGGTTCTCGGTCGAACTATACTTCGACCAAAATGCTGACATAGTGCTTTTCAATAGAGTAGTGTTTTATTTTTATTTATTTATTGGTAACTCAAAATGACCTTAAATTTTACTTGGATATCTAAAACACGTTTATAAACAACATTTAAAATTTACATAATTTTTGGATGCGTTTGGACCTTATCAGTAGACGAATTACAGTAACTGACATTTCTATAGAATTCTGGATAGCAGTGCACTATTCAATTTTTAGTTATTTAAAGGAAGCTTGGAAGGATCTCAAATTTTAACCTAAGCTTTTTAACTCAATTATACACAACATGCTAAATTTTCATACTTTTGGAGAAGGTTTGATATCTGTAATACACAAATTACAGTAACTTTTTTATGACAAAAAAATCTGTTGAAATAAGAAAAAAAGTTTAGCAAGGGGTCAATGTGCAATTGACCCAAGCAGCTCAATTGGTCTATATGGTAAACCTAACACACAAGGAGCTCTCATAATTCATGATTCATTCCAGATAAACGAAATCCTAGAGAGATAGGGAGAGTTAGGGTTTGAGAGGAGAAAGTGATGGAGATGTTGACCTAGGGTTTTGCGGTCCGAGGAATGATGAAATCATGTAAGTTTAGCCTATTTGGATATAGTTTTTTGGTGAATCTTCTCTCACATGTCAAGATTCCATTCCTCCTTGTATTTGATCTGAAATGGTGTCAAAACTTCCCCCTTTTCTCACTCTTTCTTCATAATCCCTCATTTATTGGGTTTTCGAGTTGAAAGGAAGAAGAATTGGGTGAATTGCTAGGGATTTGATATGAGATCGAGATTTTTAGGGATGAGCTACAATTTTAAGGTGTTTTCACACCTTAGGGTGAGTGGGAACTTCCATTAAACATTATATTGCATGAAAATTGGTCAAATCAACCATAATCTTTAATTGCTTAGTATGCGACTACAAACCCTGAATTGTCTATTTGTTCTAAGTTGTTGCAAAATGATATGAAATGGATTCTTACTTTATTTGAATGAATTTCAGATGATAAAATCATATTATAAATGTATACAATGCATTCTAATGAGAATTCCCTAAGTATTCGCAGAGGTTATAAGAGTAAATTGAAATATAGGGAATTTGGTTATGACTGGAATTTACTGTATAAGTAAATAGAGAAAGTTGTTTATCTAGATCCCCTTGGTTTTGAATGATTGTTTATCTAAATTTATGGTAAATATATGTCAGATACTGTCTTGGATTCATTTAAAGTGAATAGTGTTTGTTTGGTTTCTTAGTGAAGAGGGTGAAACTCTAGATGCGAGGAAAGTTGGATATTTGTGAATAGATATCGTGAAATCCATTTGAAGGGATTTTCATGAAATGATAGACTTTATTTATTAAATGTTATTATTGATGCATGATGTCCTAGTGAATGGCATGGAAACCCAAATTCAGCTCAGTTCCAAGGTTTCATACATATATTGATTTTATATGATTTGTTGATAGTAGTCTCTATTCAGTGAATGTTTATGTCGCATGAAATCTTTATGGGAGCCATGGGATTAAGTCGTTGCCTAATGAGAGGTGAAAATATGTGTGATGGCCTTGTGATCCATGAGATTACTTATACAATAACTGAAATGAATACCTTGGTCTAAGGACCTAGAGGTAATGGTTACTTATTACAGAGGTAACAATGCTATGTGATGATCTAAGGGTTTGAATACCCAGATCTAATAATTATGATAATGATGTGAAGGGATGAGAATTCCCAATAATGTGATAAGGGATTGAGATCCCAGGTATCATGTTTTGTAAAGATTTGAAAGGTACATGATAGATGTATTACACCTTTCTTTGTAGCATTTGTTGTGATTAAATGAAACCCTAAGGGTAGGGTGTTTAATGAATCAAGTATTGTGATATCAATGTTCTCAGTTATTATTAAGAATTCTTGTCATGATAAGTATTTAACTCTTAATTGAGTTATGAGATGCACAACTCACGATTTGGGTTGATATGCATGTTCTTTGAGAAATTGCAGATAAGTTGCAGGTGATATTGACGATTACTCATATGTCAAGTAATTAACTCTTATCAGTGTAATAAGATGATAAATTGCACGATTCTAGTGTGTATGTGCCAAGTGGACATGTAATTTGTTTATTTAAGAATTTTAGTCTGCCTGCATGTATAGTATGTTGATTACTCAGTATATTATAGTGTTTTTAAAAAACTGCTCTGCAAAGTTTAGAAGGATATACATGTTGTATTATAAGCTTCAGGTGAATAAACTTGGTACCATAGAGATACCAGAATCAAGAATAAGTAATAGAGAGATACAATATAGTAAGAGCTTTCCAAGAATAATAAAATAATAGACATAGGTGCCATGAACACCGTAGATTCCCTACAGATGTCTGCATTGTAGGGAGGAAACGATCCACCCTGGCAGTGACCAGTATATGGGGATCAGAATGTACCCATAGAGAGTGCGGGGAGACGAAGCCCTTGAGGAAGTCTCCTAAGAGAAGATAGGTTATCCAAAATGAACCGGAGATCCCAGTGGTAACCCAGAGGTACCCACAGAGTGTACCAAGATGAGGCCCACAGAGCGTCTTAGACCCTCCACCTGTGTACTCAGCCTAGAGGAGAGGTCCAGTTAAAGGCCAGCTGTTTATCCGCCTTAGTCAAATGTGACGGTTCGAGTCAAGCAGACCCCAATTTAGTTCTAGGCTTAGCTTCCCCAATTTTAAGCTAAGTCTTGTACGGTGTGATCATAGTTCTCTATTAGTCTTCATATGTAGAGTACACTACATATGATCAGGGTATAAGCTAAAATATGTTCATATAGGTTTAAAGAGTTTCTTCTAAGTAAAAAAGTCAAAGAAAGATTCGAGTATATTTTCCCAGCAATTATTCTTTGTATGTTTCTGAATTATTAGTTCTCTTTGAAATTAATCAAGCATGCTCACATACTGATGTACTCTTGTTGATATCTAGAGTATCTTGCCATATTTATGATTTTCAATGATCAGTCTCTTTAAAGCTTACTTCTTTTATAATTGATATCAGTTGCTCAAAAATATATATATAATTATATCAGTGCTTTAGACTGTTTCTTTGAAGTAATCATTCAGTGAGTGAGTAGGCTCACCCCTCTACTCACAATTTTTAGGGAAACCATGTGGACTTCAAGAAGGTCAAAGCATTAGAGTACATCTACCACAAGAGTTAAGTCTGAGTATAGTTAAGTTCCATCGGTCCCTGTCACTCTAGGTCCTTGTATAGATCTGAGAGAAAGTTGTAAATGATGTTTTGTATGTTTGTTTCCTTAATAGGAGAGAATGCAATTGATTGTCATGTCATATGTACAAGAAGTGTGAGAACATAATGAATGTATGGATGTGTATCACTAATGCTGAGATTATATTAGAGAAATAAAAATAGAATTCTCTTGTAAAGTTAGTTTATATGGTTCAATGCGAGAAAACAAAGAGTCTGAAAAAAGAAGAAAAAGTTAAGGGTGATCTTTGTGTTATGTTAAATCCTCAATTTATACCCTAATCTCATGATTAGTGGTAATTGTGGGATGTGGGTGTGACACATCCAATACTGAATGAGACCCATCGCACAACTTTTGATCAGGGTAAGCCTTTTGGAAAAGAAAGTTTGTTACCTAGCCATTTGGTGATCGTGTCCTTGAGTTTATCAAGACATGTATTAAAGTTAACTCTTCTGATATTACCCCCAGCCAAAGGAAATCCCAAGTAAGAGGTAGGAAGCACGCCTAGGTGAACACCAATCAGGTCTATAAGAACTTGCTTCGCATCAACAGACTTAACAGAAGTAGATACTGGACTTGAGTATATTTAACGCCAAAGGGAATCCCGATTCTTTACCAAATTCATCAAGGAGTTGTTTTAGATTTGTCAAGCTTCTACTTCTAGCTTCACAGAAGACCAGGACATCATTTGCAAATAACAAGGGAGAAAGCATCAGTTACGACCCGCGTCGAGCTTATCCCGTAAGTAAGTTGTTCAGCATGTGTTTAGCTGATGTATTAAGTTATGAGCCTGTTTTTGTTAATAATGCTTAAAATGGACAAGATATGTGCTTAGTGTGTTTTCTAGCTTCTAAAGTATGTAATATCTTACGCTTGAAGAATTGCCAGAGAAATCGTTCGAATCCGACCTTCGAGTCAAAAGTTGCAAGTTTTTGGGCTTCTAGGGACCCGATTGTAATTTTGCGAAAGTTTCGAAATTTTCAATTTGGCCCCTAAGTTTTCTTCCTTATCTTTCCTTTCTCCCTTTCTCATTTCATTTCACAGAAACGCAGAACGCAGGAAACGTTCTGTTCCTTGCGTGAGAGAAAGAGAGAAAGAGAGAGAGAGAGAAGGAGCTGAGGAGGGAGAAGCTCTGGAGCGTCGTTTTGCTCCAATTAGTTGTTTTAGATCGTCCCTTCTCTCTGTAGATCATCACCTTCATCGAATCGAATCAGTTTTGCAGCTGGAGCTGCGTTTGCAAGAAACGTGGTCAAGGAATTGGGGTGCACAGTGCAGCCCCAGTTCGTTTTCTTCCTTCCTTCAGGTACGGTTTAGTGGTATGTGTTGTTTGTAATCGTTTGGTGTTGTTTGCTCGAAGTTTGCCCGTCGATTCGAGAGAAATCGATTTCTGCAGGTCGTTTTTGTGTTCTGTCTGTGCGCGGTTCGGCCGAGTTTCCAATTCGGTCGGCCGAGTTCTTATTTAGGGCTTTTGTACAGCGTTTTCCGGATCGGCCGAGTTTCAGTCTGGATCGGCCGAGTTTCCTGAATTAGATAAACGAACAGCGTTTTGGTCGGCCGAGTTTGGTCTTGATCGGCCGAGTTTCCTTTGTAGGTTTTTCAAGTGGTGAGTTGGTCGGCTGAGGTTGGTCGGCCGAGTTTCAGGATCTGGGAAGTGATCGGCCGAGTTCCATAGTGTTCGGCCGAGTTTCAAGTGGTGAGTGGCAATTCATTTAGAAATCATTATTTAACTCATTTTAAATGTCTATTTGCTTCAGTAATAGTACAATAAGTTCATTGGAACTTGGAATGTGTGATATGAATGATGGAAAAGAGGAATTTCTGTGTTATATAGTTGTAATATAATATCTCTGTTAAACTGTTTATCTGTTAAGTAATTAATAGAATAGATGCCCTAACACCGTAGAACCCCAAAAGTGGTATCTGCAGCTTTGGGGTGAAACTCGTGTTGCAACATCATCCGTGTTTGTGTCGCGGACAATCGAGGAAAGAGAAAATGCAGTGTCCAACAACAATCGTGCTTGTGTCACGATGGCACTGGGCAAGGAAAAAGGAAAAACACGGTTATCTAACACCATTCGTGCTTGTGTCACGAAGGTAACCCTGTGACTCTCCGCCGGTGTACTCAGGTTTAAGGAGGAGTCGGGTGCACTCAGAGTAGTGCTTGAGGCCGTAGAGCCTATGTTTCTAGCCGGCGAGCCAGTGTCCCTGTGGCAGAACAGGGCTGGCGTCAGACTTAGCATTTCCCGGGTGTGTCGCTAAGTCTTGTACGGTGGGATCGTAGCATGGACTTGTTACGGATCTTTATATGCAGAGTACACTGCATATATTTAGGGCATAACAATAAAATGAACGAGTATTCACTTAGGATTCACAGTAAATTTATGAATCTGTCTATTTATCTGAAATATCTGATGATGCATAGAATTGTGATTTTTATCTGTACATCTGCTATGTCAATAGAACTGCCCTGCTTAAACTGTATACTTGTTTATTTTCAGTTAATAAACCTGACGAGTTATTTATTGATAGCTATGTGAAATGTTATTCACTGAGCGAGTAGGCTCACCCCTCTACTCAAACATTTTCAGGTCAGCACCAGCATCAGGAGTCAGAAGGATCATATCATCCTAACGCTTAGTTAATAGAAGGTTTGTAGTTAGTCTAGTTAGAAGGTCTCTTAGTCCATTCCCCTCGATCTTCGGGACAAGGTGTGAGTGACAGAGAGAATGAGTACAGAGATGTAAATTAACTGTTATGCTTTATTTTATGTTGAACAATGCGATATACTGTAGACTTGTTATATTTCTTGTCAGTTTAATAGAAATGCTTCCGCAGCTTGTTAGTTTTCAATTTCAGTAATAAATAGATTTTCTTATTAATATCTTTAATTGTTTTAAGAAGAAATGAATGGTTGGTTATGTGTTAATCCCTCCTGTCGCGTCCTAATCTCGTGGTTTGTGGTTAATGAGAGATTGGGGCGTGACAACTCTTGGTATCAGAGCTTAGGTTTGAGTACATAGTTACTCAGAGTCCAAGTCAGGGGACGATAAGAGACCAATAGGATTAAGGTTTAGGTGTCTTTCTTCTATCTGTAATTTTCTAATAGGAAATATTCTATTATATCATTGCAGATGGCAGGAAGAGGCTTTGATCGTGATGATCAAGCTGAGAGCCATGTTGGCCCTGATCCGCGATACTTGGGTCCAGGTGGTGGTGACCACGTGGATGAAGCATCCCGGATGTACAGGATGTTCTTGGATACCAAGGATAGATACAAGGCTGATAGGCGAGAATCTTCTTCTACCAGCAGCAAAGATCTGATGCGATCTTATGAGCTTGTGAAGAAGCTTGGTGGCACAGAGTTTAGTGGCACCACAGATCCCGCAGAAGCTGATGAGTGGTTTAGACAGATTGAGAAGGTCTTTCGTCTGATGGAGCTTCCAGAAGACAAGAAGATCAATCATGCAGTTTACCTTCTGACAGGCGATGCAGAGTTGTGGTGGCGTGGTGTGGAAGAAAAGAGGAGAAGTACGGAGCTTTCCTGGCAGGATTTCTCTGAGGAGTTTCATCTCAAATTCTATCCACCCACCTTTCTCAATGAGAAAATCAGGCAGTTGCAGAATATTAAGCAGGGGAACATGACGGTTACAGAGTATGAAGCGCTTTTCACACGTTTGGTGAATTTCTGTCCACAGCTTGTTCCTGATAACATAGAGAGATGCAGAAGGTTTCAGGAAGGGCTAAGGCCAGAGATTCGGCATACAGTTTCTGCTACTAGTAGGAGGAACAGAGAGAACTTTGGTGAGTTTGTCGAGGCTGCTAGACAGGTTGAAGAATCTGTAAATGCTGATAGGGTGCCCGAGTCTAAGAAGAGATCTGCAGAGTTCAGTGGAGGACAATCCAGTGGTGGATACAGAGGTGGAGGCAGAGGTTTCTTTTCTAAACTTGGGCGTGGCTTTGGTTGTTTTGGCAGACAGAAGTCTGAGGATGTCACTACCTTTAGAGGCAGAGGAGGATATAACCCAGGAAGATGGAGCAGTGCCACTAGTGGACAGTCTTCAGGATCGTCAATGTCAGTGACAGGTCCTCAAGGAAAGGGAATACCGCCATGTGACAGATGTGTAAAATCACATTCTGGTCAATGTCGGGCTCTGAGTTGTTTTGTTTGTGGGCAAGTTGGACACCTTAAAAGGGAATGTCCTCAGCTTCAACAAGCAGCATCACAAGCTTTTCAGCCTCAATACCATGATATTCCGAGTTCCTCTGTGGCTTCTGGATCTAGAGGTGGTGGAGTGTCTAGTGGCAGGAGTGGTCAGAGAGGACAGCGTGGCAGAGGGAGAGCTTCAGCACGTTTCTTCTCTTTGACACCTCAGGAAGGTATAATTTCTTCACAAGTTGTTACAGGAGAAATGCTTTTGTTTAATAGTATACCAGTTTTAGTTTTGATAGATCCGGGAGCTACTCATTCTTTTATACGACGTTCTTTAGTTGATGAACTTAATCTGTTAACTCAAGAGTTGGCAGATGAGTTAGTGTTGAGGGTTCCACTTGGTGGACCAACAGTTTTATCCGAGTCTTGTCCTGGATGCTTGTTATCTTTTGGAGGTTTTACCTTCACTGCTAATCTCATACCCTTGGATGTCAATACCTTTCAAGTCATCTTGGGTATGGATTGTCTTGAGGCCAATCGAGTGCAACTCGATTGTTGGAAGAAGGAAGCTACCTTTCAACTAGGGGAATTTTCTTGTGTCTTTATTGGAGACAGGAAAGTCCTACCTACGTGCATAATATCAGCTGCTGTAGCTGATAAGATGTTACAGAAAGGATGTGAAGCGTTCCTTGCCCATGTGGTCGACACCAGAGCAGAGAAGAGCACCGCCAGTGTTTATGATGTGCCCGTGGTTTGTGAGTTTTCCGATGTCTTTCCAGAAGATTTACCAGGCTTACCTCCTGTCAGAGACTTGGATTTTGAAATTCGGATATATCCAGGTAGTCATCCAGTAGCATTGCCAGCCTATAGAATGGCACCTGCAGAGTTGAAAGAACTCAAGGTACAGTTGCAGGAGTTGTTAGATAAGGGTTTCATTAGACCCAGTTCTTCACCGTGGGGTGCTCCAGTCCTGTTTGTTAAGAAAAAGGATGGTACCATGCGTCTCTGTATAGATTACAGGCAACTGAACAAGATCACTATAAAGAACAAGTATCCATTGCCGAGAATAGATGATCTGTTTGATCAGTTGCGTGGAGCGACGATCTTTTCTAAGATTGATTTGAGATCCAGATATCATCAGCTCAGGATAAAGGCTTTTGATATTCCCAAAACAGCTTTCAGAACCAGGTATGGGCATTATGAGTTTCTGGTCATGTCGTTTGGACTGACCAATGCCCCAGCGGCCTTTATGGATATGATGAATCGGATTTTCAAACCGTTCCTAGATCAGTTTATTGTAGTCTTTATAGATGATATTCTGATCTATTCCATAGACGATGAACAGCATGAGCAACACTTGAGAGTAGTGTTGCAGTTGTTAAGAAAACACCAGTTGTTTGCTAAATTCAGCAAATGCGAGTTCTGGTTGGCCGAGGTAGCATTTCTTGGACATGTTATCTCGAGAGGTGGAGTTAGTGTTGACCCTAAGAAATTTGATTCTGTACTTCAGTGGGAACAGCCTAAGACTCCTACTGAGATCAGAAGTTTCTTGGGTTTGGCAGGATATTACAGAAGGTTCATAAAGAACTTAAGTGAGATAGCATCACCTTTGACACGCTTGACGAGGAAGGATGTACCGTTTGTTTGGTCTGATAACTGTGAGAGAAGTTTTCAGATTCTGAAGAAGAGATTGACTTCAGCACCAGTGTTGGTTTTGCCAGAAGCTGATAAAGGCTATACAGTGTTCTGTGATGCTTCTAGGAGAGGTTTGGGCTGTGTACTGATGCAAGAAGATAAAGTTGTCGCTTACGCATCTAGACAGCTTAAGAAAAATGAAGAGAATTACCCTGTTCATGATCTGGAATTAGCTGCTATAGTTCATGCTCTTAAAACATGGTGTCACTACTTATATGGTGAGACATGTCAAGTATTTACAGATCATAAGAGCCTGAAATATATTTTCACTCAAAAAGACTTGAATCTGAGACAACGCAGATGGCTAGAGCTGATAAAAGACTATGATGTGACAATTGATTACCATCCCGGTAAGGCAAATGTTGTAGCCGATGCTTTAAGTAGAAAGTCAAGTTCTTCAGCCAATGCATTTTCTATGGCATGTTTCAAGAGAGACTTACTCGTAGATATGCGAAGGATGAATTTAGACTTGGAAGTGACAAGACAGAGTGGGTTGATTGCTCAGATGCAAGTCAGACCTACTTTTTATAATCAGATTAAGGAATTACAACAGAGTGATGATGAGTTGTGGCAAATCATGCAGGGAATGTCAAAAGGTAAGAGAACAGAGTTCAGGTTTTCTGATGAAGGCGTGTTGTATCTTCATGATAGGTTGTGTGTACCTCGAAACAGTGAGTTGAAAGAGCAGATTCTTGAGGAGGCGCATAATTCTATGTATGCCATGCATCCAGGTAACACAAAGATGTACAGGAACCTCAAAGAGCTGTACTGGTGGTCTGGCATGAAAAAGGATGTGGCTGAATACGTAGCTAGGTGCGGGGTGTGTCAGCAGGTTAAGGCTGAACATCAGAAACCTGCTGGTATTTTGCAGTCGCTTCCTATACCAGAATGGAAATGGGAGCATATCACGATGGACTTTGTGGTAGGATTACCCAGAACGCCTAAGGGTTCAGACTCGATATGGGTGATTATGGATAGACTAACTAAGTCTGCTCACTTTCTTCCTGTCAAGTCAACCTTTGACGTTTCAAAGTTGGCCAAAGTTTATGTGGATGAGGTAATCAGATTACATGGGATTCCAGTTTCCATTATTTCTGACAGAGATCCAAAGTTTACATCTAGATTCTGGAATCAGTTACATCGTGCATTGGGCACAAAGCTGAAGTTCAGTACAACATTTCACCCACAGACAGATGGTCAATCTGAAAGGACCATTCAGACCCTTGAAGACATGCTAAGAGCATGCGTGCTACAGTTTAGAGGTAACTGGGAAGAACACTTAGGCCTAATAGAGTTTGCATATAATAACAGCTACCATTCTAGTTTGGGAATGGCTCCATATGAAGCTCTTTATGGCAGGAAGTGTAGATCGCCAGTTTGTTGGTATGAGGTAGGTGAGAAGGAAATTCTTGGACCTGAGCTAATTGATGTAACTACGGAGAAGATATCTGTAATCAGGGATCAGTTGAAAGCTGCTCAGGATAGACAGAAAAGTTATGCAGAGAGACGACGTAGACCTCTTGAGTTTGAGGTTGGTGACGAGGTTTACTTGAAAGTTTCACCGTGGAAGGGAGTGCTGAGGTTTGGCAAAAAGGGTAAGTTGACCCCTAGGTATATGGGTCCATATCCTATTATTGAGAGGATTGGACCGGTAGCTTACAGGTTGGATTTGCCGTCTGAGTTGGCAAATCTTCATGATGTCTTCCACGTGTCTATGCTGAAAAAGTGTCATCCCGGTACAAAAAAGATTGTAGATCCAGAACCGGCACAACTTAAGGCAGATGTGTCCTATGTAGAAGGACCAGTGCAGATAGTTGATCACCGGATCAAAAGGCTTAAGAACCGTGAGTTATCTTTAGTGAAGGTTTTGTGGAGGAATCACAATATAGAGGAAGCTACGTGGGAGCTTGAATCAGAAATGCGTAACAAGTTTCCTTTTCTCTTTTAGGAATTTCGGGACGAAATTCTTATAAGGGTAAGAGGAATTGTTACGACCCGCGTCGAGCTTATCCCGTAAGTAAGTTGTTCAGCATGTGTTTAGCTGATGTATTAAGTTATGAGCCTGTTTTTGTTAATAATGCTTAAAATGGACAAGATATGTGCTTAGTGTGTTTTCTAGCTTCTAAAGTATGTAATATCTTACGCTTGAAGCATTTCCAGAGAAATCGTTCGAATCCGACCTTCGAGTCAAAAGTTGCAAGTTTTTGGGCTTCTAGGGACCCGGTTGTAATTTTGCAAAAGTTTCGAAATTTTCAATTTGGCCCCTAAGTTTTCTTCCTTATCTTTCCTTTCTCCCTTTCTCGTTTCATTTCACAGAAACGCAGAACGCAGGAAACGTTCTGTTCCTTGCGTGAGAGAAAGAGAGAAAGAGAGAGAGAGAGAGAAGGAGCTGAGGAGGGAGAAGCTCTGGAGCGTCGTTTTGCTCCAATTAGTTGTTGTAGATCGTCCCTTCCCTCTGTAGATCATCACCTTCATCGAATCGAATCAGTTTTGCAGCTGGAGCTGCGTTTGCAAGAAACGTGGTCATGGAATTGGGGTGCACGGTGCAGCCCCAGTTCGTTTTCTTCCTTCCTTCAGGTACGGTTTAGTGGTATGTGTTGTTTGTAATCGTTTGGTGTTGTTTGCTCGAAGTTTGCCCGTCGATTCGAGAGAAATCGATTTCTGCAGGTCGTTTTTGTGTTCTGTCTGTGCGCGGTTCGGCCGAGTTTCCAATTCGGTCGGCCGAGTTCTTATTTAGGGCTTTTGTACAGCGTTTTCCAGATCGGCCGAGTTTCAGTCTGGATCGGCCGAGTTTCCTGAATTAGATAAACGAACAGCGTTTTGGTCGGCCGAGTTTGGTCCTGATCGGCCGAGTTTCCTTTGTAGGTTTTTCAAGTGGTGAGTTGGTCGGCCGAGGTTGGTCGGCCGAGTTTCAGGATCTGGGAAGTGATCGGCCGAGTTCCATAGTGTTCGGCCGAGTTTCAAGTGGTGAGTGGCAATTCATTTAGAAATCATTATTTAACTCATTTTAAATGTCTATTTGCTTCAGTAATAGTACAATAAGTTCATTGGAACTTGGAATGTGTGATATGAATGATGGAAAAGAGGAATTTCTGTGTTATATAGTTGTAATATAATATCTCTGTTAAACTGTTTATCTGTTAAGTAATTAATAGAATAGATGCCCTAACACCGTAGAACCCCAAAAGTGGTATCTGCAGCTTTGGGGTGAAACTCGTGTTGCAACATCATCTGTGTTTGTGTCGCGGACAAACGAGGAAAGAGAAAATGCAGTGTCCAACAACAATCGTGTTTGTGTCACGATGGCACTGGGCAAGGAAAAAGGAAAAACACGGTTATCTAACACCATTCGTGCTTGTGTCACGAAGGTAACCCTGTGACTCTCCGCCGGTGTACTCAGGTTTAAGGAGGAGTCGGGTGCTCTCAGAGTAGTGCTTGAGGCCGTAGAGCCTATGTTTCTAGCCGGCGAGCCAGTGTCCCTGTGGCAGAACAGGGCTGGCGTCAGACTTAGCATTTCCCGGGTGTGTCGCTAAGTCTTGTACGGTGGGATCGTAGCATGGACTTGTTACGGATCTTTATATGCAGAGTACACTGCATATATTTAGGGCATAACAATAAAATGAACGAGTATTCACTTAGGATTCACAGTAAATTTATGAATCTGTCTATTTATCTGAAATATCTGATGATGCATAGAATTGTGATTTTTATCTGTACATCTGCTATGTCAATAGAACTGCCCTGCTTAAACTGTATACTTGTTTATTTTCAGTTAATAAACCTGACGAGTTATTTATTGATAGCTATGTGAAATGTTATTCACTGAGCGAGTAGGCTCACCCCTCTACTCAAACATTTTCAGGTCAGCACCAGCATCAGGAGTCAGAAGGATCATATCATCCTAACGCTTAGTTAATAGAAGGTTTGTAGTTAGTCTAGTTAGAAGGTCTCTTAGTCCATTCCCCTCGATCTTCGGGACAAGGTGTGAGTGACAGATAGAATGTGTACAGAGATGTAAATTAACTGTTATGCTTTATTTTATGTTGAACAATGCGATATACTGTAGACTTGTTATATTTCTTGTCAGATTAATAGAAATGCTTCCGCAGCTTGTTAGTTTTCAATTGCAGTAATAAATAGATTTTCTTATTAATATCTTTAATTGTTTTAAGAAGAAATGAATGGTTGGTTATGTGTTAATCCCTCCTGTCGCGTCCTAATCTCGTGGTTTGTGGTTAATGAGAGATTGGGGCGTGACAGCATCGGTGTTTTTCAAATAGTGTACGTTCGGATCTTCTTGGCACTGACAGCCTTTTCCAGTTTCTTTATAAGACCCTCCATGGAAATGGTGAATAACAAGGGGGACAAAGGGCCCCCTGATGTAGACCATTTGAGTTCTTAAAGAATCCTTCAAATGCTCCATTGATGAGAATTGAGAAATAGGGAGTAGACACACAGTGTTGCACCAGTTGTATCCATTCATCTTTAAAACCTAGGTTCTACAAGAATTCTATAAGTATGGCCACTGAACTCAATCATAGGCTTTTGTGATATCCAATTTAACACAGGAAGAAGGAGAGCTCCTCGCCACATTGTAGTTAAGAGTGAATTCAGTTGTAAGAAGGGCACAATCATGAATGCTTCTGCCCTTGATAAATCCCCCTTGACTAGGAGAGATAATCTTAGGCATGATAGAAGCGAGACATATTGTAATAATCTTTTTGATGATCTTATATAGCATAGAACAACATGCTATAGGACGAAAATCTTCCGGTGATGATATAATCTCTTTCTTTGGGATTAGAGCAAGAAAAATGTGGTTAATTTGTCTAACCATGTTTCCACCTTCATAGAACCATCAAATATCCTTGAGGAGGTCATTGTAGATGATGTTCCAGTTTCTCCGATAAAAGAAACTGTTAAAGCCGTCTGGTTTAGGGCTTTTGGAGGCACCAATGGACCATACAACTTTTCTAACTTCTTCCATGTCTGGGATCTTACACATCATATCATTATCTTCATCAGTAACCATCTTCTTCCAGCCATTATTATCGAAGTCCTTAGGGCAATGATTCTGATTGTATAACTTCCTAAAGAATTTTGTGGTTTCAGTAGCAATTGCTTCTTCATCAGTAAGAAACACTCCTTCACTGTCGTAGATTTCATCAATGGAATTAAGAGCATCTCTCCTTTTGACTTTTGATTGATAGAGTCTAGTGTTCCTATCCCCACTAGCAATCCAATCCATTCTACTTCTCTGCCAGAAGTATTTTTCTTATGCATTGTCAAGTAGCTTGATGTGATCATGCGTGCATTTTCAGCTTGAATCAATTTCTCATCGAGAGGGTTCTTCCTCAACAATCTAGCAATATCATCCATTTTAGAGTGTTCTTGTTGCAGAAGATTCGTCAGGTTGACTTATTTCTTTTCCCATTGTTTCAACTCCTTCTTAAGATTTTTAAGGTTCTGGTTGAATCTGAATAATGGGTTTCCATCAACTTCTTTATTCCAAACTTCCTAGACAAGGGTTTCAAAACCATGCCATTCTTTCCAGTAGTTAAGGAATCGAAAAGGGCGGGCTTTTCTTTGTAACTCTCTAAGACTCACATTGATTGTTGAGTGATCCAAGAACTTGGATGGAAGAAGTTTTGCCTTGGCACCAGGAAACTTTACCAACCAGTCTTCATTAACTAGCACTCTGTCAAGCTTGCTGGCAATCCGTTTGGATTTGGCCAGTTTGTTGCTCCAAGTGAAAACCTCCCCACCAACTGTTGGAAGTTCGATGAGACCTACATTATCTATGGCAGAATTGAATGAGGTAAGTACCTCAGTGAGTACCTCCTGACCTCCTTCCTTTTAATCACACTTCTGAATATTGTTGAATTCCAATAGTGAGCCAAGGCTCATGGATTTGAGTAGAAATGTCCATCAGTTTACTCCATAACTCAATTCTTTGTTGCATGAGGTTTCTAGCATATACAGTCATGATGACGATGCATAGACCCCCATTGTTGCATGCTTTGGCTGTGACTTGTTGGTCATCTTCATTGATGATGGTAAGATCCCAGGATCTCAGGTCCCAACCTAAACATATTCTACCATTATCATCATATTGATGATTAGAATGGAATTTCCAGCTATTCAGAAATAGCTTCTTCATAGATTCTCTATAGACTTTATGATCTTTGTTTCCACCAGAATCTCCATAGATGCTTTTATTTTCCTAATAGCATCCCTCACCTCCCTGTTCTTCTGTGGATTCCCTGAACCACAAACGTTGGCCATATAGAAGGTCATTAATTAACCTTACCAGAAGATTGAGTCTTTCATGACTTGTTTCCTCCAGTATTAGCACTACGTGCCTCCTTAGTCTTTGACTTGTTGTTATTTCCTCTCCCTTTGGACTGTGATTCAGTCTCATTCTCAAGATTCTTCTCATGGTTTTCAAGATTCTTCTATGGAATCTATATGTTCACAATCACCACTTCATCACCTGGAATCTCGACCTCTTTAGTCCCTTTCTCAGATGTGTCAGTAGCCTTCTCTTTCTCAGGTACTTCTTTAAAAGTTTCTTTCTCAATATGTTTATTTTTTCTTCTTCTGTCAACTACCTTCTCCCAGATGCGACACTGGGCCTTCACCTTCTCTGGCTCCTCAACCCTAGGTTTAAGAGGACAGTCTTTATCACCATGTCTGAAGCTTTTGCAATCACTGCATCTGTCAAGAACATGCTCATAATTGATTTCCACAGGCATTTCTTCTCTGTTCGACATGTTAATCCAAATCTATTTGGGAGGTTCTTCCTCAGCCTCAATCTCCACAAAGGCCCTAGCTTGACCAAGAGACTCTTGGGAGAGTGATCTGAGGTCTATGCGAAGTAGTTTCTCGAGTCCGCTAGCCACAATACTGACTTATTTCTCAGACCAGTTTCTTCCCAGACTTAGCATATTGATCCAAATCGAGAAAGAACTAATAGATCCTTCTTCAGATTGTCTCCCACTTTAAAATCCTTGACAACTACCAGTTATCTATCAAACCAGTGGGGTCCTATGTTGATGGCCACCTATTTATCTTCCTCGTTGTTGAATCTCAATAGGAAAAATTTATCAGGCTTGGAGTAGAGATCAAATCCACCTTTCGGTTTCCAGACTCTCTTTATCCAGGCAAGAAAATGATAGTAATATGGCTTCTTCCCCATGATGTATACCAAAGTGGTATGCATCCAGTTCTTCTCCATCTTCACGTATGTATCTTCATCAATGGTAACAAGGTGTTTCCCATCAACGATCTCTGTGCTTGCATAGTCATGTTTTTTGTAGGATTCAGTGCCGCCCAGAACTTGTGACCACACCTTCTTAAGAGGAGGATCCATGGGAAGTCGAGAAGGGATGAACCCCCTCCCTCAACCTTGTGATCGCCATGGTTGCACCGTCTATCGCCATAGCACAAACCCTAGGGGTGTGCCCCGTAATGATATGTATGTATGTATGTATGTATGTGTGTATATGTATATATGTGTGCATGTATCTATGCATGTATGTATGAATGTGTGTATGTATGTATGGGATTAAGAGAGAAAGATTTATCCCCCCTCTCCCATGCCCGTGGAGGTGGCCAAACACCCAGGGGGTGATAAATCATGGCGACAACTGGGATTCGAACCAGGGTCCCTTTGTTAGGAGACATCATGCTTGACCACTTGAGCCACTCCTTGTCAGCCACTGGGATTAAGATAGAAAGATTTCTCCCCACACTACCATGCTCGTAGGAGAGGTCGAACACCCAAGAGGGTGGTAAATCAAGGAAGCAACTGGGATTTGAACACGGGTTCCTATATTAGGGGACACTGTGTTTGACCACTTGAGCCACTCCTTGTTGGACATATGTATGTATGTATGTATGTATGTATGTAAGTATGTATGTATGCATGCATGTATGTATGTATGTATGTATGTATGTATGTATGTATGTATGTATGTATGTATGTATGTATGTATGTATGTATGTATGTATGTATGTATGTATGTATGTATGGGATTAATAGAGGCATTTTCTCCCCCTCTCCCATGCCCGTGGCAGAGGCGGAATGCCTGGGAGGGTGGTAAATCAAGGCAGCAACTGGGATTCATATTTGGGTCCCTTTGTTAGGGGACATCGTACTTGACCACTTGAGCCACTCCTTGTCAGTTTTATGTATGTATGTATGTATGTATGTATGTATGTATGTATGTATGTATGTATGTATCTATGTATGTATGTAGGTATGTATGTATGTATGTAGGTATGTATGTATGTATGTATGTATGTATGTATGTATGTATGTATATATGTATCAGAATCAGGTAAATATATTTCAACATGTATGTATCAGAATCAGGTAAAAATATTTTGACTTCCCCCCTACAAATATAGGAGGGTCAGGAGTTACATATAGCCCTATACTCGCTATACAACGTAAACATAAGAAACTCACCTAGCTAGCTAAGACGTAATCTCTTTTTACATTTTTACAAATTTTTGCAACAATAGAACTCACACTTCTATATAAACTACCATGCTTACGAGCATTCCTTTCATTCCAAACATGGAAGCATAGGGCAGAAAATAGAAGAAGCTTCTTCTCCTCATTGGCACAGCGTTTGACCATCTTTTTTATGTCTTCATTCAGCTCTATTTTCAGTAGGAACTCCTTGCAAATTTTCTCCCATAACATCTTCGCAAAACTGCAACTACCAAACAGGTGGCTGTGGGTTTCCTTCTTCTCTTTGCATAAGTAACAGATGACAGAAATATTGCAATTTCATTCATGAATTTTGTCCCGAGCCACTAAGGCACCATGCAAAATTTGAAAGGAGTTCCTACTAAAAATAGAGTTGAATGTATGTATGTATCTATGTATCGGAATCAGGTAAATATATTCCGACATGTATGTATGTATGTATGTATGTATGTATGTATGTATGTATGTATGTATGTATGTATCGGAATGTGGTAATTTTATTCCGATAGTTCCCTCTTTCCAAAATAGGAAGAGAGACAATTTACAATGTAGTCCACACACACTACATTACTCACTAAAATAAGGAAGGAGACTACCTAACAATGTAGTCTACCTAAGACAGCTTTACATATTTTCTTTACAATGCTTTGTATATCTCTTTTCCTATCACTATGTCTTCTTTGATTTGTTTCCTTCCAAGTGTGGAAGTATGTGGCAGCAAGAAGGAGGAGCATTTTCTTCTTTTGAGTACCAGAGTTCCTTCCTAATCTCGAGATCATATCCTTTGTATCTGCAAGCTTGCAGGGTTTGAAGTGAAGTTCCTCACACACCTTCTTCCAGATGCTTAACGTGAAGCTGCAGTTCTAAAAAAGGTGACACTGTGTTTCATATTGATCCTCACAAAGATAACAAGTAGTTGGTGAGTTTGGATACCATTCATGGACTTTGTCCAGAGTGGATAGAGAATTGTTAGCAGCTCTATAAAGGCAGAAGGACCATTTTGGAACTTCATACCTCGTCCATAGGAATCTAGTACCATTGTGATCAATGGCGTGAGGCCTAACCAGGTCCCATATGTTGATAGAGTCTTTGAGAGTATAGTATCCTTCCCTGTGTGGTGAGAAAGCATGATTGATGCTCTTCCAGATAGTTGTCATTCTGTTTATGATTCTAGAATATCCCTCTCTAGTGTTGGGTTCAAAATCAAGACCATTTGGGTAACGTTTCCACATCCATTTGCTCCAAATAGATTTCTTTGCAAGGAAATTGATGATCCTTCAGGTCGTGCCCCAGTCAGCTATGGTGCTAGGAAGCTTGAGGCTGAGTCCCCCTTCTTCTTTGGGTAAGGCAAGTCTCGAGTATTTCATCGAATGAGTCCTTCCTGCCCAAAGAAAGTTTGACAGTGTCATCTCAATCCTGTCTAGGACTACTGTTGGCAATTCCCCTTGCATCGCCCAGAATTGCAGTAGACCTTCTACAGCAGATGATATCAAAGTGGCCCGGCCAGCCATAGAAGTTTTCGTGATAGGCCATTTGGCTATCATTTCCTTGAGTCTATCAGTACAACCAGTGAAGTCTTTAACTTGCAATTTGCCTCCGGCTAATGGAAAGCCAAGGTATTTAGTTGGAAGGGGACTGATTGTAATTCCTGAGATCTCCATAATTGAAGCATTAAGCGCAGTGCAGTTTGAAGAAGTGAACTACTGCATTTTGTCCTCGTTAATATGAAGACATGTTTGATTGCCGAAGTGTTTCAATAGAAGTCTAAGGTTGCTGATGTATTTAGTCTTTGCTTCCAAGAAGACAAGGACATCATCTGTGAAGATGAGGTGACTAAGAGCTTTAGTGTCGTGGATGGAGTAGCTGGCTATGTTCTTCGACTCTTCTGCCCTATGCATGAGTCTGGAGAAGTATTCCATGAGGGTCGTGAAGAGCAGGGGGGAAAGAGGATCCCCCTGCCTCAATCCATTTGAACTTTGAAAAATCCCGTCCGTAGTGCCGTTTACCAGAACTGAGAAACTGGGGGTGCATACGCACTACTTCACGAGAGAAATCCATTTAGGTGAAAAACTCATGTTTTCCATAATCCACCAGAGTTTAGGCCAATGTACGCTATCAAAGGCCTTTGAGATGTCGAGTTTCATACAATGTTTTTATAGCCTTTGTTCACATTGAACTCAAGAAGGAATTCGCTAGCAAGTAAATCACAGTCTGAGATAATCCTTCCCTCAATGAATGCTCCTTGGTTGTCAGAGATGATGTGCGGTAGAACGAGCTTTAGTCTTTCAGCTAAGATTTTAGCTATGATCTTGTACTGGACATTACAACAGACGATCGGTCTGAAGTCAGATAGAGAGGCAGTCATCTTCTTCTTCGGGATGAGGACCAGAAAAGAGTGGTTGATTTTCCGAAGCATACAGCCACCCTCCATGAACCATGTGATACTCTGACAGAGGTCATGTTTAATGGTGTCCCAGGCATAGTGATAGAAATGTGAGTTGAATCTGTTCGGGCCAGGAGACTTGTGCACCCCTATGCTCTAGAGAGAACTTTTAATTTCATCTTCTGTAACCTGTCTACACAAGATATTATTATGAGTAGAAGAGAGTTTATACCTCCAGGTTAAGTTCTCATCATCAGGATTTTGATCTTCAATATTTGATTTGTTGTATAACTTTTTGTAAAAGTCATTGGCTTGAGCAGCAAGAGATTCTTGGTCGTTGATGACAGTACCCTCCTCGTTGCTAAGTTCAAAAATGCAGTTTAAGGCTTCTGGTTTACGGATAACATTATGATATAATTTGGTGTTCTTATCACCATCAGCAATCCACTTCTGCCTGCTACACTGCCACGCGAAGCTTTCTTTAGCTCCCTTGAGGTCCTTGAGCATCTTGTTTAGTTCTTCTTCTTTGGCAATCAAAGAAGCATTGAGCGGATCAGTCATGAGGTTATCTTTGACAATGATGAGATCATTTTTCATTTCCTGTAGAAGTTTCGGGATGTTGACCTGCTCCCTAGACCACTCTTTGATCATGCGCTTCAGTCGCATGAGCTTCCTTGCGAAGACGAACATTGGATTGCCTTTGATCGAGTTATTCCATGAGATTTTGAGAAGGTCCTCAAACCCTTTCCAGTCTGTCCAGAAGTTAGCAAATCGAAAGGGTCTGGGCTTGTATTTTTTATCTAGGACCTGCATGATGAGAGGAGTGTGATCACTAATGTCCGCGCCTCCTGCTCTAACACGGGCTTGAGGGAGGGTCTGAAGCCAGAGGCTGTTGACTAGAGCACGATCCAGTTTGCTCGCAATCCTTTTATCAGCATCCTTGCCTTCATTATTCCAAGTGAAAAGCTCTGCCCCATTCATTGGGATCTCGCACAGGTCATCAATATTGATCATGTGATTAAAAGACTTAATCACGGCTTCACGAACAATTCGGCCTCCTCGCTTCTCTTCTTGCAGTCTAACATTGTTGAAATCACCCATTAAAAGCCAAGGGAGATTGATTCTTTTGTTGAGCGCCAGCAGATCACCCCATAACTCTTGTCGTTGGGAATGAAGATTGAAAGCATATATGGCAGAGAACCGGATGGATAATCCACCTTTATTTGTGCATATTGAATTTATCATTTGTTCCTATTTGTTATAGACTTGAATATCCCAAACATTTAGATTCCACCCCAGATAGATTCTTCCGAGTTCAACCTCCTCATGATTAGAAGTAGATGACCAACCATTAGGGAAAATTGAGCTGATACAGGTTTTGTTACATCTTCTTATTTTTGTTTCAATGATGGCAGCAAGAGAGACCTTTCTTGATTTAATCCAGTCTCTCACTTCTCTCCTCTTGGCAGGATTGCAAATTCCTTTCACATTCCATACCAAGATGGACATAGATACTTATTTCTTTGATCTTGTGCTCCGCTGGGGAGCCTTCTCCTTCTCCTTGCCCTTACGACTTTTCTCAGGGTTTTTCATTTTCTCTCCTTCAACGATCTCCTCAACCTCTTTATCAGATTCACTCAGGATACCAAAAGAGTTGGAGTCCAGTATTTTACCTTCCTCCTTATCCTTTGAGTGTCCTGAGTTGGTGGAATTCAGCTTGGCACCTGCTTCCTTATCTTTTGAGGCCGCCTCCACTTCAGTAGGTTTGGAAACCTGCTTCAGTTTCCATGTTTTCTTTGGTTTTTCAAAACCATCCTCATCAACAGGCTTGGTGGGAGGTTTGTCAATGGGGCACTCATCTTTGTCGTGTCCAAACACGCAGCAAGTATGACACTTCTTCAGAAGGTATTCATATTTGATGTCAAATGAGATGTCATCCTTCTTTCCTGGAATATCTACCCAGATCTTATCAGGTACGTCTTCAGATGCGTCTACGTCCACCAAAACCCTGGCCTCATCAGTGCCAGCGGTTTCGATTGACCTTGTTTCCACATGGAGAACCTTACCCACTCCAGAGGCGATCATTCCCGCTGCTTTGGTAGTCCAGGTTTTTCCCTTTGAGGGGATGCGAATCCAGATTAGAAGAGATGAGAAATCATCCTTCACCAATGTATCACCATACGGATAATGTTTAGCAATCACCATATGCCCATCGAACCATCTTGGTCCACTGTTCAAGCAGACTTTTTTATTCATCCCATTGGAGAACCGGATGATGAAGAAACCTTGTTCCTTGGAGATGACATCAAAGTCCCCCCTCAGCTTCCAAACCCTCATGATCCATGCCATCAGGTGAGGGTAAAAGGGCCGTTTACCCATCATGTAGATGGAAACAGAGTACTCCCAGACATCCTTCATGCAACTGTACTCTTCTGCTTCCAGATTGACGACGACCTTGCCATCTCGTTTGGTAGGTTTAGGGAAAGCAAAGGTCGTGCATTCCTTCTCCTGTGCAGGAGTCCTCTTGACAACCTACGTCCATGGGTTCTTGCTTTTCAGTGGTGTCGATGAAGAACTTGAACCCTCTCCATTGTTAGGGCTAGCAGTGGTGGGTGGGGTAGTGTTGGATGGTGTGGTGATAGGGTCGGTGGGGGTGGTCGGGGTTGGGGTGGCCGCCATAGCCGTCGGTCCTCTCCGGTCGCCTGGCAGATCGCCAGGAAACCCTAGGAGACGGAGGGGGCAGGTTTGTGTATGTATGTATGTATGTATGTATGTATGTATGTATGTATGTATGTATGTATGTGTGTATGTATGTATGTATGTATGTATGTATGTATGTATGTATGTATGTATGTATGTATGTATGTATGTATGTATGTATGTATGTATGTATGTATGTATGTATGTATGTATGTATGTATATATGTATGTATGTATGCATGTATCATATCTAAGAGAAGGTCCTTCTCCCTCTCTCTGATGTGGGAAGCAGACCCAAGATGCTCCCGAGATGGGTAAATCAGCCTTAGTCCCCCCGCTGGTATTCGAACCTGGGATGCTTCATGAGGCACCATCGAACCCGACCAGTTGGGCTATTGACCACTTGGTTGTATGTATGTATGTATGTATGTATGTATGTATGTATGTATGTATGTATGTATGTATGTATGTATGTATGTATGTATGTATGTATGTATGTATGTGTGTATGTATCGAAATCCTGGGTAAATATATTTTGAACCCTATAAAGGGTACAAAATTATAAGACACAATCTTACATGTGACTTACAAAGTGAGGACCAAGTAATGTATGTATCAGAATCTGGTAAGTATATTCAGACGATCCCCCTAAAAAATATTAGGGGTTCAAGAGTATATGTAGGCTCAACGCCATACACCCTAATCAACACTACAACTCATGCATCTATTCAGTACGTAATCTACATCTAATGCATTTACAAATTTTTACAGTAATACTAATGCCATTAGTGGACTTTTTGTGGTGCTTTCTCGCATTCCTCTCTTCCCAAACATGGTAGTAAAGGCCCTCCAACATTAGATTTTTCTTTGTATTGGTTCCACATCTTTCTAGCATCCTCTTTGGTTCCTCATTGGATTTGTAAACTGAAATTTCTGCATATATTCTTCCAGATCTCCTTCGTGAACTTACTTTCTCCTACTAGATAGCTGTGATTTTCCTCCTCTTCCCCATAAAGCAAGAAAACAATAGATATATCATAGTTCTTGCTCTTAATTTTGTCCAAGGTGGCAAGAGTGTTGTGTAGACATTTATAGACACATATACTCCACTTTGGCACTTGCCTATCACTCCAAATCTGGTCACCCACTGGGTCCTTTGTGCCTCTCATGTGGGACACCTCCCACATGCTTATCTTCTTGTCTTTGAGCTGCCATCCCCTGGAAACATTAGTCACAAACAAGTGTTTGATTTGTGGCCAAACCTCTCTCATGACATTGATAGATCTAGAATAGTCTTCTCTAGTCTTTGGAATGAAATCCAGTCCCCTTGGGTAATCGTCTCTCATCCACTTTTCCTAAGTGGAAGTGCCTACCTGATAAGCAATAATCCACCTCATGGATACCCATCTAGCAATATCTCTTGGGGTCTTCAAATCAAGTCCACCTTCATCTTTAGGAAAAGCCAGTCTAGAATATTTCATAGGATGATGCTCATTCCCCCATAGGAAGTTAGCCATCTTCATTTCCATTCTATCAAGAACTTATATAGGGATTTCACCTTGTTGCACCCAGAAGATAGGAAGCCCCTCAATGGCAGCTTTTATTAAAGTTATGCATCCCTCCATGGAAGTTTTTTGCGTACGCCATCTATTGATCATCTCCTCCACTTTGTCTATGCATTCAGTAAAATCCTTGACTTGCATGTTGCCTCCTGTAAGGGGTAATCCCAAGTATTTTGTTGGGAATTCACCTCCCTCAACACCCATAGCCTAAACGAGTATGTCCTACATCTGGTGGCATTTTTTAGACAAGAAGATATGTGTTTTATTAGCATTAACACACATCCCTATTTGCTTCCCAAATTTTCCCAGAAGACTTTTTAGGTTCTCCATACATTGCTACTTGGCTTCAAAAAAAACCAGAATGTCATCTGCAAATATCAAGTGTTTCATTACCTTTGTATGTATATATGTATGTATCAAGTAATTTATGTATGTATGTATGTATGTATCAGAACTATGGTAAATATATTTCTGATCCCAAACAGAGAGCAAATTACAAAGCACACACTAGCATGTGCTAAACAATATATACTGCTGACAATTGGCTTACATCAGTTCCATATTTCTAAGGCTAAGTTCAGACATATCTACTAGTCTATCTTTATAAGCACTATAAACGATTTTAATCTCATGTTCAATTTTTGCCAAAATAACAAGTTCATCACTTGATTTCCCCACATGTTTCTTCACATTCCTTTCGTGCCACACATAATGTATGCAACCAGAGATGCACCATCGAAGGAGGATAGAGTTCCCCTTCCTTTGTCTCTTGATCAGTAAGATGGCCTTCCTGAAGTCAAGGTTCAGAGGTAGATTTAGTTTGAGACCAAACCGAACCCATATATAATTCTAGTATTTGCAATCACCAAAGAGATGTAGCACTCATTTAGTTCCAACTCCACACAAGTAGCACGATGCTACATTGCTAGGTATACAAGAGTTCACTCTTTCTGAGGTCAGCATATAATTCATATGAGCTTTAAATACTGAGTAGCTCCATCTAGGATGATATATGTATGTATGTATGTATGTAAGCATGTATCGGAATCAGGTAATTATATTCCGACATCCCCCCTAACAATTATTAGGTGGGTCAAAGTTACATTTAAGCCCAACACCATACACACAGGACAACATTACAACTCACGCATCTAAATACGTAGTCTACGTCTAATGAATTTAAAATTTTTTACAGCAATACTTGTGGCATTCGTGGACTTTCCTTGATGTTTTCTAGCATTCCTCTCCTCCCAAATGTGGTAGCAAAGGGCAGCAAACAAAAGATTCTTCTCCATATCTCTTCCGCATTTAACAAGCATCTGCCTGGGATCATTGGTGAGTTGCATTTGAAGTCTGAACTCTTTGCATAATTGCTCCCATATATCCTTCGTGAACTTGCATTCCCCCACTAGATGGTAATGTGTTTCATCCTTGTCCCCACATAGCAGACATGCAGTAGATATATCATAGTTCCAGCTCTTTATTCTATCAAAGGTAGCAAGAATATAATGAAGATATTTATATACACAAATGCTCCATTTGGGCACCATCCTATCCATCCAAATTTGTTCTCCCACTAGATCCTTCACACCTCTGGCACGAGACAACTCCCATAAGTTAGCCTTCTTTTCGATGAGCTGCCGATTTCCTAAATTATTTAAAATAAACAGGTGTCTAACTTGTGGCCATATCTCTCTCATGACATTAATAGATCTTGAGTAACCTTCTCTTGTGTTTGGGATAAAATCCAGCCCTCTTGGGTATCTTTGTCTCATCCATTTACCCCATGTAGATGAGCCTTCTTGGTATGCAATCAACCTTCTTATGGATCCCCATCTCGCAATGTCTCTAGGAGTCTTCAGATCCAGTCCACCTTCATCTAAGGGAAAGGACAGTCTAGAGTATTTCATAGGATGATGCTCACTTCCCCATAGAAAATTAGCAATCTTCATTTCAATTCTATCCAAGACAGAAATAGGAACCTCACCTTGTTGTGCCCAGAAAATGAGGAGACCTTCAGTAGCAGCTTTAATCAAGGTTCTACGCCCAGCCATGGAGGTTTTTTGTGTAGGCCATCTATTAATCATCTCATCCACTTTGTCAATGCAGTCCGTAAAATCTTTGACGTGAAGGTTTCCGCAAGCAAGAGGAAATCCCAAGCATTTGGTAGGAAATGTGCATCTTTCAACACCCATTGCCTGTGTGAGTCTGTCATCCACCAGATAGCAGTTTTTGACAGGAAAATATGTGTTTTATTTGTATTAATGCACAGCCCCGTTTGTTTCCCGAAACTGATCAGTAATCTTTTTAGATTTTCCAAATAATTCTACTTGGCTTCCATGAAAACAAGAACATCATCAGTAAAAATCAAATGTGTCAATACCTTCGTGCTGTGAATAGTGTAAGGCTTTACTTCCTTCCATTTTTCAGCTTCCTGCATCTTCCTTGTGAAATATTCCATAACAAGTACAAAAAGAAGGGGGGAAAGGGGATCACCCTGGCGCAGCCCGTTGCTACCTTTAAAGAGCCCAGAAGAAGTACCATTCACCACGACTGAGAAACTAGTGGTCCCAATACATTGTCTCATCCAGCCAATCCATTGTTCATTTAACCCCATCTGTTGCATAATCCACCACAATTTGTCCCACCGAACACTATCATAATAAGCATTGGAAATGTCCAATATTAGACAGGCTTTTCTACTACCTCTCATAACATTATAGTCCAGTAGGAATTCCCCAGTAAAAAGGGCACAATCACTAATACTTCTACCTGTCACAAAAGCTCCTTGATTTTTAGAAATCAAAAAGGGGAGGACCATCTTAAGTCGGGCGGATAGAATTTTTGCTATGATTTTATACTATACCGAGCAGCAGGCAATGGGCCGGAAAACAGTAAGAGATGACGTCACTTTCTTCTTGGGATTAAGGACTAGAAAAGAATGATTGACCTGTCTCACCATATTACCTCCTTGTAGAAACCAGTCCACGTAAGCAAGCAGATCGTCCTTAATAACCTCCCACGTTTTCTTGAAGAAGAAGTGTAACAACCCCGCCTCCCGGTAACCCCCAATTAAGGGAGACCCAAAGGTCAGAGCCGTTATCCAATTAACAGGATCAAAGGTTCGACAAATAATCAATAACAATTAATAAACTTTACCAACTAAACTAAAAAGTGGTATAAAATAAAACTTTTCTCACCTTGGAAAAATTGGGATCTTTAAACTTCTATCCATTAAGATGCTAAACTAACTAATCCTCATGTGCACGTTATTTATCATTTAATTCCACATCTACCACCTTACTGTTTGTTCTTTTCATTTGTACCTAAAATGCCGACAAACAAAACGTCGGTCAGCGAGAAGCTGGTATATGGGGGAAACAATAATCGTGCAACTATAACAACAAAGTAATCATCCAATTATCATTTAACAACCAAGATTACGTTTTAAACCATGCTACTCAATCCTTTCCTATCCCCTATCTCTATGTTGTCCCTACAGCGGACTGAGATACTACCTCTCTCTAGGTAGATCCTTATTAAACCCCACATGATCCTACCTAACAGGTAGATCAATATCTAGGGTTGAGTCGCATGGCACTACCCTTAGGTAGTCCAATCTCTAACTCAATGTGACTTGATGGACCTACCCCATTGGTAGCCATTTACTAAGTCATCCAATGACCTGATGGGCCTACCCCTTTGGTAGCCATTTACTAGGTCAACCCATTAAGCTACAGAGGGGACTAGAATCTGAGCTAGTAGGCATATTTCTTATGTGATAGTCATATTCATATTATACTTTTGCATGAATTAAATACATCCAACATTTTAATTCAAGCCACGATGGAAAC
Source organism: Alisma plantago-aquatica (assembly GCA_963693085.1). Lineage (NCBI taxonomy): Eukaryota > Viridiplantae > Streptophyta > Magnoliopsida > Alismatales > Alismataceae > Alisma > Alisma plantago-aquatica. The sequence goes on along the minus strand of OY856413.1, from coordinate 184,195,927 downwards.
TGCGACTAAATTCCGGAAAACTAATTCGGATAGTCATAAGCGTAACCACATACCTGTACATGTAGATTCAGGTGCAACGAGCAAGCAAGCATTCAATAAGATCCTGAAACAAGGCATTCAATTTCTCAATCATGTCATCTTGATCCATTAATTCTAGTTGTTTCCTAGGTTATTTGTCCTTTTTAGGGTTTTGACTATAACTAACGTTTCACTTCCTTTTTACTTTATTTTTATCAAAATATCCATCACACCCTAGTTATCTCAGTTTATTTTCCATTAAGATCTTAAGATCAGATTTAGTCTATAAAAACCCTAATTTTCGGATTGTTCTATCTTTTCTTCCCTTTTCTATAATTTAGGGTTTCTAAACATATTAATCAACATATTGAGTTAAAACCCTAAACTTTGTAATTATATCATCAAAATAGGTTAAAAACCATCTTAATCATTAATCAAGTTAAACATGTTCGAATTAACCTAATTGCAAGACTAAATATATCTTTTACCAATCATTAGGGTTTCTAACCACAAATTAATCCCCTTTTTATTCAAAATATGCACTTTTACAAAGAGAAATAGATATAGACTTTCAAACCATTTTTAATGCATTCCTCATATTTTTTTGATCATTTTTCAAGTATTAAGTTCCTTCATTCGAGTTTTCTATTAAAAGATATGATTTTTATAAGAAAACTCCCTTTAAAGATTATTTGCTATTTTCTAGAAAAACCAGGGCCGCCTGATCCTTGGTCCGCGGATCCACTGAGGATCCAATGGCTGTGGATACACGCGCCCTTAACATTGCGATTAAAAGATACAAAATACACGGCTGTCCTTACCAGCAAACGAGGCACGAAGGGCAATTCTGTAAAAGACCAAGGGTCTTCTTCTTCCTCCTTACGTCGAGTACAGCAGCTCCGACGGTCAACTCGAGTGTTGACTCTGGGCTCTCGTCTTCCTCTGATCACACCAAACGGTTAGGGAGCTCCGCCTCCCCTCCTCGAACTCGCCGACATCTTCAATTGCTCGTCAAGAACGTGCCGCAACCCTCCCCTACTAGTCGGACTCCGACGGGGCTTGCTACTGGAACGGGGAAGTAGGTTAGGATGAAAAGTCCAATTGACGGCTCGATGATGATCCTTGCAGTCCGCCGCAAAAATCAGGCTAGCAAAAAGGGATGTTGGTTCCCTCCTTTACCTCCCCTATAAATAGGGTCGTGGTCAGGCTAGCAAAGATTGGGCACTTCCTAAAACGGTGACCAAAACTAGTCGAACGAGGGATAATTCCCTGTGGTTTCCCTTCCTGAATCTAATGGGACCAACACCAAGCTGGCATGTCCACCGGATTGCAAGAAATCTGAGATGGAAGTTTCTTCCTGTAACCTGCTAAATCTCATCCCACATGGGACTTTGATGATGCGTGACCAGCATTGGATCGAGATCCAACGATCCTCAAAGCCTGCGTTCATCCAAAAGGAAACTCCCTTTAAAAATTGCCAAATTAAATCTTTATTTTGGTGATAACTTAAGAAATTGATATATCCCAAACCATAACTCATTTTTGTCTCAAATTTTAAGGGAATGTTTGTCTTGACATTATCTAACTTTTCACGAAATTTGGGGAACAAAAAGCAATGGATGAGAAGGATTCCTTCTCTCCCAAGTTATCTCATTAATTAATCCAAATTAATCTATAATCCTTTTTCTTTTGTGATTATCTTGTTATTTTGGGTCCCTTGGACCTCAAGAAATCCCAAAGGCACGGATTCCCATATTGGGGAAAAATATATGTACTTTTATCTTCTTTTGAAAGTCAATTTCTCATATTTCCCTTTTATTAATCAATTTCTTTTCCTTTTTAATTCTCTTTTTAAGGATTTCTCTTTATCTCTCCTCTATATTCCTATTGGAATTCCTTTTGGCATTAGGAATCCTTGGGATATGAAAATCCACCAAGGATAACTCAATTATACCTATTTTCACTTATTTTCCACATTTTATCATTATTTTCAATTTCTTTCTTAACAAGGAAATACTTAATTGGTCATTTCTTTTATTATTGCTTCTATGAAACTTTGGACTCCTTGGAACCCAAGGAACCCATGTGGCACGAAATCCACTTTTGGATTAAGTTATTTTGCCTTCTAGAGGTTTCCACACCTCTCTTTTCTCAAAAACTCCATTATTCATTTATTAATTGAATTTCCTTGGTATTGGGCCCAATAGCCAATAAAGCCCACAAATAAAACAACAAGGCTATTTTAAACAAAAATCATGCATTCATTCATTATTTTTTCATTTATCTTTAATATGAGAAATTACATTTCTCAGAAAATGAACCCAAAAATTGGGGTTGTAACATCCTTCCCCTCTTATAAGAATTTTGTCCTCAAAATTCCATCAAGCAAGCAAACAAATAGGATAAACCCTTCTTATGTTCATCAGGGCTACCATGTGGCTTCACCCTTTCCATAGTGCTTTCCAAGAACCTTCATCTCATATTCTTCCATCTGAGTTCTTTCTTACCTTGGTATAACATACCCTCATAGGTGACTCAGGACGTTTCAGCCTCCTAAAAGTTGAATAGGTTCAAGGCTCAACACATGGCTTGGGTACCTCACATAGTGCTCTAGATCAGACTTATGGAACACTTTATTCATCATGTTATCCCGAGGGGGGTAAACACAACCATCTCCACCAATCCATCTCAATGGACCCATATATCGGGGGCTCAGCTTTCTCAGATGTATCTTAGAGGGGTCGGATTTTTACATCACATATTCTCCCATAGTGAACTGCATGTCAGTCTGCTTTGCATCAGCTTGTGATTCATGTCACCACTGGGCTCTCTCTTTCAGCCATTGCATGATCAAAGTGACTTCATCTGCACCCACTGTGATTCTTTTCTAACCTTCACGAGGCCTCCTTCACCAACATCATCTTAATGAAGTGGGGACCGACACAACCTCCTTCTAGAACTTCTTGCATCTCGATAAAGGCTATGGTGGTTAACATCACATCTTTAGAACTGTCTCGTGGTATCACTCTAAACAAGAACACTTTCTCTCATCAGACCCTCTAGTCTGGATCATACTAACCATTAGTTAGAGATGATAAACTATACTATGATCGAGTTCTTCATGTATCTACTTCCACCTCATGGAAGTGAACCCTTAGGTCATACTCGAGAACTTTTGAACTTACATCATGGTGTAGTTGAACCATCTTTCTCTCTTAAGTAGTTCTACTAAATATGTCCCTTGACAGAATTCTTTCTATCTCATGTCCTCTAGGTAAGGCGATCTACCATAACCCACATTGCATCTTGACCTTCTTTGGTCTAGGGAAGACTTATCACCTCATCTGTAGTGATGAACTCTCATTCCCTCTCGAGGACTCTCTATCCTCTATGTGAAAGCGTTGGGTTACTGGTGTTCGTCCTTCACCTACTATCATGCATGGCCACAGGCCACATGCATCTTCATCTTAAGCATCCAAAGTGCGACTATCTCTTACTATCTTTGTAGTATCACGGAGTATGATGACCTTAATACCATGATCTCCTGTATGTCATGATTCCTCAAGATCAATACCTCAGAAAATCTGAACCACTCTCATCAGGATTTTATTACCTTCCTATCAAAGAAGTGTATCTGAGGTTCTATCACTGGCTAACCAATCAACCATTAACTTGTTCAACATATCTTGTTACATCTGTGTGTTAGCCAAAACTTGTCTTCTTTCCAAACTTAGGGTTAGTCGAACAACCTCAACCTCTTCTAGCCTCTATCTAAACTAGGCAGTTATATCACAACCAGAGCATTCATTACCACTTCACCTCCTTAGGTGTCAGGTAATGTAGAAGACATATACCTCCACATATTTCACTTATCATCTCATCTCAAACTCTACGTTTGTCTTCATCAAGAAACTCTGAGCTCATCCTCATGGTGATTCAACTCAACTTTGCAACTTCCACATAGCTCATGATAAAACATCCTCACAAGATGATTTCCTTAATACTCTTAATGGTTGTAAACCATCCATGTATCATTCACTCCACAAAGGTATGTTATCATTTCTATCATTATCCCTTGTAGCAACGTTCCAACTTTCATCATCTTTTATCCTTGGTGTAAGGCATGTGTACTGTCCTATCTCTCACTCCCATAACAAGAGGAAATAAGCATTTGGTTGCAGTCCAAATACAGAGTTCCTCCTGTTCCAAGAGTAGAGATGGTACAACCCACCTTGCCAGTACACTTTCAAATCTAAGTTGAAACGTGCCACCTATGTCTCTTCATCACAAACATCATGATATCAAAATTACTCTCATGGAAAACTAGTCTCAACCCTACTTGGTCTAAACACAATCATTGGTCGTCTCCTCTATGTCTATAGGGTGCCAGCACTTTTGGGGTCATCCCTTTTTACCTTATGCATCCAGAGAGTGCCCTACTCATCTGCCCTTTGGGTCCCATGAGTTCATGAAGGTGATCAATCTCCTAACCCATGGCCCTCAGACAATGATAATTGTTACCTCCTGACCCTATGGTCATGTGCAACTAGGGAATTAGGCAGCTCCTTCTTCCATCGGTCTTATCCCTACTTGACCCTAGGATAGACTTAGGATTCTATTATTGTACATGTCCAACATAGAACCTTACCCAAGCATTCATCATCTCTCTTCTTGCATTGATGGGCTGACTTTCATCCTTTCATAAGGGTCATGGCGTCCCGCCTACCTTGGTCGAGCCCCATATCAGTTACTTCCATGGTAACACATGCACATGCACATAGAGATGGTTATCTATGGGTCTATAGGTTCATTTTCATGCCATGTACTCTTCACTTAGCTTCTCAAGATCCTATGAAACCTCTCTAAGTTACAAAACTGGTATACACCCTACAAAAGGGTCCCTCTCCTAGGATGGGAGGAAACTACAACTCTTGACAACCAGTTCTCAACCATCCTTAGGTTTGCATTCACATGAGCATGCCTAACCCAGCAGCTACTAAGGCACAAGCAGACCACCTATTAAACCATGCTAGGTCATACTTGTTCTCTTTCCTCAACATTAGATCAACTTAGTTGTGAGGGGTTCATCAAACATACCCTTAATGTAAGGGATTTTCCTTTACCTCTACACATGAGGAGTACCATGCTCGAAACTATAGAGACTCAAATCTCATCATGAGCCTCGGATACACTGCTTCCCCTCTTAGGCCTAGGAACCCTAGGTTCTCCTTTGGGTATCCAACTGCATGTTCAATATCTTAACTATGAATCAAGCATGTCCAAGATATGTCATGTACTTCCATGATCCTTCTACTCGAGCAACACTTTAGAGTTGAGTCCTCTTCCAGGGCAACCAATTAGGTATAAAGCCTCACAACTGGTTACTTAAACCTCCTCAGGGTCTAAAGCACTCTTGACTCATCTCAGCAGGTAACCACTTATACCATAGGCACATAGGTACCAGAAGCATCATTCTCTCTCTAAGGTTTGGTTCCTCTAAAGGCAACCAGGATATCATCAGCCTCCAGGGATCAAGCATGAGGCAACCACTATCATCCACCTAGGTCGCATCATTCTTGACTCTCCACTGTTCCTCACATCCCGGGATTTTAGGTTTCCAACCTTCTTGCTTAAGTCTCGCTTTCCTCTCTAGAACTAACTCTACATCCAACCTTACTACCAGATGTCCTTTCTCCATGAAGGATCAAGCTTAACTAGCATACCTTCACATAGGTGAAGCATATGCTCGAACTTCAGTTTGCTCAATATCATTCATATCCCTTTATGCTTATTCCATGATCTCTTAACCAGGGTTTTGTCAAGCTTTACCCTACTTACCCAAGCCCATAGGGTAACGATAGGTTCTCTCTAACCTCATCTATGGAGGAGCTATCATTCACTCTAACCTGCTCGATCCTTCCCAGGGTTGGGTCGCTAAAGGTAATCGGTCACCCAACTTCTCATGGCTCATAAGGCATCCAAGGCATGACATCATGTCATCTCTAACCTTCACTTAGGGTTAACATCATCCTCAAAGGATGTGCTAGGTCTCTACCTTTAATGGAGGTCTCTACCTCCAAGACTATCTCCTCCTAACAAGAAGGTCTAGCCTCAGGTCTCTCCTGATGGCAATGACAACTCATGTCATACGACCTAAGCATGTATCTATTCTTTTACACTTACTCTATTAAGCTTATGTCCATGACATCTTATTTACATGCTTTTTATTAATTTGGTGGAGGATTCCTTAATCCTTATCAACCTTACCCATACCTCAAGAGGGTGAGGAGAAGAGAGAAAACCCTAATCCTTAAGGTCCTTAATAGAAATTGAGTTGACAAGGGATGAACAAGATGAGAGAGTCCTAAAGGTGTCTTATTTCGAGTCATATCCTAAGATATCGGCCAGGCAGTCACACAATCCGGGAGTCCTCATATTCCGACTAGCTGTACGGAGGAAAATATTGCCAGCCCCCGGAAGTGATCCTTTTCTAGACACCTCAATCGTTTGGACACTCCTCTAATAACTCCCTTGGTTCTATGGAATTTTTAAAATTTAATAATTATTAATGATTAGATGAGGAACCTAAGCTATGATACTAATTGTAACAACCCCGCCTCCAGGTAACCCCCAATTAAGGGAGACCCGAAGGTCAGAGCTGTTATCCAATTAACAGGATCAAAGGTTTGACAAATAATCAATAACAATTAATAAACTTTACCAAATAAACTGAAAATTGGTATAAAATAAAACTTTTCTCACCTTGGAAAAATTGGGATCTTTAAACTTCTATCCACGAAGATGCTAAACTAACTAATCCTCCTGTGCATGTTATTTATCGTTTAATTCCACATCTGCCACCTTATTGTTTGTTCTTTTCATTTGTACCTAAAATGCCGACAAACAAAACGTCAGTCAGTGAGAAGCTGGTATGTGGGGGAAACAATAATCGTGCAACTATAACAACAAAGTAATCAGCCAATTATCATTTAACAGCCAAGATTATGTTTTAAACCATACTACTCAATCCTTTCCTATCCCCTATCTCTGTGTTGTCCCTGCAGCGGACTGAGATACTACCTCTCTCTAGGTAGATCCTTATTAAACCCCGCATGATCCTACCTAACAGGTAGATCAATATCTAGGGTTGAGTCGCATGGCACTACCCATAGGTAGTCCAATCTCTAACTCAATGTGACTTGATGGACCTACCCCATTGGTAGCCATTTACTAAGTCATCCAATGACCTGATGGGCCTACCCCTTTGGTATCCATTTACTAGGTCAACCCATTAAGCTACATAGGGGACTATAATCTGAGCTAGTAGGCATATTTCCTATGTGATAGTCATATTCACATTATACTTTTGCATGAATTAAATACATCCAACAGTTTAATTCAAGCCACGATGGAAACCGTGATAAAATCATGGAAAACTGATTCGGGTAGTCATAAGCGTAACCACATACCTGTACATGTAGATTCAGGTGCAAAGAGCAAGCAAGCATTCAATAAGATCCTGCAACAAGGCATTCAATTTCTCAATCATGTCATCTTGATCCATTAATCCTAGTTGTTTCCTAGGTTATTTGTACTTTTTAGGGTTTTGACCATAATTAGGGTTTCACTTCCTTTTAACTACTTTTACTTTATTTTTATCAAAATATCCATCACACCCTAATTATCTCAGTTTATTTTCCATTAAGATCTTAAGATCAAATTTGGTCTATAAAAACCCTAATTTTTGGATTGTTCTATCTTTTCTTCCCTTTTCTATAATTTAGGGTTTCTAAACATATTAATCAACATATTGAGTTAAAACCCTAAACTTTTTAATTCTATCATCAAAATAGGTTAAAAATCATCTTAATCATTAATCAAGTTAAACATGTTCAAATTAACCTAATTGTAATACTAAATATATCTTTTACCAATCATTAGGGTTTCTAACCACAAATTAATCCCCTTTTTATTCAAAATATGCACTTTTACAAAAAGAAATAGATTTAGACTTTCAAACCATTTTTAATGCACTCCTCATATTTTTTTGATCATTTTTCATGTATTAAGTTCCTTCATCCGAGTTTTCTATTAAAAGATATGATTTTATAAGAAAACTCCCTTTAAAGATTATTTGCTATTTTCCAGAAAAACCAGGGTTTCCTGATCCATGGTCCGCGGATCCACTGAGGATCCAACGGCCGTGGATACATGTTCCCTTAACATTGCGATTAAAAGATACAAAAGACACGACTATCCTTACCAGAAAAAGAGGTGCGGAGGGCAATTCTGTAAAAGACCAAGGGTATTCTTCTTCCTCCTTGCGTCGAGTACAGTAGCTCCGACGGTCAACTCGAGTGTTGACTCTGGGCTCTCTTCTTCCTCTGATCACACCAAACGGTCAGGGAGCTCCGCCTCCCCTCCTTGAACTCGCCGACGTCTTCAATTACTCATCAAGAATGGGCCGCAACCCTCCCCTACTAGTCGGACTCCGGTGGGGCTTGCTACTGGAACGGGGAAGTAGGTTAGGACGAAAAGTCCAATTGACGGATCGATGATGATCCTTGCACTGTGCCACAAAGATCAGGCTATCTAAAAGGGACGTTGGTTCCCTCCTTTACCTCCCCTATAAATAGGGTCATGGTCAGGCTAGCAAAGATTGGGCACTTCCTAAAACGATGACCAAAACTAGTCGAACCAGGGATAATTCCCTGCGGTTTCCCTTCCTGAATCTAATGGGACCAACACCAAGCTGGCATGTCCACTGGATTGCAAGAAATCTGAGATGGAAGTTTCTTCCTATAACCTACAAAATCCCAGCCCGCATGGGACTTTGAAGATGAGCAGCCAGCGTTGGATCGAGATCCAACGATCCTCAAAGCCTGCGTTCATCCAAAAGGAAACTCCCTTTACAAATTGCCAAATTAAATCTTTATTTTGGCAATAACTTAAGAAATTGATATCTCCCAAACCATAACTCATTTTTGTCTCAAATTTTAAGGGAATGTTTGTCTTGACATTATCTAACTTTTCACAAAATGTGGGGAACAAAAAGCAATGGATGAGAAGGATTCCTTCTCTCCCAAGTTATCTCATTAATTAATCCAAATTAATCTATAATCCTTTTTCTTTTGTGATTATCTTGTTATTTTGGGTCCCTTGGACCTCAATAAATCCCAAATGCACGGATTCCCATATTGGGGGAAAATCTATGTGCCTTTATCTTCTTTTGAAAGTCAATTTCTCATATTTCCCTTTTATTAATCAATTTCTTTTCCTTTTTAATTCTCTTTTTAAGGATTTCTCTTTATCTCTCCTCTATATTCTTATTGGAATTCCTTTTGGCATTAGGAATCCTTGGGATATGAAAATCCACCAAGGATAACTCAATTATACCTCTTTTCACTTATTTTCCACATTTTATCATTATTTTCAATTTCTTTCTTAACAAGGAAATACTTAATTGGTCATTTCTTTTATTATTGCATTTTCTATGCAAATTTGGACTCCTTGGAACCCAAGGAACCCATGTGGCACGAAATCCAATTTTGGATTAAGTTCTTTTGCCTTCTAGAGGTTTCCACACCTCTCTTTTCTCAAAAACTCCATTATTCATTTATTAATTGAATTTCCTTGTTATTGGGCCCAATAGCCAATAAAGCCCACAAATAAAACAACAAGGCTATTTTAAACAAAAATCATGCATTCATTCATTATTTGTTCATTTATCTTTAATATGAGAAATTACATTTCTCAGCAAATGAACCCAAAAATTGGGGTTGTAACAAGAAGGCATTGAAACCATCAGGTCTTGGTGACTTATTGCTTCCAATGCTCCAGACCCATCTTTGACTTCTTGTTCATTTGTCTTTCTAGTGAGAATATTGTTGTGAGTGCTGGTGAGTTTGAACTTCCAATCAATTTTCTCTTGATCCTTAATATTATTAGAAACATCTTTATTGTACAACTTAGTATAGAAGTTAATTTCTTATTCTTCAAGGTCTTCTTGCTTGTTGACAACCATGCCTTCCGCATTAATCAGTTTAGAAATAATGTTACTTGCCTCCCTTCTTCTGATTGTAGAATGGTATAGATTTGTATTCCTATCCCCATCTTCCATCCACTTCTCCTTGCTCCTCTTCCAGAAGAAATTTTCCTCAGCCTTCTTTAAGTCTTCAAGCATCTTCTTTAGTTCCTTATCCTTTTCAATCAGCGTTTGGTTCAAAGGATCAGTCAATAAGCTTTCCCTTATGTTTTTGCATTCCTATTTAGTCTCCTTCAGCATCCTTGGTATGTTCAACTCTTCCTCAACCCATTTTTTTATTGCTATCTTGGTGTTTGCCAGCTTTTCTGCAAAGACAAACACGGGGTTGCCTATCACATGGGTACTCCAGCTTTGCTTTAGGACATCATCAAAGCCTTCCCAATCAACCCAGTAGTTAATGAATCTGAATGGTCTTCTATTCTGTTTCTTTGCAATGATATGGACAGCAATAGGAGCATGATCACTAATATCAGAACCTTCTGCCTTTACCTACACATTAGGGAAAATGTTCAGCCATTCATCATTAACCAGTGCTCTATCCAGTATTCTTGCAATTCTGTCACCAGGGCCCCTTTCATTGTTCCAGGTAAAGATATTCCCTCCAATCATTAGTAGTTCAAACAGACAAGATTTATCAATAGCACGGTTGAAAGCCTCCACCTCAGCATTAATAGCAAGTCTTCTGCCCTTTTTCTCAGCCTGCATCCGCACTATATTGAAGTCACCAATAACCATCCATGGAAGATTAGCCTGTTTAGAAATAGATACCATGTCTTCCCATAAGTCCAGTCTCGCTTTGCCATCATTGTGCCCCTACACAGCTGTCATCCACATATGCAAGCCGCCATTATTGATATAGTCCATTGTAATTTGTTGATCTGACATCTGCAACACTGAAATTTGCCAAACATTAGGCTTCCATGCCATGCATACTCTAGCAACCCCATTGCAGTCAACATTGGATGTATGCTCCCATCCCTGCAAAAACATATATTTAATGTTGTTTTTGTTCGGTGTCTTTATTTTTGTCTCCACCAATGCGACAACAGAATGACCACTAGCAGAAATCCATTCCCTAATCTCCTTCTTCTTGCCCCTATCGCACCCACTTTTAATATTCCATAAGAGTATGGACATATCAAAGGTTTGTGTTGGATCTGGTTCACCTCGGAGGCTCCTTTGCGACATTCTTGCCCTTCCCTCTCACCTCTTTTTCTTTGACTATTTCACCCTCTTCTTTATTAGAATCAGACAGAGCTCCATAGCTTTTAGTAGTGTTGAGGATCGACCCCACTCCCTGTGATTTGGGGATACTTGTCCAGCGAGAACTGGCCCTTCCAGTAACTGGTGAAAATTCAACATTTGTGTCTCCAGGATGGGTCTCTTCTGACATAACAGAAGTATTGTTCCCTTGTTCTACATGAGCAGTAGCCGCAGGTTCATTGTCTTTCTCGACAGTGGCGTCACCTCCATTGCTTAGACCCCCATTATCGTTGCCTTTTCCCTGATCCTTTGCAGATTCAGCAGCAACCACGGCACTAGTGGAAGCTTCTCCTCCACTCGTCGTTAACGCAATGATAGTCCTCCTCCATATTCTTCTCAACCTTCTTTTTCGGAATCTCACACTGCCCGGTAGCATGTCCGAACGCAAGACAGCTCAAGCATCGCAGAGGGACATGATCATATTCAATGGATACTGGTATAGGCTCCCGACCTTGGACATTCATCCAAACGGTATTCGAATGAGGGTCATCCACCTTCAGCTTGACCAGCACCCTTGCTTCCTCACTTTCAAAAGAACGTTCGTCAATATGGAGTACTCGGCTAGCACTGGCGGCTATGGTGCCTGCAAATTTCTTGGTCCACGTCCTCCCAAATGATTTCAACGTCGTCCATGTGGGGATAGTTGAGAAGGCCTCCTTACGCAGCTCATCTCCATGGTTGTAATGCTTAGCAATGATGAGTTGGTATTCAAACCATCAAGGTCCCATGGCCAGAGAAGCTTGCTTGTCTTCCGCTGTGGAAAAACTGACCAGGAAAATCCCGTTCTCCCTAGAAAGCAGTTCGAAGGAACCTCTCGGTTTCCATGTTCTCTGCACCCACGCTTGGAGATGAGGAAAGAAAGGCCTTTTCCCAAGCATGTAGATCATGATAGTGAATTCCCAAAAATTCGTCATCCTCTCGAACTCGTCCTCCTCCAGTTCCACGAGGATCTTGTCGTCGTCGACCCTCGGTTTCGGAAACACCATATCCTCCATCGTCTTGCTCGCCGGTTGCTTGAGAACTTCGTTCCAGGCAAGCGGTCGTCGACCCGCCTCCTTCGTTCCTCCGCTGGACTCAGGGATCCCAGTGCCGCTTGTCCCCTCCCCCGTGGCACCACTAGGGTTAGGTGTTGTCGCACGGGGAGCGGTAGTTTCCTCTCTATTCATTTCATTCCTGGGTGGTGGTGGTGGGTTCTTGGGTGGTTGTCGGGGGTGTGTGGGTGGGTGGATGCCGCCGGCCTGGATGGTCGGGGGCGTGGACGCCATGCCCTAGGCGGCCGGAGAATGAATCGCCCGGATCCAACCTAAGAGACGCAAGGGGGACTTGTTGTGTATGTAAGCATGTATGTATGTATGTATGTATGTATGTATGTATGTATGTATGTATGTATGTATGTATGTATGTATCAGAATCAGGTAAATATATTTCGACATCCCCCCTAAAAAATATTAGAGGGGTCAAGATTACATGTAGGCCCAACGCCATACACCCAAAACATCATTACAACTCACACATTTAATCGATACGTAGTCTACGTCAAATGCATTTACATATTTTTACAGCAATATTAGAGGCATTCATAGACTTCCCTTGATGTCTTCTAGCATTTCTATCCTCCCATATGTGGTAGCATAGGGCAGCAAACAAAAGATTTTTCTTCACATCTCTTCTGCACCTAGCAAGCATTCTTCTCGGATCAGCAATGAGTTGAAGATGAAGTCCAAACTCCTTGCACAAATGGTACCAAACATCCCTTGTGAAATTACATTCTCCAACAAGGTGATTGTGGCTTTCTTCCTTATCCTCACATAGTAGGCATACAGTAGATATATCATAATTCCAGCTCTTAATTCTATCAAGAGTAGAGAGAATAAGGTGCAGAAATTTATATACACACATGCTCCATTTAGGCACATACCTATCCATCCATATTTGTTCTCCCACGAAATCATTCGCTCTCTTGCTACGGGACATTTCCCATAAGCTTATCTTCTTATCTATGAGCTGCCATCCACCAGAATTATTAACAATAAACATGTCCTTCATTTGCGGCTATATTTCCCTCATGACATTGATGGATCTTGAATACCCTTCTCTTGTGTTTGGAATAAAGTCCAAATCTCTAGGATATCTATCTGTCATCCATTTGCCCCATGTAGATGTGCCTTCTTGATATGCAATCAGCCTTCTCATGGAACCCCATCTAGCTATATCTCTGGGAGTCTTCAAATTCAATCCTCCTTCATCCTTAGGAAAAGCTAGCTTGGAATATTTCATAGGGTGGTGCTCGCTTCCCCATAGAAAATTAGCAATCTTCATTTCAATTCTATCCAGAATAGAGACAGGAATTTCCCCTTGTTGTGCCCAAAAAATTAGGATACCTTCAATAGAAGCTTTGATCAAGGTACTACGCCCAGCCATAGAAGTCCTTTGTGTAGGCCATCTATTTATCATCTCCTCCACTTTATCAACACAGTTTGTAAAATCCTTGACTTGTAGGTTGCCACCTGCAAGCGGAAAACCCAAGTATTTGGTAGTAAATATTCCTTTTTCAACCCCCATTGCATGCGTAAGTCTGGCTTCCACCTGATGGCAATTCTTTGACAAGAAGATGTGTGTTTTATTTGCATTTATGCACAACCCTGTTTCCTTCCCGAAGTCCCTCAGTAAGCCTTTTAGATTTTCCAGGTAATGCTGCTTAGCTTCAATGAACACCAGGACATCATCAACAAAAATTAAATGTGTCATTATCTTTGTGCCATGTATAGTGTAAGGCTTTATTTCCTTCTCTTCTTTGACTCACTGCATCCTCCTTGTAAATTATTCCATGATAATCACAAAAAGAAGGGGGGATAGGGGGTCACCCTGGCGCAGCCCATTGTTGCCCCTAAATAGACCAGCCGACATGCCATTCATCAGAACTGAGTAGCTGGTAGTCTCGACACATTGTTTCATCCATCCAATCCATTGCTCGTTGAAACCCATCTGTTGCAGAATCCACCAAAGTTTATCCCACCGTACACTGTCATAAGCTTTGGAGACGTCAAGCTTTAAGAAAGCCTTCCTACTACCTCTCATAACATTGTAGTCTAGGACAAATTCACCAGCAAGAAGGGCACAGTCACTAATGTTTCTATCTGTAACAAAAGCTCCTTGATTTGCAAAAATCAGAAATGGGAGAACCATTTTCAGTCGGGCAGCAAGGATTTTTGCAATTATTTTATATTGTACCAAGCAACAGGCAATGGGCTGGAAATCAACAAGTGAAGACATAACTTTCTTCTTCGGAATAAGAACAAGAAAAGAATGATTAACCTGTTTCACCATATTCCCTCCTTGGAGAAACCAGTCCACATAAGCAAGCAAGTCACCTTTAATAACATCCCAATTTTTCTTGTAAAAGAAAGAATTAAAGCCATCAGACCCCAGTGACTTATTGCTTCCAATGCTCCAAACAACATCCTTGACCTCCTTCTCATTAGTTTTTCTGGTAAGAATATTATTGTGAGTGCTAGTGAGTTTGAATTTTCAATCAATTTCCTCCTGTTCATCAATATTGTCAGAAAACGTCTTGTTGTACAGAGAATTGTAGAACCCAATCGCCTATTCTTCAAGATCATCCTGTTTGTTGACAACCATCCCATCAGCATTAATAAGTTCAGAAATAATATTACCTGCCTCTCTCCTTCTAACCGCAGAATGATATAGCTTTGTGTTTCTATCTCCATCTTCCATCCACTTCTCCTTGCTTCTCTGCTAGAAAAAATTTTCCTCTGCCTTCTTTAGATCTTCCAGCATCATTTTTAATTCCCTTTCTTTCTCTATCAAAATAGTGTTTTGTGGATCAATTAACAGTCTTTCCCGGATGACTTTGCACTCCTGCTTGGTCTCCTTCAACATATTTGGAATGTTCACCTTTTCTTCCGCCCATTTTTTGATAGCCACCTTGGTATTTGACAACTTCTTTGTGAAAACATACATGGGGTTACCTGTCACCTGGATACTCCAACTTTGCTTTATGACCTCATCGAAACCTTTCCAGTCTGCCCAGTAGTTTAGAAATCTGAAAGGTCTTCTTTTATGTTTTTTCTCAGTAATATGGACAACAATAGGAGCATGATCACTAATATTCGAACCTTCGGCCTTCACCTGCACATTAGGAAACAATTTCAGCCATTCATCATTCACGAGAGCTCTATCCATCTTGCTTGCTATTCTGTCACCCGGGACCCTCTCATTATTCCAGGTAAAAATATCTCCACCAACCATTGGTAACTCAAAAAGACATGATTTATCAATGGCTCGGTTAAAAGCGTCCACTTCAGCACTAATAGCAAGTCTTTTCCCTTTTTTCTCAGCCTGCAACCGCACTGTATTAAAATCACCAATGACCATCCAGGGAAGCACAACTTGTTTAGAGATAGAAATCATAGTGTCCCATAGATCCAGTCTCTCTTTTCCATCATTGTGCCCAGAAACGGCTGTCAACCACATATGCAATCCTCCATTATTGACACAGTCCATAGTAATTTGCTGATCTGACATTTGTACAACTGAAAGCTACCAAGCATTAGGTTTCCATGCCACACAAACTCTAGCAACCCCGCCACATTCAACATTGGATATTTTCTCCCAGCCCTGCGGAAACAGATATTTGATACTATTTTTATTCTGTACCTTTATTTTCGTCTCCACCAATGCAACCAAAGAGTGACCACTAACAGCAATCCACTCTCTAATTCCTTCTTCTTGATCCAATCATACCCACCTTTAATATTCCATAATAGCATGGACATATCAAAGATTTTTGTTAGACCTGGTGCACCTAGGAGGCTCCTTTCCAGTGTTCTTGCCCTTCCTTTTCTGTTCATGTTGCTTTGTTACATTTTCCTCCTCAACATCTGATTCAGAAAGTGCCCCAAAGCTATTCATTGTATCCAGAATAGCACTAACACCTTGATTATTGGGAATGCCTGGAATACCTACTTTGACCCCTTTCCTACGTGAGCTTAACAAAAACTCACCCTCCTCCTTATTATGTGTCTTCTCGACTCCTTTGTTGTTGCTCGTCCCTTTATCTTTAGGTGTGCGCAGCACCTCTTCTTCGACTGCACCACTGCTGCTGGTTTCTTTCCCCTTCTGTTGTTCTGCCTTGTCCTCAGCTACCTTGTTCTTCTCGATCTCAGTATCATGGGTAGTTGCAGTCAGCTTGGCTGCGGTTGGCTTTTCCTTCCATACTTGCCTGCCCTCCTTGTTGTTGTCTGTTGGTTTCCTGTCACAGTAGTCATCAGCATGCCCGAACGCCTTGCAGATTGAGCATCTCGCCGGCACATGGTCATACTCGACCCTCACCGGGATGGGCTCTCTTCCCTTCACGTTCAACATAACCTTCTGCGGTGTAGGCTTCTCCACCTCCAGTTCTACAATAACCCGGGCTTCATCTGTCTCGAGCGATCGATCATTGATGTGCAGGACACGTCCAACTCCGCTAGCAATCATCCCCACCGCTTGCCTGGTCCAAGAGCGTCCAATGGAGTGCACCGTGATCCATGTCGGAACGGTAGAGAAGATGTCCCTCTTGAGTTCATCGCCAAATCGATAGTCCTTCACGATCACCAACTGATGGTCGAACCACCTAGGACCGGCGTTCAAGGCTTCCTTCTTGTCGACGCCGTTGACAAACCTCACGAGGAAGATGTCGTTTTCTCTGGATAGAAGATCAAAAGACCCCTTTGGTCTCCACTTTCGTTGAATCCACCCCTTAAGATGAGGGTAGTAAGGCCTCTTCCTGAGAACATAGATTAACACAGTGAATTCCCAAACATCTCGCATACGTTTAAATTCCTCCGGCTCGAGATCAACATGGATCTCTCCCTCCTTGACCGACGGCTTCGGGAAATCCAGGGATCCGTTGGTCGCCGTTGCTGGTTTGGTCAGAATCTGGGACCAGGCCTTGGGGCCGTCCTCATCATCCTCGCGGCCGTCCGCAACATCCTTGCTGTCGTCCGCAACATATTTCACCCGCCTAGGGTTCAATGCTCCCTCCTACTATCGAGCGGCAGTACTGTTTCCGTCTTCCTTCTAGTGGTTAGGGGTGGAGGTCGAGGGTGTGGGTTGGGTGTCGGTGGATGCGGAGGAGTGGACATCGTCGGTCGGGATGACAGGCGACGTGGGCGCCATGTCTCAGGTCAGCGGCGTTCCATCGGGAATCACCAGAGCCAACGGACTGAGCGTGACGCACGGGAGTATTGTATGTATGTATGTATGTATCAGAATCAGGTAAATATATTCCGACGTCCCCCCTAAAAATTTTTAGGGGGTCAAGATTACATGTAGGCCCAACGCCATACACCCATATCAGCATTACAACTCACACATCTAATCTATATGTAGTCTATGTCTAATGCATTTACAGATTTTTACAGCAATGCTTGTGGCATTCGTGGGTTTTCCTTGGTGTTTTCTAGCATTTCTCTCCTCCCAAATATGGTAGCATAGAGCAGCAAACAAAAGATTTTTCTTCACATCTCCTCCGCATCTAGCAAGCATCTTTCTTGGATCAGCTATGAGTTGAATTTGAAGTCTGAAATCTCTGCATAAATGCTCCCAAATATCCTTTGTGAACTTGCATTCCCCCACAAGGTGATTGTGAGTTTCATCCTTATCCCCACATAGCAAGGCAAATAGTAGATATATCATAATTCCAACTCTTTATTCTATCAAGCGTAGAGAGAATATGGTGCAGAAATTTATATATGCAAATGCTCCATTTGGGCACATACCTATCCATCCAAATTTTTTCTCCCACTAGGTCCTTCACGCCTTTGGTACGGGACAACTCACATAAGCTTGTCTTCTTGTCTATAAGCTTCCATCCACCCAAATTATTAGCAACGAACATGTGTTTAATTTGCGGCCATATATCCCTCATGACATTGATGGATCTTGAGTACCCTTCTCTTGTTTTTGGAATAAAGTCCAGCCCTCTAGGATATCTATCTCTCATCCATTTACCCCATGTAGATGTGCCTTCTTGGTATGCAATCAGCCTTCTCATGAAACCCCATCTAGCAATATCTCTGGGAGACTTCAAATCCAGTCCACCTTCATCTTTAGGAAAAGCCAGTTTGGAGTACTTCATAGGATGATGCTCATTTCCCCAAAGAAAGTTAGCAATCTTCATTTCAATTCTATCTAGAACTGAAATAGGAATTTCACCTTGTTGTGCCCAAAAAATGAGAAGGCCCTCAATAGTAGCTTTAATCAAGGTTCTGCGTCCAGCCATGGAAGTCTTTTGTGTAGGCCATCTATTTATCATCTCCTCCACTTTATCAATGCAGTCCGTAAAATCTTTGACGTGAAGGTTGCCGCCTGCAAGCGGAAATCCCAGGTATTTGGTTGGGAATTCACCTCTTTCAACTCCCATTGCCTGCGTGAGTCTATCATCCATCTGATGACAATCTTTTGACAAGAAGATCTGTGTTTTATTTGCATTAACACACAACCACATTTGCTTCCCAAATCCTTCAAGTAAGCCTTTAAGATTTCCCAGCGTGTGTTGTTTGGCTTCAATGAACACCAAAACATCATCAACAAAAATCAAATGTATCATTACCTTTGTGTCGTGAACAGTATAAGGCTTTATTTCCTTCCTTCTTTCAGCTCCCTGCATCTTCCTTGTAAAATACTCCATAACAAGAAAAAAGAGAAGAGGGGATAGGGGGTCACCCTGTCGCAGCCCATTTTTACCTCTAGAAAGACCAGTAGATGTACCATTCACCAAAACTGAGTAGCTAGTAGTCCCAACACATTGTTTCATCCAGCCAATCCATAGCTCATTGAATCCCATCTGTTGCATAATCCACCATAGTTTGTCCCACCTTACACTATCATAAGCTTTGGAGATGTCAAGTTTTAGGCAAGCCTTCCTACTGCCTCTCATAACATTGTAGTGTAGGAGAAATTCACCAGCCAGAAGTGTACAATCACTAATACTTCTACACGTAATAAAAGCTCCTTGGTTTGCGGAGACCAGAAAAGGGAGGACCATTTTCAACCGAGCAGATAGAATTTTTGCAATAATTTTATATTGTACTAAGCAACAAGCAATGGGTTGAAAATCAGCAAGAGATGATGTTACTTTCTTCTTTGGTATAAGAACAAGAAATGAGTGGTTAACCTGTCTCACCATATTCCCTCCTTGCAGAAACTAGTCCACATAAGCGAGCAAATCACCTTTAATAACATCCCAAGTCTTCTTGTAAAAGAAAGCATTAAAACCATCGGACCTCGGTGACTTATTGCTTCCAATGCTCCAAACCGCATCCTTGACTTCTTGTTCATTTGTCTTTCTAGTGAGAATATTATTATGAGAGCTTGTGAGTTTGAATTTCCAGTCAACTTCCTCCTGCTCATCAATGTTATCAGAAAAATCTTTATTGTACAAAGTATAGAACCTGATCGCATGTTCTTCAAGATCTTCATGTTTGTTGATTACCATACCTTCAGCATTAATGAGTTCAGAAATGATGTTACCAGCCTCCCCTCTTCTAACTGCAGAATGGTATAGTTCTGTGTTTCTATCTCCATCCTCCGTCCACTTTTCCTTGCTTCTCTGCCAAAAGAATTTTTCCTCAGCCTTCTTTAGGTCTTCAAGCATCATTTTTAATTCCTTGTCCTTTTCAATCAGAGTAGAGTTTAATGGATCATCCAACAATCTTTCTCTTATGTTTTTGCACTCCTGCTTGGTCTCCTTCAACAACTTTGGTATGTTCACCTTTTCATCTGCCCATTTTTTTATTACCATTTTGGTGTTTGACAGCTTTTTTGCAAAGACATACATGGGGTTGCTTGTCACCTGGATACTCCAACTTTGCTTTATGATGTCCTCAAATCCTTTCCAATCAGCCCAGTAATTAAGAAATCTGAAAGGTCTTCTTTTCTATTTTTTCTCAGTGATCTGGACAGTAATAGGAGCATGGTCACTAATATTAGATCCTTCTGCCTTTACCTGCACATTAGGAAAAAATTTCATCATTAACCAGAGCTCTATCCAGATTGCTTGCTATCATGTCTCCAGGTCCCCTTTCATTGTTCCAGGTAAAGATATCTCCACCAATCATTGGTAGCTCAAACAAACATGATTTATCAATGGCACAATTGAAAGCCTCAACTTCAGCATTAATAGCAAGTCTTCTACCTTTTTTCTCAGCCTGCAGTCTCACTGTATTAAAATCACCAATGACCATCTAAGGTAGCATAGCCTGTTTAGAAATATAAACTATAGTGTCCCATAGATCTAATCTCGCTTTGCCATCATTGTGCCCATAAACAGCTGTCAACCACATATGCAAGCCTCCATTATTGATACAGTCCACTGTAATCTGTTGATCTGACATTTGTACCACTGAAATCCTCCATGTGTTAGGCTTCCACGCCACACATACTCTAGCAACCTCGCTACAGTCAACATTAGATACGTGCTCCCAGCCCTACGGAAATAGATATTTAATGCTATTTTTATTCTGTACCTTTATTTTCATCTCCACCAATGCAACTAGAGAATGACCGCTAGAAGAAATCCATTCTCTAATTTCCTTCTTCTTGCTTCTATCGCACCCACCCTTAATATTCCATAAGAGCATGTACATATCAAAGGTTTTTGTTGGATCTGGTATGCCTAGGAGGCTCCTTTGCAGCATTCTTTACCTTCCCTTTCGCCTCATTTACTTTAACTATTTCTCCCTCTTATTTGTCAGAGTCTGAGAGTGTTCCGAAGCTATTGGTAGTATCGAGAATCGATCCCACGCCTTGGAATTTTGGAATACCTGTCCTTCGAGAGCTAGCTCTACCAGATGCAGGTGTGAATTCGCCATCTGTAGCTCCTGGGTAAGTCCTCTTTGCTTTAGCAGTTACATTATTCTCCTATCCCTCCCGAGTAGCAGCTGTAGGTTCATTGTTCTCCTGTACCTCCCGAGCAGTAGCAGTAGAAACTCCTCCTCCCTCTGTTGGATGTTGTTCTGAGTTTTCTTTTACATGGCCCAGTCCGTCGTTTGTTGTTTCAGTCTCAGCGCTGGTTGAACCCTCCCCTCCGTTCATCTTTACAGTAGCACTGGTCTTCCTCCATACCCTCTTCTCCGTCCTCTTGACCGGTATCTCACACTGACCGGTAGCATGAACAAAGGCCCGATAGCTACTGCAGTGCATTGGAATGTGATCGTATTCAATAGACACTGGAATAGGCTCTCAGCCTTACACGTTGATCCAGATAGTACTCGGATGTGGATCGTCAACCTTCAACTCGACCAGCACCCTAGCTTCCTCACCTTCCAAGGGCCTCTCATCGACATGAAGAACTCTGCCAACACCAGCCACAATGGTGCCCGTCGCTTTCCTTATCCACATCCTCCCAAAGGATTTCAGTGTCATCCATGTAGGGATGGTTGTGAAGGCCTCTTTGCGCAGCTCGTCACCGTGGTTGTAGTGTTTGGCAATAATGAGTTGCTGGTCGATACATCTCAGGCCCATGGCTAGTGCCGCCTGCTTGTCTTCCGCCGTGGAAAACCTAACTAAGAACATGTCGTTTTCCCTAGACAGCAGTTCAAAGGAGCCTTTTGGCCTCCAGGTTCTTTGCACCCAAGCTTGAAGATGAGGGAATTACGGTCGTTTTCCAAGTGTGTAGACCATCACAGTAAACTCACACACGTTCTTCATCCTTTCAAACTGTTCGGCCTCCAGCTCCACAAGGATCTTATCGCCGTCGACCTTAGGTTGCGGGAACTCCACCTCCTCCGTCAGCTTGCTCGCCGGTTGTTTGAGGACCTCGTTCTAGGCAAGTGCTCATCGGCTGGGTTCCTTTTCAACTCTGCTGGACACCGGGTTCACAACAGGCTGTGCTTCCTCCATCACAGCGGCGCTAGGGCTAGGTTTCGTCATAGTGCATGATGGTTTCTCGGTTGCGGTAGTTCCGTACTTGGGTGGTGCGAGCGGTTTGGATGGGTGTCGGGGTTGGTTAGATGATTGGACGCCGGCGACCTGGACAGTCGGGGGCATGGGCGCCATGCCCTGGGCGGCCAGAGATCGGGATCTCCCGGAGCCAACCTCAGAGACGGCACGTTTTTGGGATTTGTATTACATATATGTATGTATGTATGTATGTATGTATGTATGTATGTATGTATGTATGTATGTATGTATGTATGTATGTATGTATGTATGTATGTATGGGATATGGGATTACGATAAAGATTTCTCGCCCCTCACCCACACTCGTGGCAAAGGCGGAACACCCGAAAGGGTGGTAAATCAAGGAGGCGACTAAGATTCGAACCCAGGATGTATGTATCTATGTATGTATGTATGTATGTATCTATGGTATTAAGAGAGAAAGATATTTCCCCACCTTCCCAGGCCCGTGGCAGAGGCCAAACTCCTGGGAGGGTGGTAAATCAAGGTGGCAATTGGGATTCGAACATGGGTCCCTTTGTTAGGGGACACCATGCTTGACCACTTGACCACTCATTATCACCCATATGTATGGGTTTAAGAGAGAAAGATCCCCCCTCTCCCATGCCTGTGGCAGAGGCCAAACACTTAGGTGGGTGATCAATCAAGGCATCAACTATGATTCTAACATGGGTTCCTTTGTTAGGGGATACCGTTCTTGACCACTTGAGCCACTGATTGTCATCCGCATAAATGTATGTATGTATGTATGTACGTATGTATGTATGTATGTATGTATGTATGTATGTATGTATGTATGTATGTATGTATGTATGTATGTATGTATGTATGATTTATGTATGTGTGTATGTATGTATGTATGTATGTATGTATGTATGTATGTATGTATTGGAATTGGGAAAATATATGCCAACTTTCCCCGAAAAATATAGGAGGTCAAGAGTTACATGTAGAACCAATGCCATACATCCAAAGAAAAGAGTGCATCTCTCTCTACTGACAAATGTGCAGCTTACGTCTAACACATTTACATATTTTTACAGTTATACTATTTACACTATTAGTTGTTCCTCTGTGTCTTCTAGTGTTCCTTCCATACAAATATGATAGCATAGAGAAGCAAACATGATCCTCCTTTTATCACGTTGTCTGCAACTTGTCAACTTGCATCTCGGTTCTTCTTTCAGTAGTATATGCAGTCATAACTCTTTGCATATAATCTCCCAGACATCTTTTGTAAATTTACAGCAGCCTACTAGGTGATTGTAGGACTCATTATCCTCATTGCATAGTAAGCAAACAATAGAAACTTCATGGTTCCACCCATGTATCTTGTCCAGAGTAGCTAGAGCATTGTGTAGAATTTTATAAATACACATACTCCACTTTAGTACATGTTTCCTGACCCATACATGTTCCATTTGCTTGTCTTTTTTAGCTCTTGATCTGGTGGCATCCCAAAGGTTGGTCTATATATCTTTAAGTATCCATATGCCTCCCATGTATGGTACAAAATGGTATCTCACTTTTTTCCATGTCTTTGTCATGACATTAATAATGTGTGAGTATCATTCCCTTGTTTGTGGTATGAATTTGAGTCCTCTTGGCTATCTTTCTCTCATCCATTTCCCCCAATTTGAGGTACCTTCTTGGTAGGTAATAATTCTTTTTATTGTCCACCACTTTGCTATGTTCCTTGGTGATTTCAGATCTAGCCCTCCTTTGGGAAGGGCCATTCGTGCATATCTCATCAGATCGTACCCACTTGCCCATAGGAAGTTTTCCATCTACATCTCCATTACGTCTCGGAATGGACCGCGTATCTCTCCCTGTTGCACCCAAAAATTGAGAACTCCCCTTCAGAAGTGTATCTCTCCCTTCCATAGATATTTTTTGAGTTGACCATTTATTAATCATTTCCTCTAGTGTGTCCATACAATCAGCAAAATCCTTGACTTGCAGATTTCCTCTCGCTGGCGGGAACCTAAGATATTTCGTAGGAAAATTCCCCATCTCCACTCCCATAGGATCCTTCAGTCTATCCTCCATCTGGTAGCAGGTTTTTGATAGAAAAAGGTGGGTACATCTTGCATTAACACAAAGCCCAGTCTGCTTAACAAAATTCTTGAGAAGAAGTTGCAGGTTCACCAATGTATTTTGTTTAGCTTCAACAAAGACAATCACATCATCTGTTAAGGTTAGGTGTGTCAACACCTTAGAGCCATGCATAGTATATAGGATAATCTCCTTTTTCTCCTTTGCATCCATCATTTTCCATGTGAAGTATGCCATAACAATTACAAATAGAAGAGGGGAGAGTGGATCTCCTTGATGTAGTCCATTTGCACCTTTGAACATACCTATTGAAGTGCCATTAACCAGTATGGAGAAACTAGTTGTTTCCAAAAATTGTTTCATCCAGTCAATCCACTACTCTCATGATCCATAAGAGCTTGTCCCACCTAACACTATAATAGGCTTTGGACACATCCAAATTCAAACAAGCCTTCCTGCTGCCTCTCATCACCTTATAGTCTTGTAGAAATTCCCCAGCTAGAAAAGAACAGTCACTACTGCTCATTCCCATCACAAAGACTCCTTGGTTTTAAAAAATGAGGTAGGGAAGCACCGTCTTCAATCTAGTAGCTAGGATTTTTGCAATGATTTTATATTGCACCAAGCAACAAGCAATAGGTCAAAAATGAGCAAGAGATTCTATCACTTTTTTCTTAGGAATAAGAACCAAGAAAGAGTAGTTGACCTATCTAACCATGTTTCCCCCTTTCATGAACCAATTAACATAAGCAATCAGGTCATCCTTGATTATTTCCCAATTCTTTTTGTAGAAGAAGGCATTGAAAGCATCAGACCCCAGGGACTTGTTACTGCTAATACTCCAAACAGCTTCCTTGACTTCTTGTTCATTTTTCTTCCTTGTGAGAATGTTGTTATGGGTTCTTAAGAGTTTGAACTTCCATTTCACCTCCTCCTTCTTCAGCTCCTCTTCAAAGTTTTTGTTCTAGAGAGAAGAATAGAACTCTACAACTTGTTCCTCTAGGTCATCCTATTTGCTGAAAACATTTCCATCTTTGTCAATAAGTTCTGAAATAATATTATCAGCCTCCCTCCTTTTCACTAACATGTGGTAGAGTTTGGCATTTTTATCTCTGTCTTCCATCCATTTGTCCCTGCTTCTTTTCCAGAAAAAAAAAATTCCTCTGCCTTTTTCAAATCCTCTAGCATTATCTTCAGCTCCCCTTCTTTCTTTATCAATTCCTCATTTAGAAGGTCCTATGGAAGCTTTCCTCTAATTTCTCTACATTCTCTTTTGATTTCTGATAACAAGTTTGAGATATTCACGTTAGCCTTGGTCCACCCATTTAATGCAGGCTTTCTATTTGTCAGTTTCCTTGCAAACACATACATTGGGTTCCCTATTATATGTGTGTTCCAACTCCCCTTAATGACATCATTGAATCCCTTCCAATCTGCCCAGTATTTTAGGAATCTAAATGGTTTCCTTTTCAATTTATTCTCTATAATTTGCACTGAGATTGGAGCATGGTCGCTAATTTTAGATCCATTGGCTTTTACTTGCACATTAGGAAAAATTTGCAGCCACTCATTATTCACCAATGCCCTACCCAGTTTACTTGCTATTATGTTTCCAGGATCCCTTTCATTGTTCCATCTGAAGATGTCACTCCCAATCATTGGTAGCTTAAACAAACTAGTTGTATCTATTGTATGATTGAAATCATTCATCTTTGAGTACAATGTTGGTCTTTTCCCCTTTTCCTCTACCTACAAACAGACAATATTGAAATCCCTAATAACTAACCATAGAAGAGAGTTTTGCTTGGAAAGAGAAACCAGGTCCTATCATAGCCCCTTCCTACTTTTTGCATCATCTTGAGCATATAAAGCTAATACTGACATATGAAAGCCCCCATTATTTTTGCATTTAACTGCGACATGTTGATCTAACATCTCTATCACTATCACCTGCCATGGACTCAGTTTCCAAGAAACATAGACTCTATATAACTCACAACACTCCACATTAGAAACATGATCCCATCCATGTGGAAATAAATATCTATTGTTGTCTTTATTACATTTCTTTATCTTTGTATCCTCTAGAGCAACCAATAAATGCCCACTCACAGTGATCCACTCTTGGATCTCTTTCTTCTTGCTCCTTTCACACCCACCCTTGATATTCCATAGTAGCATGGACATTTCGATGAGTAGAGTGCTTCTTGGTTCGCATTGTTGGCTCCTTTTTATTTGTTTTCTTTACTTGCTCCTTTTTCTCCACCTTATCATCCTCCTTATTAGACTCACTCAAAGCATCCTAGCTATTGGTGGTTTCTATAATGGCTCCCACACCTTGGGTCTTGGGGATACCCATCCTTCTATATCATTTCCTCTTGGTAGAGGAGGTGGACTCCCCCTCTTAATATTCCTCAGTTACTTTAGGTGGATTCTTGCCTTCTTGCTCCTCCATTGCATTTCCCCTCTTTGTTTGGCTTAGCATGCCTTTTGGTTCAGATCTAGAAACACCTGCATCCCCTTGGCCTACTTCCATGACTGCTTCTGCAATATATTTCGAACCTTTAGCTTTAGAGTCATCCTCGACCACTCTGGGTATAGCATCACCCTCAACCTCTTGTTGCTTCATGGACACTCCCTACTTGCTAGGCCATTTAGTGCTTCTCTTCTCTTCCCTGATTCTCCACACCTTTCATTGTGATCTCTTTCTCTCCTTCCATATCTTTGCACCCACCTCCACCTCGACAGCCTCCTCCTTGCATTCATTTCCAAAAGCTTGGAACTTATGGCTCCTTGCCAGTATATGATCGTATGTCACTTTCATTGGGATCGGCTCATGTCCCCAAATTTTGAGCTAGATCATGTCTGGTAAGGTTGACTCCACCATGATCTCCACTAGGACTCTTGTCTCATCATCCTCCAGCAATCTCTCATCAATATGTAGTACCTTACTGACTCCAAAAGCAATGGTTATAACCACCCTCTCTGTCCATGCATGGACAAATGATCTGAGTGTCACCCACATTGAGATTGATGTGAATAAATCCTTTTGAAGCTCATCACCATACTGATAATCCTTTTTAACCACTAACTAAAGATCATACCACTACGGACCTAGGTTTAGTATGACCTTCTCATCTTCTGTGTTTGTAAACCTGACTAGGAAAATCCCTTCTTCTCTCAACAACAACTCCATGTCTCCTTTCAGTCTCCAAGTGTGTCACATCCACGCGAGCAGATGTGGGTAGAAGGGCACTTGCCCAAGATGTATACTAGAATGGTATACTCCCACATATCCCGCATCCAGTCGAATGCCTCCACTTCGAGGTCTACATGGACGTCTCCACCTTTGACAGTCGATTTCGGGAACTCCAAAGCCTTATCCTTACTCGCTAGCAATTGTTTGATAACTTGTATCCAACCTTTCCGCCCGGTCATCTTCTTCATCTTGTCATCATCTCCATCCCCCTTTCTACTAGGGTTAGGGTTCTCATAGTCTGGATTTTCTCTTATGTCCTTCATTGCATCAGATGCATTTGTGGTAGTGGGTGAGGAGGGATAGGTGTTATGGGGGTGGACATCTCCTGTTGGGGTGGTCATTGTTGTGGTTGCCATGCCCTAAGGTTGGGGTCTCATAGGCGATTGCCCAGTAAGAAAGAGAGATGACACTATGGTGTGTTAAATTTTCATTATAGTTCAAGTTCGACCCGACTAGTACTAGGTCCCACACATGCTACTAGACCAGTCCATTTAGTGTATGTGCATATGTATCAAAATCAAGTAAATATATTCTGACTTCATTCTACCAAAAAGTAGAAGGTCAAAAGTTACGTGTAGGCCCAACGCCATACACCCATAATATAGAAACAACTCACTCAACTAACTAAAGTGTAACTTACGTTTAGCACATTTACAAATTTTTACAGCAATACTCCTTTTATTTATGGCTGCACCTTAGTGTCTTCTGGCATTCCATATCTCCCAAATATGATAGAAAAGAGCAACAAATAAATTCTTCTATGTGTCCTTGCTTTTGTAGCTTGTTAGCATTTTCCTCGAGTCCGCTTCTAGCATGAGTTATAGCTGGAACTCTTCACATATAATCCTCCAAACCTCCTTTGTGAAGTTACATCCTCCCATCAGATGATCATGGGACTCTTCCTCCTTCTTACATAGCAAACACTACACTAAGACATCATAGTTCTATCCACATAGCTTGTCCATGGTGGCCAAGGCACCATGCTGAATTTTGTAGACACACATGCTCCATTTTGGAACATGTGTACCTGTCTTTTGCTTTCCTTGACCATGTTACTTCCCAGATATTCATCTTTATATCTTTAAGCCTCCAGTTCCTTGGAGAATGTGGCTCAAAAAGATGTCCAATTTGTTGTCATACATCCATCATGACATTGATGGTACATGAATATCCCTCCCTTGTTCTTAGCTTGTAATCCAACCCTCTAGGATATATCTCTCTCTCATCCATCTCCCTAATTTCGAGGTCCCTTCCTGGTAGATGATGATTCTTCACACTGTCCCCCACTTCACTATATCTCAGGGTGTTTTCAGATTCAATCCACCTTCTTCTTTAAGAAGAGACAACCTTGCATACCTCATTGGGTGATGGTCACTTGCCCAAAGAAAATTTTCCATCTTCATCTCCATTCTTTCTAGAATCAAACTAGGAATCTCACCTTGCTAAACTCAGAAAATAAGAAGCCCCTCAATAGCTTCTTATATTAGAGTTGCTATCCCCACCATGGAAGTCTTCTGTGATGGCCATTTGTTAATCATTTCCTCCAATCTATCCATACAATCACCAAAGTCCTTAACCTACAGATTACCCCCCGCTAGAGGGAAACCAAGGTATTTTGTAGGAAACTTTCCTTTCTCTACACCCATAGCCTCCAGTAATCTATCTTCAACTTGGCTACGATTCTTGGAGAAAAAGAGGTGTGTTTTGTTTGCATTCACACACAGGCCCATTAATTTCCCGAAACCTTTGAGCATATTTTGTAGACATCCTAGTGTGTTTTGTTTTTCTTCCATAAATACTAATAATACATCAACTGCAAATATGAGATGGGTCAACATCTTTGCATCATTTACTGTATAAGGCTTTATCTCCTTCCTTTTTTCTACCATCTGCATTTTTTGCATAAAGTACTCCATAAGATTCATAAAAAGGAGAGGAAACAAGGGGTCCCCTTGGAGCAGCCCATTGCCACCCCTGAACATTCTTGTAGATGTACCATTGACCAGAATAGAAAACCTTGTAGTTTCAACACACTTCTTCATCTAGGGAATCCATTTCGCACTTAAACCCATTTCCCGCATGATCCACCATAGCTTTTCCCACCTGACACTTTCATATGCTTTAAACACATCCAATTTGAGGCACACCTTCCTGCTTCCTCTCATGACATTGTAGTCTAATAGGAATTTGCCTGCCAAGAGGGAACAATCACTAATGCTCCTTCCTGTCACAAAGGCTCCTTGATTTACATATATGAGATAAGGGAGTGTATGTATGTATGTATGTATGTATGTATGTATGTATGTATGTATGTATGTATGTATGTATGTATGTATGTATGTATGTATGTATGTATGTATGTATGTATGTATGTATGTATGTATGTATGTATGTATGTATGTATGTATGTATGTATGTACTAGGTCCCTCACATGCTACTAGTACTAGGTCCCGCACATGCTACTTGTATGTATGTATGTATGTATTGGAATTAGGTAAATATATTCCATCATTCTCCTAAAATTATACGAGGTCAAAAGTACATGTAGGCCCAACACCATACATCCAACCAACATAACAATAACTCACACATCTAACTAATGTGTAACATATATTTAACACATTTACAAATTTTTACAACTATACTCCTCTAATTAGTGGTTGTTCCTCTATGTCTTCTTGCATTCCTTTCTTCCCAGATATGGTAGCATAGTACAGCAAATAAAATCTTCCTTGATCATCCTTCCCACTACTTGTCACCATTTTCCTCGGATCATTTTCCTACATTTATTGTAACTGGAACTCTTCACATATGAGCCGCCATACTTCCTTTGTAAAGTTGAATCTTCCTACAAGATGAACTTGGGACTCCTCCTCCTTCTTGCATATCAAGCATAGGGTGGAGACGTCATAATTTTGTTTTCATAATTTATCAAGGGTAGCCAGTGCATTATGTAGAATTTTATAGACACACATGCTCCATTTTGGGACGTGAGGACTAGTTCAAATCTGACCACCGTAAGCATCTTTCATTTCCCTTGAACGTGTTGCTTCCCATATATTTAGCTTTGTGTCTTTAAGCCTCCAATTTCCTTAGGCATATGGCTCGAACAAATGCCTATTCTGATGTCATACCTCCGTCAGGACGTTGATGGTATGTGAGTATCCCTCCCTTGTTCTAGGATTGAAGCCTAGACCTTTTGGATATCATTCTCTCATCCATCTTCCCCACATTGTGGAGCCTTCTTGTTAGTTGATAATTCTCTACATAGTCCCCCACTTTGCTATATCTCTAGGTGTTTTCAAACCCAGACCAACTTCTTCTTTTGGAAGCGCCATTCTTGCATGTCACATTAGATGATATGCACTTTCCCATAAGAAATTAGCCATCTTCATATCCATTCTATCTAGGACCAAACCAGGGATCTCACCTTGTTCAAACTAGAAAATAAGTCACCCCTCAATAGAAGCTCGTATTAGTGTAGTCCTCCTTGTCATGGATGTATTCTTTGTTGGCCATTTGTTAATCATTTTCTCCAGTTTATCCATACAGTCAGCAAAATCCTTCACTTGTAGGTTAACCCCAACTAAAGAAAAGCCAAGATATTTTGTTGAAAACTTCCCTTTCTCTACTCCCATAGCCTCCATCAATCTATCCTCCATCTGGTAACAGTTTTTGGATAAGAAGAGGTGTGTCTTATTTGCATTCACACACAGCCCTGTTTGCTCCCCGAACACTTTTAACAAATTTTGCAAGCTCCAAAGTGTATTATTTTTGCTTCCACAAAGACCAACACATCATCTGCAAATATCAGATGGGTGAATACCTTTGTGCCATGAATAATATAGGGTTTTATATCCTTCTTTTCCTCTGCCATTCACATCTTATGAGTGAAGTATTCCATGATAATCACAAATAGGAGAGGAGACAAAGGGTCCCCTTGGCGCAGTCCATTGCCACCCCTGAATGTTCCAGTAGATGTACTGTTGACCAGTATAGAGAAGCTTGTAGTCCTAACACACTATTCCATCCAGCCAATCCATTGCTCATTGAACCCTATTTGTTGCATGATCCACCATAGCTTTTCCCACCTGACATTGTCATATGTTTTGGATACATCTAGCTTTAGGCAAGCGTTTCTGTTACCCCTCATGAATTATAGTCCAGTAAGAATTCTCCTACCAATAGAGCACAATCACTAATCCTCCTACAAGTAATGAAGGCTCATTGATTCACAAAAATGATATAAGGGAGGACCATCTTTAGTCTAGCCGCCAGAAGTTTTGTAATAATTTTATATTGAACTGAACAACATGCAATGGGTCTATAATAAGTAAGAGCATATGTCACATTTTTTATTGGAATGAGTACCAAAAAAGAGTGATTAACATGTCTTACCATGTTTCCTCCCTCCATGAACCAATTAACATATTTACCTAGGTTCTCCTTGATGACATCCCACGCTTTCTTGTAGAAATAAGCATTAAAACCATCAGAACCTGGGGATTTATTTTTGCCTATGCTCCACAGTGCGTCTTTGACCTCTTTCTCATTGGTTTTCCTCAGTAGGATGTTATTGTGCATACTAGTGAGTTTGTACTTCCACTCTATCTCCTCCTCTTCTATTTCTTTCCCAAAGTTTTTGTTCTATAAAGAGGAATAGAAGTTTATGTCTTGTTCTTATAAATATTCCTACTCATTGACCACTTTTCCTTCTGCATGAATCAGCTCAGATATGATATTGTCTGCTTCCCTCTGCTTCACTATAGTATGATAGAATCTGGTATTTCTGTCCCCATCTGCCATCCATTTTTCCCTACTCCTCTGCCAATAGACTTTTTCTTCTACTTTTTTCAGGTCTTGTAACATCATCTTCAGCTCTCTGTCATTCTTTATCAGTACCATATTGAGTGGTTCAGATAGTAGCTTTTCTCTGACTTCTCTACTTTCTCTTTTTGTTTCTACAATCATGTTTGGGATATTCACTTCAGCCTTGGCCCATTTCTTGATAGCAATTTTGACATTCACCAGCTTTTTTGCAAAGATAAACATAGGGTTACCGGACACCTGCACACTCCATGCTTC
Organism: Alisma plantago-aquatica; assembly: GCA_963693085.1. Taxonomy (NCBI): domain Eukaryota; kingdom Viridiplantae; phylum Streptophyta; class Magnoliopsida; order Alismatales; family Alismataceae; genus Alisma; species Alisma plantago-aquatica. The sequence continues at coordinate 184,163,236 of OY856413.1, read as the reverse complement.
CTTTAAAACATCATTGAACCCCTTCCAATCAGCCCAATAATTTAGGTAAATAGAATGATCTCCTTTTCTATTTATTTTTCATAATCTGAACTGAAATAGGAGCATGATCACTTAATTCAGATCCACCTGACTTCATCTACACATTATGAAAGATATGTAGTCATTCATAATTCACCAGTACTCTATCAAGCTTGCTTGCAATTCTATCTTCTGGACTTCTCTCATTATTCCATGTGAAGATATCACCTCCCGTCATTGGTAGTTCGAGAAACCCAGCTTTATCAATGGTGTGAATGAAAGCGTCAATCTCTACATTCAATGTTGGTTTTTAGCCATTTTTATCTATTTGCATATAGACACAATTAAAATCCCCAATCACTAGCCACGTAAGAGATACCTGTCCAAATATATCAATCAGTTCCTTCCATAGATCCAACCTAGCTTTTGCATCATTATGAGCATACACAGTTGTCACCCACATGTGCAGTCCTCCATTATTCATGTAGTCCACTGTAACATGATGATATGACATCTATAACACTGGCACCTTCCAAGCATTCAGTTTCCATGCCACACAAACTCTGGCCACTTCACCACATTCTACATTTGATACATGTTCCCATCCCTACGGAAATAAATATCTAATGCTATTTTTATTCTTGATCTTTATTTGTTTCCACCAAAGCAACCAAAGAGTGGCCACTAGCAGTTATCCACCCCTAGATCTCCTTCTTTTTGCTCATGTTGTACCCCCCCTTTAATATTACACAGTAACATGGACATATTAAGGGGTTTTCAGGGATATAGTACGCCTCGACGGCTCCTTCTTGTTATTCCTCTTTGTGTCTTTTTTATCTGGTTGTTTGGTGAGTTCCTCTTCCTCCTAGTCTGGCTTTCTCAAAGCCTCAAAGGTGTGGGTTGTTTCCAGGATGGAACCAACCCCTTGTGTAGTAAATATACCAGGTTTTTTGTGCCCCTTCTTCTTTGTAGTCGAGACAAACTCACCCTCCTCAGGCTCCCCATCAACTGACTTAGTCGGCGTGTCTATCATCTTGCTATTAGAAATCACCACTGGTGTCTGCATAGATGATTCCCCCTCTTCATGCATCCCAACATTCACTAGTGTGCTATGCGCATTGCTGCCTTGGGTATTCCCTTTCTCCTTGGTCATTTCTTTCTCCATTGTCTTCTCTTTCCATACTCTTTTCAATGCTTCCTCCTTTTCAGTCATATCCATCAAGGTCCTCGGCTCGCACTGCTTTGTGCTACGCTGGAAGGCCATACAATTTGAATAGCTGATAGGGACATGATCATAAGAAATTGACATAGGTATTGGATCATTCCCTTTCACATTGAGCTAGAAAACAGCCGGGGTGACCCTGCGGCCTTGATCTCCACCAGTATCCTCAGCTCCTCACCTTCGAGAGACCTCTCATCAATGTGTAGGACTCTTCCTGCTCCAGTCACTATGGTGTCGGTCGCTTTCCTGGTCCAGGATCATCCAAAGGACCTCAAGGTGATCCATGTTGGGATGGTTACAAAGGCCTCCTTTCGAAGCTTGTCGCCATGAGAGTAGTGGTTTGCCACCACCAGTTGTTGATCAAGCCACCTTGGACCCATATCTAGGGTATCTTCTTTGTCCACAGTGTTAGAGAAATGAACAAGGAAGATGCCATTATCTCTGGACAACAGCTTGAATGAACCTTTGGGTTTTCATGTCTGTCTCACCCACACCTAAAGATGCGGGTAGAACGGCCTCTTCCCCAATGTGTAGACCATGATGGTGAATTCCCATATGTTCATCATCCTTTTGAACTCTTCCTCATCTAAGTCCATGTGGATCTCACCTTCCTTCATTCTCATATTTGGGAACTCGATCAGCTTCTCCATCTCGATCATTGGCTGCTTTAGGACCTGACTCTAGGCAATACCCTTCGATCGAGGGCCCACCTTGTCCCTTCTCTGCTCTGCCCAACTCTCATCTTCCATGGCCCTTGGACGGCCTCTAGGGTTCGATGCGGCATTTCCCATCCCAACAAGGTGGCTGGTGAATGGGGGTGGGATGTGGGTAGGTTATAGGTGGTGGGGGTTGTGGTGGGAGGGTGGAGTTGGACGCCACTGGCCGGGATGATTGGGGATGTGGGCACTATGTCCTTGGGAAGCTCAGTTGATCACAAGTGCAATCGCATGGATCACTGCCCTAGGAGATGACGTGCAGATTTGTATGTATGTATGTATGGGGTTAAAAGAGAAAGATTTCTCCCCCCTCTCCCATGCTGGTGGAAGAGACTGAATGCCCGGGAGGGTGGTAAATCAAGATGACAACTGGGATTCATGTATGTATATATCTATCTATGTATGTATATGTATGTATGTATGTACATATGTATGTATGTATGGTATGGGATTAAGAGAGAAAGATTTCTCCCCCATCTATGCCCGTGGCAGAGGCCGAATGCCCTATAGGGTGGTAAATGAAGGCGACAGCTAGGATTCGAACTCAGGTCCCTTTGTTAGGGGACACAATGCTTAACCACCTTATCCACTCCTTGTTGGCATGTATGTATGTATGTATGTATGTATGTATGTATGTATGTATGGGATTAAAAGAGACATTATCTCCCCATCTCCCATGCCCGTGGTGGAGGTCGAACGCCTGCAAGGGTGGTAAATTAAGGTGGCAATTGGGATTCGAACTCAGGTCCCTTTGTTAGGGGACATCGTGCTTGACCACTTGAGCCACTCCTTGTCAGTATGTATGAATGTATGTATGTATGTATGTATGTATGTATGTATGTATGTATGTATGTATGTATGTATGTATGTATGTATGTATGTATGTATGTATGAGATTAAGAGAGAAAGATACCCCCCTCTCCCACGCCCATGGTGGAGGTTGAACGCCCAGGAGGGTGTAAACTAAGGTGGAAACTATGATTCAAACCTGGGTCCCTTTGTTAGGGGACAATGTGCTTGACTACTTGAGCCACTCCCTATCGATGTATGTATGTATGTATGTATGTATGTATGTATCAAAATTAGGTAAATATATTCTGACTCCCCCCTATAAATATAGGGGGTTAAGAGTTACATGTAGGCCCAATTCCATACATCCAAAAAAGCGTACAAAAAACTCTATTGACTAATGTGCAACCTACATCTAGCACATTTACAATTTTTTACAGCAATACTATTTACATTGGTGGCCATGCCTCCATGTCTTTGTGTGTTTCTTTCCTCCCAAATATGGTAGCATAGAGAAGACATAAGGATCCTCTTTTTATCATTTTGTCTGCAGCTTGCTAGCATCCTTCTCGGTTCTTCTTTCAGCTGTATATGCAGCCCAAAATCCTCCCATATAATTTTCCATACATCTTTTGTAAAATTGCAGTAGCCTACTAGGTGATTATGAGACTCATTCTTCTCTTTGCATAGTATGCAGACAGCATCAACTTCATGATTCCAGCCATGTGTCTTATCCAGAGTAGCTAGAGCATTATACAGAATCTTAGAAACACACATAGTCCATTTTGGAATACGTATTCAAGTCCATACCTACTCCATGTGCTTGTCTTTTGCAGCTCTTGATCTCGTGACCTCCAATAGGTTAGTCTTCATATCTTTAAGTCTCCATCACCTCCAGCTGGGGTTCAAAGAGGTGTCTCACTTGTTGCCACATCTGTGTCATTACATTGATGGTGTGTGAGTATCCTTCTCTTGTCTGTGGAATGCACTTGAGTCCTCTTGGATATCTATCTCTCATCCATTTCCCCCAAGTTGAGGTGCCTTCCCGGTAGATAATGATTCTTTTCATTATTCCCCACTTTTTTATGTCCCTTGGTGATTTAATGTATGTATGTATGTATCGGAATCAGGTAAATATATTTTGACTTCCTCCTCAAAATATAGGAGGTCAAGAGTTACATGTAGGTCCAATGCCATACATCAAAATAGACAACAACTCGCTCTTCTATCTAATGTGCAACTTGCATTTAACACATTTACAAATTTTAACAGCTATAACTCTTGCATTCATGGTTGAATAATTGTGTCTATAGGCATCCCTTTCTTTCCAAATATGATAGAAAAGCCCAACAAACAATAGTCTTCTTTTGTCACTTTTTCCACACCTAGTAATCATTCTTCATGCTTCCGTTTCCAGCTATAGATTCAATTTGAAATCTTCAAATAAATTCCCAGACTTCTTTGGTAAATTTGCTGCAATCTACTAGGTGAGAGTGGGATTCATCCTCCTCATTACATAGCAAGCATACAGTTGCAGCATTATTATTCCATCCATGTATTTTGTCAATGGTAGTCATGGCTTTGTGCAGAATTTTATACACACACATGCTCCACTTAGGAACAATGTTTCCAGCCCATACCTGCTCCATGTGTTTGTCTTTCACCGCCCTTGCTCTAGTGATTTCCCATAGATCATCTTGTACATCTTTGAGTTGCCATCCCCCATCCCTCTGGGGTTCGAATAGATGCTTGCCTTGTATTTAGACAGAAGTCAAGCCCTCTAGGATAACGTTCTCTCATTCATTTCCCCCTTGTGGAAGTACCCTCCTTAAAGGTGATGATTCTTCTCAAAGTCCCCCACTTTGCAATATCTCTTCGTACTTTCAGCTCCATACCACTTTCCTCTTTTAGGAGTGCCACACATGTATATTTCATTGGATGATACGTGCCTACCCATAAAAATTTTGCCATTTTAATTTCCATTTTGTCTAGTACTGAAGGGGTATCTCACCTTGTTGAACCCAAAAGATAAAAAACCCCTCTACTGTAGATTTCAAAAGGGTGGCTATCCCTACCATAGACGTCTTCTGAGTTGGCCATCTAATAATCATTTCATCCATTCTATCTATGCAGTCTGAGACATGTTTGACTTCTAAGTTGCCTCCAGCTTGAAAGAATTTGAGATATTTTGTAGGAAACTTCCCCATCCCCACTCCCATTGCCTCCTTCAGACTATCTTCCATCTGGAAAAAAAATTTTGACAGGAATAGGTGGGTTTTATGTGCATTAATACATATACATGTCTGCTCTCCAAAAAATTTAAGTAACTCCCACAACTGTCCCAGTTTGTTTTGTTTAGCATACAAAAAGACGAGCACGTCATCTGCAAAAATCAAGTGTGTCATCATCATGGTCTCGTGCACTATATATGGCTTGATTAACATCCTCCCTTCTGCAGCCTACATCTTCTGGGTGAAGTACTCCATAACAATCACAAAGAGAAAAGGAGAAAGCGGGTCACCTTACCGTAGGCCATTTCCTCCCTTGAACAAACCTGTAGAAGTGCCATTTACCAGGATAGAGAAACTTCTAATAGCCACGCACTATTTCATCAATCTAATCCATTGTTCATTAAACCCCATTTGCTTCATGATCCAGTAGAGCTTGTCCCATCTGACACTGTCATAAGCTTTAGATACATCCAGTTTCAAACAAGCTTTTCTGCTACCTCTCATCACATTGTAGTCTTGCAAAAACTCACCTGCCAAGAGTGCACAGTCACTAATGCTCCTTCCTGCCACAAAAGCACATTGATTTACAAAGATAAGATAAGGAATCACAGTCTTTAATCTCGTAGCCAGGATCTTTGCCATAATTTTATATTGGATAGAACAACATGCAATAGGTCTAAAATTAGTAAGGGATGTAGTCACTTTCTTTTTTGGAATAAGCACCAGAAAGGAATGATTAACCTTTCTAACCATGTTTCCACTAGCTAGGAACAATCTTACATATGCAGTCAAATCCTCCTTGATGATCTACCATGTTTTCTTGAATAAGTAAGCATTAAACCCATCTGAGCTAGGTGATTTATTACTTCCTATACTTCGCAAAGCTTCTTTGACTTCTTGTTAATTTGCGTCCCTTGTGAGAATATTATTGTGGGTACTTGTCAATTTATAATTCCACTCCATCTCCTCCTCCTCCAGCTCCTCTCCAAACTCCTTATTATATAGGGATGAGGAGAACTGAATGGACTGTTCCTCTAGGTCCTCCTTCCTGTTAATAACATTACCATTTGCATCAAGGAGCTTAGAAATAATATTGTTGGCCTCCCTTCTCTTGAAGACAGTATGGTAGAGTCTAGTGTTTCTGTCACATTCTCCATCCACTTTTCTCTACTTCTCTGCCAATAGAATTTTTCCTCTAACTTATTTAAATCCTCCAGCATCTTTTTCAGCTCAATGTCCCTCTAAATCAGCTCCTCATTCAAAGGATCATTTAGCAGCAATGTCCTAATCTCCCAAAACTCTTCTTTATTTTCCTTGAGCATGTTGGGGATATTAACTTCTTATTTGGACCACCATTTGAGTGTCAATTTTTTATTTGCAAATACAAACATCAGATTCCCAATCACATGTATCTTCCAGCTCTCTTTAACAATATCCCTGAAGCCCTTCCAATCAGCCCAGTAATTAAGAAATCTGAAAGGTCTTCTTTTCTGCTTTTTCTCTACTAAATGTACAGAGATGGGGGAGTGATCACTCAACTCAGAGCCACTTGTCATGATCTACACATTAGGAAAAATTTGAAACCATTAATCAATAACTAGGGCTCTATCCAATCTTCTAGTTATCTTGTACTCAAGTTTTCTTTCATTATTCTACGTGAAGATATCACATTCAGCCATAGGTAGCTCAAACAGACCAGCCTTATCTATTATGTGCTTGAAATCATTGATTTCTACATTTAAAGCTAGTCTCCTTCCTTTCTTCTCCACCTGCAATCAGACAATATTGAAATCCCCTATAACTAGCCATGGGATATGAATCTGTCCAGCTAGATCAACCATCTCCTGCCATAAATTATGTATGTGTTTTCTGTCGTTATGAGTGTACACAGTTGTCACCCACATGTGCAAACCCCATGCATTTCTGCAGTCAGCTGTTATGTGCTGATCTGACATCTGTATCATTTTCACCAAACATGCACTAGGTTTCCATGCAACTCAAACTTTGGCTAAATCTGAATTTTCTTGATTAGATATTTGTTCCCAGCCTTGAGGAAATAGATAGCTAATGATGTCTTTATTATGCACTTTGATTTTATTCTCCTCTATAGCAACCAAGGAATTTCCTCATGATGCAATCCACTCCCTAATCTCCTTCTTCTTATTCCTATTGCACCCCCTTTAATATTCCACATAAGCATGGACATATGAAAGATTTTTTTTTGCCTGAGTATGCATGGGCTGCTCCTTTTTCTTTTGGGCATTCTTCTTCAGTTCTGCATTGTTCCTTTGTGTGATATGGTTAGATGCCTACATATTTGAATCACTCAGAGAGTCAAACTTGTTGGTAGAGTCCAGGATGGATCCTACTCCTTGTATTTTCAAAATCCATGTACTTCTCGTCCCCTTCCTCCTAGCTATAGGAGTGAACTCTCCTTCCTCCCATTGTTCCTGAAAACAACCAGCAATATCATCTATGTCTTCCCACTCATTTGGTACAACAACAGCAAAAATAGCAGTAGCACCTTCAGCAGACAATCTAGCACCTTCTGTTTCGCAAGTCTGACTTTCATTCTTCTCTATCGCAGTTCCTTCTACATGTTTCTCCTTCCATATCTACTTTCTTATCTTTTCTTGCTTCTTCTCTTTGTGGCCTTCTTTGCAGTTGATGTCATCATGACCAAAATCTTTGCATCGATCACATTTTGGTGATTTGTAGTCCAGTGCAATACCCACCGGTATGGCCTCTTTCCCTTAAATGTTCAGCCACACATTTTCTAGTGTTTCATCTTCAGCATTCAGCTCGATCAAGACCCTTACTGTATCTTCATTCAGTGAACACTCGTCGATGTGGAGGACCTCGCCCACACCAGAAGTAATGGTACCAGCCACCTTGCACGTCCAAGATCTTCCAAAAGACTTTAGAGAAACCCACACCAATATAGTGGCTTGAGCATCATGACGCATCTCGTCTCCATGTTTATAGTCCTTGGAAATCACCAGTTGGCCGTCAAACCACCTCGGACCAAGAGCACCCCTTTCTTATTTGTCACATTAGAGAACCTCACTAAGAAGAACCCTTTTATCGTGATAGGAGTTTGTATGAACCCTTTGGTTCCCACACACGATGAATCCAAGTATTGAGATGTTGATAATAAGGTCTCTTACCGATCACGTACACAAGAGTTGTGAATCCCATACGTTTTCCATTCGATCAAACTCTTCAATTTCTAGATCCACGGGGACTCGGCCCTCCTCCCACCTTGGATACAGAAACCTCTCCTCCTTATCACTCTAGAGAGGTGGTTGCTTCAGGTTTTGAGTCCATGCTGACTTAGACCCTCCCTGGCCAAGTTGGTCGATCACACCCACTGGTGTCGATGAGCCTCTTCCCTCTCCCCCCACTCATCAGGTGACTTAGGATTAGGGTTCTCATTCGCGGTCTTATTCACAGTGATAGTCGACGCTGCTAGGTTTTTGGTAGTTGTGGGTGGTGGTGGGGTGGTGTGCATAGGGTGAGGATGGGGGTGGATGCCCGTGGCCGGAGTGGTCACTGAAGTGGGCACCATACCCTGGCTTGGATCACCTCAGCGGTCACCGAGCCAAGGGGAAGGATATGTGCGGTTGTTTGTTTGTATGTATTGTATGGGATAAAGAGAGGCATCCCCCTCTCCCACGCCCGTGAAGGAGGTCGAACGTCTGGGAGGGTGGTTTGTATGTTTTGTATGTATGTATGTATTATCGGAATTAGGTAAATATATTCCGACTTTCCCCCTACAAATGTAAGGAGCTCAAGTGTTACATATAGCCCTATACTCGCTATACAATGTGTATGTGAGCAACTCACCCAGCTAGCTAAGATGTAATCTCTATTTTACATGTTTACAAATTTTTGCAGTGATAGTAATCACACTACTATCTAAACCACCATGCTTATGAGAATTCCTTTCATTCCAAACATGGAAGCACAGGGAAGCAAAAAGAAGAAGCTTTTTCTCCTCATTGGCGCAGCATTTGACCATCTTTTTTATGTCTTCATTCAGCTCTATTCGCAGTATAAACTCCTTGCAGATTTTCTCCCATAAAGTCTTCATAAAACTGCAGCTACCAAACAAGTGGTTGTGGGTTTCCTCCTTCTCTTTGCATAAGTAACAGGTGACAAAAATGTTGCTATTCCATTCATGTACTTCGTCCAGAGTCGCTAAGGCACTGTGCAAAATTTTGAATACACATGTGGACCATTTAGGAACTTGCTTACCATCCCATATCAGCGCCATAGTCCCGTCTTTCTCATCCCTTGTCCTTGTGATCTCCCACAAGTCGGCTTTTGGATTTAGCATGTGCCATTCTCCCACATGATTCAGACAAAAAATATGCTTGACCTGGGGTCATAGGATCCTCATCCTATGAATGGTACGCGAGATGCCTTCCCTGGTATGAGGCTGGAAATCTAGCCCTTGTGGTTATCTATCTCTCATCCATCTTCCCCATAAAGAACCACATGTCTGGTACAAGATAATTCTCTTTAGTGTCCCCCACCTAGCAATGTCTCTTAGAGTTTTTAGCTACAAACCACCTTCAGCTTTAGGCAAGGCTAGCCTAGTATAGCGCATGGGATGGTACTCACCTGCCCAAATAAAGTTTGAGATTTTCATCTCCATCCTATCAAGCACAACACCCGAAATCTTGCCATGTTGCACCCAAAAAATAAGGAGCCCCTCTATAGCTGCTCTAATAAGGGTAGCTCGGCCCGCCATGGATGTTTTCTGTGTAGGCCATCTCACTATCATCTCATCCAATCTATCATTACATTCAGCAAAGTCTTTGACTTGTAGATTGCCCCAGGCAAGTGGGAAGCCCAAGTATTTAGTCGGGAACTTGCCCAACTCCATACCTATGGATTCTTGCAGTCTATCTACCATATGGTGATAGTTTTTTTAGAGATAGAGTTGAGTCTTATTCGTATTAATCCGCAGCCCCGTCCGCTCTCCAAACACTCCCAGAAATTTTTTCAGCTCCTGTAGCATTTCAACTTTGGCCTCAAGGAATAACAAAACATCATCTGCAAAGATAAGGTGGCTCATTACCTTCATACCATGGACCATGAATGATTTGATCACTTTTGAGTCTTTCGCTTCTTTCAACTTCCTTGTAAAATATTCCATGACAATGGTCAAGAGGAGTGGTGAAAGGGGATCGCCTTGTCGCAAGCCATTGCTACCTTTGAACATACCAGCCGATGTGCCATTTACAAGCACCGAGAAACTTATTGTGAGAACACATTGCTGCATACGTTGTATCCACATATCAGAGAAGCCCATTTGTTGCATAATCCATCACAGTTTTTCCCATCTGACACTATTGTATGCCTTTGAGATGTCAAGCTTTAGGCAAGCCTTTCTGCTCCCTCTCATCACATTGAAATCATCTAGGAACTCATCAGTGAGTAGGGCACAGTCACTAATGCTCCTACCAGTAATAAAAGCTCCTTGGTTTTTAGAAAAAAGGAAAGGAAGGACCATCTTCAGCCTTGTGGCTAAGATTTTTGCAATGATCTTATATTGAATAGAGCATCATGCAATATGTCTAAAATCTGCAAGAGAGGTCGTAATCTTCTTCTTTTGAATGAGGACCAAGAAAGCATGATTGACTTGTCTAACCATTTTACCTCCACCAAGAAACCATCTCTTATACCTCAGAAGATCATCTTTAATTGTGTCCCAAGCCGTCCTATAAAAGAAAGCATTGAACCCATCAGACCCGGGGGATTTGTTGCAGCCTATGCTCCATAATGCATCTTTAACTTCTTGCTCGGTGACCTCCCTAGTGAGAATGTTGTTGTGGGTGCTAGAGAGTTTGAAATTCCAATTTATGTCCCCCTCCTCCACTGTGTTTTCAAAATTTTTATTGTAAAGCTCATTGTAGAACTGCACGGCTTGGTCCTCAATGTCTTCTTGTCTATTAACCACATGCCTGTATTTTTCAATCAGCTCACATATGATATTAGATGCCTCTCTTCTTCTAACTGCCATGTGGTAGATCTTGGTATTTCTATCACCATCTTCCATCCATTTCTCCCTACTTCTTTGCCAGTAGAATTTCTGCTCTGCCTTCTTTAAATCAGCAAGCATCGGTCTTAAGTCACGATCCTTCTTTATTAAATACCCATTCAGTGGATCAGCCATCAGGAGCTTTCTAACCTCACTACATTCATTCTTTGTTGTTGCAATCAAATTGGGTATATTTACCTTCTCCTTTGCCCATTTTTTCAATGTTGTTTTCAGCAATGACAACTTTTTTGTAAAGACAAACATAGGGTTCCCATGTATGTGAGTACCCCATACCTCCTTCAAAATATCATCAAAGCCCTTCCACTCAGCCCAATAGTTGGGAAATCTGAAAGGTATTCTCTTTTTCTTTTTCTCTATGATCTACACAAGAAGAGGAGCATGGTTGATAAGCTCAGATCCACCTGCCTTCGCATGTACATTAGGAAATATATTTAACCATTCTTCATTAATCAGGACTCTATCCAGCTTGCTAGCTATTCTGTCCTCTAGGTCTTGTTCGTTGTTCCACGTGAAAAGATCACCACCTATCATGGGAAGTTCCATCAATTCCACTTTATCAATAGCCATGTTAAACGCATCAATCACAGCCAAGTCTGCCCCCAATCTTCTCACCCTATAATCTGACATTGTTGAAATTGCCAATCACCATCCACAGTGGCATCATCTGTGTAGACAACAGAGCTAGATCATGCCAGAGTTCCTTCCTTCTCTTTGCATCATTATGAGCATAAACTATTGTCAGGCACATGTGTAAGCCTGCTACGTTCCTGCACTCCAGTGTGACATGTTGATCAGACATCATCTTTACTGTCATCTGCCATGCATTGGGCTTCCACACCATGCACACCTTAGCCAGTTCAGAATGTTGGAAGTTGGATATGTGTTCCCAACCTTGTGGAAACAAATAGCCAATGCTTAGTTTGTTGTCCACCTTGATCTAAGTTTCAACCAATGCTGCAATAGAGCACCCACTATCACCAATCCATTCTCAGATTTCTTTCTTCTTGTTCCCGTCACACCCCCCTTTAATGTTCCACATGATTATGGATATTTCAAAGGTCTTTATTTGCCCAAGTATGCATGGGCTGCTCCTTCTTCTTGTTGCCTTCTTTCTTTTTCTTTGGTTCAACCTGCACGGGTTCTTCTGCATCTGACTCATTGAGAGCATCAAATCTGTTGGTGGCCTCCAAGATGGACCTGACTCCTTGCGTCTTCAGGATCCCATTAAGGATTTTCCTCCTTGAGGCTAGGTGAACTCCCCCTCTTCTTTCTAAATTTCAGCATGTGGTTGCTCCTTTCCTCCCTCAGCCATGCGATCAACTGTGCTGGCCTGAGATGTGCCTGCCTTCTACTTTGCATCATCCTCTTCAATCCAAGTAACTGTGGTCTACCCTTCATCAGCCATAGCCATCATCGAACCTACTATAGGAGGAACTTCCTCTATGACACTGTCTTCAACAGTCATAGCTTCCTCAACCTTCTTTGAGTTTGGACCCGGCCTCTTTATCTTCTCAACCCACTACTTTGTGTTCATTGTGGTCTTCTTTGTCTCCTCTGCTTTGCCCTCGATCTGATGTTGCTTGGTCTGTTCATCACTACAAGCCCCCTCCAAGTGGCCAAAGGATCTACATTGATTGCACTTGGGAGGTTGATAGTCGTAGGTGACCTTCACAGGCATGGCCTCCCGCCCTTTGACGTTCAACCAAACTTGCTCTGTAACCTCCTCATCCGCCCGAAGTTCCACCAGCACGCAAGCCTTGTCCATCTCCATAGACCTCTCATCAATGAAAAGGACTTTGCCAACGCCGGCGGCGATGGTCCTAGCCGCCTTCTGCATCCACGAACGGCCAAGAGATCCCAGTGTGATACATGTCAGAATTGATATGAAAGCATCACACTTCATCTCATCACCATATCGGTAATCCTTTGTGACTATGAGCTACCCATCAAACCACCTAGGCCCTAGGTCGATTACGGCCTTCTTGTCTGTTGCGTTGGAGAAGCAGATCAAGAACACTTTGTTCTCCTTCGAGATCAGGTCAAAATCCCCTTTAGGTCACCAAGTCCTTTTTATCCAAGCTAGGAGATAAGGGTAGTATGGACATTTCCCTAGCACATATGCCATGATCGAGTACTCCCAAATATTTCACATCTTCTTCAACTCCTCCTCCATTAGATCGACATGGACCTAACCGTCATAGTGTCGTGGAGATGGGAAGTCGACCTCGATGGTCTTTCTTGGTGGCGGTTCTTTAAGGACCAGTCCTTCCGAGAGAGCACCATCGATGCTCCCTCATCAGTGTATGGGGGAGTCGTCCCCCCCAATGTTCACTGATCCCCCATTAGGGTTAGGAACTCTGGTCCTTCCTCCTATCTCTGCCTCTCAGTTGGGATGTTTTTGTGTGGGGTGGGGTGGTATGGTGGTGGCAGGGGTATGGGATGTGTGAGGGTGGACATCAGCAAATGGAGTGGCCATTGATGTGGGCACCATCTTCCTAGGGTCGCCAATCACCTGGTCGCCCATCCGAACCCTAGGTGGCTTCGTCTGTTGTTGTTGTATGTATGTATGTATGTATGTATGTATCAGAATCAGGGAAATATATTCTGACGATCCCCCTAAAAACTTTTAGAGGGTCAAAAGTACATGTAGGCCCAATGCCATACACCCAAAATAGTGGTACAACTCACACATCTAATTAATAGGTAGTCTACGTCTAATACTTTTACAAATTTTTACAGCAATGTTTATAACATTTGTAGACTTTCCATGGTGCTTCCTAGCGTTCCTTTCCTCCCAAATATGATAGAAGAGACCCGCAAATAGCAGATTTTTCTTCATATTAACTCCACATCTAGCCAGCATCCTTCTCGGATCAGTAGTGAGTTGGATTTGTAAGCTGAAATCACTACATAAGTACTCCCAGATCTCCTTTTTGAACATGCACTCCCCTGCAATATGGCTATGAATTTCTTCCTTTTCCCCACAAAGCAAACATACAGTAGAAATATCATAATTCCAGCTCTTTACTCTATCGGAGGTGGCAAGGATTGTGTAGAAATTTATAAACACATATGCTCCATTTTGGTACATGCTTACCGGTCCAAATCTGCCCACCCACTGGGTCCTTTATGCCTCTATACTGAGATATCTCCCACATACTTGTCTTCTTGTCTTTGAGCTGCCAACCACCTAAATCAATAACAACAAACAAGTGTTTGATTTGTGGCCATACTTCTCTCATAACATTAATGGATCTTGAATAGCCTTCTCTTGTCTTTGGTATAAAGTCCAGCCCTCTAGGATATCGGTCTCTCATCCACTTCCCCCAAGTCGATGTTCCTTCTTGGAAAGCAACAATCCTCCTCATGGTTCCCCATCTAGCAATTTCTCTAGGAGTCTTCAAGTCAAGTCCACCTTCGTCTGTAGGAAAATCCAGTCTGGAGTATTTCATAGGATGATATTCACTACCCCATAGAAAATTAGCCATCTTTATTTCAATTCTATCCCAGATAGAAATGGGCATTTTGCCTTGTTGCACCCAGAAAATGAGAAGACCCTCTATGGTAGCTTTTATCAAAGTTATGCGTCCCGCCATTGAAGTTTTTTGAGCAGGCCATCTATTAATCATCTCTTCAACTTTGTCGATGCATTCAGTGAAATCTTTGACCTGAAGATTGCCTCCTGTGAGGGGAAATCCCAAATATTTTGTTGGGAATTCACCTCTCTCAACACCCATAGCCTGAATGAGTCTATCCTCCATCTGGTAGAAATTTTTAGACAAGAAGATATGTGTTTTATTTGCATTAACACCTAACCCTGTATGCTCCCCAAATCTCTCCAAAAAACTTTTAAGGTTCTCCATACATTGCTGCTTGGCTTCTACAAAAACCAGAACGTCATCCGCAAAGATTAGATGAGTCATTACCTTAGTACCATGGACTGTGTAAGGTTTTATTTCTTTCCTCTCTTCAGCTTGCTACATCTTCCTTGAAAAATACTCCATGACGATCACAAATAGAAGGGGGGATAAAGGGTCACCTTGGCATAACCCGTTACCACCCCTAAAAAGACCAGCGGACGTGCCATCAACCAGCACATAATAGCTAGTAGTACCAACACACTGCTTCATCCAACCAATCCATTATTCATTAAACCCCATTTGTTGCATGATCCACCATAATTTCTCCCATCTCACGCTATCATAAGCTTTGGAAATATCGAGCTTTAGGCAGCCTTTCCTACTACCTCTCATTATGTTAAAATCCAGAAGAAGTTATCCAGTCAATAAAGCACAATCATTGATGCTCCTACCTGTGACAAAGGCACCTTGATTTGCAGAAATAAGGTAGGGGAGGACCATCTTTAACCGGGCGGCCAACATTTTAGCAATAATTTTGTATTGAACCGAGCAGCATGCAATATGGTGAAAATTAGCAAGAGAAGAAGTGACCTTCTTTTTTGGGACAAGAACTAGAAAGGAATGATTGACATGTCTTACCATGTTCCCTCCTTCCAGAAGCCAATCTACATAAGCAAGCAAGTCATCTTTAATGATATCCCAATTTTTCTTGTAGAAGAATGCATTGAAGCCATCTGACCCGGGCGATTTGTTACTTCCAATACTCCATACTACGTCCTTAACCTCCTGCGCATTGGCTTTTCTGGTGAGGATATTATTGTGGGTACTTGTAAGTCTGAACTTCCAATCAACCTCTTCATTGTCATCAATATCATCAGAGAAATTTTTATTATACAAAGACGAGTAGAAATCTATAGCCTATTCCTCAAGGTCTTCCTGTTTGTTAACCACCATCCCTTCTGAATTTATAAGTTCAGAAATGGTATTACCAGCCTCTCTTCTTCTAACTGTAGCATGGTAGAACCTTGTGTTCCTGTCTCCATCTTCCATCCATTTTTCTTTGCTTCTTTGCTAGTAGAATTCCTCCTCTGCCTTTTTTAAATCTTCAAGTATCATTTTTACCTCCCTTTGTTTCTCAATCAGATTTAGGTTTAATGGATCAACCAACAATTTGTCTCGGATGTCCTTGCTCTCCCTCTTGGTGTCCTTTAGCAGATTGGGAATGTTTACTTCTTCTTTCTCCCATTTCTTAAGAGCCATCTTGGTGTTCTTCAGCTTCATAGCAAACACATACATGGGATTGCCTGCCACCTTAATATTCCAACTTTGCTTGGCAACGTCCGCAAAACCACTCCAGTCTGCCCAATAGTTTAAAATTTTGAAAGGTCTTCTTTTCTGCTTCTTCTCCGCTAACTGGACTGAGATAGGTGCATGATCGCTAATATCAGATCCTTCAGCCTTAACCTATACATTTGGAAGAATTTTCAGCCATTCATCATTCACTAGTGTCTGGTCAAGTTTGCTTGTTATTCTTTCTTTTGGAACTCTTTCATTATTCTAGGTGAAGATATCTCCCCCTACCATTGGTAGTTAAAACGGGCATGCTTTTTCGATGGCCTGTTTGAAAGCATCCACCTCAGTGCTAATAGCCAGTCTTCTGCCTCTTTTCTCAGCCTGCAAACGTACTGTATTAAAGTCGCCAATCATCATCCATGGGGATTGAACCTGCTTTGATAAAGAGACCATATCATCCCATAAATTCAGTCTCGCTTTACCGTCATTATGGCCATAAACAGCTATCAACCATATGTGCAGACCTCCGCCATTCACACAGTCCACTGTCACCTGCTGGTCTGACATCTGTACCACAGAAACCTGCCATGCATTGGGCTTCCAAGCCATGCACACTCTGCCAACCTCAGCACATTCAATATTGGATATGTGCTCCCAACCTTGAGGAAAAAGATATTTGATGCTATTTTTATTTTGTATCTTTATCTTCGTCTCTACCAAAGCAACCATCGAATGACCACTAGCAGCGATCCATTCTCTGATTTCATTCTTCTTATTTCTGTCGCACCCTCCCTTTATATTCCATAGGAGCAAGGACATCTCAATGATTTTTGTTTGACCTGGTACACCTAGAAGGCCCCTTCCCATCGTTCTTGCCTTTCCCTGACTGTTCTTTTTGCTTGATTGCATTCTCCTCCTCAGTATCTGACTTGGAAAGTGCCTCAAAACTATTTGTTGTATCAAGGATGGCACTCACCCCTTGGGTACTAGGGATTCCTGTCTTCTTTTTCCCTTTCCTCCTTACACTGGACACAAACTCCCCCTCCTCTCAGTCACCTTGAGTTGAGGAATCAATCTATTGCCCACTCTTATCTTTGCTGCTGCTCAGAACAGCCTCTTTGGACTTGCTTGTTGTCTGCTGCCCCTCTCCCTCTGATGCATGCTTCTTTTCTTGTTGAATGACAATCCTCGACTCATATGCCCCAGCTACAACATTGTTTGCATCCTTTTCCTTCCACACTGCTTTGTCCCTCGGTGCCTCCTTGTTCTTCTCACACTGCCCGATAGCATGGCCAAAGGCTCGACAGCTGCTGCAACTTACTGGAATGCGATCATATTCGATCGACACCGGAATAGGATCTCGGCCTTTGACGTTGAGACAAATAGTCTTCGGCTGTGGATCATCAACCTTCAGCTCGACCAACACCCTAGCTTCCTCACCTTCCAACGACCTGTCATGGACATGAAGAACTCGACCAGCGCCAGCCGCGATGGTGCCTGTCGCTCTTCTCATCCACGTCCTCCCAAAGGATTTAAGCGTCGTCCATGTAGGGATGGTTGTGAAGGCCTCTTTGAGCAGCTCGTCGCCGTGATTGTAGTTCTTGGTGATGACGAGTTGCTGGTCGAACCATCTCGGTCCCATGGCCAGGGCCACCTGCTTATCTACCGCCATGGAAAATCTAACCAAGAAGATGTTGTTTCCCCTTGACAGTAGTTCAAAGGATCCTTTCGGCCTCCATGTCCTTTGCACCCAAGCTTGAAGATGAGGGAAGTATGGACTTTTTCCCAAGGTGTAGACCGTCACGGTAAACTCCAACACATTTCTCATCCTCTGAAACTCTTTGACCTCCAAGTCCACACAGATCTTGTCGCCGTCAACCCTGGGAGATGGGAATTCTAGCTCCTTTGTCGACATGCTCTCCGGTTGCTTGAGGACTTCATTCCAGGCTAATCTTCACCGTCCCGGTTCCTTCTCCGTTCCACTGGATTGCGGCTCTGCAGTAGTCAGCGTTTCCCCCATCACAGCGGCGCTAGGGCCTGCAGCGTGCGTTGGGTTACCGGTTGCAGGTGATTCGTTCGTAGGTGGTGCGCGGTGGTTTCATGGAAGTTGGGCTATGTTTGATCGGTGGACGCCAATGACCTGGGTGGTCAGGGGCGTGGGCGCCATGCCCTAGATGGCCGGCGATCGGAATCGCCCAGAGCCAACGACCTGGGTGGTCAGGGGCGTGGGCTATATGTATGTATGTATGTATGTATGTATGTATGTATGTATGTATGTATGTATGTATGTATGTATGTATGTATGTATGTATGTATGTAAGTAAGTAGGAAGGTATGTATCTATGTATGTATATATCGAAATCAAGTAAATATAATCTGAATCCCCCCTAAAATTACAGGAGGTCAAGAGTTACATATAGCCCACCGCTATATATCAAAGGGGTGACAACACACACTTATAACTAATGTGCAACTTTCATTTGACACATTTACACATTTTTACAGAAATAGTGGTTGGATTTTTGGTTGAACCTCCATGTCTATGTGCATTCCTTTCCTCCCAGATGTAGTAGAAAAGAGCAGCAAATAAGATCCTCCATTTATTATTTCCTCCCCTGCAAGATAGCATTCTTTGTGGCCCTTCTTTTAGATGTAGGTGTAATCTGAATTCAGCACATATTAACTTCCATACCTCCTTTGTAAATTTTCAGCAGCATGCTAGGTGAATATGGGACTCCTCCTCCTCCTTGCATAATATGCAAATAGAAGCAACTTCTTGATTCCATCCATGAATTTTATCCAGTGTAGCTAAAGCATTGCGCAAAATTTTATATACACACATACTCCACTTTGGTACATGAATTCCAGCCCATACATGCTCTATATGTCTATCTTTTGGTGCTTTAGATCTCTTTACTTCCCATAGATTTGTCCGTGCATATTTAAACTTCCACCCCCTACCTCATAGGGGTCAAAAAAATGTTTAACTTGCTGCCACATCTCTATCATGACATCGATTTTGTGTGAGTATCCTTCTTTTGTGCTTGGTATGACGTCCAGCCCCCAAGGATATCTTTCTCTCATCCACTTTCCCCAAGTAGAGGTGCCCCCTGGTATATATTAATCCTTCTCATTGTCCCCCACTTAGCTATGTCTCTTGGTGCTTTTAAGTCCAGTCTGCCTTCACTACTATAGAAACAGCCTTTGGCGTCGGTTGTTTAACCCCCTTTGGCGTCGGTTTCCGACTGACGCCTATGTGGGCGCTGCTAAAGGTTGAACGCTTCGGCGTCGGTTTTTTAACCGACGCCTATTTAACCTATAGGCGTCGGTCTTTTAGTAGATAACCGATGCTAAAAGGGTTCGCGCCACAGAAAACGGCGTCATCTAGGACACATTAGGCGTCGGTTATCTACTAAAAGACCGACGCAGAAAGTGTCCTAGATGATGCCGTTTTCTGTGGTGTGAACCCTTTTGGCGTCGGTTATCTACTAAAAGACCGACGCCTATAGGTTAATTAGGCGTCGGTTTGACACGAACAGCCGACGCCATTTCCTGTACGGCTATGGCCACATTAGGCGTCGGTGTTTTGCAAAAACCCGATGCTGTAGGTCTTTGCTGACGGTTTTCTGTAAATAACCGACGCCTATATCTATTTTTTTTATATCAGTTTGCAGGCCTGCTGTGGCTGGTCAGCAGGATGAGAACCTGCAGTTCAGTCGACATCCATTGATATCAGCCTACAAACACGCCACAAACCTGCAAAATTCACAAAAAATAATTCACACAAGTAGATACATTCAGACATCAATTCAATTCTCACATTCACACATATAGAAACATTCAAATACATGTATTAACATTCAGAAATATTCATTTACAAAGTATCATTTATTATCGCTATCAACATCCCAATTATATCTTACAGTTGCCACTGCTTGTATGGATTTTGCCCATTCTTCTCTTATTTCATTTAATGCTTCCATCATATATGGAGCATGTATATTTTTTAAGTGTTTACCTGTAGTGTTGTCAGTTTTAAACACCTGTAAAGAGAATGATGTATATATATAAGTAATAATATAAAAATAAGATTGATATATTTCATACTAACTAATGAGACTATATATAATACCTCATGTATGGTATCGATGTCCAATGCGGCATATCGGATAATCATCTGCATAAATCGCATCACATAGTATGCGCATGCCCAGCCATTGTCTTGTGTAGCGCACTATAAATTGAAACATACAAAATAATACAACTAAGCACAATTCACATCAATAATATATACATTGGAGTCGGGAACTTACTTGTACGTTCTTCCAATTTATTGGCTGGTTCTTTTTCCTTGGGACCGTTCCTCCAGCCTTTTTGAATGCATCTAAACCCCTACATGTTAATATAACACAGTAAATTGCATAAGTAAATAGTAATGTAATAAGAGATGTTAACATATACAAAAATGAAATATTTCTCACCAGAATAATGGCATTCTCATTACGTGTCCAATTTTAGTGTTTAATGTACTTCCCGTGGGATCTAGATAATAAACAGTGAACGTCCCAGGGACAATAACTTGTAACTCCCAATGTTTACCGCTAGAGGTAAAAAGTTAACAATTAATAACTCAAAATGCACAATAAAAATGGAATTTTCTTAAGTCCAAATTATAAATAAAGTAAACTTACTTGATAATGAATGGAGATGTTATTATCGTCTTCTTTTGCTGACCAAAAATTGTAAAAACATCTATACAGTATTGTTGAACAGTATCAAGGTCTTTAGCTACCATACTAATCAATGATGGAATCAAAAATCCCACATGATCAAATGCAAATTGTTTGCAATGATCTTCGACTAAGTAGCTGCAAAACATGTATTACGTATGCATTAATATATAAGAAACCAGATCACCGGATCTTACACAAGGTATATGGATGTATAAACAAGATCTCACCTTATCCATGTCTCTATCATTGATGTATTCATCCAATCATACATAAACAGCTCAATAATATCTTGTATAAATAAACAGCTATCGTATGATTGACCTGCATAATCTGCATCTAAAGAAACAATTATCGGGCAATGTATATTATGTGCCCGTAGCCAACATGCCATTCCCCTACAAGCAGGACCTAACGGGTATGTTAGGTCAGTTGGAACCCAAGTTGGTAATGCGGGAAGTGGAGGTGGAGGCCTAGGTGCTCCTGGTGTCTTCTTTTTAACCTGTATATATAATTTCAGATCAGTTGACATCATATATACACATTAACAGTCTAAATCAATGTAAATTTATCTTACAATTTCAGTAGTGTAGACGACATCTGCTTTGGGCCACAATATGACCCCGCCTTCTGCATCAGCAAGTGTATCAATATCCGGGTGGGGATATGGCAATGTAGCTTCTCTCCAATCGGGTAACACACGTATCGGGCTCACACGAACGTAGCCCTGTGGCATTGGAGTCCCGTGAAACATTGCCCCAGGAAGGGACGGGTAAGCCTGCGCCTCTGCAACAACGTAGTCTTGCATTCTTAAGCGGCATGGCTTCAATACCTACAAATTTACGTAAAGAATATTATACATATATACATATCATCTTGAAAACATAACAACTTGAAAAGACTAACTACAATGTCATAAACAATACTTACAGCAGACGTGTTAGGCGGTGGGTCTACAGGATTACTTGTAGTCTGTACATCAAGAGAAGAGTGGGTCGACATAGGCTGATTGGAAGCTTGAGATGCCTGCCACCGCATCAATTCTTCCTTGACCTTCTCAGCAACTACATCGTTGACCTTCTTAGCAACAATATCCTCGACTCTCTTATTCTCCTATACATGGATAAAAGAAACATTAGCTTCTTATTATTGAATTTCCTTTTGCAGCAACATTCTAAAAAAAGTATAGGTTACCTCTTCTTGTGAAAGTCCCGCTCTGGGTTTGCGCTGGGATGGCCCAAAGAATGCTTTGATGCCCACACCAGCGCCTGCACCCCTAACACGTCCAGGATGCTTTGGGTTACCCAGAGCAACTGTCAATTCATCTTGTGTGCCCTGAGGGATGAACGTGCCTTGTTTCCTCTGCTCGTGCAGCTCCCGCTAATCACCATCAACAGAAATTGGTAAGTTAACAAATAATAAATATTCAAACGATTGCTCTAAGAGTTGTATTTTACCAACTTCTTGAATGAAGAATTGTCACTCCGTGTGGCCATACTACATTGTGATTTCTTACCAAATTCATTGACAATGTCTTTTACTCTTTCATAAACAACATCCCCTGGTATAGGTTTAGGTGCACTCCGTTCATCATTCCATCCATTGAATGCTTTGCGCTTCCTACGATACGGATGGAATTTTGAAAGAAACCTTCAATGACCAAGATATACAGTCTTGCCGCCATGTTTTAGTCTTATTGAATTAGTGTTTTCTTCACATATAGGACACGCTTTAGCTCCTTTGACACTATATCCAGACAAATTCCCAAATGCTGGAAAGTCATTAATAGTGCAAAACAACATAGCGTGCAAACAAAATGTCTCTCTTGCTGAAGCATCATAGGTCATCACACCTTCAGCCCAAAGTTTCTTTAAGTCATCAATCAAAGGTTCAAGATAAACATCGATATCATTTTCGGGTTGTTTAGGGCCCGATATCAACAATGACAACATAATGTACTTATTTTTCATACACATCCAGGGAGGAAGATTGTATATAACAAGCATGACTGGCCAAGTGCTATGTTGGCTGCTCAATGTCCCGTACGGATTCATCCCATCTGTACAAAGCCCAAGTCTTAGATTCCTATCTTCTTCACCAAATTTGGGGTACAATAGATCAATCTTCTTCCACTGTGGGGAATCAGACGCATGTCGCAGGATCCCATCATTATTTTTCTTAACATCTGCATGCCACCTCAAATTCTTCGCATCTTTTGGATTTGTAAACAAGTGTTGAAACTGTGATGTTATAGGTAGATACCACAACACCTTGGCAGGAGAAACAGTTTTGGACTCCCCCGAAGTCGTCAATTTATACCGTGACACACCACATTTTGGACTATCTTTCAAATCTACATAGTCCTTTTGAAATAATACACAATCATTCGAGCATGCGTGTATCTTCTTGGCCTGCATTCCCATTGGGCACAACATTTTCTTTACCTGGTATGTTGAGATTGGCAGCTCGTTTCCTTCAGGAAGCATTTCTTTCAACAAAGTCAACAATGAAGTGAAGCTTTTGTCACTCCATATATTGTTAGCTTTGAACTTATACAATCTCAACACAGCGCTAAGCTTCGTAAACTTAGCACAGCCTGTGTATAACGGTATCTCAGCATCATGCACAATGTTTCTAAAGATAGGAGGTGGATCGGTGTACTCTACCCTACAACTATCCAGCATCGCATCAATGATGTCTGCTGGAACTGGTTCGTTCACATTTACGTCATCAGAGGCAATTTCTTCTTCCACCCAAGCACTGCTATCGACATCTACTGGTTTCGATTTTGAAATCTCTCCATGCCAGTGCCATTCTGTATAGCCTTGTACAATCCCATTGCACATGACATGACTTTTGATTTCCTCACCAGTGTTGACTTTCAAGTTGTTACCGCAATGCCTACATGGATAGTAGAACCTATCTGTAGGTTTTTTCCTATGTTCCTTGGCAAATCTAATAAATTGATCAAGACCAGATATAAACTCTGGGGTGCAACAATTACGAATGGACATCCATGATCTATCCATTCTATGATCAGAGAAAACAAGTATATATTAGGAAACAAGTATATATTAGGAAAAGATTAGGGTATACACTTACATCCTACCTAAGTGTATAATGTGATGTCATTCTTATATATAATAAATGTGTACCACCTATCCCATCCTTGAACACCTAATCTCACTAGTAAGTGTATAATGTGTATTGGGTTTTCAAGAAAATTTCAGCAGCATTTCCCCGCTGTTCTCTAAGTACATATATACTTAGAGAACAAACGGGGAAATGCTACCGAAATGTTCTCGAAAACCCAATACACATTATACACTTACATCCTAAGTGAGATTAGGTGTTCAAGAACAGTCCCAAACCAGGGACTATCCAAGATTTACTCCTAATGAGTCAATCTTGGACGGGTTTCTAGGCCAACAAACACGTGTTGTCATTCTTATATATAATAAATATGTACCACCTATCCCATCCTTGAACACCTAATCTCACTAGTAAGTGTATAATGTGTATTGGGTTTTCAAGAAAATTTTGGCAGCATTTCCCCGCTGTTCTCTAAGTACATATATACTTAGAGAACAAATGGGGAAATGCTACTGAAATTTTCTCGAAAACCCAATACACATTATACACTTACATCCTAAGTGAGATTAGGTGTTCAAGAACAGTCCCAAACTGGGGACTATCCAAGATTTACTCCTAATGAGTAAATCTTGGACGGGTTTCCAGGCCAACAAATACATGTGTTGTCATTATTATATATAATAAATGTCTATAAACTACAGGCAACATGGTTAATCCTAATCAACAGAGCATTATTAAATAATAAATCAAGAAATCAATAGTTTCAAACAAAAGGTCTAGGAATCTTTACTAGACATTATATGTTATAACCATTGGTTTAATAACCCTATTTCCGCATGTGCATGTTTATCAACTTTAAAACCCTATAATTCATGAAATCATTCTAATTCAATTTAATATGTTGGGATCACATAATTATATAATGACATCGGAATATATAGAAGAAACATAATTAACATGATTAACAACATGCTCATCAAACTAGGGTTTTCTTGATATAGTCATGCATTAATAAAAAGGTGAAACTCTGATTTAAAAACTCTGTTGTTATTTGATAAAAATAAAACTAGGAATAAGTTGAACTTGTTGATGATGGGGTCCCCATACTACCTCACATATGAGGAAAACTTATTGTGGCAGTGGGGGAGTTAAATATGGACCGACTTAGGCACAGACCTCACCCAACATATGGGGAAAAGGGCATGCCCCAGCATTGTATAATGGTTTCTACTAGTTGCAGCTTATTATAGTATAAGGCAAGCGGGAGTGATGAACTCAATAATGGACAAAGAAGAGGGCATAGCAGTCTGGAGAGGAGCTGTGGCCTGCAGACAGCGGCACAGAGTGGGCGACGGCGGTGGAGAGGAGATGTGGTCGAACCGGTGGCGCGGCGGAGAAGCAGCTAGCAACCCTAAACCCTGGCGGCGACACGAAGGCGGTGGAGAAGCAGCTTCTGTCAGCCTGGCGGCGGCGGCTTGGAGGCACTGGTGGCGGCGTGGAGGCACCGGAGGAGAAGGCGGCGTGGAGGCATCGGAGGAGAAGGCGGCGCCGGAGAAGGAGGCGCGGCGGCACTGTCGTGGAGGGGTGCGGCGGAGTGGAGGGTCGGGCGACAGCAGAGGGGTGGTTGCGGCGGGAGCAGTTTAGGCGATGAAACAGAAGAAAGGGGAAGAGTCGGGTGATCGCAGGATATAAAGTTCACCAATAGCGTCGGTTGTTTGTCACAACCGACGCCTAAACCACTTTAGCGTCGGTTGTGACAAACAACCGACGCTTAAGTGGACGATATTTTCACGAAATTGTTTGGCGGGAACCACTTTCGGCGTCGGTTATCAATAGATAACCGACGCTGAAAGGGACACTTTTCGCACAAAGTTTCATCACACATAGGCGTCGGTGGCTATTTAAATAACCGACGCAGTATGTGACACTTTTTCTTTTCGCTCGAAAATTGGATTTCGCGGGAGCTTTTAGGCGTCGGTTTGTTATTGTCAACCGACGCTGAATACAAAGCGGTACCCGTGTCTGGATGGTCTTCGAATATAGACGTCGGTTTTCTTAAACAACCGACGCCTTATATGATAGGCATCGGTTTTCCTTAATAACTGACGCCCAGAAAAGCGACACTGAATGCTATTTCTGTAGTAGTGCTTCATCTTTTGGGGAATTCCATGCGTGCATATCTCATCAGATGATACGTGTTGGCTCAAAGAATGTTTGCCATCTTCATTTCCATTCTATCCAGAACTAACCAAGGGATCTCTCCTTAATGTACCCAAAAGATAAGGAGTCCCTCCACCGCCTCCTTCAAAAGAGTAGCTCTACCTACCATGGAGGTTTTCTGAGTTGTCCATCTATTGATCATATCCGCCAGTTTGTCCATGCATTCAGTAAAATCTTTAACTTATAGATTTCCACTCGCTAATGGAAAGCCTAGATATTTTGTAGGAAATTTCCCCAACTCTACATCCATATCTTCCTTTAGACGGTCTTCCATCAGATAGTCAGTTCTTTGACAAAAAGAGATTATTCTTGTTTGCATTAATATGCAGCCATGTCTGCTTCCCGAACATCCTAAGCAGCTCCTGCATATTCTCTAATGTGTTTTGGTTGGCTTCAACAAAGAAAAGCACGTCATCTGCACAGATCAGGTGTTTCATCACTTTGGTTTCATGCACTATGTACTATTTGATCTCCTTCCTCCTCTCTTCCATTTGCATCTTCTGAGTGAAGTACTCCATAACAAACATAAATAGTAGAGGGGAAGTGGGTCATCCTAACGCAGGCCATTTCCATCTCTAAACATACCTATAGAAGCTTTGATCAGTAGGATGGAAAAGCTTGTAGTTCCCATTCATTGTTTCATCCAGCCAATCCACTGCTCATTGAACCCCATCGGCTTCATGATCCACCATATTTTTTCCCATCTAATGTTTTCATATGCTTTAGACACATCAAGCTTCAAGCATGCCTTTCTTCTTCCTCACATAACATTATAGTGTTGTAGAAACTCCCCGGCTAATAATGCACAATCGCTTATGCTCCTTCCTTCCACAAAAGCTCCCTAGTTAATAAAGATGAGATAGGGAAGTATTGTCTTCATTCTAGTGGCCATAATCTTTGTAATGATTTTGTATTGTACTGAGCAACATGCAATGGGTCTGAAACTAGCAAGAGATGTTGTTACTTTCTTTTCTGGAATAAGCACAAGGAAGGAGTGATTCCCCTATCTGACCATGTTTCCTCCTATTAAGAACCATCTCACATATGATATAAAATCCTCCTTGATGATCTCCCAAGTCTTCTTATAGAAAAAAGCATTGAATCCATCTAAGCCAGGGGACTTGTTACTCCCAATACACCATAGTGCTTCTTTGACTTCCTATTCATTAGTGTCCCTAGTCAGGATATTATTGTGTGTACTAGTCAGTTTAAATTTCTACTCCATCACCTCCCTCTCCGTCTCATCATCAAACTCTTTATTATATGGTGAGGTGTAGAACTATGTAGCCTATTCTTCAAGATCCTCTTGTTTGTTGACCATGTTCTCATCAGTATCTATAAGTTCTGAGATGACATTGTCATCCTCTCTTCTCTTGACTATTGAGTGATAGAGTTTGGTATTTCTATCCCCATATGCCATTCATTGCTCTATGCTTCTCTGCCAGTAGAATGTTTCTTCTACCCTCTTTAAATCATCTATCATTCTTTTTAGTCTGTCATCCCTCTTAATCAGATCTTCATTAATATCATATAGCAGCAATTCTCTAACCTCTTTACATTCTTTCTTGGTTGACTTTAGCAAATTGGGAATGTTCACTTTTTTTTGTCCCACCTCCTTGCTGCTTGCTTTGTGTTATCCAGTTTCTTGGAAAACACATGCATTGGGTTCCCTGTCACCTGTATCTTCTATTCATTTTTAATGACATCATTGAATCCTTTCCAATCAGCCTAGTAGTTTAGAAATCAGAAAGGTCTCCTCTTCTATTTCTTCTCTATGATTTGTACTAATATAGGAGCATGGTCATTTAGTATGGAACCACCACTTTAACATGCACATTGGGGAAATTTGTAGCCACTCTTCATTCACTAAAGCTTTGTCCAGCTTGCTTGCAATTCTGTCTTTTGGTTTCCTTTCATTGTTCCATGTGAATAATTGTGGGTAGTTCAAATAATACAGCCCTATCAATGGTATGATTGAAAGCATTAATCATTGTATTAAAAGTTGGTCTTCCACCTACCTTCTCTGCCTACAACTGAACATTATTGAAGTCTCCAGTCACCATCCAAGGAATATAAATCTTCCCAGATAGCTCTACTAGATCCTGCCACAAACTCTGCTTTGCATCATTATGAGTGTATAAAGTTGTCACCCACATGTGTAAACCTCCTACATTTCTACAGTCCACTATAATGTGTTGATCTAACATCTATATCACAGTAACCTGCCAAACATTTAGTTTCCATGCTACACAGACTCTGGCTGACTTATAACACTCCACATTAGACACATGTTCCCATCCTTGTGGAAACATGTGTTTAATATTATTCTATTTTGCACCTGTATTTTTTTTCTACTAAAGAGACTAATGAGTGTCCACTCACAGCAATCCACTCCTAGATCTCTTTCTTCTTATACCAAGCACAGCCTCCTTTAATATTCAATAAGATCATGGGCATATTAGTTTTTCTTTTGGGATCTGGTATGCCTAGGAGGCTCTTTGGTAGGTTTCTTCAACTACCCTTTGCTTCTTTGCTCAGTCTTCTAGGTCCCATCCTTATCAAAATCAGTAAGTGCCTCAAATGTGTTGGATGTGTCCAATATGGATCCCACACCTTGCGTTGTTGGAATACCTGCCTTCTTTGGTCCCTTTTTCTTTGAAGGAGTAAATTCCCATTCCTCTTTCTACTCTTCAAATCCCACCATATCTTTACCCTTTCCTGCATCTGAACTCAGAGAAGAGATATATGGATCAACACCACTCCCTATATCTAAAGTGTCCTTGATGAGTGTAGACTCATCTAGACATGTGGATGGAGCCTTTCCCCCTCTACTTTGTCAGCATGTTCAATAGTATTTTCATTGTATTCATCGCTGACATTCTTCTTCCCAATCTTCTGCTTCCATACCTTTCCCCCTTGCTTTCTCACAGTAGGTCTTGCCACATCCTCCTCTTGACCACATTGTTGTATGCCATGGTTGAAAGCTCTACACTTGGTACAACTGATCGAAATGTGGTTGTAATCAATTGTGACCGGTATTGGTTCCCTTCCTTTCATGTTGAGCCAAATAGTGCTAGGTTTTGGGCCATTGACCTCGAGCTCTACAAGCACTCAGGGTTCATCCCCCTCCATTGATCAGTCATTTATGTTTAGTACTCTACATACCCCAGTAGTGATCATCCCAGTGGCCATCCTTGTCCATGACCTTCCAAACCATGTGATCGTCGTCCAAGTTGGGATTGTTCAAAATGCCTCCTTGCACATCTCATCTCTATGCATGTAATGTTTCACTATCACCAATTGTTGGTTGAACTACCGAGGTCCCATGGCAAGGGAATCCTCCTTATCTGCCATTGTAGAGAAATGTACAAGGAAGATTCCATTGTCACGAGACAGTAGCTCAAAGGCACCCTTGGGCTTCCATGTTTGCCTCACCCAGACATGGAGGTGAGGGTAGAACTTTCCCAGTGTATAAATCATAATGGTGTATTCCCATATGTTCTTCGGACACTCAAACTCCTCCTCATTGAGGTCAACATTAATCACTCCCTCCACCTCCCTTGGCTTTCGGAAGTTCATCTCCTTTGTCCTTTGTGTTGTCGGTTGCTTTAGGATTTCATTCCAAGCCACCCCTCTATGTTTGGATCTGCCTTCTTCCTTGGAACACTGATCTGTAGGGTTTGAATCTGCTCCTTCCTCTTCCTACATACTAGGGTTAGGTCTTGTGGAAGCCTTATTAGGGTTGTGTTGTGGTGGAGGGGATTGGGTATGCGGTGAGGATAGGTTGGTGTGTGGGTGGATGCCGTCAACTGGGACGGTTGAGGGTGTGGGCCCCATGGCCCAAGGCTGTCTGGAGATTGCCTATGCAATCACCCAGAGCAGCAACCCTAGGAGATGTGTTGTATGTATATATGTATGTATGTATGTATGTATGGGATTAAGAGAGAAAGATTTCTCCCCCCCCCCCACCTCTCCCATAACCCGTGGCGGAGGCCAGACGCCCGGGAGGGTGATAAATCAAGAGATGCTTCTCCGTGTGGTTTCGAACCTGGGTCCCTTCATTGGGGATCAGCAGAATTCACCAACCGGGCTATTCCCTTGCTGGCTTGTATGTATGTATGTATGTATGTATGTATGTATGTATGTATGTATGTATGTATGTATGTATGTATGTATGTATGTATGTATGTATGTATGTATGTATGTATGTATGTATGTATGTATGTATGTATGTACGTATGTGTGTGTATGTATGTATGTATGTATGTATGTATCAGAATTAGGTAAATTTATTCTAAAACCCTCCAGCCAAATAGCTTTTGGGGTAAAGATACATTGTAGTCCAACACTACAAAACTCACACTAAAGTACATAAAGTATCTATGCACTCATTCTATTACAATTAATTTTGTTGATTTTGCATGCCAGTTCTTCTTCATTCCTCTTCTTTGTATTGTGTCTCTTGTTGTTCCTCTCTTTCCACACATAAAAATGTACTGCGGACAGCATCACCATCTCTTTCTTGGGCATATCAGTGATCATGTCTGTTGTCTCTTTTAGCTCCCATCTTCTCATTCCCATTTTGGAGTACAGAAGTTCCCAAATAATCTTCGTATACCTACATGCCCCAAAGATATGTCCCTAGGACTCCGGTTCTTCTTCACAGAGGTAGCAACTTGTGTCTGTACTAGGATACCATTTCTCCACCTTATATAGGGTAAGCAAGGAGTTGTGTACATCCTTGTAGAGACTCATTTCCCATTTTGGAATACCAGCTTCAGTCCATATGTTTTTTGATACGTGCTCATCAGTTCTAGATTGCAGCAGTTCCCATAACCTCTCTTGCTTTTCCTTTAAGATCTAGGAGCTTCTTGCATCATTGATGCCTTTGATTTCCTGCCATACTTCTGTCATTCGATTGATTATCCTCGAGTAACCTTCTCTGGTTCTAGGCTTGAAGTCCAGGCCTTTGGGATATCTCGTTCTCATCCACTTCGCCCATAGTGAATCATTCTGTAGATACTTGAATATTCTTTTAACGATTCCCAAGTAGCTATCAATCTGAGAGATTTCATCCCTACTCCTCCTTCCTCCTTGGGGCGAGCCAACCTACTATACATCATGGGGTGAATGTTGCTAGCCCATGCAAAATTGTAAATCATCCAGTATAGCAAAGGGTATTTCCCTTTGTTGCACCCAAAAAATTAGTAGACCTTCAATCGTCGACTTGGTGAGTGTAATTCGGCCTGCCATGGAAGTTTTCATCAATGGCCATCTATTGATCATATCATCCAATTTGTCTGAGCATTCCATGAAGTCACTGACTTTTAAGTTTCCACCTGCTAAAGGGAATCTGAGATATCTAGTGGGAAGTTTTCTGGCATTAATACCCATTGCTTCTTCTACACTTTCTTTGATCCCCTGACAGTTTGTGGAGAGGAATAGTTGAGTCTTCTGGATGTTTGTATGCAGCCCCATTTCTTCCCCAAATTGAACAAGAAGTTGTCTCAGTTGAGCAAGGTACCCAGGTTTCGCTTCAAGGAACACAAATATGTCATCAGCAAAGATGAGATGACTCATCACTTTTGTACCATGTATGGTGTAAGTGGCTATTTCCTTCTTCTTCTCCTTCCTCTCCATCAACATGGAGAAATACGTCATCACTATCATGAACAGTAGTGGAGAGAGGGGGCCACCCTACCTCAATCCATTCCCTCCTTTGAAAATGCCACACGGAGATCCATTGATCAATACAGAGTAGCTCGTCGTAGTAACGCATTGCTTCATAAGGTCTATCCACTTATGATTGAACCCCATTCTGGACATGATCCACCACAGAGTCTTCCAGTTGACACTATCATAGGCCTTCGAGACATCAAGCTTCAGACAATCTTTCTTATGGCCTCTCATCACATTGAAATCTAGCAAGAATTCACCCGCTAATAAGGCGCAATCATTGATGCTACGACCTACAATGAATGCTCCCTGGTTTTCTGAGACAATGAGTGGTAAAACCATCTTCAAATGCTCTGCCAAAATCTTTTCTATAACCTTATATTGCACATTACAGCACGCTATCAATCTGAAGTCTACCAGGGAAGATGTCGTCTTCTTTTTAGGGATAAAAACTAGAAAAACATGATTTACTTGTCTTAGGATGCATCCTCCTTCCATAAACCACTTCACAGATTCGCATAGTTCCTCCTTTATCACCTCCCAAGCATCTCTGTAGAAATGTGAGTTAAACCCGTCAGGTCCAGGTGACTTACGAGTGTTGATGCTCCATAGGGCCTCCTTCACTTCCTCCTCATTGACCTGCCTATAGAGGATGTTGTTATGAGAAGACGTGAGCTTATACTTCCACTGGATATCATCATCCTGCAGTACAAGTTGGTCATTATATTCTTTATTATATAGTTTGGTATAAAACGATGTCGCTTGTTCCCCCAATTCCTCTTGGATATTGAGTATCCTTCCTTTTGAATCTACCAATTCCGATATGGTGTTAAGTGCCTCCCTTTATCTAACAGCGTTGTGATATACTATAGTATTTCTATCCCCATCTTGGATCCATTGCTGTCTGCTTCTCTACCACAAGAAGCTTTCCTCTGATTTCTTTAGCTCATCTAGTATGTGTTTTAGTTTCAGTTCCTCCTCAATGTCTGTCTAGTTCAATGGATCCTTCAGTAATCATCTTCTAACCTCCACCAGCTCCTTCTTGTTCTCTTCAATGAGCAAGGGGATGTTAACATGCTCTTTCAACCATGTTTTGAGGTGCCCCTTGAGTATCTTAAGCTTCCTCGTGAAAATGTATATTGGGTTTCCTTGAATTGGTTCCTTCCAGCTACTACCCAATACCTCTTTATACCCCTCCCATTTCATCCAGAAATTAATGAATCGAAAGGGCCTCTTCCTTCTAGACTTTTCTCGTAGTTGCATTATCAATGGAGCATGGTCACTGATGTCCACACTCACTACTTTGATACTGGTATTACCATTCATATCAATCCATCTGCTATTAACCAGAGCCCTATCAAGCTTGCATTCTATCCTTTTACCCGGCTTTCCTTCATTATTCCATGTGAATGTATCATCGCCTTGCATGGGAAGCTCGCAACTCCCCCTCATTAATCATTTGATTGAAGGACCTCATCACTGTCTCAGGAACAAGTCTTCTACCCCTCTTCTCCTCCTGCAATCTTACATTATTAAAGTCTCCCATGATCAGCCACGGGAGGTTTGTCCACTTAGCTTGTTCCTGTAACTCCTTCCATAATGCTTGTCTTTGAGAATGTAGGTTGAAAGCATACACCACAGAGAAAAACATCCTCATACCTCCTTTATTATTGCATGTAGCAGAGATGACCTGATCATCATTAACCTCCACCTCAACCTCCCATGCATTTGAATTCCACCCCAGGCATATTCTTCCTACATCAATCGACTCATGATTAGAAACACTCTTCCATCCATTAGGGAAAATGGATGCCACACACCTGGTATTGATTCTTCTTATTTTAGTTTCTAGTATGAAACACCACTGGATTTAATCTAGTTCCTCACCTCATATCTCTTGTCAGGGTCATAGACACCTTTAACATTCCACGTGAGTACAGACATGGTTAACTACTTCTTGTTCATGGTACGCCTACCAGGTTCCTTCTCTTTCTCCTTCTCACCCCCAGTTTCCTTCCCTTTCTCCTTAGTTTTATGATCCTTGTCTTTGCGAGTATGTATGTATGTATGTATGTATGTATGTACGTACGTATGAGATTAAGAGAGAAATATTTCTCCCCCCCTCTCCCACGCCTGTGGCGGAGGCCAAATTCCCCGGAGGGTGGTAAATCAAGGCGGCAGCTGGGATTGTATGTATGTATGTATGTATGTATGTATGTATGTATGTATGTATGTACGGGATTAATAGATAATGATTCCCCCCCCCCAACTCCCATGCCTGTGGCAGAGGCTGAACGCCCGGGAGGATGGTAAATCAAGGCGGCAACTAGGATTCGAACTCGGGTCTCTTTGTTAGGGGACACTGTGCTTGACCACTTGAGCCACTCCTTGTCAGTTGTATGTATATATGTATGTATGTATGTATGTATCTATGTATCTATGTATGTATGTATGTATCTATGTATCTATGTATGTATGTATGTATGTATGTATGTGTGTGTATGTGTGTGTATCAAAATGTGGTAAATTTTATTCTAAAAACCCAAAAAAATTGGGACAAAGTACAAAGTAGCCCTTTTATTAGCTATTTTACAAAAATAATCGAACTAGCAATGAGCTATCTAAACGTCGAGTCTAAGATTGTAAATTTTACAAATTTTCCCCCCAATATTCACAATATTCCCTTTCTTATCAGTGTGCTTCGTGGTGTTTCTCTCTTTCTAAGTGTAGAAGTAGACAGCAGACAGGACTGTCAGCACTTTTCTTTTTTGCTTGTTGGGGCTTTCTCCCAGGAGGGTGATCATCTCCATCGTGTTTCTCAGCTGGATAATGGTAGTTTGGTGCAGGTCAAACTCCAAAGCTCTTTGATGAACTGGCATTTCTGAAAGAGGTGCTCATGTGATTCAATAGCATCACCACATAATAAGCATGTGGTGTTGGTGTCCAGATACCATCTTGCCACCTTATCAAGAGTGGGGAACATTTGTTAGTGTGCTTGATAAAGGTAGAGACTCCATTTAGGAACTTCATACTCATTCCATATGTGTTTGGAGAAGTAGTTGTGTGTGTGACCTCGAGGTCTGACGATGTCCCATGGATTGGTTCCTGGAGTTTTGAGCTTCCATTTACCTGGTACAGTTGTGATGAAGGCATGTTTTATATTCTTCTAGATGGTTGTCATCCTATTGATGACTCTCGAGTATCCCTCTCTTGTTGGTGGATCAAAATCCAGTCCTTTTGGGTAACAACTTCTCATCCACTTTGCCCAGGTAGATTCACCATCTAGGAAGTTGATGAGTCTTCTAGTTGTTGCCCAGTTAGCTATCTCCATGGGAGATTTTAGGTTTATTCCCCCTTTAGTGTTGGGAAGTGTGAGTTTTTAGTATTTCATTGGATGAGTTCCTCCCACACATTAGAAGTTTGATAATGTCATTTCCATATGATCAAGTACAGTTGTGGGGATTTCTCCTTGTTGGGTACAAAACATTAGTAGGCCTTCTATAGCAGATTTGGTGAGTGTAATTCGGTCTGCCATGGATGTCTTTGTGAGAAGCCATCTGTTGATCATGTCTTCTAGTTTATCAGTACATTCGGTGAAATCTTTTACCTGAAGCTTGTCACATGTGAGAGGAAATCCAAGATACTTCATTCGTAGAGAGTTGATTTCCATTTGAAGTGCTTCCCTGATCTCTTCCTTGATGCCCTTGCAGCTTGAAGAGACAAAATCTTATATTTTAGACTTGTTGATGTGGAGTCTAGTTTGATATCCAAATATGTGAAGGAGATCTTTGATGTTTTAAAGGTACTTTGTTTTAGATTCAATGAAGACAAGAACATCATATGGGAATATTAGATGTAACATGACTCGAGTCCCATAGATAGTGTAGGCTCTGATCTCTTTATTATCCTCTACTCTCTTTATAAGTTGTGAATAGTACTCCATTACTATGGTGAAAAGTAGATGAGAGAGGGGGTCCCCCTACCTGAGACCATTAGAGCCTTGGAAGATGCCATTTGGAGTATCATTGACCAGTACTGAATAGCTTACCATACTCACACATTGTTCCATAAGTGAGACCCATTTGTCAGAGAATCCCATTTTTGCCATTATCCAGTAAAGTTGGCTCCATCTAATGTTGTGAAATGCCTTGGAGACATCCAACTTCATGCATATCTTCTTATGTCCTCTCTTGACATTAAAATCAAGCATGAATTTGCTTGCAAGTAGTGCACAGTCTAAAATGTTTCTTCCTGAATGAGTAAGGGAAGCACCATTTTGAGCCTATCAGTAAGGATTTTTGCCAATATCTTGTAATGAACATTGTAGAAAGTGATGGGTCTAAAGTTGGCCAAGGTAGCTGCTATTTTCTTCTTTGGAATGAGGGTGAGAAAGGTGTGGTTAACTTATCTGAGCATGCTACCTCCCCTCATCACCCAGCTGACGCTATTGAGTAAGTATTCTTTGATTAGGTCCCAAGAATCTCTGAAGAAAAGTGTGTTAAACCTATCTAGACCTGGGTATTTGTCGATCCCAATGCTCCATAGTGCAGCCTTGAGTTCTTCAGTATTGGTATCCATGTATAATATATTATTGTGAAAGCTCGTAAGTTTGTACCTCCAGTTGAGATCTTCTTCCTGAGGATGAATATCTACATCTTGGTTCTTATTGTATAGAGACTTGTATGTATGTGTGTGTATTTGAGTCTTAGGGAGACCCCGCTCCCCCTCCTCGTCAAATAGGTGTCAGAGCCCGGATGACCCAAGGAGTTGGTAATTACAGTGCGCTCAGGGGGATTCGAACCTGGGTCCCCCAGGGAGGACAAGCCAGACCGAACCACCTGAGCCACACTAGTCGGGTTGTGTGTGTATCAGAATCAGGTAAATATATTCTGACTTCCCCCCTCTCCCATGCATGTGGTAGAGGTTGAACGCTCAGGAGGGTGGTAAATCTAGGAAGAAACTGGGAATCTAAAATGGGTCCCTTTATTAGGAGACATCGTGTATGTATGTATGTATGTATGTATGTATGCATGTATGTATGCATGTATGTATGTATGTATTTATGTATGTATGTATATATGTATGTATGTATGTATGTATGTATGTATGTATGTATGTATGTATGTATGTATGTATGTATGTATGTATGTATGTATGTATGTATGTATGTATGCATGGGATTAAGAGAGAAAGACTTCTCCCACCCCCCTAACACACCCATGGCAGAGGTTGAACGTCTGGGAGGGTAGTAAATCAAGGCAGCAATTAGGATTCGAACATGGGTCCCTTTGTTAGGGTATGTATGTATGTATGTATGTATGTATGTATGTATGTATCAGAATCAGGTAAATATATTCTAACTTCCCCCTACAAATGTATGAGTGTCAAGAGTTACATATAGTTCTATGCTCGCTATACAATGTGTACGTGAGCAACTCACACATCTAGCTAAGACGTAATCTCTTTTTTACATTTTTACAAATTTTTACAGCAATAGTACTCACACTACTATCTAAACCCCCATGCTTGCGAGCATTCCTTTCATTCCAGACATGGAAGCACATGGCAGCAAGTATAAGAAGCTCCTTCTCCTCATTGGCGCAGCTTTTGACCATCTTTTTTATGTCTTCATTCAGCTCTATTCGTAGTAGGAACTCCTTGCATATTTTCTCCCATAAGATCTTCATGAAGCTGCAGCTACCAAAAAGATGACTATGGGTTTCCTCCTTATCTTTGCATAAGTAACAGGTGATAGAAATATTACTATTCCACTCATGTACTTTGTCTAGAGTCGCCAAAGCTCCATGTAAAATTTTAAAAACACATGTGGACCATTTGGGAATTTGCTTACCATCCCATATCCGAGCAATAATCCTGTCCTTTTCAGCCCTTATCCTTGTGATCTCCCAAAAATCGTCTTTTGGATTTTGCATGTGCCATTCTCCAGTATTATTCAGACAAAAAAGGTGCTTGACATGTGGCCATAGACTCCTCATCATATGAATGGTGCGTGAAATGCCTTCTCTGGTATGGGGCTGGAAATCCAGTCCTTGTGGGTATTTGTCTCTCATCCATCTCCCCCATATAGAGCCACCTGTCTGGTACAAGATAATTGTCTTTACTATCCCCCATCTGGCGATGTCCCTTGGAGTTTTCAGCTACAAACCCTCTTCATCTTTAGGCAAGGCTAGCCTAGCATAGAACATGGGATGGTACTCACCTGCCCAAATAAAGTTTGAGATTTTCATCTCCATCCTGTCAAGCACGGCACTCGAAATCTCACCTTGTTGCACCCAGAAGATAAGAAGACCCTCTATAGCTGATCTAATAAGAGTAGCTTGGCCCGCCATAGATGTCTTATGTATAGGCCATCTCGCTATCATATCATCCAATCTATTAATACAATAAGCAAAGTCTTTGACTTGTAGATTACCCCCAACAAGTGGGAAGCCCAAGTATTTAGTCGGGAACTTGCCCAACTCCACACCAATGGCTTCTTGTAGTCTAGCTTCCAGGTGGTGACAGTGTTTTGAAAGATAGAGTTGAGTCTTATTCATATTAATCCGCAGCCCCGTCTGCTCTGATAATCGTCGTTTTGCAATATCAATCACTAAGATTGTTAGTCCTAGAGTTTAAACCTTTTTTACTTCCAATTTTAAGGGTAGTATAGAAGGGTCGATCCCACAGGACAACTTTTTAGTGATTGTTCTTAGAACCCAAAGTTTGAAGAACTTATTATTTGTTTTTGGTAATGTTTTTAGATTGGAACAGAAAGTAAAGTCAAATTGGGGGTTTGATTGATTACACTAATGCAAGAAAGAAAATGTACTTAACAAGAATAAAAAAACACAAGGAAATTTTGAGATTATTGCTAGCACAAGAAAACCTATATGAATGAAAAGATTAGGAATTAAAGGAAGCAAAAGTATGCGGTGAATAAATCAAGTGATGGAAATCGAGGCTCGTAGGGGTTTTCACCACCTTAGCCTAGGCGATAACAACTAATTCTTAAATGATGATTCGATGAAGGTTTGTGAATTTAAAAACTTCACAATAGATATACTCCACATGAGCCCATTGGTCTTGGTGCTCATGCTTCCTAGTTTATCATCCTAAAAGACGAAAATCCACGGTCATATCAAAACATCTATGTAATTGATTTTATTATTCTAAATCCAGATTTCCATGGTCATTTCCACCCGGATTAACATGCGATCTGAAGATCAACCATTAATTAAAATCGATTACCATCTAGTCATTTAAGAAGAAGTCGTAGAAACCATGGCTAAGGGGTTATTTCCCTTTCCTCGATAGAAGTCTACTCACTCATGGAGAAAGGGGAGACGGAGGAAGAAAGTACTGAAGCCATAGTCTAGCCCAAAATCAAGAGATTAATCCTTATGCTAGAGACAATGAAATAGCTTAGTTCTTTGTTCCTTGCTCAAGAATTAAAGAACGGAGAAGAGAAGATTAAAACTAAGGCGGAATGAAGATACAAGAACAAGTATGAAAGAACTATGATTGAACTAAAATCTACTTTATTGCATAATAAGAAGATGATTACAAGACCAGTTGCTTGACGTGTATTTTACTACGCGCTTAAACGCAAGTATACGCGTCGAGTAATATAGGCCTTGTGAGGCCCGAGTCGAACTCAGGGATACGTGAATTATTGGAGACTTCTACTAACTAATCGCAATCATCTAGACCGATTAACAAAGTAGGGTTTTTTGTTCAAATTAAAAAGAAAATAAAAATCAAACAAAGAAAACAATTGATTAAAGGTTAATTTAATCAATTTAAAGGGATATCTTTAGGATGGCGGTTTCACCGCGGGTCAACATTGTATTAGGTTTCATATAATTCCTCACACTTCTCTCTCTATCCGGGTAGTGGCCTGAAAACAGAATTACCCACTGTCGTGGTGTAATTCACTACTTAGATTTAGGTTGATTCCACCGTCGTAGTAATCATTCCCCTAAACTAAGTGTAGTATAAACGGTCTCTCAGTTCCCACCATTAATTTTACAACTCCTTTGTCAAGGGTTTTATTGATTAATGTAGAATTCGTCTCTTTTCAACCGTTAATCCTTCTGTCGAAGTGATTAAGGGTTTTAAATTATTATTATGGTGATCAAGCATAACAATAGAAATGGAGAAAACGAATTTATACCACAGATTTGAGAGAGAAAATATGAATTATTGATATAAAAATGTCATACAATGCATTCCCAGGCTACTCCCGGTCCTAAAGATTGAGGGTTTTAGCCTCTCATGTTCATCTCACACGAATACATGGTAGAAATTGGGGAATTCATAAGAAAAACGGGAAATAAATGGGAAAACCCCTGAACGGAGAAGAACCGGTGGATCCTTGGCGTAGAACACGAGCTTTCCCCGCCTGTCGGTGGTGGAAATCGTCTTCGGCAGCGTCCGAATCACCCGGGATGAGCTTCTCGACCTCCGTTCTCCTTTCTCTCCTCCTCGGCACTCGTGCAATCCAAAATGAGATGATATCTCGTCTGGGTGGCCGTCATTAGGTATAAGTCCCTAATTAGGTCGTCAAATAACAACAGTCGTCCGATCGAGATCAAAACAGATCCAACGCATATCTGCCGGCGTCGATACCATCGACGTGGGTCGATGGTATCGACCCAGCGGATTAGCAGCAGCTTTCCTTTCTTTTATTCTGAGCGCCTGTGGTGATCTCGATACCATCGACTTGTGTGTCGATGGTATCGACTCCTTTAGCGTCGGTTGTTGTCGTTTAGCGACGCTGTAGCTCCCCTTGTGTCGATGGCATCGACTTGGGTCGATGGTATCGACAGTTTCCTCGCCACCAACTTGAAGGGATCTTGATATCATCGACTTAGGTGTCGATGGTATCGACTCTGTATTGCTCTTCTCGGCTGACAACCTGTGGCTTGGTCGATGGTATCGACTTCCGTCGATGGTATCGACGGAAGCAGATACTTGTTTTTCCTGAAATTTCACAACAAGCCCAAGTAAATCCACACAATTTATAATAAGATGATAAATAATGCTCAAAATAGTAAAACAAAGGGGATTTGATATAAAATGATGGCAAAGACCAAATAAAGTGAATTATGCAATAATATCCATGAAAATGAGTAATTAAAGCACAAAACACATATGAAATAGGTCTCTAAATGCGACTCAAAATCATCGCATCAAACTCCCCTAAGCTTAAACATTGCTCGCCCTCGAGCAACTAATCTTTAGAATAAGATTGCAGATGTCAACTAAAAATCAACACAGCACCCCACATTCCACATGACTCCCACTGAACGTTCTCAAACCGGCCTTTCCTAATCACAGAACAGTAATTACCCTACAGGCGACAATAATCATCAATAAAAGAAATTATCCTTCGAACCAATGAACACTATCACATAAGGCAGTTAACATAATAAAATTTGCCAATTCAGCATTAGTGCATCTTGTGATCTCCTACACTACGTTGCTCGCCCTAACTACCATCTACATGGAAGCAGTTCTCCTGATAAACATGAGTGAGGAGAAAATCATGGTGGCCTACCAATTCGAGCAATGGGTGGATGGAATGGGTGATTCATGGAAGAATTTGGAAGTATTACACAATTTCAAAATTCATACAACAAAATGCCCTAAATGATGCAAATGCACATTGAAAATGCCCTAATGCTTAAAATTGGGTGGAATGATGCATGCACTAACTTCCACCTCAAAAAGAGATAAAAATCTAATTAAGCGACATCATGTACTCAGTTTCCTTGTTATGCAAGTGATATCCTGTTCCTTTCTCCCTCTTATTCCATTTCCTTCTAAATTCTCTTTTTTTTCTCAATTTTTTCAGATTTTCAGATTTTTTTTCTTTTTTTTTAAGCCCACATATCCATAGTTGCTCAGAGATACATGTGTTAGGCTATTTTCTTCATGATTGGAAATCTTTGTACTATTTCGAGGGTATGGGACAATTTAGATCACTTTTCAAGACAAACTGAGGTACATGGTGTACTTATGCATGAAAATCATGAAAGTTATGAGTGCAACTACATGGCATGCACCTAAAGGTAATGTGTATGAATCACTATACAGTTTTTTCGTTTTATGCAAAAGTATGAAAATAACAATGCAAATCCTATCTACATGCTATGCACACAAGGAGGAATTAAAACTGTACTTTACTTCCAATTCTTTGGTGGATTAGGGGAAAATATGAAGTGGAATGATCACAAGATTAAGTTATTGAACCTTAGAAAAATATCATGTGTCCCTCCTTACTGACATGTGTAGTAGTTCAAAGGGTTCTTTCTCGTATATCCAATTAAGGTCTCATTACCATTTGATTAGGTTAGGATCAAACAACCGTTACTATCCACTTTTCATGAGTCAATGGGGTTGTGGGTGTGACATATTGCTTTAGAGTTGACATAATCAATCATTTTCATAGGACAAGTTTCCCAAGGGCAACCAAGTTAAGCTATCCAAAAGACACAAAAAAATTTTAAATTCCCTTAAATTTCCCATGAAAATAGTGAGATGACAATTTTTAAGACATCCACAATTACACTAGATAGATGTGGATCCTAAACAAAAACTGAAATTGCAAGAACTAATTAAAGAAAAAACTAAAAACAACTAAAGAAAAGATAAAAGATAGAGTTGTTCCAGCCACCCCCCTAAGCTTGAAATCGACTATGGCCTCATAGTCAAAAACCAACTTAAGGGTGGAACAGTGATACCCTGATCAAACCTGTGGAGGCGGTGGTGGGTATTGCGGTGTCGTAGGATCCCAAGACGGGTACTCCCCCTGGAAGCTTGGATCATATTGGGTCCTCGGTGGAGGCTGTGGATAGCCTCCAAAGTAGTCTTGACTCCAGTAATGGTCAAAGAAGGGCTCCTGTTGTGTCTCTATCCGCTGCAACCGGTTGTGCATTTGCTCCTGGTTGGCGAGGATGAGCCGCTCGTTCTCGAACATAGCCCGTTGGTTGTCAAGTACCCGGCTCGTAGTCTCATGAATGCCGGTATACATACCCATGTGCTGCTGCTGAGTCTGCTGGATGTCCTGCAGCATGGTGTACATCCCCTGCATGGAATAGGGATCCGCAGCTGGCTGCTCGTACTGTGGTGATGGCGGCAGGGGCTGAGATGATGAAGATGCACCCGGATGCATCCTAGGACGCTTCCGTGGTGCCACTCGTGCACGAAGAGGTGTGAAAGCCTCCTCTTCCTCTGTAGCCTCGCCTTCTTTCTCGTCACCACCGCCTTCTTCCTCGGAGGACTCGATGGCTATGATTGGCCACCGGAAGTGCTGCTTGCCCTCTATGTTGAAGACGTCGTCCGGTAGGGAGCTCTCCTAATAAGCTTGGTTGACATGGAAATGAGCGTACGCCAACCCATCCCGGAGAAGAATGAGATTTGAACGGTGCAAATGTTGCACGTTCACCTTGCTCCTCATAAAGATCGGAGTCATGGACTGAAGGTTCAGCCCCAAGTAAAGCGCCAACTTGGTGACAAGACCACCAAAATGGATTGGAGCCTTCCTTGTGCTCCGCTTCACCGCCAGGACGCGCTGTAGCCAGAACGCCCCCCAGTTGCATGGTTGACGCTTCAGGAGTGCGTAGAGGAAGAACAAGTCACTCTCCTGAAACTTGCTCAAAGCAAGATCACTTCGAGCGAAGAATGTCAAGCTCAACATCCTATGCAAGACCCGGACGAACGGGTGCTCAAAATCTGCTACCGCTGCATTGTAATAGCTCACGGTCTTCCCTGCCGGCACTGTAACTAGCTCGGAGAAGATCTTTGCATAGTCGGTGTGGGAGTCCGGCCTTCGGTGATCATGTGGAGAGTGGATCCAGTTGAAGATTTGATTGAACTGGACCAGTGTGAGATTGTAATTGTTGTTGAAGAGTCGGAAGGACACCCTTCCCTTGATCCATTCCTGGTCTGATGCTACCACGTCGTTTGGTATGACGCAGACGTCGAGAGACGCCATGAACTCGGCCACCAGTTCCTTGTAGGTGGGCCATTCGCCGAAAAATGGTTGCCCATCCGCATGGTACTGCAGCTCGTCAGGGCGTAGGCTTCTGTTGGTGAGGCGTGCTTGTCCATGAAGCACATAGGCCAAGTTGGCCTCGAATCCCAACTCCTGGATCATGCCCCGGTCCACATACCGAGTGGGCTCGAACTTTCGCTTCATTATCTCCTCGTAGACCTTCCTCACATCCATGTTGGCATGAATTAGGCGTGGACGAGGGATGGAAGCGGGTGGGGGAGGAACGAACTCCTCGATCTCCATAGGGTGAGCACTTGAGGACGACGCTCTGGCGGTGTGCACCATGGTTGCGAGAAGATGGGATTAGAAGAAAAGAGCTCGGTGAAGATGGAGAAGAAATTCTCCGCTCGATGAAGATCTCCGCTCGATGACGCTTCTCTTCAGTCTTGGAGAGCTCGGGGGAGTGCTAGGCGCAAAGGAGGATACTTGCTCTGAAGGTGTGACGTCAAGTGACGTTGCAAGTCCCCTTAAATAGGCTTGATCGACGCCCCTGTTGACCTGTCGATACCATCGACGCGGGTCGATGGTATCAACACATCTCGCGGGTATCCGCCTCCCTCGCGAGTATCGACGGCTGACGTTTGCTGGATCAAGAAACCCAGATTGCTGACGGGTCGATACCATCGACGGAAGTCGATGGTATCGACGCAGCACCCGGATCGCTGACGTGGCTGTTGCGATCGTCGTCGATGTCTGTGTGCGGATCGGTGACATGTCCGTCGATACCATCGACGGGGGTCGATGGTATCGACTGACTTTTATTGCGACACCGCCGTTGTGTTGCATTCCACCTGTGATGATGTCGATACCATCGACGAGACCGTCGATGGTATCGAGTTGACTGAGAAAAATTCGTCTGAATATCTCCAGAGATCTCGATGGTATCGACTGGGGTGTCGATACCATCGACACTTTTATTGCAACCCGTCTGTGACCATGTCAATAC
This sequence comes from Alisma plantago-aquatica, assembly GCA_963693085.1. Taxonomy (NCBI): domain Eukaryota; kingdom Viridiplantae; phylum Streptophyta; class Magnoliopsida; order Alismatales; family Alismataceae; genus Alisma; species Alisma plantago-aquatica. The sequence goes on along the minus strand of OY856413.1, from coordinate 184,118,314 downwards.
CATCGACGGGGATGTCGATAGTATCGACGCAGTGCGATTTTTGCTGGTGTCAACCTGAACCCATGTCGATACCGTCGACGGATGTGTCGATGGTATCGACCCTGCCTGTGCCTGCACATTCAACAAACGGATCAAGGTATCATTTTTAAACTAAAATTTAAACGAAATAAAAGCAATCTATGACTAAAATTAAACTATCCTAATGTACCGATGGTTGGGTTGCCTCCCAACAAGCGCCCTTGTTTAGCGTCTTAGGCTAGACGTCTTCCCTTCTCATCATTCATGCACAAGTGAAATGAGTTTGACCTCATTCACTTTCCTCTTGTAATTCTCACCAAAATACAACTTCAAGCGTTGCCCGTTCACCAAGAACGTGGCATCTCCATCACGCACGAGAATCGCTCCGTGCAGTTTCACCTCCTCCACAATGAAGGGTCCACTCCACCGGGATTTTAGCTTCCTGGGATGCAATTTGAGACGGGAGTTGAACAATAGAACGTTGTCTCCCTTCTTGAACGTGTGCATCTAAATATGGCGATCGTGGATCAGATTTGTGCGCTCTTTGTAGATGTGGGCATTCTCATATGCCGTCATGCGTAGCTCATCCAATTCATTCAATTCAAACATCCGTTTTCTCCCGGCCTCATCATAGCGCAAGTTCAGCCTTCTTAGCGCCCAATGGGCTTTGTGCTCCAATTCCACCGGAAGATGGCAAGCCCGGCCGTACGCCAACCTAAAAGGCATGGTGCCTATAGGTGTTTTGTACGCCGTTCGATAAGCCCAAAGCGCGTCCGGTAGCAATACACTCCAATTCTTCCTTGTTGATGCTACGGTCCTTTCTAAAATCTTCTTGATTTCTCTATTTGATACCTCCACTTGTCCTTGCGTCTGTGGATGATATGGGGTGCCGATGTTGTGCTTGACCCCATATTTCTTTAAAAGTGTTGCGAATTTCTGATTTCGAAAATGTGTGCCTCCGTCACTTATGATCATTCGGGGAATCCCGAACCTGCAGAAAATGTTCTCTTTGACAAACATGCACACTACGTTCGAATCATTAGTCCTTGTGGGGATTGCCTCCACCCACTTCGAAACATAATCTACAGCAAGTAAGATATAAAGATTTGAATTTGAGGACACAAAGGGTCCCATGAAGTCAATGCCCCATAAATCAAATACCTCAACTTCCTGAAATACATTCAGGGGCATTTCCTGTCTCCTTGGGATGTTACCTGCGCGCTGGCACGGGTCACATTGCCTAACAAAATTATAGGCATCCCGGAACAAAGTGGGCCAATAAAGGCCGCTTTCCAACACCTTGGCTGCTGTCCGTGAGCTAGCATGGTGTCCTCCTGTAGGCGACGCATGACAGTGGTGGAGAACACTCTCATACTCCACCTCCGGCACGCACCTGCGAAGAATACCATTCCTGCACTGCTTCAAGAGAATCGGGTCATCCCAAAAATAATATCTCAATGAATGAAAGAATTTCTTTTCCTCTTGATAGGACCAATCCTCCGGGATGATCCCGCAAGCCAAATAATTCACAATTTCTGCAAACCATGGTTCTTTAGAATCAATTTTTAAAAGTTGCTCATCGGGAAAGGTCTCAGTAATGGGTATGTGCAAACCTTGTTCATCAACCCTCTCTAACCTAGACAAGTGGTCAGCCACCACATTTTCAATTCCTGACTTGTCCTTGATTTCAATATCGAATTCTTATAGGAGCAAAATCCACCTAATTAGTCTAGGCTTCGCATCCTTCTTCTCCATAAAATACTTTATTGCAGCGTGATCAGTCCACACAACCAACTTAGACCCCACTAAGTACTGTTGAAATTTTTCAAAGGCGAACACGACGGCCAGTAACTCCTTTTCCGTGGTTGTGTAGTTTAATTGAGCATCATTAAGCGTTTTTTAGGCGTAGAAAATCACAGCATGCTTGTTATCTACCCTTTGCCCCAAAACAGCTCCCACAGCATAATCGGACGCATCACACATCAACTCGAATGGCTTTGTCCAATCCGGCGTTTGAACAACCGGAGCTGAAATTAACTTTTCCTTCAAAACCTCGAATGCGTGAAGACATTTCTCATTGAAATCAAAAACTGCGTCTTTTTCCAACAATTCCGATAATGACTTTGCGATTTTCGAAAAATCCTTAATAAATCGCCGATAAAACCCGGCGTGTCCCAAAAAACTTCTCACCCCTTTTACAGAATTTGGTGGGGGTAACTTAGAAATCACCTCAATTTTTACGGGGTCTACCTCAAGACCCTTGCTAGACACCTTGTGTCCTAGCACAATTCCTTCTGTCACCATCATGTGACATTTCTCCCAATTGAGGACCAAGTGTGTGTCCTCGCACCGCTGCAACACCTTATCTAAGTTATAAAGGCATTCATCAAAAGACACTCCATACACCGAGAAGTCGTCCATGAAAACTTCAAGACACCGCTCTACCATGTCAGAGAATATGGCGAGCATGCAGCGTTGAAAAGTCGCCGGCGCATTGCATAAACCGAACGGCATACGGCGGTAAGAAAACGTCCCATAGGGACATGTAAACGTAGACTTCTCTTGATCCAAAGGATCAATAGAAATCTGGTTGTACCCCGAATAGCCATCTAGAAAACAAAAATGCGACCGACCAGCTAGACGTTCCAAAATCTGATCGATAAATGGCAATGGAAAATGATCTTTAAGAGTTGCGGCATTCAATCGGCGGTAGTCAATGCAAACACGCCACCCGGTTACCAATCGGGTGGTGACAGGTTCATTCAAAAGATTAGTAGTGACAGTGATTCCCCCCTTTTTAGGGACAACCTGTGTGGGACTCACCCACGTTGAATCGGATATGGCATAAATGATCCCTGCAGCAAGAAGCTTTATGACTTCCTTCTTGACAACCTCCATCATGCTTGGATTTAGACGTCTTTGAGGCTGTATGACTGGCTTGGCTCCCTCCTCGAGCCGAATCTTGTGTTGGCAAAGTGTAGGGGAGATCCCCTTGATGTCCGCCACAGACCACCCAAAAGCTCCACGGTGGTTGTTGAGCACTATCAGTAGTTGCTCCTCCTCATCCGCACTCAAGTATGCAGAAACAATCACTGGTAACTTGTCCTCCTCAGCTAGAAAGACGTACTTCAGATGCGGGGGCAATGGCTTCAATTCCAGATCAGGTGGGCAAATAAGAGATGATTGTAGCGGTGGGGGAAGTGTACCCAAATCTTCATAGTGCCTCGTGTAGAAACATGGAAGCATTTGAAGCATTTTGGCGCACTCCTTGAGTGAAGTACTCTGCATCCAATCATAAGTGACATTTAACAAACACGCCTCCAAAGGCAATTCCGGATATGCATCAAAGACGGAAGTAATAATCACATCATCCTCCCATGAAGGTGGAATGTCCTCATTCTCATCATTTGGAAACCCAACAGCCTTGCATAAAGAGACAACTTTAGTTTGCTCCATAAGGTCCACTGCTAGGGTCCCATTATCTATCCTGCTCATAACATGAGCCATATCCAAAAATGGCTTCCCAAGACAAAGTGAGATATTTTTTTCCACATGCTTAACCATGTTGCAATGTGCTTTTGCTTTATTAGATGCATTACCATTGGGCATGACCATCTCAAAGCGATCATCCGCAATGCCCAAGGTCAAGCGACCTCTCCCCATCTCCAAGATCATATCAGCTGTAGCTTGGAATGGGCGACCAAGTAGTAACTCATTGCCGTGCTCGTCCTGCATTTCCATAACGACGAAATCAGCCGGAAAAACAAAGCGGTCTACCTTTACCAAAACATCCTCACAGATTCCATACGGTTTCACCACAGAATTATCGGCCAATTGGATGGTCATGTTACTTGGCCTCGACTCCTTAAATCCAAGTTTCTTGAACGTAGAAAGGGGCATCAGATTGATGCTTGCCCCAGAATCACAAAGTGCTTCGCCAAATTTGAACTTCCCGATAAAGCAAGAAATATTGAAACAACCGGGATCCTGTTTCTTTGGCGGCAAAGTGCCCATAATAAAAGCACTCACTTGCTCCTTCAATACCATGACCTCAGTGTCGGGTATCTTTCTCTTCTTGGTGATTACATCTTTGAGAAACTTCCCATAAGACGGGATTTGTTCAATCGCCTCTAGCAAAGGAATATTCACTGATAACTTCCTAAAGCTGTCCAGAAATTTCTTAAACTGTGCATCCACCTTTCTTGCTTTTGCACTATTGGGATAGGGGACCGGAACGGTATGTGCCCTTTGATGAGGTGGCACATAGGGAGTTAATTTCTGTGGTTCCTCCTCAGTGGCTTGTTCTTCCTTACCATCTTCAGCTATGTCCTCAGTTTGCTCTATGACAGGTGCGGGCTGCTCTTTGACTGTTGCTTCTTCAACTGTGTCCTGCAGTGTGCTTGTGTCATCCGCCCTTGGATTTAACACTTTCTTACCGCTCCTCAATAAGATGGCCTTGGCCTGTTGGTTTCCCCAGGAACATTGGTGTTCCCCGGAAAACCCGGATGTGCCGACTTCTTCAAGCTTGCAATCTCGGCTACCATCTGCGCCATGGAAGTCTCTATAGTTCTCATTTGAGCCCCGTGGCTCTGCAAAGTCTGCCCAAACTGGTTCATAAATTCACCCTGCTACTTTATTTGCTGCCCAAAAGTGTTCATCAACTCTTGATTTTGCTTTATGACTTGATTTAGCAACTCCATGCTCTTGTCCTCCGTGACCGGTGCAGGTTTGGCGTCCGGATCCTGCAGAAAGTTATTTGGATCCTTCCATGAAAATTTCTTGTCCTTCCGCCATGAATAATCGTTATTCCTGTACCCCTGTTGTTGCCTCATGTACTTGACCTGAGCCTCATCCTCGGACTCATTGTCTTCCTTCTGCAGCAACTTCTTTGCGAGAAGATCCATCTTCTCGTTCAGCTCTCTCATTGCCTTTGACTCACTGGCAACTCTTGCTTGCTCAACTGGGCCTCTTTCTCTTTCTCCCCAAGATTTCTTTCGTGCCATATTCTTCAGTATTTCCCAGCATCTTGTATCAGTGTTATTTAAGAAAAATCTGGAGCCAGCCGAGTCCAAATTGCTTCTATCATGCTCGGAGAGAGCAAAGTAGAAGATCTTCACTTGGGTTTCCTTGTCCAGTCCATGGTGTGGACATCTCCTCAACATGACTTGGAATCGCTCCCAAGTCTCAGAATAAGTTTCACCCGCCTGTTGGGTGAAATTTTGGATCTTCCAGATCATATCATTGGTCTTCTCAGGAGGGAAGAACCTCTCGAAGAAAACCTCGACCATGTGATCCCATGATTCAACAAACTTGTCGTCGAGGTTATGAAGCCACTCTCTTGCCACTCCAGCCAAGGAACTCGGGAATAACTTGAGGTAGAGCACATCCTGTGGAAATCGATCTATCTTCACCATATCGCAGTTCTCCACGAACTGGCTGATGTGGGCCACTGGATCTTCATTTTTTAATCCGTGAAATGCATTTGATTTAACCAGGTTAATCAGTGCTGGATCGATCTTGTAGGTTGGAATGTTTAGCCCCTGTTTCTTTATAGGCCCCTTTGATGCCGAGGAAGAAGACGCCTTGATCTTCTCCCATATTGTCTGTGCTTCAGCCATTACTTCTTCTTGTTCTTGCTCAGATTCAGAATTTATATCACTGTGGTGCTCCTGCTCGTAGTAGTCATCGTCCTCTGGTCCCGCAGATGGAACCTCAGGTGTGCGATTCACGTAGTCTCGACTACGTGTGTGCACCATGCAAAGTACCTAAAAAATGGAAATAGGGGTTCAGTACAATGCTTTGAACGAGTCAACACAATTATAGAGAAATAAAGGAATTTTTTTTTTTTGAAATTGTTTTAAAATAAAAAAATGTGGCCTAGAATGGCCGCTCTTAGCACTCAAAGTGCCAATAATTCGCCGTATCCCCGGCAACGGCGCCAAAAACTTGACGTGTATTTTACTACGCGCTTAAACGCAAGTATACGCGTCGAGTAATATAGGCTTTGTGAGGCCCGAGTCGAACTCAGGGATACGTGAATTATTGGAGACTTCTACTAACTAATCGCAATCAGCTAGACCGATTAACAAAGTAGGGTTTTGTGTTCAAATTAAAAAGAAAATAAAAATCAAACAAAGAAAACAATTGATTAAAGGTTAATTTAATCAATTTAAAGGGATATCTTTAGGATGGCAGTTTCACCGCGGGTCAACATTGTATTAGGTTTCATATAATTCCTCACACTTCTCTCTCTATCTGGGTAGTGGCCTGAAAACAGAATTACCCACTGTCGTGGTGTAATTCACTACTTAGATTTAGGTTGATTCCACCGTCGTAGTAATCATTCCCCTAAACTAAGTGCAGTATAAACGGTCTCTCAGTTCCCACCATTAATTTTACAACTCCTTTGTCAAGGGTTTTATTGATTAATGTAGAATTTGTCTCTTTTCAACCGTTAATCCTTCTGTCGAAGTGATTAAGGGTTTTAAATTATTATTATTATGGTGATCAAGCATAACAATAGAAATGGAGAAAATGAATTTATACCACAGATTTGAGAGAAAAATATGAATTATTGATATAAAAATGTCATACAATGCATTCCCGGGCTACTCCCGGTCCTAAAGATTGAGGGTTTTAACCTCTCATGTTCATCTCACACGAATACATGGTAGAAATTGGGGAATTCATAAGAAAAACGGGAAATAAATGGGAAAACCCCTGAACGGAGAAGAACCGGTGGATCCTTGGCGTATAACACGAGCTTTCCCCGCCTGTCGGTGGTGGAAATCGTCTTCGGCAGCGTCCGAATCACCCGGGATGAGCTTATCGGCCTCCGTTCTCCTTTCTCTCCTCCTTGGCACTCGTGCAATCCAAAATGAGATGATATCTCGTCTGGGTGGCCGTCATTAGGTATAAGTCCCTAATTAGGTCGTCAAATAACAATAGCCGTCCGATCGAGATCAAAACAGATCCAACGCATATCTGCCGGCGTCGATACCATCGACGCGGGTCGATGGTATCGACCCAGCGGATTAGCAGCAGCTTTCCTTTCTTTTATTCTGAGCGCCTGTGGTGATCTCGATACCATCAACTTGGGTGTCGATGGTATCGACTCCTTTAGCGTCGGTTGTTGTCGTTTAGCGACGCTGTAGCTCCCCTTGTGTCGATGGCATCGACTTGGGTCGATGGTATCGACAGTTTCCTCGCCACCAACTTGAAGGGATCTCGATACCATCGACTTAGGTGTCGATGGTATCGACTCTGTATTTCTCTTCTCGGCTGACAACCTGTGGCTTGGTCGATGGTATCGACTTCCGTCGATGGTATCGACGGAAGCAGATACTTGTTTTTCCTGAAATTTCACAACAAGCCCAAGTAAATCCACACAATTTATAATAAGATGATAAATAATGCTCAAAATAGTAAAACAAAGGGGATTTGATATAAAATGATGGCAAAGACCAAATAAAGTGAATTATGCAATAATATCCATGAAAATGAGTAATTAAAGCACAAAACACATATGAAATAGGTCTCTAAATGCGACTCAAAATCATCGCATCATTGCTTCAGAATTCCAATACAAAGAAAACCAAGATGCCTTGAGGAGGAGGAAGTGCCCCTCCTTTTATAGGAGAAGGAGGGGGATATACATTAGGTTTAGGGTAAAATAAATGGCCGCCGGTGGCTGCTAACTTTCTAGATCTAGTCAATTGAGGAAACAACTGATTTCTTTGCATCCCTTTTGCATTAATTTCCTGCAATAGAAGTTTCGAGCATATTTTTGTGCCAGTCAAAAATTCATAAGCGGTCCGAAAACATATTTTTTTTGTAGATAATTGAATTATCTTTCCAACGCATACTTGCAAAATAAATTTCGCCTTGGGATGTGGGAGTTATACCAATTTTGGTGAAAGGTATATACTGAAATCAGACTCTGCGGAAAAACGTAATGCTACTTTCACTAGTTAATTGCGCAGCCAAATAAACACCAAAATTGCGAAAAATATATCATTTTTGTGACCAATAAAATTCTCTTTTCCTTCCATACTTTATCTTGAAATTCTTCCTTTAGACGTAAAAGATATGGCTATTTTGGTGACAAGTATCTCAGGCACTGCGGGAATATTTGAAAGCCTCATATCTTCATCTTTTATTTTCTCGATTTAATTACTTAGATAATTCCTGAAAATTAAGAAAAATAACATAAAATTCGGAAAAGTATATCAAGAAGATGAAAGTGCTATTTATTTTTGAATTAGCTAAAATTAACAAAAAATTCCTAATTAATTATTCTAAATGAAGCAAAAATAAGAGATGAATATGCATTCATCAAAATACCCCAAACTTAAACTTTGCTCATCCCGAGCAATATTAAAATCAAGAAATACTTTCAAGACATGCTCTCAACCTATCATCCTCACTCTCCTAACAATCACTTGATTCCTTCCACCAAAATATGGCCAAGCGACCCCGACTTCCTGAATTCACGAAAAGTGACTTTTATATTTCCTACTTCACAAACTTACATTTATTCATGACCTGCAATAAAACAGATTTTCATTTCACCTTTGCATTTGGTACTCCAATTTTTTTTAAGTTTTACACAAGAACAGGGCTGATTTAGATGGTTGGGGTTTTTGTAGTTTTTCCCTGGGTAGAAAATTGGAGTGAAGGAGGTATGGAAGAAGGATAGTCTCTCCTCTATTCCACTCGAGACCTTTTTATTTAGTGGACATGCAGTTACATTGACCGCATTTTTTTCTTTGATTTTTGGTGATACACCCAATTGTGTGGGTATGGAAGAAGTGAAATAGGGGGAAGGGGTGCCACCCCAAACTAAGCCTTTTGGGCATTATTGGCTTTTTTTCTTTTTGACGAATGGAAAGATTTGGAAGTGGTGGAAGAAGAGTAGAAGAGGTTGTTCTTGTGCAACTTTTTTTTCTATCTTTTTTTTAGAGTACCATGCATTGGTTCAACTATTACCGAATCATGTGAAAAATTAAGAAAATTTATACAAGTTGTACATGATAAGAAAGCATCACTCTTGAATCCTATCGGTCCTCTATGGCTTGCCATCTTTTCCAAGGAGTGATTATTATTTGAGGTCCTAAGTGACAGGAGGATTTCTAGTCATGAAAGTTTCAAAATTTTAATTGCAAGGCAGTCACATCATTAAGGGGAGTATTTTGACAAATGATCATATCAAGGCCGACTAGATATGGGCCAATTGTACTATGAAAAGAAAGAAAGAAAAAAACTACATGCAAAATGTAAAACAAAGAAAAGATACTAAAAGGGGAAGAAAAAAGGGGTGGAAACGTACCACCCATCCTCACCCCAAACTTAAGACTTTGCTCGTCCTGAGTAAAATCAAAATCTGAGATGGGGGAAAAGAATCACTGTGGTGGAGGATGAAGGACGATGACAACAACTCCCCAAAAGAAAAGAACACAAAACAAAACAAAAAAACAAGGGTGATGATATTAGAAAAGAAGGGAAAAAATACAAAAATTATTTGGGTTGCCTCCCAAAAAGCGTTAAGTTTTACGTCATGGCCTGATAAGAGATGGATCAGTCTATTGGGATTCTGGGGAAGTTGTGGGGTCAAATAGGTTCAGGTCTTTCAAAGATGAAAAATTGTTTGAATCTGGAGCGACAAGGTCTTCAGTGGTGATGTATCTTTTAAGTCGGTTACCATTAACCTTAAACTCACCCAAAACTTTATCCCAAAGAAGAAAAGCGCCATGTTGATAAGCACACTTGACAATGTAGGGGTCATACCATCTCGACTTGAGTTTTCTAGAGAAAAGTCGTAATCTTGAATTAAAAACTAAAACTTGATCCCCTTCTCTAATGTCTTTGCGCTTAATATGACCATCATGCCACATTTGGGTTCGGTCTTTGTAGATTCTTGCGTTTTTGTAGGCACTCATCCTAAGTTCATCAAGCTCATTTATTTGGAGAAAATGTTTCTCTCCGGCCATGGAAAGGTCAAAATTCAAAGTTTTGATGACCCAGCTTGCTTTGTGCTCTAGTTCTGTTGGTAAGTGACATGACTTACCATAGATCAGTCTGAAAGGGGTGGTATCAATGGGTGTTTTGTTGGCAGTACGATATGCCCACAGAGCGTCATTGATTTTTAACGCCCAATCTTTCCTAGTGCATCCAACAGTTTTTTCTAAAATTGATTTTATTTGTCTGTTGGATACTTCTACCTACCCACTAGTCTAAGGATGGTAAGGAGTGACGACTTTGTGATAAACCCCATATTTTTTCAAGAGAGCCTCAAAACTTTTCTCCAAAAAATGGGATCCCCCGTCAGAAATGACGGTGCGAGAGACTCCAAATCTAGGAAAAATGACATCTTTAAAGAGTTTCTTAACAGGTTTAGAGTCACACGTTTTAGTGGGTATGGCTTCAACCCACTTTGACACGTAATCGACGGTGACTAAAATGTAAGCAAACCCATAAGAAGAAGGAAATGGGCCCATATAGTCAATTCCCCAGACATCAAAAATCTCTAATTACTGCCAAGAGGTGAGAGGCATTTGGTCGTGCTTGGAGATATTACCCGTCCTTTGACATTGGTCACATGAAAGCACATAATTATATGAGTCTTTGAAGATGGTGGGCCAAAAGAATCCGCATTGTAGGACTTTTCTAGCCATTGTTTGGGAACTCATGTGACCACCATAGGGGCTAGAGTGACATTGTTCCAAAATGGTGATGCTTTCTTCGTGGGATACACAACGACGATATAAACTATCGGCACAAAGTCAAAACAAATAAGGTTCATCCCAATAATAATTTTTCACATCATGTAAAAATTTAGCTTTAGAGTGTCATGTATACTCGAGGTGCAATACACCTGCAGCTAAATAGTTTACAAAATCAGCAAACTAAGGAAATTGGGAGTCTACCTTGAGCAATTGGTCATCGGGTAAGGATTCATTTATTGGATTTTCATCAATGGGGTTATAGATAAGTCTACTGAGGTGGTCAGCCATGACATTTTCAGATCCCTTTTTGTCTAGGATTTCTAGATCAAATTCCTGTAATAACAAAATCCATCTTATAAGTCTAGGCTTGGCATCTTTCTTGGTCATGAGGTAGCGAATGGCTGCATGATCAGTGTAAACAACTACCTTTGAACCAACAAGATATGAGCGAAATTTATCGAAAGCATAGACAATGGCTAGCATTTCTTTTTCAGTTACGGTGTAATTTCGCTAAGCCTCATCTAAAGTCTTGGATGCATAATAAATGACATGGTGTTTTTTGTCAATTTGATGTCCTAAAATGGCACCTACAGCAAAATCACTAGCATCGCACATGATTTGAAATGGTAAGGCCCAGTCAGGAGCACGGATGATAGGAGTGGTGGTGAGAGACTTTTTTAAACATAGAAAGCTCTCCATGCATGCCGTATCGAAATGGAAAGGAACCTCCTTTTGAAGAAGATTGGTGAGAGGTTTTGTGATTTTGGAAAAATCATGGATGAATCGCCGATAGAAACTGGCATGTCCTAAGAAGGCTCGGATGTCATTGACAGAGGTTGGGGGAGGTAGCTTGGTGATGACCTCAATCTTAGCTTGGTCAACTTCAATGCCCTGGTTGCTCACCTTATGGCCTAGAACAATACCCTCCTTGACCATGAAGTGACACTTCTCCCAATTAAGTACTAAGTGTGATTCAATACATCTATCAAGGACAAGGGAGAGGTTTTGAAGGCAGGAATCAAAACTATCTCCATAGACAGAGAAATCATCCATGAACACTTCCATGACAGTTTCAGTTAACCCTGAAAAAATGGCAGACATACATCTTTGAAAAGTGGTTCGTGCATTGCACAGGCCAAAGGGCATTCGTCTAACAGCATATGTACCAAAAGGGCATATGAAAGTGGTCTTTTCTTGGTCTTCAGGATGAATGGGAATCTGATAAAAACCTGAGTAACCATCTAAATATCAAAAGTATTGTTGATGAGCTAAATGTTCAATAACTTGATCGAGGAAGGGAAGAGGGAAGTGGTCTTTGCTAGTTTCTTTATTGAGTTTCCTGTAGTCAATGCACATCCTCCACCCTGTGACGGTACGGGTGGGGATGAGCTCAGTCTTCTCATTCCTAATTATTGTAGTCCCAGCTTTTTTGGGGACGACCTGGACAGGGATGACCCAAGGAGAGTCAGAGATGGGGTAGATGATTCTTGTAGTCAAAAGTTTAATTACTTCAAGAAGGACAACTTCCTTCATGTTTGGGTTGAGTTTCCTTTGCGGGTCTCGGGAAGGTTTACTATTTTCAGTCATTGGGATTTTGTGGATGCAAATGGATTGATCTATCCCAACTAAATCCGTCATTTTGTACCCTAAAGCTATTTTCCGTTTCCTAAGTTCTCTCATAAGCATGTTTTCTTGTTCAATGGTAAGGCCAGAATTGATAATGACAGGGCATAATTGTTGTTCATCTAGAAAGACATATTTCAGGCCTATGGGGAGAGTCTTCATTTCTGGGGCCTTTGGCGGTTCAGGTCGTTCTTCTATGGTGGAGATCATTTTAAGGTCTTCAATCTCAGCACGTGGGATTTCCTCAAAGTTATCCAAATGAATCTTGAGTTGATTTGATGGTTCATTATCAAAATCACATTCGGTGGGGATATTGAGAGTAGTGCGTAGGGGGTCATCAACTAATTCCCATTCTTGCCTTAGTTGGGTTAATTCATCAATGCAATCAAGGAGGTAGACTTCTTCCTCAAGACTAGGTCCCCTCATGCTTTCAAACACCCTAAACTATAGGGTTTGCTTCCCTAGCCTTAATAAAATGGTACTAGCCTCAACATCAATTAAGGCACGAGTAATGGCTAAGAAGGGACGTCCGAAAATGAGAGGGTAGCATAAATCTTCCTTGATATCCATGATCACAAAATCACAAGGGACGTATGCATCATTTCCAAATTTAACTGGAATGTCTTCTATGATTCCCATGGGTTTAGTTGTGGATGAGTCTTCTAGTTGGATAGTCATGGATGTGGGTAACATGTCATTGAATCCTAGTCTTTTGCAAACACTATATGGCATGATGGATATACTAGCTCCTAAATCTGCTAGGCTTTTTCTACAAGCATTGTCACCCAAGTAGCATCCTATTCCAAAAGAACCTGGATCCTTCTGTTTTTTAGGCATCTTACTTAGGATAATATCAGATGTGGTCCTAGGAAATTTAATAGTCTCATATTCTTTAGTAACATACTTCCTAGTCAAGAGAGATTTCATGTACTTGGACCAGGCGGGCATGTTTGCCAAAGCATCAAGGAAGGGAATGTCGACATGTATTTTTTTCATAGCATCCCTAAATTTCATGAAGCGGGCATCAAGTATTGTTTGTTTGAGGTGGGCTTGATAGGGAGGTCGGGGTTTGTAAACTGGTTCTTCATCTTCCACTTGAGGAGTTTCGGGGATGGATGGTTTGGGTGTGGCTTTGGGTTCGACAACTACCATGTATTCATCCTCGAATTCTAGAGGTGGGTATGAAGAATTTTCCGGAGGGGGAGGGGCGTGCACCTTTCCCAAATGAGTAGAGACAAACTTGAGTTGTTCAGGATGTTTGGGGTTGTTTTCAAGCTGCCCTACAAAGGTCCCAGTAGGAGGTTTTTGTTGGGCAAACAGGCGGGCCAACTGTGCGTCAGTTGCCTTTTGATGGGCTTGTATGGCCACGAGGGTTTGTTCTATGCTTGCCATGCTAGGATGACTTGGGGGAGGAGGAGGGGTGGAATTTTGAGGTGGCTAGGGAGGTTGAGGTTGGTTTAGATTTTGGGGTGGAAGGTTTAGGTTTTGGAATTGTTGGTAGTGTTGTCGATTTTGGTGATTTCCAAAATTTCTTTGATTTTTGTATGGGAATCCAGGTGGTGGTCAATTGTTACTTTGAGGGTAGGGAGGCCTTTGTTGAAGTTGATTAGAGTTCTCGACACCTAAAGGGTTCCCATATTGAAAACCAGGGTGGTTTCTAGGTTGGTTGGGATTGTAGTAACTTTGGCCTGGTATTGAATGAATCGAATTGAGGTCTTCTGGTTGTTGTCCTACTTCAGGTTGCATGGGCATGTTGTAGAGATATTGATAGTGGAGAGTGGTATGGTCGTATCCTTGGCAAATACCATAAAGGGAATCCATGTCTTTTAGTTGTTGGGGTGACTCCCTAAGGATGACCAAGGATGACTCTAACTGATCTTGTTTTAAGGCAATTAATTTTAGGCTTTCTGCTATGCTTTGGATATTATTATTAACTTCTGCCTTGGCTACCTTAAGGATTCCACCAATCCCTCTTCTAGCCCTTGTTTCGAAAGCCCGTTTGACTACCTCCCATGTGCTAGTCAAACTTTGATGCATGAAATTTCCTCCAGATGATGAATCGAGAAAGAATTTGGTATCATCATCAACACCACGATAGAAAATCTCTATGAGTTGGGCTTGAGAGATATCATGGTGGGGGCACTTCCTAAGTAAGTCTTTGAATCTTTTCCAGGCTTCACCTAAGGACTCTCTTGGGGAAATAGAAAAATGAGTTATTTGACCCCTAAGTTCATAGGTGAGAGACGGGGGGTACAATTTCTCCATGAACTTGCTTTGTAGAACTTCCCATGTTATGACATGTTCTTCGCTCTCCATGGTTCTGTACCAGCTACTAGCTTGGCTGGACAGGGAATACTTAAACAACCTAAGGCGAATGGCATCTTCAGAGACACCTGGGAGTTTGTTCAAAGAGCAAAGGTCAATGAACCTTTGAAGATGATCTTGGCAACTTTCCCCATTGTTGCCTGAGAAAGGGTTGGCTTGCATCATGGTGATCCATTGTGTTCGGATTTCAAATTGTGGAGCAAGGGGGGTATAACCAGATGTTGCGCATCGGCCGTTTTGGGAATAGAAAAGTCTTTTAATTGTTTTTGCCTTTCGGCTTCCCTCCTATCGGCTTCTATGGTTTCTTGTTCGGCCCTAAAGGTTGCTCGCAAAGCAGCTTCTCTTTCCGCTTGTTCGGCTTGGATTGAGCTCTCTTTGAGCTGCGAGAGCTTGGTCGATCCTACGGGCGACCTCGTCTTCATTCATTCTCACTAGATTTTGATGGTTTAGACGATGAAAATTCCTTTCTATTTCCGGATCAAACGGTTGGAAATCGTCGTTCGGGCAGAATGAAAACTCGGCAGAAAGAGGAGTACACTTTCGGAATTTTACTCGAAAGGCATGAAAAAAAAGAAAAAAAATCAAAATTGTTTTGGGGTTCGAGAAAACAATCTGTTGTCCCCGGCAACGGTGCCAAATTGATAATCATCGTTTTGCAATATCAATCACTAAGATGGTTAATCCTAGAGTTCAAACCTTTTCTACTTCCGGTTTTAAGGGTAGTATAGAAGGGTCGATCCTACAGGACAACTTTTTAGAGATTGTTCTTAGAACCCAAAGTTTGAAGAACTTATTATTTGTTTTTGGTAATTTATTTAGATTGGAACAGAAAGTAAAGTCAAGTTGGGGGTTTGATTGATTACACTAATGCAAGAAAGAAAATGCATTTAACAAGAATAAAAAAACACAAGGAATATTTGAGATTATTGCTAGCATAAGAAAACCTATATGAAAGAAAAGACTAGGAATTAAAGGAAGCAAAAGTATGCGGTGATTAAATCAAGTGATGGAAATCGAGGCTCGTAGGGGTTTTCACCACCTTAGCCTAGGTGATAACAACTAATTCTTAAACGACGATTCGATGAAGGTTTGCGAATTTAAAAACTTCACAAAAGATACATTCCACATGTGCCCATTGGTCTTGGTGATCATGCTTCCTAGTTTATCATCCTAAAAGACGAAAATCCATGGTCATATCAAAATGTCTATGTAATCGATTTTATTGTTCTAAATCCGGATTTCCATGGTCATTTCCACCTGGATTAACATGTGATCCGAAGATCAACCATTAATTAAAATCGATTACCATCTAGTCGTTTAAGAATAAGTTATAAAAACCATGGCTAAGGAGTTATTCCCCTTGACTCGATAGAAGTCTACTCACTCATGGAGAAAGGGGAGACAGAGGAAGAAAGTACTGAAGCCATAGTCTAGCCCAAAATCAGGAGATTAATCTTTATGCTAGAGACAATGAAATATCTTAGTTCTTTGTTCCTTGCTCCATAATTAAAGAATGGAGAAGAGAAGATTAAAACTATGGAGGAATGAAGAGACAAGAACAAGTATGAAAGAACTATGATTGAACTAAAATCTACTTTATTACATAATAAGAAGATGATTACAATACCAGTTGCTTCAGAATTTCAATACAAAGAAAACCAATATACCTTGAGGAGGAGGAAGTGCCCCTCCTTTTATAGGAGAATGAGGGGGGTATACATTAGGTTTATGACAAAATAAATGGCCTCCGGCGGCTGCTAACTTTTTATATCTAGTCAATAGAGGAAACAACTGATTTCTTTGCATCCCTTTTGCATTAATTTCCTGCAACAGAGGTTTCGATCGTATTTTTGTGCCAGTCAAAAATTCAGAAGCGGCCTGAAAATATATTTTTCCTGTAGATAATTGAATTATCTTTCCAACGCATATTTGCACAATAAATTTTGCCTTGGGATGTGGGTGTTATACCAATTTTAGTGAAAGGTATATACTGAAATCAGACTCTACGGGAAAACATAATGCTACTTTCACTAGTTAATTGCGCAGCCAAATAAACACCAAAGTTGCCGCAAAATATGTCGTTTTTGTAGCCAATAAAATTATCTTTTCCTTTCATACTTTAATCTTGAAATTACTCCTTTAGAAACAAAAGATATGGCTATTTTGGTGACGAGTATCTCAGGCACTGCGGGAATATTTGAAAGCCTCATATCTTCATCTTTTATTTTCTCGATTTAATTACTTAGATAATTCCTGAAAATTAAGAAAAATAACATAAAATTCAGAAAAAGTATATCAAGAAGATGAAAGTTCTATTTATTTTTGAATTATCTAAAATTAACAAAAAAGTCCTAATTAATTATTCTAAATGAAGCAAAAAGAAGAGATGAATATGCATTCATCATGCTCTCCAAAGTCTCCCAGGAAAATTTTCAGCTCCTTTAACATTTCAACTTTGGCATCAAGAAATAATAAGACATCATCTGCAAAGATAAGGTGGGTCATTACCTTCATACCATGGACAGTGTATGCTTTGATCAATTTTGAATCATCCGCTTCTTTCAGCTTCCTTGTAAAGTATTCCACAACAATGGTGAAAAGGAGTGGAGAAAGGGGGTCGCCTTGTCGAAGGTCGTTGTTGCCTTTAAACAATCTTGTAGATGTGCCATTCACAAGCACTGAGAAACTTGTTGTTCCTACACAGTGTTGCATCCATTGAATCCACGTATCAGAAAATCCCATCTTTTGCATGATCCACCACAATCTATCCCATCTGACACTGTCATACGCCTTTGAGATATCAAGCTTTTGGCAAGCCTTTCTGCTCCCTCTCATCACATTGAAATCAGCTAGGAATTCATCAGCAAGAAGGGCACAATCACTAATACTCCTACCCGTAATAAAGGCTCCTTGGTTTTCATAAATAAGGAAAGGGAGGACCATCTTCAATCTTGTGGCTAAGATTTTTGCTATAATCTTATATTAAATAGAGAAGCATGCAATAGTTCTGAAGTCGGCAAGAGAGGTCGTAATCTTCTTATTTGGAATGAGAACCAAGAAAGCATGATTGACTTGTCTAACCATATTAGCTCCATCAAGAAACCATCTCACGTACCTCAGAAGATCTTCTTTAATAGTGTCCCAAGTCGTCCTATAGAAGAAAGCATTGAACCCATCCGACCCGAGGGATTTGTTGCAACCTATGCTCCATAATGCATCTTTAACTTCTTGCTCGGTGACCTCCCTAGTGAGAATGTTGTTATGGGTACTAGAGAGTTTGAACTTCCAGTTTATGTCCTCCTCCTCAATTGTATCTTCAAAATTTGTGTTGTAAAGCTCATTGTAGAACTGCACAACCTGGTCTTAAATGTCTTCTTGTTTATTAACCACCTGCCCATTTTTGTCAATCAGTTCACATATGATGTTAGAAGCCTCCCTTCTTCTCACTGCCATGTGGTAGAGTTTGATATTTCTATCCCCATCTTTTAGCCATTTCTCCCTGCTTCTTTGCCAGTAGAATTTCTCCTCAGCCTTTTTTAAATCAGCAAGCATGAGTCTTAACTCTCGATCCTTTTCTATTAAATCCCCACTGAGCAGGTCAGCCATCAAGAACTTTCTAATCTCACTACATTCCCTTTTGGTTGTTGTAATCAAGTTGGGAATATTCACCATCTCCTTTGCCCATATTTTCAGCGATGTTTTCAGCAGTGACAACTTTTTTGCAAAGACAAACATAGGATTCCCGTAGATGTGTGTATCCCATACCTCCTTCAGAATATCGTCAAAGCCCTTCCACTCTGCCCAATAATTGAGAAACCTAAAAGGTCTTCTCTTTTGCTTTTTCTTTATGATCTGCACAATGAGAGGGGCATGGTCACTAAGCTCAGATCTGCCGGCTTTCACCTGTACATTAGGAAACATCTTTAACCATTCTTCATTAACTAGGGCTCTATCCAACTTGCTAGCTATTATTTCCTCCAAATATTATTCAGTATTACACGTGAAAAGCTCACCACATGTCATGGGAAGCTCAATCAAATTTGCTTTATCAATAGCCATGTTAAAGGCATCAATCACAGCTCATAGCGCAAGTCTGCCTCCAATCTTTTCTCCCTATAGTCTAACATTGTTGAAGTCACCAATCACCATCCACAGTGTCGTCACCTATGTAGACAATAAAGCCAGATCATGCCAGAGTACATTCCTTCTCTTTGCATCATTGTGAGCATAGACCGTTGTTAAGCACATGTGTAAACCAACTGCATTCCTACACTCCAATGTGATATGTTGATCAGACATCATCTTCACTGTCATCTGCCATGCATTGGGCTTCCACGCCACGCACACCCTAGCTAGTTCAGAATGTTTTAGGTTGGATACGTGTTCCCACCCTTTTGGAAACAAATAACCAATTCTTAGTTTATTGTCCACCTTGATTTTAGTTTCAACCAATGCTGCAATAGAGCATCCACTAGCACCAATCCACTCCCATATATCTTTCTTTTTGTTCTTGTCGCACCCCCTAATATTCCACATGGTTATGGACATATTAGAGGTTTTTGTTTTCCCGAGTACGCCTAGGCTACTCCTTCTTGTTGCAGTCCTTCTTCTTCTTGGGTGCAACCAATTTAGGTTCCTCCACATTGGACTCGCTCAAAGCCTCAAATCTGTTGGTGGACTTAAGAATGGACCCTACACCTTGTGTCTTTGGTATCCCACTCATGCTTTTCCTTCTGGAAGTGGGTGTAAACTCACCCTCTTCTTTTTAGCCATCAGAAATTGATTTACCTTCATCATGTTTGTTCACAGTAGACGAGTCATCCGTTGGACTCTTATCTTGCCATGGAACGCCTCCTCCCTCTTCATCGGCAGTTTGTTCAGTAGTTGTTGCCACTCTTTCTTTATCATTTCTTAGTGGTCTCCCTTGCATTTGTGACTCATCAGCCACCTCCTTTCTTGCATCTGCTGCCAACTGATTCACACTATCATCACCTATGATCTGCTCTATGTTTGCTGCCGATTGCTCCCCGTCATTCAATACCATTATCTCTTGCTGTTGTGTGTCACCATCAGCCTCCTTATTTGTTCTTTCTGTAGTTGTGGCCTTCTGGCTCCCACCGTTCCTCCTTGTCTTCTCAACCCATGTCGTCTTTTGCATTGGCTTGGCCTTGCTCTTTTCATCCTCCTCCCAGATGGTCTCCTCGCAGTGTTGAATGTCATGCCCAAAGGCACGACATTTACTACATCTGATTGGTATGTGGTCATATTCAATCGTCACCGGGATTGGCTGCCTACCCTTCACGTTCATCCACACACGTGAGGGCTTCTCTCCATCAACCTCTAGTTCAACCAATACCCTAGGGTCATCGCCTTCAAGAGATCTATCATTGACATGTAGAACGTGCCCCGCCCCCACCGCAATCGTGGTGGCGACCATCTTCATCCAAGAACGTCCAAAAGACATCAGCGTGACCCCAATTGGAATTGTCGTGAACGAATCCTTCTTCAACTCATCCCCGTAATTATAGTGCTTGGCGATCACGAGTTGATGATTGAACCAGCGAGGTCCCATTAATTTCTAACACGTCATTCTTGTCTGCCGCCGTCGAGAAACGAACCAAGAAGATACCATTATCGCAAGAGAGCCGTTCAAAAGACCCCTTCGGCCGCCATGTCCTCTTTATCCAAGCCATGAGATGTGGGTAGAACAGATGTTTTCCCAAAGTATACACCATCACGGTGTGCTCCCAGATGTTTGCAAGTCTTTCGAATTCAGATTCCTCCACGTCAATGTGTATCTCTCCGTCCTCCACCCTGGGCTTCGGGAACATCAATTCCTTCTCCTTGCTCGACGATTGTTTGAGAATTTGGTTCCACGTGACCCATAGATGTTTAGAACTACCTAGATTTCCCAATCCTATTGTTCTCTCTGTCGCTTTTGACGATCCAGGATTGTTGACCGCTGCTTTTGACGATTCCCCTACATAGCATTCACGTTCAGCATTCCCACTCACGATATTGGTTGTCTCGTTATTATCTTATGTCGGCCTAGCATCCCGCTTCCATCCGCCAACGCGTTCTTGGTCATTAGGACTGTCGCTCCTTCTGATATCCTTCTCATGGTTCGTGCATATGTGGGTAGGATGAGGGATGGTGGCATGGTTGCGGGATGGGTGAGGGTGGATGTTGGCGGCCGGAGTGGCCACCAGCATGGGCGCCATGCCCTAGGGTTTTCGTTCACCTAGACGGTCATCCAGACGGACCCTAGGAGATGAAACGGCCGTGGGTTTTTTTATATGTATGTATGTATGTATGTATGTATGTATGTATGTATGTATGTCATCCCTTTTGAAGGGTAATGGCATCATGAAGATATGAACCCTATATTTATTGAGAACTATATGATGTATGAATAGAGGTTAATATGGATTTGGTATCTCGTGCAGTTTCATGCTAAGATCCTAAAAAGGGATATATAAAGCTTGGTCACCAGAACAACCTCTTGAGTAACTTATTGTCTTAAATCATGTATAGGGATGTTTGTTATGAAGAATCTTTTACCTAGATAAAGGAATTCAAGTATGTGACTAAGATAGTTTACACATTGATTGGTTGAGCCTATGGAACCCATGCCCAATATCTAATGATGTAAGTTTGCTTTATAGGTATAGCGAGCATGGGAGATCTAGTGTCCCAAGGAATTCATTACCCTCAATATGAAGAGAACTTATGTCTAGGACTTCACTTGAGTTATCCTTTTATATGTATAATAATTCAATTGAAAGTATTGGCCCAATCTAGCCTAAAATCACTACACAGATAGTATCATGTAAGATGTAGCACTTGTGATGCTAATAGAATCTTCCAATCACCTTGAAAATGCCTTATGTGGAGGCCGCCATCAAACTGATAGCCAAATCATCATAGTAAGTATGTGGAATAAACATTAGCAGCGGATTAACAAAAATCACTAAAAAGTAAAACCATTTTGCAAAGAGATCCATTTCCAAGAAACTTCTTAAGAAAAGAACCAAAGTAATATATACATCATGGTTCACTTTGTACATACATTGTACCATCTCATCTTGAGGATAACATATACCAGTTGCTTTGTCAAAACATATATTGAAGCAACATAAAACCTCGAGGCATACAAGACAAAATCTCATCTCATTTATAAAACCATTACGTACTGACTCCAAGGACCTGAGAGTATAGAGATGACACATACGACTTCTATCTATAAGACACGACAGACAATACACTCAAGCTGAGCTGTTACTGCTACCCCTGTTGTTGTTGTTGTTCTCCCTCTATAGTAAGTCCTCAACCTCTCTATCTGCATCCACTTAAAAAAATGTGGAACCCACAGGGTGAGACAATTGTCCCAGTGAGATATATAACTCTCCACCAATAATATTATTATCATAGGTAAATAGTATAAAACTGAGTAGAGGTTCTTTTATATTAATAAGAAAGATTAATCATTGTTTATAAGCAGAACAAAGAAATCTCATCTTTTAAAGTAATGTAGTTATCTATGATAGAGCAATAAATCATCCATTCACTTTATAAGAAATATGAAGAACATGTATAACATCTATCCATTTAAGATGTAGAAAAGAAGTGTACATCAACCAATGTTTTTTGTATTTGATCTTTAAGCAAATACATTACACAGATGAATACATATTTACAATCACACTTATGCCCAAAGGAGATGAGGTATACTGCTCATGCTCCAACCGACCATGGCTACGTAAAGCATCGGTACCATACAAGGTCAATGGAAGAGTCGGCTACCAAGACCTCACCTGTCTCGGTCAGTACGAGACTACTGGTAGGACATCTTGTGTCAACTACAATTATCTTACCAGGGTATACTGCTATCTTTTCTTTCGAGCTACAGCCATATCGTGCACTATCTTCAGGGAGATTTCAATTATCCATCCCCAGATTATAATAATAAGGAAGATTATACATCAATTCCTCATTTGGTCGGGAGATTCACATATCAATCTCGTTATCAACTAATGAAGAAGAATTTACACATCAATTCCTCATTTGGTCGGGAGATTCACATATCAATCTCTATATAAAATAAATGAGGAAGGTGCTACATCAATTCTCCATTAGAACGTATGGATATATTTCATCCTTCACCCCCGTATCTTCAAAAATATTCTCTCTAACTTAAGCTCGTTTCACCATTCAGCAAATTTTGACACTGAATGGATCTATGGTTAGGGAAACTACATGATGAGACTCCACTTGATTAATTAGGTGCATTATAGTATCTTTTAGCATCAACCAAGTTACCAACATGAATTACAATAGAGGTTATAAAGAAAGGTGTAATACATTTATCAAGTACTTTCATGATCTTTGAAACACATTGAATGTATAACACTCCGGATCTCAGTATCTTATCACATTACTAGGGATTCTTATCCCTTAGCATTATCATTATCATCATTACTAGATATGGGTATTCAAACCCTTAGTTCATCACTGAACATTGTCACCTCTCATCAGGTTACAGTTACCTCTAGGTCCTCAGACTAAGGTATACATAATACTTGTTGCACAAGTATTCCACATGGCTTACAAGGCCCATTTAAACATCTTATCAGTTCTCACTGGGCAACAACTAACTTTTTAGGTCATCAGACCCTATAAGCATTATACTTGTTGTAAAAGTATTTCACATGGCTCACAAGGCCCATTTAAATCTGTATTATATGAAACATCATAGCTCATACTTGGTTATGCTCATCATCTCATGATTCCTACATGGTTATCACTTCATGATAAAAACAATACCAAGTACATAACATCACCATGCAATACAAGAGAAATACAACCTTCCCATTATTAGGGTTAGGGTTTCCCATTCTAACCGATTAGGGTTTCAAATTCATATCATCACTATGTGATACTAGAGAAATACATCCTTCCCATTATTAGGGTTAGGGTTTCCCTTTCTGGATGATTAGGGTTTCAAGTTCATATCATCACCATGTGATGTAAGAGAAATTCATCCTTCCCATTATTAGGGTTAGGGTTTCTCTTTCTAGCCTATTAGGGTTTCAAGTGCATACCATCACCCATAATTAGAGTTAGAGTTTCCCCTTTAAGTCGATTGGGGTTTCAAGTGCATATCATCAAGAATCAGTCCCTAATTCATACTCCACACATATTAGGAGTATCAATGTATGCTCATTACATGAATATCACACAAGTATGGGTTTATCTATCACCCTCACTAGGATGTTTATTACATCATACTTTATTAAGTTGGCTCAACCCCTTTCTTCAAGGTACTTTAGCCTACTTATCAAAATGCATGGAACCCTATACATCTTAATGTATCATTTAGCATAACACACTTTATGTGTTACTTAATCAAGTACATTGAATTGAGGTGATTCCACCATATTGGGCATAGAGGTGTGTACTTGACATCATATTGTTCTTCCATATTATGATTGAGGTGTATCCTCATCACCATATCATGCTCCCATATTGGGTTGCTTCATCATTAGGGTTTGCATATCGAGTTGGACTCATATGCTCATATCCCATCAAACCATCATGGTATCATCCTACCCTTCATCATGTAATAAGTGATAGGATAAATAGCAGTTTATTCTAGACCAAACCAAGTGTACAAATCACTAGGGGTTTGGAGTTTAAAGGTATATCGGGTTTCACATTACCATGATGGGTTTCAACACCATATCGGGTTAGAGTACATACTTGACTCCATGTCATGCATAGGGTGTGTGGTTGACCCCATATTGTGCACAAGGTGTATGATTGACACCATATAGTGTACAAGGTGTTCACTTCATCATCATATTGTGCATGAGGTACATACTCATCACCATATCATGCTAGTGGTGTGTTCACCTCACCATATCAGGTTGGAGGTGCTTCAACCCGATATCGGGTTGGACCTTGATGATGTCATCATCATCAACCTTTAGACTATTATTATTATTGTTCTAGATCATGGAAAAAAATCCTAAACAACTTTTAGAATTCATTGGATCATCAATTATTAAAGAGAATTCGAAATTCAAAGTAGATCAACAAGTATAACAGAATTGAAGGTGAATAATAACATAATTGGGTTCAAGTTCTATAACCCGCCTCAAGAACAACTTCAAAGCTC
Source organism: Alisma plantago-aquatica (assembly GCA_963693085.1). Classification (NCBI taxonomy): domain Eukaryota; kingdom Viridiplantae; phylum Streptophyta; class Magnoliopsida; order Alismatales; family Alismataceae; genus Alisma; species Alisma plantago-aquatica. The sequence continues at coordinate 184,093,447 of OY856413.1, read as the reverse complement.
CAAGATCCACATTTCCAATGTTTAATATGAGCTTCACAACTCCTCTATATGCAAACAATCACCATGGATAAGTATTTGGTGAACACGAAAAGAAAGGAAGATCACAACCTTAGATCCATGCTTTAATCCAATGTTGAAGATGATCATGGCTTCACCTTAGGGTTAAGGCTTGAGCTCCTTCTTGTTCCTTAGCACCATGCTTGATACCTCACTATTGATGCACAATACCCCCCCTCTTGTGGCTGATATCCCTTCACTTGTGTCTGATATCACTTCACTATGGCCGATATCACTTTGTTATGGCTTATATCACTTTGCTATGGTCGATATCACCTGGATATGGCGATACCAAGGCTCTATGGACGATACCCCTTCACCTATGCATGATATATAAGAGAACGAGGGTGGTAATATTTGAAAATTTTCACTAATAGGTGAAAGGAATGGTATATATAGTTGTGGTTCATGAAAAAGAGTGTATATGAGGTGTCATCATTTCAAGCTACTAGGTGCCACATGTCCATGCATGGTTGACACGTGTACATGCATTCACTCATATTTATGTTGACATGTAAAACACTTGAGGATAATCTAGAGATGAAATTTCACCCATCACTTATCTTGTTGGATAAGATATTTCAACTCAATCACCACTTTATTCACAACCTGATACAACTTTTCCAAGGAAGTGGTAAACCAATACACTTCACCTCCTTGAGGTGCTTATCCCATCATAGAAAAGGACAAGAGTTCACAATCCGATATGAGACTCCCTCTATGGCTCCTTTTCTGATAGACACTCTCATATGAACTCTACAACCCGATACAACTCAAATTAGGGTTTCACATTCAACCCTTTCTTGGTCTTTTCATCACCAAGAGTACCATTACTCAAATATGATTCAAACATGGTGTATCCTTCTTTATTTCTCCTCTGAATGATACATATAGAGATTAGGGACACTCTATAGGTGGTAATTTTCATATCAACCCCTACATTTTGGGTAGATTACAATTTGTACCAAAATTGGTACACAAGGCACTAACATTACTCAAACAAGCTCAAACTTGAAACTTAGGCTTTCCACAAGATGTCCCTTAGCATAATTATTTTCTTATGATGATAAAACACATGAGGTACATTCAACATGTGACATATTTCAATATAATCCCTCATCTTGGGTAAATTGCATTTTGGTCTAAAATAAGAGAACATTGCTCAAACAACATTCAAACAGGATCAAACTTGAAACATAAGTTTGTCACCTGATAACAAAACACTTTAGAGAATTATATTAAAGTACTAAGCAACTTATTTAATTCAAACAAACATGTTTATCCCTAAACCCAGGTCAGGGATGTTACAAATTATAAACCCCTAACAAGGATTTTGTCCCTGAAATCCCAGATGAAGGGAGACAATTGTTATTCATGCATCATATCATCAAGTCTCCACATAACATCTTGATGTCCTAGAGATTCCATAGAACTTTGACCAGCACAAAGTCCTTCCATTTAGGGTCATCATAGAATCTGTCATACAGGACACATACTCAACTATCCTTTTCATTAATGAATGTAGTGTCAATTCTGTATCAGATAACACTTTCTAAGTCAGAGAAGTACTATTCATACTTCAAATAATTCGGGTGTCAGACCTCATTGATTTGTCACCTTCTCAACTTACATCTTTTATGTAATAAGATTCCTGACCGTGGGAGTCTTCCATACCCCTCACTTAGTTTAGCATTTCTCCACCAAGGAAAGACTAGAGTTACATTCTATCACCCATTTGGGACTACAAGTCTTATCATACTTCTGTTGTGCCACTCTAATCTATTGACACAACATTAAACTTACTTATGACTTGTACCAACCATCCCGTTAGCTGTTTATTTTCTTGTCATAAGGAGATGCTGCTTATCAAAGAAAAACTATCTCATAGGTGACTCTAGATGTTATATGTATAAGATACCTCAACAGATCTAGATAGGGATATTCTAAGGAATTATATTTAGCTTGTTATGATTTTCCCAAGATGATTCTACAATTGTTCCTTCAATTAATACATCCTTGTCGATGTTATGTTTATGCAGAGCATAAACCCCTAACATATGATATCCATATTGTAGTATGTAACTAGACTAAACTCAAAGTTGGCCCTTCTAGGTAACAAACATTAATCATCTTATCAGGAGTCATGTTCTCATTTTCTCATACCATTGAAAGTTCTTGGATAATAGGATTCTTTACCTTGGTATCTGTTACATGTGCCAAAAACGCATCACATCCGCATAATTTCCATCTCTCTATTGTCATTACCAAAGCCAAACATATAATATTTCCTTTCATTCATCTAGGGACATTACTTATCACATATAACTTTGTCCAAGAACCAAAATCCATGACTTTTTTTTAGTTAAGCCAGGGGTCGCTTTTATTCATCCTACACCCCTCTTGTGGGCACAATCATCCAAAAATTACAGCTCCTGCTTATAACATTGCAGGTAAAAACAATAAAAACCAGATACATCATATCAGCCTAACCAACAGCACTCTGCAATACAATGTAAGGTACTCTACATTTCTCTAATGCCGCCATACCTCTAATTCTACGTGGCATATTCAGTGCATCAGAAGCAATGAATGGCTCATTCAACCTGCTGCCCCATTTCCCTAGTTCATGAGGTATCGAGTTGATGACCTTGGGAACCAAGGACCCATATATCATAGCAGAATCAAGCTCCTCTCGTAGCTCCCTAACGAACGGTGACGTCTTCCATGGTTCCTTCCTGTTGTTCCATAAGATGTCATACACGTACGCCTCATCAATCTCAATACACGAAATGACTAGTGCATGGTCTCTGGCTATCTTCAACCCGATAGCACACGCTTGCATATAAGCAAGTAAGTAATTTGTGCTCCTGAGCCAAGCTCTGAATACAAGGCAGATATTAGCCCTGTGATTTCTTATAACTCCCACCTCCCACCTGCAAGAAACTCCTTGATTATCTCTATCTCTCCCGATCGTGAGGTTGAGCTTAAGATTATGCAAGTCTGGAGTCTTCCATCTCACCAACTCGACCTGTCTCATCAAGACTCGCGGTTCAGTCAGGCTCGCCTCCCTCATCCGGCTATAAATGTTGTTATCTATATCTAACACAAAAGATCTCCTCTTCAGCTGAACGTTCAGCGCCGCAATAACCCAACTCCACTCATGAGAGAATGGTCTATGTTTCTCCTCGAATCTAGCTTGGCATCTCAACCTCCATATGCTATACGGGATCAGAACCGCCAAGTTTCCAGCTAGCCACTCTTTTAGTTTCTTCCCCTTCCCCAACACACAGGTATCTAATAGAGATCTTACGTCAGTAGGTGGATGCATGTCTGTCAGCTCGGCAAATTTACCCCAAAAGAAACCCGCCATTTGCCCATGGAAAATCAGGTGTCCAATGCTCTCCTCGTGTGGCTCCTCACAGCAGTTGCATCGAGATACATAGGGAATGCAGCATCTGGCTTTAATATTATCATCAGTTGACGTGGCCCCTCTAACAGACTTCCAGATGAACGTCGCAGCCTTAGGGAAGCTACTCCTCCAAATCCACTCCAGTCCATACGGACCTTCCCTTCCGTCTACCATCAGTAACTTTTTGAACGATCTCATAGAGAACACACCTCTCAACCCCAGACTCCATATCATTCTATCTTCCTCATTAGCGATCCATGTGTTAGATTCACGGATGATATCTAACCCATCATCGTCAACTATCATCCTCAGTAAATCCCAATCCCATCCCTGGCCTTCAATCCAGAAGTCTTTAACAAGAAAAGGATGTCTTCTATCACTAGTGAATCTAGCATGATGTGTCCACCGCTGCTCACACCACCTCGAGTGCCAGAAATAAATTTCACCTCTCCCTACCACCCATCTACACATAGGGAACACCCGCGGCATCATATCCCATATACGTTTCCAGTACGGAGAAGGTCCCAGCTTCAAGGAACCGGGATAGACATTATCACGACCTGCTACCACATTGGCATACTTCCACCTACAGAAACTGGCCCATATTGAATCTGACGTCAACACCTCCCAACAAGCCTTCCCAACGAAAGCATCATTTATCAGACGGAGCGATGGAATCCCAAGCCCACCTTGAGATGGAGGTCTTGTAACTCTATGCCAACCAAGCCATGCTTTCCTGTGTTATTCATCTCTGCCCGCCCACAAGAAATGAGAAAGCTTCCTCTCGATGCGATCTGCAATCCCCACCGGAACGCTAATCGCAGCCGCCGTATATACAGGAATGGATTATATCACGGGAGCGATTAGTAGTCTTCTTCCCACGAAGGATAGGAGTTTGGATCTCCAAGCTGTGAATTTATTTACAATCTTCTTCATCAAGAACTCGAAGTCGTTGAGTCTCATCCTGCCTTTTGTTATAGGGATACCCAGGTAGGTGATAGAATCCTTTGCTTCCCCCATATCCATACAACTAGCCACTCTATTTATCATCTCCAAATTTTTCCCACCTACTACACATATAGATTTAGCTTTATTGATTCGTTGCCCTGTGGCCCTTTCATACGCCTCAAAAATATTCTTAATCTTCTCCATCGATCTCTGATCAGCATTGAAAAATAAGGCAATGTCATCCGCATATAATAGAATGTTTGGCGGAGTCGCCTCCTCCCTTATCTTGAATGTCGAGATGTGTCCCACCTCTTCTATCTTCAGAAATTTTCTACATAGAATCTCCTCGAAAAGAATGAACAAGAAAGGGGATAGTGCACAACCTTGCTTGAGGCCTCTACTCATCGGAAAAAATCCTGCAGTCTCGTCACCAATCGTGACGGTAGCCCATGTATTAGAAAAGAAGCTTAAGCACAACATCACCATATCCATACTAAACCCAAATTGTTGCATCACTCTCCACAGAACATTCCAATCAGTCCTATCGTAGGCTTTCGACATATCATACTTTAGAATCACATTGGGTGTCCCTTGGCCTCTATTGATGTCATGCATCAACTCCTTCGCAAGCCTGACATGATGAGTGATGTCGGATCCTTTAACAAAAGCACCTCGTACCTTGGAAATCAATCTCGGCATCATGGGAGCCATCCTATCACTAAGAATACGAGCAAGAACACAGAGGGCAACGTTTTCAATAGATATTGGCCTGAAGTCCTCTGGAAGTCTCTTTGGGAAATCCACCTTTGGAATAAGCATAATTCGGCAGTAGAAAAGGCCCCTAAAGCAAGGCTATCCTCGAAAGAAAGCCTCCGTCATCTTCATAAAATTTGCGCCAATGATGGACCAAGCAGCCTGGAAGAACAACCCCGTGAACCCATCTGGACCTGGAGCTGCTGAGGAATCCATCTTTAGCAGGGTCTTCACAACCTCCTCTTCACAGGGGACAGTGAGAAGGGAGAAATTGTTGTCCATAGATACCAACTCCGGGATGTTTTGCAAGAAATCCTCCAAATCAGGTACATTTGTTTCCACCACCTCATTGAAGAAATGTTTATAGAGGTCTGCCGCCACCTCCGCCATCATCTTTGGATCTGATATACACGTGCCATCCTGCAATACCACGTTGTTAAGTCTCCTACGCTTCCTTCTTGCTTTGACGGTAGCATGATAAAATTTCGTATTACGCTCCCCGTCTAGAAGCCAGCTTATCCTCACTTTCTCTTTCCACATCGCCTCTTCTTCATCCAACAATTGTTGTATGTCATTCTCCACCGTCCTTAGGTTTGCTTCATTTGCCATAGTTGGGTTCCCATCGAACGCAACCTGTGTAGTAAAAACCACATCCTCCAGATCTATGATGCGTTGTTTGATTTCTCTATAGGACTCTTTGCTCCATCTACACAAAGTTGATCTAACTCTTTTAAGCTTGTGACAAAAAACAAATGACGGGTGCCCAGTCACCTGTTCACTCCATGCCTGTTCAATCACCTTTAAGCAATCTTCATGCTCAAGCCACGCCTTCATGAAAACAAAATGTGTCGCCTTTTGCTCTAATGCTTGATCGCCTGGAATTGTCACAATTGGACTGTGATCAGAAACTCTATCTCTGGTTAAGTGTATCGATCTGGTTGCGGGCCTTGCCACCATCCACGCCTCATTTACTAACACTCTATCTATTCTCTGCCACATATTAGGTGTAAGAATATGCTTGTTCACCCAAGTGAATTGACTACCTTCAAACGGAATTTCATCCAAAGCAACATCCGCAATCAAGGTATTGAAATCCAGCATGTCCTGATATCCTGGAGTGTTCCCGCCTCGTCTCTCCCTCATGTTACGTACCACATTGAAGTCACCTACAATCATCCATGTCTCATCTCCTATATGTTCCTCCATTGTCATTATCTCTTTCCACAGAGACCTCCTCTCAAGGTTATCACAACTGGCATATATAGCTGTAACAAAGAACTTTGCCCCATCGCTGGCCTCCAATCTCACCGTGATGTGTTGCCTATGTCTCTTGAAAATAGAAGGATTTGTATCTTTGTCTGCATAGAACCAAATCTTCCCTTCCTCCTCTTGATTATCCACCATCCAATCAAGTCTCACTATGTCCATGAGTTCCGCGGCCTGTTGAGCATGGAGAAATGGCTCAAACAAACAAACCACACCTGGTTTATATCTACCACAAATTCTACTTAGAACTCTCCTCGTAGGATTATTAGATGCCCCTCTGATGTTCCAAAAAATAGACGTAAAGTCCATATTAACTTTGTGCCGCCGACATCACCAAAGCTGAAAAATGATCAGGGGCTATACCCCGCTTCCAATTCCGACCAGTAACCATCAAAAAATTCTCCGTCATAGTCTGAGTGTCTCCTCCTAGAATGATAGCGTCTGTGGTACCGGATATCATCACCATCTCTTCTATGTCTACTATGAATCCTTCCAGATGTCCTCCTATGATCAGCATAGTTACCCTCAAGGAAAAGGAAATCCTCCAATCGCCTGTTCGACAAAAATCTGTTGTTACCCTCTCTATCCACGACCACACGTCTTGGTGATCTATGTAGCTGTCTGACCGGGGACGGGCTCCTCGCTTGGGGGATCTCTCTAAAATCTGAGGTTCTATCTGACACAACCACCATGGCATTAGATACAATTGTCTTCTCCTGCACAGTTAAATCCTCCCTAGGTATCCCTGACTCTCTCCCATACTCAGTAAGCTGTGTGCTATTTGACCCCACCGGCCCTCTTGCCACCATGAAGAACTGCACAGACGTCCGACGCTTCCCGTAAGTAAGAGATACAAATTGAGGGACATCTTCACTGAATGCCTCTACCAAGATAATTAGGCCAGATAAGTCATCTTTTTCCTTCTGCCAGTCTGAAATGAACCTCAGTTTTCCGAAAGGTGATATAATCTTCTCCATCGTGTCATCACCTCTGCAGGTAATAGGGATGTATGCTACCCAAAACTAGAAAGCCTCCTTCCGTTGGTGCTGTTCTCCATTACTCATGTGCTGCAATTCAATTTTTTTCCGCACATATCCAGTACGCCCTTCTCCTTTACTTCCTTCGCCTCCTTATCGCATGAGAAGAAAGCAACAACCTTACGTTCCACAAATCTATATAGGTCTGCAGCATTGGGCCAGCACTTCCGCAAGAACGGGCAAAGATCCTTCCATTGAACATCATAGGGCCAAGATATCTCCACCTCCCTCTCTAACGTTGTCATCTTCGCTCTGTGCATCTCATCATCAGGCCCGACATCAACGGTGATGCGCTTAGGGATGTGTTGTGGACCGCCCCTGGCTGGGATGCCCGACGGCAATGGTGGAAACATCGTCCTTGAGTGTACGTCCGACGGCCTCTGTCTCAGCGTATACTGCGTGCATCTAGCAGCCACATGACCCGGTCTTCAACACTTGTAGCAAACCTTGCTTCCTCTACACTGTGCCTGCCAATGGCCTCTCCCCATACATCTGAAGCATGTGTCGTGGGGGATCCCGTATAATGGTGTCTTCCTCTGAGGCCACTGCGAGCCGACCGGCTGTGAGATGGGTGTCGGAGCAGGCTCCTGCCTAGGGTTTGGGACAGCAATATCCTCCGTCGTTCTAGTCTCGGATGACCGCGTCGCTTGATTCACCGGACCAATACGGTCTAACGGTGGGCAAGCCGACTCGATCACCATAGGATTTACGTCTACGTCACCTTCCTCCCTCGGTGGCGGCAGTGGTTCTCCCTCATCATCAGGACCATGTGTATCTTCCTGCGGCTGCATCGTTAATGGGCTATTGGACATTGGCTCCTCCGTCCGCTCATTCTCAGCACGTTCGTGTCTATTATCCCTCCGTTGTTCCACCACAAAAACCCTAGACGGCGATTCTTGCATCGTGCCTTCACTGGCCATCACAACCCTGATGTCGGGAAGCACCTCCTCCAGTGAGACTGCTGTCGAGATCATCTTATTTCTCCTCTCTGCAATGACCTGTTGCGTCCCGTGATCTTGCATGGATTGTCTCGTCACCCTATGCAATAGGGACGAAGGCAGCATCTTGATCGGGCAGAAACCTACGAGTGATGGTGGCCTTCGGTAGGCGGAGTGCCTAGCCGAAGTGAGTGGTGGCTCCACCGCCAAGGGCATGCACGTCCAAAGATCTCCCCCGATCACCTCAGTGCTCCCGGACTCGCCTACCCTGATCCCCAAAATCCAAGACTAGTTGATACTTTTCAAAGTACACATCTATAGATTACTTCTAAACCATGCACATCAAGTGTCATAAGACTTACTTGATTTTCATGTCCCTGAAAGGAAAGACCACAAGGAAACATATTACTTTTTATTGCCCCATCATTATCCAGGGTTGTTTATCAAAGAAAATATATTATCACCTTCTTTGATTATTGCATGAATTTTCAACTATTCATGTGTCATTCAATCTTGTTTCATCTTAGGTTCCTTGCCATCAGCATAGGAATTATAAAGATGATTACATGTCATCATTCCTTTCTTTGTTACTATCTAGTATGCTCATGAACATTTTTTTATTTTATTTACATTCACATCATGGAAAAGACCTTTATTCTTCACAAATTCTTTATTGAACAAGGATCATCTCCCTTGTTCCCTTTTTCTTATCAAGAGGATTGTACTTTTTACTTCCTCATACTCACAGACTGGTTTGAGATAAACTTAGTTTCTATTTCATTATAGTTAGGGTGTGATAGAAATATCCATGCCATATTTTCAGTTTCATTATGCTCGTTAGATTGTCTCCAAATGACTACTTGATTAGAGTAATAAAAAATATAGCAATCTAAGAGTCTCATACTTACCTTGCCTTCAATAGTTGAATACCTGGCCAAGATATACAAGTACTGAGATTAGGTAGTATGCACCTTTTTTATATCATATGATTTACTTTTCATATCATCCATATCATAGGACTTAGTATCCTTGGATTTCTCCAGGCATCTCTCTTACACCTCATCCTCTTTTATACAAACAAAAGTAATTATAAAACATTTTAAAGATTATTAGATAGAATGTAAGTTCTCATCCTTTTTATCTCTTCCTTATGTCCTCATAGGACTAATCAAAGGAATAACAACAACAACTACTTTTCTTATAACAAAAAGATAAAATCAGGAGAAGACATATCAGAATGAAACAATTTCATCTGACCTGTCTTGACTTGTGGATCGATTACTGCCTCCGAATGATTCATTGCATAGAATCTTGTGGTTGCCTGTTTCCAATGTCGTGCTCTATCGTTTGGTGTAGATGGACCTACTTGGGATGCATGTCCATGTCCTCATGTGCCTCTGCTAATTTGTTGTCTTTGAGAGCCTTGTTGACTCTACCTCAGTGGTTGGGTCATTCCCTCCTTTCTTTTTAGACAAAAGGATCTAATATGCCCAACCTGTCCACATCTAAAACATGTCTTATACGCACTCCCTGGTCTTGACAGCCTTATTATTGATGTAGAAGCTAAATTAAGAGTTCTAACTAGTGGAACATTAGGTCCTTTTCCCTTTCTTGGTAGCCACTACCCTGGTGCACTAGGTGTTTGTTGCATTGGTGGCACTAAAAACTTCCTCCTTTTAGAGCTACTAGACATTTTTTCTCGAGTTTGGATAGATCTTTTCTTAATTTCTACATCATTATCCTTTATTGGATAGTTCCTTATCAAATGTCCTGTTTGCCTACACTTGTAGCAAACATTGATTCCTTGTTGTATCTTAATCTTTTTGACATTTTCTACTGCTCCAACATTACTATGTTGATCAGAAATCCTTCCAGATTCGAAAATTTCATCATTGGGGACTGGTAGTCTAGGTTGTATTACTAGTATATGATCCTCTATGTGCATCAATGTTGTCATAACCAGTCCAACGAGAGCATTAAATGTAGGGTTCTATATCATGGCTGGATCAACCTGGGGATTCTCAAGCAATCATTCTTCTCTCGCCTGATCCCTTGCACCTTCTCCTGGTGCAACAACATTGCTCTCATCAATGTATTCCTTGTGTTCTCCACACATCTTTAAGCTTTACTCTTTCTTCTGCATAAGCAGAAATCACTATAAGATATACTAGAGGACACTCGGACAGACTCAACACCTTAGTCCTATGTCTTTGTAGACTCAGCGAACCTTAGGCTCTGATACCAAAACTTGTGGCGACCGCTATCAAACTGACAGCCAAATCATCATAGTAAGTATGTGGAATAAACATTAGCATTGGATTAACAAAAATCACTAAAAATTAAAACCATTTTACAAAGAGATCCATTTCCAGGAAAATTCTTAAGAAAAGAACCAAAGTAATATATACATCATGGTTCACTTTGTACATATATTGTACCATCTCATCTCGAGGATAACATATACCAATTTCTTTGTCAAAACATATACTGAAGCAACATAATACCTTGAGGCATACAAGACAGAATCTCAGATCATTTATAAAACCATTAGGTATTGACTCCAAGGACTTGAGAGTATAGACAAGACACATAAAACTTCTATCTACAAGACACGACACAGTACACTCAATCTGAGTTGTTACTGTTGCCCCTGTTGTTGTTGTTCTCGCTCTGTAGTAAGTCCTCTACCTCTCTATCCGCGTCCACCTAAAAAAATTGTGGAACCCATGGGGTGAGACAATTGTCCTAGAAAGAGATATAACTCTCCGCCAACAATATTATTATCACAGGTAAATAGTATAAAACTGAGTAGAGGTTCTTTTATATTAATAAGCAAGATTAAGCATTATTTATAAGCAGAATAGAGCAATCTCATCTTTTAAACTAATGCATATATCTATGATAGAGCAATATATCATCCATTCACTATATAAGGAATATGAATAACATGTATAACATCTATCCATTTAATATGTATGAATGAAGTGTACATCAACCAATGTTTTCCGTATTCGATCATTAAGCAAATACACTACACTACTGATTATATATTTACAATCACACTTATGCCCTAAGGAGATGAGGTATACCGTTAATGCTCCAACCGACCACGGCTACGTAAAGCATCGATACCATACAAGGTCAATGGAAGAGTCGGCTGCTAAGACCTCACCCATCTCGGTCAGTACGATACTACTGGAAGGTCATCTTGTGTCAACTACAATTAGCTTACCAGGGTATAGTGGTATCTTTACTTTAGAGATACAACTGCAACATGCACTCTCTTCAGGGAGATATCAATTATCCATCCTCGAATTATAATAATAAGGAAGATTATACATTAATTCCTAATTTGGTCAAGAGATTCACATATCAATCTCGTTATCAACTAATGAAGAAGAATTTACGCATCAATTCCTTATTTGGTCATGAGATTCACATATCAATACTGATATTAAATAAATGAGGAAGGTGCTACATCAATTCTCCATTAGGACGTATGGATATTTGTCGTCCTTCACTCCCGCATATTCAAAAATATGCTCTCCGAGTTAAACTCATTTCACCATTCAGCAAATTCTGACACTGAATGGATCAATGGCCAGGGCAACCACATGATGAGATTCCACTTGATTAATTAGGTGCATTATAGTATCTTTTAGCATCAACCAAGTTACCAACATGAATTATAATAGATGCTACAAAGAAAGGTGTAATACATTTATCAAGTAATTTCATGATCTTTGAAACACATTGAATGTATAACACTCGAGATCTCTGTCCCTTATCTCATTACTAGGGATTCTTCTCCCTTAGCATTATCATCATCATGATTACTATTTCAAACCCTTAGTTCATCACTGAACATTGTCACCTCTCATCCAGTAATTGTTACCTCTAGGTCCTCAGACCAAGGTATACATAATACTTGTTCCACAAGTATTCCACATGGATTACAAGGCCCATTTAAACATCTTGTTAGTTCTCACTAGGCAACAACTATATTTTTAGGTCATCAGACCCTATAAGCATTATACTTGTTGTACAAGTATTTCACATATCTCACAAGGCTCATTTAAATCTGTATTATATGAAACATCATAGCTCATACCTAGCTATGCTCATCATCTCATGATTACTGCATGGTTAGCACTTCATGACAAAAACAATAGCAAGTACATAACATCACCAAGCAATACAAAAGAAATACAACCTTCCAATTATCAGGGTTAGGGTTTCCCATTCTAACCGATTAGGGCTTTAGATTCATATCATAACTATGTGATATAAGAGAATACATCCTTCCCATTATTAGGGTTAGAGTTTCCCTTTCTGTCCGATTAGGGTTTCAAGTTCATATCATCACCACGTGATGCTAGAGAAATACATCATTCCCAATATTAGGGTTAGGGTTTCCGTTTCAAGTCGATTAGGCTTTCAAGTGAATACCATCACCCATTATTAGGGTTAGAGTTTCCCCTTTAAGCTGATTGGGGTTTCAAGTGCATATCATCAATAATAAATCCCTAATTCATACTCCACACATATTAGGAGTATCAATGTATTCTCATTACATGAATATCACACAAGTATGAGTTTCTCTCTCATCCTCACTGGGATGTTGATTACATCATACTATATTAAGTTGGCTCAACCCCTTTCTTCAAGGTACTTTAGCCTACTTATAAAAATGCATTGAACCCCATACATCTTAATGAATCATTTAACATAACACACTTCATGTGTTACTTAATCAAGTACATTGAATTGAGGTGATTCTACTATATCGGACATAGAGGTGTGTACTTGACACTATATCGTGCTTCCATATCATGATTGAGGTGTATCCTCATCACCATATCATGCTCCCATATCGGGTTGCTTCATCATTAGGGTTTGCATATGGGGTTGGACCCTTATGCTCATATCCCATCAAAACTTCATGGTATCGTCCTACCCTTCATATGTAATAATTTATAGGCTAAATAATAGGTTATTCTAGACCAAACCAGGTGTACAAACCACTAGGGGTTTGGAGTTCAAAGGTATAACGGGTTTCACATTACCATGTTGGGTTTCAAAACAATATCGGGTTAGAGTATACACTTGACTCCATGTCGTGCATAGGGTGTGTGGTTGACCCCATATCGTGCACAAGGTATATGCTTGACACCATATCTTGCACAAGGTGTGCACTTCATCATCATATCGTGTATGAGGTACATACTCATCACCATATCATGCTAGTGGTGTGTTCACCTCACAATATCAGGTTAGAGGTGCTTCAACCCGATATTGGGTTGGGCCTTGATGATGTCATCATCATAAACCTCTAGAATCTTGTTCTTACTGTTCTAGATCATGGATAACAGTCCTAAAAAACTTTTAGAATTCATTGGATCATCAATTATTCAAGAGAATTCGAAATTCAAAGTAGATCAACAAGTATAACAGAATTGAATGTGAATAATAACATAATTGGGTTCAAGTTAAATAACCCACCTCAAGAACAACTTCAAAGCTCAAAGATCCAAAGCTTCACATTTCCAAGGTTGCATATGAGATTCACAACTCCTCTATATGCAAATAATCACCATGGATAAGTATTTTGTGAAGAATAAAAGAAAGGAAGTTCGCAACCTTAAATCCATGCTTTAATCCAAGGTTGAAGATGATCATGGCTTCACCTTAGGGTTAAGGCTTGAGCTCTGTCTTGTTCCTTAGAACCATGCTCAATACCTCACTACTCATGCACGATATCCCCCCCTCTTGTGGCCGATATCCCTTCACTTGTGGCTGATATTACTTCACTATGACCGATATCACCTTGCTATGGCCGATATCACTTTGCTATGGCCGATATTACCTTGCTATAGTGATACCAAGGCTCTATGCACGATAACCCTTCACCTATGCATGATACCAAAACACTATGCACGATATCTAAGAGAAAGAGGGTGTTAATATTCGAAAATTTTCACTAATAGGTGAAAGGAATGGTATATATTGTTGTGGTTCATGAAAAAGAGTGTATATGAGGTGTCATCATTTCAAGCTACTAGGTGCCACATGTCCATGCATGGTTGACACATTTACATGCATGCAATCATATTTATATTGACATGCAAAACACTTGATGATAATCTAGAGATGAAATTTCGTCCATCACTTATCTTGTTGGATAAGATATTTCAACTCAATCACTACTTTATTCACAACCCGGTATAACTTTTCCAAGGAAGTTGTAAACTGATACACTTCACCTCCTTGAGGTTCTTATCTAGTCAAGGACAAGGACAAGAGTTCACAAACATATATGAGACTCCCTCTATGGCTCCTTGTCTGATAGACACTCTAATATGAACTCTACAACCCGATACAACTCAAATTAGGGTTTCACATTCAACCCTTTCTTGGTCTTTTCATCACCTAGAGTACCATTACTAAAATACGATTCAAACATGGAGTATCCTTCTTTATATCTCCTATAAATGATACATAGAGGGATTAGGGACACTCTAGAGGTGGTAATTAGCATATCAACCCCCTACATTTTGGGTAAATTACAATTTCTACCAAAATTGGTACACAAAGCACTAGCATTTTTCAAACAAGCTCAAACTTGGAACTTAGGCTTTCCACAAGCCACACCTTAGAATAATTATTTTTATTATGATTCTAAAACACATGAGGTACATTCAACATGTGACATATTGCAATATAACCCCTCATCTTAGGTAAATTGCATTTTGGTCCAAAATAAGAGAACGTTGCTCAAACATCATTCAAACGGGACGAAACATGAAACATAAGTTTGTCACCTGATAACAAAATACTTTAGATAATTATATTAAAGTTCTATGCGACTTATATAAGTCAAACAAATAGGGTTATCCCTAAACCCAAGTCAGGGATGTTACACCTTGGGTCAAAATTTGAGGGAGAAATTTATTTTAGGGGGAGGATATAAGGACATGAAATTTTCCCTTCTTCTATAGAAGTTGTAATTGAAAAGATCATTTAATGTAATTTTTTGAATAAATAAGGCTAGTTGAGTCTTAATTTTATGTCCCTTTATGCAAGTATTTGGAATACATAATTAAATGTTACCAAATGTTGATTGTTTGTTATCCCATTACCAATAGTAGGGGATTGAGTAGACATAACAAAATCTTAAACTAATGAGATGACTTATGTGGATTTAATGATCGTTATTTTTATTGAAGGAAGGGTTAACATAATGGACAAGAAAAGGACACTCAAAGATATTATTTGTTACCAACATTTAATTTAGCAATAAGAGAGAGTAATAAAGAGAAGTTACAAAATTTTAAAGTATTTTGACTTTCTTAGTGGCATAGGGAATTTTTGGAAATTTTGAAACTTTATTTATATCAAAGTTATAGAGTTGGAAAGTTATTCATATTGTGATGATAAATAATTATGTCAGATGGATCATAGGTCCAAATCATTAATGTGTCATGTGTCTTGATGATCATCAAGATTTCAAACAATAACTTTGAGATCATCTTCAACCTCTAGTGGAACTGGTATATAGTGGGTACACAGATGTTGTCTCCCTCTCCCTCACCCTACCAACTAGAATACTTTTCTCCCTTGGTAGTCTTCTTTATCTTCCATTATCCAATATGGCCTTGAGTATGGGAAGTTTGAGCATAAGAGATTCCTTGGATTCCAAGGATGAGGCCCTTGACCTCATTGTTTCTCATCCCACTTACAAACCCTAAAACCTGACCCCTTATGGTATAAAAACCCTTCCCTTGGGTTTACAATTGTGCGTCACTCTCTACCAAATTATCCTTGGTCCTTGAATCCACTATTATCTCCTTTTCCTTGTTCTACAACAATTTTATTACAAGGGATCAATCACCCCTTCTACATTCTTAGAACAATTGCAACAAAATGTAGCTTCCATCATATCTTTCTGTGGGTAAGCAAAGACCTAGATCATACAGCATGTAGGCACTCCCACTATCTCAACGGTGGTATTGGGATGAGTCACCCATGAGCATTCAATATGATGAGGTTCATCATGGACCCCCATCCAAAGGCAATGGTTTTCTAGGAATTTTGGTGAATACCTTTCTCTTAGAGAAAATATTTTGAATATACCCCGATCTTCAAAACATTAAATTAATAAACCCTAGATCCAAAAAAATAACATCTAATTATGGATTTATTATTAGATAAACAAGAGGAATTCATTAAAAATGTTGTAGAGAATAGATCTAATCTCTTATCCACTATTATCCCAAATAACATCTTCTTTAGTGTCTTGAGTTGGATTAATAAACTATTCTTCCTTTGGATGAATTCCAGACCGAAGTATGGTAATATCAATAGTATTATTGACTACACTAACCTAGATCTAGTTTGGATAATACATTGATTAATGTTGGAAACCCAAGATAATATCTCATTTGTGATAACATATATTAATATGAAATTTTTTCATGAACTAGAACTTGAGTTGATATTCAACAGTGTTTTTGTGAAGAGTACTTGATATTTAATACTAATTGACCCAATGATGTGAAACCAATGGATCTTATAACATACCCAAATCTGGTTACATATATCGATCTTTTCTATCACTAAACTCATTTTAACTAGGCTAGTATTTTATCAATTTTCCCTTGAATTATATTAAATGAGAATTACCATAGACAATAAAATACAATATTCTGACAAGTCACCTTTTATATATGGTAAAAGGTAAATTAATTATTTAGGTATTTGATTGGGAGTTAACTATACCAATTTACTAATAAATCAATCTTTATACTGATTTAGTGACCTAGATTCGTTCTAAGTTTAATTGATGATAGAAAGTTAACAAATGCAAATCAAATTGATAATAAAATGAATTCTAAAAAATAAAATAATGTAATAAGATGAAAAATTCTTTCAAGAGGCAAAGTTATTGCTAAAAATTAAATCTCCACACTCTAATTTCTCTACACATCAAATTTAATATCAATCAAACTTTAATTACACCCTCAATTATATTAAGATGAAAAGAAAGTATAAACCAAAGGTTTTTTTCAATGAAATTATTTAATTTCATAATGTCCCAAGTTAATTACCATGTAACGCTAATTATCACCCTCCTCTTAGTTGTACACCCCATGTAGAACCCTGATAACTACAACTTTTGTAGTCATCCATCCATCCTTCCTCCTATTTTCCTATTTCTTCTCCTCCCCTTCGCATTCTTCTCTTCCTCATTTTTGTTCCTCTTGTCTTCCCTACCTATCCTAGCCACTAGTCTACCCTCTCCTTACACCTAGTTCCATTGTGGTAACATGAATACCACTACCCGACTTCATCTCTTCTTCTTATTCTTCCTTAATGACCTGAGACCTAGTTCCTCTAGACCATTAGACTTGCACTCTTGACAAGGACCTACAATGGATAAAACTTGATTGTAGGACATCACTGGCCCTACTTTCTCCCATCTTCACCATAGCTTTGGTCTCTCTACTATCAACCAGAAGCCTAAGACCTCAACTCCCTTGCAACATGCATAGATGAACTGTAATGGACTTGATCTATACTCAGAGCTATAGACCCAATAGAGAACTCCTCACACCCCTTGTCATTCTCTAAGTCTTCATAACCCAGTCCATGCATGCTAGATAATTCCATTGCTTGAGATGACAGACAATGTATTGGGATATTTGTGATAAATTAAAGGGTAATGTTTGTCCACTACTTGATCATTTCATGGCTTATGTATCATACCATTTGAGTGGGCCCCTTTATCGAGTCCCACTCTTTGCAATCTAGTATTAGAGCTAGTACAGTTAGTGAATCTGACTATTTCAAGTTTTCCTCTATTGTTCTTAGACATCTACCTTGACTAGGTATTTAGGTGAACCTACATAGATGTTGATGCACTTCTCCTAATTCGTGGAATACCAACTAGGGTTTAAACTCCTATATATTTTGGTCATTATTGCTCGCCACACAACATCAATTGATTAGACTCGATTCATAAAAACATTGATGACCTCTACCTTCCTTATGAAAGTAGTATATCCAAATAGTTCCCTTAAGGAATATGGATATATAGGTACCTAGTGAGACTAAGTGATTGTGCCCATATATTTCCCTTATTCTTGAAAAACCCTAATATTTTTTTAGGATAGTCGAGTGATCTGAGGACCCTGATGTCCCATTTTGTGGTTAAGTATACTCTTAAAAAATGAATATGTTTAATGAAATTTGGTAAGCAATGAGTTAAGTAACCAACAATGATCTAGTAGAAGTGGACAACATGTTCGTATAATATATATCCATGTCATTGATAGAATGAGTAAAAGATGATTTCAATATACCCCTATAGACACTTGAAGGTTTAGACTTTCTTGCTAGAATGAGTGGTTGACATGGTTCTCATATTGATTTTGGTGCCAATTTATTAGCTTCACATCACAAGAGTTTTCATCATCAAAATTATTTTTTATTATACTATGTGTATAGAAATAAAATTCTAGATTTTATTGATGGTTTAATGAATAAAGTTTACACCATATGAAGTTTTATATAGTAGGGAACCCCTCAACAAGACACATTAACTAGTTAGGCCAATTCTAAAACCCTATACCTAAGTGAGACTAGTGAATTAGAATTTTGGGTTTATATTACATAGTTGATATACCCCGTTCTACCCTTTTAAGTTGTTAATTATATGATAGGTTAATCCTTTTAATGGGTGGATCCATGTACCTTAGTAGCTCAGGAGAGTAGTTCAACTTTTGTATTATCTGGCTTAATAATAAATAAACTATTCAACCCATGGGAAACTTCCAAGTTAATGTCATTCAAATATAACTACTCACTAATTAGAGTAATACAACATTGCCAAGTTGAAAATCATGGGGTAGTAATTGGATAAATTAGTATGTACCCAAAAAGTGTACTTTGATTGATGTTAGACATATTGGTGATTTAGGCTAGGAATGTGTGGATTTTGGGAACGATATCCTTTTAAGGGGTGAGGTAATGTGTGTAACATACCCAAATTTGGGTACTTAGCATATTCTTTCCAATATAGTCCCATTTTAATTAGGCTAGCATTTAATCAATTTAACTTGAATTAGGTATTAAGGATATTGGAGATAATAAAATATAATGTTCTAAAATATCACCTTTTATGTTAAGGTAAAAGGAAAAATATTAACTAAGTATTCAATTGGGAGATAATTATACCAACTTATCAATATATTGATTTTGACCCTAATCTAGTGACCTAGAATCATCCTAAGTCTAATTGATGAAAGAAAGTTAGTAAATGTGAAATCATATATCAAATTGATTATGAAATGCATTAAATGAATGGTTCACAGTCCAACTAATGAAATTAAATGCAAAATTTCCTTTAAGAGGATAAATTGATGCTAAAATTGGAATCGCCATACTCTAATTGATGTAGGGGTCAAATTTCATGTCAACAAACTTTAATTACACCCTCAATTTGATTAATAGAAAAAGAAAGTATTAAATTAAGGTTTTAATCAATGAAATCATTTAATTTGATAATTTCCCCAATTAATTACCATGTAATTCCTATTTCAACCCTACTCCTAGACGTTCATCCTGTTTGGAACCCTGATAGATGCAACATCTATAGTTAGGCGTCGATCCTTCCTCCTATTTCCCTTCCTCTCTTCCTCACTGCTCTTTTCTCTCCTCTTCCCTACCTAACCTAGTCTATGCTCTACCCTCTCCCTATGCCTAGTGTCATTGTGGCAAGATGATTGTGGTCACCCACATTCATCTCTTCTTCTTCTTCTTCCCCTATGACCTAAGACTAGAAGCCTCGTGGACAACTAGACCTTCACTCTTTGATGAGGACCTGTAATAAGGAAATCTTGATTGTTAGCCATCTTTGTCCCTAATTTCTCCCATCTTCAAAAAATATATAGTCTCTCTACTACTGAACAAAAGCCTTAGACCTCGACATTTTTGCAACATGCAAAGAGAAACTACAAAATCCTTGACTGATATGCATAACTATATACTCAAAAGAGAACCCATCACACCCCCTATCATTCTCAAAGTATTTAGAACCCCAGGTCATACACGCCATGATCAGGGAACCCCCACCCTCTACCAAGATCACCTATTATAGAATCTTGTCACTGATATTGGGATCTATAGATATCTGAAATGTGAGAGTGTCACATTGCAAGTTCAAACAATATATGAGTTCTCCACCATATAATTCCTCCCTGATGAAAATGGTAGACTGCAACTTGCCCCTGGTTTTCATCAGCAGAGGTTGTCATGAACCCTCAAACTCTGACTGCATGAAGTGTCCTAAACATGATCAATAGAGGCCAGAATTTCCTTGATTACAATAAGTAATCCTCCACCTTTTCTTTGTAATCAATATTTAGGATAAATACCAATTCATCCCCTTAACCTTCTAATCCAATATTTTATCGCTGTATAAACATGCATGGATCATAATATATATAAACCAGTAGAACATTAAGAATTATAACTACAAAAACTAGATAAACATTAATACATTAAGCTAAAACTATCAACTAGTTCATATAGTTCTTACCATATATATGCATATAATTATATTCATAATCAATCAATAGGAAGTCCTAGAGATCCAATTATATTATAGTATCATATGCATATAGTACTACATTAAAAATGGTGTTTGTGATAATTACATCAAGTGATCAGTATTATCAGGCCACTTGCTCGACTACCCTAAAACAAATATAACTACTAAATGTATAGTAGAGTATTAATATCATATAACATTATGGCTATATCTGACACATATAAAGTGAAAGGGGGATTATATAATAAAGATAACATGACAGGAAGTAACATGAGGACGATGAAAATCCAACCTTTTTTATATATCATCCTGACATTTTTCATACATGAATGAAATCCTAAATTTCCCAATAAGGGTATTAAGATCAAGTATCTTATCTAATGCATAACCATGACCTAGTTGACCAAATTGAACTATATAATGTAACAAAAAAGAATAGCACTATGAGACCTAAATTGGAAGACTGCACATCATTACGCATATATATGTAACATAGACATACTTAGGACCTAGGTGATTAAAGGTGGACATTACCACGAAATAGATATCTAATGAATGACATGTTCACGAAATAAGATTAAGGACCCTAATTTATCATTAGGCAACCACATCTAGGATATTTCTATTCTAAGAATTCATTTATAAGTTCATTTCAATTAGACTAACATACATAATATTTCCCTAGTATGACTACTTGACTATGGGGACAAAATATACCTATTAAGTTAACCACCAGTCCTGAAGACCAGGTATGTGCTCTCTCTCTCCTGATTTTAGTTGGGCATTTAATGATTAAATCTTAACTTGTTAATGTTGAGGAATAAATATGATTGTCACTCCTTTTTATGAATATCATTGAATTCCTTTTTAAATATTGAATACTATCCTCTAAATTCTACATTTTGCATTATTGGAATCATATTTCCCATTTATGAGTCATGTGGCTCCATTGCTCATATCTTGGATGTTCTCATCCCTTTTAATACATGGATGTTAATTGGATTCCACTATGATTATTCCTACTCTATTTACATGTTATATATGGAACAGTAATAACAATCAATAGTGTAATAATGGTTTAGGCATTGGGCTTTATTTCCCAACCATGCACTGGACTTTATTTCCATCCAATGTTATAATTATAGGTACTAGGTTCTATTCCCATACTAGGAAGTCAGTTTTATTTCCCTATCATGCTTTATATATGGGCATTGTGGTTTTAATCATCCTTCTAGGGCTAGTTGTTTATGGTGCCCCACCCCTATTTTAGTTTATACTAGTATTTTTTAAATTTGCATGCACTTTTTATATGTTGTTAATGGTATTAAAAGGCAAGAAATTCTTTATTCGTGAACTTGTTTCTCTAATTTGTGATTCCTCAGCCTTTTGGCTACTTATTCTTTGGTTTATTATTTCATTTATTACCTACTCTTGAACTACCTAGTTTCAACAGTCATTTTTTTTGGGAACACCCTTTCTTTTGTCCTTTCATTATACTTGCATTCTTTAATGTCTTAATGTTTTTAACTATGCACATATACTAGTTTTGTCTGATACATACAATCTATTTGTCTTTCCTTTTCTTGGTTTTGTTCCCAAACCACACAGCTAATAGGTGACTTAGAAGATAGTGACTCAGGATGTGACACACTTCACCACACAAAACGAGATTACTAAAAACCAAAGCATGGAAACCAACACAACTACACATTATCAAAAAATATTAGAAAATCAAAACTGATTATAGTAAGGCACAAAGTCAGAAAGATTGTCACAAGGAGTTCCAAAGATTCTTGTCATCTCCATTCTATAACCTGAAACAATGTTATGTACAACATGATGCATAAAAGGACCACCTATCACACATGATATATGTTCCATTTACATCAACATGTACAAGAGCCAAGTATACAAAAAGAGGTGATCAAACCCAAAACTCTCCTTGATTTCATCATCAACAACATGATCAAAGCCATACACAAAAACTACCCCAAGGACCTGATTGTATAGGGATGACTCTAGGACTCTAACACCAAAGACTAGCAAGCAACACTCCAACCTCAGTAGCTACTACCCTTCTTGTTGCTACTCGGCCTCCACAGTAAAATCTCTATGTCCTCGTGCACGACCACCTAAAAGTGTGGGAAATCCATGGGGTGAGATTCCAAATCTCAATGGGAGATATAACTCTCCACCAACTCTATTATAACATAGATAAAACATGTAAAGAGTAGATAGTAAGGCCATTACTATGATATGCGGGTGCAGTACTGATGCAACCAGAACATTCATCATTATCAACTAAGCATATTAGATTACTATAATATAGTAGATATGATTAACTAAACAAATATGGTAGTTGCATCAATTAGTAGAACGATTATATGACTAAGAAGGAATATGAAGAACATGTTCTCATCTATTGACTATACTATACAAAGTAAGCAAGGCCTCATCCAATGTTTCTATATTTGATCCTATGCAAGTATACTACACTGATGACTATCTGTTTTATTATACCCCAAGGATTTGATTCATACCACCCAAATCCAACCGACCACTACTAAGTTGAAATTGGTTCCATACAAGGTCCATGGAAAAGTCAGAATCCACGACCTCATCCCCTCGGTCAGTATGAGTGAACCTATAGTAACAACACAAATCAAACTTCTACCAGAGACATATAGTCCAACTGTACAAGTCTATCCCGCCTTGGTACAGGTCACGACGTTAGTGGAACTGAGCTACAACCCACATACGTACTCCTACCAGGGTATGGCCCACATCCAATCTTGTATCACATATCACTGAGCTACGACCCATAGCTGCACTCCTGTCAGGGTATGGCCGACAGCCAATTATGTATAAGATATCACTAGGAGACCAGCTCACAGATGTTTGTCTCATATATCTTAGATGTAAGGGGATATTTTTCATCACCCCCTCATATTCAAGAATATGCGCTCCAATTTAAACTTGTTTCACCATGCAATAAGTGATGACACTAAATGGATCTATGGCACAGGAAAAAACTACATGTTCAGGATCCACTTAATTATTTAAGTGCATTATAATATCTTTTACCATCAATCAAGTTATAACATACAAATCCAGAACAAGTTCTATGAGATAAGGACAAAACATATCTCCATAAGATATAAAATGTGTATGGTAAGAACTTGTCA
The DNA here is from genome assembly GCA_963693085.1 of Alisma plantago-aquatica. NCBI lineage: Eukaryota > Viridiplantae > Streptophyta > Magnoliopsida > Alismatales > Alismataceae > Alisma > Alisma plantago-aquatica. The sequence continues at coordinate 184,069,244 of OY856413.1, read as the reverse complement.
CGCTATCACCACATGATGCTTGTATTATTGAATTCACATCATTATTATCAAGCCACATGCCATGGGATACCAATCCCTCATTTCATCATGGGAAACATTATCTCATAATAGGAAACCACCATTGTTAGGTCATAGGACCCAATCACCACATTCTTGTATCACGTGTATAATCAGCATGCCTCACAAGGGCATATTCAACCTGTCTCACATCATAGCCATCATAGCACACACTATCTATGGTCATCAAATTCATAACACTTGCATTATAAGATCATAATCAAGAGAGATAATCACATAACATCATAACCATCCATGATAAGGAAATAAGCAAAACTTGTTCACTATTAGGGTTTAGGGTTTCCTCTTTAGCCGATTAGGGTTTACAAGGTTAGGGTCAACTAACCATCTTAAAATCACCACCCTCCATTGTCTTGGAGTGTAATAGAATTAGGTATGATCATTAGAATAGATTACATAACACATTAAACAACATTATACAAGTTCATACATGATTATCATTAGGAGTTCATATGTTCTTCATAACTACCTATCCTCACCACATGTAACCACATAGACACATGGGTTGCAGTCACCCTCCATGATATGTCATGACCATGATATCCACCATGGGTGTCTTGACCCTCAACGCCATCACCATGTTGCGACCATCACCTTCATGTCGCGCCTGTGACATTAGCATTAGGGTAAGTCTTCGTCTTGACCACCAACTATGTGTCACGACCATAGAACATCAACCACCACCATGTCACGATCGCAATGCCTCTTGGTCGTGACCGAACACACCAAGGGTTGTCTCAACTAGGTCAAGGCAAGCAACTAAGTGTAACTAGGCTACTAAACACTAAGTGTTCTCACCAATTAGCACTAGGCACAACATCACCACAAGGAAAGGACATCTTGACCCCAAAGCCAACTAGGTCACGACCAACCACCATGGGCCACATCGCGACCGTGATGCCCATGAGTGTGTCTCCACCACCAAGCTAGCTAGGTCATGACCACACCAAGTGTGAACATACAGGTCACCAAAATGGAACCCAACTAAGGAAGAATTGTGATCACCATGAAAGGAAACCTCAAGAAAACTGATCTCCACAAAACCTATGGAAAAGGTCCAAGAAAAGCATAACCAAAGGAAAAGAAACCATGTCTAAGATAAATAAAACTAAGACTAACTTTTCTCCCACCTCTAGGTGCACAAATACCAAACATGAAGGCTAGATCAAGGGTCAAACATGGAGAAGGAACTCCATGACACAACATCTATCAAAACGGGTAAAAGAAAGATTGGGGCTTTGGATTACTTCTAAACCAAGCACAATGACTCTACCAAATGAGTTCTAGGGTTTATCATGATATACTAGCATGATAGAGAAGCATCATAGAGAGAGAAGACAACAACAAAACGTAATGAGAAGTGCAATAATATAGAGGGATTAGTGTTATATAACTTGCATTAAGAAGATCACCACCAAAGCTTCAAGCACACGATATGAGGGTTGGAAAAGCTCCACCAAATTCTCCTCACTCGGCCTCAAGAGCATCTCAAGAAAGGGGAAACACCAAGGTCAAAGGGTAGCTCAAGAAAGAGAGCAAAACCTTAAAATTGAACCAAAAGAAATACCTCGAGTAAACAAGCTAGGTAGACTTTTGCAACGTGTTCGTCAGCTATGGCCATTTCATCCCCAAGGATGGCATAATTAGAAGGGGGAAAAGAGAGAGGAAACTCCCTCTCACTTGGGTGTCACCTTGTCAAAACATGGCCTGTTACCCTTGTGATGAGGATCTTACTCTCAAGAATGACCACCATGTTAAAGCACAGTTAACGCTAAGAAAAAGGAAGAAAATGGGGTAGAAGATCCAAAGGAAATCACCAAAGAAAGATGATAAACACACACAAAGATTGGAGATGACCAAGGATCACTACAAGAACCACATGCAAGGGATGAACCACCTCCAAGGAACCAATAACACTCCTTCTTGCTCCACCAAGATCCAAGGATGATCACAAGAGAAGGAGGGAAGAAGATGACCGAAAAAAACCACTTTCATGGAGAGAAGAGGGTTCATATAGCAAAGGAGGAGAGAGGTAAGATAAAGGATGAGGTGTCAACAAGATAAGGCTTCAAAGAGACACTTGTCCACTAAAAAGGCCAACATGCAACCACTTCAGCATGACATGCAAGACATGGTGATACACTCTAGGTAGTGTCTCGACCACCTAAGTAACTCCACCCTCTATGTCATGATTGTGACACACCAAGGGGCTCCATGGTCATGACACACCCTAACAACACCACTAGGTCGCGACACCAAGACCACCACAAGCAACCTAGGTCGAAACACACCTCTCCAAGAATTTGTCTTGACCCAAGACAACCTTAGTTGTGACCACCAAACCAAGAACAAGTGTCTCAACTGTGACACCCCCTCAACAAATTCTAGGTCACGACCTAGATTAAGACAAACCAACAAAGGGCACAAGGCCAAAGCACACCACCCCCTAATCACCACTAAGGGTGACACCACCTAACCAAGGGTCAAACAAAGCACCTTAAAGCACCACACTCTCTCGCATGAAGCTAAGAGAGAGAAGGAACACTCCATAGGTGGAAAATTGCATGTCAACCCTTTATATTGGGTAAATTGTAATTTGCATCAAAACTAGCACAAAAAGCACAAACATCATCCAAACTAGCTCAAAATTGAAACGTAAACTCTCCACAAGCTCTAATCATATCTCAAAAGCTTAAAGCAAGGTCCTAAGAACACAATCAAGCTAAAGGAAACATGGTTACCCCAAAACTCAGGTCATGGTCCTTACAAGTCATAAACCCCTAACAAGGATTTCGCCCCTAAATCCTAAGAGAAAAGAGAGGGGCACTTCCTCTTCATCTCTTCCTCAAGCTCCCACATAGCTTCATCAACCCCATGGTGATGCCACATAACCTTCACTAGCATTATGTCTTTCTTCTTTAGCTTCTTCACTCTTCTGTCAAGGATCAACACTGGACCTTCCACGTAAGACATGTCCTCATGAAGCTCCACCTCCACTAGATGCAGCACTAACTCTATATCAGGATGAAACTTCCTCAACATACTCACATGAAACATTGGATGCAACCTATGCAACTCAAGTGGCAACTCCAACTGGTAAGAAACCTTCTCAGGATGTGCCACCATAGTGTAAGGTCTCATAAACCTGGGAGCTATCTTACCCTTCCTCCCAAACCTCATAATGTTTTCAAAGGAGAGACCTTAAGATACACTTTATCTCCTAACTAGAACTCCAAAGGACTACAATAGGTATCTACATACGACTTCTGTCTATCTTGTGCTGCCTTTAATTGTTGTTGAATCAATTTGATCTTTTTTGTTGTCTGTTGCACAAGATCAAGACCAAGAAGATGATACTCACCCATCTCATACCAACATAACGGAGACATGCAACACCTCCCATACAATGCCTCATACAGTGCCATGTTGATGCTATTCTTATAGATGTTGTTGTAGGTGAACTCTATCAAACTAAGGTGTATGTCCCAACTACTTGTAAACTAAAGAACAAAGGCTCTCAACAGATCCCCTAGAGTCTGAATGGTCCTTTTAGATTAACCGCCTATTTGTGGGTGGAAAGTAGTGATAAACTTCAAATGCATACCCAAAGCTATGTGCAGTCGCTCCCAAAAGTGACTCGTGAACTGAGGACCTCTGTCACACAAAATGGTAGCTATAACACCATGCAAACATACTATCTCATCCACATAGATCTCTACAAGCTTCTCAGTTGCAAACATTGTCTTAACAGGAAGGAAATGTGTTGACTTAGTCAATCTATCAATGATCACCCAGATGGAATCATGCCTTTGGCTATCCTAGGTAGACCAAACACAAAGTCCATATCACATGATCCCATTTCTACTATGGTATGGGAAACGGTTGTAACATCCTCTCAAGCTTCTGATGCTCATCTTCGACCTGCTAACACACAATGCATCTCACAACGAACTCGATCACGTCCTTCTTCAAGACAGGCCACCAATACATATCCTTCATATTATGATACATCTTGGTGCTACCTGGGTGCATAGCATACATGGATGAGTGAGCCTCTTCCATCACCATCTTCCTCGGATTATCATCATCAAGAACCACAACTCTACCATGATAACAAACCGTCCCATCATCTGACCCGTGGAAGTTATCACGCTTCTCACTGCCAAACTATAATCTAATCTATTGTATCAAGGTATCAACCTGATGTACCTCTTTGATCTACTATCTCAGTGTGGGCTTCACCTACAACTATGCCAACAAACTTACTAGCATCGACACCTCTAACTGCATGTTCATCTGATGCAAAGAGACCAACATGTCTTGCTTGTGGCATACCAAAGAACACAGCTAGGCTCTATCCATAGGCGAAGATGAAGACTCCCTGCTCAACCCATCTACCACAATGTGAACCTTTCCTATATGGTAATCAATTGTGTAGTCACAGTCCTTGATTAATTCCATCCAGTGTTGATGTCTCATGTCCATCTCCTATTGTGAGAAAATGTACTTCAGGTTCTTGTGATCTATGAAGATATGACACTTCTTTTCATAACGGTAGTGCCTCCAGATCTTCAAAGCATGGACCACAATAGCCAACTCTAGTTCGTGTCTCAGGTAATTCTCCTCGTGTTTCTTAAGCTGTCAAGAAGCAAAAGAAACCACTTGATTGTCATGCATCAACACACAACCCAAGTCGTTCCTAGACGCATCACAAAAGACTACATATCCTTTCCCTTGCTCAGGAAGAACCAGCATTGGTGCACTGATCAACTTCTCCTTCAACGCCTAAAAACCACATTGACACCAGTCATCCTAGATGAACAGCACGTCTTTCCTGGTCAACTTTATTAAGGGCAAAGTGATAGCACTCAACTTCTTAATGAACCTCCAGTATTATCCTGCCAAACCCAAAAAGTTGTGCACTGTTGTTGGCATCTTTGGTTGCTCCCAACATGTCACATATTCCACCTTCTTGGGATCCACACAAACTCCCTCAACAGAGATCACATGCCCTAGAAAAGCTACCTCCTTTAGCCAAAACTCGCACTTGTTGAACTTGGCATAAAGTTGGTGCTACCTCAACACTGTCAATGCCTGACGGATATATTATTCATGTTGTTGGTTTTCACGACTATATATCAGGATGTCATCTATGAAGAACACCACAAAATGATCAAGAAACGATTTGAACACTCTATTCATCAAGTCCATGAATGATTTGGTGCATTGGTTAGCCCGAACGGCATAACCATGAACTCATATTGACCATACCTCATCCTAAACGCTAACTTAGATATGTCATCCTCCTTGATCCTCACTTGATGATATCTTGAACTCAGGTCTATCTTTGAGAACACTGTCACACCACACAACTGATCAAATAGGTCTTCTATCCTCAGTATAGGATACTTGTTCTTTATTGTCACCTTGTTCAACTGTCTGTAGTCTACGCATAACCTCATAGACTCATCCTTCTTCTTTACAAATAGCACTAGAGCACCCCACGATGATGCACTGGGCCTAATAAAACCTTTATCAAGCAGCTCTTGCAACTATTTCTTCAACTCTGCCAATTCTGTTGGAGCCATCCTGTACAGTATTTTAGCTATTAGATGCATGCCTGGAACTAGATTTATCTCAAAGTCAATCTCTCGCGGTGGGGGGACATTGGGGAATTCCTCAAAAAACACATCCTAAAATTCCCTGACAACTAGAACCTCCTGAATACTAGGACTCCTTGCCTCAGTATCCAACACATGTGCCAAGAATGCCTCACAACCATGTGTCAATAGCTTCCCTACTACCATCTTCGACACTAGACACATCGGAAGAATCTTCATGTCCCCTTGGAAGATCCACGTCTCATCATTGTCTACAAATGTTGCCTTCTTGGATCCACAATCCAAGACCACCCTATACTTCTCCAATGTGTCAGTTCCAAGGATTACATCAACTCTGTGCATATCTAGTGGTATGAGGTCTCAAACAACGACCTAGATGGCCCCATCACTAACACTGACGTGGTGTTGTGAGCTCCAGTAGGTGGAAGACTATGGCCTCTGCCTCTACTCAGTGACCATTGTGTCTGAGCATTGTACCTCTGTGGTGCTGGCAGTGCATAAAACCTTAGCTTATTAAATCCACCCGACGACTACCCTTGGAATTGTGCAAACCTCTTCCTAGCACTCATCGATTCATTTAAAACTCTAACTATAAACTCTAAGGACCTGAGAGTATAGAGACGACACATAGGACTACTAAATATATTACTTAGACATGTAGTATCTCCACCTGAGATATTATTGTTGTCCATGTTTCTTCTACTGTTCTTTCTCTGCTAAAGGTTTTCCTACCTCTTTGTCCACGTCCACCTAAAAACATTGGATCCCACGGGGGTGAGACAATTGTAAATTGTCCCAGAGGGAGATATAACTCTCCGCAAAAATATTGTTATAGCAGTTTATGATGATTAAAACTGAATTGGAGTTCTTATATATTAACAACAATATTAATCATTGAATGAGCAGAGTAAAGTAACCTCCTTTCCCAAGGAGAACATTGCATCTATTCCTGAAAGAATCATAGTCCATCCATATATTTGAAATAAATAGAAAGAGGTATGAATAACATTTATCAACTAGAGATGCATAAAAGAAATACAACATCAGCCAATGAATTCCCATATTCAATCCTTAAGCAAACATGCTATGTGGTTTATTACATCTTACAATCACATTTACGCCCTGAGGAGATGAGATATATCGCTCATGCTCCAACCGACCACTGCGAAGTCAAAATTTGTACCATACATAGGTCAATAGAAGAGTCGGATTTCTATGACCTCATCCTCCTCAGTCAGCGTGAGGACCAACAGTAGGACATCTTATGTCTCTACTATATATAACTTTCCAGGGTATACTAGCATCTTCGCTATCAGAGTTACAGTGGCGTGCTGCACTCTCTTCACGATCGTGAGATTTCATGTTTATCTCCATCGATCTGGCATTAACATTATTGGGAGATGTGTATTGCATATGTCCCAATCATCGAGAGATTCATGATACATCCATCCCGGTACAAGTAATGAAGGATTGAGAGATTTAATGTTTTATCTCATATCAATTCCTCCATTAGGGCAAAAGGATATTCGCGCCCATAACCCCCACATACTCAAAAGTATGCCATCCGGGTTTTTACCACGGAGCAACCCGTTTCACCATCACCAATTTGCTGACGATGATGGATCTATGGTCAGGGCTCTACATGATATGATTTCATTTGATTAATTAAGTATATTAGCATATTCTTTTAGCATCAGTCAAGTTCTCAAACATAACTTATCCAGATAAATGCTATAAAGAAACATGTACTATTTTCATCAATCACTTCTCAATCTTTATAAGACATTGGGATCTCAATTCCTCATTTCATTTCTTTGAAAGTTCATATCCCTCAACATCATCATTATCATACTTAACAACTTTGGGTATTCATACCCTCAATTCATCACTATCACTGTTACCACTTGTTAGGTAACTATTACCTCCAGGTTCTCAGACTGAGGTATACATAATACTTGTTACACAAGTATCTCACATGGCTCACAAGGCCTTAAGTATTTTATCACCTTCTACTAGGCAACAGTTTATTCATGGAACTCATAAAGTCCATATACCTTTTGTTACTCTTGCTAAGAAACAATAACATTAGGCACGTAAGGCCATTCAACATATCTATTATATGAATGTCATAGCTCAGGTCTGGCTATGTTCATCATCTCATGATGTCTACATGATTAATAGACATAATAACAATCATGTAAGTCATTTATCACATCATGTGAAACATCAGTAACACCACCATCCTTTATCAGGATTAGGGTTATTTGTCAATTAGGGCTTTTCATTCCCTTTACCCAAAATTAGGGTTAGTGTTTCCCATCTTACATTAATTAGGGTTTCATGCTCATACTATTAGTTCAACCCTAATATATTACTCCACACCTATGGGAGTATTCAAAATCCTCATAAGTATTTGCTTATGATCACCATTATCATCATATGTCATTAATTATTATCAACTCAAGATATGAGTTCATTTCTCATCTTTGTCATGGTATGATTACATCATATTCATTGATTTGTCTTAACCCCATTCTCAAGGTATATTAGTCAACATTTATCAAAATTACATTGAGTAATTGCAACTTTATTGTGACAATTGCATATCACACACTCCATGGGTTTCTTATCCAAGGATATTGGATTAGAGGCTCATCAAAGTATGTCTATACTGAAATACTGAATGTGATATCTTTCATGTCTTGATATGTCACTTTCTTATCATATCCTTCTTACTTAAATAATTCATCTATCTTTGTATTAAGGTATTTCCCCTCTTAATACTTTATCCACTAACTTGTCACTTTCATCATATGGTACATTGGTCAGATATTAGAATTGTCCAACCATCTTTAGTGATATGGACTTATCCCATGATTAGGCATTATTTATATAGAATAAATCATTATCAACTATTTTAGGTATTTCAACTGTTAGGATGTTATCCACATAATTATTTAGTATAGCATACATCATTCCTAAGAGTTTCATGTCCTCATCATTGTAAGGTGTATAGGTTGTTACACATGTATAGAGTTGGTTATATAAGGATCTAGGCATCATCTTGTCTCTTAGAACCTTATTCATTAAAATAACCACATTACCATTCATATGGTTCATCAACCTTACCCTTCATGTTTATAACATTTTCATCTTATTTAATTATATTAGGCACACCCCTCTTTGGTGTACTGGCTATTAAACCAGCACTTGGGTTTCACATATCTTAGTATCATTACATGACATCATCCTGGATGGAGTCTTACATCACCTCATTGCATCAGGGTTCCATATAGCATTATTCTAATTTAGGGTTTCATATAGGATTACCCTAGATCAGGGTTTCTCATTCCATAACCCACAATTAGGATTTACTATTCACATCACATTACCCTAGATTATGGTTTCTCATAATATCAACCTCAATTATGGTTTCTCATAGATTCATCCTCATTTAGGGTTTCTCATGGATTCACCCTCAATTAGGGTTTCTCACAGATTCACCCTCATTTAGGGTTTCTCATGGATTCACCCTCAATTAGGGTTTCTCATGAAGTTACCCTGAATTTGTATTCCACATATTATCAAGCTGGTTTAGAGTCACAACATTACCCGTGATTTGGGTTTCATCTGATATTTCCCTAGATTTAGGTTAGGGCTCAACAACCTCCTTGATTAGGGCTTCATGATCTCTTTATTAAGGATCATACCCTAATTGCTTAATCATTTATGTTGAAGGTGTTGAGGCTTATCCATTACATGTTCATCATTTAAGTAGAAAGTTCTCACTCTCTCATCCTTTATAAGCTGATACTTACTTTGGACCTATTTAGACTAGGTTAACTCAATCTTGAATAAAGACTTGACACTTAATCCATTATGTCATTACTTTCATAATCATTAAAGGTTAATCATCCAAAGGGTACTAATCACCCTATCCCATTAAGGGTACAAATATCATAATCACCATTGGTTACATCATATAATTGTTCAATTAAACAATTAACATTTATCCACTTTAAGTGTTCATACAGTTTGATTAATTACCTTCCAATGATCTTGGTCGCTTAGACCTCAAACGGTCTTGACCAATCAGACCTCAAACGGTCTTGGTTGAAATACCTCCAAATGGTCTAAGACCGTTTAGACCTTCAAACGGTCTTGAACAAACCATTGAAATCATTTGGTAAAGTAACCCTTGAGATCGTTTGCTAAAGGTGCACACTTGAAACCATTTGCCAAAGTGAATCCTTGAGATCGTTTGCTAAAGGCGCACACTTGAAACCGTTCGCCAAAGTGAATCCTTGAGATCGTTTGCTAAAGGTGCACACTTGAAACCGTTTGGCAAAGTGAATCCTTGAGATCGTTTGCTAAAGTTCAATTTTGAAACTGCATGAGACTCAACCGGTTTGGGATCATTTGGTCCCAAATGGTCTTGAGACCGTTTGGTCCCAAATGGTCTTCAGACCATTTGGAATCAAACGGTCTTGAGACCATTTGGTCCAAACCTCCTCAAAACCGCATGGACCAAAAATGGTCTCAACCACTCAAATCGATTTAGGGTTCTCAATGTTGATTCCTTCAACCATTGAATTCATATAATCATTCATCAATTGGGCCTATCACCATACTTCAATTGAGCTCAATAGATCATCCTTCGACTGGTTTATCCCTTAATTGATCATCAATTAGGGTTTGAATCAATTGGATTAGGGTTTGGAATCGATGATCCTTCAGTGTTAGTCAATGTGTTATCAATTACTTTGAAACTATTGGACCATCATTCAAATTGGACATGACCTGACCTCAAACGGTCTTGAGGTCGTTTTTATGACCTCCAAATGGTCTTGAGACTGTTTTCCCATCATATCATCAAAATCCATGACATCCAATTAGGGTTTGGGTCATTGGATTGATCATCAAATCAACACTTAATTGTATTTCAATTTGGTATCTTTGGTCCTTCAAACACTTGATCATACTTAACCCTAGGCCTCCAAACGGTCTTGGGTGACCCCCAAAAGGTCTTGAGACCGTTTGGGTGATCCCCAAACGGTTTTGAAACCGTTTGGGTCAATCAACCCAAAGATTCAACTCAATCAATTTAGAAATCAGCACTTAACCCAAATAGGGTTTGGTGATTGATTGTTCTTCAACTCATGAACCAATTGAAACTAATCAATTATAATTAATGTGTCATTAACCATCAATATTGTCAACATTTCTCCAAATGGTCAACCGTTGTCAATTCCCTCAAACAGTTTTGAAACTGGTTGCCCTTAAACGGTTTGTGAAACTATTTTCTGCTAAGCGGTTTTGAAACCGTTTGGACATTTGGTTGAAACTGTTTGGTCTAGATATTTGGGGAGGTGTGTGCTTATAATGATTTCATCATAATCAAGCTCTAAACCCACGAAACATGTTGTGATTTCCATGGAGATTGCATCAATCAACCAAATCAATTATTGTGAATAGAGAAATGATCATTATTTGATGAGGAATTGAATGCAATAACAAGATTAAGGTTTCAAGTTATAAAACCCGCCTCCAATTGAGCTTCAAAGCTCCAAGATCATGGAAACAATGGTGGATGAAGCCTTTGCAACTCCCCCTAGGCTCGTCCTCAAGCTTTTGGTTGAAAAAAATGGCTAGGGTTGAAGAGGAGATCGAATTAAGAAGAAATCCATGATTTATTTTTTATTTCCACCATTGAATCAAGGTGAAAAGGGTCAAGAACCTTACCAACAGGTTGGGGGTCGTCCTCCATGTCCTCCCTATCTCCCTTGGTCGGATTCCAATCAAAGAGAAGAAGTGGAAATAGAAAATCCTTTCATTTGGCTTGGAAAAGGTCTTTTTATAAGAAATTCAATGAGAGAGAAAATACTTTATAAAAGTCTTTTAATTCCAAAATTGTTGCCACCATCTCCCCCTCGGTTTCTTGTATGCAAATTCATCTCTATCCCCACTGAGATCCCTTCCATTATCCAAGAATAAAGGGAAAAGAAATTAAGCACCTTAACCCTTATAATATTAATATCCATTTTTGAATGGAATTTCTTTTTCTTATAATAATGGTGAGTGGAATTTCACCTCCTTAGGATATGCTCGTGCCTTTGCAAGGCTTAAGCTCGTCCACACACATCTGAATCCAACCATATTAATTTTGGTTGAAGGTCATTCAAATTATTTTATTTATTTTTGCATTAAATTGAATTAGGGTTTCAATTAGGCTTAAATCTTGATTATTTTAATATCAAGATTCTCTCTCCTCCAACTTGATTCAAACAAGGCGCCCCTCTCATTTTATTTGCTCTACATGATACTAAGAAATATTAGGGACCTTATTGAAGTGGTAATTCTCATATTGAACCCTAGGTTTTGGGTAAATTGCACTTTACACCAAAACTGGGTTTTAATGCACAAACATTGTTTTATCAGCTCTTTCTTGGTACTCAGGATTTCACAAGCCATTCCTCTGTATCATATTCATTCCTATGATGATTCAACATATGAGGAACATATTATTTTATAAAATTTGCAAGTTGACCCCTTAACTTGGGTAAATTGCACATTAGTCCAAAATAAGCAAACATTGCTTCAACATTATTCGAATAGGACCAAAATTGAAACATAAGTTCCTCTTAAGCCTTAATTACTTTTCACAAGATAAAATTCAGGATCAAATTATCTTGCTTAAGCAAAACTTCTAGGGTTAAGGCATAACCCAGGTCAGGGATGTTACAAATTATAAACCCCTAACAAGGATTTCATCCCCGAAATCCCAGATAAAGGGAGACTGATATTATCTAAGCATCATAACATCATTTCATCATATAACATCTAATTATTATGGATACATCATAGAGTTTTGATCAATACAAATCTATCCCACACAATTTTATCATGGAATGATTTACATGGAACATATACTCCCATGTTTCTTAGTTAGTTCAGTATTTCTCTTTCAATATCACAATTATATTCTGTCATCCACTTGAGACTACAAGTCTTTTCATTCCCTGATTGTGTCATCTCACTTGTTAACACCATAATAGCTTTCCTTATTACTTGCACTAACTATCTCATTAGTTGTACATTCTCTTATCATAAGGAAAGGTTACTTATCAACCAAGAACTTATCTCAAAGATATCTTGAATTGTTATGTTTATGAAAAACATAAACCCCTAACATGTGATGTTCATATTATTTTACATGTTTAATTTGATTTCATGGTTGACCATTCCAGGTAGTCAACAAAGATCATCTGATATTTCTTTAGATATCATGGTTTCTTACATTGGTACCTATTACATGTGTTAACAACACATTACATCTTTATCTTCCTTGCATCTTGGGACATTACATGTTACATATATATTCACCTTGGAAGCAAAGTCTAAGATAAACTAATACTTTTCTAACTATCTAACACATAAACATCTTTATATTATGCATATCAAGTGTTCTAGGACCCACTTGATTGCCATGTCCCTAAAAGTAAAGTGAATAAGGAATCATATTCCTCTTATTATTTCATGTATTTTCAACTATTCATGAATCATTACTCTTTTATCTCATCCTAGGTTCCTTTCCCTCAGCATAGGAATTCATAAGGATGACTACATAACATCATTCCTTTCTTTATTATTATTATCTAACATGTCCATGATCATCTCATGATCTCTTCACATTTTCCATTTCCATATCATGGAAAGGATCTTTATAATACTTACAACTTTATTGGATATGGTTCATCTCCCTTATTCTCATTCTTATCTTATGAGGAGTATACTTTTAATTCCTCATACAAACATGCTCATCTGAGGTTATCTCAGATTCCTCTTTCTTTTGCTTAGGACAGGACACATTTATTTATTCCATATTTCTTATTTCATGATACTCATTAGATTATATCAAAATGACTACTTGATCAGAGCAATCAAAAAGATTACAATCTAAGAGTTTCCATACTCACTTTATCATCAATAGTTGTATACCTGGCCAGGGTATACAAATACTAAGATAAGGTAGTATGCACTTGTCATATTCCTTCCTTTTCATATATCACAAATATAAAACTTAAGATTATTGAATTTTATCCAGGCATCTCTTCAATCCTCATCTTTTTCTCATAGAGGTCAGAGTAGCATGAAACATCTATAATGTTTATTATGCAAAATATAAGTCCTCATAGGACTAGTCAAAGAAAACTCAATCAATTACCTTCTCATTTTAACTCAGGAAACCATAAAAGGACATATTAAAATGACATTATTTTGTTTAACCTACCATGATTTGTGGATTGTTCATTGCCTCAAGATGACTTTGCCTCAGAGGTTGATTCATCATAACATTTCTGGTTGAGCAATCTCTTACTAGATGTCCTACCTGTCTACATTGGTAGCAAACTCTGGGTGTCAGGTATGGTCTAGAGGGTTCTTTACCCTTTCTAGATGACCATTGCCTTGGTGCACTAGGTCCTGGTTGTATTGGTGGTACCAAAGTCTTTCCCTTTTTGGAACTACTAGGCCTCTGTCCCTGGATTTGGATAGGCCTTTTCTCAATTCTCTCTTCCTTGTTCTTTGTTGGACAATTCTTTACAATATGTCTAGGCTTTCGACACCTATAGCAAATTCTACTTTTGGGTTGAAACCTATTCTTTCATTCATTGTTTATTGATTCAACAGGCTGAGGTTGAGCACAGTCTTGTTCTAAGTCCAGAACTTCATCATTTCCCATTGCTTCAACCTGTTGTTATGGATTATATATCCTGTTGATGTCCAAAACATCATCATTAGGGGCTAGTAATCTAGGTTGTATTGCTAGTGCTCGATCCACTAAATACATCATGGTTTCCCTGAGTTCCCCAACAGTGATACCTAAAGAAGGATTTCTTATCATGGTTGGATTAGCTAGGGGGTTCTCAGGCAATTGTCCCTCTCTTGCCTGCTCCACTGCATCTCTTCTTGGTGCAGCATTGCTGCTTTTTGCAGCAAACTCCTCATGTGTCCCAGTCATCTTCAAGTTCTTCTTCTCCTATATGAGTAGAAGACACTATCAGATACACTGGATGACACTAGAACAGACTCTACTACCTTAGTCTTATGTCTCTGTAGACTCAGTGAACCTAGAGCTCTGATACCACTAAATTGTGGCATCCAACTTAGAAAACACGAGTTTAACTAAGCGGAAGCAAATCATTTGCAGCGGATTATTGAAAATCACTAAAAATTAAAACTTTTTTCAGAGAGATCCAATCCTAGGAAATCTTTTACAACAAGAAACATAGTATAACATTTACATCATGTTTCAACGTACATGTTTTGCACTATCTCTTCTCGAGAATTACAACATCAGCTGTCCCAAGACATAATATACAGACAGCATATAACTTCGAGGCATCAAGCCAAAATCTCAGACCGACTCATTTAAAACTCTAACTATAAACTCCAAGGACCTGAGAGTACAGAGACAACACATAGGACTACTAACTATATTACTTAGACAGGCAGTATCTCCACCTGAGATATTACTGTTGTCCCTGTTGCTGCTACTATTCTTTCTCTGCTAAAGGTTTTCCTGCCTCTTTGTCTGTGTCCACCTAAAAACATAGGATCCCACGGGGTGAGACAATTGTAAATTGTCCCAACGGGAGATATAACTCTCCGCCAAAACATTGTTATAGCAGTTTATGATGATTAAAACTGAATTGGAGTTCTTATATGTTAACAACTATATTAATCATTCAATGAGTAGAGTAAAGTAACATCCTTTCCCAAGGAGAACATTGCATCCATTCCTAACAGAATCATAGTTCATCCATCTATGTGAAATAAATAGAAATATGTATGAATAACATTTATCAACTAGAGATGCATAAAATAAATACAACATCAGCCAATGAATTTCCGTATTCAATCCTTAAGCAAACATGCTATGCGGCTGATTACATCTTACAATCACATTTATGCCCTGAGGAGATGAGATATACCGCTCATGCTCCAACCGACCATTGCGAAGTTGAAATTGGTACCATACATAGGTCAATAGAAGAGACGAATTACTATGACCTCATCCTCCTCAGTTAGCATGAGGACCAACTGCAGGACATCTTGTGTCTCTGCTATATATAACTTTCCAAGGTATACTGGCAGCTTCGCTATCAGAGTTACAGTGGCGTGCTGCACTCTCTTCACGATCGTAAGATTTCATGTTTATCTCCATCGATCTGGCATTAACATTATTGGGAGATGTGTATTGCATCTGTCCCAATCATCGAGAGATTCGTGATACATCCATCCTGGTACAAGTAATGAAGGATTGAGAGATTTATTGTTTTATCCCATATCAATTCCTCCATTACGGCATAAGGATATTCACACCCATAACCCCCACATACTCAAAAGTATGCCCTCTGGGTTTTTTCCGCGGAGCAACCCGTTTCACCATCACCAATTTGCTGACGATGATGGATCTATGGTCTGGGCTCTACATGATATGATTTCATTTGATTAATTAAGTATATTAGCATATTCTTTTAGCATTAGTCAAGTTCTCAAACATAACTTATCTAGATAAATGCTATAAAGAAACATGTACTATTTTCATCAATCACTTCTCAGTCTTTATAAGACATTGGGATCTCAATCCCTCATTTCATTTCTTTGAAAGTTCATATCCCTCAACATCATCATTATCATACTTATCAACTTTGGGTATTCATACCTTCAATTCATCACTATCACTGTCACCACTTGTTAGGTAACTATTACCTCCAGGTTCTCAGACCGAGGTATACATAATACTTGTTACACAAGTATCTCACATGGCTCACAAGGCCTTAAGTATTTTATCACCTTCTACTAGGCAACAGTTTATTCATGGAACTCATAAGGTTCATATACCTTTTTTTACTCTTGCTAAGAAACAAAAACATTAGGCACATAAAGCCATTCAACATATCTATTATATGAATGTCATAGCTCAGGTCTGGCTATGTTCATCATCTCATGATGTCTACATGATTAATAGACATAATAATAATCATGTAAGTCATTTGTCACATTATATGAAACATCAGTAACACCACCAATCTTTATCAGGATTAGAGTTATTTGTCAATTAGGGCTTTTCATTCCCTTTACCCAAAATTAGGGTTAGTGTTTCCCATCTTACATTAATTAGGGTTTCATGCTCACATTATTAGTTCAACCCTAATATATTACTCCACACCTCTGGGAGTATTCAAAAACCTCATAAGTATTTGCTTATGATCACCATTATCATCATATGTCATTAATGATTATCAACTCAAGATATGAGTTCATTTCTCATCTTTGTCATGGTATGATTACATCATACTCATTGATTTGGCTTAACCCCATTCTCAAGGTATATTAGTCAACATTTATCAAAAGTACATTGAGTTATTGCAACTTTATTGTAACAATTGCATATCACACACTCCATGGGTTTCTTATCCAAGGATATTGGATTAGAGGCTCATCAAAGTATGTCTATACTGAAATACTAAATGTGATATATTTCATGTCTTGACATGTCACTTTCTTCTCATATCCATCTTACTTAAATAATTCAGCTATCTTTGTATTAAGGTATTTCCCCTCTTAATACTTTATCCACTAACTTGTCACTTTCATCATATGGTACATTGGTCACATATTAGAATTGTCCAACCATCTTTAGTGATATGGACTTATCCCATGATTAGGCATTGTTGATATAGAATACATCATTATCAACTATTTTAGGTATTTCAACTCTTAGGATGTTATCCACATCATTATTTAGTATAGCATACATCATTCCTAAGAGTTTCATGTCCTCATCATTGTAATGTGTATAGGGTGTTACACATCTATAGAGTTGGTTATATAAGGATCTAGACATCATCTTGTATCTTAGACCCTTATTCATTAAAATAACCACATTACCATTCATATGGTTCATCAACCTTATCCTTCATGTTTATAACATTTTCCTCTTATTTAATTATATTAGCCACACCCCTCTTTGGTGTACTGGCTATTAAACCACCACTTGGGTTTCACATATCTTAGTATCATTACATGACATCATCTTGGATGGAGTCTTACATCACCTCATTGCATCAGGGTTCCATATAACATTATTCTAATTTAGGGTTTCATATAGCATTACCCTAGATCATGGTTTCTCATTCCATAACCCACAATTAGGATTTACTATTCACATCACATTACCTAGATTAGGATTTCTCATAATATCAACCTCAATTAGGGTTTCTCATAGATTCACCCTCATTTAGGGTTTCTCATGGATTCACCCACAATTAGGGTTTCTCATAGATTCACCCTCATTTAGGGTTTCTCATGGATTCACCCTCAATTAGGGCTTCTCATGAAGTTACCCTGAATTTGTATTCCCCATATTATCAACCTAGTTTAGAATCAGAACATTACCCTTGATTTGGGTTTCATCTGATTTTTCCCAAGATTTAGGTTAGGGATCAACAACCTCCTTGATTAGGGTTTCATGATCTCTTTATTAAGGATCATACCCTAATTTCTTAATCATTTATGTTGAAGGTGTTGAGGCTTATCCATTACATGTTCATCATTTAAGTAGAAAGTTCTCACTCTCTCATCCTTTATAAGTTGATACTTATTTTGGACCTATTTTGACTAGGTTAACTCAATCTTGAATAAATACTTGACACTTAATCCATTATGTCATTACTTTCATAATCATTAAAGGTTAATCATCCAAAGGGTACTAATCACCCTATCCCATTAAGGGTACAAATATCATAATCACCATTGGTTACATCATATAATTGTTTAATGAAACAATTAACCTTTATCCACTTTAAGTGTTCATACAGTTTGATTAATTACCTTCCAATGATCTTGGTCACTTAGACCTCAAACAGTCTTGACCAATCAGACCTCAAACGGTCTTGGTTGAAATACCTCCAAACGGTCTAAGACCGTTTAGAACTTCAAACGGTCTTGAACAAACCATTTAAACTATTTGGTAAAGTAACCCTTGATATCATTTGCTAAAGGTGCACACTTGAAACCATTTGCCAAAGTGAATCCTTGAGATCGTTTGCTAAAGGTGCACACTTGAAACCGTTTGGCAAAGTGAATCCTTGAGATCGTTTGCTAAATGTGCACACTTGAAACCGTTTGCCAAAGTGAATCCTTGAGATCATTTGCTAAAGTTCAATTTTGAAACCGCATGAGACTCAATCGGTTTGGGATCATTTGGTCCCAAACGGTCTTGAGACCGTTTGGTCCAAACCTCCTCAAAACCGCATGGACCAAAAATGGTCTCAACCACTCAAATCGATTTAGGGTTCTCAATGTTGATTCCTTCAATCATTTAATTCATATAATCATTCATAAATTGGTCCTATCACCATACTTAAATTGAGCTCAATAGATCATCCTTCAACTGATTTATCCCTCAATTGATCATCAATTAGGGTTTGAATCAATTGGATTAGGGTTTGGAATCGATGATCCTTCAATGTTAGTCAATGTGTTATCAATTACTTTGAAACTATTGGACCATCATTCAAATTGGACATGAACTGACCTCAAACGGTCTTGAGGTCGTTTGGATGACCTCCAAACGGTCTTGAGACCGTTTGTCCATCATATCATCAAAATCCATGACATCCAATTAGGGTTTGGGTCATTGGATTGATCATCAAATCAGCAATTAATTGTATTTGAATTTGGCATCTTTGGTCCTTCAAACACTTGACCATACTTAAACCTAGGACTCCAAACGGTTTTGGGTGACCCCCAAACGGTTTTGAAACCGTTTGGGTCAATCAACCCAAAGATTCAACTCAATCAATTTATAAATCAGCACTTAACCCAAATAGGGTTTGGTGATTGATTGTTCTTCAACTCATGAACCAATTTAAACTAATCAATTATAATTAATATGGGTCATTAACCATCAATATTTTCAACATTTCTCCAAATGGTCAACCATGGTCAACGCCCTCAATGGTTTTGAAACTGGTTGCCCTTAAACGGTTTGTGAAACTGTTTGCTTCTAAACGGTTTTGAAACTGTTTGCTCCCAAACGGTTTGTGAAACCGTTTGGACATTTGATTGAAATCGTTTGGTCTAGATATTTGGGGAGGTGTGTGCTTATGATTATGTCATCATCATCAAGCTCTAAACCCATGAAACCTACTGTGATTTCCATGGAGATTGCATCAATCAACCAAATCAATTATTGTGAATAGAGAAATGATCATTATTTGATGAGGAATTGAATGCAATAACAAGATTAAGGTTTCAAGTTATAAAACCCACCTCCAATTGAGATCCAAAGCTCAAATCTCATGGAAACAATGGTGTATGAAGACTTTGCAACTCCCCCTAGGCTCGTCCTCAAGCTTTTGGTTGAAAATTTTGGTTAGGGTTGAAGAGGAGATCGAATTAAGAAGAAATCCATGATTTATTTTCGATTTCCACCATTGAATCAAGGTGAAAAGGGTCAAGAACCTTACCAACAGGTTGGGGGTCGTCCTTCAGGTACTACCTAGCTCCCTTGGTCAGTTTCCAAGCAAAGAGAAGAAGTGGAAATAGAAAAGCCTTTCATTTGTCTTGGAAAAGGTCTTTTTATAAGAAATTCAATGAGAGAGAAAATACTTTATAAAAGTATTTAATTCCAAAACTGTTGCCACCATATCCCCCTTGGTTTCTTGTATTAAAATTCATCTCTATCCCCACCGAGCTCCCTTCCATTATCCAAGAATAAAGGGAAAAGAAATTAAGCACCTTAACCCTTATAATATTAATATCCATTTTTGAGTGGAATTTCTTTTTCTTATAATAATGGTGAGTGGAATTTCACCTCCTTAGGATATGCTCGTGCCTTTGCAAGGCTTAAGCTCGTCCACACACATATGAATCCAATCATATTAATTTATGTTGAAGGTCCTTCAAATTATTTTATTTATTTTTGCATTAAATTGAATTAGGGTTTCAATTAGGCTTAAATCTTGATTATTTTAATATCAAGATTCTCTCTCCTCCAACTTGATTCAAATGAGGCGCCCCTCTCATTTTATTTTCTCTACATGATACCAATAAATATTAGGGACCTTTTGGAAGTGGTAATTTTCATATTGAACCCTAGTTTTTGGGTAAATTGCACTTTACACCAAAACTGGGTTTTAATGCACAAACATTGTTTTATCAGCTCTTTCTTGGTACTCAGGCTTTCACAAGCCATTCCTCTGCATCATATTCATTCCTATGATGCTTCAGCATATGAGGAACATATTATTGTATAACATTTGCAATTTGACCCCTTAACTTGGGTAAATTGCACATTAGTCCAAAATAAGCAAACATTGCTTCAACATTATTCAAACAGGACCAAAATTGAAACATAAGTTCCTCTTAAGCCTTAATTACTTTTCACAAGATAAAATTAAGGATCTAATTATCTTGCTTAAGCAAAACTTCTAGGGTTAAGGCATAACCCAGGTCAGGGATGTTACACTATAAGACAGACTGGAGGACACAAGAACAGACACAAACTCTAGTCCTAGGTCCTTGTAGACTCAACGAATATAAAGCTCTAATACCAACCAAATGTGACACCCTTTTTCACACAAAATGAGATTATTAAAAACAAAAGTGTGAAAGGCAACACTGCTACCTATTACTAAAAGACACTGGAAAATTAAAACCAATTATGGTAAAGCAAAACATCAGAAAGCTTATCACAAGGAGATCCAAAGATGCTTGTCATCTGTATTATATAACTTGAAACAACATTAATGACAACATGATGCATAAAAGGACCACCTATCACACACAATATATTCTCCACTTACATCAACCTATACAAAAACCAACTATATGACAAGAGGTGACTAAACCCAAAACACTCACCGATATCATCATTAACAACATGAGAAAATCCATACACAAAAACTACCCCCAAGGACCTAAGTGTATAGGGAAGACTCTAGGAGTCTAACAACAAAAGACTAGCAAGAAGCACTCCAACCTCAACAGCTACTGCCCTTCTTGTTGTTGCTCAGCCTCCACAACACGGTCTCTACGTCCTCGTGCACAACCACCTAAAATATGTGGGAAACCCATGGGGTGAGATTCCAAATCTCAACGGGAGATATAACTCTCCACCAACTCTATTATAACACAGATATAACATGTAAAGAGCATATAGTAAGGACATTACTAGGATATGCTGGTGCAATATTGATGTAAGAAGAACATTCATCATCATTAACTAAGCATATTAGATTACTATAACATAGTAGACATGATTAAGTAAACAAATCTGGTAGTTGAACCAATCAATAGAATAGTTACATGACTGAGAAGGAATATGAAGAACATGTATCTCATCTATCGACTATACTATACAAAGCAAGCAAGGCCTCATCCAACATTTCCATATTTGATCCTATGCAAGTGCACTACACAACTGATTACATGTTTTATTATGCCCCGAGAATTTGATTCATTCCACCCAAATCCAACTAACCACTACTAAGTCAAAATTGGTGTCATACAAGGCCCATGGAAGAGTCAGAATCCACGACCTCACCCCCTCAATTAGTATGAGTGAACCTACAATGACATCACAAGTAAAACTACTACCAGTGACATATAGTCCAGCTATACAAGTCTAGCCCTCCTTGGTATAGGTCACGGTGCTAGTGGAGCTGAGCTATGGCCCGTAGCTGCACTCCTACTAGGGTATTTCCCACAACCAATCATGTATCACATATCACTGAGCTACGGCCCATAGCCACACTCCTATCAGGGTATGACCCACAACCAATCATGTATGACATATCACTAGGAGACCAACTCATGCATGGTTGTCTCATATATCTTTTATGTAAGGGGATATTGGTCCTCACCCCCGCATATTCAAAAATATGCGCTCCGAGTTAAACTCATTTCACCATCCAGTAAGTGCTGACACTAAATGGATCTATGGCACTAGACAAAACTACATGTTCAGGCTCCACTTAATTAGTTAAGTGCATTATAATATTTTTTAGCATCAATCAAGTTATAACGTACAAAGACAAAACAAGTTTTATGAGAGAAGGGCATAACATATCTCCAAAAGATATAAAACGTGTATGGTAAGAACAGGTCACACTATCACCACATGATGCATGTAATTTTGCCATTCACATCATCATAATCAAGCCACATGCCATGGAATACCAATCCCTCATTTCATCATGGGAAACATTATCTCATAATAGGCAACCACCATTGTTAGGTGATAGGACCCAATCACCACATTCCTATATCACATGTATAATCAGCATACCTCACAAGGGCATATTCAACCTGTCTCACATCATAGCCATCATAGCACACACTAGATATGGCCATCAAATTCATAACACTTTCATGGTTAGAAGATCACAATCAAGAGATATAATCACATAACATCATAAACATCCATGATAAGAAAATAAGCAAAACTTATTCACTATTAGGGTTTAGGGTTTCCTTTTTATCCGATTAGGGTTTACAAGGTTAGGGTCAGCCAACCATCTTACAATCACCACCATCCATCATCTTGGAGTGTAATAACATAAGGTAGTATCATTAGAATAAATTAGATAACACACTAAACAACATTATACAAGTTCATACATGATTATCATTAGGTGTTCATATGTGATTCATAACCACCTATCCTCACCACATGTCACTACATTAACACATGGGTCGCGGCCACCCTCCATGATATGCCACTATCACAACATCCACCATGGGTGTCTTGACCCTCAACGTCATCACCATGTTGCGACCCATATCCTTCACGTCACACCCATGACATTAGGGTTAGGGTTAGGTCTTCGTCTTGACCACCAACTATGTGTCGTAGCCATAGAACATCAACCACCACCATGTCATGACTGCAACGCCTCTTGGTCATGACCCAACACACCAAGGGATGTCTCATTTAGGCCAAGGCAAGGAACTAAGGGTCACTAGGTTGCTAAACACTAAGGGTTCTCACCCATCGGAACTAGGTCCAACATCACCACAAGGAAAGGACATCTTGACCCCAAAGCCAACTAGGTCACAGCCAACCACCATGGGCCATGTCGTGAACGCAACGCCCATGAGTGTGTCTCAACCATCAAGCCATCTAGGTCATGACCACATGAAGGGTGAACATCCTAGTCACCAAAATAGAACCCAACTAAGGAAAAATTGTGATCACCATGAAAGGAAACCTCAAGCAAACCGATCTCCACAAACCCTAAGACAAAAGTTCAAGAAAAGCATAACCAAAGGAAAAGAAACCATGCCCAAGATAACTAAAACTGATACTAACTTTTCTCCCACCTCTAGGTGCACAAACACCAAATAAGAAGGCTAGATCAAGGGTCAACCATGGAGAAGGAACTCCATGAAACAACATCTATCAAAACGAGCACAAGAAAGATTAGGGTTTAAGATTACTTTCAAACCAAGCATAATGACTCTACCAAACGAGTTATAGGGTTTAGCATGATATACTATCATCATGGAGAAGCATCATAGAGAGTGAAGACAACAACAAAACGTAATGAGAAGTGCAATAATAGAGAGTTTTTAGTGTTATATAACCCACCTTAAGAAGATCGCCACCAAAGCTCCAAGCACACAATCCAAGGGTTGGAAAAGCTCTACCAAAAGTTCCTCACTCGGCCTCAGGTGCACCTCAAGAAAGGGGAAACACCAAGGTCAAAGGGAATCTCAAGAAAGAGAGAAAAACCTCAAAATCTAAGAAAAAGAAAGAAGGGGGAAAAGAGAGAAGAAATTCCCTCTCACTTGGGTGTCACCTTGTCAAAACATGGCATATTACCCTTGTGATGAGGAGCTTACTCTCAAGAATGACCACCATGTCAAAACACAGTCTAAGGCTGAGAAAGAGGAAGAAGATGGGGTAGAAGATCAAATCACCAAATAAAGAAGATAAACACTCACAAAGATCGGAGATGACCAAGGATCACCACAAGAACCACATGCAAGGGATGAAACACCTCCAAGGCACCAATAACACTCCTTACTCCACCAAGATCCAAGGAAGAGCACAAGAGAAGGGAGAAAGAACATGACCAAAAACAACTAGTTTAATGGAGAGAAAAGGGTTCATATAGAAAGGAGGAGGAAGGTAAGACAAATGATGAGGTGTCAACAATATAGGGCTTCAAAGAGACCCTTGTCCACTAAAAAGGCCAACATGCAACCACATGCAAGTACTTAAGCATGACATGCAAGACATGGTGATATACTCTAGGTAGTGTCTCGACCACCTAAGAAACTCCACCCTCTAAGTCATGACCACGACACACCAAGGGGCTCCATGGTCATCACAAAGCCCTAACAACACCACTAGGTCGCGACACTAAGACCACCACAAGCAACCTAGGTCAAAACACACCTCTCCAAGCCTTTATCTCAAACCAAGACAACACCACACCAAGGGGAAGTGTCTTGACCGTGACACACCCTCAATAAACCCTAGGTCGCTACCTAGGTTGAGACACACCAACAAAGGTCACAAGGTCAAATCACACCACCCTAAAAAACCCTAATCACCACTAAGGGTGACACCACCCAACCAATGGTTAAACAAAGTGCCCCAAAGAACCACACACTCTCTCATGATGCCAAGAGACTGAAGGAACACTCTAGAGGTGGAAAAGTGCACATCAATCCCCTATATTGGGTAAAATACAATTTGCACCAAAACTAGCACAAAAAGCACAAACGTCATCCAAACCAGCTCAAACTGGAAACTTAAACTCTCCACAAGCTCTAATCACATATCAAAAGATTAAATCAAGGTCCTAAGCACAATATCAAGCCAAATAAAACATGGTTACACCAAAACTCATGTTAGGGTCCGTACATAGGAATATCACATGCTTGATGTGAACATGAGGATAGCTTGGGATGGCCACGTTGCCCACTGCAACTGGTCTTATATGTAAATAGTTTAATATTAGTATTTTGTAGTACCGCCTCTTAATGTGAGGACGATTGTTACACCCCGATCTCACAATTTCCTCAAATCATGAGATTAGGGCATAAGATAGGATTTATATGTAACACAAAGAACACCCTTAACTTTTCCTTTTCTTAAAAACTCTTGTTTCTTCGCATTGAACCACATAAAACATCTTAACAAGGGAATCTGAATATTTCTTTTACTAATCAGACTTCAATAGTAAAGATACATGTATAAGCATTCATGATGTCTCTCACACACTATGCACATGAAACTTGCTAATTAGCATACATATCAAAAGAGGAACAATATTACACATTGTAATTACAACTCTCTCTCTCTCTTACTGAGGACCTAGAGTGACAAGGACCGACTGACTCAACTAATCTCATACTTGACTCCTGTGGCAGATCTACACTGAAGCTCTGACCATCTCCAAGTCCACGTGGTTAACCCTAAAAATGTTTGAGTAGAGGGGTGAGCCTACTCGCTCAGTGAATGAGTACTTCATGGAAACAGACTAATGCACTAATGTGATTACAAATATAATTTGAGTAAACGATATGAAATTTAACAACAATAAATACTACACTGAGCAGTTCTAAAACAATATAATTGAAATAACAAAGAATGTAAATATTGCATCCAAAGAATAGTTACTAGAAGACTATGCTCTAGTCTTCCTTAACTCTTTCATTTATAAAGGACTCTATGAACCTATATGATCATATTTTAGATTATGCCCTGATCTATGCAGTGTACTCTGCATAGAGACTCGCAGTGCACTACGGCCACACCGTACAAGACTTAGCGACACACCCGGGAAATGCTAAGTCTGACTGCTGTCCTGGTCTACGTCAGGACCTCACTGCACTCTCAAAAGAGTGTAAACTGGACTCCTCCTAACCTGAGCACACAGGCGGAGAGTCTGGGTTACCACCGTGACACACGCACAGATTATTGTTGAATAACCCCTATTTACTCCAGTGCCACCGTGACACACGCACGGATTATTTTTGAACACTGCCTTTCTGTCATCGTGCCACCGTGACACACGCACGGATTATTGTTGAACACGAGTCACCGACCATCTAGACACACGCTAGGTAGGTCGTTTCACCCCTAAGGCGCAGACCTCCAAAAGGGGTTCTACGGTGTTCAGGGCACCTAAGTCTAACATTAACATTATAGATACATTCTAATCAGAAATCATAACTCATTTAACATTTCTCACAAGGCTCACACAGCCTGCCATATCATATCATAAGAAACATCATAACTCATGTATTCAACATATATCATGTCTCAGTAACATTTCCTTCTAGGGCATATCATATCTCATCACCTGCAATTTACGAGATATGTATTGGAAATAAGAAGCCCTGCAGTATGTAGATATCAACTCAGAGAGAACACACATATAAAGTTAAATGCACTAGAAACATATAATTCCGCAATTAAGCATAACCACATCTCATATCAAGACCTTTCATATCACCATAACATGATTCATTGAACACCCTATCCTTAGGGTTTCATTTGCTTTATTCATTCATCACATGCCAACACCCTACTCTTAGGGTTTCATTTGCCTCATTCACCTTTTCATTTGCCTCATTCACTTGTCACATGACTCTCATAAGAATTTCATAGGATATAAGCATTCACTAAATAAAGATTGTTTCCAACAAATCATATGCAATCAATATAGACATGAAACCATGGAAATTTAACTAAATTTAGAGTTTCCATACCATTCACTGAGATATCATGTATCAAGAATAAAATTCAATAAGATAACCCATGAGGTACATCCTAACCACTTATAGGATTACCAGTCCTCTTTATTTAACTTTGACTCTTAAGTATTCATTTAGGGTTTGCTTCAACACGATCATGGTATCACCCCACGGTCGTGGCACATTCACCTCACCACGGTCGTGGCTCTTCCCCCACGGTCGTGGTATATAGAGATCAGGGTTTCAAAAGCATTCAGTACGGCCGTGCTACTTAGCACGCCCGTGGCATAGACCCTTCACCACGGTCGTGGTCATCCACCACGACCGTGCCACAGCTCGATTGAGCTTCAACCTAGTGAAATCAAAGTCATGGACTTAGTGACGAATCCCAAAGGGTTTAGATATTGAAATATGATAGCCTTAAGCTTGATTAAGAGCATTTAGACCTAGGTTTGGTTTAAGTCTAGATATCTCTTCAATTGGATTAAAACTCTAGTGAGATCTCAATTAGGTTAAACCCTAATTACATCATACGGTATAAATCTGAAAAAGCATTCTTACTAGGATGTGTTGTACACGTTTCTGATATGAATTTACCATCTAAGAGTCATTCAAACAGAGAAAGAAATCCATATCATATCAATTTGCAACAACTTAAATCAAACAGACATTTTAGGTTTTAGAATCACATACTAAGCAATTAGGGATTTGGATGCTATAATCAAATTTCGTGCATTACACTGTTTGAAGGAAGAACCCACTCACCCCAAGGTGTGAAAACACCTCAAAACCGCAGCTCAACTCAGGGGATCTCGAACTCATATCAAATCCCTAGCAAATCTCCCAATTCTTCTTCCATTCAACTCGGGAACCTTGAAAATGAAGGATTATGAAGAAAGGGTGAGAAAAGAGGGAATTTTGACATCATCTTGGATCAAATCAGAGAATGGACGGAATCTTGACATGAGAGAGAAGATTCACCATAAAAGTCTATGCAAAGAATCCAAACTTACTTGATTTCACCATTCCTGGAACCGCAAAACCCTAATTCAGCAATTCCTCCTCTTTCTCCACTCAAACCCTAACTCTCCCTCTCTCTCTAGATTTTAGTTTCTCTGGAGTGAATGACGAAGAATGAGAGCTGCTTGTGTGTGTGGTTGCTCATATAGACCATTTGAGCTGCTTGGGTCAATTGCATATTGACCCCACACTCAACTTGTATTATATTGGCTGAATATTCAGTTATACAAAAGTTACTGTAATTCGTTTATTTCAGAGATCAAACCTTCTCCAAAAATTATGGGAAATTATCACGTTGTTTATAATTGATCTATAAATCTTCAGTTAAAATTTGAGATCATTTGGAGTTACCAATAAATAATTAAAAATAGAACAGTGCACTGCTATCCAGAAATCTGCAGAAATGTCATTTGAAGCAAAAATGCCTCAGAACGGCCGTGCTAGCTGCCACGGCCGTGCAAGATGGACCCAGCACGGCCGTGCTGCCTACCACGGCCGTGCTGCATTGATTTCAGCAGATTTGAGTAGAAAAGTTGGTTAATAGTTTAATTCTTTCAAAACGACCGTCTGGCCTTGCATGCCCGTGCCACCAAAGACCTAGCACGGCCGTGCTACCCACCATGGCCGTGCTACCCAAGCATCCAACTATCATTTCTATTTTTCTATGCCTAACTCTATCATTCCTTCCCAAATGAGCTCATTCGTTGAAAACCCTTATTTCAACCGACTAGAGTTTATACACCTCAAACCCTAATTATACACAGAGATAACATGCTTGGGGTTCTCATTAGGTTTAACATATTATAATTGAGATATCATCATTAATTAGATTTAAGCAATGATCAATCCAATCAAATATGCAATCATCCAGGTAAACCCTAGTTTACCAATTAAGCTCAGATGGGGTCGTAACAACAATGTATTGATATATTTGTGATAAATGAAATAGTTATGCACTCCCATTTCTTGATCATTTTATAGCTTATGTATCATACCATTTAACTTGGTCCTTATCTGGTCCCACTCTTTATATATCTCACACTTGATCTAGACATTCTTGGATTTTATCTTGAAATCAAATATCAATCTTGATAATTATTTTCCAATGGGATGATAATGTTTAACCTACTTGTAGAAAGATTATCTTTGCTAATAATGGTGAACATTTTAGTGTTAACTCTACTCATGAGACTATCTTAGTAATGAGAGACTATCTTGACAATAAATATGTCATCTAGGTTAATGAAATCTATTTTTAAAAGATTAGATGCTTGATTTAGCAAAAATGTTTAAGTGAAGACATCTAGGCTTGAATCTTGGATAAATTGAGCTTTTTTGAAAGATCGCACTTTGAGTATGAAAACACTAGAAATTGAAATTTATTTTAGATATACCCAAAACCTAAACCTGAGATACCCTAGCTTAGGTTTGTATGGTGTTGTTAGTACCTTCTAATGATGATTTATATTAAAATAAGTTGATTGATTTTGGGATTAGATTATCCTTTCATCAAACTAGTTACATGGGCTATTTATGCTTAATCAAATTTCCCATGATTTGATTTCCAAGGCTTTCTAAAGTTTGTTCATTTTGAAAAAGTTATATTGGCTGCTTCAATTCTTGAACAAGATAGAAACCTATGTGTCCAGATAAGATTAAAAGTAGTATTAGAATTTGACAACAAGATCTCATAAGAAGGTGCAAAAAGACCAATAGCCCCTAGAAAATTACCAACAGCAAGAGTCTATTGCTAGAATATGATTTAGAGTCCATCGTCAAAACATAATGCAAAGTCCATTTATTGAACATGAGAATGAGTTAGATATTAGAGGAAGTCTTGGTCCATCATATGATATCACTAGATTATGGATTAAAAATATGAATGAGATTGTGTATTTTGTTACTTGTAAGAATAGATTTGATCAATTCATGTCATATAATTTGTTATCATTATATGTACACTTTTGGTTGCACCCATGTAAACATTATAGCAATAAATTGACCCACATTTGTCAACATTTTAGGTTCACATTAGGATTCAAAAGTGAAATTGAGTTAAATAAAATCAAGGAAAAGAATGAAGAGTTGAATGAAACCATGGGGGATTAGATAGTAGTTTTCCCTTTTTCTATTCGTTATAAGATTTAGGCTTTTTAAGTTTAGTAGTTTAGTCTCCCAATTTTGTTCTTCCATTTGAAGCACAATCTTATTAAACATTGTTTTACGTCTTTTTGGTGGAATAGGTAAATTTTATTGGTTATTTTAAAAATATGGTCTTGGACATGTTGGTTAACTATCCTTTCCTCTTTGGTCCTCATTTTTGGGGGATAAGGGAGGAGGATATCCCTACAATTGCATCATTTACTTTATGAAATCCTTTAAATAAAAAAGGGCTTCATAAGAACGTACAACCAAGTTAGATGACAACATTACATATATCCATATCAGTTTATCTTACTCATCCCAAAACTCAACTCACAATCCACTTATTCAATTATGTATTGAAAACCCTAAAGGTAAATCCACATATAATTAATTTAGGTAGAAGAATCATCTTCCTCAAGTTAAGGAATTTTCCTTGAAGTATAAATCCTTGAAGTATAACCAAGAGTTTGTTTTCCACTTAAATTTATATGTAATGTTAAATCCTCATAAATAAAAAGTCATCCACAACTAATTTATTTCTCTTCAAGTAATCTTCATTGTAAAAATGTAGTTCGTTTCAAAGAAATAATTTCCCTCTAAGAATTTATTTCCCAACAAGGAAAGTTTATTTGTAAAAGTGATTCCCTCCGAGAAAATAATGCCATGTTTCTATATAAAATGATTCGACTTCATATTATCAACCAAATATGTATCTTTACTTGTTTTCTCTATCCAGGCCTTTTGTACCATAATAAACACTAGTTCTCTTTGCATTTTAATGAATGAAACTAATTGAGATTCTTCTTCATATTTTTCACTCCTTTCATATATTTTATTTCAACAATAATGCATGATTAAATAACATTGTCGTTGTACCTAATGTAACTTGAAGCAAAAGAATTTTAATTCAATTTATTTGGTGTATTGTGATACACATTAGTTAAAAAGATATCCCTTCTCCATGTTCCTACGCCCATATGAAAAACGTTCTCTTTAGTTGTACGCCCCTTTGTATCCGTTGTCCTTGATAAACATACCCAAACCATATTTTTCCAATAATTTTCACCCATTCCTTTTCCCCTTCCGTCCCATGTATTTCTTATGTACCAAGCATAATTTTTAAGGCACCAATAACTAGTAGAACTTTATAAGTGAAAACAAATAATTGACACGTCCAACTAAATGACCTCCATCGGAGGTTTGAACCATATAGGATCAGTATCTTCGATGAAGAAATAAAATTTGACATAAAGAAAACTATAATTGCATCAACATATCTTTTATATTTCATATTTTGTTTATTATAATGTAATTTATATTCTACTTTTCAAATATACATCGTCGTAGTTCACAAACTAAACAACCTTAAATATTAAGATGGGAACACTAGCCATCAAAATGTCAGGAACAAGAAGCAAAGTAAACTTCCAATCGGTGGAAGACAGAACTGGACTAATGGTTGGTATATGATCTTTTTTATCATAAGGACATATTTGGTTGGGTGGCTGTCACAATATGTTTTACACAACAGAATACACTTTTCAGTTGAACTACACCTTATCAAACTACGCTAGATAAATACATAATAGAATTTAAGCGTCGAAAATTGGGGAGACAAGGTACCGAATTCCTCGAGCCAATTCAAGTTCTTTTAGTTGGTCCTCGCAAGGGGATTGTTCTCGTTCAAGCGGAAATCCTATTGCTAAAAGTTTCGGATAGAAATATCAATGAATTTAAAAATGCTATCTTGATGAGTTGTTCATAAAATATTCATATAAACACTATTTGCTTACAAAAAAACCCACACCTCACCCATTGTGTAAGTTACAAAATACTACCCACCATAGTCCCCACCGACCCCACCCCCACCCGCCAAAAGAAAAAGAAGATCGCGAAAGAAAGAAATAATAAGATGGCATGTGACAATTTCCCCTCTTGCGGGCTGGAATTAATACCATCAGATTTTTCATTGCCTTGAAAGAATGGTTAAAGGCATCCTTGTTTTGGTTGGATAGTAGAATTCGGAATTGTCCACCCAACCACCTTGATCCCAAATATTTACGAACTTCCACTCGTCACGCTGACGCCTGCTCCTTACTTTGGTCTTCGTGCTGCTGAGCCAGCAGCTGGAGGTCGGACGACGAGGAGGAAGACGAAGATCGCTCGCGATGCCGCGGCTGAGACGGTGGTGGAAGAGGAGGAGTGGGTGGCGTCGGCAGTGGCAACCCTTCCTCTCTCCTGCTCCCTCTCCTAATCAGCCCATAGAGCTTCCGGAATTCCTTGTTCAACGCTCCATTCGAACCCAACACCCCAGATGTCTGTCCTCCCTCCCCGGCACCTCCTGGCCTGTCGTCCTCTGACAGGCCGCCGTCTCCTACTCGGGTCCGGAAGGTGCTTTCATCAATTGACGAGTCACTGGGCCCTCGCCGGTGCCCACCTCCACCAAGGCCTCCCAAGACGAGCCCGACCCTCCTGGCAGCGGCGCCGGCGCCGGCTGAAGACTGCTGGAGCACAGTGATGACCGTCTTGAGAGCCCTGCTGGGAGAACCCCGGTGCGCAATCATGATCTCCCCAATCTCCGCCGGACTGATGCTGGCGCCGTTCTGGAAGATCTCCTCCACCGCAGGGTAGAGCTTGTGGTCCTTGAGGCCGAGGTAGTTGTTAGCCATGGCTTTGAAAGCTGTGAAGTCGCAGAGGGGAAAGTAGAGGTGTACGTCCAACCGCCCCGCTCGCACCACAGCCGGGTCAACTCCCCCGGCAGCCGGCGCCTCACGCATCGTGAACACCATCACGCGCTCTTCTCCGCAGCAGGAGAACACGCCGTCCATGAAATTTAGCACGCCGGATATTGACTTGGCGCTGACTGCAGGGGAGGAGTTGCCGAGCTCCCCGGCCCCGCTGCTTCCTGCGTGGAGGTAGCGGTCGAGGTCCTCGACGAGGATGACCGAGCGCGGACTCGTTTGGAGAAGGAGAGACTTGAGGTCTGACCCGTCCGTCACGCGAGAGAGGTCAAGGTCGTAGACGTCGTAGCAGAGGAACTTCGCCATGGCTGCCACGAAGCTTGACTTCCCTGTACCAGGCGGGCCATAGAGGAGGTAGCTCCGCTTCCATACGCGCCCGAGCCGGTGGTAGTAGTTCTTGTTCTTGAGGTAGGCCTCAAGGTCGGATTTGACTCGAGCCTTGAGGTCCGGGTCCATGGCCAGTGTATCCATGGAGGAAGGGTGCGTGAAGGGCACAGACCGCCACCGCCTCCTCCTCTGACCTTCCCCACCCGTAGCCTCCACCGTGTTGATGAACAGCCGCACCTCCCTGCGAAGGAGCTCGATCTCGTCGGCGACGGCCTCGATGTGCTGGAGGTACGGGCGGAGCACACGGCGGCGGTCCTGCTTCCGTACTCGGAGCACCAGCGCAGCGTCGTCGGACCGGTTCGTCCATGAGACGCGGGCGCCGAGGAAGGTGTCGTTGACCGTCTGGTCCGGGGCGAGCTGGAGGTAGATGTCGGACCCGCCGCCACCGCCGACTCCACCACCGCCGGCGAGGCCACCGTTGGCTTGTTTCTTGGAGTAAGGGGAGGAGAACAGGAGGGCGTCGGCGGAATCCTCAAGGGACGGGAGGGAGTCGATGAAGGTGATGGCTTTGCGGTAGAGGGGGTTCTCCTGGAGGCTCTCGGTGTACATGGGAATTTTGTAGGTCTGGTACGTATGGAGCCGGTCCTCAGCCGCTCGCCACAGGCGGACGGCGAGGCCAAGGATCTGCCTGAAGCATAGGAGGAGGCGGAGCACAACAAGGCCGCCGGCCAGCCATAGGACCGTCTCCACCGCGGAGCTCCACGGATACATGGTCGTCGGAGCTGCCGCGAGGTTTGGGGGCACGATGGTATGGAGGTGAAAGGAAAAAGATGGAGCTTTTTCTACTGTTTCATATGAATGAATGCCTGGAACAGCTTGGAATCCAACTGGACTTTTATACGGCGGAATAATAATACACGACGACAGCTTAAAACCGCATTATTATTGATTAAAAACCGGCCGGAAAAAAAGACCGGGAGAAGGCGTCCCGTCCGCGTTGCACACCCAAGTTGAGTCAAAGCAGGAAAACGAAAGAGCCCCGAATGGGACTTTGTCAAAACAGAAGAAGAAAAAAAAGGGAAAGAAGCTGAATGAGGAAGGAGGGTGAGGATGGATTCTATTTTTGTTGTGAGGAGGGCAGTAGAAATTTGAAATTGGCGATTGATTTGCTACAGTAACCGATGTGCGTTTAATAAAGTAATAAATGTGACCTGAACGATCAGGTTGCATGTCTCTCTAGATGCCTTTTCTTTTGAAAGGCTGTACAAGGGGAGTCAATGCATAAATGCCAAACCGGGGTAACATAAAGAACCTCCATGATGTTCTTTACAGGTCCAATCATGTTCCTTCATTTGGAAGTATTGAGCTGGACTTTTCCGTGAATTTTTTTAATGAGTTGTCATATTGGGATGCATAATGGAGCAATCGCTTACCTCATTTGCCTTCTATCGATCCATATTTCAAATAGTTAGTATACATTTGTTCATTTATACCATATTTCAAATGGTAAATTACATGAGACTCCACACCATATGCAGTAGT
Organism: Alisma plantago-aquatica; assembly: GCA_963693085.1. Taxonomy (NCBI): domain Eukaryota; kingdom Viridiplantae; phylum Streptophyta; class Magnoliopsida; order Alismatales; family Alismataceae; genus Alisma; species Alisma plantago-aquatica. The sequence continues at coordinate 184,033,987 of OY856413.1, read as the reverse complement.
AATTGGATCTAAGTTTTTTTTTTTGAAAACTCCTTCCCTCCTTTAATTAATATCAACCAAAGAAAGCTTAACAATGTTGTTTGGAATGTTATTCATTCCAACTACATCTACTTCTGAATCTAGTAGTGCAGCTCTAGCCACTGCATGAGCTACCGAGTTACAGCTACGAGGAAGGAGGAAACAAGATATCTAATGTCGTTAATGTGACTACCAAGATAATTTCTTCTGACCAGGCTAGAGTTAATGGCATCAATTACGATCCTTGAATCCGACTCCACTATGATATCGTTGAAGCTCCATTCAGCAGCCTTCACAAGAGCCATGTAAATAGCATATGCTTCAGCTAGTTTCGGGCTCCACGCCAGTAGGGAGTGTCCAGACGCCGCCGCCTGGACCACCCCGAATATGTTTCTTGCGACACAACTCCAGCTGGATTTGACATCCGGAAGAATCGCCGCATCACAGTTGATTTTCACTCGACCCTGTTCGGGTGGAGCCCATCAGGGGGAAATAATAGCTTCGGTCGGACCAGGCCGGTCCGGCAAGGAGCGGGCCTCCTGATAATCCCTGACTAACGCCATGAGGGGATGAAAGAAGGTCGTAACAGGTCTTTGGTCATTTGAGAATACCTTTTTGTTTCTTGCAGACCAGAGGCTCCATAGTTGCACAAGAGCTGTCGTGAGATGATCAACATCTAGATTTGTCTACAGATATAGTAGCACCTCACCAGTTGGAAGAGCTGAGAGTTCTTGGAGTTGACCAGTATCTAGACAATGTCTCCATGTTCCCCTTGCTACCGGACATTCAAAGAATAGGTGGTTAAAAGATTCATCTGCCGAATTGCATACATTACATGTTGGATTAACATTACAATATCAGTCACTTAATCTAGCCATTGTTGCCAAGCTATTGGAGCAGAATCTCCACAGAAAATGAGACAGTTTGGGAGGTCAGTTGGAGCTCCAAACCAGTTTCCAGACCCCGCTCACCGTCGTCATTCTTCTTACCAGGAACTCGTTCCTTCCCAGTAGAGCCAACCAGTAGGAAGACTTGGATGAAAAAAACCCCTTCGTCTCGGACCATCAGAAGGGACAGTCAATCGTGCTTTGTTTATTGATCGGAGTCGAGAGGATATCTCGACAGACCTCTGCTGGCAGCAGTGTGTGGAGTAGCTCACAGTTCTAAGTCCAGTCTTCAGTCGAGATAAGTTTGTTGACATAATGAATGTCGTAGTGAGGGATATTGAGTGAAGTTTCAAGGTTAACATGGCGTCCTGGGATCCAGTTGTCTTTCCATATATTGATGCATTCACTGATTCCCACTCTCCAATGCAATCCTTCAAGTTACACCAGTTTGGCCCCCCATATGCTCCTCCACGTGAAACTTGGGTTGTGCCCCCTAGAAGCCTCTAGGATAGAGGTTCTCGGGAAATACCAGGCTTTTAACACTTTATATGCTAATGAATTTGTATTTGTGAGAAGTCGCCATAGATGTTTTGTAAGGAGAGCCTGGTTGAAAGCATGCATGTCTCTAAAACCCATACCGCCTGCCTTTTTGGGCTTACATAGTTTCTTCCAAGAGAGCCAGTAAAGTTTCCGTTCCCCGTCTTTTGCACCCCACCAAAAGTGTGCAATGCAACTCTGAATTTCATCAAGGAGACCCGCTGGGAGTTGAAAAATATTCATGACATAAGCAGGGATAGCTTGAGTTATAGATTTATTAAGAACCTCTTTGCCCAGTTTAGAGAGAAATTTTTCCTTCCACCCTTGGATTTTTTTCCAAATCCTATCTTTGATGTAGCCAAATACCTATTTTTTGGATCTTCCAATTGCTACCGGAAGACCCAAGTACTTAGCATGTCGATCTACCTCTTTCACTTGGAGAAGTCCACATAACTCTTATTTTTTGTTGAACGACACTCCTCTGCTAAATGCAACTTCCGTTTCAGATATATTGATTCTTTGCCTCGAGGCCTGTTCGTACTGGCTAATCAAGTTAGCTAAAGTCAAGCACTCGCCGGTTGTTTCTCTAGCAAAAAGAATTCTATCATCTAAAAAGAAAAGATAAGAGATGATGGGCCCCCTTCTTCTCACTTTTATACCATGGATTGTTTTGTTTTGTAATGCAAGAGAAATAGATGTAGAAAAAGCTTCGACACATAATACAAAAAGATAGAGAGAGAGAATCACCTTGCCTTAGTCCTTGAGTATGAAGAATCTTTGTGGAACAGTTCCCATTGATGGCAATATAAAATTGACAGACGACATGCACTCCATGACTTTTTTCCTCCATTTTGTCCCAAACCCCATTTTTGACATAACAAAATCAAGGAAGGACCATTCAACTCTGTCATAATCCTTCGACATGTCAAGTTTTAAAGCCACCGACCCTCTTGTGTTTTTTGCTTCATTCTTCATTTTATGGAAGATCTCATAGGCTACCAAAGCATTATCGGTTATCATCCTGCCTAGTATGAAAGCACTTTGATTTTCCGAGACCCACCCATCCATGGCTCCTTTTAGCCTGTTAGCCATGACTTTGGATGCTATTTTATATACGACATTACACAAGCTAATCGGTCTATACTCAGACAATTCAGAAGGGTGTTGTACTTTCAGGATTAGGACAACTAGAGTAGAATTCAGCTCACCAAATTCCACATTACCTTTCCACCATCCTTTTATATAATTTGCCACGTCAGTGCCAATAACATGCCAAAACTTCTGGAAGAAAATAGGCTTAAAGCCATATGGACCGGGTGCTTTATGGGGATGCATATGTTTTTTTGCTATGAGAATTTCATCATCAGTAATGTCCCTCTCGAGAAAGTTTCGGGCATGGTCATCTATTTGTATAGATATTCCCTTTATGGCCTCCTCAAAACCTATAGGACTAGAGGAAGAAAAAAGGTCTTCGAAGAAGTCAAGGATAATACACTCAATATCCTCCTCGTCGCCCCGGATAACACCCTGTCTATCCTTAAGTTTATCGATCTGGTTTCTTCTTCTTCTATGTGAGGCTTTATGGTGAAAGTAGGCAGTATTTTTATCTCCCGACCGCATCTCGTTGACTCTGGCTCGAGCATGCCAATACTCATCTTCTTTTCTATGACATTACTGAAGGGTATGTGCTAACTCTTCACACTTGCAGAGCACCCTATCATCGGGGGGGGTAGACATTGCTCTATTTCTAGTTCCTTTTTAGTGGCTTTTATCTTTTTCTTCATCTCCCCAAAGGTCTCATTTTCCCAAATAGCAAGTTTCTCGCCACACCCTTGAAGTTTGTCTAGAAGACTACTTCCTCCCTATCTATCCCAGTACTCTGTGATGACTTTTATGCATCCTTCCTCATCGAGCCACATAGGTTCGAAACAAAAGTATTGTTTCCTTTTTTTTCTTCTTCTTTATGACTCTTTCTGCGGAGAGGACAATGGGCATGTGATCCGAGCCATTTTTTGTCAAGTGAAAAACCTTGTTGAATCTATATATACTCCTCCACCTGTTGTTTTCCAAAAACCTATCCAATCTTTCTCTAACGAGTGTTTCCATGGTGGTGCTTCTTTCCCACGTGAAAGGAGGACCAAAAAACCCTAAATCATAGAGCTCATAGTCATCTATTACATCTTTAAAATCCTGCATCCACTTTTCCGCTCTAGGGGGACCACCCCACTTTTCTTCATTCGTGATGATCTGATTGAAATCCCCAAAATAAATAGTAGGATAGTCGCTGCCTTGATTAAGCCATCTCATCAGGTCCCATGTACGGAATTTGACTTGTTGATCAGCCCATCCGTATATACCAATCGCTCTCCATTGTTGTCTCCCTTCCCCCTCTACAACTTTACATTCAATGTGATGTGAAGAGTAGCTGAGGATATCCACATGTATATTTTTCCACCACACACCAAGACCACCAGATCTCCCATCGCTAGTAACACAAAGACCCTCAGTGAAACCACAGAACCGCTTTGCTTCATCCAGCCTAGCTGCATCAATCATAGTTTCTAACAGAAAAACTAGATTGGGACAGTCCCTCCAGCATAAAGCCCAGAGAGTCTTTTGGAAGTTGAGTTTTCCCAGTCCTCGACAATTCTAGCTTAAAATATTCATTGTTGTTCACGGGTCTGACCCTTGTCAGCACCCGCTACTTGAAGGGCCTGTGTACCCTCGTATGGTATGAGAGAAAGAGTAGAGCCTGCGTGTTTCTTCACCACATAAATAGTTTCCAGTTCATCATCGACTTCCATCGTTGCTAGCTACATGTCTCTATTTCTCTTTGTCCCTGGGATCAGCAGATCAATGTCGTGACTTTTCCTTTGGTCTTTTTCCTTAGGAAAATTCCTCCTCTCAATCACTAACTTTCGCTTCTTTGTCAGAGCCCCCCCGTGCTTTCGGTTGCCCCGACCTCTCACATTTTCTTTGTTTGTACCCTCTTGTTTGTCTTTTTGATTCAGCAATACCGTACTCGAAGGATAAATGTATGCCAGGCACTTCCGATGCTATTACATTCACCACTCTTGCTGTCGGTGTATTACATTTCAGCAGTTGCCCCAACTGTTCGTCTTGTATCAGCTCATCAGATTTTATAGAGGGAGAAGTTGTGAGCAGAACCTGTGGATCGACTTCGGTCTGTTTCAATTTATTCTGCATTGGTTCCTGAGGACTCTGCACGTGCACACCAGTGATCACCTGAGTCGAAAGCAAGTGCCCTACACCACTGTCCCTACCCCCGGTGAAGGCTTCATCACCCTTTTCTACTTGCGCGTTGCTGTTGTGTTGTTCAGGTGCCTCAACAGGAGCCTGTCTCTCCTTAGTATTCATTTCCTCCATGACTACTACACCCAGGCCCTCCCTTTAGATCGAATCTAGGATATTTTGTCTGGCACTGTTCATATTCTTCTCCAGAATTAGGGTTTCAGTAGTAGCCATGTGTTTTGGTCGCATGACGAAAGTGGGCTTTACTTGCGCCCCACCCCCTTCAGAACTTCCGGGTGGGTCTGTCGTTCTCAGCTTCCTCAGAGAGGCACAAAGCCAGGCCCCCCAGCCACAATTATTCACATTCCCTTTGTCATCAGTGGGGCAGTCACGATCCAGATGATCCAATTTTCCACATAGATAATAGAAACTAGGCAGCCTCTCATACTTTATATCGATGGTAACTACTGATCCATTCATGCCCCTTATCCTCTGGATTCTTTTAATGGGTTTTGTAATGTCTATACCAATACAGACTCTTATCGACGTCTCCCACCCCAAGGCATCTCTGTCCACTTCCACTGCTCTTCCGATATGGTTAGCAATCTTCATCACTACCACTTTCGATCTCTGGCCTAGTGGAAGCCCATAGAGCCTCGCCCATATTAGAGATTCATTAAACTCTATTTGCCCAAGAACATCATTCTCGTCGACGTCCTTTGTGATGAGAAGACGGTTGTCAAAGTGCCAAGGCCCTCCGTCTTCCACCTTCTTCTTGTCCTTCCAGTAGGTAAACTGAATAATGAAAACTACCAGATCAATAGGTTTAAAATCCACCCCGTGCCGCAGTGCTCAAGCCTGCGTTAAGGTCCGTTGCATGGCTTTGAAGTTGTAAGGCCGGTCAATTAGAATCCTCACCGTAAGGGCCAACTCCACATGCTCCTCCACCCCCTCTTGGTCCTCCGCCTCCAGATCGAGAACCAGATCTTCTTCATCCTCCAACCCTAGCCTTGCATATCTATCAATGATATCGTCTACCATCTGTCGGAACTGAGCCCACAAGGAACTAAATACTCTTGGACCTGCAAGAAAGGAAACCCAGAAGGGCTAAGGAAAAACCATGAGGGAGAAAGAGGGAACCCACCGCCGCCGCCCTAATCGCTCAGAGCGCTTAGGGTTACGCATGAGGGAGAAAGACTCTGCACGAATTGGATCTAAGTTGATGTTGCTTATTCCAATAAATGAAGAATACATTTCCTATGCCACTCCCTCTACTCAACATGCCCTCATGTCACATCCCCTACCATGTATCCTTCATTTGTCATGACTCCATCACCATCTCTTGTCACTAGACTGCATATAAATTGCTTGCATGTTGTCTCTTGTTATCACAATACACCCTCATTCCTAGCCTCCTTTCCCCATCCTTGCTGGAGACATGTGCCCGAAAAAGAATGAGAGTGAGGCATAAAAGGAGAGAGAGAAATGGTGGTATTGTGGGCTCAATGGTCGAAACCAAATATGATAGAGAAGTACATAGGGTTTCTCTCATCATGAAAAACTTCCCCCTTTTTATTGGGTTCTTTCACACCCATCCCTTTCCACCATCTTGACTTCTTCATGAAGATAATTCTACTAACACTGATGTTGATGGGGGAAGTACATAAGGTATGGGAGAGGGTGTGGGGATGAGGGTGAGGAAGGAGCCGAAAAGGATATATCATCCATCAATATATATATATATATATATATATATATATATATATATATATATATATATACATATATATACATATATATATACATACACATATATATATATATATATTTGTGTGTGTATATACATGCACACACACACACACACACACACACATATATATATATATATATATATATGCCAATGATCTAGTGAAAAACATATCTTGGTTAGAGCATGAGAAGCATTTAAATAACTTTACACAATGATCAAATTTTCATAATATAACCTTATGGATTAAAAACATACCCTATTAGTTACCTTCCCACAAAATTTCATCATCATAGGACTTGTATTGCACGCACAACAAGCAAATACTTTTCAACGCTCAATATTGAGTTTTAGGCTGACCGTTGGATGTAAAATATACGTATTGTATATATGGACATGCAAAAGATATCCGATTGTGATGATATTTTGTGTGAAGGTAAACATAATGATGTTCTTACCATCCGTAAGGTTGGATATCAAAAGTAATCTACAAATTTATAGTTATTCAAATGCCTCTCATGCTCTCACTGTAGAACATTTCTCACTAGATCACTATCATATATATATATATATATATATATATATATATATATATATATATATATATATATCTGTGTGTCTGTCTGTCTGTAAATAATATCTAAATTAGCATGTACAACATGTTTGTTACACTAATCAGATTGGTTTTTAATTTGATGACTATTGCAAAATGTGTTAAAGAGTTTCACTCTTATGGTTTTTCCACTATCAATAGAACAAGAAAATAGAGTTTAAGGATATATAACAAAGGAAGGCATGTACATATAGATAAGGAAGGAATTTATGGAGAAGGGTTGAGGATAGACAAATTATAAACAAGGGAAGAGTTTGTATTAAATGTTGTACCAATATGCATTGATACATACTACTCTGCATTTTGGGAAAAATATAAAAAATATTGGTCAAGTCAAGTGTTTAGTTATTTTTCATATAATTAATTATGGAAATTAGAAATATCGAGTGAATCATTGTGTTGAAAGATCCAGTTAACAACCTATATATACCATATCTTTAATATCACATGTGGTATAAGAAAACTTGTTCCAACATTTTTCATCTATCCGTTAAGATGTTTACATATTTATGTTTTCTGATGGAATTCAAACATGTAGAGAAAGGATACAATTACTAATGTTGTTGAAATTCATTTTACATTTTGAAAATGATTTTACCAATCACAAGATTCCTTGAGACTTAAAGAATAATTTATATATATTGTATCATAAAGGGTTGTGTTATAGAGCTTTCCTATTTTTTAGTACTCTCTTAATGTATATGGTCGGTTGATGGCCAATATTGAAAATTTTGATATTGTTTAGTTTTCCATTTCTTGTTCCTTCTCACCCAGATGTAAAAAAGAAACATGAAGATGAATAATTTTTGCATTATGGTTTTCCCTCAAAATAGTAGGACACACATGTCTTTTTGTTTGCATTTAAAGAAAATATGAAAATCTTATTTTGTTATAGTAAAGTGGGAAATGCAAATTACATTATATTAGATGGAAACATGAGACCCTAAAGTTGGCTCCATCAAAGGATATATATGGAAAGTCAAACAGATAGAGTGTGATTATATTAATAATGTCAGATCATGTCGAAAATAATGTGGAGTTTGCAAAAAAAATGTCGGGATAAGAAAGTTAGTTCTATCAAATCATCAACTAGAGACGATCATGATCAATAATAAGTTATATTTTAATGTGTGCTCATCCCTCAAATTCTCATGAGGGTATATATGAGTAAGTAACAACATTTTATCCATAAACTAGTTGCACTTGAGGACCACATTATCATCGTCATCATCATCTAAGTCTCAGTCCCAACTATGTTTTGGTCAGCTACATGGATCCTTCATTTCCATTCAACTCTATCATGGGTCATATCTTGGTCAAGATGTAGAGATTCAAAATCTCTCTTTATAAGATCTTCTCATGTTAATTTAGGCCTTCCTCTTCTTCTAATAATTGTTCTTAACTCTATAGCATTGATTCATATAGGCACATTAGTCGGCATGTGTTGCACATGTCCATACCATCTGAGTCGACCCTCACGCAACTTGTCCTCAATGCTCACCACCCCCACTTTATTCGTAATATAGTCATATCTCAGGCGATCTTTTCTTGTCTTCCCATACATCCATCTCACCATACGCATTTCATCCACGTTCATCTTGTTAAGACCTTATTTCTTCACCGCCCAACATTCATTCCCTTAGAGCATGGTTGGATGTATAGCTGTTCTATAAAACTTGATTTTTAATCTGAGAGGGACCTTCCGATCATATAATACTCTAGTTGCACTCCTCAATTTCAACAATCCTGCAGTGATCCTATGCCAAACGTCATTTTAGACATTCCCATCTATTTGAATAATAGAACCCTAATAACAAAATTTATCAGATTTTGGTATATCTACCTTGTCCAACTTGGCTCCACCATTCACACTGCGAGATTGGCTAAAATTGTAGTGCATATACTCAATTTTTCTCCTACTAATCATCAATCCATTTGATTCCAATGACTTCCTCTTAAGTTCAACTTTATCACTTAATCCATCTTTAGTTTCATCAATCAATACAATATTATCATCAAATAATATACACCAAGGAATATCATCCTAAACATTCTTTGTCAACTCATCCTTAACAAGAATGAACACATATGGGTTGAGTGTGGATCCTTGGTTTACCCCAACTATGATAGTAAATTTGGTGTCTCTCCTTCAGGAGTCTTCACACTTACAGTAGAGCTATCATACATGTCTTTAATTAGGTCAATGTATTGGATTGTCACACCCTTTTTCTTCAAAACCATCCACATCACTTCTATGGCTACTCGATCATAAGCCTTTTCCAAATCAATAAAAACCATATGAAGATCTCTTTTTCTTTTTCTATACTTATCAATAAGACTCCTTTATTAGAAAAATAGCATCTGTTGTTGATCTTCCAGGCATGAAACCAAATTATTTGTTTGATATCTACATTATAGATCTTAGCTTATGCTCAATAATCCTCTCCCAAAGCTTCATTGTGTGACTCATCAACTTGATGCCTCTGTAGTTTGTGCATCTCTAAACATCACATTTGTTCTTGTAATGGGGACTATAGTAATATTTTCCACTCATTTGGCATCTTCTTGGTCTTCATGATCTTGTTAAAGAAATTTATTAACCACATAACTCCTTCATCCCCCATAGTCTTCCATACATTAATGTGAACACCATCTGGTTTGCATTCCTTTCTTATTTTCATATTTTTTAAAGAATTCTTGACCTTAAATAGTGAAACTCATCGTGTGTAAATGATATCTCTTTCATTCATATCATAGAGTATCTAACATTATTTACAATATTTCCATTGAAAAGCTTATGGAAATAACTTCTCCATTGGTTCTTGATATCATTGTCCTTCACCAACACTACCATTTTCATTCTTGATTCATTTTACTTGACTCGGTCTCTTCCTTTCCTTCCTCTTATATAAGCCATTTTATGTATATCCTTTTCCCCTTCTCTTGTGCCCAACTTCTTATACATATCATCAAATTATCTAGACCTTGCCTGTTGAACAACCTTTTTAGCTTTTTTCTTTTCTTTCTTGTATCTCTAGAACATCAAATCATCTAGATATTTCGACAAGATCTTGTACATCTCCCTTTTCATTTTAATAGCATTATGTACATCATCATTCCACTACCAAGTCTCTTTTTGTAGAGGCCGACAACCTTTGGACCCCCCCAAAACCTCATGTTATTTTGGATAGTGTTAACATCAGACTCCAAGTTCCAAGTTCCCTCCTTGATGAGTTTATCATGAAAAGTCAATTTCTTTTCTCCTTTTTGATTCCACCACTTGATCCTTCTATCTTGGTTTCTGTTATGCTTGCCTTCATTGATCTTCATGTCAATATCCAAAACCACCAACCCATGTTGGTTCTTCACCAGGAATCACTTTACAATCCTTGCATAGTTTATGATCCACCTACCTCGTAAGGAGGTAATCAATTTGGCTACAATTGTGCACACTCTTGAAAGTAATCCTATGAGATTCTCTTTTCTTGAAATGTATATTTTTCAAAATCATATCACATGAAATTTCAAAGTCTAATATCCTCTCTCCTTCTCCATTTCTACAACCATATCCAAAACCACCATGAACTCTCTCATACCTAACATTGGGATGATATGGATGAACTCAAGGAGGACCAAATATAAATAAATATCATCACAATAACATAAACAATTCATTGACTTAGAAGTGTAAAGATTACTCTCAAACTTGTATTTACACAAAATGGAAAACTAAAATTAGTCTCTTATTACATGATTCAACATAAAACCAAACATTAGAAAGGAAAACCTAACAAATATAGTCTTTTATATGAAGGCACCCCACGAATGGGTTCTCTTGAATCCTTCAACATGAAGTTTAATGGATTGAAACTCCACACTTGTTGAAGTCTTGTTCCCAACCATGCACAAAAACCATTAAGAAGAGTTGATATTTTAGAACTTAACAAACAAACTCCTTAAAGGAAATCATTGAACATCAAAAAGTAAATTATTAATTCTTTACATTGTTTAAGCTTTCTTATATAAGAATCCCAAAAGTTATTTTCATCAAATTGTCACTTGAATTTGCATCAAATTTTTTATGCATTGCACCAAAGTTTTGTGTGTGTGGGGAAGTTGATGATCTAATCAAAATATGTTTTGATGCTAGGAATTCGATGACAACAATATTATATAAGGTAATTTTTTTATCTCAATCTTAATTTTATAACTCTTTACTCTTTCTCTTTCTATTAAACATGAATAAATATATTGTGATTATTTTCTTAACACAAATAAAGTGTCATGACATCATTTCTCTCAACAATTTTATATTCACTTAAGAGAATTAAATTATCAAAAGAACATTCATATCATGGCAGGTGCATTATACATATTGACTTACATATCATAAATTACATATGCTCAATGTGTTGTTAGGAGAAAAATGCTAACAAAGTTTTGAATCTTGATCAATCCTTAGGTTTCCTAAAAATTTACAATACTTAGTTATTTTGAGTGAGCGCCAAAACCCCACCTTGGGTCAAGCATAGGTCAAGGTTAAATTTCAAATTCATCTTTAACATATGCATTCTAAACTAGAGTCTCAAATGATGTTATATTATTTTTTATTACCATTAAATCATATGTGATGAAAGTTAACCATTTTAACTCCAGTTAACTTATTTTATATAAAATTTGATTCAATAATGTATTTTAGAATTAGTAAACATATACATGTCATGTGATTGTATTTTTTATATCAAGGAACCTCTCTCAAATAGGGACATGATTTATGCCATTTGATTGTCAAGTATTGATAGAATTTGATACACATATATAATGCATATTATATGTATCAAACCGTGCTAAAAAAAGGAAATATATTTGATGAACAAAGCTCTTCCATTTTTGGTAGTGAAATGTCACATGAAAAAAAGGGTTCTTCGAAGTCTCCACCATGTTTTGTATGAAAAATAAGTAAAAAATTTGTGTCATGAGAGCTACAGTGTAAACTGAGCGATTATCCATGCTAGATAAGAAAAATAGAAAATAAAAGCAAAATTAGAGATCAGATCTGATGATCTAGTTATGAGTGGGGAAGGATTCACATCTCCATCCCACCCAGTAAATTGATATCAAAATATTGTTGGGTTGTGAGGAAAACTAGTAATCATGATGGTTAAGAGAAAACATATAAACAAGATAAAAATGATTTTTATGGTGGGCAGGATTTTAGGGTTAAAAATGTCTATGACTTTCCTGTCATGGACCAAAAGTCCTAATTTAGGTGTGTTGTGGCCCAGATCATCACAAGACCTCCCATGACGGAGATCCATCATTGGTGACCAGAACCGATGCGTAGGATGTTAGGGATGGATATTAGAACTAGGTTTAGAGGACTAGATCTAATTCATTCAGAAATAGTAAAAAGGCGTCAACTATAAGAGTAACAAAGTATTTATAACAAATCAAATGCAGTAGTAGATCAGGTCAGTGCAACAATTATAGATCAGATAGAAACATATATCAAACAAGAGTAGGTGCAAATTTTATATAGTTTACTGTTCTACAAATCTAGTTGAGAAAATGGTGTCAAAGGAAGGATCCTTTGATCACATGCAATATGAATATAAAGAGAGAGGTATTCATTTCTCTAGATTCAGGAGAGACACAAGGGGGACTGGAATATGTTGGGTAAGGGGGTCTATTTATAGTTAAGGATTAAAGTTCAAGATTTTGGACATAAACTTTGAGAAGAGGCAGTGGTTTATACTGATGCACCACCCAAGGAATGCAGATCAAGGCAATCGAACCATTTGGTGTTGGCAGATGGATCGAACCCACCCTGTGTCCTAGGGTGAACAAAAGAAAATTTCTTACTTTCCCAATATTTTTAGGAATATTTTGGTTAAAATTGGAGAAAACTTGAACATAAAGATAAGTTGGGGTTATCTCTTAGATTTTCTGAATGAGGAAGGAGGGTGAGGATGGATTCTAATTTTTTTGTGAGGAGGGCAGTAGAAATTTGAAATTGGCAATTGATTTGCTACAGTAACAAATGTGCATTTAATAAAGTAATAAATGTGACATGAACGATCAAGTTGCATGTCTCTCTAGATGCCTTTTCTTTTGAAAGGCTGTACAAGGGGAGTCAATGCATAAATGCCAAACTGGGGTAATATAAAGAACCTCCATGATGTTCTTTACAAGTCCAATCATGTTCCTTCATTTGGAAGTATTGAGCTGGACTTTTCTGTGAAATTGTTTAATGAGTTTTCATATTGGGATGCATAATGGAGCAATCGCTTACCTCATTTGCCTTCTATCGATCCATATTTCAAATATTTAGTAGACATTTGTTCATTTATACCATATTTCAAATGGTAAATTACATGAGACTCCACACCATATGTAGTAGTATTTGGATCTAAGTTGATGTTTCTTATTCTAATAAATGAAGAATACATTTCTTATGCCACTCCCTCTACTCAACATGCCCTCATGTCACATCCCCTACCATGTATCCTTCATTTGTCATGACTCCATAACCATCTCTTGTCACTAGACTGCATATAAATTGCTTGCATGTTGTCTCTTGTTATCACAATACACCCTCCTTCCTAGCCTCCTTTCCCCATCCTTGCTAGAGACATGTGCCCAAAAAAAATGAGAGTGAGGCATAAAAGGAGAGAGAGAGCAATGGTGGTATTGTGGGCTCAATGGTCGAAACCAAAGATGACAGAGAAGTACATAAGGTTTCTCTCATCATGAAAAACTTCCCCCTTTTTTTATTGGGTTCTTTCACACCCATGCCTTTCCACCATCTTGACTTCTTCATGAAGATAATTCTACTGACACTGATGTTGATGGGGGAAGTACATGAGGTAGGTATGGGAGAGGGTGTGGGGATGAGGGTGAGGAAGGAACCAAAAAGGATATATCATCCATCAATATATATATATATATATATATATATATATATATATATATATATATATATATTTGTGTGTGTATAGACGTGCACACACACACACACACACACACACACACACACACACACACACACACACACACACACACATATATATATATATATATATATATATATATATATATATATATATGACAATGATCTAGTGAAAAACATATCTTGGTTAGAGCATGAGAGGCATTTAAATAACTTTGCACAATGATCAAATTTTCATAATCTAACCTTATGGATTAAAAACATACCCTATTAGTTACCTTCCCACAAAATTTCATCATCATAGGACTTGTATTGCACGCACAACAAGCAAATACTTTTCAACGCTCAATATGGAGTTTTAGGCTGACTGTTTGATGTAAAATATACATATTGTATATATGGACATGCAAAAGATATCCGATTGTGATTATATTTTGTGTGAAGGTAAACGTAATTATGTTCTTCCCATCCATAAGGTTGGACATTAAAAATAATCTACAACTTTATAGTTATTCAAATGTCTCTCATGCTGTCATTGTAGAACGTTTCTCACTAGATCACTATCATATATATATATATATATATATATATATATATATATATATATATATCTGTGTGTGTGTGTGTGTGTAAATAATATCTAAATTAGCCCGTATAACATGTTTGTTACACTAATCAGATTGGTTTTTAATTTGATGACTATTGCAAAATGCGTTAAAGTGTTTCACTCTTATGGTTTTTCCACTATCAATAGAACAAGAAAATAGAGTTTAAGGATATATACCAAAGGAAGGCATGTACATATAGATAAGGAAGGAATTGATGGAGAAGGGCTAAGGATAGACAAATTATAAACAAGGGAAGAGTTTGTATTAAATGTTGTACCAATATGCATCGATACATACTACTCTGCATTTTGGGAAAAATATAAAAAATATTGGTCAAGTCAAGTGTTTAGTTATTTTTCATATAATTAATTATGGAAATTAGAAATATCTAGTGAATCATTGTGTTGAAAGATCTAGTTAACAACCTATATATACCATATCTTTAATATCATAAGTGGTATAAGAAAACTTGTTCCAACATTTTTCATCTATCCTTTAAGATGTTTACATATTTATGTTTTTTGATGGAATTCAAACATGTAGAGAAAGGATACAATTACTAATGTTGAAATTCATTTTACATTTTGAAAATGATTTTACCAATCACAAGATTCCTTGAGGCTTAAAGAATAATTTATAGATATTGTAACATAAAGGGTTGTGTTATAGAGCTTTCCTATTTTTGAGTACTCTCTTAATGTATATGGTGGGTTGATGGACAATATTGAAAATTTTGATGTTGTTTAGTTTTCCATTTCTTGTTCCTTCTCACACAGATGTAAAAAAGAAACATCAAGATGAATAATTTTTTCATTGTGGTTTTCCCTCAAAATAGTAGGACACACATGTCTTTTTGTTTGCATTTAAAGAAAATATGAAAATCTTATTTTGTTATAGTAAATTGGGAAATGCAAATTACATTATATTAGATGGAAACATGAGACCCTAAAGTTGGCTCCATCAAAGGATATATATGGAAAGTCAATCATATAGAGTGTGATTATATTAATAATGTCAGATCATGTCGAAAATAATGTGGAGTTTGCAAAAAAAAAGAAGCCGGGATAGGAAAGTTAGTTCTATCAAATCAACAATTAGAGAAGATCACGATCAATAATAAGTTATATTTTAATGTGTTCTCATCCCTCAAATGCTCATGAGGGTATATATGAGTAAGTAACAACCTTTTATCCATAAACTAGTTGCGCTTGAGGACCACATCATCATCGTCATCATCATCTAAGTCTCAGTCCCAACTATGTTTTGGTCGGCTACATGGATCCTTCATTTCCGTTCAACTCTATCATGGGTCATATCTTGGTCAAGATGTAGAGATTCAAAATCTCTCTTTATAAGCTCTTCTCATGTTAATTTAGGCCTTCCTCTTCTTCTAATAATTGTGCTTGACTCTATAGCATTGCTTCATATAGGCACATTAGTCGGCATGTGTTGCACATGTCCATACCATCTGAGTCGACCCTCGCACAACTTGTCCTCAATGCTCACCACCCCCACTTTATTCGTAATATAGTCATATCTCAAATGATCTTTTCTTGTCCTTCCATACATCAATATCACCATACGCATTTCAGCCACGTTCATCTTGTTAAGACCTTATTTCTTCACCGCCCAACATTCATTCCCGTAGAGCATGGTTGGATGTATAGCTGTTCTATAAAACTTGATTTTTAATCTGAGAGGGACCTTCCGATCACATAATACTCTAGTTGCACTCCTTAATTTCAACCATCCTACAGTGATCCTATGCCAAACGTCATTTTGGACATTCCCATCTATTTGAATAATAGAACCCTAATAACAAAATTTATCAAATTTTGGTATATCTACCTTGTCCAACTTGGCACCACCATTCACACTGTGAGATTGGCTAAAATTGTATTGCATATACTCAATTTTTCTCCTACTAATCATCAATCCTTTTGATTCTAATGAATTTCTCTTAAGTTCAACTTTATCACTTAATCCATCTTTAGTTTCATCAATCAATACAATATTATCATCAAATAATATACACCAAGGAATATCATCCTAAACATTCTTTGTCAACTCATCCTTAACAAGAATGAACACATATGGGTTGAGTGTGGATCCTTGGTTTACCCCAACTATGATAGTAAATTTGGTGTCTCTCCTTCAGGAGTCTTCACACTTACAGTAGAGCTATCATACATGTCTTTAATTAGGTCAATGTATTGGATTGTCACACCCTTTTTCTTCAAAACCATCCACATCACTTCTATGGCTACTCGATCATAAGCCTTTTCCAAATCAATAAAAACCATATGAAGATCTCTTTTTCTTTTTCTATACTTATCAATAAGACTCCTTTATTAGAAAAATAACATCTGTTGTTGATCTTCCTAGCATGAAGCCAAATTAGTTGTTTGATATCTACATTATAGATCTTAGCTTATGCTCAATAATCCTCTCTCAAAGCTTCATTGTGTGACTCATCAACTTGATGCCTCTATAGTTTGTGCATCTCTGAACATCACCTTTGTTCTTGTAATGGGGACTATAGTAATATTTTCCACTCATTTGGCATCTTCTTGGTCTTCATGATCTTGTTAAAGAAATTTGTTAACCACATAACTCCTTCATCCCCCATAGTCTTCCATACATTAATGTGAACACCATCTGGTTTGCATGCCTTTCTCATTTTCATCTTTTTTTAAAAGAATTCTTGACCTTAAATAGTGAAACTCATCGTGTGTAAATGATATCTCTTACATTCATGTCATAGAGTCTCTAACATTATTTACAATATCTCCATTGAAAAGCTTATGGAAGTAATTTCTCCATTGGTTCTTGATATCATTGTCCTTCACCAACACTACCATTTTCATTCTTGATTCATTTTACTTGACTCAGTCTCTTCCTTTCGTTTCTCTTATATAAGCCATTGATATATATCCTTTTCCCCTTCTCTTGTGCCCAACTTCTTATACATATCATCAAATTACCTATACCTTTCCTATTAAACAACCTTTTTAGCTTATTTCTTTTCTTTATTGTATCTCTAGAACATCAAATCCTCTAGATATTTCGACAATCTCCTATACATCTCCCTTTTCAGTTTAATAGCATTATGCACCTCATCATTCCACTACTAAGTCTCTTTTTGTGGAGGCCGACAACCTTTGGACCCCCCAAAACCTCATGTTATTTTGGATAGTGTTAACATCAGACTCCAAGTTCCAAGTTCCCTCCTTGATGAGTTTATCATGAAAAGTCAATTTCTTTTCTCCTTTTTGATTCCACCACTTGATCCTTCTATCTTGCTTTCTGTTATGCTTTCCTTCATTGATCTTCATGTCAATATCCAAAACCACCAACCCATGTTGGTTCTTCACCAGGAATCACTTTACAATCCTTGCATAGTTTATGATCCACCTACCTCGTAAGGAGGTAATCAATTTGGCTACAATTGTGCCCACTCTTGAAACTAATCCTATGAGATTCTCTTTTCTTAAAATGTGTATTTTTCAAAATCATATCACATGAAATTTCAAAGTCTAATATCCTCTCTGCTTCTTCGTTTCTACAGTCATATCCAAAACCACCATGAACTCTCTCATACCCAACATTGGGATGATATGGATGAACTGAAGGAGGACCAAATATAAATAAATATCATCACAATAACATAAACAATTCATTGACTTAGAAGTGCAAAGATTACTCTCAAACTTGTATTTACACAAAATGGAAAACTAAAATTAGTCTCTTATTACATGCTTCAACATAAAACCAAACATTAGAAAGGAAAACCTAACAAATATAGTCTTTTATATGAAGGCACCCCACAAATGGGTTCTCTTGAATCCTTTAACATGAAGTTTAATGGATTGAAACTCCACACTTGTTGAAGTCTTGTTCCCAACCATGCACAAAAACCATTAAGAAGAGTTGAGATTTTAGAACTTAACAAAAAAACTCCTTAAAGGAAATCATTGAACATCAAAAAGTAAATTATTAATTCTTTACATTGTTTAAGCTGTCTTATATAAGAATCCCAAAAGTTATTTTCATCAAATTGTCACTTGAATTTGAATCAAATTTTGTATGCATTGCACCAAAGTTTTGTGTGTGTGGGGAAGTTGATGATCTAATCAAAAGATATTTTGATGCTAGGAATTCAATGACAATAATATTATATAAGGTAAACTTTTTATCTCAATCTTAATTTTATAACTCTTTACTCTTTCTCTTTCTATTAAACATGAATAAATATATTGTAATTATTTGCTTAACACAAATAAAGTGTCATGACATCATTTCTCTCAACAACTTTTATATTCAGTTAAGAGAATTAAATTTTCAAAAGAACATTCATATCATGGCATGTGCATTATACATATTGACTTACATATCATAAATTACATATGCTCAATGTGTTGTTAGGAGAAAAATGCTAACAAAGTTTTGAATCTTGATCAATCCTTAGGTTTCCTAGAAATTTACAATACTTAATTATTTTGAGTGAGCGCCAAAACCCCACCTTGGGTCAATCATAGGTCAAGGTTAAATTTCAAATTCATCTTTAACATATGGAGCCTAAACTAGAGTCTCAAATGATGTTATATTATTTTTTATTACCATTAAATTATATGTGATGAAAGTTAACCATTTTAACTCCAGTTAACTTATTTTATATAAAATTTGATTCAATAATGTCTTTTAGAATTAGTAAACATATACATGTCATGTGATTGTATTTTTTATATCAAGGAACCTCTCTCAAATAGGGACATGATTTATGCCATTTAATTGTCATGTATTGATAGAATTTGATACACATATAGAATGCATATTATATCTATCACACCCTGCTCAAAGAAGGAAATATATTTGGTGAACAAAGCTCTTCCATTTTTGGTAGTGAAATGTCACATGAAAAAAGGGTTCTTCGAAGTTTCCACCATGTTTTGTATGAAAAACAAGTAAAAAATTTGTGTCATGAGAGCTATAGTGTAAACTGAGCAATTATCCATGCTAGATAAGAAAATAGAAAATAAAAGCAAACTTAGAGATCATATCCGATGATCTAGTTATGAGTGGGGAAGGATTAGCATCTCCATCCCACCCAGTAAATTGATATCAAAATATTGTGGGGTTGTGAGGAAAACTAGTAATCATGATGGTTAAGAGAAAACATATAAACAAGATAAAAATGATTTTTATGGTGGGCGGGATTTTAGGGTTAAAAATGTCTATGACTTTCCTGTCATGGCCCAAAAGTCCTAATTTAGGCGTGCTGTGGTCCAAATCACCACAAGACCTCCCACGACGGAGATCCATCATTGGTGACCAGGACCGATGCGTAGGATGTTAGGGATGGCTATTAGAACTAGGCTTAGAGGACTAGATCTAATTCATTCAGAAATAGTAAAAAGGTGACAACTATAAGAGTAAAAAAGTATTTATAACAAATCAAATGTAGTAGTAGATCAGGTGAGTGCAACAATTATAGATCGGATATAAACATATATCAAACAAGAGTAGGTGCAAATTTTATGTAGTTTACTGTTCTACAAATCTAGTCGAGAAAATGGTGTCAAAGGAAGGATCCTTTGATCACATGCAATATGAATATAAAGAGAGAGGTATTCATTTCTCTGCATTCAGGAGAGACACAAGGGGGATTGGAATATGTTGGGTAATGGAGTCTATTTATAGTTAAGGATTAAAGTTCAAGATTCTGGACATAAACTTTGAGAAGAGGCAGTGGTTTAGACTGATGCACCACCCAAGGCAATCAAACCATCTGGTGTTGGCGGATGGCTCGAACCCATCCTGTGTCCTAGGGTGAACAAAAGGAAATTTCTTATTTTCCCAATATTTTTAGGAATATTTTGGTAAAAATTAGAGAAAACTTGAACATAAAGATAAGTTGGGGTTATCTCTCATATTTGCTAAAAAAGGAAGTTGGCAAGGGAACATTTAATGCCAGACAATTCAATAATTTTTTTTCCAAAAGGATACTTTTTAAGGTAGAGTTAAAGAGCAATTATATTTTTAGTCTAAAATAAGGTTCTTTTGCAGAAGAGATCGAACAAGGTGAAATTGGACATAAAGGGTGTTTTAAATAGGTGAAAAAATGGAAAATTGTGCGGAAAATAGGAATTAGGTAGGATATGGAATGTGTTCCATCAATGTCCATAGAATTGAAATTTATCCCAAATTTCCATCGAGTGAGAAAAAATGATGTGTCAAAAGTTTTCCCCGCTCAAGACAAGGTTCGAGATAAGAGTGAGAATCATAGGCTTGAGCCAATTTTGACCCCCAATTTTGGTCACATATGACCAAAAGGTTGGACTTGTCAAGGATGTTCTGATAAACCTTGTGGAGGGTGGAAAATGAATGTGATGTATCTTCCTTCTAAAACTGAATTAGTGAGGAAAAGGTTGAAAATAAATGATTTTATGAGAGTAAGGGCATCCTATGACTTAGGTAGTTTCGTATATCTGACCATTTATTCAATCCCCTAAAGTTTTGATGAGTGTCTACCATCATAGCTCCAATTATGAAACTGTATCATGTCTAATTATCCTACAAAATCATGCCTTAATGTGAAAAAGTGAATGTAGGTGTGGTTTGTCATTGAGACATTATGACCAGGAGTTTGTAATTCATCGAGAAACAGTGACATCTGCTCTACCTAAGAACTGATCTTGGATAAAAAGAGTAGTCATCCCCTTTCCTATGCATCTTTAGTTTTTTTAGAGTGGGACAATTCATATTCAGGACTAGAACTCTTAAAAGGCACACTATGAGAATTTTTCCAATTGAGTTAGGGCTTGGATCATCAAAATTGGTGTGTGAATTTTAAAAGCTTTTAGATTTAAGGTGACCTTTATAGCTAGAGATTGTTTTAGTTAGTTGTCTGATTGATTAAGGTCAGAAAGTAAATTGAGATTGGATATTCAGGCTATTATCCAGTGGAAGGTAGCCTCCATGACATGTTCCTTTACTAGGTCATCTTTCATCCTCTAGAGTATCGACCTCATCGACTCTATACGTCTCATAAAAGAATGTAGAGTTTTGATCCATAACTCAGGGTCATGAGTGAAAAGATCTAGATGGGGGTTGAATAGAGCTTTATAAAATATTTTAATAAATAAAAGTGATAAGAAAGTAATCAAATATGAGAAAATATTTAGACTGGTTCCATCTACGACGTCAATCCACTATCTAGTTGCTTCCAACTAGGATTTGCAACAAATAGTTTTATTAATTTATCTGTGAGGACAATTTACAAAATAGTTGTTACAACTAAACCTTCTTCTTTACCGGCCAGAAAAGAGCACCAACCAAACCTCTTCTTTTGCAGTTGTTGAGAGCACCGATGGACGGGAAAGAGTATCAGCCAAACCTCTTCTTTTATGGTCTCTTAGAGCACCAACAGACGGGGAAGAGCACCAACCAAATCTCTTTTTTATGGCTAATGGAAGAGCACCTTCTCTTGTGGAATCTTGGACAACCTTATCCTCTTGAATTAGTCCAACTGCAGTTACATAGTAGCATAATGAAGATGGGAGAAAGGAATAAGGAGATTACAATGCTCTTTTTACAAGATATACCATTAAGAACTATGGAAAAGTGATGATGGTCTTCTTCCACAAAGTTTAGGAAAAGTTGAATTGGTGGATAGGACACTCAACTTAAAGCTATGGCTTAATCTAGATTGATGGCAATATGAAGTATAAGGACTAAGCACTTTGAGGAGGATTCTAGCTCAATTGTATGTCAGTGTATATGCAATTATTTCTCAAAAGTTGTGTTTATATGTCCTAAGACCACTACTATTTATAGGAATGGTTTACAAGTGGCTCAGATAAGTTTGAGAGTGTCTAGAGTGTTCTAGGTGGTCAACTAGTCATTTTTTTGAAATCAATTAAGTTGCAACAGTTAGTTTTAACTTTAGTTAAAATTCATTCTAGATAATTTCTTGTTCGAGAAGTTTCTCAACCAGGAATGACTTCGGTCGAGTAATTATTGACCAAATATGTTTGAGTGCGAGATTTCTCCAATGGATATATGTTGATCTGATTTCTAGGTCAAAGTGTCACCATGACTCTTTGTCGTTCGAACTTTTCTTCTAGTGAATTTCTTAATTGACAACTTCTTTGACTGAGAAGGACTCCAAACTTAAGATATGCAAAGCTATTTCTCAGTTGTCTGAGTCTTCAACCAATTGTGTCTCGATTGACAAATTTGTCAACTGAGAAGGACTTTGTGGAAAGATTTTCAAATAATTTGAGGTCCTATAAAAGACTTATTAGTAACCTATCACCCAAAGATCTTTATGTGAGTGTAGGATAGGGTTTTGGGTAGGTTTCAAAGAGCATCACTTGTCCTCACATCGTGTCTATTAATTTGTACAAAAACACACATGTACAAGAATACATAAGTACATGGTACAACTTGATTTGCAAGAATCCCAACATATATTTTTGCAAGGTATTTGTAGTTGGATCTTGACCACCTAAAATACTTAATACACATGCTATTAATATAATTTGGAAAATATTTGCACCAATAAAATATGAAATATGGGTGCATCATATCTAAAAATCCAACAACAAGGTGGGGTGAACAATTTGGTTCAAGTAATTTCCATTAACTTATTTAATATAGAATTTGATTCAATAATTTGTTTTAGATTTATTAAACATATACATGTCATATGATTTTATTTTTTATGTTGAGGAATATCTCCCAAGTAGGGACATATTTAATGTGGCGTCGATGGATAGCTTTGATCCTTCTGGTGGATTGGGGTGAACAAAAGGAAATTTCTCATTTTATGATTAATTTTGGGAATTTTCAAGCGAAAATCAGAGAAAATTTGCATATAAAGATAAGTCGGGGTTATCTATCAAATTTGCTAAAAAAAGTAGTTGGAAAGGGAATATTTAATACCAGACAATTCGATTGGGCAGTTTTCAAAATGATACATATTTAAGGCAGAATTGAAGAACAATTGGATTTTTAGTCTAAAAGAAGGTCCCTTTGTAGAAGAGACTGAACTGGGTGAAAGTGAAAAAGGTGTTTTAAATAAGAAAAAAATGGAAAATTGTGGAAAAAATGGTAGTTAGGTAGGATGTGTGATGTATTCCATCATTATACAGAGAATTGATATTAATTGTGAATTTCCACTAAGTGAGAAAAAATGGGGCATCAATAGCTCACTCCTCTCAAGACAAGGTTCAAGATAAGAGTGAGAACTACAAGATCGAGCCACATTTGACCCCAATTTTTGGTCACAGATGGGAAAAAGATCAGACTCATTAAGGATGGTAAAACCTTGTGGACGGTGGAAAATGAATGTAATATCTCTTCCTTCTAAAGCTGAATTATGAGGAAAGGTTTGGGGATATATGGTTTCTCTAGAGTAAGGGAAGGCTATGAATTAGGTAGTTTCGTATATCTGACTAATCACTCAATCCCCTAAAATTTTTATGAGTGTCTCCCATCATAGCTCTGGTTCTGAAACCAGCGCATGCCTGTTTCTCCCACAAACTCATGCCTTAGTGAGAATAAGGTGAATGTAGGTGTGGTTTCTCAATGAGACATTAAGACTACGAGTATGTGATCCATTGGGAAATAGTGGCAACTTTTCTGCCTAAAAATAGACTAGTCATCCCCTTTCTAATGCATATTTTGGTTTTTTAGAGTTAGACGATTCAGAGTCAGGACTAGAACTCTTAAAAGGAACACTATGAGAATTTTTCCTACGGGGAAAAGGCATGGATCATCAAGATTGGTGTTTGCATTTTAGAAAATATTTTAGACTTAAAGTGACCTTTCTGGAAAGTGTCGATTTCATTTAGTTTTCCAATTGATGAAGGCATCTAAGAGTGAATTTAGATTGGATGTTCTGACTATTATCCAGTGAAAGGTAGGCTCCATGACATGTTCCTTTTCTAGTTCATCTTCAGTCCTCTAGAATGTCAATGCTCACAGAATCTATAATTCTCATAAAATAATCTAGAGTTTTGAGCCATAACTTAGGGTCATGAGGCGGGGTTGGCAATTTGGTTATAGAAATTATTATGAAAAACTAGGGACCTATTTTAAAAGTTTTCATTAGTTTTTAGTCTTTGAAGGAGGGGAGATTGGATGAGGGTCAAGCACCCTTCCCGTTTCCTCTAATTCAAGCGACAATGCTTGTACAAAGAGAGAGTCCATGAAGACGAGTGCAATGATCATGATAAGAAGGCATCAACTAGGCCAACAAATGCCATCAATTAGTACCTATGTACCAATAGATTATGTTTTTCTTCCAGCCATGATCGACTATGCAATGAGCTAATCCATCTTGGCAGTGGTGAATCTTCTGAACCACCTATTTTGGTGAACCTTCATATAGATTCTGGCTACATTCTTCTTAGGGAAGGTATAGCTTTTATTTTTGCACTCTGGTTTGGCTATTTTGGCCCTAGATGGAAAAATTTGCTTTTTCTCTTTTTTGATGTTCTTTGTAGTGTGGAGGTTGAAGACAACTGGGATGCACATTCTATTTTATGATCCAATCAATTTTTCTATTTTGTCATTTTCTCAATCATCCTTTGCTCGATCAAGCAAATTTTAGATGATATGGAAAGCTCTTGACATCATTGTCGTAGTTATGCAAATGGATGCTTGTAACTAGAATGATGTGGATCCTCTGGTAGATGAACAAGATGGAGGTGATGATGTCAAGGTCATGGCATATCCACAGTTGTATCTACCATTTTTATTGCATTTGTATCTACTTTGTGAACATTCTGACTGAAGTCTCCCTAGAGAAGGTGTCATGGAAGTGCGAGTAGGATAGAGGGAAATTTCTCCCTACTAAGAGATTCATCCATCATCCATGCATGTTGTGGATGAATTTGCATCACTGAGACCATCAAGCGGGCAATGATGTATTACTTGGAAACGTTTCTCCTTGTTATTTTCTTTCTACTTTGCTGAGCTTTAATGGGGCAGTTTTGCCATGTGCGTTAGTTTTGACTCTTTTCTGGTTTATTACTTTAGGGTATCAAATTGTCGAACATTTACTGGAGAACCCGCTGGAATGTGCTGGGGTATTTGTATGAGAGTTTGGTGGCCGAGGAGGTGGAATTTTTGGATGAGACTGACTTTGGAAGCATTAGTCATTTCCCATAGATAGACCATATATCCTTCCACTTGTTGATCACTTCCATCTGGAGACCAGTACTTTCGATTTTGCTTTTGAGGAGAAGACCATCACCCCTATTGTGTTCATCGAGATGACTAGATTAGGGTTTGGTGGGACTCTCGTTACTTATTTGCTTGTATGACAATAGTGGGGTCATCACCGCTTGGCTGGAATTCTAGGAGTGAACCTTGGAGATATTGAGATGGCCTCAAAGTATGAATTCAGGTTTACATGGCTGAGGTCCACCTTCTTTCATGAGGGAGATTGGTGAGGTGCTAGTGATCTATTGTATGTAACCCTTAGGGTCAATGTGTTCTTGTTTGTCCTAATCACTAGTTGCTTGTTTAATACCTACTTGGGGAACAAAATAGATGTCCTTAGGTTATTGTTTCTTCTAGATCTTGATGTGGTTCCTTTCTTTGAATGGGTAGCAACATGTATGCACATCGGATGATGCATTGGAAGAGATGTCTTGTAGGCCACTTCAAAAAGAGATGATCCGAGCTATGAAAACTTGTGGAGGCTTTCTAGGCTTGATTATGGTGAGCTTTTACTTGTTATTTTGCTATTTAATAGCTACCATAGTTGATTTTATTTGACGCTTATTTTCGCAAATGCGGGGTCATGAGAATTTCTGGCTACATAGACCCATCACTTTGAGTGGCCTAGAAGGCTATTTGTATGCTTCCCTCCCTACATGTCTCCATTTGGCCAACTGTGTCAGTAGGGTGTCATATGAGCAGTGGAGAGGCGAACTAGAGATGATGTTCATAACTGAGGTATGCATAGTACTTTGAACACTCTATTATATTGTTTGTTCATTTGTACTTTAGCTGACTATAATTTAATTTTCTTCCTAGTTTTGATTTAGGACCTTCTTTAGGTTTCAGCATGGTGAGGCATCCACATCTTGTGCATCCTACTTTTAGGCATTGGCTTTGGATGCTTGTCAAATCTAGTTTGAGTCTCTGTCTGGAAGCCTGCTGCTCATTAGTAGGCTGGTGGCTGGCACATCCCTTTCGACCCTTTTCTGGGGTTGGCCCCTTATGTACTTGGTATTATCAATCTTCTTAGGAGATGATGTATGGGCATACAACACATGAAGAATACCTAAGGTGTTTTCCCATGGCCAGACCATTCTCTTTTTTAGAGAGTCATATGATCATATCCAACATCCTCCGATGATGGGTGTATGAGTCCAATGCTACTTTTGTGTCTTCTTGCATTATATATGATATGCATTTTCTTGTAGGTGATTGATTGGGACGTGTCTGAGGAATAGGATGATCATGGGTATGAGTTTTTTTCCCACCCCCTCCTGAGGTAGTTTTTTCACCTAAGGTAGTTTCTTCGCCTAAGGCTCCACCTTCTCTATTGGTTGATTCTCGTGGAATTTAGGACTCCCTCTGTTATTTCCCTATCGAGGTCTTGCATTGGAGGCTTGTGTCACGTATTGCGTGGATTTGGTTGGACTTTATTCTTTGTGGAGATAGAAAAGGCTTTGGATGCGGTAGGAATACTCTTTAGTTTGAGTATCCCCCCAGACTTTGGGCATAATCAACACTTCAGAGGACCTTCTGATGATGGGGTCCCTTCTTTAGATGTCCCCATTTAGGGTGTAGATCTGCCATTAGTAGGTGCAAGGGTAGGTTTTCAATGTAGAGCTACCACCCTAGTTGTCAGCATCAAGATGTACCTCACTCTTGAATTACTCCCATAGGGAGTCCATCTGAAAAAAGAAACCATCACTAGTCAACCATCAAGTCTCTTGGGATTTCTTCACACCGAGAAGATGCCCCATCTCAGCACCCCAACATGACTTCCTCAGTAGCACAATTTATTGGTCATGAAGATGAATCCTATTGATCTTAGACACATCCTCGAAGGTGGGAGTCAAAATGATATCAACAAAATGAAAGGCATGACTCAAATGATCCCATCCCTCCAAACCATACAAGATGATCATCCACTGAAAATTAGGCATGACCACACCATAGGGAGAGTTATCAAGATGGAACTCCATCCATCCCCAACAACCATCTGTAGCCTTCAAACCAGCAAGCCAATGAGCCTGATCTCCACGCAGCTGAAGGGGCTCACCTATCTGTCTGTGCTTTGACAGAAACTCCTTCACCACACTATAATGAGGATTTAAAGACTGTAAATCTAACATGACCTATGCACATTCCTAGATAAATTTGTAGAACCTAGAAGGTTACCCTTATCTTTCTAGTCGACTGCACTTCATCGAAGCACTTATACAACTCATCTAGAATCAAAGGAACAATGGTTTCCTTTCTCCACAGAGCAGCCACAACTCTCAAAGCAACATTTTCACTTGTCCAACAGTCTCTAAAAATAATAGCTCCGCCATGGTGATCAAAGTATACACCCAAAGGCAAGGCATATCACTCAAAACCCCCAATGGTGCTTTTTTCCCAATCTCAAAACCCCCAAAGGTGCTTTTTTACCATCTCAAGTGAAATGACATATATGATATTCGAACGCCTATAGTCGGATATGAAAGCCAAGTAACAAGGGGAAATGTCAGGAATCTCTTATCTCATGACTCCCAAGTTAGCTTGTTTGGATCTTGGTCTCACCTTTCGTCACAAGGATCTGAGAGTAGATGCAAGGGGTTTTCAACCTTTATCCTTCTCCCTAAGGTCCTTCCATTTTAGGTTAACTCTGGAACATAAAAAGGTTATGGTATCTCTCCAAATAGAGATGTCAAGATGTTTGATTGTGAGGATCAAATATGACTTGGCTTAGAGGAGTCATAGCCTCTGCTGTGACACCTTTCCATGTGAAACAAGATTACTTAAAACATAAAACACGAATGGCAGTCCGTAATGGGATGAGGGTAGCTTTGGACCTAGGCCTGGATGATCTGATCGTCGAGACCGATAGTGCTATGTTGGTTCATGTAGTGAAAGCAAGCGGATGGGGATGAGGATATGAGGACAACATTGTCAATGAGATTTGCCGTTTATCTTTACATTTTTCCTCTTTTCACTTTTGTTTTATTGGGAGACAAGGTAATGGTGTTGCCCATGCTTTATCCACTCATGCCTATTGCTTAGAAGATCCTTGAATTGTGTTAGAGGACTTCGATGAAAATATTGCAGCAATTGCTTCTTCTGATATGAATAAATAAAAGCGACAAGCACCCTTTATAAAAAAAGATTACTTAAAACATAAAACACGATAAAAAATCAATTAATCACATAGTTAAAAATGAAGAATAATTTAAACAAAATTCATATCATGATCAAGTTCTAAAACATTTACATAAAGGTCCATCTTTTCCATTCTCATATATTATAACTAGAAGTACAACTTATGCTAAATGGCCTCAGCCACATCCTGTGTACAAAAGAAACATTTTCATGTTCATGCCATATATACATGCATCAGCATACTATCAATATCTTGTGTTGATACAATTATCTTGTCTAGAAAACACTTCCCATACCCGGACCTAAAAGTACAGGGATGAAAATATGAATCTATTACTAAAATATACATCTGACCAACCTTCTAAATCTATTGATCACCAAGATGGTTCTCTTCCACAACACGACCTCTACCTCATTGCCCGCGACCACCTAAAATGATGTGGTGACCCACAGGTGAGACCCAGTCCCAACAAGAGATATAAATCTCTCCAACAAATACTATATAACATATTAAATAATAGTAAATAAAATGAGTAGATAAGGCATTAAATAAGAAATCTAAGAAGATTTAATAATTTAAGCATACTAAGCAAGTAAACTTAACAATAAGGATAACTACCCAAATATTACAGAATAACATCTTATAAGCATTGTGTAGTATGAAAGTAAGGTAAGGGATAATTCATCCAATGTGAAACATGTTTGTCTTTAACAAATATACTACACAACTTGTATTACATCTTTTATTATTATACCCTGGGAAGTTTGAGTTGTACCCCTCAAAATCCAACTGACCACCACTTGGTTGCAATCAGTTCCATATAAGATTGAGGAAGAGTTGGACTCCAAGATCTTTTCCAAACTCGGTCAGTATGAGTCTACACTGCAGTGACATCTTGGTCAAACTACAAAACAACGACATATAGTCCTACAAACAACTAGCTCACCTTGATACATGTCACAATGCTAGAAACCAAGGTATGCAAAGTAAAAACTTTATCACATGCTAATCAATGATACATGACCGTAGTCGTTCTTCAATAGAGGGATATGTATGATTGCAGTCATCCTTCCTAAACACTTGGGGTTAAGGTAACCTATACCCCACATATATAACAATATGTGCTCCAACTTTCCCTTAGGAAAACTCATTTTACCATCTAACAAGTTCTGACACTGAAGATGGTTCTATGCCACATGGTACTACATGACTAGGGTTACACTTAATTAGTTATTTTCCAATTGAATGAATTAAGGCTCCATCATACAAATGAAATGTAACACCCCTCCTTTAGGCATATATCATAACTAAGCAGAAGCTTTTATATTGAAGGATGAATGCTACATTTATGAATTCATAACAAATAAATCATAAATCACCATTGAGATTCATACATTATTCTTTACATAGGAAATTATGGTTGAGTTCTATAACATGTCTAAACATTTCTAAGCATGGAAATCTAAACATAAAAGTAAAAATCTTTATAACATTGGATCTCTTAGTATGGATGGCACCCCATTAGTTAGCTCTTGAAGGTCTTCTATTCCTTGCTTGCTTCTCTTGAGTCCTTACTTGCTCCAATTCTTGGGGACATCACATCCCCATCCATGCAAAGGGGAAAAATCAACACATTAGTAAATGGTACTGTCACTTTATAATATGAGAAAAGTAAATATACTTGACATGTAAGAAAACTTGACATGAATTTACTATAAGCATTCTTGAGTCATTATTAACTAGAAGAATTGAAAAGTAAATGTATGCATCCCTATATGATGCCTCCTTAGGAGCACATGATTTCTAGGAAATCCCTTGATGCTAGGAAAGCCCTTGATGACCCCTTAAGGTCCATGATTCGGGAGCATATAAAGACTATTTCAATTCCAATTAACTTGATCATTAACATGATATTAACATTAACATAATCATGATTCTTGAACTTAACATGAAGGGATTTCTCCCCATTAACATGATATCTTAAACATGATGAAATTTCTCCCTCTTGATTATTAACATGATTTTCATGTGTCATTAATCTTAAATCATAATCATAGTGAACATTATAGACATAGGACATAACATATATAAATCGTCAAGTAGTGATATAGTGAACATGATTGAAACATTAAACTTGAAATGATAAAGCCTACTTTATACTTAACATCCAAACAACTAATAGTACTTGTGCTCAACAGCATGACCCATTTACCATGGAGAAATGAAGATCCTAAGATAGTCCTCTCTAATCTGGATCAAATCCTAGGTCAAACCTTCTCTTGACTTGATTAAGTCCTAAACACATGTTCATAATTATTAAGCATCATAATCAATACCTTGTATTGATCCTAGGTTGAACTAGGGTGAGTTAGGGTTAGGCTCACTGATAGTGATAATTAATCGAGGAAAAATTGATTGATTTAGTTCGAATAAAACACATGTAATTCAGTATTAGGGTTTCATGGGTCCTATTAGGGTTTCTTATAAAATTTCAGAATAGGGTGACAAAACATGACCTGAAAACCAAAAAATCAGATTCCACTCAAAAAACCCTTTCCAGCGACTATTTATTTACATTTTTTACCATCCTATTATTTACTATGAATATTATAAAATTGACCAATCAGAATCAAGAAAACTATAGTGTGACATCATTTCAATCCATGATTAATCCAATGTAAATAAAACACGAAAGTACCAAAGTACCTTAGGCACGCATTACATATAATTAAACAGGAGGGGGAAAACTTGTCATTTAGATCCAAATATAAATCATTCTTGAAAATCAAATCAAAATCTGAAATACCAAAGTTGCCCTTGCAACATAAATCATATTATTGAAATAAGGAGGACACCATGGTCATTTCAATACCTAGTTTGTTCCTCCCATGAGCCATGGCTCAAGTACTGGCTCAAGTACCTGCGGACACATAAGCAGGAGGTGTATTTTGTTGATGGTTTCACCCACAAGAGAGGGGTGGGATGAATAGAGAACCCTCTAGCGTAATTAAAAAAAAAGAGTTGCTACTTTGATCAACAAGGCATGGGTCCTGCTCAAAGTGGTAAGATCGTCAGTGAGTTTGCCACACCCTGGCATAGGCAATGAGCCAAAACACCAGCCATGGTGTGACCTGGAGCTCGAGGAACATGGTGGAAATAGGGGAATAAGTCAGAGATCCAAAGTCAAGAAAAACAATTTGAAACCTTTAGGCGATGATCAAAAAATGACCATGGAGGCAAAGCGAAGTGAACATATTGTTTTTATGGTTATAAAAGCATAAAAAGGTCATCGCGACAAGCATAAAAAAAGTCCCAAGACACCAGCTATAGGACACATCATTTCAGGCAAAGCCAAGGCAAACCATCAAAGAAAAATGAAAGAGGGAAGTTCATAGATGCTTACATCGTGTTTAATTGCATGAAAGGAGGCACAGTGGGGCGAGGTGAGCTTGACATCACCGGAGTTGAAGATTGAGTAGGTCAGGGCTTTTCAAGTCATGAACAGTGAAATTGAAGGAGGAGGAGTGAAGGGTGAAGCATTTCAATGCTGTGGGAACCCTTAAATTGGTGGGAGGGGCATAGAGATGTCCTCTACAACTCAGGCGGTGAGAGTGAAAAAGCCCTAGATTTGGGCGTTTCTCATATACTCCATGAGACAGGGTGTGCGACGGCTTGAAGGATTTAGGAAAGCCTCACGAAAAAATAGGAAAATAAATTATGAGGTGAGATGGAGAGATGAGAGAGGGAGAGATCGTGGGAACAAACCTAGTGAAATTGGTTTCAGTCCACGATACTACTGGAGGTAAAGGATAACTCACCGGCTGTTAGATCGGGTTGAGATTAAATCGCGAGCATCAGATGAGCATGTGGGAAGGAAAAAAAAGAAAGAGAAGCACGTGACAGTGCAAATAAAATGGAACCTTAGGGAAATCGATGCATTTAATGCAATTTTGATTAATTCCTAATCCAACTATACTCTAAACCTCCATAATTGATTTGGAAGGTCAAACATGGTCAAAATGAGTCCAAATTTGGACCATAGACTAATTAAGTAGTCTAGATTATTTCTATTCAATTAGATTTAGGTTTTTCACATGTATTGACCATAGTTTCTTTAATAGTCATTTATCTTTAACTTAATGCATTAATAGATTCATTAACTTAGAAAAATACTTTCCTTTGTTAGTGCATTGAGAAAATTTGAGATAGACATTAATTGTTCTCTCAAAATGTCATGTCTTATATATTTGTATGGCTTTTTGAGCAACTTTGATGGAGGAGAAAGAAAAAGAATTTCCTTCCTATTAAAACTATGAAAGGAAAGAAGGTTACTTCTTGCTTAAGTTATACAAAGTATAATTTCGAATTTTGCATGTTTTATTTCCCTCTTCCACTTCCCCTAAACATTATTTAATGTTAGGAAAGAGAAAAGGGTGATGGGTTAGCATCTATTTTCTTGAGTGCATAAATCATATTTATAATGGAGAAAAACGTGGATTAATCCTAATGTTGTTTTCTAACTTCATTATCCTTTAATAAAATTCCTTTTCAGGGTCTTTTTCTAATAAGCCCCTCGATTATCATTTATTAAAGAAAACCACATTTTAAGACTTAAATTGATGTTGAAAAAATCAGGATGTTATAATTCCACCCACCTTAAATAAATTTTGTCCTCGAAATTTCATCAAGCTATTCACTTTAGAACTTTCCATATCTTTAGCACAAAAAACTCCAACATATTATCATTGTCATGTGAATTCATGGTTTTAAACATTTGCATGCAACAATATCCTTGAAAGTAAAAGGAAAGTACTACATTAAACCCTACTCATTCTTTTCATCCTCACTTCATCTACCATAGTGAAGACTCTAGCTTGTCTTTTAAGAGGTGGATTCTGATTCTTATCCTGTCCCTGAGGTGTATCCTTCTTCAGCTTTGGGAAATTTGACCTGAGGTGTTCAGTCTTTCCACAATAGTAGCATGCTCCCGTACCATACCTACATGGGCCTACATGGTGCTTCTTGCATGTTGGGCATTGGGGCTTCTCAACTTCTACTGCAGGCTCAGGGTACCTTTCTCTTAGGGTTGTTGGGAGGTTGATATTGGTTATGCTTCTGGGAAACTTCCTTCCTGTAAGATCTTCTAGGGTGATCATCAAGCTCTAGGGATGCATCTAGGGAAGCCTGGAGGGTCCTGTGGCCTCTTCCTGACAAGGAAAAACTCAAGTCAGGCTCGAGTCCTCAGATGAATTTCTTTATCCTTCGACGTTCATCATAATCATAGACATACTTTTGGAGGACCCTAAACTTCATGGCATATTGGGTAACAATCATGTCACTCACTTGAGTCAGGTTGGCAAACTCTAGCTCCTTCTTCTCTATCATTGCTTTGAACACGTAGTGCTCCTGGAAGGCTTCAACGAATCCGTCCCATGTGAGTGGAGATGCATCGACTGCCCTTGAGTTGAGGAAGTTTTCCCACCATGTGCAGGATGCTCCCTTGAGCATGTGGGTTGCAAAACAAACCCTGGAGTGTTGTGGTAGTCGATGTCTCAGAAGAAATGCTCCATGCCTCTAATCTAGTCCTCAACTTTGGTGACTACATCAATTTCTCCTTCACCCAAGAAAGAGTCGGGCCTTATCTTTAGGAAGTCCACTAGAGTTAGCTCATGATGCCTAGGCTGATGTTGTCCTTGTGCTAGGGCATTGATGAGTGCTTGGATAAGATCTTCTATGGTTGGATTATTATTCCCTCTTGGTCCACTTTCCCCACTAGAAGAGCTAGCACCATCATCCTTATCCTTTCCCTTGTCTTCTCTATTAGGGACCATCTGAAAAAGGGTCACATAAACCTAGGGTTAGAACATATGAATCAAATTGCTTTCTGGTGGCCGTCCATTTATTCTCTCTTATACGATTAATGTAACACCCCTCCTTTAGGAATATATCATAACTGAGAGGAAGCTTTTATCTTGAAGGAGGAATGTTACATTTATGAAGTCATAGAAAATAAATACATAAATCACCATTGAGATTAATACATTGTTCCTTACATAAGAAACTATGGTTGAATTCTATAACATGCATAAACATTTGTAAGCATGGAAATCTAAACATAAAAGTAAACATCTTTATAACATTGGATCACCTAGTTTGGATGGCACCCCACCAATTATCTCTTGAAGGTATTCTAGTCCTTGCTTGCTTCTCTTGAGTCCTTACTTCCTCCAATTCTTGGGGACATCGTGTCCCCAACCATGCAAAGGGGTAAAATCAACACATCAGTAAACAATACTGGCATTTTATAATATGAGAAAAGTAAATATACTTGACACGTAAGAAAACTTGACATGAATTAACTATAAGCATTCTTGAGTCATTATTAACTTGAAGAATTGAAAAGTAAATGTATGCATCCCTCTATGATGCCCCCTTGGGAGAACATGATTTCTAGGAAAGCCCTTGACGATCCCTTAAGGTCCATGATTTAGGAGCATATAAAGACTATTTCAATTCCAATTAACTTGATCATTAACATGACATTAACATTAACATAATCATGATTCTTGAACTTAGCATGAAGGATTTCTCCCCATTAACATGATATCTTAAACATGATGGGATTTCCCCCTCTTATTATTAACATGATTTTCATGAGTCATTAATCTTAAATCATAATCATAGTGAACATTATAGACATAGGAAATAGCATATATCAATCATCAATCAGTGATATAGTGAACATGATTAAAACATTAAACTTGAAATGATAAAGCCTACTTTATAGTTAACATGCAAACAACCAATAGTACTTGTTCTCAGCAACATGACCCGTTTACCTTGGAGAAATGAAGATCCTAAGGTAGTCCTCTCTGATCTGGATCAAATCCTAGGTCAAACCTTCTCTTGACTTGATTAGGTCCTAAACACCTGTTAATAATTATTAAGCATCATAATCAATACCTTGTATTGATCCTAGGTTGAACTAGGGTGAATTAGGGTTAGGCTTACTGATAGTGATAATTAGTCATGGAAAACTTGATTGATTTAGTTTGCATAAAACACATGTGATTCAGTATTAGGGTTTCATGGGTCCTATTAGGGTTTATAATAAAATTTCAGAACATGTTGGCAAAACATGACCTAAAAACCTAAAAATTAGATTCCACTTGAAAAACCCTTTCCAACAACTATTTATTTGCATTTTTCTGACCACCCTATGATTTACTATGAATATTATAAAATCAACCAATAAATATCAAGAAAACTATAGCGTGAGATCATTTAAATCCATGATTAATCCAATGTAAATAAAATGCGAAATTACCAAAGTACCTTAGGCACACATTACATATAATCAAATGGGCGGGGGCAAACTTGTCATTTAGATCCAAATATAAACCGTGCTTGAGAAACAAATCAAAAGCAAAGATACCAAAGTTTCCTTTGTAACATAAATCATATGATTGAAATAAGGAGGGCACCATGGTCATTTCAAGACTTGGTTTGTTCCTCCCTCAAGCCATGGCTTGAGTACTTGCTCAGGAATCTCTACTCTAATCAATAGGAAGGAACGTAGAGGGCCTGGGTCCTGCTCAAAGTGTTGAGACCGTCAACGAGTTTGCCACACCCTGGCGTAGGCAATGAGACAAAACACCAGCCATGGTGTGACTTGGAGCTTGAGGAACACGATGGAAATAGGGGAATAAGTTAGAGATCTAAAGTCAAGAAAAACAATTTGAAACCTTCAGGTGATGATCGAAAAACAACCATGGAGGCAAGGTGAAGCCAACATATCAATTTTTGTGGCCGCAGAAGCATAGAAAGGTCATGTCGATAAGCATCGGCAAAGGCCTAAGACATCGGCTATATGACACAACATTTCAGGCAATGCCAAGGCAAACCATCAAAGAAAAATGAAAGAGGGAAGTTCATAGTTTCTTACAACATGTTCAATTGCACGGAAGGAGGCACAGGGGGCAAGGTGAGCTTGGCGTGACCGGAGTTGAAGATTGAGTAGGTCAGGGCTTTCTGAGGCATGAACAGAAAAATTGAAGGAGGAGGGGTGAAGGGTGAAGGGTTTCGATGCTGTGGGAACCCTTAAATTGGTGGGAGGGGCATAGAGATGTCCTCTGCAACTCGGGTGACGAGAGTGGCAAAGCCCTAGATTTGGGAATTTCTTATATACTCCATGAGAGAGGGTGTGTGAGAGATTGAAGGATTCAAGAAAGCCTCACAAACACACAGGAAAAGAAATCATGG
Organism: Alisma plantago-aquatica; assembly: GCA_963693085.1. Taxonomy (NCBI): domain Eukaryota; kingdom Viridiplantae; phylum Streptophyta; class Magnoliopsida; order Alismatales; family Alismataceae; genus Alisma; species Alisma plantago-aquatica. The sequence goes on along the minus strand of OY856413.1, from coordinate 183,996,743 downwards.
AGAGATGAGAGAGGGAGAGATTGTGGGAACAAACTTGGTGAAACTAGTTTTAGACTGCGATACTACTGGAGGTAGAGGATAACTTTCCAGCCATTTAGATCGGGTTGGGATTAAATCACGATCATCAGATGAGCACTTGGGAAGGAAAAAAATGAAAGAGAAGCGCGAGACAATGCAAATAAAATGGAACCTTAGGGAAATCGATGCATTTAATACCATTTTGGTTAATTCCTAATCCAACTATACTCTAAACTTCCTTAATTGATTTGGAAGGTCAAACATAGTCAAAATGAGTCCAAATTTGTACCATAGACTAATTAAGTAGTCTAGATTATTTCAATTCAATTAGATTTCAGTTTTTCACAAGTCTTGACCATAATTTCTTTAATAGTCATTTAAGTTTAACTTGATGCATTAATAGATTAGATAACTTAGAAAAATACTTTTCTTTGTTTGTGCATTGAGCAAATTCGAGATAGACATTAATTGTTCTCTCAAAATGTCATGTCTTATACATTTGTATGGATTTTTGAGAAACTTTGATGGAGGAGAGAGAATTTTTTTTTCTTCCTATTAAAATTATGAAAGGAAAGAAGGTTACTTCTTGCTTAAGTTATACAAAGTATAATTTCGAATTTTGCATCTTTTATTACCCTCTTCCACTTCCCCTAAACATTATTTAATGTTAGGAAAGAGAAAAGGGTGAGGGGCCAACATATTTTTTCTTGAGTGCATAAGTCATATTTATAATGGAGAAAAAGGTGGATTATTCCTAATACTATTTTCTAACTTCATTATTCTTTAAGAAAATTGCTCTTCAGGGTCTTTTTCTAATAAGCCCCTCGATTATCATTTATTTAAGAAAACCACATTTTAAGACTTAAATTAATGTTGAAAATTTGGGATGTTACATGGACATACAAATCCTAATTCATTTCTATCAAGTACATAAATATTGCAAATTCATAAGATTTAAAATGCTTGAGGTATAAATCTTAACCGCATTGCCTCATTCTATCAGTCATTGCATCATAATAAACCACATGTGTTGTCATATCATTTCAAGATATCATTTCTTATCATAAGTTCTAGGGTTTCAACCCTTATTTGAACTCAAACATGATTTTACCTTAATCAGGGATCAATCATGCCCAAAGGTCATTAAGACCATCTCATCATTCCCTACATTGTTATCATTATCATTCTAAGCCTTAAACGAGGTTCAAAAGACCACCAACACATAATTATCCCTGAGATTAAACATGGTAGTGCTCAATGGTATTTAATTAGTACTACATTGAGGTTGTAATACATTGTTACATTAATCATTCAAGATGTCTATTTATAACTAAACATTATCATTTGATCATGTAAGAGTTGGTGTATCAAACCATGTTTCATTATAAATACACATCTCTTGTTATGGTGATTTATCCTTATATTCATACGAGGGAAAAGGTAAGACTACAATTCAATGGTGATGTTTCCTTGAAATATTTTTATTAGAAACCTCTTACAATACTATGAAATTCATTTTAATCCATTAATTGTTGAAGCATCCAATCTCATTCATTTGATTGGGTTCATTATTCAAACATTAGGTACGGGTCCAACCATCCATTTCACCACCAACATAGGGTATCAATTTATATTTCCTCCATGGATAACGAACAATCACCTTCATGGTGTAATGGTCTAAAAACCAACATGGTGTACCCATTTACTAACATCAGGGTGTATCGACCTAATGTCAATGTGGTATATCTCCATGATGTATCAGTTTAACACCATTAAAGGCATGTCCTCCTATCATCACCAAGTGTGTATCTTCTCTTAACCATCACGGGTTATGACCATGATAGGGCGTCAGCCATAGATCATCATGGTTTATTGCTATGGCTAGGGATTCAGCCACAACTAGTCATAGGTTGTTAGCCATAGACCATCACAAGTTGTTGTTATAGCTAGGGCATTGGCCTGACAACAACGTGGTGTCTCGGTTTGCCCACAATATGGGCTATATCGTTCATCATGGTTGACACTAATACAAAACTAGAGTATCAATTTTAGACCATCATGGGTTACTATCATGGCTATGATATCGAGATAATATCAACATATGTATTGGCCACCCACTGTCACAATTTGCAACATGGCTAGGGTGTTGGGTTTAACATGGTCAAAGTTGGCAGCGGCAACAAAAATTTTACTTGACAATAAAACCATAACTAGTAGATCAAATCAACATCTATGTAATGGGAAGGATGATTTTAGTGAGTTATACCTGGTCTTGAGGCTTTGTCAGTGACAAAACCTTGCAGCAAGTGCGGTCTTCAACCACCTGTCTTCGATGAAGTCTATGCATCTCCTGGTCTTGACCCAGACTGTGGTTGATTGTCGTCCTCCTGAGTGGCAGAAGTCTCCCGCATCTATAGATAGTCCACACAGACCACTGAGAACTTTAGTCATCCTGAAGAATGGACTAGAAGGAGTTGTCCCTTTTGTCGACGTACTAGTCCCCGAAACACTCTCCCACCACCAGTTGCTTTTCTGTAGTTGTCTTTCCCTTATTGTTCCTCCCTGGATGGGTAGAACTTGCTTGGGATCTCTCAGTTACTACAACCAGAGAGGACAAATACTTTGCAGAGTAAATGATGTTCTAAGTTGTGTCTCTGGAGAAGCCCCTTGCACCCCTCTATTTATAATAGAGGGTAGGGTCAGGGTTCCTAGTCTATGCAGGAGTAGAAGGGTCCAGAATTTCCATGAACAATTTACACTGCGGCAGGAAAACTGGTCATTTCATAACTGAAATAGTCATTTGGCAAGGTGAGCCAATCGATTCACTAGTGAACCGGTCAGTTGGGAGTGTGACCTGATCAGTTCACCTAGTGAACTGGTCATTTCACTTCCTAGACTTGCCTACAATTGACTTTCCTTATTTGTTTCTAATTAATGCAAAGATTAATTATTGTCCCAATCGAATGGAACAAGTGAAATGAAAAAAACTTTTTCTCACAAACTGGGACAACTCAACACTGCTCGTTTGGACCAGTTTAACCAATCGATTCACTAGAGTGAATTGGTCGTCTCACTGACCATGAGCCGATCGGTTCACCCAGTGAACTGGTTGGTTGGTTGTCCAGATTGTGCAAAACACAACCAATTCAGTTCTCAATCAATATGACACTCTAATCTTTTGGTTCAACACTTGAACTTGATGATTCTGAGTCAAGTCTATTGATTGAATGTTTTATTGAGTACCTAAACACTTTAGTAATCAATTCGAACATCATTCATGGTTAAACTCCTCTTCCATGTTAATCCTTTGTGTGTGACACTATAGGTCCCATTTCACGTTGGCAGTGAATGTCCATAACTATCTTATGACATCACAAGAAAAGAGGGATACCTAGTCACACATTAATGCTACCTAAGTGAAAAGAAAATTTATAGAACAACTTTAAATCCTACAGTCTGTGATTGGTGTTCCAGTGAAAGTATAATTCCTTTGTCTTTGATATCCTGAATGAACTCAAGGCACGAAGTTGTCATCCTTTCAACGTTCATTCATGTTTCTTGAACTAGAGCAGAATGTCTGAGATATGTGTGACATCAATATCATATATTGATTCACAAGTGCATGTGCATGCCTTTCTCAGTCTCGCTTATCAAGTGGCCTAGACATCATACTCCCTTAGAAGGGAAAAATCCCATATCTATCACTCATAGTCTATCTCATGTGTCAAATCCACCCAATCATCACCGTTATAACAACCCATGTTTTAGGACTGTTTGATGATGTCAAAGTGTACCCAATCACATTTGATGAGTTTTATGATTTCAGGTCTAAGAATCAGAATCACCACCATCACTATGAGAGATGATTCTGACTACCATGTCATGGTTCCATGTGCCACTCTCATGGTGGGTCTGTCTGATACACTATTCTCTAACATGTATCTATGTGGTTGGTTTGATATCATAGATCCTGACTAATGAGACACTGTCATCAACCAACACACACTCTAGTCTTGATGTGTCATTGTTGTCTATCAACCTTCCACAATGACATCTGACTAGGGACATAACAAGAATGTACATACTCTTAGCATTCATATGATCACATTGTTCATGTCCTTAACCTGAAGACATGCATAATTGAGTATTGTCATTCTTTAGACATTCATTCTACTCCATCATTTATCTCATAATCGATTGATCTAGAATAAATTGGAAGCTTGCCTTTGATATTTATCAAATCAATCAGAACATATGCTAATCCAATCATCATATGATTGGCTCTCTGGGCATACATACCAACAGACTCCCACTTGCACTTAGAGCCAATCACCTTCGAATCATATTATTAGTGATATCTAAACATGTCCCACATGTTTATGTTGTGCTAGTGCTAATCCAATGAGTTAGCAATATTTTGCTTTAGTCGGTATATTGCATGTTTCACATCTCCTCACTGTACGCCATTTCATATGAGATGGAGTTGCCGTAATATGCTATCTGATATTGCTTTCCAAACAATTAGCTCCATAGTTTGACTTAGTATTTCTACTTTGTCATCAATGGGTTGGAATATCTATAAGTTCATTTGTATGAACTTCTAGATCCATATAGTATCCTATAGTGTTCATAACACAAGGATACTCAACATTCCTTTTAGAATTAAATAACCTTTTATTTACTCAGAACATTTCCATTTAACAACTCTTGTTCACTTTACAATTGAATATTTTGTGATCATTTTTCTGTCATTCTGGAAGCTTACATCAGTGTAACTCTTTTACACTCAACTCTTCCTTTTATGACCATAGAACTAATCCTTTAATACTTCCTAAGTACTTAAATATGTTCTTTATGGTATTCCAGTGACTCTCACTAGAAGTAGATAGACATCCACTCGTCATGTCCATTACATACGAGATAACTGGATGAACATATCATATTGTCATGTCCAATACATACAAGATGATGAATGCATATATATTTATATATCTATCTTTATAGATCTATCTTTCTATCTTTATAGATCTCTATTCCTATCTCATAGGACATTTCTATTTATTCCCTTAAAGAAGGTATTTCCACACCAGTTTCTATTCTTAGAATGTTTCTTTCATCATCATCATGTAGAATATGAATATGCTCCCACTAAATCTTTGTAATCACAGATCCCTACTTTATTTTGATATGTCAGTCAAACCTTTTGACTATATAATCAAAGTAAAAACTCCAGTTCTGAGGTGCTTGTAACTTATAGACTGCATTTTCATTAATAGAATTATAAAACCCTTCAGGTTGTATCACATACATAGCCTCATGTTATTCCTTCTAGGAATGCGGTTTTAATATCCATATGCCAAATTTCATAGTCTTCAAGTTCCAATAGCAATCATGATACTATATGGCCTATAGCCACTGCAATTGGTTAAATAAAATCATCAGGTTCAACACCTTGAACTCACTTGAATTTATCTCAACCAATCATCTCTTCAAATGTCATCCATGTCAGTCTTAACTCTTAAGACCCAATTGCACTTTATGGGTTTTATCCCTATAAGTGCTACCATTAAGGTCATACCTTATTTGGTTCACATGGAAGTCATTTTGGATCTTATGGCTTCAAGCCATAATTCAAAATCTAGTTCCTCAACATCATCTAGATGGATTATTGGCTCATCATCATATGAAAAATTAATCACCTTTGAGTTTGTAGGATATCATTATCCATCAAGATCAAGGTATTTTCTACTAGATATATGAGGTGTATCTATTACATAAGGAGTTTGAGATTCCACAACATTTGTGATTCTTAATCTCCTTTTGTACCTTTATTTAGTGTAAAGCATGTTCTTTTGAAGATTAGTTATTTGTTTGATGATCATTCTCTTACTATTTAGAGTATGATCCCTTCTTTCATTTAGACATCATTATGCCTTAATCATGAGTTCTTTATGATACACTATCATAGTTACTCACAAGTTCCTCAAACATTTGGTTTAAGTATCTCATTCATTGATCATATCAAAGAGTTAATACTTTTACCAAGTTTGTTCTTAATTTATGATATTCTTGAACATTTCAAGATATTCATATTGGTATTTCATTAAATACCATATCTAAAGTATTAACATTTATTCCAATAGGTATGTATATACATCAATATGTATTATACATAATAGAATAGTCATTCTCCCACTACATCTAGTGAAGATTGACTTGTTATCATGCCCAATAAATAAGACACTCATATCTCTTAATGGTTCATTAACCAAGAGAGTCTAGTTTATCCATCAACATGGAACCTAGAGATGAATTTGTCATTCACTTGTTTAGATGATGATGCTTATTTATTGTTTGAGTCATCAATAACTTTTAGGTATTATTATTTTATCTCATGCATACCAAGTGCCACAAGATAAATAAGACATTGCCATAAAAGATCATATCTTTGAAATTGAAACATGAATTTTATTGATAGACATCCTTGTCAATACAAGATGTAGAAATAAAAAATGTTTCTATTTATTAGCAAAATGAAATAGCAGTTTATAACTCTATTACATGCCCTTTGGGCTGAAATAAACTAAATGGTACTTCTATCTGTGGCAAAAACACTTGCTCCAAGGAGATATGAACTCCAAGTTTTTCTATGCCTCATTGAAGACCCAGAGAGCCATAAACCAAATCAAGTCGATCTTGGTGAATGGTAATTCAGTTAGAGATGAAGAAGAGATTAAACAATACTTCAACACTCACTACTCTAATCTTTTCAATAAGGTTAGAACCAGAGCCAAACATAACTGGAAATATATAGCAAAAATTACAAGTCAAGAGAAAGAGGACATGTGCAAACTGGTGACAGATGAAGAAATCTTCAATGTGGTGAAACAAGCCAATGATGACAAGGCACCGGGCCCTGATGGGTTTAGTGCCCATTTCTTCCAAAGAACTTGGGAAACCACAGGCAGTGATGTCTGCAGAGCCATAAAAGATTTTTTTTTTCTCAAAGGTAGAATGCTCAAAGAAACAAATAAGACCTTTCTTGCACTCATCCCCAAGGTGAAGAAACCAGAGACTGTAAATGATTGGTGCCCAATCTCATTGTGCAACTTTGTCTACAAAATCATTGCGAAGATTTTGGCTAACAGACTTAGAGATGTTATGCCTACCTTAATCAGCTTAAATCAGTCTGCGTTTGTTAAGGGGAGGAGTATTGTAGATTCCATTCTTCTTGCAAATGAAGCCATCAACGATTTCAACCACTATAAAATTCAAAAACTCTTCCTGAAAGTGGACCTTAGTAAGGCCTACGACACAATTGATAGAAACTATATTCTAGATATTATGACTGCGATGGAATTTCCTCCATGTTGGATTTAATGGGTTAGGGAATGCATGTTCTCTGCGTCGTTCCAAGTGCTAGTTAATGGCGCTCTATTAGATATTATACAAGCCACACGTGGAATAATGCAAGGGGACCCTTTAGCTCCCTAATTACTCGTGATAGGCGTGGAAGGTCTCTCTATAATCTTGAACGAAGTTGTGATTGATAAGAAGATCATCCCACTGATGGTTAAGAAAGTAGAGATCTCACACATTTTATTTGTTGATGACTTACTCATATTCGCCCAAGCTACAGACAAAAATGTTGACAACATCAAGGAGTGTATGAAGGCTTTCAGTGATTGCTCTGGTCTTGAGCTGAACTCGGCCAAAAGTCAACTATTTATAATAAACATCACTTCTGATCAGATTAGTTCACCTCTAGGGGTAGTAAGAAATCAACTACCAGTAAGATACTTGGGACTTCCTCTGTTCACAGGCAGACTTACTAAAAGCATGTGTTATCCTCTGGTGGATAAAATAAAAACTAAACTTGATTCATGGAAGATGAAGCTTCTCAGTATGGCGGGTAGGCTGGAGTTAATCATTTCCACCCTAACCTCATACCACATGTTCTGGAATGGCACTTTTCCCTTACCTAAGGCCATCACTGAAGAGATTAAAAGGTTGTGCAAAAATTTCCTGTGGGGTGTCCTGGCCACTTTCATATAATGCCATGGGATAAAATCTATAAACTCAAGCTTGAAGGAGGCACGGGGATAAGGAAAGTTGAAGATTGAATCCAGGCTGACCTCACTCACCTGGTCTAGGATATAGCCAAAAGCAAACATACATTATGGGTGAAATGGATTCATAGTGTTTATCTCATTAAAGATACTATATGGTCCTTCAAACACAAGATTGGAGATAGCTGGATGTGGAGAGATATACTCAAACATAGAGATACTTTGTTACCTATGGTACGTTTCAGCATTGGCAAAGGAGAGAACATCTTGATATGGCTCGATCCATGGGTAAAAGGAAAGTTCCTCCAAGACTGTATTGGTGACAACCTTCAATTGAGAACGAGGCTCACACCTGACTTGAACCTGGCCTCTTTGATAAAAGATGGTGTGTGGAAGATTCCTAGTATAATAGGAGTTGAACCTCTATTAGAAATCTATGCAAACACCAGAATTCAGGTCAAGGACCTCTGCTACCTAAATGGTATGGATAAGTTCTCCCTTAATGCTATGTGGAACCTATGCAGACTTAAAGAACCTATCACTTCTTGGTCAAAATGGATATGGTCTTCAAAAACACCAAATAGAATGAAAATCTTTGGTTGGAAAGCCTTCTAGGAGAAACTAGTAATTGAATCCTTTATGAAATCAAAAGGTATTTAGTTATCTTCTAGATGCCAGCTGTGCATAAGGGAAACTAAAACGACAACCATCTGTTTTGGGACTGCTCCTTTTCCAAATAGGTGTGGCTAATTACAAGAAGACATCTCAACTCACTACCAAGCAACTTTGCAGACTTCGTAAAGATAAAAAAGAAAGAAGAAAAATAGATGGTTGTTATCGTGTTATACCATATCTGGTTCATGAGAAACATGGCATGTTTTGAAGACATCAAGCATGTGCCTAGGCCTGTATGGTAGAAATCCTTAGCAGATTTTCTATCCTTGCATAGATAGTTTTCCTTTATTTCTCATAGTTTTCTCTTTCTTAGATTAAACTACACCCACTTGTATATGCTGGTTTACTTGATAATGAATAGAGAGGAACACTTAATGATAAAAAAACACTTGCTCCAATGTTGATGAGTGTTCCTTCTTGGTCCTTTCATAAAGGCCATCACTTCTTTTCAGATTCTACACATCATATATGTCATATTTATATCTTGGTATCATATACCTAAGATAAAGAAGCATTTTAAGTTTATTTCATAATACTTGAGCTGGAGACTTCCATACACTCCTTCTTATTTAGTTCATCTATGTAGAGAGGGCAATTTCTCTTCCAATATCCTGGCTCATGACAATGGTGACATTTGCCTCCCTTTTTCACCCCTCCATTGGCTGTGAGAGTTGAAGATGACTTGGGCTGCTGGCTAGCATCAGAACCTTTCTTTGCTTTGCCCTTGACCTTACCCTTACACCTCCCCATCTTTCTACTGATCATCATCATAGATTTGGGTTTGCCTTTCTTCATCTGTGCCTCAACTGTCCTCAACATGCCCAACAACTCTGTTAGTGGCCTGTCAAAGTTGTTCATGTTGTAGTTCATCACAAACTGACTGTAGGATTCTGGAAATGATTGCAGTATCACATCAGTAGCCAACTCTTGGCTCAGAGGGAATCCCAGTCGAGTTAGGTTCTCCACATACCCAATCATCTTAAGTGTGTGAGGGCCTACTGGATCTCCTTCTGTCACGACACACTTGAACAATGCCTTGGAGACATCATATCTCTCTTGTCGTGCTTGATCTTGATACATGTTCTTGAGATGTTGAACCATCTCAATAACATCCATATTATCATGTTGTCTCTGCAACTCATAGTTCATTGAGCACAACATCAAGCACTTCACATCAATGGCATCCTCAATATACTTCTTGTAAGCATCCCTTTCAACCTTTGGTGCATTGGGAGTGGGTTTTTCTGGTTCTGGTGTATCTAGGACATAGAGATTTCTCTCTTGAGTGAGAACAATTCTCAACGTCCTAAACTAGTTGTGGAAATTATTCCCATTTAACTTGTCCTTCTTAAGGACCGATCGCAATGAAAAGTGATTATTGTTGATATCCATTTGTTCTACAAAAGAAAATTTGTAATTTTAGTCCAAAAATCTTTTGATTTGATTTGATTTGAAGATTGACAATATTAATTAGGTCTTCAATTAATTATTGCTCCCACTTTTTTGATCAAACTCATAGCCCATACCATCAATTCAGAAGATTGCAACGTACAACCTCCTAGTGAGGAAGATCCTGATTTCATCTAAGCCATGGACCAACTAGGGCTATCACCCACAACTAGAATCTTTCAGGTAGGCATCCTTTGCCAATTACATCATATGCAACTCTTGATACATGTCATGTGCAAATCCTTTCCATGTTCATCTTCATGCCTCAAGGTGCTTGATCTGATCAAGGTCACCTTGTTAAGTCCAACCCAAAAGCCAACATAATGAATATGCACCCTGCTAGGGTAGACCCACATATTCACCATCACACTTCCTCAAGATAGGAAGTGCATGATGCTAGGGCGTGCCCACACTTAGTCGATCAAGATTTTCATGTGTGCTGCTTTTGGAAGGCATCTTCAACTTAATATACTTGTTGAGGGGTTTTAATATGCTTATATATGAATATATGTATTCAATCACCACATATATAGTACATATCATATACATGCTATATCCCACAAATGAAAATATGCAATAACGATAAAGTGATGATTATGGCCATCCTATTGTAGTTCCTTGGAGCCACAAGGAACTATGGTCATCTAAGGTATACATCACATGCAACCTGTTATTGATGAAGATCTGTGCTTGCCAATCCGGGTTGACTGGTTCAACCTTTGAACCGGTCGACTCACCTCTTGGCCGGTCGGTTGGTCTCCTCCAGATGGTCGGCTCATCCGGTTGTCTAGGCTTCTCATCGGTCCACCAACTACTCCTCAGTCAATTGTCTTGGTCCATCAAGCGGTCATCTTCAGTCTTCGTCATAACAAGAAATAAAGCTAATCCTATTTTACATAATCTTTGTGAAATCTCAAGTTACATTCGAGGGGAGCAAATGTAGAAGAGAATCTCGAGCTATCTCAAGTTACATTTAGAATAGAAGAAGAGGGCTCAATGCACAAACTGAGATGTAAACAACCATAACCAACCACACTCATGCACATAGGGTTTATAGGTCATAACCATGCTACACATCCACCATAAAAACCATTTTAGGGTGACATGTATCGATTGCATATATACCATATCGTATATGTATATATATTGTTTGGGATCATGTGGTATTAATCAGATATTCACATTAGTCATTTAAATATTCACATCGTATGCAATAAATAAAAGATGATAAAATGAAAATCTGATCATATCGATCATCCCAAAACATAGAGTATTGACGTGACTCTGATACCACTATTGGGTTTTAAATGGTCAGAGTAGGCAGACAAAACAAAAATTTTACTTGACCATAAACCCATAACCAGTAGATCGTATCAACATCTATGTAATGGGAAGGATGGTTTTAGTGAGTTATACCTGGTCCTGAGGCTTGCTCATCAACAAAACCTCACAAAAAGTGCAGTTTTCAACCACCTATCTTCAATGACATCTGTGCAACTCCTAGTCTTGACCTGGACTGCGGTTGACTATCATCCTCCTGAGCAACAGAAGTCTCCCGTCTCTATAGATAGTCGACACGGACCATCGAGAACTCTAGTCATCCTAAAGAACAGACTAGAAGGAGTTGTCCCCTTCTATCAGTTTACTAGTCACCGACACACTCTCCCACCACCAGTTGCTTTTCTGTAGTTGTCTTTCCCTCACTGTTCCTTCCTGGACAGTTAGAACTTGCTTGGGATCTCTTAGTTACCACAATCAGTGAGGAAAACAACTTTGTAGAGCAACTGATGATCTGAGTTGTGTCTTTGGAGAAGCCCCTTGTACCCTTCTATTTATAGTAGAGGGTAGGGTCAGGATTCCTAGTCTGTGCGAGAGTAGAAGGGTCTAGAATTTCCATGAACAATTTGCACTGCAACAGGCAAACCAGTCATTTCATAATTGAAATGATCATTTTGCAAGGTGAGCCGATCGATTCACTAGTGAAGCGGTCGGTTGGGAGTGTGAGATGATCTGTTCACCCAGTGAATCAGTCATTTCATTTCCCAAACTTTCCTATAATTGACTTTCCTTATTTGTTTCTAATTAATGCAAAGATTAATTCTTGTCCCAATCAAATTTCACAAGTGAAACGAAAAAACTTTTTCTCACAAATCGGGACAACTCAACACTGCTCGTTTGGACCAGTTGAACCGATCGGTTTACCAGAGTGAATCGGTCATCTCACTGACCATGAACCGATGGTAGTATTTTTGATTGTGTTATAGTGAGCCTCTATGTCATTGAACTTCTTGGACAAGTTACAGATTGCATGCTCATCATCGTTGTTGCTTGAGTTTAGTCTCTGCCCATTGATGTCTCATAGAAGATAGGTGCATATTGAAGGAAACACAAATATAGTCGGGCTTAATACTGGCATATTGGAGAGGTAATATTGGATCTTCTGGATCATGTCTTTGGGTTGTTCAATCCATGTAGAATCACAATTTTTCTATAGAAACTTGAAGATCGGCTCACGCATTGGTGTGAGTTTGGATATGAAATGAATGATGTAATAGAGACACTCAAGCAAGACTTGTATCCCCTTCTTAGTTCTTGGAGATGACATTTCTCAAATGGACCACACTTCCCTAGGATCTACTTTAGTTCCTTTCTGGCTAATGATGTATCCTAGTAGGTTACCAGATGTAACACCAATGGTGCACTTGGTAAGACTCAGGCATAGGGAGAACCGTCACAGTTGTTGAAATAGATTCTTGAGGTTGGTGAGGTGGTCTTTGGGACTTCTAGATTTAGTAATCATGTAATCCACATAGACCTCCACCTCTTTGTGCATCATGTCGTGAAAGAGGGAAACCATTACCCTTTGATATGTAGCTTTTCTATTCCTGAGACCGAAAGACATGAATCTATAATAGAACACTTCCCATTCTACGATGAAGGTGGTCACTTCTTCATCTTCTTTAGCCATCTTGACCTGTTTGTAGATGACAAATCCATCCATGAAGCTGGGCAACACATGACTGACTATGTTATCAACAAGTACATCTATGTGTGGAAGCAAGAAGTGATCTTGTAAAGACGCCTTGTTGTGGTCATGATAGTCCACTCACATCTATACCTTGTCATCTTTCTTTGGAACTAGTACAATGTTGGTGAGCCATGTTGGAAAGTTGACTGGTTCTAGGAAACCATCATTGTATTGCTTTTAAATTTCATCTATAATCTTGAGGTTCCATTCTGTCCACAACCATATATATTTCTATTTGATGGGGTGAATGCCGAGGGTGATGGGTAGTCAATCTATAATGATTGTTTCATCCAGCCCAGGCATGTTGATATAGCTCCACAAAACACGTTGGTGTAGTGGTGTAGAGTCTGTATCAGTTGGTGTTTGATGTGTTGATCTAGAGACACCCAAATTTGACTTATTTTTCTCCACGAGATCATTTTATTCCTCATGCTCTCAGGTTGCAAGCATAACTAAAGGGTAATTTACATCCAATCCTATCATCCTGTCATCTCTAAATTTCTTAGAGAATTGATTTGGACAATGATCCCACGATACCTTCCCCTCAGTGCTCTTGGAACCCCATTTAGCAATGTTGTCTACAAGCATATTGACTTGCCTTTTGGTGTGTATGATTCTGATGTCCTTCTTGATGTGACTCAGTCTCGGAAAGCATTTGACGAGACTAAGGTATCTACTCAGTCATTCCTCTTCCTCTCTAATTAGCCTCGCTACCATTTCACTATTAGTTTCCACCCATATAGGTTGCGGGTTCTGTAGGCATGTCTAGACTCTATGTATAATTGCAAGTATATCTACAACCAGTACATCCATGTTTTGTACTTGAGTCATGCCGCCTAGAACCCAAGTCCCTTTTTTGTGTTTGAGTACGAACCTAGTTGATGCTAAACCTTTTCTCTTCACTACTGCACCATCCCCATTCAGTTTTAGTATGTCGTCTAGAGGGGGAAGACATCTCTCTCTTGAGGTCTTGTGATGCACAAGGGGGTTCATCATTGTAACTGATCCTGCATAGTTTGACTTGTCTAGCAATCTTAGAGACTGCAACTTTTAGGGGTATGTCTTTAGAGTTGAAGATGTTTTCATTCCTGTTCTTCCACACTTGTTCTAACATAATAGCAAACCAAATAGGCCGTAAGCTATTAGTCGGTGATTTTTTCAAATTTCTTCCCATCCATGAGCTTAGGGAGGTTCCATGGCCTATTATTATTCCAAAGACAGTGTGAAGCTCCTTCCATATGGTTTGTGCCATGGTACGGTCCTAGAAAGGTATAGTGTGTCCTCGTCCCCTCCATTGCATTTGATGCACATTGACGTCAATGTGAACCCTCAATTGGCTATGGCCGCATTTGTCATTAAACCATTATGGATTATCTTCCATATTAATGTTCTGGTCCATTATGGCACTTGGAGACACCAAATTCTGATCCAACAACCTTGCATAGGTTGGAAATGCCTCTTGATGGATGCTTTGTATATGGCCTAGGACAAGAAGCACCCTTGGACAAATCCATGAAGTGCCACCGATCCTCACCTGTGTCAGGAAGAGGGGGATCATTGAATAGATTCATGTTGCTATTTCAGCTGAGAACCAGAAGGATATGAAATCCATGTCCTGTTGTACTTCATTTGTGATGGATGCCACTTTGAGATCGTACAGATCCATAAGTATGGGTTGGTTCTATCGGAGTTGGAGTGTGTGACTTCCCAAAACCCATTGATCAGTCCAAATGCTAGTATCCTATCCATTGATAATGACCTTGCCTATGTGTGAGAACATATAGTCAAGGTGCTTGATTATATGTTTCCGCGGTGCTGAGCCTGTGGTGACTCCTTTTTGTTTGAGATGATTATATTTAGCCTCCATCACTCGTAGCCATAGAACTAGACGACATTTTAGTACGTACCATATGGTGCAAGCTAACATCACTATCTTTTGAGATCTACCATGACCGATGTGGAGTCCTCCTTCGTTCTTTTCAGATATCATCTTCCTCCAGGAAATAATAGTTTTACTGGTGTGGTTCTCAAAGCTTCCCCAAATGAACCACCTTATGAGTTTGTCTATATTGTCACATACTAAAACTGGTAAGGCAACAATTTGCATCTTCTATGTTGGAATCAAATTCAACACTTATTTGGCTAAGATGACTCTCCCAATGAAGGATAGAGTCTTGTTAACATTGGAACTTATCTGTCCTTCAACTACATTCAGTGTTGAGATATAACTTCTCTTGGTTACTCTGGTATGCATTATTGGAATCCCATGTGACATCCCAACATGGATGTCTGAACAATCCCTAGCTTGCGATTGATTCTTCTACACAAGGTATTTGTAGTATTCCTGGAAAAAATCACATCAGACTTATCTTTATACAGTAGTTTCCATGATGCAACCCCAAAACAATCGAGACATTTCAACATGACCCATGCCTGGAAGATTGATGATTCTTCAAATAAAACAATGTCATCAGTGAAACAAATATGTGTTAACTTTGGTCCGCTTTTGGTGGCCTTCAACAATCTCCAAGCTTCTTTAGCCTCTTCCAAAGAAAACACTTAATTGAGTATGTCCAAATACATGACAAAGATATACAGTGACATGGGATCTCCTTGACAAACCCCTCATGAGGGTTTGAAGGGGGTGAGAAATTTTCCATTCCAGACGATTGAAATTATTCTAGAGGTGATAATAGATATGATTAGACGTGTAATGCTGTCTAAAATAGATGTGCATAGCAGATTAGCATGGATGAAGTCCTAATTCATGCAATTGTAGGCCTTCACTAGGTCTAGTTTGACATGCATACAATATTGGCTACTTGATTTGGTTCTCATCAAGTGTATAACTTCCTACCTCAAGATGATGTTATCTATGATGCAACGACCCAGACTGAATCTAGTTTAAAGGGGAGAGATCCATGCATCTAGATGTGGCTTGATCCTCTTCAAAAACATCTTTGAAATCAGCTTTATGCTTACATTGTTGAGAGCTATGGGCTGGAGTTGATTGTACGACTCTAGGGTGTTTGTTTTGGGTATCAGAAAAAGTGTTTAGCTTGCCATGGAATCAGGTATCACCTTCCTTACAAAGCAGTCTGATATTGCTAGACAAAGTGAGTTGTTGATCCCCTCCCATTTTTTTGGCATATCGATTATCAATTCCATCAAGACTCGATGCTTTGGTGGGATTCATCTTGGTCAAGCATCTCTATATTTCCTCCTTCGATGGTTTAGCAAGGTTCATCACCATGGCCTATGGTAACCTTGTGAAAGTGTAAGGTTAGGTGCAAGAAATCTCCTAGAAGTTGCACGTCTCTACCTATTTAAAAATCTTTGAGAAGTGAGAAAAAACTAGGTTCTCCAGTTCTGCACTAACTTTGACCCATTGATTATTTTCATCCTTCAGTGTAGAGATCAGGTTTCTTCTTCTGTTAGCTTTCACCAGAGCTTGAAAATATTTTGTGTTGTTGTCCCCTAGTTTTTATCCAGTCACAACATGCATTTTGTTTCCAATCCACTTCTTCATTGTGAAGGATTTGTAAATATTTCTCTTGTAGCATAGTAATCTCCACATCTAGTGTTGGTGTCTAGGATTGCTCCAGCTTCCTCAGTTTGTATGCTAGCTTTCTTAGCAAGGCCTCCTTCTACTTTTGAGCTGCCTTCCTATCCTTCTTGTCCCACTTTTTAGCCAGTTGCATGAATTTGGTAGACACTTCTGTGAAACCTGAGTGCACATCCCAAGATTGTCCAAAGAAAGTAGAGAATGATGCCAAATTACTCCACGATGCACTAGTCTTCATATGATACCCGCTTGTACCTCTATCTTCGGTTATTCAAACTAGGATGGGGGTATGATCCCATGACACCTAGGGAAGCACCTCCACCTGGGTATCTGACATCTTCTCGACCCAAGCAAGATTTGTCATAGTTTGATCAAGGCGCTCCAAACAATGACCTCATCAGAAAGTCATCTTGGGTCCCTAGGCATGCAAGTCTTCAAGACCTATTGAACTCAGTGCATCAACAAACTTGTGACAACTAATGGTATTGAGTTTCTCACTACCACTCTTCTCTATTAGATCTAGGATCACGTTGAAGTCACCTAGGACCATCCACGGTAAACTGGTAGCTGAGGAAATGGTATGTAGATAGTTCCATAGTAGTTAGTATTTAATATATTTGGTATGGGCATATACAAAAGTGATCAAGGTTTCTTTATTCACTATGAAGTGAATGGATTTCTTGTAGAGAGCGAGCTCTTTAAAGGATCCAAGTTATTTTTCCCATGGGACCCATATTCCCCCAGAGAAACATGTTGCTTAAACTCTGTGAGATGCATCATAGCCAAGGGGCTTCACAATCACTGAAGCTATTGGATCACTAGTTCTTGGATCCATTATCACCATTATGTCAATCTTGTACTGGGCTAAGTAGCCCCTAATTATATTTTGGATCTCTGATGAACAAATTCCCTGGATGTTCCACACCGCACAAATCATCTAATGGTCGTGTCTTGGTGGTTTTTAGGATCCGTTAAGCCACCCTCATTGTCTACCTGCACCTTCTCCTATACCTTATAGGAATCCTTCAATATTCTTTTCCTAGAACCAATTTTTCCCATACTCGTGTCTTTCTAAATCTTCCTGTTATGAAGATTAATCCCCATGCGCCCCAATCAGTGGCTATGAGGAGAATGTTGGGATTCCTTCTGCTAATGTTTCATATTGGTTCCAAAGAAAAACAAACTGGACTGGAGGGGACTGCTTTGCTCCCCTATAATGACAAATGTATCCTCCTCCAAAATCTCTGTTTCCTGATGTTGATTTTTTTGCATTTTCCTATCTTCATCTTTTATTCCCCTGCTGATTTTGTACATTCTGATTTTGGGTCTCTCTTAGAAGGGGTTCGGCCTATTCGGTGGTATTGTAGTTACTTGTTCTCCTACTATTCTCTTTTCATTCTCTCCAGTCGATGCTAGTGATACGCTCAGCCAAGTCATTTATTTCTACCTCCTTCTCCATTTCATGAGCCTCCTCCAAACTTAGATTGATGAACTTATTGCCCGTGACTACACCTGCCCCATTGGTACCTTGGGTCCTTCATTGGCGTCATTGTGGCTGTTTGGCATGCATCCCTTCTAAAATTTCACCCTAGGGTACAACTGGGATCAGTTGATCCATCTCATTAGCTAAAAGTGCATGCTGGCTCTCTCTGACTGCATCTTCCTTTGTTTTTTAGAGTACTTCAATGTGCCACATTTTTCCACAGATCATGCATATAACATGCATGTTCTCATACTCCAGTTGGTAGCGTTCCCCTTACACGAAGATCTCCGGTACTAGTGGTTTGTGAAAGTCCAACTTTACTGCTATTCTGGCAAACTTACCCTACTACTTCATTGTTGTATTAGTATCTACTGTTACCGTCTCACCAATACAATCTTTGACTTCTTATAAGAATCTTGTCTAATACATAGAAATGGGGAGGTTAGGTATAAGAACCCCCAATATATCTTGGGTTACCGATAGACGGAAAAGAGCTAGGGTCCCATGGCTACACACTAAGATAGGATCCCATTAGTAAACATGAAGCACTAATGAGTACTTTAAGGTAGTCCTCTTGGCACATCATTTGTACTAGGAAATAATTATTCTCTAGATGAATCAATATGAGGGATCCAATGTGATTTTACAATGCCTGAATGCATTTCTATAGGAAAATGAACCCTACTTCCCTTGCAATGACTTTAAAAATGACAATATAGCACCAATGTTTCATTAATTCACAATATTTACCTTCCTTAATCATAAAACTAGGCATACCATTCTCATCATGGATTGTGATATCCTCCTTCATGAGAATTACGTTGGCATCTTTGAATCCCATAATTGAGGATGGACCATTATATATGGCTCCTCAAATGATGTCCATATAGGCGACTGGCTCACATGATCGTGTAGGGACGATTGTCATGTGTTGTTCCCAGAACCATGCAGTGGGGGGAACTAGCGGTCTGTCAGTTGAAATCCATCAAATTATATAAAGGAACCTTCATTCTACACCTTCTTGTGTCTACCCTTCATCCTAGATTCACATACTGAAGGTTCAATTTGACTTTCCTGAGAACTTCATGTTGATGTTAGTGTTGGTGTTGGGTTCGGCCAAAATAGCAACACCATCTCCCATCACTTCCACCCCTATCTCTCCTTGGTGTGTGCCTGAATCTAGTGGATGGGTGCCCCATCCTCCCCCATCATTGCCTCGGTCACTTCCAGTCACCTCTGGCACATCGAACCCAAGAATCTCTTTTTTCTAGAGCCCCAACTTTGACTTTGCATGGCTTGGGGCCTGAGCTGAGGTTGATTGTCTCTATCTCATCTTCAATATGAAAAGGTTGATGCTCCTTTGTCACATATTCTAGGAAAAGAATGTCTTGGTATTCTATGTCTTCATCATTGTAGATCTATGCCACTCTGTGAAGTAGCTGGAAAAATCCTATAGAGACTACTCATCTTCAGATTCTTTTGGATTTTGTAATTTTTTTGGGTTTTTATGTATTTTACAACTTTTTTGGAATTTGTGTTGATGAGTGAGAATGTTGCATAGCATGATGGAACAACCACTATGGGATCTCTACCAAATTAAGGTTTCATTCTTCTAATGGAATTTTTCTAGGTGTGAAAGGAAACATAGTCCTTAGGACATTGCGGTCATCAACACACCGATTTTGAATTCCTCTCCTTTCTAGTGGGTATTGATGAGCATTTGTGGATCATCCACATCCATGGAATCAAAGATGATATTGACACCCCACCCTTCAATCATGTTTTAGACATCATCATAGTCATCCCACGTGACACCATAGTTTTCTTCTATGACATTGCCATATATGGTTTCTAAATCATTTTGGTTGGGTCATCCAGAGCTGACCGAGAGATAATTGTAGCCATCTACTTTGGGTGGTGTATCCAACCTTTTTGGTGTCGGTTCAATGATTTTTGTCTGGACAATGTGTTCATATTGATTTTGTGTGTGATGCTACTACTGTTTGAACGCTTAGGGAAAATATTAATGACAAGAGGAGTAGGAATTCTATTGATTGTGTCCTCATATGGAGGGATGACTTTAGTCCCAAAATATTTATTGTTCTAGGTAATTTGGACACCTTGCTATTCATTGGATATGAGGGCAATCTCCCTGATGTTGGAAGATATCCTGGGACAGTCCTCATGGTTGTCATCATCGAACTCTCACATGGACTAAGGCAATGTTACAGGAAGGATTGCCTTAGTTGTATATGAATGGTTTTCAGTGATGGCCATGGTAGAAGGAAAGTATGAATCAAGACCTTTGTGCTCAGGGCCCAAGTCCCACTGATACAACAACCTAATTCAACACTTTTCTTCTATTCTGAGGTGTCGAGCTTCACATCTCAGATCCCGGGACATCAATAGGCTATTAAGGTAACCTCTTTCTATTAAGTCCCTCATAGTGGGCCACAATACTACGGTCTTCAAGTACCACATCTATCTGGTAAACCAAATCCGTGTCTGGGATAGACTATATAACTTAAGGCCCACCCTTTTTTGTCTGAAAGTGACCCGGATGATCCATGTGCATCCTTGTTGTCAGGATCCCAACCCTCTATGTCAATGGATATTCATCTCTTGTAGCCATTATGTGAATCATATGGGGTTGTAGGGTAGATTAAGTCTCCTCCCGTGTGGGGGAAACTGAATGATGTTGGTGATGTATGTTGGTATGTATGACTAGAGAGTCAGTTACATGATGATTGTAATGAGGCATTATGTAATTGATTTTATTATTGATAAAGGCAAATTTGGTCAATATGTTTGTTTAGTTATGAGATGATAGTATAACATGATAAATTGTATAAATAATGATATTACTCGATGACATATATCTATAGGTTGAGGACCTGAACAATGAGATCATATGTATGATAAGAGTATATACATTCTTATTATGTCCTTAGTCGGGCATTATTGTGGAAACTATATAGAAAGTAGTAATACATAAGGCTGGAATGTGTGTTCACTGATGACATAATCTCATTTGTCAGGATATATCATATCAAGCCAAACACATAGATACTTGTTAGAGAATAGTTCACCAAAAAGACTCACCTTGAGAGTGATACATGGAAACCATCAAATCATAGTTAGAATTAGTTTCCATAGTGTTTGTGGTTCTTAGACCTGAAGTCACTACACTCATCACATGTTGTTCAATGTACTTTGACACCATCCAATGTGACCTTGAATAAAGGTTAACCTATAGGTGGTGCTCACATACATTGTGACACATGGGGATGGAGTGCGAGTGATGTAGATGGGATTTGTCCCTTCTGTGAGAGTGGGTATCTTGGACACTTGATAAGTGAGTTTGAGAAACACATGGCCATACTAGGTGAATCAATATGTGATATTTGAACTCACATGCATCTTAGTCAGTCTTCTCTAGTTCAAGGAACATGGATTGAATGTTAAGAGGATGATGATTCAATGCCTCACGTTCAATCTGGATATCAGTAACAAAATAACTATACAAGCATGACAACACTAATCATAGACATAGGTTGAAATTGTTATCCCACATTCCAATTACTTGGTTAGGAATTATGTGTTGCTAGATACCACTCATTTCATAATTTAGTTATGGACATTCATTGCCAATGTAATTTGGGCCCTATAAGGTCAAACACATATGATGCACCTGGAATAGGAGTTTAATCATGAATAAGGTTTAACATATTTACTAAGTGTTTAGGTAATCAACTTAAACAACAATGACTATCAGTTGACTGACTGGAGTGTCTAGTGGACCGACTAGAGTGTCTAGTTGACTGATTGGATGATCAGTTAGACTGGATCAACAAATTGATGTTGATGTCATGATGTTCATTAATCTTCACATTAAAAGACAGTATGTATGGAAATAGGAAAACATTCCGATCGATTGAGTGGGAGCACTTTCAGTCGAATAATGATTCACATTAGCTAAAAATTCATGAAATTCATCTCCTCGTGTCCCCAGGGTTGTGGAAACCCTAGCCCATCCACTATATAGGGGGTGGGGGTAGACAAGGCTGTTAGAACATAAAATCCTCATCTTGACATTGTGGTGACTTGAGAGTCAGAGTCATCCTACCCTTAAAAGGAAGAGATAGCCAAAGGGGAGAAAGTTGATGCTAGCATGTTGACAACACAAAGGGACAACTCCTTACCAACAGTTCTTGAAGAACGACAAGGAGTTAGCAATGGTTTGTATGTACTATGTAGAGGTGTGGAGGATGTTTCCATCACTATAGGAGGATATTGTCAACCACCGCATGTGGTGCTACACCAGGAGGCTCCGACCGACAACAATTTTAGTGTTTCTTGAGAAACAAGAACATCGCTACAAGGATTGTTGTTGGACTTGCTCCAAGACTAGGTATATGCCTTGCAACCTTCCTTCTCGTTCATATTTATTTACACAATCCACTAGTTTATGGGGAATATGACAATATTTTTTTGTTTCCACTTCCATCTCTACCACCATATTTCCCTACAATGGTATCAGAGAAATGCCAATTTACTATTTTGGGATTTATTTGATATGATCAATTTTTGGTTTTATCATTTATTTGTTACATGCGATGTGAATAACTAAATGAAGATCTGACCAAGTTGATGACTCTGGCGAGTGAGGGGGTGATGGACAAGGTTACGGAGACATATGATCCTCTAGATTCGGGGCGGAGTGAAGGAATGCTGGCATCAAAGAGAGATTTTGCTCTATCCATTGGTATTTCTGTGGCAAAGGACTTCATGGATTGGGTGGGGCTGTTCAAAGAGAAGAATGTCCCCAGTCCAGTGAACTTGAACAAGAAGAAGATCAAATTGGTAGATGGGAAGCTGATGTATCCTAAGAGAATTACAGAACATAACCTAGTTAGATGGAGAATGATGGTAGCCAAATATGTTGCCAGACTTAAACCTCATTGGCCCGCACTTATCCGTCATTTGGCTACACTGTGGAAGGTTAACAGCTCTATAGATATCAGATCTTGGGGGAGGGGGTTCTTCATTGTGATGTTTGAAAATGATGAAGATCTGGCGATGGAAATTGATGGAGGACCCTGGTTCGTAGCTGGTAAACCACTTATTATAAAAAATGGGAGCATGGTGAGCCATTGGAGAAAATAAAATTGACTGAGATTCCTATTTGGTTGATGATACATAACCTACCTCTTGAATTATGGGATGCAGAGATGTTTAGCAACATTGCCTCTGTCCTAGGTATGCCTCTTCATTTGGATAAGCTAACGGTAGAATTTTGAAGGTTGGAGTATGCTGGAATACAATTGGTGATCCATGTAGACTTTTCCTATCCAAAGGAACTCTAGTTTGTTTGTGATGATGGACAAATGGACACAATCAAATTTGAATATGAGTGGGAGACAACAAAGTGTTGGATCTTTGGTCTCTATGGACATGAACCTTCCCTATGTGAAGAAGCAAGGAAACTAGAAGAAAGAGCTCCTAAGAAGAAAATAACAAAAGAATGGGTTCCTAAGAGGTCTTCAGAAGAGGACGATGCATAGGAAGTGTTCATTGATGCATAGGAAGGCATCATAGAGGGTGAAATGTCCGTTGAAAGTATTCATGTGAATTTTTCAGGGTCGTCTCTCAAGTGCCCAACTGTTAGTTTAGGTGTGACCCATGCTGTTTCTTTAGACACAGGGTGGGAAACAAGTAAGAGGAAGGTGAGGTCTGCTCCAAAGGACATCCCTAAAATCTCAACAAGATCTATCCCTGAATCTCTGAATAAGTATTCTCCTCTCTCAGTTTTTGACAACTCAGAGATTTAAAATGAGAAGATCAATACACCGTTGGTTTTTCTGAGGTGGAAAGGGAGCCCACACTCTTCTTCCTAATGATTGAATCCTTTACCATTCTATCCTAGATTGTGAGAGGAGGAAGTAATAAAGTCCCTCACATTCGGGATGAGATGCACATGAATAAGGTTGATGTTTATGTTATTCTTGAATTGAGATTGCATAAGGGTGATGTGGTGGTAATGTGAAAGTATTTGGATAGGAGCCTTCTTCTTGGACAATTCTGAGCATTACTCCTACACACGCATCTTAGTCATCTGACTGTTTAAGGAGTTCGATGTGAGTTTGATTTTAAGCAATGAGCAAGTGATTCACTGTGACATACAAAAAGAGTCTGCCAATTTCCAACTCTTAGTAGTCTATGGAGCTAATCTGGAAGCTGATAGGACTATGTTGTGGAATTCCTTCTCTTTTATTAAGAACCTTAATCCTGTTAACTGGTGTGTGCTGGGAGATTTCAATGCAGTGAGGCTAGCTAATGAAAATCTTGGAAATCAACCAACATCGAACCACAATATGCCTAACTTCAATAATGCTATTGCGATTACTAATCTTATTGAACTCATGCCTAAGGGGCTCTTCTTCACCTGGGAAAGCCACAACAGAAGGGGGAGGAGAACTTTCTCTAAAATTGACTGTATTTTTACTAACATGGGTTTTCTTTTTAATTTTCCTTATTGCTGGGGGGAAGTGAGCCTGACTATAGTTAGTGATCACAAAATCATTGTCCTGTGTTTGGGAGCAGAAAAAAAAAGAGGTAATCCATTTCATTTTATCAACCATGGGTTAGTCGAGACTCTTATAAATATATTGTTACCAGGGCATCGAGGAGTACGGTTGTTAATGGAACACCCATGTTCAAGGTTTATAAAAAACTACAGGAAGTTTCTTACGCTCTGAATGAATGGAACAAAGAAGTATTGTGAAAATTTTATTCTAGAGAAATGGAGTCAGAAAGAGATCTATTGAACTTGTAGAGTGATGTAGACAGGGATCCTTTGAATGTAAGTAAACTGCAATGGCTAGCTTTGTTGAGAACTGATACTACTAAAGTGTTGGAAGATGAAGAAAGCCTTCTTTGTCAAAAAAGTAGAGTCCAGTGGTTGAAACTGGGGGACATGAATTCCTCCTTCTTTTATGCTTAGCTGAAGGCCAGGAGGGTTAGGAATAATATTAATATGTTAAAGGATGATAAAGGAGCTAACATCTATGATATGGATGATATTCGTGATAGTATCAAATCCTTCTATGAGGGCCTGTTCAATAACACTTCTAATGAGGCTATTTAGTGAAATGAGGATTGGTTATTGACGAGGATCACTCTTGATCAGTTTGATATGTTGAGAAAGAAGGTGACCAAGAAAGAGGTTGAAGAGGTGATGATGAAGATGAATGATGACAAGGCCCCAAGCCCAGATGGGTTTAACTCAGTCTTCTTTAAATCTATGTGGGATGTTATTGGAGATGAAATTATATCTACGGTGTTGAATTTCTTTAGTTCAGGTAAATTGTTGAGGGAATGCAATAGTACTATGATAACTCTTATTCCTATAATTCCTGGTGCAGTTTGTTTGATAGACTTAAGGCCTATTTCCCTCTATAATATCATTTATAAGGTGACATCAAAGGTCCTAGCATATAGGCTCACTTTGGTGCTTCCTTCTCTGATTGATATCAACCAAGTAGCTTTTGTTAAAGGAAGGAGGATAAGAGATGCCATTATGCTTGCAAATGAGATCCTTAGTTCTTTTGTGGGCTCATAAATAAATATGTGCATTAAAGTAGATTCTAAAAAGTCTTATGAAACATTGAGAAGAGATTATATTTTGTCTTTACTGAGAAGAATGGGTTTTCGTAGTTGCTAGATTGATTGGATTAAAGAAACTTTTGATTCTGCTTCTTATAAAGTCTTAGTGAATGGTTGTCTGACTTATGTGTTTTGGGAAACCAATGGTGTGAGGCAGGGGGACCCATCCCCTCATTTATTTGCTATTTCCATGTATGGTTTCTCCTCTATTATCAATGCTAAAGTTTTAGTTGGAAATTTGAGACCTCTGTAGGCTGGAACCACGAGTGTCTCTCATATCATTTTTGTAGACAATCTTCTTCTCTTCTATGAGGCAGATGACAGTGATGTTCTTTGTCTCAGGAATGTTTTGAAGAACTTTAGTAAGGTATCAGGTCTGAAGTTAAACAATGAGAAATGTCAAGTTTTTCTTGGTAAGAATGTGATGGATTCCAAGATGGTAGACATTTTGAATATTTGGATTTCTAAACTTCCAGTTAGGTATCTTGAAGTTCCTTTATTCACTGGAAGATTGACTAAAGAAATGTGTAGTCTGATTATTGATAAGTTTAAAGTTAGGTGGGATTCTTGGAAGGGCAATTTGCTCTCTCAAGCTAGTAGATTGGAGCTCATTATCTCTACTCTCTATGCTTACAATATTTTTTGTACCTCTACCTTCCTTTACCTAAGTCATTTGTTAGAACTTTAGAGAAGTTAATGAGGGACTTTCTATGGAATGACTCTGAAGATAAAAAGCATATACACACTATTTATTGGAATACCATTTGCAAACCCAAGATTGAAGGTGGTATGGGTATTTGTCTCATTAGTGATTGGATCAATCTTGGCTTGATTAAGAACTTATGGAGTATAGCTGCTGAAAAAGATACTTATGGGTAAAATGGCTACATGGAAGGTATATTAAGGATGAATCTATTTGGTCAATAAAGCCCAGAGTAATTTTTTCTTGGCTTTGGATAAAATTACTTGAGCAGAGGGATGTGCTTTTGAATGAAGACAATTTTTGTTTAGGTAATGGTGAGACATTTTTATTTTAGAGAGACCCTTGGGTTGTGGGGAAAAAGAAACTTTTTGAGTTGGTGGATTCTAATCTAATCCATAGATCTGGGAAAGGTTTTAACTATAAAAGATGTTGTTTGTATCGACGGGAACTCATGGAGGATCCCTAATTTCAGAGGGGTCGAACAATTATAGGAAGTTATGTCTTCTATGAATCTGTTGTGTACTGAAGATACTGTTCTTTTTAAAGGGAAACATAGTATCAACATGAAGGAAAGTTGGAATTTAGTGAGAAAGAAGGACCAGATTGTTAGCTGGGGGGCCTGGATTTGGTCAGGTATTCCAAGAAGGTACTCTCTTCTCTTATTGAAAGGCTTTTTGGGCAACATTTCTACCTGCGAGTATCTTTAGAGGATTGGTTTCCAGTTATCATCTAGATGTACTCTGGGTGAAAATCATGAAGAAACCTCCTCTCGTATTTTCTTTAGTTGTCAGTTTACTCGAGCCATTTGGGAGTGTTGGAGGAAAGATCAAAATGCTACCTCTATTCCTAATTCCTTTGATGATTTGTTGTTGCTGAAGGGTGTTCTGAAGTTTTCTACAATCCTTGCTATTTACTCGATTTGGGCAGAAAAGAAAAATAGAATTTTTAGAGGTCTTTCCAAGAGATCGGAGAAGATATGGTCTCTATGTAAAAGGGACATAGTTACTATGTGCAGTTAGACTTTTAGATTTTTTTTCTATTTTTCTTTTCTGTACAAATAGTTTTTGTATTTGTGGTTGTACTGTGCAACCACTGAACCCTTGTTTTTTTGAGTAAAGAGGCACGACACCCTAAGTTCACCACAAATTAATAAATAAATGATTAATGTTCATATTTGATTAAATACCACATACACTAGGGAATATCTAGTAGATTCTATATATATGATATGATATGAATGCAATTTATGCACATCACTTGAAATCATTTATATGGTGGATATAAGTGTGGTTATGGCCAATACCCCTTTTGTATTTTTCAATTCTTTTATTCCTATCTTTTAATTCAATTTACATTTTGAGCCTCTCTCTCTTTCTCCATATGTAAGTTAATGCTTTCCTTCCTATACTCCCCTTGAATGTAACTCAAGGTTTTATTTGTACAATGTAATACATTAGTAGGATAGTTTAAATTTCTATTTTGGTAAAAGGGAATACGTTCTGCACTGAAAAATGATCAATTAGGAGTCGAGCCGATCGATTGGAGGACCGAGGAGGCTAAAAATTGAAGGAGAAAATCAACTAATTGGAGGCCTAATAGACCAACTAGAGGAGTCCAAAAAGATGCTTGATCTAGGTTGACTGACCAATAGAGGTCAATCGACCGACATGAGGACAAATCAATCAACTAGAAGGGTCCAATCAACAGACCAACTTATTTCCAACACAAATTTTCTTTATAGGTTGCAACATGTGATGTCTGACTGTAGGTTGATAGCAATCCTTTATGGATCCAAAGAATTGCTTTAGTGTGGCCATAACCATCGCTTGTATTTTATGATTGCATGTTTTGTTTGTGGATATAGTATGTATATGATACGTATTATAAGTATGTGGTGATTGGAAATGTATGTGTATTTATATATAAATAAAATCCCTCAATCAAATATTAAGTCTTATATGCTTTCCATAAGCAACACACATGAAAAGATTGATCAACCAAGCCTGGGCACGCCAAGCATGGTGCACCATCTATCTTGTGGAAGTTTTATGGTAGTTATGTGGGCCTCCGAAGTAGGGTGCATAACTATCATGTTGGCTTTTGGATCAGGCTTAACTATGCGACCTTAATGAGATTAAGTGTTTATAATCATTAAGATGAGATATGACAAGGAGTTGTGCATACCATTTATTTAAGAATCACATAAGATGCAATTGGAAAATGTTTCCTATCTTAATAGTTGGTTATGGAAACTGGAGTGGGCTAGGTGATAACTTAATTATTTTGGATATTGACTCGCTAGAAGGTTTTACACTACAGTTTTCCAAAATGATAGTGAAGGCTATCAATTTGAACAATATAGTAAAGGTGATAATTAAATAAAGACCTAATTTATATCGTTAAAATTTTCTTTTGATCAAATCAAATCAAAAGGGTTTTGAAAAAAATGCAAACTTGTTTTGTAGAAACAAATTACAAACAACAACATGCTTTCTTTGTGATTTGTCCTTGATAAGGACAAGTTGAAAGGGAATAACTTCCATGACTAGTTCAAGACATTGAGAATCATTCTACCACAAGAGTGCATGCTCTATGTCCTAGAGACATCAAAGCCTGATGAACTCACTCCTACCACGCCAAAGGCTGATAGGGATACTTACAAGAAGCACTCTAAAGATGTCAAGTTCCTGATGCTATGCTCAATGAACAATGAGTTGCATAGACAACATGAGAATATAGATGTTCTTGAGATGGTTACACACAATTAGATACCAAGATTAGGCAAGACAAGAGAGATATGATATCTCAAAGGTGTTGTTCAAGTGCAATATGGCTGAAGGAGATCCAACGGTGCCCCATGTGCTCATGTTGATTAGGTATGTGGAGAATCTAGCAAGACTGGGATTTCCCTTGGGCTAAGAGTTGGCCACAAATGTGACTCTACAATCCCTTTTAGAATCATACAAGATAATACGTTGCTAGAATTTCTTGGCATGTTGACAACTATTGAAGTGCAAATGAAGAAGGACAAACCTAAATGTGTGATGATGATTAGAAGGGGAAAGGGAAGTCCAAGGGCAAAGGCAAGGCTAAGAAGAGTTTTAAATTTGGATAGAAGTCTTATGCACTCAAATTAAAGGGAGGGGTGAATAACGAAGATAATGCCACCACTATCACTAGGGACACTAGAAAAGGAATTTTTGTCTCTACCTAGAGGAATTGAGGAAGAAGAAGCAAACGATAGAGGTCTCCACTTCATGTGTATATGTCATTGTTAAAAATATGTCCACTTATTCATCTTGGGTACTAGATATAGGATTTTGATCTCACATATGTTCAAATATGCAACATCTGGAATGAAGTAAACCTTTAAGAAATGGGCGAGGTTGAACTGTGCATTGTGAATGGAGCAAAGTTACTTCCATTGCAGTTGGAACCTATCATTTGTCTCTACCCAGTGGGCTAGTAAGAAAGTCACATAACTGCTATTTTATACCTTCCAGTAATAGAGACATCATTTTTGTATCTTTTATAGATAAGAATGTATTAGAATTTCATATTATGAATGATCGATGTTCTACTTATAAAGATGAGATCTTTTAGCCTAATGTCCTATGGTCTTTACTTATTATTCTAGAGACAAATGCTTATAATGTAAATATCAAAATATTAAAACTCAATAACTCAAATAAAACATACCTTTGGCATTTTCATCTAGGGAACATTAATGAGAAACACATTTCTAGACTCCACAAAGATGGTTTTATAGTCTTTTTTTGACTTTGAATCAATAGAGATGTGTGAATATTGTTTGTTGGGCAATATGACAAGTCTTCTTTCATTGGACACAATAATAGAGCAAGTGAGCAATTGGGACTCTACGTATTAATGTGTGTGGTCCATTTAACACAAATAATAAAGGTGGTTTTTGGTAATTCATTACCTTTATTAATGACTTAGTAGGTATTCTATGTGTACTTAATGAATCACAAGTCAGATACCATTGAACAATTAAAGGATTTCATGAATCAAGTAGAAAACCAACTTGGTTAAAGTATTAAAGAAATTCATTCCAATCATGGTGGAGAATACTTAAGGCAAGAGTTTGAGGACCTTTTGTGAGACTGTGATATAATATCACAATGGATCCCACCTGGAACACCAGATCATAATGGTGTATTAGAAAGAAGGAACCCCACGTTACTAGATATGGTGTGGTCAATGATGAGTTTTGGTAGTCTTCCAACTTCTTTCTCAAGATATGCTCTAGAAACTACAATGTTTACACTTAACCACATTCCATCTAAATCAGTTCAAAATACACCATATGAGATATGGTATGGGAAGCATCCCAATGTGTCTTTTATGTAGATTTGGGGTTGTGAAGCTTATGTGAGAAAGCAATTTCCCAAAAATCTTGGACCCAAATAGGATAAATCTTATTTTGTTGGACATCCTAAGGAAACCAAGGGGTACTACTTCTATACTCCATTTGACAACAAAGTGTTTGTTGCTAGGGATAATGTATTCCTAGAAAAGGAATTTATTTCCAAAGGAATTAGTGGGAGGAAAGTAGAACTCAAAGAGGTTTGAAATTAAAATGGAAACATTGAACCTGTATAGGTATAAAAAGTACATGGAGAGCCACAAACTATTGTGGAATCTCAAGTTCCTCATGTAAGACATGAACCTCACAGATCTACTAGGATGCCTTCAGCCTAAAAGATTTGGTTATATTGTGACTCAATAAGGTAATGAGTTGGTCATAGTTGATGAAACAAAAACCTACCAAGAAGATGTTAAGGAACCAAAGTTTAAGAAGTGGCTTGATTTTATGTGATTTGAGATGGAATCCATGTACTAAAAATGTATGGACCTTGGTAGATCCACCTAAATAGGTAAACCCCATAGGGTGTATGTGGGTCTTTAAGAAGAAGACTGACATGGATGGTAATGTACAAACATATAAAGGCCAATTGGTTGCAAAGGGTATTAGAAAAGTTCAAGGTGTTGACTATGATGAAACCTTTTCTCCAATTGCCATGGTTAAATCCATCAGGATCATGTTTTCCCTCAATTTTAAAACCCTAAGTGATGGTTTCTTAATTTTAAAACCCTAAGTGATGGTTTCTTAATTATAAACCCTAGTTCAATTGGGTTCAAAACCCTAATTGATGATCCAATTGAAGGGTGATTCAATGGTTCAATTGAAGAATAAATCAGTGGTCCAATTAATAGATGGTTCAATGATTGAAACCCTAAATTGACTAAGTGATGGAAGACCCTTCTGGTCCATTCGGTTTTGAGAGGGTTTGGACCAATCGGTCTTAAGACCGTTTGAGTCCAAATGGTCTCAAGATTGTTTGAGACCGAATGGTCTCAAACCGTTTGGAGACCCAAGTTCATTCAGTTTCAATATGTCTTGTCTAAACGGTTTCAAGCACCAACCTTGCTAAATGGTTTCAAACTGTTTGAACTTATTGGTCAAGACCGTTTGAGGTCTAAGTGACCAAGACCGTTTGGGGTCTAAGTGGCCAAGACTTTTTGAGGTTCAAATTGGATAAACCATTTGGACACCTAATATGATTAAAGGTCAATTAGCTACTTAATTGATAATGATGTAGACCAAAGGTGATTATAAAGGTTAACCCTAACTGTGTGTACTTAAATGAAGAGCTGATCTAGATCAATCTTAAACTACTTAACATCCTAGAGAGGATGAGAGAGAGAGAGGAATGCTTACATAATTAACCCCTAATTCTCTCATTATGAATAAAATATGTGATTACGGTTTGATCCATAATAATGAGATCATGAAACCCTAATTGAAAAGATTATTGAGCTACTAATCTATTTAGGGAAAAACTAAGTGAAACCCTATTCTAGGGTGATGATGTAACCTTAATTCAGTGTATAAATGTAAGGAACCCTAATTTTATGGGAATTGTACATCCTAACCCTAATTTGGGTAATGGGGTATGAGAAACCCTACTTGGATGTGAATAGTAAACCCTAATCCCTAAAATAGGGTAAAGGTATATGAAACCCTAATATAGGGTAATTCTATGTGAAGCCCTAACATTGGGTGATGTGTTGTGAAATCCTAATTTCAGGTAATGCTATGTGTAACCCTGATATAGAAGGATATTATGTGAAACCTTAATGTAGAGTGATACTATGTGAAATCAATAAACATGGGAGATGCTATGTGAACTTTAATTTATAAACATGGAAAACTCTATTCCTAATAATGGAATGGTGATTAATATATTGACAAGTATAGCATCTAAAGAGGTTGATAATGGATATCCTTATATCAATAGTTCCTAACTCAAAAATGAGTCCATATCATTGGCAAAGATTGTATTTTCTAAATAAGTGACTTATGACCAATACATTACATGATAAATGTGATGAGTTGATGCACAAAGTATTAGGATGGGAAATACCCTAATAAAAGCGAAGTGGAGGAATTCAAGTATGATAAAGGTGATGAGGGAAGTGATACATCAAATAATGATAGATATCACATCCAACACCTCAATATTGATATACCTTGATGTGTTTTAAATCCAATATATTTGGATAAGTGACACATGAAGTATGTCATGTCAGTTGATACATTCAGATGTAATGCACTTTGAAAGTGTAGGCTAACATGCCTTATGAAAAGGTTAATCCAAATCAATAGACCATGACTCAATCATATTCTGATAAAGATGAGAGAGAAACTTATACCTTGTGTTGATAATTCATTTAATGATGAATGATGAGAATAAATAAGTATGATTGAATACTTATGTTATCCATATTGATTCCTAGCTATGTGAAATAATGGAATAGGACTTGATCTTTAATAATATGATCTTGAGAACCTATATGGTTATTTATGGAAAACCCTAATACAGGGTAATGCTATGTGAAACCCTAATACATGGTAATGCTATGTGAAACCCTAATATAAGGTAATGCTATGTGAAACCCTAATACAGGGTAATACTATGTGAAACCCTAATACATGGTAATGCTATGTGAAACCCTAATATAGGGTAATACTATGTGAAACCCTAATATAGGGTGATGCTATGTGCAGTCTTAACACAGAGTAATTCTATGTGAAGCTCAAATACAAATTGATGAGTTATGAATGTAATAAGAAAACCCTCGTATTGCATGGTACTGATATATGATTGTTATCATGAGTAATAATCATGCATGTATGTTGAGAGGATGAGCATAGCCAGGTATGGGCTATGATGCTTTGTATACTGAAAATGTTTTATAGGCCTTATAAGCCTTCATATGCTTTATTGCTCAGTGAGAGGTAATCTGGAAACTAATGAGCCCTATGTGCCATATGATGTTTTATTTATTGAAACTATTTATGGGCTTTATAAGCCATAATATGCCTTGTGGCCTATTAATGGGTAACAAGAGGAGATATGAGCTTTGTGGACTATGTGGAATGCTTTGTGTAAAAAGAATCATAATGTCCTTGGTCAGATGACCTGAAGGAATTAAGTTACCTTATAAGTGGTAACAAGTATTCTATGTTGAGTTAAGGGTTCAAATACCCATATTATATAATCATGATGATGAACTTATTAAGAAATGGAATTGTACTTGTTGAGATGAGGGATTAAGATCACAATACTTTGTTAGAAGAGTATGGCTATAGACCATGACTCCACAAAACAATTCCCAGGCATTAGCTATGTGCTCTAAGCCTAAAGAGAGTATATGTTGTGGTTATAACTCTATAATGAAGATGTCAATTTACTCTGGCAAGTTAATTGCAGCCTAACATCTGATGTGTAGAATATAATCAGCCATGTAGTGTATTTACATAAAGATGAAATTTGAGAAATATTAGTTGATATTAAACTGCTCAGTGTAGTGGATAAATGTTATACATGTTCTTCACATTCCTTATTGGATAAGTGATATGCTGCTCTATCAGGTTATAGGTGGAAGGATTCAGACTAGATTAATGTTCTAATCTGTTAGACAATGAAGCAACTGCTGTTAAATAATAATGATTCTTGTGTTCAGATTTATCTTCTTAAACTGCAATAATAATGTTTCTGGCAGAGAGTTATATCTCTCGCTGGGGAAATTTACAACTGTCTCACCCCCGTGGGAATCACATTTTTAGGTGGACGCAGACGCGGAGGCATGAATCCTTTAATAGGTGAAGGACAGCAACAACAACAGCAAGGACAACAGTGAAGTCTCAGGTGGAGACACTGGCTCATATGCCTTGTATAGATGTACATAGAGTCCTATGTGTCGTCTCTGTACTCTCAGGTCCTCGGAGTAGTAGATAATGCTTTCGAGATTTTGGATTTGTGCCTCGAAATTTCATACTGCCTATGTTTAGTTTAACAAAGCAGTTGATGCATGTAATCCTCAGAAAAATATGATACAAGACATGTACTTGTGAACCAGTATGTAATTAAGTTACTCCGATTCTTTATGAAAAGAGTTTTCTTATGTGTGGACCTCTTTGTAAAATGGTTTTAATTTTTAGTGATTTTTGGTAATCCACTACTTAGTGATCACTTCTGCTTAGTTAATAATGTTTTATTTGAATGATACGTCACATAGGGAATCATATACCTGATGGATATGTTAAGATCACTTGAATATTTGTGGGTGATTGGCTCTAAGTACAAGTGGGAGTCTGTTGGTATGTATGCCCATAGAGCTAATCATATGATGATTGTAATGGGGAATAAAAAACCTAATTTGATAATTATAAAGGTAATAGTAGATGTCTAAAGAATGATGTTACTCGATGACATATACCGTTAGGTTGAGGACATGAACAATGAGATCATACGAATGATAAGAGTACATACATTATTATTATGTCCCTAGTTGGATATTACTATGGAAGCAAAATAGACAACAATAATACAAAATTTTAGTGTGTGTTGAGTGATGATAGAATCTCATTAGTCATGATATGTGATATCAAGTCGAGCACACAAATACATGTTAGAGAACAATGTATCAGACAGACCCAACTTGAGAGTGATACATGGAGACCATGGAATGATAGTCAAAATAAGCTCTCATAGTGATAGTGGTTCTTAGACCTGAACTTACTACACTCATCACTTATCATTAAATATATTTTGACACCATCCAACATGACCATGAATAAGGGTTGCCATAAAGGTGGTGCTCAAGTGTATTGTGACACATGGGGATTGAGTGTGAGTGATGTAGATGGGATTTGTCCCTCCTATAAGAGATTGATATCCAAGAGACTTGATAAGTGACACTGAGAAACATATGGCCATACTCATGTGAATCAATATATGATATTTGAGCTCACATGCATCTCTGACAGTATGCTCTAGTTCAAGGAACATGGATAGAATGTTGAGAGTATGACAATTCCATGCCTCAAGTTCAATCTAGATATCAAAGAAAAAGGAACTATACAATCACTATAACATTGAACACATATTGTAGGTTGAAGTTGTTCTCCAACTTTCCATTTGCTTGGGTAGCAATGATATTTTTCTTGATACCGCTCATTGCTTATGATGTCATAAGTTGGTTATGGACATTCACTGCCAATGTAATTTGGGACCTATAGGGTGACACACATAGGATGCATGTGGAATAGGAGTTTATTCATGAATGATGCTCAACTTGACTAAAGTGTTTATGTATTCAACTTAAATAAGAATGTTGAAAATTGGCTAATTGGACAACAAACTGACAACTTCAAGTGTTTAACTGACCGCTTCAAGTGTTAGGACAATTTAAACTACATTGGCTAAGTTTTTCCTAAGTTGGACATGAATTGACATATAAACTTAGTGAACTGACATGTTCAAGGTCTAAAATGACCAATTCAACTTGTGAACTGCCTGATTCCATGATAAATATGATTGTATCAAGGATTGATGCTAACATCATGTTGTACATTAATTGAATATTAAAGTCCAATATAATTGCGAATAGAAAACATGGTGAAATGATTGGTTCTAGGGTTGAACCAATTGGCTCACATGTGACCTGATCGGTTCAGTTGTCAACTGGTTGGTTCATGGTATGTAGGTTCTAGGACATTCATGAAATTACATCTCTTTGAATCCCACTTTCGTACATAGATTAGGGTTTAAGTTTTATGCATGATGAAACCCTATAAATACAAATCCTTCAATAATGTCCTAGATTGACTCATGTTATTGAGCTGACTTTGGGTTCAAGGTTACAAGTTATAATTTGGACTCCAAATTCTCAACACTATTAATTATAATATTTCCCTTATTTATTAAGTTGGTTAAGAGAGATCAAAACCCCCAAAATTCAGTCTTTAAAACATCATAATTAGGCGATACACCAAAAGATCGATAAAAATCCACATTTTCAAAATATATTTTTTTAAATTTTGGAGTTTCCAATAATTAGTTATGGATTTTACAAGATTTATGGTATTTACTAATAAATTGTAAAAATGTTTTTCAAATGACAAAAAAGATCTTGCATTATTTTACTAAAGATTGGGCATGAAAAAGTGATATCATTACAGAATAAAACTTTACTATACATGTGACAAAATTGAATAAAATGTGGTTATTTATAGAAACACCCTTGTGGAAAGGTTAATTAACAAAGGAGACGTGGGGAAAACTAAGAAATCACATCAGGATTATCTCTCCCTCAACCTCACTTGTTCCGTGGAGTAGCTCATCGAGCAGGTCTCTCCCGAATTGGGGAAATCTACAAATGGGCTCAATTGACAATGTTGATGAAAAAAACATGATTAGCAGGGTTCGTTGATACTCGTAGTGGTCAGAATTCAGTTAAAGTCATAAGGTATTGAGCCACGATGTCACAAAATGATATGT
The DNA here is from genome assembly GCA_963693085.1 of Alisma plantago-aquatica. Taxonomy (NCBI): domain Eukaryota; kingdom Viridiplantae; phylum Streptophyta; class Magnoliopsida; order Alismatales; family Alismataceae; genus Alisma; species Alisma plantago-aquatica. Next base: position 183,959,217 of record OY856413.1, on the reverse strand, counting down.
CAAGCTTCAAGTTAGGCGGAGAATAAGGCTAAGGAAGAAATTGTAAGGGGGAAGAGAGTGTGGGATCTGGCGGAACCAGTGATAGGGTCCCCTATATATACAGTTGGGTCTTAGGGTTTTTGCCACTCAATACTTTGAGAAGCTTGGGGCAAGATTCGGGAAAAACTTGAATTCTAGAGTATAGGTTTTTAGTATGGTATCATTGGATGCATAACCTAAAATGAAAACAATGGCAAAGAAATTTTAGCAAACGATCCAATTTGGAGAGAGAAAGCATGGCTTTATCATGTGCATATCCAACAACCTATTTCGTTTTGTACAGAAGGTTGATGGCAACATGAAAACCAGTTGATCACAATCCAACAGCTAGGAAAACCACACGTATCAGCTAATGTGGCGAGTGATCGTGACATTTAATGTATGTCCACTTTGGAATAGTATAAAGTGATGTATTATAAATTCTTTTTCTTTCTCAATCAAATTGAATGAGTACATAATGTCTAAATAAAGTGAAATTTGGCATGTAGACTAATAGGGACCCAAAGAATCTGAGTTTAAAGTCAATTTTCTATTTAGAAATGCTTTAATATGCAAAACGCCCAATTTTGGGTAAAACTTATGTTTAACATACTAGTGTATTCCTTTATGATTAATTGACCAAATTTCGTGTGTAGTTCTCTTTTGTTTAAATCTATCATAAGAAAAGTTCTAGAGCATTTATTTGAACCTAAATCCCTCAATTTATTGAGTTTAAACCAGTAACAAAAAATTAGCGTATTTCTCCTATTTCTTATATAAAAACCTCAAATAATTATGTTATTGGCTAAAAATCTTATAATTGAATATTACTAACATCCTAGTACAAACCAAATTAATAAGAGGGTTTTAAAATAAAATATTTGGGTTTGTTATAAAATATGACCGACCTTTGGTGCATGCACTACTACAGAAATGGCTTATAAAGTCACTTTTCAAGGTGTCAGTTGTATACAAAAACCGACACCTAAACTCTATAGTGTCAGTTGATAACATAAACTGACATCCAATCTATGAAGTTCGACCAGACACGGGTACCACTTTTATTAAGTGTCGGTTAATTAATAAACAACCGACACCTAAACGCAACCGCCAAAACCAAAACTCCAGCGAAAAAATTGGCTCCAATATTTTACATATGGCGTCGGTTTGTAACTAAATAACCGATGACTAAAGTGTATTCGCGAGACAGGAATAGTTGTCGGTTGTCTTTTACTCAAAAACCGACGACTATAATGTAGTATAGGTGTCAGTTTTTGGAAAAGAACCGACACTGTTGGTTTAGTTGTCGGTGTTTTTAAATAACCGACACTTATTGTCAACTTAATAGCTCACCAACACGACCGATTCTTCCCCTTTCCCTGTTTCATTTTCGATTTCCCTTGGAGGTCCGGCGATTTCTTGCTCCCTGCCGCCGCCGCCGCTCCCTGCTGCCATTCGTGCTCCACCGCCGTGCTCCGTTGCCGCCTCTCCTTCCACGCCGCATCCTCCACACCGCCTCCGCCGTGCTCACCGGCCCTCTGTGCTCCGTGCTCGTCGGCGCTCCTCTTCTCATCGCCATCGCCGCCCGCCCGCCGGTAGCAGCTAGCTCTCCTAGCCTCGCCGCCCTCTCCACCGCTCCTCTCCTCGCCACTGGTAGCTTCTAGGTCTTGCTCCGGCTACTGCTCCTCTTCCCTCAAGGTGCCCGCCCTACCTTCTTCCTTCTTCCTCTGCTCCGGCGGCTGCTTGGGCGGTGCCAAGGCACGCCTAGGCTGCTGCTGGGCGTTTTTTTTAAATTTATTTACTTCCTATGAGAATCAGTTTTAATTAGGGCTCATACACATATTGATGTACATAAACCTGTTAGAATAAATGCTAAAAAGGTGTGATTTTAGGGTATAGGTACTGATTTTGTTCTTCTACTGAGCTGAATCCTCTATTGTCTATACAATACATGTTCTATGATAAGCCTTAGTTAATTTAATATGCATACTTTGTATGTAAGACATAGTAATCGGGTACTGCTGTATATCCAAGTAAATTACATGTAACTAATCATGACATAGATTTTAGAATGCATACTTTGGTTAAATGTACTGCTGTAATTTTTGATCAAGTGATGATATGTAAATGTAGCAATAAGTTAGTAAGGTATCAATGATAAGTCTGTTGTAATGTGATGCAAAATAGTTATTGTATCATGCATATATACTTAATACTTTTTTGTTTTATAGTTGTATAGGGTGTTTTATGTGTGGCAAGTCTATTGTTTAATAGTTTAGCTATAATAATTGTTTAATAGTTTAGCTATATTCTTGGTGATAATCCTAATCACCTTCTTGGTTAATGATGAACTGTAATGCACACATGTGACATGCTTGGAATGTAAATGATGAACTTTTCCCTAAATTGCTAATCATGCTTTTAAAGACATCAATAATCACCTTAAGTTGAAGAACTAGGATTTTAGGTATAAGAATGACAACACATTATTTGTTGGACTAGAAACCCATCCAAGATTTACTCATTAGGAGTAAATCTTGGATAGTCCCCGGTTTGGGACTGTTCTTGAACACCTAATCTCGCTTAGGATGTAAGTGTATATAATGTGTATTGGGTTTTCAAGAAAATTTCGGCAGCATTTCCCCGTTTGTTCTCTAAGTACATATGTACTTGGAGAACATCAGGGAAATGCTGCCGAAATTTTCTTGAAAACCCAATCCACATTATACACTTACTAGTGAGATTAGGTATTCAAGAATGGGATAGGTGGTACACATTTATTATATATAAGAATGACATCACATGTATTTGTTAACCCTAGACCCTAATCTTGTCCTAATATATACTTGTTTTCTCTTTGATCATAGAATGGATAGATCATGGATGTCCATTCGCAATCGCTGCACCCCAGAGTTTATTTCTGGTCTTGACCAGTTTATTAGATTTGCCGAGGAACATAGGAAACAACCTGGAGATATGTTCTACTTTCCATGTAGGCATTGCGGTAACAACTTGAAAGTCAACAATGGCGACGAAATCAAAACTCATGTCATGTGCATTTGAACTTTACAATGTGAGCTTTAGAATTTGAATTACTTTACAATGTGAACTTTACAATTTGAATTAATTTACAATGTGAGCTTTAAAATTTGAATTACTTTACAATGTGAGCTTTACACTTTGAATTACTACTTTACAATGTGAACTTTACAATTCGAATGTCAATTTGCAGATGGCTGACCATTCTCCTGATGACCGTGCTGATGACTACCGTGAGGGTGAGGACATCAATGCGCCGCCTCACAATGTAAGTTTTAAAAATATATCATATATTTATATCTATATGTCCATTTATAGTTATATCTTTTAAATGTGAATTATTTTGTCAAATTTTAGGTTGATGATGCACAGGTACCATCTCAAGCACTTGAGGCACTTGATCAACATCACCAAAAAGTTGACAAGAGAAGGGGCATCACTATGATGAAGAAGTTAATTGCACAAAAGGGCAATGGACCCAAACTTGTTGTGGATTTTGATAATGCAGGAAATGCATGTGGTGTGAATCGCAATTTATTTGTTTCATATCTTGGGTTTGTTACTCGTAGCCATTGTGGTTGTCGCTTAGATTCTTGGCATAACATTTCTAAGGAGAAGAAAGACTTAATATGGAGGGATTTATGCGTGAGTTATTATTAATTTGCAATTCTATTTTGTAGATTACTAATTTTTTGGATACTAGTTAATAGCAATTCTATTTTGCAGAGTATATTTGAATTGGATGAAAAGATGCATCGTAAATGCATGATGCAACACTGTGGGAGAGTCCTAAGGAACTATAGGACAAATCTCACCAGAGAATACATAAAAGAAGCTGACAAGAGGAAGAAGACAGCCACTGAACAGTGGAACTTCCTGGACAAAGAAGAATGGGACGCGTTTGTCACTTCAAGACAAACTGATGAATTCAAGGTATTAGGCGTCAATCTCAATCTCATTAATTAATATATGTTGTATTCACCTAGTCAAGATTAACATTTAGTGTTACTAACCAAATCATTAATTTGCATACTAACTAGGCCCTCAGTGAGGTACAAAGATCCAGGCGTGCACTGAATGTGCATGACCACACAATGGGTCCAAAGGGGTATGCAGGCGTTCGCCAAAGACTACAGTCTGAGGCTACTGCTCAGTCTGCTGCTACTCAGGAGTCCTCTACCATAGGTAGCACACCCCTGCCTCACCATGATGTCTGGATAGCTGGGAGGCAAAATAAGAAGGGAGAAATAACTAAGGCCGCAACTGCTGAGGCGGCTGCAGAAATGGTAAAATACAACTCTTACAACAATCATTCAAATATTGATTATTTGTGTTGTTTACTTAAATACAAATTTTTGTTTTGGCGATTAGCGGGAGCTGCACGAGCTGAGGAAACAAGGAAAGTTCATCCCTGAGGGAACAAAGGATGAATTGACAGTTGCTCTGGGTAACCCAGAGCATCCTGGACGTGTTAGGGCTGCATGCGCTGGTGTGGACATCAAATCTTTTTTTGGGTCATCCCAGCGCAAACATGTCCCAAAAGTGGGACTTTCACAAGAAGAGGTAACATATTCTTTCTTTATAATGTTACTGTAAAAGAGAATTCAAAAATTAGAATTTGACATTTCTTTTATCCATGTATAGGTAGATAAGCTATTTGATAGGAAACTCGAAGAAAAACTCAAAAAAGCAATGAAAAAGTGGAAGGCATCTCAGACTACCACTTACCAGACAATACCTACTGCAGACTCTACTCCTACTCCTACTGCAGAGGTTGGGAGTAATCCTATAGAACCACCACCTAGCACATCTACTGTAAGTATTTTTATGACATAGTAACTAGTTTTTTAATTCAAGATGATACGTATATAGGAAAATGTAGTCATTTCAAAAAAAGATGATATGTATATATGTATATAACATTCTTTACACAAAAATTTGTAGGGGTTGAAGCCATGCCGTCTAAAAAGTAAAGAATATGTCGTTGCAGAGGTGTCAACTTACCCATCCCTACCAGGGGAAACGTGTCACGGGTTTCCAGTACCAGCTGGTTGGATTCGGGTGAGCCCGATACATATATTCCCCCAGTGGATGGATCTTCCACTGCCATATGCCCACCCAGATTGTGAAACGCTTGGTGAGGCAGTAGGCGGAGTGATATTGTGGCTAAAAGCGGATGTCCTCTGTACTGAAAAGGTATGGTAAATTTACATTACGTTCAATTGTTAGTGTGTGTATATGATGGAATTTGATATGAAATTATATATATATACAGGTTAAAAAGAAGACACCCACAACATCTAGGCCTCCACTTCCACCTCCTACGTTACCTAGTTGGGTTCCACAGGACCTACATGTCCCGTTAGGTCCTAACTGTAGGGGTATGGCAATATGGTTAGGGGAACATGATATAAACTCCCCTATAATTGTTTCTTCCGATTCAGATTCTACAGGTCAGTCATACGAAACAAAACTATTTATACTAGATATTTTGGAGTTGTTTCGATATGATTGGATGAATACATCTGTGATAGAGCTATGGATAAGGTGAGATATTATTTATACATCCATATACCTTGTGTATGATCTGGTGATCTGGTTTCTTATTTATTAATGCATGCATAATTAATACATATTTTGCAGCTACTTAGACAACATATGTGCAGATTTTGGATTCGAACATGTAGGGTTTTTGATTCCATCTTTGATTAGTCTAGTAGCGAAAGACCCTACATCAGTTCAACAATACTGCTGTGAGGCTTTTTCAAATTTTGCTATAAAAAAGAAGATGGTGATAATGGCTCCATTCAATGTAGAGTAAGTTTACTTTGCTTATTATAATTTGGACTTAAGAAAATTACATTTTATTGTGGATTTTGAGTTATTAATTTTTAACTTTTTTTCCTCTAGGGGTAGGCATTGGGAGTTATTGGTTATTTCCCCCGAGACGTTCATTGTGTATTATCTAGATCCTAAGGGGGGTAAATTGAATACAAGATTTGGACACATAATGAAAATGACAATATTCCGGTGAGAAATATTTCATTTTTCATATCCGTTAACATATGTTATTACATTATTATTTAATTGCAATGTTCTGTGTTACATTAACATGTAGGGGTTTTGAGGAGTACAAAAAGGCTGGAGGAAAGGTCCCCACGAAAAAGAACCAGCCAATAATTTGGAAGAACGTGAAAGTAAGTTCCCGACTGCAATATATGTATATATTATTTATGTTAACAATGCTTAATTAGTTGTATTTTCTAATATTTTGTATGTTTGAATTTATAGTGTGCTACACAAGACAATGGATGGGCATGTGGATACTATGTCATGCGATATATGCACATGATTATCAAACATGCCGCACTGGATATCGAGTGTATTGCTCATGTATTATATAGTCTCATTAGATAATATGAACGAAATATATCAATCTTATTTATAGCTCATTAATTATATATATACATCATTCTCTTTACATGTGTTTAAAGCTGACCCCATTACAGGAAAGGACTTACCAAATGTTAATGCTCCCTATATGATGGGAGAATTAAATGAAGTAAGAGAAGATTGGGCAACAACCATACAAATAGTGGGGGCTTTAAAATATAATTAGGATCCTGATAGCAAATAATGACTAAACAATGATATTTTGTAAATGAATTTCTGAATTATAATATATGTGTGAATGTTTCTACATGTCTTGATGTTTCAACATGTGTCTGAGTGAAAATGAATGAAAGTGTTGGTTGCAATATGAATGTTTCTACATGTGTGAATGTGAATGAATGGAACTACAAATTGCTAGAATGTGTGAATGTTTATAAATGTGTGAAAATAAAATGGAACTGTAGGTTGCATTGCTAAATGCATGTGCTACTTTTTTATTGTTAATTTTGCAGGTTTGCGGCTTGTTGTCGGCTGATATCAATGGATGTCGTAAAACCTGCAGTTCATAACTAAACTGAACAAGTTTCTCATCCTGCGACCAGCCACAGCAGTTCTGCAGACTGACAGAAAAAAAAACAATAGGCGTCGGTTATTTGTAAATAACCGATACATAATGTTATAGTGTCAGTTTTACTACTCTAAATCGATGTCTATTTCCTTAACAAGTGAAGATATATGGCGTCGGTTATTTGTAAAAAACTGACACTGATTCTTTGGCACGAAGGGTTTGGGCGTCGGTTTCTTAACTAATAACCGACGCCTATAGTCCCATGATGGCGCGCGAAGAGTTTGGGTGTCAGTTTCTTATCTAATAACCGACGCCTATAGTCCCATGATGGCGTGCTTTCTGTGGCGCGCGAAGAGTTTGGGTGTCAGTTTCTTATCTAATAATCGACACCTATAGTCTCCTGATGGCGCATTTTCGGTGGCGCGCGAATAGTTTGGGCGTCGGTTTTGGAACCGACGCCTAATGGGTGAGCTTTTAGTGTCGCCCACATAGGTGTCGCTTAGAAACCGACACTAAAGGCTTTAAATAATCGACACTAAACGTAGGTTCTGTAGATGGTAGGTCAAGCATCAGATCATGAACTTAGGGTCAGTCCTCAGTGGTAGACTGACAAAATAAATAGGGTCATTGGAGCCACATTGAGGAAGATGATATCGATGAAGATATTGATCGATGAAGGCTCATATCAATGAAAATTTTGTCATTTATAAAAAAATTATAGGATTTATATGTAGTGAAGTTCAAGACTACCATGAAAACAAAAAATTGGATCAAAACCCTATAAATTAACATGATATTGAGAAAAACCAAATGTGAGCAAGTTCTAAGCTAAAATGAGGAAATATATGCAAAACTAAGCTGAAAATGGAACTAAACTAGTATGAATATGTGTTCATAAAAAAATCCAATGTATCATAAAATCTACAACAAACACCAGCTGATTACTTTCAACCCATATGACTGCCTCTCCTTCATATCATACTTAGTTCCCTACCATCTATTATGGCCAAGCTGCCCAACTTCCTCACATCATAGAAAACATCTATCCATCTCTTCATTTTTAATTTTCTTCCTAGTAACACTTCTTAACCACTATCCCCAATACCAACCACATCTAAGAGTTTTCATGAACGTTCATAGAATCCCATATAAAAGTATGAAGATGATCTAACATTGCAGTGCATGAAAAAGATTTAAAAATGAGACATTTATTGTGAATATGGGTGGAAAATGGAGAGAAGGGGTTTGTAAAAGAATGATGCAAATATCTCCTCTATTTGACTTAAAGATTGCAATTAATTGTGCAAATACATATATTGCAACATTTGTTTGCTTCTATGTTCATTGACATCTTTTCTTTTTTGTGGTACAACCCTATGACATATAGAGGGGTATGGAAGAAGATGATAGAGTGGGGAGGTGGTGTGCCACCCCAAACTTGAAGTTTTGCACTTGTATGGATATTTATTTTCTTTTTGTTGGATGAGGTCTAATCAAGATGCAACTTCATTTATAATTTAGTGTGCTGAATTGTTCTTCTAGTAACATTATACTTAAATAATCACATGATAAGGGGAAATGTGGCTATAAAATCACATGATTTGAAGCCTCAATTAATATGAACTTAAAAGAAATGATTGGACTACCCATATCACCAAGGTACACCTCCTTTTTAGGGAGCCCAACACAAACAACTCCATAGTTAAGTGTGCTCATCTTAGAGTAGTACTAGGATGGGTGACCAATCAAGAAGTTGATCTCGGCTAGCATGTGTGTGAGGACAAATTGTGCAGGTAAGGCTAGTACTGGTCTATGGGGCCAATCGTCATTTCTAAAACTCTAATAGAACTTTGGGTAGTGGGCCTAGGCGTTAGAAATGCTATTAGAGCCAATACCCCTCCAATACGTGGGGACCACAAGGGAGTCGTGTGGTCTATGCATGTTGGAAAGAACTATTTGTGGTGATGTAGCCACCCTAGTGTTGGTAGCTATTATCGGGAGTTGGGTGTCCATGGACCATTTTGGGTCTACACAAAAGTGGGTAATAATTATGAGGCCTTATAGTTGAGCCTTTATGAGGACGTCATGAATCTAAGTGGGGGAGATTGTCACATCCTAGGATTTGAGGCTTCAGATGATATGATCTTAAAAGAAATGATTGGAGTTCCGATATCACCAAGGTGCACCTCTTGTATAGAGATCCCATCACTAAGAACTCCATAGTTAAGCATGGCGAACTTGGCTTAGTACTAGGAAGGGTGACCAATTGGGAAGTTTATCTCAACTTGCACATTAGTGAGGACAAATGATGTAGTTTAGGCTATTGGTTGTCTACGAGACCAATCGTCATTTTTGAAACTCTACTAAAGCCTTGGGCAGTTATCCCAAGAATTACAAATTATTGTAACATCCCAAGATTTGAGGCCTAATATGATCTTAAAAGTAATGATTGGACTACCCATATTACCAAAGTGCACCTCCTTTTCAAGGATCCCATTACTAAAGAGCTCTATGGTTAAGCACGCTCAACCCATAGTGGTGCTAGGATGGGTGACCGGTCAAGAAGTTCATCCCATCTTGCGTGTGAGTGAAAACAATGCACACAATTAAGGCCAGTAGTGGTCTGTAGGGCCCATCTTCATTCCTGAAACTCTACTAGTGACTTGGGCGGTGGACCTAGGCATTACAATGATGATTCCATGAATTTGTATTACTAGTGAGATAGAAGAAAGAAGTGTACGATCCCTCTTAGTTCCTCAATTACTTACCTTCTTTTTTTAAAAAATCATGATGTTTGGGTTCCTAGCACTACTACATTTTTGGCCAATAACGTCGTTGCCGAAAGCATCACTTTTACTAGAAAAACCAACCTAATAAGCTATTGCATCATTTATTAAAAAAAAAAACTAATAATTCATTAGGAAAAAACATGGGTTTTGATTAAGGTATAAGGTCAGTTATACTAAAGCTAATTGACGCTACAAAAGACCCACAAAATCAAAATTTTACTCACACACAAACATAGCAACAATTTTATCATAAAACAGACCCAAGAGGTTTCCCGCAGAGAAAATTGGCTCCATTTTGTCTTTGCACCTCAATAACATGTCAAGCTATAGGGTCGGTTTTTACCAAATAACTGACCTAGCAATCTACAAAAAAATTGGGCACCGCTTAGCTCTCTTGGGTCAGTTTTTTCAAAACAACCGACCTTGTATGTGGACTTTTTGGGTTGGTTTTAACTGGATAACCGACCTTGGAAATGTTCGGTCGACGGCTTGACCTCTTGGGTCAGTTTTCTCTAATTAACCGACCTTGTAGGTGGTCTCTCTAGGGTCAATTTTTTTTTACTTACCCGACCTTATAGTGTTAGTGTGAGCACCATTGGATCTTGGGTTGGTTTTAGTTCTCAGAACTTACCTTAGAGGTTGAGCGATTAATATCTCACTGGAACCAACCAATACTGCAGTTCATTTCTCAGGTGAGTAGAGAAGCAAAGTGAATATCCCTATCTGCAACCGCCATGCCCAAGCTATCGTGCTAGTTTCTCCTGTCATCCTGTCTGAGGACACCCCCGAAGAGAAAGAATCATCATCTTGGCCACCGCCTCCACCGCCACCCCAAATGTAGAGGTAAGTTCGTAGCTCTCTACTTTTAACCTAATCAATATAGTGGCCACTTCTGCCACGGGGCCGGGAGCCACTGAAGGCCTACTTGGCGAGGTCTTATACGGGTTGGACACGTCGATGTGGCCGTTGATGGTGTCGGGATGGGTTGGGATGAGGACCGTCAGCTGGGGGTGGTGGTGATGGAAGGTGAGGAGGTGTCAGAGGTGGGCGCACAATCCCTGAACTGGGCAGTCAATTTGTGGTTGTATGACCCAGATAGAGTGCTTGCACATGGTCTTCTGCAACCATGAAGGTGACTGACCATTCCATTGAGTGTATGTCTCACTTCCTGGCTGCATCCATGTGTTATCTATCATGAAAGAGCATGTATGATGTTTAACTTATGCCCTTCAGTTTATATTTGTCAAGAACACCTAATTGATTCTTCAATTCAGTACATATAATGAATGTTTATCTATGGAAGTATTCTTGATTTATCCATATCGTTCACGACAGTCATTCTGTTGCTCGCAATAGCTCCAACACTCGGCGGTCATCCTCTTGCTCTTTGCCACCTGTGCGCCATCAACTGCCCATGGTCTTCTCTCATTTTCATCTCAGCAGCTTAGTTCAATTACATTGTTTTCTCATTTTATTTGACTAGTAAACCAACCAATAATAAAAACATGTATTCTTTCATATCTACATTTTATTATCAATCATATATGTAATCATTGTATACATTCTAGAAATATAAGGGTAGACACTATATAGTCTCATATTGACACTTTAGGGTTTATAGATGTGATCATTGATGCATGATGTTTAACTTAATATATAAATATGGCAATAATACACTTATATATTAACTTATAAACCCGATCAAAATTTACTCATTAGGAGTAAATTTTGGATAGTCCCCGATCTGGGACTATTTTTGGATATTTAATCTCACTTAGGATGTAAGTGTATTTGTATGTTTAGTTTTGAAGAAACTTTTAGTAGTATTTCCTCATTTGTTCTCTGGGTACATATGTGGGTGGTTATTTTCCATTTACATTGATGTACTTGGAGAACTTAGGGGAAATCCTAATGAAATTTTCTTGAAAACTAAACATATACTATACAGTTACTAGTGAGATTAAATATTAAAAAATGGGATAGGTGGTACACTTAAGTATAAAAGTAATTAACTTCCTATTAATAAAAACTTATAACTTATAGTATCAATATTAAATGCTCAATTCTATAATTAAGTTTAATGTAATCTAGAAAATGGATTGAATTTGGATGTCTATCAAGAACCATTGCAGTCCAGAGTTTGCCAAAGGTCTTGATGAATTTATCAGATTTGGTGAGGAACATGCGAAACTACCTACAGATAGTTTCTATTGTCCATGTAGAAATTGTGGTAACAATTTGAAAGTTGATATTGTTGAGGAATTTAAGAATCATGTCATATGAAATGGGATCATACAAGGTTATAATGAATGTTATTGGCATTGAGAGAAATTTAATTATGGATCATAAAATGTCGATACTAATAGTTGTGGCATAGAAGATATAGATAATGATGATAATGTCAATGATGAACCGATTCAGGATGATATGGTTGAGGAGATGCTATGTAGTTTTCGGGACAATGTCATTGATCCACCATCTTTATTTGCAAACATTGTCCATGATGCCGAAAGACTGTTATATAAGGGTTGTTCTAAGTTCACGAGGTTGAGTGTTGTGATGCGATTATATACTCTTGAAGCTCAAAACTGATGGAGCAATAAGAGTTTCACTTCAATGTTATCTTTGTTAAAGGAAATTCTTCCTGAAGGCAACGAGCTTCCAATTTCAACATATCAAACAAAGAAAATAATGTACCCAATGGGAATGGAGGCTAAGAAGATTCATGCATGTCCAAATGGTTGTGTGTTATTTTAGAAGGGCTATAGTAATTGCCAACCAATTACTGATGACATTTGTCGTGTGTCCATCCATCTTGTGTATGACGGAATGGGGGACAAACCACTTCCCATACATAATCTTGAATATAGTACAGTTGAAGAAGCAGAGGGTGCTATGGTGGGGTGGCCTAGACACTTAGTTCTCAATGACAAGGTATACCTAAATTGTACCATGTTTTTCCTATTTGACTACATATATGAACTCGTGTAATATAAATATGTAATTTAATTAACAGGTTTGTAAACCAAAAAGTCAGAATCCTACTAGTCATCCTCCTATGCTGAAGACATATTTCATTCTAGAATCCACAATCGATGAGTAAGGAAGTAAATGTAAATGTTTGTGTCGATACTTAGCCAACCAAATATCAGGATCACATATGTTGGTCAATTTAATAGAAGATGCAACTTGGAGAGACTTTGAGAATTTTATTTTTCTTGATGATATTATAGAGTTGTTTTAGTATGATTGGCTAAATACTTCTATATTAGAAGTATGGATAAGGTAAGGATCTATCAATATAGATAAATTACAATACACATTTTTAACTAATTTCTATATATGAAATGATTACAAATGTTTTACAGCCAATTATATATCGAGGCCATAAACTTTGAAATAAAGAATGTTGGATTCTTAGTTCCTTCAATCACTAGTCAGGTGGAAACACATATTGAGGATGTAAATGAGTACTTCTCTACTACAGTCAAATATTTTGCTAGTGTGGGAAAGGAAATTATTCTCATTCCTTTTAATGTCCAGTAAGTTTTAATATTCAATATAATTTTAATAATGACTAAATTTCTTTATTTTAATGTTTGTTTTATTCTTACTTAGATCTAGACATTGGGAATTACTGGTGGTCATCCCAAAATTGATGACTCTTTATTCCCTTGACCCAATGGGAAAAACAACAAGGGGCCACAAATTGAAATTACCAACTATGGAGTAAGCATATATAAATTTAGTCTCTACCACATCAAATGTTATGCTTAAACATGATATCTCTATTTAGAATTTATATTTAACCAACTATCTTAATTATTTAATTAATAGGGGTATAAAGGATTTTCGTGAATGTGGAGGATGAATACCCACAAAATTAAAGACATTGAGTTTTAAAAATGTCAAGGTAGCTACTTTGACGGCTTAGTCTTATATGTACAACTCTTATAGTAATGTATTAATGTCAACTCTAATAGTTTTATCTCAACTCTATTTATAGTAGTTTACCAACATTAAGTATAATTTATCATTTGTAGTGTCCTATACAAAATAATGATTGGGCTTGTGGCTACTATGTAATGAAATATATGCAACACATGACACTCAAACTATAGATCAGGTAATAAAGAAATAACATCATAAATTTACTAGTGAATTGTAGTAATTTTATAAAATACTAGCATGTGCATTTTCTGTTGCAGATCTTTACAACTCAGCCTTACACACCTAAGGATTTAAATGAATTCCCAGAAGAGTGGTCAGATGCTTTTCTAAATGAAGTCACTATGGCATTCGATTGAATGAATATGCTAGCTTCATTTATGTATGTACTTTAAAACTCTTTCAAATTTACTTTAGTATCTGACATGACTTTTAATATATATCATCTCAGACTTGGTTATTGTAATCTATCATTTTTGTGACTGTTATGATGTGCTATGCCTATGAATCAACTGGATATGTTGAATTATTTTTGTTATGAATGGGTGTGGTTTGGAAACTAATAATCAATTCAAATAGGATTGAACATAAAAGCTAGAAAATGGCTTTGGAATGATTTTTTGGCTTGCATTTTTACATTTGCAAGTCTACTTTCTAGTGTAGGTTTTGATCTTTGTAAAGAAGATTTTTGTTCTGCAGGTTCTTGTTCTGAAGATTTCACTTCTACAATTTTTTTCTATAAAAAAATTGTAATTTTTAGGGTTAGTTTTTTAAAATAATCGACCTTATAGACCTACAAGGTCAGTTGTTTTAATGTAACTGACCTTACAGACTCAGGGGTCAGCTGGTCAATTTTTGTACCTCTCTTGTGATGGTTTTTAACATATAACCGACCTTAAAGACCTATATGGTCAGTTTTTTTAAATATAACTGACCTTACAACCTCAAGGGTCATCAAGTTAGTTTTTGTACCTCTCTTGGGTTAGTTTTTAACATATAACTGACCTTACAGACCTCTAGGGTTAGTTTTTTTAATAATACCCGACCTTATAGCCTCGGGGGTCAACAAGTTAGTTTTTGTACCACTCTTGGGTTGGTTTTTTAAATATAACTGACCTTATAGACCTCTAGGGTTGATTTTTTAAATAGAATTGACCTTACAACCTCAGGGTCAGTAGGTCAGTTTTTGTACCTCTCTTGGGTTGGTTTTTTTAAATATAACCGATCTTATAGACCTCTATGGTCAGTTTTTAAAATATAACTGACCTTATAGCCTCAGGGGTCAGTAGGTCAGTTTTTGTACCTCTCTTGGGCCGACTTTGTTTTAATATAAGTGACGCAGTAGTGTAACTATTGCTTTGGGTTTTTGTTGTGGCCAATCGACGCTACTATCTAAGGTCGGTTTTCTTTGGTTAAAAAAATGACCCTATAGTTAAATATCTAGAGCGAAAACCACTTAAGCGTCAGTTGAAATGTGACACTAGAGGCTTAAAAAAACTGACCCTATAGACCATGATTGTACTTGTGTAGGCTACACAGGATGATTTCTAGCCATTGGTTTGTTTCAAAATTAATCATTGCGAGGTGTTTCTTTGAGTAAGGAAGTCAAATGATGATGATATGCATGTATGTATTTAAATATTTAAATTGAATCTGGCTAGTTGATGTCTTAATTTACTCTAGAAAACATTTTTTCTCTAAATTATCAAACCTAAAGGCAATGCATAAATGTAGTTACAAGTTCATTACTTACAAATAGAGTGGCATGGGAGGAAAGTAGAGTACATACCACCCTCCCTCCACCCTAAAGCTAGATATTTTTTCATTCTCAATCAAACACTAAATCCATGATGTAGGGGAAGAACTGTCTTGGATGGTCCAAATGTCGTGGTTTCCCTCCATTCAAAAAATGACATTCACGTTTTGTAAAAACTACTAGAAGTTATGTTCTTGACATGGAACACACTAACTAACCAATGCAACCCAAAATAATTTGGAAAACTATCTAGAAATGAAAGTAACACTCAAAGTTCCTCCCAAAAGAACCTTCGTTTAATGTCAATGACTTGACGCCTAGGTTCTCTAGTAGTAACTTTTGGGAAATATGACTATAGAGAAGGCAATTGAAACAAAAAAATGTATCTACCATATTCCTTATAACAAGCGGACCACATCAATAACTATGACACAGGAAGGATAGTTTTGAGGATATACCTGGTCCTGGTGGAAGTCCAGTGACAATCCTCATTATTGTAGATGTGCAGCTCTGAATCTTGGTTGCACTGGGACTCATCTAACTGCTACACCTCCTGGTCTGCACCAGGGACTAAAGTCATGAATCTCATCATCTTCAACAACTACTCTTGTCACAAACTGCTGGTTGACATTGTCCTTCTAGTGGAAGACATCGGCCTCCCACCTATATGGTAGTCCACATAGAATGCCTAGAACTCCTGTAATCCTTCTAGAACGATCAGGAAGGAGTCTTACCTCCCATTGGTGTACTAGTCACCATCTTGCTTTCCTACAACAATGATATCAATTGCTCTCTCCCTTGGCTATCCATCCCTAGTGGGGTAGGACTTGACTAGGCTCTCATGGTTACCACAACTAGAGAGGACAACGTTTGTCAGAGAAATTGTTTATTAATTGTTTGTTTTATGTTCTGGGAAGCACCCTGTACCACTCTATTTATAGGCATGGTTTGGATCCAAGTTCCCAGTCGATGCAGGAGTGGAAGGGACGGGAAGATCTCAAAATTTCACAAAAATTCTCAAAAATTTGCAACCTGTGACAGCCCATACGGTCATTTGGTACAGACCGGACAGTCATTTGGCACAGCCTGGACGGTTGTTTGGCTGTTTCCCAGTTGTACACAAAATTGTCAATTCGTTTCCAGTTAATATCCATATTAATTTCCTTGCACAAAATTTAATTTGCAACTCAAAACAATTAGGAAATACCTAGAACCTTCCCTAGGACAAACTAGATCATCTCGCCCATGCATGAGAGTCATCTCAGTTCACCCAAACAGTCGTCTGGTGACCTGATTGGAGCTGGTCTGTTTGGTCAGTTCACTTCCTTTGCCAATTCGAACTCATAACAGGCCTAACTCCCAGACAACCATCTAAACACTTGACATGGGCATTTGACATTGTTGTCATCATATTTGATGCTTGAATCAAATACCTAAACACTTTAGTACTTAATTCAACTGTCATTTGAGATTTGAACCCCTCTTCTAGGTCAAGACCTATGTGTGTGACCCTATAGGTCCCATATTATGTTGATAGTGAATGTCCATAAGAACTTATGACATCATAAGTAATGAGTGGTGCCTAGTCACACATGAATGCTACCCAAGTAAATGGAAAGTTGGGGAACAACTTCAACCTACAATTTGTGTATGGTGTTATAATGTTTGTATAGTTCCTTTGTCATTGATGTCTAGATTGAACTAGAGGCATGGAGTAGTCACCCTCATTATTATTCAATCTTATTTCTTGAACCAAGAGCATATCGTCTGAGATATATGTAAGCTTAATATCACATATTGACTCACATGTGAACGGCCATGCATTTCTCAGTCTCACTAATCAAGAGTATTAGGACATCTCAATCTAGTTGGAGAGACAAATCCCATATCTATCACTCACAGTCAATCCCCATGTGTTAAAGTCACCCAATCATCTCTGTTATAATAACCCATGTTTCAAGACTACTTTTGATGATGTCAAAGTGTACGAAATGACATGTGATGAGTGTAGTGATTTTAGGTATAAGAACCACCATCACCACCATCACTGTGAGGGATGACTATGACTTCCATGATGATGGCTTACATGTGTTAATTGATAAATGTATATTTATTCCTTTTATTTATATATTTTTGATATTTGTTTATGATTATTTTGTTATTTATTCTCTTAATTTCATAATTAATTGTTTTATTTTATATTTTTATCTTTAATTGGAGTTTTAATTCTATTTTCTTGGGTTTTGTAGGAAAATTATAAATTTGCAGCAGTCCTGAAATTTATATATACCCTCCACCAAAAGTGACATAACTCTTGCATTCGAGCTCCAAATTGAGTGCACAAGTATTCATTTGAAAGGGAATTTAATTTCCTAAAATAAAATCCTATAATTTGGATCGCGTTTGTGATTTTAATGGGATAGAAATACGTTAGAAATCGCTGCTACGAGAATCTGC
Organism: Alisma plantago-aquatica; assembly: GCA_963693085.1. Lineage (NCBI taxonomy): Eukaryota > Viridiplantae > Streptophyta > Magnoliopsida > Alismatales > Alismataceae > Alisma > Alisma plantago-aquatica. The sequence continues at coordinate 183,941,249 of OY856413.1, read as the reverse complement.
ATTAAAGGGAGTTACATGGTTAAGATAATTAAAGACAATCAACTTTCGATTTGACCAGATCCAGAAAATTCAAAAATTGGTGTCTCTCTCTTTTTTCACCCTCTTTTGAGGGCATCCTACCCCCTCCCCCTCCTATAAAAGGAGGGACTCTTTACTTGTAAAAGTATTTCCATTCTTCATTCTATTTCATCCAATTTTTAGTTGTAGACAACATCTTGTATACTGTTGGATCTCATTTTAGTTTGCAATTCTTCTGGTCTTGTTATGTCTGAGTAAACCTCTCTGGGGAATGGAAGTAGCCCCTTAGCCCGGTTCTATTCAATATAATCAATTATATTCCTCCATCGAACAAATGTCTTCTGTCTGTTTCTTTGTGGTTATTTGGATGATCTGATATATTCTTATGGAGTGATATGACTGTGGATCTCTGTAAGAATGAAACAATAGTCTCTTAATTGCGATTATCATCTTTTCATGTTTTTAATCTTATTCTTGTTATAATCCTTGGTGATGCGACCACTTGAGCCTTGGGTTTGAACGCCGGTTTGAATTCACATGTTTTTTGATATGACCGTGGATAATGGCATGTTGGACGGTTGGGCAATGATTTGTGAACACCGGGACGAACGAGTTCACGGGAAGTCTGATCCTTGTGAGTTTGTCCGTAAGGACATGTAAACACAAGGTCCTGATTTGATCTTTGGAGTTTAGAATTTGATTAGTTTAATAGGAACGTGATTTTGGTGGTGATCTTCCGGACCCCATATCTTTATTTTTTGATTAGTTAAACTTTATTTCAGCACTTTTATTTTTTGTTCTTAGTTTTAAACAACCTTCTCATCAGAATTTATTTCTTGTTCATGCGATTGGATTTTGATTTCAATTTTTCTCTTCCGCCGTCCCATGGATTGATACCTATCTATACTAAGTTGACTTGTTGTTCACAACAAGTTGACAACCGGGTTAGAAGGTTAAACTCTAGGACTTTTGCTAGTGATTGTTGCGTGTACAACGACGCACATCAATTTGGTGCCGTTGCCGGGGACAACACAGTTGTTTTTCAGATCTGGTTGTCTGTATATCTTGTATAATCCTTGATCATATTCTCTAACTTTCATAAATTCAGTCTTTTTTATAATTTCTTTTAGATTTTTATAATTTCTTTTTGCCTTCCGAGCACAATTCCGGAAGTGTATCTCCTCTTTCTACTGAGTTTCCATTCCAGCAGTACTGGTTTCTAGTTACTTTTTTTGTAATTTTTGTTATTTCATAATTTCTTAGATTTATAATTTTTAGTTATGTTTGTAATTTTGACTATTTTTTTATCTCGCAATCTTTCTTCTCTCATTCGTTGATTGACATATCTTTCAGGAACTTTTCTTTTCAAATGGAGTGGACATCCCAATATCCCCCACAATGTTATTATTGTGGTTTTTACCACCATGCATTTCTTGCCTGTCTGAATCTACCCCATGATTATAATAGCACCCCTTTTAATTGCGAGCCCTTTCATCCTGGTGGGTACAATGTGAATCCACATTTTTCTAAGAACCATTATGGGGAACCTTTCTATCCATATTCTAATGGGGGTTATGATCAACAAAATTTTGTGGGGTGTAACCAACAAAACCTTGGGGGTTATGAGCATGTTTATGAAACCCAATGTAATCTTCAACAAGAAGAGAGACTTAGGGCCCTAGAGAAGATATCATTAGAAGGAGAAACAAAACTAAAAGCCAGCCAAGCCTTCTTAACTTCCCTGCTAGAAGCCCAAACCCAAAATATAGATTGTTCAAATATGTTTCCTCATGATTTGGTGACACCTTATAATATTGAATCTTCCTACCAAGATGGACGCAATGGAAATTACAATCCACCATCTTCTAGAGATATTATGAGGAGCAATGCCACCCAAAATAATATGAAGAGTACTATGGCCAAGGAAACTATGGGGAGTGTGGCGAGGATGACCAAAATTTTGGGGTGTATAAATCCTATGGTGAAATGCAAATTAATCTTGAACTGGAAGAGAGACTTAAGGCCCTAGAAAAGATGGTAGAAAAAGCACAAGCAAAACTTGAATCCAGTCAAGCCATGTTAGCTACCTTTCTAGAGGATCAATCACAAACTCCCCCTATAGAGCTTGAGCAACCCAATATGGTTCTTCCTGAAGATGATGATGATGATCCTTATTTTGTGTCATATATGTCAGATCCTGAAGAAATAGAACAAATCATGGAGCCATATTTTGTGTGTGATGAGGGCATTGGTATCCCTATCTTTCCTTTAGAGACTCTATTACTTGAATATGAAATGTCAAAGCAGGAGAGTCCTTTTGAAGATCCAACAACTCCTCCCATCCTCAACATAAATCTGAATGATACCATAGACCAATACCCTTCTTTTGAGTCTATTTTGGATAATGAGCATCTAATCCCCTTTATGATTCTTCCCAAGCCGTCACAGCCAATTTCCATCCCACACATGGCTGATCTAGAAGGGGAGATACCACCGTTGGAAGAAGCCCACACACCCCCTTCTATTGTTTGCAAGGAAGACATCATCATCCCTCCTAAATACTTGGGGAACCCTTGTATAAAAGTATTAGAGATAGATGTTATATCAACAATGAAACTTACCAAACCCAATGTTGATGGCATTAGTTTTAAGGAGAAACAAAACACTTTTATAAATGATTTTAAATTTTTTGTATTAGCATCAATTCTCCCATATGCAGGTCATCATGATGGTGGAAAACTTGAACCAGATCCTCCACCCGACTCAGTTCATCATGCTCTACTGGCATTACTAGTCGGGTACCCGTCAAACTCCCCTTATCCACATCCATCTTCAACACTTCCCTTGCTATCGAAGGAAGATCTATGGATATTATTGGATGGAATGTGAGGTCCCCACTGAGCTTCTACAATTACCCTATCATAGGGTACATTATGAAGCTCCTCAGATAAAGGTCCCAACCCTCATACACATCCCCTTCAACTGGACATTGTTTGAGCTACCTGGGCCACCTAGAAATCATCGCTCTTCTCTTCTCTCCATCTCGGGTTTTGATTTTGCTCAGGACGAGCAACAATCTAAGTCTGGGGTGGAGGTGGGTGGTATGTTTCTATTCCACCCCCTTATCTTTTTTATTCTCGTATTATTTCTACCTTTTTTTGTTTTGCATATAGTTACTTTGTTCATGGCCATTATCTAGTCGGCCATGTTTTTATTTCTTTTGTTGCAAAATGGCCTTTATCTAGTCGGCCAATATGAATAAATGTTTATCATTGTACCCCTTTGAATTTAGTAAATCTTTTGCAAAAATTGTTACAAATTGCCATGTCTGAAACCACCATGTCACCTAGGATCCCTAAATAGCATCACTCCTTGGAAAAGTTGGCAAGCCGTATGGAATCAATCAAAACCAAACATAAATTTTCTCTATTTTTAAACTGTTGATTAACTTGATATAAATATTGTATAATGTGATTGACATGAATGTTCTTTCTGATGTAATGACACTTTAAAAAAAAAAGAGAAAATAAATGTATGAAGTTATAAGCACAAGGACACCTTTTGTTTCCCCTTATTTTCTTTCTAAAAAAAGAGAAGCAAAGAATCACCACCAGACAAAAATCAAGTCCGGGGTGGCATGCTTTCCATATAAAAAATTCCATACCCCACAAAGGGGCGTACCATCAAAAGATGCCAAAAGTGCACATTAAAAAAATTGTGACCAATGTAGCCACAACTCCACAAATTTAAATCCCAAGTCAAATAGAGGAGGGATAAAAAAAAATTCATCACTTCCTTCTTTGTTTTCACACCACCTAATTTCATCTTGTTCTTATGCAACAACTCACAAAAAAAATATATATTTATAAAAATGAGAGTGTCAAAGAAAAAGTAAGATGAAGCATGCTTTTCTACAAAATCTTGATTTATAACCAAGATATGATATTTGTTTTTAATAGGGAATATAGAATTTTGTGTTTTGTGGTTTTAGGAGATTGGGTTGCCTGGCCAAATTTGGAGGTAAGGAATAAAGTGATGTTACAAGGGTGAGGATAGACATGTTGTTAGTATACATTGGAATAATTTCTAATTTTAATTGTTTCAGGACAAACAAAGATTCAAGTCCGCGATATTTTGATAAATTTATATTTATCCCTTTTATTTATATATTTTTGATATTTGTTTAGGATTATTTTGTTATTTATGCTTTTAGTTTCATAATTAATTGTTTTATTTTATATTTCAATCTTTAATTGGAGTTTTAATTCTATTTTCTTGGGTTTTGTAAGAAAAATATAAAATTTGCAGCAGTCCTGAAATTCATATATACCCTCCACCAAAAGTGACATAACTCTTGCATTTGAACTCCAAATTGAGTGCACAAGTATTCATTGGAAAGAGAATTTAATTTCCTAAAATAAAATCCTATTATTTGGACTGATTTTGTTCTTTTAACGGGAGAGAAATACGTTCAAAATCTCTGCTGCGAGAATCTGCATTAAAGGGAGTTACATGGTCAAGATAATTAAAGACAATCAACTTTCGATCTGACCAGATCCGGAAAATTCAAAAATTGGTCTCCCTCTCTTTTTCCCCCTCTTTTGAGGGCATCCTACCCCCTCCCCTCCTATAAAAGGAGGGACTCTTCACTTGCAAAAGTATTTCCATTCTTCATTCTATTTCATCCAATTTTTAGTTGTAGACCACATCTTGTATAATGTTGGATCTCATTTTAGTTTGCAATTCTTCTGGTCATGTTATGTCTGAGTAAATCTCTATGGGGAATGGAAGTAGCCCCGTAGCCCGGTTCTATTCAATATAATCAATTATATTCCTCTATCGAACAAATGTTTTCTCTCTGTTTCTTTGTGATTATTTGGATGATCTGATATATTCTTATGTAGTGATATGACCGTGGATCTCTATAAGAATGAAACAATAGTCCTATAATTGCGATTATCATCTTTTCATCTTTTTAATCTTATTCTGGTTATAATCTTTTGTGACACGACCACCTGAGCCTTGGGTTTGAACGCCAGTTTGAATTCACATGTTTTTTGATATGACCGTGGATAATGGCATGTTGGACGGTTGGGCAATGATCTGTGAACACCGGGACCAACGGGTTCACGAGAAGTCTGACCCTTGTTAGTTTGTCCATAAGGACATGTAAACACAAGGTCCTGATTTGATCCTTGGAGTTTAGAATTTGATTAGTTGAATAGGAATGTGGTTTTGGTGGTGATCTTTCGGATCCCAAATCTTTATTTTTTGATTAGTTGAACTTTATTTCAGCACTTTTATTTTTTGTTCTTAGTTTTACACAACCTTCTCATCAGAATTTATTTCTTGTTCTTGTGATTGGATTTGGATTTCAATTTTTCTCTTCCACCGTTCCTTGGATTGATACCTATCTATACTAAGTTGACTTGTTGTTCACAACAAGTTGACAATCGGGTTAGAAGGTTAAACTCTAGGACTTTTCCTAGTGATTGTTGCGTGTACAACGACACACATCAATTTGGCGTCGTTGCCGGGGACAACACAGTTGTTTTTCAGATCTGGTTGTCTGTATATCTTTTATAAACCTTGTTCATATTCTCTAACTTTCATAACTTCAGTCTTTTTTATAATTTGTTTTAGATTTTTATAATTTCTTTTTGCCTTCCGAGCACAATCTTTCTGCTGAGTTACCATTCCAATAGTATTGGTTTCTAGTTACTTTTTTTGTAATTTTTGTTATTTCATAATTTCTTAGATTTATAATATTTAGTTATGTTTGTAATTTTGACTAATTTTTTTATCTCGCAATCTTTCTTCTCTCATTCGTTTATTGATATATCTTTCAGGAACTTTTCTTTTCAAATGGAGTGGACATCCCAATATCCCCCACAATGTTATTATTGTGGTTTTTACCACCATGCATCTCTTTCCTGTCTGACTTTACCCCATGATTATAATAGCACCCCTTTTAATTGCGAGCCTTTCATCTTGGTGGGTAAAATGTGAATCCACATTTTTTCTGAGAACCATTATGGGGAACCTTTCTATCCATATTCTAATGGGGGATATGATCAACGAAATTTTATGGGGTGTAACCAGCAAAAGCTTGGGGGTTATGAGCATGTTTATGAAACTCAATGTAATCCTCAACAAGAAGAGACACTTAGGGCCCTACAGAAGATAGCATTAGAAGGAGAAATAAAACTAAAAGCCAGCCAAGCCTTCTTAACTTCCCTGGTAGAAGCTAAAACCCAAAATATAGATTGTTCAAATATGTTTCCTCATTATTTGGTGACACCTTATAATATTGAATCTTCCTACCAAGATGGACACAATGGAAATTACAATCCACCATCTTTTGGAGATTATTGTGAGGAGCAATGCCACCCAAAACAATATGAGGAGTACTATGGCCAAGGAAACTATGGGGAGTGTGGCGAGGATGACCAAAATTTTGGGGTGTATAAATCCTATGGTGAAATGCAAATTAATCTTGAACCGGAAGAGAGACTTAAAGCCCTAGAAAAGATGGTAGCAGAAGCACAAGCAAAACCTGAATCCAGTCAAGCCATGTTAGCTACCTTTCTAGAGGATCAATCACAAACTGCCCCCTATAGAGATTGAGCAACCCAATATGGTTCTTCCTGATGATGATGATGATCCTTATTTTGTGTCATATATGTCAGATCCTGAAGAAATAGAACAAATCATGGAGCCATATTTTGTGTGTGATGAGGATGTTGGTATCCCTATCTTTCCTTTAGAGACTCTATTACTTGAATATGAAATGTCAAAGCAGGAGAGTCATTATGAAGATCCAACAACTCCTCCCATCCTCAACATAAATCTGAATGATACCATAGACCAATACCCTTCTTTTGAGTCTATTTTGGATAATGAGCATCTAATCCCCTTTATGATTCTTCCCAAGCCGTCACAGCCAATTTCCATCCCACACATGGCTGATCTAGAAGGGGAGATACCACCGTTGGAAGAAGCCCACACACCCTCTTCTGTTGTTTGCAAGGAATACATCATCATCCCTCCTAAATACTTGAGGAACCCTTGTACAAAATTATTAGAGACATATGTTATATCAACAATGAAACTTACCAAACCCAATGTTGATGGCATTAATTTTAAGGAGAAACAAAATACTTTTGTAAATGATTTTAAATTTTTTGTATTAGCATCAATTCTCCCATATGCAGGTCATCATGATGGTGGAAACCTTGAACCATATCCTCCACCCGACTCAGTTCATCATGCTCTACTGGCATTACTAGTTGGGTACCCGTCAACCTCCCCTTATCCACATCCATCTTCAACACTTCCCTTGCTATCGAAAGAAGATCTATGGATATTATTGGAGGGAATGCGAGGTGAAAGAAAATATGAGCACCCCACTGAGCTTCTACAATTACCCTATCATAGGGTACATTATGAAGATCCTCAGATAAAGGTCCCAGCCCTCATACACATCCCCTTCAACTGGACATTTTTTGAGCTACCTGGGCCACCTAGAAATCCTCGCTCTTCTCTTCTCTCCATCTCGGGTTTTGATTTTGCTCAGGACGAGTAACAATCTAAGTCTAGGGTGGAGGTGGGTGGTATGTTTCTATTCCACCCCCTTATCTTTTTTATTCTTGCATTATTTCTACCTTTTTTTTGTTTTGCATATAGTTACTTTGTTCATGGCCATTATCTAGTCGGCCATGTTTTTATTTCTTTTGTTACAAAATGGCCTTTATCTAGTCGGCCAATATGAATAAATGTTTATCATTGTACCCCTTTGAATTTAGTAAATATTTTGCAAAAATTATTACAAATTGCCATGTCTGAAACCACCATGTCACCTAGGATCCCAAAATAGCATCACTCATTGGAAAAGTTGGCAAGCCGTATGGAATCAATCAAAACCAAACACAAATTTTCTCTATTTGTATACTATTGATTAACTTCATATAAATCTTGTATAATGTGATTGACATGAATGTTCTTTCTGATGTAATGACACTTTAAAAAAAAAGAGAAAATAAATGTATGAAGTTATAAGCACAAGGACACCTTTTGTTTCCCCCTTATTTTCTTTCTAAAAAAACAGAAGCAAAGAATCACCACCAGAAAAAAATCAAGTCCAGGGTGGCATGCTTCCCATATAAAAAATTCCATACCCCACAAAGGGGCGTACCATCAAAATATGCCAAAAGTGCACATTAAAAAAATAGTGACCAATGTAGCCACAACTCCACAAATTTAAATCCCAAGTCGAATAGAGGAGGGATAAAAAAATTTCATCACTTCCTTCTTTGTTTTCACACCACCTAATTTCATCTTGTTCTTGTGCAACAACTCACAAAAAAAATACATTTATAAAAATGAGAGTGTCAAAGAAAAAGATAAGATGAAGCATGTTTTTCTACAAAAAAAATGATTTAGAACCAAGATATGATATTTGTTTTTAATAGGGAATATAGAATTTTGTATTTTGTGGTTTTAGAAGATTGGGTTGCCTGGCCAAATTTGGAGGTAAGGAATAAAGTGATGTTACAAGAGTGAGGATAGACATGTTGTTAGTATAAATTAGAATAATTTGTAATTTTAATTGTTTGAAGACAAACAAAGATTCAAGTCCGGGGTATTTTGATAAATGTATATTTATCTCTTTTATTTATATATTTTTGATATTTGTTTAGGATTATTTTGTTATTTATTCTCTTAGTTTCAGAATTATTTGTTTTATTTTAGATTTTTATCTTTAATTGGAGCTTTAATTGTATTTTCTTGGGTTTTGTAGGAAAATTATAAAATTTACAGCAGTCCTGAAATTCATATATACCCTCCACCAAAAGTGACATAACTGTTGCATTAAAACTCCAAATTGAGTGCACAAGTATTCATTGGAAAGAGAATTTAATTTTCTAAAATAAAATCCTATTATTTAGACTGGTTTTGTGCTTTATCCGGGAGAGAAATACGTTCGAAATCGCTGCTGCGAGAATCTGCATTAAAGGGAGTTACATGGTCAAGATAATTAAAGACATAAAATTTTTGATTTGACTAGATCTAGAAAATTCAAAAATTGGTCTCTCTCTCTTTTTTCCCCCTCTTTTGAGGGCATCCTACCCCCTCCCCCTCCTATAAAAGGAGGGACTCTTCACTTGTAAAAGTATTTCCATTCTTCATTCTATTTCATCCAATTTTTAGTTGTAGACCACATCTTGTATAATGTTGGATCTCATTTTAGTTTGCAATTCTTCTGGTCTTGTTATGTCTGAGTAAATCTCTCTGGGGAATGGAAGTAGCCCCTTAGCCCGGTTCTATTCAATATAATCAATTATATTCCTCCATCGAACAAATGTCGTCTCTCTGTTTCTTTGTAGTTATTTGGATGTTCTGATATATTCTTATGGAGTGATTTGACTGTGGATCTCAGTAAGAATGAAACAATAGTTCTTTAATTCTGATTATCATCTTTTTGTCTTTTTAATCTTATTCTTGTTATAATCTTTGGTGACGCGACCACCTGAGCCTTGGGTTTGAATGCCGATTTGAATTCACATGTTTTTTGATATGACCGTGGATAATGGCATGTTGGACGGTTGGGCAATGATTCGTGAACGCCGGGACCAAGTAGTTCATGGGAAGTCTGACCCTTGTGAGTTTGTCCATAAGGACATGTAAACACAAGGTCCTGATTTGATCCTTGGAGTTTAGAATTTGATTAGTTGAATAGGAACGTGGTTTTGGTGGTGATCTTCCAGACCCCAGATCTTGATTTTTTGATTAGTTAAACTTTATTTCAGCACTTTTATTTTTTGTTCTTAGTTTTAAGCAACCTTCTCATCAGAATTTATTTCTTGTTCTTGCGATTTGATTTGGATTTTGATTTTTCTCTTCCGTCGTCCCTTGAATCGATACCTATCTATACTAAGTTGACTTGTTGTTCACAACAAGTTGACAACTGGGTTAGAAGGTTAAACTCTAGGACTTTTCCTAGTGATTGTTGTGTGTACAATGACACACATCAATTTAGCACCGTTGCCGGGGACAACACAATTATTTTTCAGATCTGGTTGTCTGTATATCTTGTATAATCCTTGTTCATATTTTCTAACTTTCATAACTTCAATCTTTTTTATAATTTCTTTTATATTTTTATAATTTCTTTTTGCCTTCCGAGCATAATTCCGGAAGTGTATCTCCTCTTTCTGCTGAGTTTCCATTCCAGCAGTACTGGTTTCTAGTTACTTTTTTTTGTAATTTTTGTTATTTCATAATTTCCTAGATTTATAATTTTTAGTTATGTTTGTAATTTTGACTAATTTTTTATCTCGCAATCTTTCTTCTCTCATTTGTTCATTGACATATCTTTCAGGAACTTTTCTTTTCAAATGGAGTGGACATCCCAATATCCCCCATAATGTTATTATTGTGGTTTTTACCACCATGCATCTCTTGCCTGTCTGACTCTACCCCATGATTATCATAGCACCCCATTTAATTGCGAGCCCTTTCATCCTGGTGGGTACAATGTGAATCCACATTTTTCTGAGAACCATTATGGGGAACCTTTCTATCCATATTCTAATGGGGGAAATGATCAACAAAATTTTGTGGGGTGTAACCAACAAAATCTTGGGGGTTATGAGCATTTTATGAAACCCAAAGTAATCTTCAACAAGAAGAGAGACTTAGGGCCCTAGAGAAGATAGCATTAGAAGGAGAAACAAAACTAAAAGCCAGCCAATCCTTCTTAACTGCCCTGATAGATGCCCAAACCCAAAATATAGATTGTTCAAATATGTTTCCTCATGATTTGGTGATACCTTATAATATTGAATTTTCCTACCAAGATGGACGCAATGGAAATTACAATCCACCATCTTCTGGAGATTATTATGAGGAGCAATGCCACCCAAAACAATATGAGGACTACTATGGCCAAGGAAACTATGGGAAGTGTGGTGAGGATGACCAAAATTTTGGGGTGTATAAATCCTATGGTGAAATGCAAATTAATCTTGAACTGGAAGAGAGACTTAAGGCCCTAGAAAAGATGGTAGCAGAAGCACAAGCAAAACTTGAATCCAGTCAAGCCATGTTAGCTACCTTTCTAGAGGATCAATCACAAACTCCCCCTATAGAGCTTGAGCAACCCAATATGGTTCTTCCTGATGATGACGATGATGATCATTATTTTGTGTCATATATGTCAGATCCTGAAGAAATAGAACAAATCATGGAGCCATATTTTGTGTGTGATGAGGACGTTGGTATCCCTATCTTTCCTTTAGAGACTCTATTACTTGAATATGAAATGTCAAAGTAGGAGAGTCATTCTGAAGATCCAACAACTCCTTCCATCCTCAACTTAAATCTGAATGATACCATAGACCAATACCCTTCTTTTGAGTCTATTTTGGATAATGAGCATCTGATCCCCTTTATGATTCTTCCCAGGCCGTCACAGCCAATTTCCATCCCACACATGGCTGATCTAGAAGGGGAGATACCACCGTTGGAAGAAGCCCACACACCCCCTTCTGTTGTTTGCAAAGAAGACATCATCATCCCTCCTAAATACTTGGGGAACCCTTGTACAAAAGTATTAGAGACATATTTTATATCAACAATGAAACTTACCAAACCCAATGTTGATGGCATTAATTTTAAGGAAAAAAAAAATACTTTTGTAAATGATTTTAAAATTTTTGTATTAACATCAATTCTCCCATATGCAGGTCATCAGATTGGTAGAAAACTTGAACCAGATCCTCCACCCGATTCAATTCATCATGCTCTACTGGCATTACTAATCGGGTACCCGTCAACCTCCCCTTATCCACATCCATCTTCAACACTTCCCTTGCTATCGAAGGAAGATCTATGGATATTATTGGAGGGCATGAGAGGTGAAAGAAAATATGAGCACCCCACTGAGCTTCTACAATTACCCTATCATAGGGTACATTATGAAGCTCCTCAGATAAAGGTCCCAGCCCTCATACACATCCCCTTCAAATGGACATTTTTTGAGCTACCTGGGCCACCTGGAAATCTTTGCTCTTCTCTTCTCTCCATATCGGGTTTTGATTTTTCTCGGGACGAGAAACAATCTAAGTTTGGGGTGGAGGTGGGTGGTATGTTTCTATTCCACCCCCTTATCTTTTTTATTCTTGCATTATTTCTACCTTTTTTTGTTTTTTATATAGTTACTTTGTTCATGGCCATTATCTAGTCGGCCATGATTTTATTTCTTTTGTTGCAAAATGGCCTTTATCTAGTCGGCCAATATGAATAAATGTTTATCATTGTACCCCTTTGAATTTAGTAAATCTTTTGCAAAAATTGTTACAAATTGCCATGTCTGAAACCACCATGTCACCTAGGATCCCAAAATAGCATCACTCCTTGGAAAAGTTGGAAAGCCGTATGGAATCAATCAAAACCAAACACAAATTTTCTCTATTTTTAAACTGTTGATTAACTTGATATAAATCTTGTATAATGTGATTGATATGAATGTTCTTTCTGATGTAATGACACTTTAAAAAAAAGAGAAAATAAATGTATGAAGTTATAAGCACAAGGACACCTTTTGTTTCCCCCTTATTTTCTTTCTAAAAAAAAAGAAGCAAAGAATCACCACCAGACAAAAATCATGTTCGGGGTGGCATGCTTCCCATATAAAAAATTCCATACCCCACAAAGGGGCATACCATCAAAAAATGTCAAAAGTGCACATTAAAAAAATTGTGACCAATGTAGCCACAACTCAACAAATTTAAATCCCAAGTCGAATAGAGGAGAGATAAAAAAAATTTCATCACTTCCTTCTTTGTTTTCACACCACCTTATTTCATCGTGTTCTTGTGCAACAACTAAAAAAAATACATTTATAAAAATGAGAGTGTCAAAGAAAAAGTAAGATGAAGTATGTTTTTCTACAAAATCTTGATTTAGAACCAAGATATTATATTTGTTTTTAATAGGGAATATATAATTTTGTGTTTTGTGATTTTAGGAGATTGGGTTTCCTGGAAAATTTTGGAGGTAAGGAATAAAGTGATGTTACAAGGGTGAGGATAGACATGTTGTTAGTATAAATTGGAATAATTTGTAATTTTAATTGTTTGAGGACAAACAAAGATTCAAGTCTGACGTTTGTTCCGGATGAGTTCCATAGTTTGGTCACAATGTCCAGCGTTTGTTCCGGCTGAGTTCTGGAATGAACAAAGGATGAATCCTACTTTATATTTAGTTCCTATTTTGGCCTGCAACCCGAGAGCAGGGTGAATAAATTATCTCGGTGACATATAATAAAAAGATTCAAGTCTGGGGTATTTTGATAAATGTATATTTATCCCTTTTATTTATATATTTTTGATATTTGTTTAGGATTATTTTGTTATTTATTCTCTTAGTTTCATAATTAGTGGTTTTATTTTATATTTTTATCTTTAATTGGAGTTTTAATTCTATTTTCTTGGGTTTTGTAGGAAAATTATAAAATTTGCAGCTGTCCTGAAATTCATATATACCCTCCACCAAAAGTGACATAACTCTTGCATTCGAACTCCAAATTGAGTGCACAAGTATTCATTGGAAAGGGAATTTAATTTTCTAAAATAAAATCCTATTATTTGTACCGCGTTTGTGATTTTAATGGGAGAGAAATACGTTCGAAATTGCTGCTGCGACAATCTACATTAAAGTGAGTTACATGGTTAAGATAATTAAAGACAATCAACTTTCGATTTGACCAGATCTAGAAAATTCAAAAATTGGTCTCCCTCTCTTTTTTTCCCCTCTTTTGAGGGCATCCTACCCCCTCCACCTCCTATAAAAGGAGGGACTCTTCACTTGTAAATGTATTTCCATTCTTCATTATATTTCATCCAATTTTTAGTTGTAGACCACATCTTGTATAATGTTGGATCTCATTTTAGTTTGCAATTCTTCTGGTCTTGTTATGTCTGAGTAAATCTCTCTGGGGAATGGAAGTAGCCCCTTAGCCCGGTTCTATTCAATATAATCAATTATATTCCTCCATCGAACAAATGCCTTCTCTCTGTTTCGATTATCATCTTTTCATCTTTTTAATCTTTTTCTTGTTATAATCCTTGGTGACGCGACCACCTGAGCCTTGGGTTTGAACGCCGGTTTGAATTCACATGTTTTTTGATATGACTGTGGATAATGACATGTTGGACGGTTGGACAATGATCCGTGAACGCCGAGACCAACGGGTTCACGGGAAGTCTGACCCTTGTGAGTTTGTCTGTAAGGACATGTAAACACAAAGTCCTGATTTGATCCTTGGAGTTTAGAATTTGATTAGTAGAATAGAAACGTGGTTTTGGTGGTGATCTTCCAGACCCAAATCTTTATTTTTTGATTAGTTAAACTTTATTTCAGCACTTTTATTTTTTGTTCTTAGTTTTAAAGAACCTTCTCATCAGAATTTATATGGATACACAACATTGCATACATGATTGATCCAATTGCTAAGACATATGGAATTCGACTCATGTGTTCTCTTTCTTTAGAAAAACTTGGACATTGAGCTCTAGAGATGGGACACCATGACATACATGCAGGTTTCCTCTCTTTGAGTTCTCCATGTTGAACCGCTTCAACATTTTGTCATTGTATAAGCTCTAACTTAGTCCAAGAAGCCTTATGGATCAATATCTATAGATCTTTATCCCCAAGATGTAGGATGCTTCTCCCAAGTCTTTCATAGAGAATGTATTTCCAAGCCATGTCTTTACCTTTTGTAATGTAGGAACATCATATCATTAATATGTCATCTACGTATAATATGAGGAATGCCACAATGATCTCACTAACCTTCTTGTACACACAAGTTTCATCTTCATTTTGAGTAAAGCCAAACTCTTTGACTATCTCATCAAAATGAAGATTCTAGCTCCGAGATGCTTACTTCTATCCATAGATTGACCTTTGTAGCTTACATACTTTATTTGCAAACATTGGATCTATAAACCCCTTAGGACGTGTTATACACACATCCTCAACAAGATTCTCGTTAAGGAATGTGGTTTTAACATCTATTTGCCAAATCTCATAGTCATGATAAGATGCAATAACAAGCGTGATCCTGATGGACTTAACCATGTCCATTGGAGAAAATGTTTCATGATAGTCAACACCTTGAACTTTTCTGAAACCCTTTGCAACTAATCTTCCTTTATAGGTTTATACCTTACCATCTATGTCAGTCTTCTTCTTGAAGACCCACCTGCATATGGGTTTTACCCCTTCAGGTGGATCCACCAAAGTCCATACTTTATTGGTATACATGGATTCCATCTCAGATCTCCTGGCCTCAAGCCATTTCTCAGACTCATGTCCCTTTATAACATCTTGATGGTATATTGAATCATCATCTATAAACAATTCACTGCCTTGTTGAGTAACAAGATATGCAAATGTTTTAGGTTCAAGGTGTGTCCTATTAGATCAATGAGTTTCCTGTGTTACTTGAGGAATTTGAGACTCCACAACATTTTGTAAATCTCTAGGTTCCTCTTGTACATCTAACGGTTCAATGTTATCTTGTTGGTCTTGAACATCTTTGAGTTCCACTTGTCTCCCACTGATTCCTTTGGAAATAAATTCCTTTTCTAGGAATAAAACATCTCTGGAAACAAACACTTTGTTGTCAGATATGGAATAAATGTAATATCCTTTAGTTTCTTTAGGATATCCAACAAAATAGCATTTATCAGATTTAGGACCAAGCTTCTCAGGAAGCATCTTGCTTACATAAGCTTCATGACACACGTAGAATGTACATGTAAAATGCAAGTGTACATGTCGTGTGATGTAGGCAAAAAGAGACCCGAGTTATCGAACTTAGATTATGGTACACCAGAGAGTACTACTTACTGAAACCAAATCAGCTAGACCTAGAAAAAAGAGTTGATTGGTTGTTTAATTAACTAAGAACAAAAAGTAAATCTAACTAAGGTTGTTGTGATCAAGAATGGATGAATTCCTTAGAACTTTTGGTTTCACAATGGTGTATATTGTATTTAACATCATTTATTAATATTTATTTCTCCTAACCCTAGACTAAGAGCATGTCGCAAGAACAACCCACTCTTGCAACGTCGTTCACTACCTAATCTAATGATAATTTCATTTTCATATCAATTGGTTGATTAATTAGGTGCTTTAAGATAAACTTTGGGTATCTCCTCCCGTTTATGCCCCACCTTTCTCAAAGGGGGCAATAAGTAGGTAAACCTATGTTTTTCTAACCCTTAACCATTCTTTCAAATGATTAAAGATCTAGTTATCTATCTATGTTGATCAAGCATGAATAGACATAGCGATCTTGTAGGTTTATATCCAAAAATTATTAAGAAACACACACACACACACACACACACACACACATATATATATATATATATATATATATATATATATATATCAATTCATAATGTCAAATACAGTGCAACACCAGGCTACTCCTGGGTCCTAAGGAATATGTTTTTAGCTAAAAATAGAAGACATGGTGTCACAATAAATCGAAAATATGTAAAATATGAATTTTGAGATACAATAAATTAGATATACAGATAAAGAATGGATTTGGAGAAGATGGAGAGGATTTGCCGTCGTTTCCACTGCCAAAATGCCTCTGAGGTCTGCCAGGTAGGGTTCCTTCACTTTTCTCCCTCCTTTCGCCATTCGTCTCGTCACCATGCGATATATCTTGATGATGTCTTTCTAATGGTGCCCTTTCTCGCCATTATATATGTTTAGGTTAAGAGAAAACCTAATTGTATTGAGGCATAACAATAGCAGTTGGATTTAATGCTTTTAATCTTGGCCATTAGCGCCTGTGTTGGTACTACTGACTTGCAGGTTGGTATCGAGTTCTTTGCATTTGAAATCTTTTACCTTTTCAATATGGAACAACTATTTTTTTGTAATTTGATTCCATGTCAGTACTAAGGAGTTGCATGTCGGTGGTACCAACACTAATAAAGGACATTAAGAATCATAAGGAGTTGTGAGTTCTTATATCCTTGACAGATACACCTCAATTATCTATGTGGTGAGTTGGTCATGTGATGAGTCAACTATCTAGATGATTATGAGGAACCAGATTTTGAGTTATGGTTTATGACCATTACATCCTAAATGACTTCCATGTGAACCATAATGTATGACCTTGATGGTAGTACCCATTGGGATGAAATCCATAAGTGTGAATGAGTCTTAAGAGTTAAGACACATGGGTAACATTTTGAGAATGATGATGCTTGTTGATTGCAACTTAATGACTAAGGAATTTGGCATACGGATACTAAAACTACATTCCTATAAGGAATAAAATGAGGATGTGTACGTGACACAACATACAAGGTTTATGAATCCATTAATGCAAATGAAGTCTATAAGTTATAATGGACTAATCAATGTGATTGATTGAAAACAAGCAACTCGGAACTGTGATCTTTACTTTGATGATATAGTCAAAGGGTTTGACTGTTATGACAAAGATAAAGAAGGGATCTATGATTTAGTGGGAGCATATTTGCATTCCACATGTTGATGTGAAATGGAAATGTTCTAGAATAGAAATCCAAAGTGGAAATTATCTTTAAGGAAGATAGATACATTTCCTATGTGATAGGAATAGAGATATATAGAGATAGTTCTCGAAAACCTCTTGACCTAAAAAGGAGAGAGCATACATTGGCAATCTATACTGAAGGGTTCAATATATACAGATTCAATGGGAGAAAACTTATCCATGTTACATGGAGTTAGTATCCCAAGGCCAAGTGTCCAATTCTTATGAAGAATGGGAACACTAAGAATATATATGGATCTGTCATGTATGTAATCATCCCATTATCGTGCATGTTTGGACATGGAAAGAACAAAACACATTCATCATCTTGTATGTAGGACATGACAATATGATGTGCTCATCCTGATAACTCGTATGTGGGACATGACGAGTGGATGTATGTCTAGTTCCAGTAAGGGTTACTGGAAGACCATGAGAACTTGATAAGTACTTGAGAAGTACTAGTTCTATGGAAATAAGGAAGGGTTCATTGTAAAGAGTTACACTGATGCAAATTTTTGAAAAGGACATAAAATTAATCGCAATATATATATATGATATATATATATATATATATATATATATATATATATATATATAAGTGAATGGTGATAAATGGAAACATTCCAATAAAGTTGTTTTAAAAGGAAAGACCGAGTATCTGTGTGTTAGAGAACATTAGTGGATACTATATGGATCTGGAAGTTCATAAGATGAACTTATAGATATTCTGGCCATTGATGACAAGGAGTACTTGGTCATGCAATGTGGCTAAAGGTTAGGAAATGAATACTAGATCGCATATTACGGCAACTCCATCTCATATGTGTGATGTACAACGAAGAGATGAGAGACATGCAATTAATACTAACTTTGGCAAGGTGTTTCCATAACTCACTTTGTTAGCACTAGAGCACAGTAACATGTGGGACATGTTTGAAGATCACTATGAATATGATTCAAGGGTGATTGGCTCACAGTGCAAGTGGGAGTCTGTTGGCATGTATGCCCTGAGATCCAATCATGGGATGATTGGTGGGATACATAAAGATTGATTTGATAAGCATCAAAGGCAAGCTTCCAATTCTTTCTATTTCAGTCATATGAGATAATGATAGAACAGATTAAATGTCTAGAGAATGACAATACTCAATGACATATGCCTTCAGGTTCAGGACCTGAACGATGAGATCATACATATGTTAAGAGTTTGTACATTCTTATTATTTCCATAGTCGGATGTCATTGTGGAAGGTAGATAGACAACAATGACACACAAGACTAGATTGTGGTGTTGGTTGATGATAGAATCTCTGTGATGACCCTGATTTTAGGGTCTTGATACCCAATATGGTGTTTAATGACTATGAATTTTGTGTAGATGGTTGAACCCAAATTGAGTGATTGGTTATTCAATGGATGATTCTTGTCACAATAAAATTCCAATTTATGATCATGACACATATTTTATGTCAATGATGAGGAATATATTTAGTTAATCAAATTGGGTAGTTATGTGCTTATATAATCATTCATGATATACATGAATATGAATAGTTCATTAGGAACTCTAGGTTGTATCATGATCAATGTAAAAGGATCAAAGGTTTTCAACAAGGTTTGGTAATCAATTGATCTATATTTAGGGTAGACACACTTAATTGTGAGACTAATTGAGGAATTAAATTCAATAAAAATGTTGGTTTCTTGGTATCAAACTTGGTTTATTGCTAGATTACATTATGAGTAACTAGTATCTAAAATTTGATATCATTTGAATAACCCAATGGAGAAATATTGAAGTTTGAAATCTTGATATAATTAATAAGGTCTGAAATAAGTAGAGCTAAGTTTGATATAACCCAATATCACACAACCATGTTCTTGGTTTCTATATACACACAAGTTGTAGCCACACATCCACCCGAGGGAAAAACTAATTGTGGCCATAGAAAATTGATCAAATGGTTGACACTCTACCTTCAACCCCCGAACTATGCGGGAGAGAAACAAACTCGTTCAATTTTTAGATAGAGATCCACTGCTTTAGGAGGAGTCCTGACTTGGCGAGATGGTTAGCAAGATCCGTGATATTAGGAGCTTCCATCTGACCCCTCATTAGAGAATAGAAACTCATAGATTGAGAAAGAGTTTCCTTCCTTCTCACCCTCGTCTCCATCATTTCTCACAGGTGGTGGCCACGGCGTGAGAAGTAGATAATCATCACCCTTCTCGCCATCTTCTCACTGTCGGAGGTCTAATAGAAGGGGAAGGAGCCTCCTTGGACCTTGGAGCATCCAGTTCCAACACCCAAGATTGACCTATGACCAGAGGATTCTGCTTTACCCTTCTCAGCTCGGAGTCCTCCTATTGCGGTGACCTTGGGCTGTGAGGTCAGTTGATTAGAGCGATGAGCTGGATCGTGAAGCTGGAGTGGTCGAGGAAGACCTTTCCTTCCTTTCATGGTCCTACGATGCCTCATTTCCAGTGAGATTCTTTCTTACTCGACCCAGATTGGAGGGCCACCGACGTGTGGGATGTTCATGGGAGTCTGACTCCAACAACGCAGCTCATACCAGAAGCTCATCTCCATTGACGATTTGTACTCTCTATCAGTGATGGAGTTTCTGAAGTAGAGAGCAGCGAGTAGGTGCAAAATACCTCTCTTAGCCTTTGACGAAACATACATTGTCATCCTACTGCCCCTCGTCGGCGTCTTCAGCAACTGGCGAGTTCATGACTTGACCAGTCCCTCCCTCTTTGACGATGACAGAGTGGCTGGAGGCATGTGCAGTGAGCCGGCGTAGGAGTTTCCATCACGACCAGGTTGCGAGGAGGCGACGAGCTTGTATGATGCCTCGTCAGGGTCTTTTGCAGTGGCAATGAGGTCACAAATGTAGAACCCTGTAGCTACTTTGGAGGGACTGAAGAGATGGAAGGAGGCCGCAACCTTGAGGGAATTATAGAGGAGTCCTTGGATTTGGTTTCAGTTGAACATGACCTAGGGCAAGGAGAGCTCAGGCGATGAAACCCCTCTTCCGTGTGGACTGCTCCACCGCGGGGTGGAGCCCTGGCTGGGAGATCCAACGGATCGCCTCTGCCCAGGGTCTCAAGAGGCCACCAGATCCACCTCAAAACCTACAAGATTTGAAGGGGGGTGGGGCGCCATCCTCAGAAACCTCTCGCCGAAGCCCCTGCTCAATGGCGGCGTCCGCTGTGCGTCACACAACATCGGGTGCTATGAACGCGAGAGCGTGAGTGAATCCAGTCCAAATCCTGGACCCGCCCGGCTAAAAAATTATCAGGACGCCTCGATTGATCCATCTAGGAAGACCAGCTACGCTCCCCTGCCATGTGGTAGCGATCTAAGGATGGACTAGAAGGATTCGGCGGCTCCAATAAATTCCTAAAGGTAAATGCAAGCTGACCATTTCAATATTTCTTGAAAACTTAGAAAACGCCTAGTAAATAGCTCTCCTAGCCTAAAAATATTTTAAAAATATTCTGAGATCTAGAAAAATATCCTCTATAACATGTGATACTTAGATAAGACCTTTTATGCATATAAATTGATGATATCCAAATAATATAATAATAAACCTTTTTAGGGTTTATATGAATGAAATAATTAGAAAATGATGGAGATAAAATATGAGAAAATACATATGTACTTTAAAATTATATGGATACTAAATATGAACTCTGATCTAAGGATTATGTCAAAATACTAGGTCTTTTCCAATTTATGTATTTTTTAGATGCTTTTCATCTGATATTCATTCTAAAAAATAGTGCAATCATCAGAAAAATATGAAATTTGGAACAAACCCTTATAATGACCTTATGATCAATCAAAAAAATACCAGAGATACACGTTAGATTAGTAAAACCTAGCCTTGGCCCAAACCCTATGTTGGACCTAAAAATGTTAAGTATAATGATGATCATATATTAATGATGCTCAATTATATTTAATCAGGTCATGGACAAGTTCTAGATGATCACAGATCTGTTAGGATTCTATGAACTCAGGTACGTGGATATAAGTATAAGATTAGTTTTTGCTGGATGATAATTATGAGTAAATGCTTGTATGTATTTGAATATCTTGCTGGATGTACATCTATATGTATTGTCATTTCCGCCTTGAACAATAAGAACACTAAAGAAAGAAAATGGAATGTAGTTACTGATGGTTCATTAATCTCTCTATTAGAGAGGTAAAGTATTAATGTTGACTAGCACCTCCCTAATGGTACAAGGTACGTGGGGAGATCCCTAATGGTACATGGTATGCATGGATAGGGCCCAATAATTTATGTTTGTGCTAAGTCCACCATCGTAATACATGTCCATTGAAATAATGCTTTAAATAATGCTTACCTGATTTTCTGCCTTAAATAATGCTTTCATTTTTCTTTCTTCTTTTTCAAGTATTTTAAATATGCCAGCATAGCATAGTATCTTTCAACCACGTACCAACTTTATGTTAATTCGCTGTTTCACGTATGTTTTAGGTTCAGAGCTAGCATGGGATAAAAGAACAAGATGTGAGAAAGTTGTATAGGTTGTACCTATTGTCTAAGATCCTGCTAGCATACATGTTCATAGACTTGTAAAATTCTCTTTCAATATACAATTGTAATTCATGTTGTAATAATGTACATGTTGAACGTTGAGATGTGTTATGGTGTATGTATGGTTGTATGTTCATGTATGCGAATTATGCTTCCGCATCACTCTCTGATATAATTGCTAACGTTTTCGGATTTTGTCTTCTCATCTCCATGGGGTTTGAGAAGGTGAAAATACGGGGACGTTACAGTTGGTATCAGAGCATGAACAATAGCTACATCTG
Source organism: Alisma plantago-aquatica (assembly GCA_963693085.1). Taxonomy (NCBI): domain Eukaryota; kingdom Viridiplantae; phylum Streptophyta; class Magnoliopsida; order Alismatales; family Alismataceae; genus Alisma; species Alisma plantago-aquatica. Next base: position 183,918,750 of record OY856413.1, on the reverse strand, counting down.
ACAATTTCTCATCATGAAACATAAAACTAAATTTCACCTTTTACTTTAAACCCTAGAAACTTAGTAAGTTATCTATAGGGATAAGGTTTGACTTAACCTCTAAGTTAGAACCTAGATGTTTGTGAACTAGGTTTAGACAAGTGTGTGAAACCCTTTCCATATAGAGCTCATATGTATCGGGTAGCTATACTAGTCTACACGTTGTTCTCACCATTTCACTAGGTGACATGACATTGGACTATCTACTGTGTGTGGGACACTTAGTTTTGCTGATTTGGTTTTGTTTTCCAATTGGCTCGAGCCTCGACAGTTTTGTCTGACGTCTTCTTTCTCGGAGAAAAACTATATAATATTTTATTATATATATATGTAAATATAAAAATGTGTCCCTCGCACTGTAGAGTAGTTAGTGTTCATGCAACCTAAGTGAAAGTGAGTGACATCAGTCTAGAAGAGAGAGTAGTCTAGATTAGATGTCTAGAGCCTTATCAAGATAGGTGATACATAGAGTAGATGATAGAATGGTAGTTGAAATAAGCATGTGCAATCTTATCTAAGTTTGATCTCTGATGGTATAAGTTTCCTTATAAAGATTTAAGTTGCATATGAGATGAGTTCAATTTTAGAAAATCTAAGCTAAGTCTTGATGAAGAAAAGACATACTCCTTTCTTATTAAGACAATCTAAGTTTAAGATAAAGTTGAATATGCATGAGCCTCAAGCTCTTTTACAAAGGAGGACCTCTAGTGTTAGGACAAGATATGTGGTGAACTCTAGAGAGAGTGAGACCCACAAGGAGAAGGTCATAGGACCTACCCTGAGATATATATGAAATGATGTGTCCTAAGCTGGGTTACTCCTAAGTAGACGAGTTGAGTCCTTTTTGCATGATTCGATCCTATATATGAGAATTGGGTTTAAAAAATGATGGGTAGGTGACTCATAATGAGAAAGTCAATCCTTTTAATTGAGTTAGGTCCTAGCTTGAGTGACATATGTGTCTGAATCTCATCATTAGCTACAAGTGAGGTGATATATATGAACTCTGGTTCTAAGAGTAAAATGATTTGTGCATAAGATACTCATAAATGTTGTTCCTTCCACTTCTCTTTCTCTATATATATGATGCTAGAAACCTCACTTGAACTATATAGATGATTTATTTATGAAGAGTCACTTGTGTAAGCATGGCCTAATATTGTCTATATTTCCTCCCTATATCACACATGTAATATCCAAGTTTGAAATCATGATAAAAATTGGCTTAGTATACCCTCTCTCTATATATATCATGCATGAATGATATAAGTTTGAAATCATGAGCCAAAAAAAAGGGATATCTTTGGCTCATAGATTAATAATCACAAAATATAGTGCCTAGGATCAATCCTTCTAAATCTAAGCTTCTTCTTGAGGATAACTCGTTGAATAGGGTGAGACCCTAATATTTAAGTATGATAAGCAAGCATTTCTCTAATGATGAAATCATAGTACGATGTTGATCATAAACCACATTAATGATGTAAACATGATAATTCAAGTGATTGAAGATGTGAGATCTTGACATCATCTTACATATGCAAGCATGATGAAAGATGAAAACTTTAGTAATACCTCCTTAACTTCTTATGAGAAAACAAAACCCTTATCCTTAAGAGACTATGAGGATGTAAATCATAAAATATAAGAATGCATACGATGACTAAGACACTAAGTGATGCTACGATTCCTTTAAAAAAATGCTTTCACCTATATAAGGTGGGGTGGGTACACCCTTGCATGCTTAAATATCCTAAGGTAACAACTTAGGGTTTAACCAAAACTATGATGTTTTTGAAGCCTAGAAGTGTTGACTTATATGAGGTTTAACTCCTTGTTTTCACCTTAAAAATGAGATTAGTTGAATTTCGAGGACGAAATTCCATATAAGGTAGGGTGAATGTGATGACCCTGATTTTAGGGTCTTGATACCCAATATGGTGTTTAATGACTATGAATTTTGTGTAGACGGTTGAATCCAAATTGAGTGATTGGTTATTCAATTGATGATTCTTGTCACAATAAAATTCCAATTTATGATCATGACACATATTTTATGTCAATGATGAGGAATATATTTAGTTAATCAAATTGGGTAGTTATGTGCTTATATAACCATTCACGATATACATGAATATGAATAGTTCATTAGGAACTCTAGGTTGTATCATGATCAATGTAAAAGGATCAAACATTTTCAACAAGGTTTGGTAATCAATTGATCTATATTTAGGATAGACACACTTAATTGTGAGACTAATTGAGAAATTAAATTCAATAAAAAAATGTGGGTTTCTTGGTCTCAAACTTGGTTGATTGCTAGATTACATTATGAGTAACTAGTATCTAAAATTTGATATCATTTGAATAACCCAATAGAGAGATATTGAAGTTTGAAATCTTGATACAATTAATAAGGTCTGAAATAAGTAGAGCTAAGTTTGATATAGCCCAATATCACACAGCCATGTTCTTGGTTTGTATACATGCACAAGCTGTAGCCACACATCCACCTGAGGGAAAAACTACTCGTGGCCATAGAAAATTGATCAAATGGTTGACACTCTACCTTCAACCCCCGAACTATGCGGGTGAGAAACAAACTCATTCAGTTTTTAGATAGAGATCCACTGCTTTAGGAGGAGTCCTAACTTGGTGAGATGGTTAGCAAGATCTGTGAGATTAGGAGCTTCCATCTGACCCCTCATTAGAGACTAGAAACTCATAGATTGAGAAAGAGTTGCCTTCCTTCTCACCCTCGTCGCCATCGTTTCTCACAGGTGGTGGCCACGGCGTGAGAAGTAGATAATCATCACCCTTCTCGCCATCTTCTCACCGTCGGAGGTCTAATAGAAGGGGAAGGAGCCTCCTTGGACCTTGGTGCATCCAGTTCCAACACCCAAGATTGACCTAAGACCAGAGGATTCTGCTTTCCCCTTCTCAGCTCGGAGTCCTCCTGCTACGGCGACCTTGGGCTGTGAGGTCAGTTGATTAGAGCGATGAGCTGGATCGTGAAGCTGGAGTGGTCGAGGAAGACCTTTCCTTCCTTTCATGCTCCTACAACACCTCTTTTCCAGTGAGATTCTTTCTTACTCGACCCAGATTGGAGGGCCAGTGACGTTTGGGATGTTCATGGGAGTCTGACTCCAACAACGCAGCTAATACCAGAAGCTCATCTCCATTGATGATTTGTACTCTCTCTATCGGTGATGGAGTTTCTGAAGCAGAGCGCAGCGAGTAGGTGCAGAATACCTCTCTTAGCCTTTGACGAAACATACACTGTCATCCTGCTGCCCCTCATCAGCGTCTTCAACAACTGGCGAGTTCACGACTTGACCAGTCCCTCCCTCTTTGTTGATGACAGAGTGGCTGGAGGCATGTGTGGTGAGCCGGCATAGGAGTTTCCATCACAACCAGGTAGCGAGGAGGCGGCGAGCTTGTATGATGCATCGTAAGGGTCTCTTGCAGCGGCAACGAGGACACAAACGTAGAACCCTACAACTACTTTGGAGGGTCTGAAGAGATGGAAGGAGGCCACAACCTTGAGGGAATTATAGAGGAGTCCTTGGATTTGGTTTCAGTTGAACAGGACCTAGGGCGAGGAGAGCTTAGGCGATGAAACCCCTCTTCCGTGTGGACTACTCCACCGCGGGGTGGAGCCCTGGCTGGGAGCTCCAACGGACCGCCTCCGCCCAGGGTCTCGGGAGGCCACCAGATCCACCACAACGCCTATAAGATTTGAAAGGGGGGGGCACCATCCTCAGAAACCTCATGTTGGAGCCCCTGCTCAGTGGCGGTGTCCGTTGTGCGTCGCACAACATCAGGTGCTATGAACGTGAGAGCGTGAGTGAATCCAGTCCAAATCCTGGAGCCGCCCGGCTAAAAAATTACCAGGACGGCTTGCTTGATCCATCTAGACAGACCAGCTGCACTCCCCTGCCATGTGGTAGCGATCAAAGGATGGACCAGAAGGATCCGGCGGCTCCAATAAATTCCTAAAGGTAAATGCAAGTTTACCATTTCAATATTTCTTGAAAACTTAGAAAACACCTTGTAAATAGATCCCCTAGCCTAAAAATATTTTAAAAATATTCTTAGATCCAGAAAAATATCCTCTGTAACATGTGATACTTAGATAAGACCTTTTATGCATATAAATTGATGATATCCAAATAATATAATAATACCCCTTTTTAGGGTTTATATGAATGAAATAATTAGAAAATGATGGAGATAAAATATGAGAAAATACATAAGTACTTTAAAATTATATGGATGCTAAATATGAACTCTGGTCTAAGGATTATGTCAAAATACTAGGTCTTTTCCAATTTATGCATTTTTAGATGCTTTTCATATGATATTAATTCTAAAAATAGTGCAATCATCAGAAAAATATGAAATTTGGAACAAACCCTTATAATGACCTTATGATCAGTCAAAAAATACCAGAGATACACTTTAGATCAGTAAAACCTAGCCTTGGCCTAAACCCTATGTTGGACCTAAAAATGTTAAGTATAATGATGATCATATATTAATGATGCTCAATTATATTTAATCAGGTCATGGACAAGTTCTATATGATCACGGATCTATTAGGATTCTATGAACTCAGGTACGTGGATATAAGTATAAGATTAGTTTTTGCGGGATGATAATTATGAGTAAATGCTTGCAAGTATTTGAATATCTTGTTGGATGTACATCTATATGTATTGTCATTTCCGCCTTGAACAACAAGAACACTAAAGAAAGAAAATGAAATGTAGTTATTGATGGTTCATTAATCTCCCTATTAGAGAGGAGAAGTATTAATGTTGACTAACACCTCCCTAATGGTACAAGGTACGCGGGGAGATCCCTAATGGTACAAGGTACGCAGGGATAGGGCCCAATAATTTATGTTTGTGCTAAGTCCACCATAGTAATACATGTCCATTGAAATAATGCTTTAATTAATGCTTACCTGATTTTCTACCTTAAATAATGCTTTCATTTTTCTTTCTTCTTTTTCAAGTATTTTAAATATGCCATCATAGTATAGTATCGTTCAACCACGTACCAACTTAAGGTTGATTCGCTATTTCACGTATGTTTTAGGTTCATAGCTAGCATGGGATAAAATAATAGGATGTGAGAAAGTTGTATAGGTTGTACCTATTGTCTAAGATCCTGCTAGCATACATGTTCATAGACTTTTAAAATTCTCTTTCAATATACAATTGTAATTCATGTTGTAATAATGTACATGTTGAATGTTGAGATGTGTTATGGTGTATGTATGGTTGTATGTTCATGTATGCGAATTATGCTTCCGCATCGCTCTCTGATATAATTGCTAACATTTTCAGATTTTGTCTTCTCATCTCCATGGGGTTTGAGAAGGTGAAAATCCGGGTACGTTACAATCTCATTAGTCATGATATGGAGATATCAAACCAAACACATAGGTACTTGTTAGAGAACAAGTTTACCGAACAGACCCACCGTGAGTTTGACACATGGAACCATGACATGGTAGTCACAGTCAGTTCTCACAATGATAGTGGTGAGTGTGATTCTTTGACCTAAAATCAATACACTCAACACATGTCGTTGGGTACACTTTGACATCATCAAACGCAGTCCTAAAACATGGGTTGTTATAAAGGTGATGATTGGGTGGCTTTGACACATGGGGCTTTTGAGGGGTGAGTTATAGATATGGGATTTGTCCCTCCTGAGGGAGTTTGATATCCATGGCCACTTGATGAGTAGGATTGAGATAGGCGTGTGCACACATGTGTGAATCAATATGCGATATTGATGTCATACATATCTCCTCCAATCTACTCTGAGATCAAGAAAGTGAATGAACATTGATAGGATGATTGTTCCATTCCTTGAGTTCATTTGGGATATCAATGACAAAGGAATTATACATTCACTGTAACACCATTCACGGATTGTAGGATTGACAGTTGTTCTCCAACTTTCTATTTCACTTAGGTAGCACTGATGTGTGACTATGCACCGCTCTTTGCTTGTGAAGTCATAAGTGTTATGGACTTTCACTGCCAATGTGAAATAGACCTGTAGGGTCACACACACATGATTTAACCTGGAAGAGGAGTTTATCCACAAATGATGTTTAGATTGATTACTAAAGGAGTTTAGTAGTTCAATTAAACACTCAATCATTTGATAGCTCAATATCATAATGTTCAAGGTGTTGGACAAATTGATTAGAGTATCAGATTGATTAGAATTCCAATTGACTGATTTTGCACAATCTGCACTTCCAACCGATCGACTCATGTGATGAACTGATCGACTCAGGTTGGTGAACCGATCGAATCATGTGATGAACTGATTGACTCAAGACAAGCTGAGACGACCGGTTCAACTGACCAACCGAGATCGTTTGGAAAGTTAGAAGACTATTTGGCAAATACAATTTGTTTCACGTGTACAAATTTGATTTGGACAAGGATTAATATTTGATTAATCAGAAACAAATTTGGAAGTCAATTTGAGTTGGACCAGGACCATGAAACGAATGGCTCAGAAGTGAACCGATCAGCTCAGGTGCCCCAACTGATCAATTGAGGTGTGAACCGATCGACTCAACTCCCCAACTGACTGTTTCATGCTTGAAATGATCGGTTCAGGTGGTGCAGTTGGTTGTTTTGTGGAAAATTTCGAACCCTTCTACTCCTGCATTAATCCCGCATTACTCGAGATAGAGCACCCTATCCCATGACCCTCCTATATATATAGGGGTAGTGGGGGCTTCTCAGGATAACAACTCAGTGCACCCGTTGCTATGTAAAGTTGTTATTCTCTCTGGTTTTGGTAACCGAGAGAGAGCCCAAGCAAGTGCTACCCGATAAGGGAGGCACAACAAGGGAAAGACAATTACAGAAAGCGACTGGTGGCAGGAGAGTGTGTCAGTGACTAGTACACTGACAGGAGGGTGCGGCTCCTTCCGATTCCTTGTGGGACAAGGAGATCGGAGTTCCAGGTGGTCCGTGTGGACTACTTTAGAGGCGGGGGACTTATGCCGCTCAGAGGACAGTTGTCAATCCCAAAAATCCTGGTGAGACCAGGAGGTGCCAGTCCTGGTCTGACCAGGAGCTGCACAGACACCATCCAAGATCGGAGGTGAAGACCGTGCAAGTCGCAAGGTAACATCATCGAGCAAGCCTCGAGACAAGGTACGCCTCTACAAACCATCCTTCCTATTGTATAGACATTGACACATTTCCTTTATTCTGGGTTTGGGAGAAGACATGTTTTTGTTTCCGCTACCTTCTCTGTCTCCCCTAAAACCCAACAACATAACCATCCCATATGTCTTACGATTCTAGGGAATGTCTTCTCCTTTCTCCTCTAACCAGTAATTGTTCAGGCCCACTTCGTCCACCTTAGATGGCTCAAGAGGGCTTTCCTGATTTGGAAGATTACAAAAAGGGTTACAATAGAATCATCTGCATCCATCAAGATTGGAGGCCAACATTCAACCCTCTGGTTGACTTCCATACATTGTTGGTTGGATCATCATCCTTTTAGGGAAGAATCATGAAGATTTGTTTACCAGATAGCCCCCCACACTTGAAAAAACTAGGTCAATGTCCAAGAGTAACAAGGTGATTGGTTCAAAATGCCTATTGTGATCTTATGGAAATAGAATATTCTTGTGAGTTATCATCCACTAATTAGTTGAGATAGATTTAATTTTTATAAAAAAATAGTAACTAATGTGATGGTAAAAAATTCATGAACCTCTATGTTATTTTGATTAAAAAAAATGTATGAAATAATAAAAATAGTCACACGTGAACATTCTAATTTTGTTCAAAAAATACTTTCATAGTCATATTTTCTTTACAGAACCTGATACACAAATGCTAGTGATTTAGGAAATTAGTTATAAACTTGTAATAGTGTCAGATATCTTTATGCTTGATTATAAAGTGAATCCTTATTGTGGAATTCAATTTAAGTTTTAACGTTGATCTTTTAACATGTCTAAATTACCTATTTATGAATGCATGGACTTGTGATATGATCCAAATAATGTACATGACGCCCAAAATTAGTAAAATATACTTATGGTTATATGAGATCACACTGATTCAATGTCTCACTATTTAGTGTGTGGCTTAATTGGACTGTGAAACTCCACCTTGAAACCTCATGATATGTTTACTTAGAGCATGAATAGGTGTACACTTGTATAATTTTACATCAAATCTTTATGCATGGTTGTATCTTAAGAAGTGATGTTTAGAACCATGGAACCCTAGGTCTAATTCATATCCTAGAACAAGATAACCTTGGATATCCCAAACCCTAGACCATATTCCTAGACTTAAAGACCTTAGTTCTATGGTCAATATGGAAAAGTTTTAATACATGTTTGCTTTAAATATCTTATGCAAATAGATTGCTTGTGGATAATAGCTTGGAATTATGAGATTTTGGTGTTCCCACGAGGTTTTTTGGATTTCCAAGGATTCTTAAGCATCTACTTTGAAATTGTTCTCCAATGTGAAGATATGTGTATAAAAAATATTTGATGTGATAAAAGCTCATTTGAATCACATGAGGGTGTTTGATTACAAACCTTCCACTAAATTCTTTGGTAAAATTTATTAAAACACCTTAAAAGTTAGATAAAAATGGAAAATAAAAAATCACATCCTTGTGGATAACCAACATGAAAAATGGATGGGATATATTTATGAAATTCATTAAGGTTATATAGGTTATAGTGAAGTGTCAGTTCACCAAGTGTAATTCTTAATCACTAGTTAAATTTATCCAATATAAATTGTTTTATATCTATAGAATATTGTTTTGTTGAATATCATGTATACTTTATTGAATATGTTGTAAAAAAATTGTTATGGCCACAAACCAACATACTTATATGTTAACACCTAGTTTTCCAATATTTTAGGTTACAAGCATAACCCATGGAAGTGAAAAGGGGAAAAAGATGAATGATCTTGGAACTTAATGCACCAAGAAAGAGTTAGATAGTTCATTTTCATTATTTAGTTATAGCTTAAAAAGTATACATTCATATACTTTCAACAACTATCATCATGTAATTCCTCAGAGTTCCTTTTTATGACTTGTCAATGATTCTTTTTCATATGGAATGCATGTTTTATCATTTCTCTTAGTAAGTGAAAATCTTGGTCTCAAAAATGTCATTAGCTATTCTGACCCCATTGTCATCACTTATGGGGATTATTCGGGTATTGGTCATTACAACCAACATTAGATCCAATTGTTTTGCATTAAAAACCAATAATGACTCGTAATACCCAAATTCCATAGGTATATGGGTATTATTAGGGTTTCCTTAAGATGATGTTGTGGACCTCGCATGACAAAAACCTTAAGGAGTTCACAAATTATTATCCTAATAGGTCTTATCATGACATTTTCATTCCTTTCTCAACTCTAGTTCAATAAACCCAAAAGCATCCCTACTAAATCCTAGAGCTCATTTCTCTCCTCATAAAAATTATGGTTTTATATAAATTAGGGTGAAAGCATTCTTCACCAATGAAAACACGTGCATTTCTAATTAAAGTCAAGAAACATGAAACATGTTTGATATATTGTTTGGTTCTCCTGTACGGAAATATGGCATCTGATATGGTAGTTGACACAAAAAATATACTACCATATTCCCAATAGACTGTAGATTGTGTCAACAACTATGTAATGGGAAAGAGGGTTGCAAGGAATATACCTGGTCTTTAAGGAAGTCCAATGACTATTCCTTGTTGTAGCATGCTTCTTTCTTCAATTTACACTGGGACAGTTGCCTTCAACAACCTCTTGGTTTATCACCATGAATGGTGGTTGATTGTGTCCTCCTAGCGGGTGGCAAAGACCTCCTTGCCTTTGTATTAGTCCACACAGACCACTAGGAACTCATGTTGTTCTTTTAGAACAGACAAGGAGAAGTTGTCTCTTCTATTCAACGTGCTAGTGTTGACATTCTCTCCCTTGTTGTCTCTCCCTTATTGTCCCTCCCTTTGATGTGTAGGACTTGCTTGGTTTCTCATGTTAGCACAATTGTGAGAAGACAAAAATTGTCAGAGCCTATTGTTGTGTTTCTAGAAACCTTGACTACCCCTCTATTTATAGGAGGTTTAGGGTCAAGAGTTTCAGATCAAAAGGAAGTCAAAGAGATAGAATTTCATGAATTTTAAAGAACCTATGAATGATGAACCAGTCAGTTCACACGTGAGATGATCGATTCAACACTTGAATCAGCCGATTCACTATGTTTCCTATTCACAATTGTATTGGCATTTAATATTCAATTAATGCACAATGTGGCGTCAACATTAATCCTTGATCCAATCTCATTGATCAACCAAACAATTGGTTCACAACCTGAATTGGTTGGTTCAAAAATTTGAGCTGATAAGTTCACTTGTTGAACACTCATTCCAAAGTCTTTATTTCCAATCTTGTTCAAATTGAATACCTAACACTTTAGTAATCAAGTTAAAACTTCTTTCATGAGTAAAATCTTATTTGGGGTGTATCCTATTCGTATGACCCTATATGTTCCAAGTTACATTGGTAGTGAATGTCTATAATCAATTTATGACATCACAAGCAATGAGTGGTATCTAGAAAGATATCATTGCTACCCAAGTAATAAGAAAGTTGGAGAACAACTTCAACCTACAATCTAAGCTTGGTGTTATAGTGATCATTTAGTTCTATTGTCTTTGATATCTAGATTGAACTCAAGCCATGGAATCATCATTCTTTTCAAAATTCAATTCATATTCCTTGAAATTGAGTGGAATGACTGAGATATATGTGAATTTAATATCATAGAATGACTCACATGCGTGTGACCATGCATCTCTCAGTCTTTCTTATCAAGTATCCTAGACATCAAACTCCTGTAGGAGGGACAAATCCCATCTACATCACTCCCAGTCCTTCTCCATGTGTTACAATGTATTTAAGCATCGCCATGATGGAAACCATTATTCAAGGTCATGGTAGATGATGTCAAAATACATTGAATGACATGTGGCGAGTGTACTCATTTCAGGACTAAGAACCACAATCACCACCATCAGGATGAGAGATGATTTAGACTACCATTCAATGCATTCTATGCCTCACTATTAAGGTGGGTCTATCTGATACACTATTCTCTAACAAGTACCTATGTCTTTGGTTTTATATCACATATCATGACTTAATGAGATTCATTCATCAACCAACTTACATTCTAGTCTTATGTGTTATTTCTATCTATCAACTTCCACAATAAACATCCGAGTAGGGTGTAATGAAGAATGTATATACATTAACGTATGTATGATCTCATTGTTTAGGTCCTCAACCTAAAGACATAAATCATCCAGTATAATAATTTTTAGACATTTATGATGTAACATCATTGTCTCACAACTGAATAAAATAGAATAAATGGAACATTTTCTTTATTATTAATAAAATCACTTACAAGATATGCCATTACAATCATCATATGATTAGCTCTCTGGGCATACATACCAACAGACTCCCACTTTCACTTAGAGCCAATAACCCATGAACTTAATCCAAAGTGATATAACATGACCTTCATGCTTCTTCTACAAAAGTGCCTTTGTCAAGTGGTCACCCACATTGCTTTAAGTTGGTACTCTACAAATCTTCACATCTCCTTGTTGTATAATTTCTTGTATGAGATGGAACCACCATTGTATTTTCTTAGAATACTGATGAGATTTGGGTTCCTTAGCTTGTGCAATAGCTCCATCATTGTCACAATATAGATCTACTGAGACGTTGATGACTGTAGCCACCCCAAGTTCAGTAATGAACTTCTTGATCCAAACAATCTCCTTTGCTACATTGGATGCAGTAATATACTCATCCTCTATTGTAGAATAAAAAATTGTCTCTTGCTTGGGACTCTTCTATCTTATATCTCCATTGTTAAGGCAAAACACAAATCCTAATTATGATCCATAATCTCTTTTTCATCTCAGAAGCATGCAGGTGTAACCCTTTACTATCGTAGACAAGGAACTGATCCTTAGTTCTTCTTAAGTACTTAAGGATGTTCTTCATGGTAGGCTATTGAGCTTCATCGGGATCTGACTGATATCTACTCATCATGCGCAAGGAATATGAACCATTTGTATGATTACATAACATTGTCTGCATGATAGATCTAATTGGAGATGCATATGGAGTCTTACTCATGCTCTCCCATTCTTCACTAGAATTGGGACATTTAGCTCTAGAGATAGTAATAACTTGATACATGGGTATCTTTCCTCTCTTTGAGTTCTCCATGCCGAGTTTCTTCAACATTTGGTCAATGTATGTACTCTAATTTAGCCCAAGAAGCCTTGTAGATCTATCTCTATAGACCTTGATTCCTAAGATATAGGATGACTTGCCTAAGTCCTTCATAGAGAATGTATTTCCTAGCCAGGTCTTACCATCTATAAACTAGGGATGTCATTCCCCGTTAATAGTATTCCATCTACATGCAATATGAGGAATATAATCATGCTCCCATTAACCTTCTTATAAACACATGGTTCATCTTCAATTTTACTAAAGATAAACTCTTTGACTGTTTCGTCAAATCAAAGATTCCAACTCCTAAAGGCTTACTTCAATCCATAGATTGACCTTTGTAGATTATAGACTTTATTTGCATCCATCAAGAAGATTCTCGTTAAGGAATGTGGTTTTAACATCCATCTACCAAATTTCATTGTCATGATAAGTTGCAATGGCATGCATGATCCTGATGAACTTGACCATGGCAACTGGAGAAAACATTTTGTCATATTCAACACCTTGAAAATGTCTAGAACCATTTGCAACCAATCAACCTTTGTAAGTTTGTACATTACCATCCATGTCGGTCTCCTTCTTGAAGACCCACTTGCACCCTATGGGTTTTACCCCTTCAAGTGAATCCAATAAGGTCCATACCTTATTGGTGTAAATGAATGCCATCTCAGATCTCATCGCCTCATGTCATTTCTCATATTCTGGTCCCTTAACTGATACAGGTTGTTGACTTATCATCAAGGACCAACTCATTGCCTTCTTGAGTTGCAAGATAACCAAATCTTTCTGGATCAAGGCGTATCCTACTAGATCTATGAGATTCCTATGTTACATGAGGAATTTGAGATTCCACAATGATTTGTGACTCTCAATGTTCCTCTTATACCTCTGTAGGTTCAATTTTTTTGTCATTGGCCTTGACCTCTTCGAGTTCTACTTTCCTCCCACTATTTCATTTGGAAATGAATTCATTTCCTTGGAATACAACATCCCTAGCAACAAAAACATTGTTGTCACATGCAATATAAAAGTAGTATCTTTGGTTTCCCTAGGTTATCTGACAAAATAACATTTATCCGATTTGGGTCCAAGCTTTTCGGGGAACTGCTTTCTCACATAAGCTTCACATCCCCAAATATTCATAAAAGATAGTTTGGGATGCATACCATACCATTTGTCATATGTTGTCTTTTTAACTAACTTAGATGGTACAAAATTTAGGGTAAATGTTGCGGTTTTTATAAAAACCCCAGAAGGAACTCATAAGATCAGAAAAACTCATCATTGATCACACCATATTTAGCAATATATGATTCCTTCTTTCTAAAACACCATTATGTTGTGGTGTTCCAAGTGAAGTCTATTGTGATAGGATACCATGGTATTATATAAGGCCCTTAAACTCTTAGCTTAAGTATTATCCACCTCGATTAGAATGAAATCCCTTAATACTTCTACCAAGTTGGTTTTGTACTTTATTCATGAAATCCTTGAACTTTTCAAGAGTTTCTGATTTGTGTTTCATCAAGTAAACATAACCATACCTACTAAGATCCTCAGTAAAGATAATAAAGTACTGATAACATCCTCTAGCATTTGTTTTAAAAGGGTCACATACATCAATATGTATGAGTTCTAATAGATCACTATCACTCTCACTATTACAAATGAAGGGAGTCTTTTTCATTGTTCCCAACAAACAAGACTCAAAGGTCTCTATTGATTTGAAATCAAAAGAGTCTAGATATCCATCTTTATGGAGTCTTGAAATGCATTTCTCCTTGATGTGCTCTATATGACAATGCCAAAGATATGTTTTGTTTGAGTTATCAAGTTTTAATCTTTTGGTATGTATGTTATAAACATTTATCTTTAGATCTAATAAATAAAGACCACAACACATTGACATAAAAGATCTCATCTTTTGAAGTAGAACATTAACCATTCTTCATATGAAATTCATATTCATCCATGTCCATACAAGATACAGAAATAAGGTTTGTATTAATGTACAAAATAACAGTTCTTTGACTCTATTACAAACCCCTTGGGCAGAGATAAATTTAAGGTTCCAACTATAGTGGTAGAAATTCTTGCTCCATTCTGGATGTGTAGTTTGACCTCGCCCTTTCTTAAAGGCTTACTATTTTTGAAATCATGCATATTCTAACATATGTGAAATCCATATTTGATATCAAGTACCCATGATAAAGAAGTAGACAAATTTATCTCAACAATGTATACACTTCAAGTGGATATCTCTATCCCCTCCTTCTTCCTCCTGAGTTCCTCTAGGTAGAGATGGAAATTCCTCTTCTAGTGTCCAGGCTGGTGACAGCTGTAACAATTTCCTCCCTTATTCACTCTTCCCTTTTCCTTGAGTACAAAAGAGTTGGATTTCTAGGTAGCTCAATAACACTTATTAGTTTTTCCTTTTCCCTTAAACTTCCCCTTTCCTTTGTTGATCATCATCACGGATTTGGGTTTGTCTTTCATTTCCACTTCAGTAATTCTCAATGTGCCAAGTAATTCTAACAATGGCTTGTCAAAATTGTTCATGTTGTAGTTTATGACAAATTCGCTAAATATGATTCTGACATTGACTATAGAATCACATCTATCTCCACTCTTGAACTAAGAGAAATCCCAATCTTGCAAGGTTCTCCATATACCCAATAAGCTTGAGCACATGGGGACCTATTAGATCTCCTTGTGCCATGTTGTACATGAATAATGCCTTGGAGACATCTAATATCCCTTGTCTTTCCTGATCTTGGTACATGTTGTTAAGATGTCTAACCATCTCAATAATGTCCATGTTCTCATGTTGTCTATGCAACTCATAGTTCATTGAGCATACCATAAGGTACTCGACATCTACAGTATCTTTAGAGTGCTTCTTGTAAGCATCCTTGTCAGCCTTAGGTGTGATGGGAGTAGGTTCATATGGATCTGGTGACTCCAACACATAGATCTTATGCTCTTGTCTAAGAACAATTTTCAACGTCTTGAACCAGTCATGGAAATTATTTCCATTCAACTTGTACTTCTCAAAGATACATTGCAAGGAAAAATTTTATTGGTTGCCATTTGATTCTACAAGAAAATTTTGCAATTTGTCAAAATACTATTGATTTCATTTGATTAAAATAAAATTTGACTATGTTTCATTATCCCTTTAATTATTATGGCTCCCACTATTTTGTTCAAATTGTTAACCCTCCCATATCAATTCATAAGATTGTAGAGTACAACCTTCTAGTGAGCCAAGATCCAAAACAATTCAATTATTACCTGGGCAACGCCTGCATCCATAATCAATCATTAAGGTAGGCTACTTTTGTATTACATCTTATGCAATTATTGGATAGATGGTATGTGCAACTCTTTACCATAGTCATCTGCATGATTCTAGGTACTTAATCTCATTAAGATCATCTAGTTAATTCTGACCCAAAACCCAACACGATAGTAATGCACCCTACTTGGCAGGTCCACATGACTACCATCACACTTCCACGAGATGGACAACTTGCCACACTTGGTGTTCCCACGCATAGTTGATCAAGATTTTATGTGTTTTGCTTATGTAAAACATCTAAGACTTAATATTTGATTGAGTGATTTTATATTTATATAAATATATATACACATATCCAATCAACACATACTTATATGTATTATATACATACTATATCCACAAATGAAACATGCAATAATAAAACACTAGTGATGGTTATTGCCATACTATTGTAATTCCTTGGAGCCATATGTAATTACTACCACCTAAGGTTTACATCATATGTAGCAACCTATTGTAGATGAAGATATGTGCTCCAACCATTCTAGGTTGATCAATTCAACTCTGGAATAGATCAGTTCACCTCCTAGTTGGTCAGTTGGTCACTCAGATTGTTCGTCTAGTCTCTGTCCAAGCAACATTTAGACATCTCCAGTCTATCAGTTGGGCCTCCACAATTGGCCTTTCCTCCTATCGTCTAGCCTCCTCGATCCTCCAGTCATTCAGTTCATCTCTGAAATTGTCGATTCATCTGGAGTAGAGTTCCTTCTTTGTCGATAACATGAATTAAAACTATCTAAATCCTATTTAACATATTACATTGTAATAAGGAAATCTCAAGTTACATATGGAAAAGGATAGAAAGGCTCAATATGAAAACCAAGATATAAATAGGAATAACAACCATCCAAGAACAAAGATATAGGGTTATTGGCCAAAACCATGCTAACATCCACCATCAAAACAAACTTTTTGGGAAACATGCACAAATTGCACACATGCACACACACACACAGACATTGATATATTTATTTATATATATATATACGTATATATATGTATATACATATATATATATATATATATATATATATATATATATATATATATATATATATATGTATATATAGAGTCAGGCTAGAATACACTCGAGTGTACAGATCACGATGTACACCCCAATGGTGTTTTCCTATCTAGACCATATTTTTCTAAAATCTAATCCATTGATCTTCATGGTTACAATAATAATAGGCCACATACAAAATTTGAGCTCATTTGAATGAGTGTAAGTCACTCATCCAAGGACAATAAAATCGACGCACAAAACTAATTTGAAATGCATGATTTTTGTCTCCTTTAGATGCATGACCTATAAGTGCCCAAATGAGATGAAATTTATTATATAGTATGTTCTTAAGATATTTAAGAAGATCAACGGTTTAGATTTTTCAAAAAATTACTACATCTTTGAAAACGACTGAGGTGTACAGTGTCTCCGATACACTCGAGTGTACACTAGCCTGACTATGTGTATATATATATATATATATATATATATATATATATATATATATAGGGCCCATCTTTATTACCCGCGCGGGTAGCTACCCGCCCACCCTTCCGACCACTTTTTTTCAAAAAACAATTTCGTTATTGTAGAGGACTATTTTGTCTAGCTCTCCAAAACATTTGAGACAAAAATAATATCATTTGCCCCTCCAAAATAAAAAAACCTGTCCTTATATATATCTGCTGTATATTTTGTACAGAGTTACTTTTTTGGCCAGTAGAGTTACTTTTTTGACACCATAGTTACTTTTTTTAC
Source organism: Alisma plantago-aquatica (assembly GCA_963693085.1). Taxonomy (NCBI): domain Eukaryota; kingdom Viridiplantae; phylum Streptophyta; class Magnoliopsida; order Alismatales; family Alismataceae; genus Alisma; species Alisma plantago-aquatica. Next base: position 183,901,228 of record OY856413.1, on the reverse strand, counting down.
AGCAGAGTTACTTTCTTAGCTAGGAGAGTTACTTTTTTGGCTGCAGGGTAGCGAAAATCCATGCTACCCGCGCGGGCAATGAATAAACACCCATATATATATATATATATATATATATATATATATATATATATATATATATAATGTGTATATAGGGATCGTATGTGGCATTTGATTGGATATGTACATTAACCATTTAAATATTCACATTGCATGTAATAAATAAATAATAAAACCAAAAATTTAATCATATTGATTAAATTTCAAAATATATTAAATTGACGTGGCTTTGATACCACTATAGGGAAATATGGCATCATATATGGTAACAAAAACAAAAAAATTTACTACCATATTCCCATTAGACAGTAGATCTTCACAACAACTATGTAATGGGAAAGAGGGTTGCAAGGCATATACCAAATCATGGAGCAAGTCCAATGACTATTCCTTGTTGTAGTGTCCTTCTTTCTTCAAGTTACACTCAGGTAGTTGTCAACAGAGGCCTCTTGGTTGATCGCCACATATAGCGGTTGACTATTTCCTCCTAGCGGGTGACAACAACCTCCTCACCTCTGTTGTAGCCCACGTTGACCACTAGGAACTCCTATAATTCTTTTAGAATAGACAAGAAGGAGTTGTCTCTTCTAGTGAATGTGCTAACGTCGACTAAATTTACATTGTTGTCTCTTCCTTATTGTCCCTCCCTTTGACGGGTAGAAATTGATTGGGTTCCACAACTATGAAAAGACAACAATTGTCAAAGCTTATTATTGTGTCTTTAGAAATCCTCGACTATCCTTATATTTATATTACGGTAAGGGTCAAGAGTTCTAGATCAAGCAAGAGTCAAAGAGAAAAAAATTTCATGAATATTTTGAAACCTACATATGATGAACCGATCAGTTCACCAGTGAACCGGTTGGTTCACCAATGACCGGTCAATTTACGCATGAGACAATCAGTTCAACACTTGAATCGATCAATTTACTATGTTCCATATTTGCAAGTATATTGGCATTTGATATTTGATTAATGCACAACATGACATCAACATCAATCCTTGATCCAATCTTGTTGATCAATCAAATGGTCGATTTACAATCAGAACTGGTTGTTTCAGACATCAGAGCCTATATGTTCACTTGCTAAATCGACCATTTGAAATTCTTGATTTCCAATCTTGTTTAAAATGAACACCTAATTGTTGGTATATATTCCCATAGAGCCATCCCAAGCGATTACATGGAGTTGGATATTAATTAATAAATTAATATGATTATTTGGTTAATTAATTCATTCCAGAATATTCTAATTAATCCACAAGTGTTTTAATTAATGTAATCTTTCTATTTACCGATGGGTTTAGGAAAACCTACTTCCTTTCATCTCCTATTTAAAGGGGCTTGATGATCGATATCTTTATAAGATATTGAAAGAGGCTTTTTCAATTTACGTTCATATATGTAAACTGATGAATGTATATTCATCATGAAATTCAATTATCATATTGAGACAAATTCAACTCAATACATTCAATTTCACTTACTAGATGAAAAAATGTGCACAATTACTTAATTGATCCAATTATCATGATTTTAATTGAATTTATGTTGATTTGATGCAGGTCTTGATGAAGTTGAACAATCTGCTGGGTCCCACCTTCACTCACCATTCGGTTTCAACCATTCGATCTGCAAGACCGTTTGAAGAGATTCAGTCTATGAGACCGTTTGAAGAGATTCGGTCTGTGAGACCGTTTGAAGAGATTTGGTCTGTGAGACCGTTTGAAGAGATTCGGTCTGCGAGACCGTTTGAGGAGTTTCGGTCTCACCATTCGGTTTCATCCATTCGGTCTCACCATTCGGTTTCATCCACTCGGTCTCACCATTTGGTTTCTTCCATACGGTCTCAGGACCGAATGAACATGCTCACCTCAAAACCGTTTGGAGCTGGGAATATTGAGACCGTTTGAGTAATACTGGCTTGCGAGACCGTTTGAGTAGCACCGGTCTGCGAGACCGGTTGGAGCCAGACTGTGAGACCGTATGGAAGCCATGCACCAAGACCGTTTGGATTTTGGTAATCAAAGACCGAACAACCGCTTGCTGATCCAAGACCGTTTGGTCTTTTGCACAAGACTGTATGGACATGCAGCATAATATGAGACCGAAAGAGAGATATCTGCCAAACCGATTGGATAAAGCCCATGCATGAAGACCGAATACTGCTCAAAACCATGCAAACCATTTTCTTTTACTGCAATATGAGACCGTTTTCTAATCCCACAGGACCGTTTGACAAAGCTAAATTCACAAGACCGTTAGATAAAGTTGATTGCGAAATCATTTGATAAAGTACATTATGAGACGGTTTCCATCAAAACCGATAGAGCTGGTTGAAAAAGTTGGCTTGCATGATACCCACGTGCATGCATGAAACCGCAAGGAGTGCTGATAATGCAAAACCGTGTGGTGGCTTACCATGAAATAGTTCGAGAGACATGCACGTAGATCAAAAACCATTTGATAATTAAATGGTTTCCAGACCATTTGTTGCTGCCCATCTGAAGACCGTTTGGATTAAATATAGGAAGACCGAATGAGCATCTCGTGAAGACCGTATGGGCATGAAACCGTTTGCTACAAACCGAATGAGCTGCACATGCAAACCGAATTAAGCAAACCGAATGGAGGAGAGTAAAATGCAAACCGTTTGAATAAAATATTTTCGGACTAGAATCACACCAAAAATGTGAGGGCCAGCCCAGTGCCTATAAATAGGACCAACATGGTCCTTATTTTGAATCGGTTCTGGGACACCGACAGGATACCTGTAAACATGTCTGATCCAAATCCAGTACCGTCCATGCCAGTTTCATTCCACCTACTGCCCGTGTTGAAACCAAGGAGGCTGAGGAGAGAAGGAAGACGGAGTAAGGGAGACTATCCGGTCTGTCTTGGCATCTCCCATTCGCATCCAGATCTGCTCCAACATGATGTAAAAGGCCATATCTTATTCACCAAGATGCGACTAACTTCAGCATCGAGTTCGTGGCAGACTTCTCTCTCTTTCTTATTCTTCTTGTTTCTCGCATCATGAGTGAGTAGTACATTTTCGTTGGGGTGCGGGGACTAGCCCCGCTCCCCATGCAATCATGTTCTTTTTCTAAACTCTCCATCGCAATGTATATAACTTTCCATTTCATTGATAATTGGTATGTTCGTAGTTGATTATCTCGTTGCTTTCATCTTGTTCCTTCCTATATTGCGAAATATTCTATATATGGGACGGGATGGCGGTTTACAAGTTCGACTACTTGACGAGAACTTCTGATAGGTTCCTTGAGGTCGTAAGTGTACGATCCGTGAGGGGACGAAACATCTAGTCTACGGTGATGCTTCTGTGGTCTAAACATCCCTCAGGGAGGACCACAACCTTAGTTGGATTTTGTATCATCTTATTTATCATCGATGATAGTTTGTAGATCTATCACCTACTCGCTTATCGATAAATGCGGTTGACTCCCAAACTAGAAATAGAATGGATTTCTTCAAGGTCGCAAGTGTATGATCCGTGAGGGGACAAGCCATCTAGCCTTCGGTGCCACTTATGTATGCCTAACGCCTGTATAGGGGGCCCACAACCTTCGTTGGATTTCTGTATCTTCGGAGCCGTAAGTAAGTGATCCGGTTGGCGACGAGACATCTTATGCCTAAGGTGATGCTTATGCGAACCTAACGTCTGTATGGGGGGTTCTGCAACATCTCTATTTGGATCATTTTATCTTGCCTGGATTGTTTGCGTTGGAATATGTTTGCGTGCGTAGTAGTGGTGAAACCCGATACCATCCCATCGATTCCATATCATTGATCTATATCCAACTTTAATTCAGCTTTTACTTTCTTGCAATTAGTTTAAGTAACCTCAAATCAACCAATCATTTTAAATATTAGCCTTCACTCAAACTAGACTAGACTGACAAAGATTCTTAAAAAGATTGTCCTTTGGGTTCGTTCCCTGGAAACGGTGCCAGAATTTGACATGGGATTTTATCACACTAACAAACTCACTCGGGGTTGAAATCCCTGAGCTTTTACCAAAACCAAAGTGCAATAATACCACCCGCAAACGGATGAGTCTTATCATAGTATAGTTAAGGATCGAACCCAAAGGACAACATTTTTAAGAATCTTTGAAAGTCTAGTCTAGTCCGAGTTAAGGAAAATATTTAAAATCATTGGTTGATTTGAGTTTACTTAAAATAATTGCAAGAAAGTAAAAACTGAATTAAAATTGGGTATAGATCAATGATATGGAATCGCTGGGATGGTATTGGGTTTCACCACCGCTACACACGCAAACACAATCCAACGCAAACAATCCTGGCAAGATAAAATGATCCAAATAGAGCTGCTGCAGAACCCGCCATTCAGGTATTAGGTTCGCGTAAGCATCACCTTAGGCATAAGATGTCTCGTCGCCAATCGGATCACTTACTTACGGATCCGAAGATACAGAAATCCAATGAAGGTTGTAGGCCCCCTATACAAGCATTAGGCACATAGAAGTGTCACCAAAGGCTAGATGGCTCGTCCCCTCACGGATCACACACTTACGACCTCGAAGAAATCCTATTCTATTTCTAGTTTGGGAGTCAACCGCATTAATCGATAAGCGAGTAGGTGATAGATCTACAAACTATCATCGACGATAAACAAGATGATACAAAATCCAACTAAGGTTGTGGTCCTCCCTGAGGGATGTTTAGACCACAGAAGCATCACTGTAGGCTAGATGTCTCATCCCCTCACGGATCATACACTTATGACCTCAAGGAATCCTATCAGAAGTTCTCATCAAGGAGTCAAACTTGTAAATCGCCATCCCATCCCATATATAGAAGATTTCGCAATATAGGAAAGAACAAGATGAAAGCAAGGAGATAATCAACTACGAACATACCAATTATCAACGAAATGGAAAGTTATATACATTGCCATGGAGAGTTTAGAAAAAGAACATGATTGCATGGGCAACGGGGCTAGTCCCCGCACCCCAGAAAAAAGGTACTACTCGCTCATGATGCGAGAAACAAGAAGAATAAGAAAGATAGAGAAGTACGCCATGAACTTGGTGCAAAAGGTAATCGCAGCTCGGTGAAGATGATACGGCCTTATATGTTCTGTCAGAGTAGATCTGGACGCGAACGGGAGAAGCCAAGATAGACCGGACAGTCTCCCTCGCTCCGTCTTCCTTCTCACCTTAGCCTCTTTGGTTGCAACACGGGAAGTAGGTGGAATGAAACTGGCATGGAGGACACTGGATTTGGATCGGACCTGTGTACATGCAACCTGTTGTTGTCCTGGAACCGATTCGAAATAAGGACTCTGGTGGTCCTATTTATAGGCACTGGGCTGGCCCTCACATTTTTTGTGTGATTCCAGTCTAAAAATATCTTATCCAAATAGTTTGCATTTTACTCTCCTCCATTCAGTTTTCTTAATTCGATTTGCATGTGCAGCTCATTCGGTTTGTAGCAAACGATTTCATGCCCATACAGTCTTCACGAGATGCTCACTCGGTCTTCATATATTTAATCCAAACAGTCTTCAGGCTGGCAACAACAAACGATCTAGAAATCGTTTAATTATCAAACAATTTTGGATCTACGTGCATGTCTCTCAAACTATTTCATGCAAAGAGACCACATGGTTTTGCATTATCAGCACTCCTTACGGTTTCATGCATGTACGTGGGTATCATGCAAGCCAACTTTTTCAACCAGCTCTATCGGTTTGGTTGGAAACGGTCTCACAATGTACTTTATCAAATGATTTCACAACCAACTTTATCTAACAGTCTTGTGAATTCAGCTTTGTCAAACGGTCCTGTGGAATTTGCAAACGGTCTCATATTGCAGCAAAAGCAAGCAGTTTGCATGGTTTTGAGTAGTATTTGGTCTTCATGCATGGGCTTTATCCAATTGGTTTGGTAGATATCTCTCATTTGGTCTTGTATTGTGCTGCATGTCCATACAGTATTGGTGTCCACCATTGATTGCATGGAGGATCAACGACCCTGGTAGTTCTGCACCCCAAGTGAGCAGTGAGTGCGTGTGCGCGTCAGGGACCGTAGGATTGTGCGTAGTCAACAGTGACTCACGATCCGAATGTCGAGGTTTTTCCTAAAAATCTTGTTTGGTCACCCCTCTGGTCGAAATACAAGAAAAGTTATGAATCTTGTTTAAATCACTAAAAATAGATCCTTTGGCCGAAAAATAAAAGTAAATAGTGATTTTTGCTCGAAACAATGTGAGGAATCCATTAAAAATAGATTTAGAAGATAATTCCCCTTGAAATTCGAAAAGTAGTGGAAGTTATCAACTTTAGTGCATTAATGATTAAGAAACCCTAATTTAAGATGATTATTGTATTGAGAGGGGTTATATGGATGATTAAAGTTGATATTAACCAGTTGATTATAAAAAGATGCATTAGATCTAAAAGGATGAACCTGATGCATAATTTGATTTATTTAGGGTTCCATGTACATAAGTAAGCGTTAATGGGCCTTGAAACCCTAATTATGATTATTAATGGCTTTAATTATTCAAATTCATGTATAAAGCTGAGATATGATGGTTCTGAGCTATTTTGAGTATAAAAGTTTGTAATTGTGGATAAATACCCTTAATTTAGTTTTAGGGTTTTCTAGTGGATTAATGTGAAATTAGTGATAAATAGAGTTCATATATGAATTGAACTATAAGGAAATATGAGTTGTTAATTTGAAAGAAACCGAATATGATAATTGGGCTTATGATGCTGAAATTAGGGTTTGTGAAGTAAGAGAGCATTAAATGTGATAAAAGTATTATGGAGGATAAAACCCTAAAGTGGGCCTAGAAAGCCGAAGGTGGAATACAAGTCTATCTTGAGAATGTTTTGGTTAAACTATAACACTTGGATGTTATGCATTAATTTTAGGATGTTGTTGATTGCTTGTTTGATTGTTCTTTATCATTATTGCTTGGACATCAAGTTGCTCTGAATCAGGTATGTGGTTAATTATGGTTAATCACATTAGTTTTCTGAAGGTTTTCCAGATGATTGATCACATTGAATGCAACCTATCAGTTTGAATGTTCATACTTGCAAATCATAAAGTCACTATGATTATCACAATTATGATATAAGTGTGTATTCTCACACCTACATGCCACTCGAATGGATGATGCAATGAGGTCAAGCCCAAGAGGGAAGACCCATGGGCACCATGAGTGGTGACCCCAAGCACCAAGCTTAGGATAGAGAAGGTGGCCTTATGATATTGCATGAATAATGGGCACCATGAGAGGTGAACCCAGACACCAAGCTCATGATGGAGAAGGTGGCCTTAAGTTAATGGCTAAAGAGAAAACCTAAAGAGGGTATTCCAGGGTTAGGGTAAAAGCGGTGGAGTTTGACACATTGAAAGCTTAAATTGAATTGTTAATTAACTTGATTGTGATAATTAGGTCGTTAGCCCTATGTGTGATATTTTGGTTGTCCCGACATACCAGCATATTCATTTATGTTGATCAACATTTTGTTTGTCAGCGTTTTAGGTACAATATTGAAAAGGAGAAACAGTAAAGTGGCATATTGTGAAAATAAGAATTAAAGTGCAAGGAGGATTAGTTAGAATAGATTGAAGATATGGATAGAAGTTAGATATCCAAAAATTTTAAAAGGTATGCAAAGTTTTATTTTATTCCAGCTTTCAATATAGTTTTGTAGAATTTTATAATTATTATTGATTACTTGTCGAACCTTTGATCCGGTGAATTGGGATAATGACTCTGACCTCTGGGTATCCCTTAATTGGGGGTTACCGAGAGGTGGGGTCTTTACAAGGAATGTCCTCGTAGAAAGTGCTACAAACCAACAATAAAACAACAAGATGATAAAATAGTACGGAGCCTCAGATACAATGTCCAAATGTCTTAGTACAAAATAGTTCAAAAAGGATAGATAGGATCAACACCTAAAGACTAAGGAACTAAAACATCTAAGCTATATCTATGTTATCTATGTCAATGGGCTCAACATCAGCATCGGGCTGGTAGTCATCGTCACCATCTGAAGATGCAGCAGAGACAAAAACATCTTCACCATCATCTCTAGAGGAATCGGTGAATCCATCATTAAAACCATCCTCGAATCCATTATCCTCGGTTCCCTCAGTAGAATCAGCTTCAACCTTAGAAGCCTAATCAAGCATCTCCTCATCAGTAGGAGGACCAAAACCATGATTGGGCCATCTGGGATTCTGCTCAGCCCATGACATGCCATATTCATGTAAGTCATTTGCTTGTTAAAGTAGGGAGAAGAAGTCCCAAGTTATAAAGCAGGGTGGAAGCAGGAGCAGTAAGCAAAGCTAATAGAGGAAAAACATGAGGAGTAGGTCTACCATCAGTAGCAGGCGTGGCAGCAGAAGCAGCAGGTGGAGGGGTTGTGTAGAAGTGAATGTATGCGTAAGAAGCATAGTCATCACATGGGTATGGTAGGTAGGAAAGGTATGGATGGCTACAAGACAAGTTCACGTGGGGCATGATCTAGAAGAGGTCCTAGTGGATGTGATCCCAAACCTAAATGTTATACACCTACTAGTGTATCATGTAACCCATAAGGGCTTTATTTGACACTGAGAAAGAGGCACAAATAGGTTGGGGTGGTTGTGGAGGTGGAGGTGCCAGGGTGGAGGTAGAGGTGGAGGATCCAAGTGTGGTAGGAGAGGTAGGAAGGAAGGTCTTCCTGATTGTGGTCTCACTAATACATACACCCTTTTGACTTAATTTGTAATGAAGATCATGGAAAAGGGACTTCTGAGTGGCAAAAGCAAAAAGACCACATATCAAGGAATGGTGGGGGGTGGGTACCACAGGTGTTCTTCCCAGAATAAAAAAAGGTCATGTGGTGTAGAATGTATCGAGACCACTTGACTCTGGTGTTCTTCAGAAGACAGTACATGATTATAATGGTGTTCTTTCCAATTTCCATTTGGTTCTTCATGGGATGGACATTGTAGTTAACAACTAATGTAAATAAATGATATTTGAGATCCAGGGAAGAGGATGGTAGGGTTGACTTCTTCCTATATGGTATATTAGGCTTCTTCAAAAACTTGCAAATATTAGGAAGAGTAAGTTCAAAGCTTCTGTAGAAGGCCTCAGGGTTGAGTAGTTCATAATAATTAGGAGAATTAGCTTTGCATGTGTCAGTAATCTCAGTTCCATTGAAAAAGACATTCAAGGAATCTGTAGAGATGGTAAATTTTATACCAAAAATCATGGAAGTTAGAATAACCTGAGAATTAGGTAGAGGCACTATTGTGTCATAGTTCCATTGAAGATTTGCATAGAACTCATGGACCACCTTACTTCTAGTTATGGAATTGTGTAGGCATAGGCATTCTACGTACAAAAGCACCAAGGTGATAGGAAGAAAACAACTATGCAACCTCCTTGATAACCGTAATCCTGGTGAGACGAGGCTCAAGCAAAGCTCTAAATAGGAAAGGGTTCTCAGGAAGGAGCTCTCTATAGCGATTCAAAGCTTCAGAGGAGACAAAATTGGTTCCATCAATGGATAGGAGGTGAGGATTAGAGGAGGATAGGGGTGCTCCACCTGGGACAACTCTCTTCCTATAGTTGGATGCCATGAAGATGGTTTGAGAAACAAAGACAATCGAAAGAGAGAGAGATCCTCACCAACAGGTCATCTAACCACCTAGATGGGTGTGGGAAGGGGTAAGGAAGGTTAAATGAAGATAGGGAGAGGATGTGCGAGCCTAGGGTTGGAGGTCAAGGAGGCTGGAGGTTAGGATCAGTCGACTTTATTCTAGTTGAGAGGGATAAAAGTCGCTTGATATCCCTTTTAAGCTTGGTCGATCCCATCGATCGGTTGAGTTTTGATATTTGGAATCTGGACTGATTGAGTATTCTCACAAGACCTCAGTCAGGGATCAATCATGTTTGTAATTCGACCGATCATCAGTCTATCCAAAAACATGACATTTTAATTCCTACACTCTAGAGTAATAATTTAATTTATTTCTTTAGCCTATTATGCATTTTAGACATTTTAAGGCACATTTCACTCATCATAGGGTACTATTTTGCAATAAAACATTCGTTTGCAAATAATGCCCAAAACTAGTGAAACAAGGCATGAAAAATACAATAGCTATAGCACATAGAAAACAAGAGATGATCAATTTCAAGAAAGAAATATATAGGTAAGATAATAACTAGCTAGAAGTCATGTCAATATCATCAAGAGTAGTTATAAGAAGTTTTGATCAAATAAAAGCAAATTTCTCTCTGGCTAGAGGTTTAGTGAAAATGATCGCATGCTAATTTTTCGTATCCACATGCTTGATATAAATATCCTTCTTGGAAATGTGGTCACAAAGAAAGTGATGACAGACTTCTATATGTTTAGCTCTACAATGCAATATAGGATTGTAAGCCAAAATACTTGCACTAGTATTACCACAATAGATAGGAGAAGCATCAAAATGAATGTTAAAGTCTTAGAGAATTTGCTTCATCCATAGGACTTGGGAACAACAAATTCCAGTTGCAATGTTATTCAATCTTGGTAGTTGAATGATCCATAGTTCTTTGTTTCTTATAGAACAAAGAAACTAGGCATGGTCCTAGGAAGAAGCAAGTGCCACTTGTGCACTTTTGGTCAATCAAACAACCAGCATAATCAACATCACTATAAGAAGTAACAGTCAAATCCCTTGACTTGGGATACCATAGTCAAAAAAATTTGGTTTTGGCTAGATACCTCAAAATCCTCTTAACCGCTATAAGATGTGATTTCCTAGAACTTGATTGAAAGTAAGCACACAAGCCAACACTAGACATTATATCACATCTAGAGGCAATTAAATAAAGTAGATTTCCAACCATACCTCTATAGAGATTCTCATCTACCTTTTTTCCTTGCTCATCTTTGTCAAGCTTGGTGGCGTTTGACATGGAGGTGTCCATTGTCTTGGTGTTCTCCATCCCAAAGAGATTAAGTAGTGCACTGGTGTACTTGCTTTGGTTGATGAAGTTCCCATTTTTTTGTTTGATTTGAAGGCCAAGGAGGAATGAAAGCTCCCCCATCATTCTCATCTCAAACTCACTCTGCATAAACAAACTAAACTCCTTACAAATATTAAGATTGGTTCTTCCAAAAATAAGATCATCAACATAAATTTGAATAATTAAGAAATTGTTTGAAGTGTGTGTTAGAAACAAGGTAGAATCGACTTTGCCCATCATATAGCCAATGTTTAGCAAAATATTCTTTAGTTTCTCATACCAATCTCGAGGTTCTTGTTTGAGACCACAGGGAGAATTTTCTAACAAATAACATGGTTAGGAAATTTATCATGTTCAAATCCTGGAGGTCGAGCAACATATACTTTCTCCTCAATTGTACCATTTAAAAACACACTTTTAACATCCATTTGATAAAGCAAAAAATTCTTACGACTACTAAAAGCAAGAAACATTATAATTGAATCAAGTATAGCTACAAGTGCCTATGTTTCATCAAAATGTATACCTTCTTGGTGATTGTAGCCCTGAGTAACTAACCTTGCTTTGTTTCTAACTACTTTTCAGCTTTCATCAAGCTTGTTCCGATAGACCCACTTGGTGCCAATGATCTTGATATCACTTGGTCTTAGCATAAGAGTCCACACTCGGTTCTTCTCGAGCTATTCCAACTCTTCTTACATCACTAGGATCCATTCATCATCCTTAAGAGCTTCTTTGACATCTTTAGGCTCAAGTTGAGTGTAACATCCTCCTAGGGTTTAAGGCCTAAGATAGAATGATCTTATAAGTAATGATGGGAATACCCATATCACCAAGGTGTAACTCCTTTTATGGGATCCCATCACTAAAGAACTCCATAGTTAAGTGTGCTCAGCTTAGAGTAGTACTAGGATGGGTGACTAGTTGGGAAGTTGACCCCAACTTGCACGTGAGTTATGACAAAGTACGCTGTTAAGGAAAGTAGTGGTCTGTGGGGCCAGTCATCATTCCTGAAACTCTACTAGAGCCTAGGGCAGTGGGCTCGGGCATTACAAATGGTATCACAGCCAATTCCCCTCTAGTAGGTAGGGCCCACATGGACATGCAACATACCAGTCTTAAGTCGTGTGGTCCAGGCAAGTTGGAAAGGGCTATCTACTGAGACGAGATGGAGCCGCCCTTGCTAGTAGCCTTGAATGGGAGCTGGGTGTCCATGGGTCATTGTGAGTCTCCACTAAAATGGGGAAGAGACTACAAAGCATTATAGTTGAGCCTTGACGAGGACGTCAAGAGTCTAAGTTGGGGATATTGTAACATCCCATGATTTGAGGCCTTAGACTTATAAGGAATGATTGGACTACCGATATCACCAAGGTGCACCTCCTTTTCTGAGATCCCATCACTAAAAAAATCCATAGTGAAGCATGCTCAGCTTGGAGTAGTACTAGGATGGGTGACCAGTCGGGAAGTTGACCCCGGCTTGCGTGTGAGTGAGAACAAAGTGTGTAGTTAAGGCTAGTAGTAGTTTGTGTGTCCAATCATCATTCCTGAAACTATACTAGAGCCTAGGGCAGTGGGCCTGAGTGTTACACTGAGAGATGAAGGTGTTGTGTGCTTGTTCTTTGTTGTAGGAAGCCTGCGTCTTCACCCTTTCAAAATGATTGCCAATGATGAGCTCTTTAGGATGATTGTTTGCAAAGAGGGGGGTTGGATCCTTCTTTTCTCCTTCTTTTTCTTCTTTATCACCTAACACCTCTTTTCCATTGTCAATAATGCTGAGTTCTTTTCAGTGAGGAATCACCTCATCTACAAAACCATAATTATAAATATTCTTGGAAATAGAGGGGTTAGTCCCAAAAAATCTAACATTTATAGATTCTTCTACTTTACACTATTCAATGTTAAATACTCTATACTCCTTCTAGTTGTATTATAGACATGAAATAAAACCTTGTAGGACTTCAAATCAAACTTGTTGAGGGAATCCTTGGTGTTCAAAACAAAATAAGACAACCAAAAACATAAAAGAAATCAATGGAAGGCTTTCTACCATGCCATAACTCATAGGGGGTTTTCTTTTAAGATGAATGAGTAAAAGCTCAGTTTGACACAAAACATGAAGTACTAACTGCTTTGACCCAAAACTTCTTTGGAGTGTCATACTCTAGAAGCATAGTCCTAGACATTTCCTATAGTGACCTATTCTTTCTCTCTAAAATCCCATTTTGTTGAGGCATTCGAGGTGAAGAAAAGTTATGTGCATACCTGGGTTCTTTACAAAACCTTCAAATAAATCATTTTCATATTCTCCCCCATGATCAATGTGGATACAAATTATCTGGCAAGAAGCTTCATTTTCAACTTGTTTGCAAAAAGTCAAGAAAACATTGAGAGTATCACTTTTTGAAATAAGAAAGAAGGTCCAAGAATATCAATAAAAATCATTAACTGTCACTAGACAATACCTTCTACCATGAAGCAATTGCATACGCATTGGTCCAAATTAATCAATCTGAAGAAGCTTAAAAACTCTTTTATTTCTAAGGAATCCTTTGTATTTGAAGGAGGGCTTGGTTTGCTTGCCTTTGGTACAAGGTTGGAATTCCTTATCCTTTCAAAATCCAATTTAGGAAGTCCCTTCACCAAATCATTTTTGTTCAACTTCTTCATTTGATGCAAATTAGATGAACATGCCTATGGTCCCATAAAGAAATATCATTCAAAATATCAGCAAGACATCTACCAACAATAGGCTTAATATAGTTAAGCACAATAATATAGATATTACATTTATAGTTCCCTTATATATGACATTATAGGAGAGGGAATCTAGAAGCAAGTGTTCAAGTGAGGTAAAAATAAAAAGATAACCATTATCACAAAGTTGACTAACACTTATGAAATTGTGATGTAGGCTATCCACAAGAAGTACATTCTTGATTCATAGTGAATCACCTACATCACCCTCACCTATCACCTTACCCTTGTTATTGTCACCTAAAGTAACCAACCCTACTTTTTTCTTTGTGAATTGGTTTGTAACATCCCTGACCTGGGTTATGAGTTAACCCTAGGTGTTTTGCCTAAATATGTAATTAAATCTTTGTGATTAACTCTGAGCATGTAATTAAATTCCCAGAAACGTATATTTCAGTATTTGCTCCTTTTTATTTTAAAGTTGTAGCATTGTTTTGATATACAGGGACCTATGTGCAATTTACCCAGTTAAAAGGGTTAGCTTGCAATTTGCACATGATGAGATGTTCCTCTGATGTTGAGACATCATGAGAATCTCTTTGGCAAAGTTTGAAGGATTTCCCAAGCTAGAGCACAAAGGTGCAGCTGTGGAAGCAATCCCAGGGCTTGAAACCCTAATTTGGGGTAAAATGCAATTTACCCAAATAAAGGGATGCAATTTGTAAAGAATGTCATCTAAAGTATCTTTTTAGACTCTTGCCGTCATTTAGAGAAGAAATGATGAGGAATTCACCTCAATTGAGTTATCAAGTTAAGAAATAGGCTTTGTGAATGAATAATCAGGGTATATGTGCAATATCCCTTTAAGTATGAACTTTATTATTAGATTGTTCTTCCTTGCCTTCTTTTCTATAACTTAAGTTAAGGTTTGTCCTTAGAATAAAGAGGAAGGGACGAGCAAGTAATAAAGGAAGGACTTAGTTGGAATTAAGGGAAACTTATGAACTAATGTTGAAAATCCTACCCCATGTATATAAGCTCTCCTTCCCTTAGTTGCAAGGGAACTCACCCTTCGTTCCCTTACTGTTTCATTTCACCAAAGACGACCAAGGACTTCCTTGGAGCTAAGGAGGACGACCAATGGGTGCAAGGTAGGTTTAAACCCCTCTTCTTGCCTAATTCCATGGTTAAAACTCGAATTCAAGGTCATCTTCATGGCTAACTCTTGAAACCCTACCTTTCTAGCCGTCTCTTTTCATCCTTCCTTGGAGTTTTCACCTTGGCCAACCTGTAAGAACTCAAGGACGCCATTAGAGCTTGGATCTTGAAAGCTTGGAGCTCAAGAAGCAAGCTTTAGGTGGGTTTTATAACTCTAAACCCATGCTTTACTATATGCATCTTTATATGCGTTTTGATGATAGCTCTTAGTGTTTCCCTACTTTTCCCTGCTATTTTGCAAGCAAACCCGTGGGATATCTGTACTGTTCTTGCGCTAGAAGATGAAGGCGTGATTTCCAAGAAAAACCCACCGCTTTTCTTTTCCTTAAACGGTCCTAACAGTTTGCTCTCTCGGACTCAAGACCGCGAGGTGAGCAAACGGTCTCGAGACCGCGACAGGGAAAACGGTCTTAAGACCGTTTGGCCCGGTTGACCGAGCGTGGACCGTATAAGAAATCTGTTCCTAATTATATAGGCTAATTACCCTCAAAATTTGGGAGACTAACTCCAATGGAATCGGGAGATATGACCTTGGTAAGTCACAACTTTAAATGAATTAATTGCTGATTTTCAAACGGTCTGAAATTGCCTTTTTGGTAAAACGGTCTCAAGACCGTGTAAGGTCGTTGACTAAGCGTTGACCGTATGTTATTACTGTTCAAAATTATGTTAATTAACAACTCACCAAGTTTGATGGTCTAATTCCAAACGGGCTAAGAGTTGAAGGGTGAATACTAGGGCTAACCCTAGATAAAATCAGTACTGAAATTATGGTGACCTAATTAGGGTTTTTAGGGTTGATTGACCTAAACGGTCTCAAGACCGTTTGGGGGTCACCAAACGGTCTCAAGACCGCGAGGGCAATCAACCAAGACCGTTTGGAGGTCTGGGGTCAAGATTTGTTGACCAGTTGAAGGTACTTTTACACCAAGTTACATTGCAATTAAAAATTGATATAATCATCAACTCAATTTGTTCAACCTTGATGAATCTGCACTAGAATCCAAAAATTGGATGGGCAAACGGTCTCAAGACCGTTTGGAACTCAACCAAATGGTCTCAAGACCGAGAGGACAATCACCCAAGACCGTTTGAAGGTCTAGGGTTGAGTAATTTGACCAATTGAGGACCCAATTGCAAATAAGTTATTAATTTAATCAAAATTCTGTTTTGTGGTTCAATCATGGTTCAACCCCTATCAAATCACCTTAGACTTTGATGAAATCTTGGGCAAACGGTCTTAAAACCATGTGGGGTCCACCCACATGACCTCAAGACCGTTTGGGCCAAGTTTGGGCCCAATTGGAGCTCAATTGAAGGGTTCAACCTTGTGTTGATGCACACTGTTGAGTGTTGATGGGTGAACATTGATAGACCCTAATTGAATCGATTTCAACCATAATTGGTTAACCATTATGGGTCAATTGAATGACCAAGTGATCAAGCATAATCTTAATTGACTCAATCCATAAGTGTTCAACATATATTTGACCTTTTGAGGGCTTCAACATCGGTTGACATCATCGATTGCTTTGTTGATTTTGTTGATGGACCAAGCGGCTGAGACCATGTGAGCCTCGCGGTCTCAAGACCGTGAGAGGGCTCGCGGTCTCAAGACCATGAGGGGGCTCATGGTCTCAAGACCGAGAGGAGGCTCGCGGTCTCAAGACCGCGAAGGGCCTCGCGGTCCTGAGGTCAAAGAAGGGCAAACGGTCTTCATGACCCTCGCGGTCTCAACTCAAATTGGTCTTCGCGGTCGCAACATTAACTTGAACCAATGGAAGGCTTCGCGGTCTTGATCCCTTGAAGAGGCTCGCGGTCTTGAAGCCTAAGGGGGCTTGCGGTCTTGGAGTTAGAAAGAGGCTCGCGGTCTTGGAGGGTCAAAGTGGGCAAACGGTCAACACTTTCAACCAATCTCAACCCAATAGATGATTAATGATTGAAATCAATCAATGTGATTCAAGGTTGACCTCATTCAATCATTTGATGATGTAAATGGTTCAATGTTGCCCAAATCAAACCTTAATGATAATCTAGGATAGTAAGGGGTTATTTGACTAAGGTTTTTGACCATGATGATGATCAATGGGGTGAATTACCAAAATACCCCTGAAGGGTCAATTAAGTTATACCTTGCTCAATTCAAACCCTAATTACATGAGAATGATGTTTTTAGTCATAATGACTCTATCCAACTTGATCTAGTGTAATGTTACCATCAACCATTAGTATGATGAAAGAGAGAGTACTCTAGAGAGAGAAAGTAACCTAGAGAGAGAAAGTAACTCTATCACATAATGATGATGTTTTTGGCTATGTTAGCCTATGATGCCTCAATCCAACCTGTTTTAGAGTGATGTTGACATCACCTAACATTATGATGAGAGAGAAAGTACTTATAGAGAGAGAAAGTACTTCTAGAAAGAGAAAGTACCCTTTTTAAGTGGAAACTCGAGTAAAGTATCTCCAATGCACATAAATGAGCATAATTAGGGTATGATCCACCTGTGTGAGATCATAGAAACCCTAATTATGATAAATGATGAACCTTTAACTAATCCAAGAGTATCGATGAAGATGTTACTCATACATGATGATGTTATGAGTTTAATTCACCTTGATGTGAATAGTAAACCCTAATTCAAGGGTGATGACATGTAATGTGAATAGTAAACCCTAATTCAAGGGTGATGACATGTAATGTGAATAGTAAACCCTAATTCAAGGGTAATGGCATGCTTTTGAGCAATAAACTCTATTTGAATTGAATTAAAGATTTAACTCTTATGACAAGAGTAGGAAGTACATTCCTTATTGTTGTATTACCTTTATCAGATGTATTAACCATGCAGGTTCTGATATGAAGGTAATCATATCCAGGTATGGATGTTGATGTTATATTCATTGAAGGCATGTTGTTAGCCTTATGAATAAGCAAAGTAATCTGATGCCTTGCCAGTGGCATCCTATGCTAATAATGGGCTATGAGAGCCATGAATACCATCAAGGTCATGCCTTAGAGATGACTTGTGATGAGGATAAGGAGAAATAATGATTGATATGAGTTAGGCCTGTTACATTTAGTATTCTTCTTTTATAGCTGCTATGCTATTGTTATTGTTTGAAGAACAATGTATGCTGTTAAAGAATACTGAATGTACCTAACTAATCAAGTATAATGTAGAGCCCTGATCATAGATCCATCATTGTCAGAAATTAAGTGATGGTGAAATAGGTTTTCCTCAGGGAACTCCTGGAGCACATACTTTTGAGTATGTGGGGTACATGGATGTGTAGAACCTTACATCCTAGTGTAGGAAAGTGATGTAGATGTGGAATCCATCCATCCTTCACTATAGTTCCATACCGTATCAGTGGTAGGTAAACATGAAACCTCCTGATGACGAAGAAAGCACAGATATCCGTATTAGTGGTAGGTAAATATGAAACCTCCTGATGACGAAGAGAGTACAGAACGCCACTGTGACTCTAGAATAGCGAAGGACCAGTTTACCCTGGTGAGCTATAGTAGTAGAGACACGAGATGTCCTACAAGTGATCCTCTTACTGACTGAGGAAGGTGAAGGTCATGAGAATTCGGCTCTCTTAATGACCTATGTATGATACTGATGCGGCTTCTCAGCGATCAGTTGGAGTATGAGTGGTAAGCCTCATCTCCACAGGGCATAATGTTGTTTGTAAAACACAATCAACCATATAGTATAACTTGTTAGAGATAACTCCAAGTTAGTTGATTGATGTTACATTGCAATAGTGTTTATATTCTCCATATCTCCTAAATGGTTGAGATCTTGTTATACCTGCAACTGTTACAGAATGCTTTGAAGGCTTTACTGTTTAAAATATTCTTTGATGTTATAATAAAGCTTCTGGCGAAGAGTTACAACTCTCCCTGGGACAATTATGTATAATTGTCTCACCCCGTAGGCTTCAACTTTTTAGGTGGACGTCGGAGACGAAGGAACCAGCCTACAGGTGATCAGTCTCAGCAGCAGCATCAGGGGCAACAGTAATCTCAGGTGGAGATTGTCCTGCCCTATGGTGTAGTTAGAGTCAGTCCTATGTGTCCTCTGTACTCTCAGGTCTTGGAGTCTTTTTGTATAAGTGATCTTGAGATTTTGTATCCTGATGTATATAATTACTCAAGAAGTAATTATCCTGAGATGTAAACAGTTTACCTCACTTTATGAAAGAGGCTTCTATGGATTCAAGTTCTTGTCACGAAAAGTTTTAATTTCCCGTGATTTTTGTCTTCCGCTGATTACCGATTCGCTTCCGCTACGTTTTAATCGTGTTTATGTCATGGTTTGGAGATCAGAGCCCACAACTAGTGGTATCAGAGCTCCAGGTTCAGTTGAGTCTACAGAGGCATAGGACTTAGGATGTCGAGTCTACCTTTAGTACTCCTTCCTTATCTAATAGAATCTTCTGCTCCTCAGGAGAAGAAGATACATAAGAATGTCGGAACATCATGATGAGCACGTGGCAGAGAGTAGTGCTAGTGCACCTCGAGGCGGTGCAAGAGTTCCGAGAATAGAACAACCTGCACCTGAGTCGCCAAGAGAGCCACCCCAGTTCGACCCAGCTGACATGAGTGATCCAACTGTACATACGATGTTTGGGCAGTTTATGACTGCCATGACACATATAACCGATAGGATGCCCATTCCTGCACCTAGGGCACCTGTCCAGCCTGAAGCACAAGGTATTGGTAAGACGTTCGAATGACTTCGTCGCGTCGAAGCTACCGAGTACTTCGGAACTGCCGACCCTGCAGATGCTGACTTATGGTTGACAGAGTTGGAGAAGGCTTTCAGGATTCTTATGATTCCGGAAGCTGAGAAGGTTAGACATGCTGTCTATCTTCTCAAAGGCAGTGCTGGTCACTGGTGGAACATGGAAGAGCAGAAGAGACCTGGAGTAGAGTTCTCATGGGAAGAGTTTCGTCGGGAATTTATCAATAGATATTTTCCAAAGACCTTCCTAGATGAGAAGATCTCTCAGTTTGAGAAACTAAGGCAGGGTATGATGAACATTAGTGAGTATGAAGCTAAGTTTATGGAGTTGTTGCGGTTCTGTCCGCACATGGCTGCTACGGATGAGGAAAGAATCAGAAGATTCGAGAAGGGTTTGAATTCTGATATGTCAACCCCTGTGTCTGCCTTAGAAAACAGAGAGAGATTCTCTACCTTCGTTGAGTCAGTCCGAAGGATAGAGAGATCTATGGTTGAGAAAAGACAAACCCATAAAAGATATCCACAGTTCTAGGGTTCTTCATCTAGGGATTCCAAGAAACCTAGATTCTCTGCACCTAACCCTCCACCACCCAGATCAAGTTTTCAAACTCAATGGACACCAAGCAGAGGTAGAGGGCAGAGTCAACCACTTCAAGGGACGCACAGTTCTGCATCAGTGTCAGTTACTGGACCACCCAGACCACAGCAACAGGAGAAGAGTTGCTACAACTGTGGTAAGGTGGGGCACTTGATGAAGGATTGCCGTTCTAGGCCTGTCGGTGTGACACAACAACCTCTGAGATAGAATCAACAGGGATCTCAGAATAGACAACATCAAGGAGCAGCTCGAGGACATGGACAAGCATCTCAAGCTGGATCATCAGCACCACCTCAACACCAGGCGACTGTGAGGTTCTATGCTATGAACCCACCTGAGGCAGTGGTCAATCCACGGGTAGTGGCAGGTCATATGAAACTTTTATATTTTGATATGTCTATATCCTGTGTTGTATCCGTTCTGATTGATCCGGGTGCTACGCACTCTTTCATCACTCGTGAAGTGATTCGTAACTGTAATGTGACTGTTAGTCATAGAGCAGATCGTTTGTTGTTAGAGACTCCGTTGAGTGGGTCTGCCGTTTTGTAGGAGGTATGTTCTCCCTGCATCCTTTTCTTTTCTGACCATCACATTCAAGTGGATCTTATACCACTTGATATGAAGGGATTTGATATAATCCTCGGGATGGATACCTTAGAAAGGTATAGAGTTGTCTTGGATTGTGAGTCCAAGTTGGCTGTGTTTGCTGATGAAAACAACACATGGATCTTTCAAGGAGAAAGAAGGATTCTGCCCACCTGTCTTGTATCAGCTATGGTTGCTGATAAACTGTTGAGGCAAGGATGTTATGCATTCTTAGCCCATGTGGTAGATGTTACCAAGGAAAGGACCAACCCTGCTGAAGTTCCCATAGTCAGGGAATTCGAGGATGTGTTTCCTGAAGAACTTCCTGGTATACCACCACCTCGGGAGATTGACTTTGAAATCAATCTGATTCCAGATACGAAACCCATAGCTCAAACTCCGTATAGAATGGCTCCTGCCGAGATGGTAGAACTCAAGAAACAACTTCAAGAGCTACTTGAGAGAGGTTTTATCCGACCGAGTACTTCACCTTGGGGTGCTCCGGTCTTGTTTGTTAAAAAGAAAGATGGGTCAATGCGGTTGTGCATCGACTATAGACAACTCAATAAAGTAACAATAAAGAATAAGTATCCTCTGTCGAGGATTGATGATCTCTTTGACCAGTTGCGTGGTGCAACCGTCTTTTCAAAGATAGACTTGAGGTCTGGATATCACCAACTTCGTATTAAGGATAGTGACATATCCAAGTCTGCCTTTAGGACAAGATATGGTCACTATGAGTTCACGGTTATGTCGTTTGGACTAACCAATGCACCAGCTGCATTTATGGAACTCATGAATAGAGTTTTTCGACCTTTCCTTGATCAATGTGTTGTCGTCTTCATAGATGACATACTGATTTATAGTAAAGATGCTCAGCAGCATGAGCAGCATCTTCGCCAAGCTTTGACCTTGCTAAGAGAACATAAGTTGTATGCTAAGTTTAGCAAGTGTGAGTTCTGGCTGCCGGAGGTATCTTTTCTTGGACATGTAATATCCGCCTCGGGAATTCGTGTTGACCCTGCAAAGGTAGAATCTGTTCTACAATGGGAACAACCGAAGACACCGACGAAGATTCGAAGTTTCTTGGGGTTAGCTGGCTATTATCGAAGGTTCATAAAGAACTTTAGTTCTATAGCTTTACCTTTGACCAAGTTAACCCGGAAAGATGTTCCTTTTTCTTGGAGTGATAAGTGTCAACAATCTTTCCAGTTGCTGAAGGAGAGGTTGACAAGTGCACCTGTATTAGTGCTGCCTGAACAAGGAAAAGGATATGTAGTTTTCTGTGATGCTTCCAAAAATGGACTAGGATGTGTGTTGATGCAGGATAAACAAGTGATTTCTTTTGCTTCCCGACAGCTTAAGAAACACGAGGAGAATTATCCAACACACGATCTGGAGTTAGCAGCTGTGGTTCATGCTTTGAAGATCTGGAGACATTATCTCTACGGAGAGACATTCCAGATTTTCACAGACCACAAAAAACTTAAGTATATCTTCTCTCAGCATGAGCTCAACATGAGGCAACGTCGCTGGATGGAGTTAATCAAGGACTACGACTGTACAATTGATTACCATCCAGGTAAGGCCAATGTTGTTGCAGATGCCTTGAGTAGGAAATCAGCAACATCAACCATGAATAGAGCACAACTAAACTCTTTAGTATGCTCTAGGAGAGATATGCTTATCTCTTTAAGGCAAGACAATGTACAGTTGAAGGTGTCATTGCTAGCCGGTTTGTTAGCTGAGATGCATATTAAACCTACCCTAAGAGAGCAGATTAAAGAAGCACAGCTAGGTGATGCTGCAGTTCAACATATAAGATCTGAGTATGGAAATGAGAAGCAAGATGGGTTTCATGACTCAAAAGATCAAGTAGCTTGTTATAATGGAAGAATGATAGTGCCATATGTGGACAACTTAAGGAAGTTAGTCCTGGAAGAAGCCCATTCTTCCATGTATGCTATGCATCCAGGGAGCACCAAGATGTATCGGAATTTGAAGGATCTGTATTGGTGGCCTGGGATGAAGAAGGACGTTGCAGAGTTTGTTCTGAGGTTCCCTGTGTGTCAGCAAGTTAAAGCTGAACACCAGAAGCCTGCAGGAACAATGCAACCTTTACCCATATCACAGTGGAAATGGGACCATGTGACCATGGACTTTGTTGTTGGCCTACCCAGGACAAGAAAAGGACATGATTCCATTTGGGTAATTGTTGATAGGTTGACTAAGACAGCACATTTCTTACCTGTCAAAACAACCTATTCTGCTGAAAGGTTATCAGAGTTGTATGTTCAAGAGATAGTGCGTTTGCACGGAGTTCCTGTCACAATAGTTTCTGACAGAGGTCCTCAGTTTACAAGTCGTTTTTGGGAACAGTTGCACAGAGCCTTAGGCACCAAGCTAAGATTTAGTACGGCCTTTCATCCACAGACTGATGGACAGTCGGAAAGGACCATACAAACCTTAGAAGACCTGTTGCGAGCATGTGTTCTCCAGTTCACCGGAAGTTGGGATCTACACCTAAGCCTGATAGAATTTGCCTATAACAATGGCTACCAGCATAGTATTGATATGGCACCTTATGAAGCCTTATATGGTAGACGTTGTAGATCACCCTTGTGTTGGTTTGAGACTGGTGAGCACCAGTTGTTAGGTCCTGACCTGGTGCAGCAAACCACAGAAAAGATTAAAGTTATACAACATAAGATTAAGACTGCTCAGGATAGGCAGAAATCTTATGCTGACAAACGTCGTAGACCCTTAGAGTTCCAGGTTGGAGAAAAAGTGTATCTTAAGGTCTCACCTTGGAAAGGGGTCCTTCGTTTTGGAAGGAAAGGGAAGTTAGCTCCTAGATATATGGGGCCTTATCCAATCATTGAACAGATTGGAAAGGTAGCATATAAATTAGAGCTTCCCCCAGAATTACAGAGGTTACATCCTGTGTTTCACATTTCTATGTTGAAGAAATGTCACCCAGACACTCAGTCAGTTCTACAACCTATGGAGGTAGAATTGAATGATGACATATCCTATGAGGAGGGACCAGTGTCAATCCTTGATAAACGAATTAAAAAGCTAAAGAAGAAAGATATAACTCTTGTGAAAGTCCTCTGGAACCATGGTGGTATTGAAGAAGCCACTTGGGAGTTAGAGGATGAGATGAGAAGGAAGTATCCTGTCCTTTTCTCTTAGTATGTTTTATCGATTTCGGGGACGAAATCCTTGTAAGGGGTGGATAATTTGTAACATCCCTGACCTGGGTTATGAGTTAACCCTAGGTGTTTTGCCTAAATATGTAATTAAATCTTTGTGATTAACTCTGAGCATGTAATTAAATTCCCAGAAACGTACATTGCAATTAAAAATTGATATAATCATCAACTCAATTTGTTCAACCTTGATGAATCTGCACTAGAATCCAAAAATTGGAAGGGCAAACGGTCTCAAGACCGTTTGGAACTCATCCAAACGGTCTCAAGACCGAGAGGACAATCACCCAAGACCGTTTGAAGGTCTAGGGTTGAGTAATTTGACCAATTGAGGACCCAATTGCAAATAAGTTATTAATTTAATCAAAATTCTGTTTTGTGGTTCAATCATGGTTCAACCCGTATCAAATCACCTTAGACTTTGATGAAATCTTGGGCAAACGGTCTTAAAACCATGTGGGGTCCACCCACATGACCTCAAGACCGTTTGGGCCAAGTTTGGGCCCAATTGGAGCTCAATTGAAGAGTTCAACCTTGTGTTGATGCACACTGTTGAGTGTTGATGGGTGAACATTGATAGACCCTAATTGAATCGATTTCAACCATAATTGGTTAACCATTATGGGTCAATTGAATGACCAAGTGATCAAGCATAATCTTAATTGACTCAATCCATAAGTGGTCAACATAGATTTGACCTTTTGAGGGCTTCAACATCGGTTGACATCATCGATTGCTTTGTTGATTTTGTTGATGGACCAAGCGGCTGAGACCATGTGAGCCTCGCGGTCTCAAGACCGTGAGAGGGCTCGCGGTCTCAAGACCGTGAGGGGGCTCACGGTCTCAAGACCGAGAGGAGGCTCGCGGTCTCAATACCGCGAAGGGCCTCGCGGTCCTGAGATCAAAGAAGGGCAAACGGTCTTCATGACCCTCGCGGTCTCAACTCAAATTGGTCTTCGCGGTCTCAACATTAACTTGAACCAATGGAAGGCTTCGCGGTCTTGAACCCTTGAAGAGGCTCGCGGTCTTGAAGCCTAAGGGGGCTCGCGGTCTTGGAGTTAGAAAGAGGCTCGCGGTCTTGGAGGGTCAAAGTGGGCAAACGGTCAACACTTTCAACCAATCTCAACCCAATAGATGATTAATGATTGAAATCAATCAATGTGATTCAAGGTTGACCTCATTCAATCATTTGATGATGTAAATGGTTCAATGTTGCCCAAATCAAACCTTAATGATAATCTAGGATAGTAAGGGGTTATTTGACTAAGGTTTTTGACCATGATGATGATCAATGGGGTGAATTACCAAAATACCCCTGAAGGGTCAATTAAGTTATACCTTGCTCAATTCAAACCCTAATTACATGAGAATGATGTTTTTAGTCATAATGACTCTATCCAACTTGATCTAGTGTAATGTTACCATCAACCATTAGTATGATGAAAGAGAGAGTACTCTAGAGAGAGAAAGTAACCTAGAGAGAGAAAGTAACTCTATCACATAATGATGATGTTTTTGGCTATGTTAGCCTATGATGCCTCAATCCAACCTGTTTTAGAGTGATGTTGACATCACCTAACATTATGATGAGAGAGAAAGTACTTATAGAGAGAGAAAGTACTTCTAGAAAGAGAAAGTACCCTTTTTAAGTGGAAACTCGAGTAAAGTATCTCCAATGCACATAAATGAGCATAATTAGGGTATGATCCACCTGTGTGAGATCATAGAAACCCTAATTATGATAAATGATGAACCTTTAACTAATCCAAGAGTATCGATGAAGATGTTACTCATACATGATGATGTTATGAGTTTAATTCACCTTGATGTGAATAGTAAACCCTAATTCAAGGGTGATGACATGTAATGTGAATAGTAAACCCTAATTCAAGGGTGATGACATGTAATGTGAATAGTAAACCCTAATTCAAGGGTAATGGCATGCTTTTGAGCAATAAACTCTATTTGAATTGAATTAAAGATTTAACTCTTATGACAAGAGTAGGAAGTACATTCCTTATTGTTGTATTACCTTTATCAGATGTATTAACCATGCAGGTTCTGATATGAAGGTAATCATATCCAGGTATGGATGTTGATGTTATATTCATTGAAGGCATGTTGTTAGCCTTATGAATAAGCAAAGTAATCTGATGCCTTGCCAGTGGCATCCTATGCTGATAATGGGCTATGAGAGCCATGAATACCATCAAGGTCATGCCTTAGAGATGACTTGTGATGAGGATAAGGAGAAATAATGATTGATATGAGTTAGGCCTGTTACATTTAGTATTCTTCTTTTATAGCTGCTATGCTATTGTTATTGTTTGAAGAACAATGTATGCTGTTAAAGAATACTGAATGTACCTAACTAATCAAGTATAATGTAGAGCCATGATCATAGATCCATCATTGTCAGAAATTAAGTGATGGTGAAACAGGTTTTCCTCAGGGAACTCCTGGAGCACATACTTTTGAGTATGTGGGGTACATGGATGTGTAGAACTTTACATCCTAGTGTAGGAAAGTGATGTAGATGTGGAATCCATCCATCCTTCACTATAGTTCCATACCGTATCAGTGGTAGGTAAACATGAAACCTCCTGATGACGAAGAAAGCACATATATCCGTATCAGTGGTAGGTAAATATGAAACCTCCTGATGACGAAGAGAGTACAGAACGCCACTGTCACTCTAGAATAGCGAAGGACCAGTTTACCCTGGTGAGCTATAGTAGTAGAGACACGAGATGTCCTACAAGTGATCCTCTTACTGACTGAGGAAGGTGAAGGTCATGAGAATCCAGCTCTCTTAATGACCTATGTATGATACTGATGCTGCTTCTCAGCGATCAGTTGGAGTATGAGTGGTAAGCCTCATCTCCACAGGGCATAATGTTGTTTGTAAAACACAATCAACCATATAGTATAACTTGTTAGAGATAACTCCAAGTTAGTTGATTGATGTTACATTGCAATAGTGTTTATATTCTCCATATCTCCTAAATGGTTGAGATCTTGTTATACATGCAACTGTTACAGAATGCTTTGAAGGCTTTACTATTTAAAATATTCTTTGATGTTATAATAAAGCTTCTGGCGAAGAGTTACAACTCTCGCTGGGACAATTATGTATAATTGTCTCACCCCGTAGGCTTCAACTTTTTAGGTGGACGTCGGAGACGAAGGAACCAGCCTACAGGTGATCAGTCTCAGCAGCAGCATCAGGGGCAGCAGTAATCTCAGGTGGAGATTGTCCTGCCCTATGGTGTAGTTAGAGTCAGTCCTATGTGTCCTTTGTACTCTCAGGTCTTGGAGTCTTTTTGTATAAGTGATCTTGAGATTTTGTATCCTGATGTATATAATTACTCAAGAAGTAATTATCCTTAGATGTAAACAGTTTACCTCACTTTATGAAAGAGGCTTCTATGGATTCAAGTTCTTGTCACGAAAAGTTTTAATTTCCCGTGATTTTTGTCTTCCGCTGATTACCGATTTTCTTCCGCTACGTTTTAATCGTGTTTATGTCATGGTTTGGAGATCAGAGCCCACATGGTTGATCAACCACTATCAATAATCCATTTTCCTTTTACCTGCAAGAAAGGAAGGTGTCAGTCCCCAACTCAAAATTTGTCAAGCGGTGTTAGCTTTGTGACCCATTTCATCTTTGGGTTGGTCCCCTTCTATCTATAAGGACAATAAGTAGAGTAATGGTCATCACTCATGCAATACTCACAAACCATAGGGTTCCTAGAGCCAAAGGACTCTCCATGGAAAATAGGAGGCCCCTTGCTCTTTTTCTTACTTGTTCCCTTTCTCTTACTCTTTGGATCTCCCTCTACATATCCCAAACAACTAGTACCACTATGTTTGGTACAGTGATCTAGAACTTCATTGAGGGATTTCTTCCCTTTGAGGAATTTCTTCCCTTTGAGGAATTTCTTCAAGGAAGATCTTAGTTTGTGATTATCATCACTAAGAGTAATGACAATACAAGATAAACTAGAAACATCATCTTGTGCATGAAGTAAGTCAGAATCCAAACAGAGGGCTTTAGTAAGATAAGAATCTTTCTCTAAAGTAAGACTAGAAACTTCATGACTAGGCAATTAAGGTCGAGAAGAGAGATCATTGACTTGAGAAAGAAATCTAGCATTTTTAGTTCTAAGCAAAACAAACTCATTAATATAGACTCTATTCTCATCTTTAGTACCATCATAAGAAAGCTTAAGATCATCATTTCAGTTTTAAGTAAAGCAAGCTTATCTACTAGGCATTGGTTTTCTTCCTTGAGACTATTGGTGTTCTTAAGGTAGATACCATTATCTACTTCAACTCCATTGTATTGGAGCTCAAGGTCAAGAAACTACCCTAACAAGGAATCAATGCTATCAATATGCAACTTCTCATTTTGATCAAGAATATCTATTTTAGCATACAAATCATCAATTATCTTTTCTAGCCTTTTCTTTTTAGACTTACATTCATCATAAGGTGAACGAGAAGTATTTAACATATCCATAAGAGTTCCTTTGGATAACTCATGGAAGCATACCTCATTTACCTCACTTACCCTACTAATGTCTTCACTTGTGGAGGACATGAGTTCAAGATGGTACTCTCCTTCATCGAAGCTCGAGCCACTTGAAGAGGATTCTTCCCAAGCTGCATGTGTTGCATCCTTGCTCCTCTAGTCCTTTTTATCCTTGATCTTGTACTTTCCTTCCTTCTTATAGTTATACTTCTTCTTATGGCTTCTCTTGTGCTAAGTCTTCTTGGCCTTGGGGCATTCATTTCTTGTAGTGTCCCTTTTATCCACATTCATAGCATCTAGGAGTTGAGGATGAGAAAGACTTTCCCTTGAAGTGCTTGCATTTGGAGTAGTTTGCTTCATGATCACTAGGGCCATCATCTTCACTTGAGGAGGGTGGAGTGGACCAGAAATCAAGTTGTTGTTAGAGAATCATTGCCTCAACTTGAGCTTTGAGGGCATTGTCTTTGATCTTCTTTGATTCCTTCTCCTCTTGATTATCTTCTTCTTTTTGCTTGTCTCGCCTTATCTCATGAACTTGGAGGTTCCTAATGAGCTCCTTGGTGGGTAAGTCACCAAGACTTCTAACTTCTTTAATTTAAGTCCCCTTGGGTTTCCATCTCTTAGGAAGAGACCTTAAGATCTTGGAGTCGATAGTCCCTTTATCCAAGGTGTGACCCAATGCTCCCATCACATTGATGATGGTGTTGAGCCTTGTCTACACCTCGACAACTCTTACCTTCTTTCCCATCTTGAAGTTCTCAAGTAGTCCATTGAGCATGTAGATCTTTAACTATTTGACTTATTGTGTGCCTTCATAGGTAATGCACAACTTGTTCCAAATCTCATGTGTTGTATCACAAGTTGAGTTTCAGTTGAACTCAGAGGTAGTGAGGGCATCATAGATGATGCTTACTGCCTTGGCATTGAGCTATGTCTTCTTGAGTGTAGCTTCATCCCAAGTAGCTACATCACCTGTCGGAGCTTTGTATGCAATGATCATCACTCTCCACATGTCATAGTTCATACTTTGAAGGTACAACTGCATCCTATATTTCCAATAGAGTAAATTGGTTTCGTTGAAGACCGGAGGTCACATGGATAAGCTTCCGTCTAGGTTCAGAGACCCAAGTAAGTTGCCCATCTTCTCATCTCGTAGGAGATGTGTTGGATAAGACAGTGGCTTTGATGCCACTTGTTGGATTGAAGGGCTCTAGAGGGGGTGAATATAGGTAAAAAAACACTTACACAAAACTTGTTATACCTTGAAGTTACTTTAAATAAGTAGAATTGCAAATAGTGAACTTGATGACAATTCAAATATACATAGAAAGGATGAGACAGATTAAAGAAACCAATTTAACAAGCTGTTTTAGAGTGGTTCCACTATATAAACTAGGAGAGAGTCAGTCCACTGCCTAGAGAGGTCAAGCTCTAGGATTTCTTGATCATGTCTACTCCTTATATTTACTTATAAGAGATACAACATATGACCTTACTTTTTTGGGACAAGGATACCCAACTTCCCTTTGTGGTCGTGTCATGGAACTGGAATCCCAGTCCCATTAACCAAATGAATACCAAAGGCAACATGCATAAGCGTAAAGCTTAGCACACATGAACAAATAACAAGACAAAAACACCAACACAGTCTCAACATTCAATAAGTATAAATTATACAAGGTACATCATATTCATGAGTTCAATTACACATTTTCAGAGTCAAGGTACAAGTCATTCACGTGCACTAAATCTGGATCTTACAACAAGTACACCTAGCATAGCTCACCAAGCCCATCAACCTTCTAACCATTTCTGAACCTAAAAACAAAATACGTGAAACGGGTCAACACATGACGTGTTGAGTATGGGGCAGAAAGATACATATATATGTGTAAGCTTTGCATAAGACTAAATGAACAAGAATAAACATATTAACTATTTAAAATAATGTGAAACCATATTTTATGTCATTTCACTCCATTATACCAACAATATCAAGCATGTTTAAGGCCTTTGACCATCTTCCCGTCGGAAGGGTCCATAAGGGTGCTCAAGATTAGCCAACCCTTTTATACAAGAGGGACCTCAAGGCCATATCCAAGAGCTAACCCCTTATCAATCAACATTATAATGGAGTTATATATATATATCTATATATCTATATATATATATATTATATATATATATATATATATATATATATATATATATATATATATATACCCACGTGGGTAGCTACCCACCCACCCTTCCAGACACTTTTTTTCAAATATTTTTTTTTGCAATTGTAGAGGAGAATTTTATCTAGCTCCCCAAAAAATTTCATCCAAAAATAATATCATTTTCCCCACCAAAATAAAAAAAAACACGTCCATACATTTACTGACTAATATTTTCTGCGCAGTTACTTTTTTTATGTCAGAGTTACTTTTGTGTACCATATAGTTACTCTTTTGATCTTAGAGTTACTTTTGTATACCATATAGTTACACTTTTGGATGAGCGGGTAGCGAAAAATGAGGCTACCCATGTGAGTAACGAATAAATCCCCTATATATGTGTTTGTGTATTCAAGTTATAAAATTTACGGGGCAAACATCGAGTAAGACATAGCAATATTGCATGGCAATATTTGAGTAAGTAAACAAACAAGCATACAATACATGTCTTTTCAAGCAAGAAATCGATATTCAAATAACTAGATAAGTCCCATACCTGCTTCAGAGATTCATAACCTAACTTATCCTTCGTCATCTAGCCACATGCCAAACATGACTAACAACAAGATTACATGTATGCATTAGATTCTCATCATTAACCCTAATTAGATTCATTTTTTATGGTTTTAGCCAAATTAGGTTCAAGGTTTCTTATTGGTACATTAGATGATCTTTTAGTGATATAGAGGCCATCAAGGAGGTGTGGCTCAACTTTCAAGTTATTCTGGTGTTCCATTTACATTATATGGCCAACTCAAGATTCAAGTCAATCATGTACATAACTAGGTCAGAAGACTCATGAAATTACTGATTTGATGGATTTAGAGTAGTTGGTGCATAAGTTTGGTCAAGAGCATTACACGGTTTATGGGCAAGATCATGCATCATCATGAAGTGTCACATCCATGCATAAAAGTCATATCTGGCAAACATAGCAAAAGGAGTACCATAATGGATATAAGTACCATTTGGTAGCATAAGAATACTAATTTCAAGTTAGGTGGAGGCTACATGTCTTATCATATGAAAAAGGTAGTAATTAGGGCAATGGTACATCATCCAAATCCCAAAGTAGGCACATATGTACAAATAGGAACATGTACGAGAGATAGGGATGATTAATATACTCTCCAAAGATGTACCAAAAATTACTGATTTGATGATTAAGGATGCAAGAGTACATAAAAGGTTTCAACCTTATCATGATTGTGCATATAACATATTCAAAGAAGGTTAAACTTAGTATTTCAGCCAATAAATAGAATTAGAAGAGGAATCAGGGTCTACAAATATTCCCATGCTGTAGATCGTTTCGAAAGGAACAATTTGATATATTGGATCAAGCATTTTGGACTTAAAGTCTAGGAATTATCATTTTTTGACGTTTCAATTAGGAACTATATAGAAGCATCATCCATGATCATAGGAAATTACCCTTGATGATGAGGGGGATCCACCCCCATGGTTTGTGATCGGATGATTAGGGAGGCGCACCTGCCTTGGCGCCACGCCACTTCTCCCAGCCGTGGGGCCCGCGTCGGCTTTGACCCTAGTCAACAGGGAGGCTAGGCTGAGTGGGGGAAGTGGTGCTCATTGCCAGCGGTTGGATGTCGATCCAACAACAACTATGCTTGTCTGTGATCCGGAGGTGGGAGAAGGGATCGAGGCCGAACTCCAGCCCTGTGCCGCGGCGGTGGTCATGTGCGAGCTCGCCGGTGTGAGTTCATTTTGGAGTCAGAGGGTTCCTCGACCCTTGCTGAGGTGCCACCCGTGACCCTCGAGGTCTTATGGAGCAGATGCCAGTGTCTATTAGCTCCAAGGAAGCATGGGATGAGAATCCCTTAAGTTAGCTTTGTGGTGGAACCACCCCGATTAAAGGAAGGGGAAGAACCAAAGAGGGAGGCTCTAAGCATAGATAGGAGCACAAAGAGAGGGGAAAAGAATAGGGTAGAGAAGCAAAGTGGTTTTAGGGTCTTAAATCGTCAAATAATGGTGAAATGAGGTTGATTGGTGTGCCAAAAGTGGCATCCACCCCCATTATGCCGGCTCATGGTTCGAATTAAGGTGGTAGGCCGGCTACCGTCGGATTGGGTCCAGATCTAGTGGGAGTGATCTGACGGTCGAGAATAGGGGCGCGCTAGGGTTTGGAAGTGGGAGAGGCAGCGGCTGGGCTGCACGCCCTCGCAAGGGCCCTAGTGGGCCAGCCAAAAGCTACACCAAAGGGTCAAAAATAGATATTAAATCAAAGCAAATCAAGGTGTCTTCAAAATATCATAAATTTCGTTACAAAGGTCCAATTAGGGTGATTTTTCCATCGTTGGATTCGAAATGAAGTCCAATACAACATGGTACATGTTACAAAGTCAAAAGATTATGGTTACAAGCTTCAAAATATCTAGCAAATATGGTGTTATGAAAAATAAAAGGTATTTAGTTCAAAAGTTAAAATTGATGTCACATTTAATAAATTTAACATTAATGTGACTAATATGGAGTCTCCCAACCATAAAACCATGAAATTCACATTGAATTGAGTAAGAGGTCAAATGATGAGGGAGAAGGGTATAAGATAAGATCAAGAAAAGTCAAGTTGTCATATCTTTCCCTCCTTCATAGAAATTTCATCGTCAAAATTAGTCCAAGATCATAGTCAAAAGTCAAAGTTCATACTCATTATGCCTAGGTATCCGACCATGGTTGTCATGAAATTCCCCACAACGGGATGCACACTAGGTTATCATAAAGGGTGTACTTGTAAAAATTATGCTCATATTATTAGTGTTCCATCGTAATGTGACATCATCATGGCATCAGGGATTACCCATCCCTTAGTATCCATACATTAGGGTTTTGTTCATATCTTCACACGATACCAAGGTGCATTACCAAAATCTAGGTTTATTACTTCACAAAAGAACACACTGTCATTCATGACTTCCAAATTAGATCATCATTGAACGTGTATATTTCATCATTATACTAGATTTCATGCATATTTTTCCCCCAAAATTTATACCAACTCTAATCCATTATGTTCATTATTTTTCATTTCAAAACTAAAATTAAACAATATAATCATTATGTTTATATAAAGTTATGACCCCAAGAGCATCGACATATCGAGTTAATCCTTTTTTCATTTGGATATGATATTAGGCTTCTTACCCCTAATTATTCAAGCTACGATCTCTAGGCACCATCGTATCAAGTTTCTGATTTCTAAACTATATCTTTCTTGTATGGTATGATTTCATACTAGGTCTATCTCATGAGAGTGGCTCATTACACATATATCAAGATTTTAACTTAAGTGAAATTCTTTCATGTATTGAGCATCATTTGAGGAATAAATTATCATCAACGTCAAGGTTTTGAAACTTGTATCTAGGATTCAACATTTTCAAGGAAAATTCTTAGATATTTTCATAGGAAATCTAGGATTCAACATTTTCAAGGAAACCACACACTAGGTCAGTCAACTCATATACTTAGAAGTATTCTAGCTAGGGACTCGTCATCAAGTATTTCATCATTCATATTTTTCAACATTTCAAATATTTTGGAGTTTAGGTACTACCTTCTCCCGAGGCAGGTTGACTCATATCAAAAGGTCACCCTATTCATATGTCCCATGTTAGAGGTCCTCCTTTGTAAAGAGATTAAGGTATATGTTGACCTCGAACCATATATCACATATCATATCTATAAGACTAGGTACAAGCAAGCACATCAACCCACTAGCTATGTTTAGCACATCAACTGTAACGACCCCGCCTCCCGGTATCCCCCAATTAAGGGAGACCAAGAGGTCAGAGCCATTATCCCAATTAACAAGATCAAAGGTTCGACAAATAATCAATAACAATGATCAAATTCTACTAACTAAACTGAAAGTGGGTATAAAATAAACTTTTCATACCTTTTCAAAACTTGGATATCTACCTCTATCCACATCTGGAGTCTATCTAACTAATCATCCTTTATACTTTAATTCTTATTTAATTCCACATATGCCATTTTACTATTTGTCTTTTCAATCTTGCACATAAAACGTCGAAAAAAAATGTCGGTCAACATATCGAAATATGCTGGTATGTGGGGACAACCAAAATTTCACAAATATGGCTAACAATCTAATTATCACAATCAAGGTAATTAGCAGGGCAATTTACATTTTCAATGTGTCATTCTCCACCGCTTTTGCCCTAACCCTGGAATACCTCCTCTAGGGTTTATCTTTTGCCATTGACTTAAGGCCACCTTCTCAATCCTGAGCTTGATGCCTGGGGTCACCCTTCATGGTGCCCTTTAGTCTTGCAATATCATATGCCACCTTCTCAATCTCGAGCTTGGTGCCTGGGGTCACCACTCATGGTGCCCATGGGTCTTCCCTCCTGGGCTTGACCTTTTTGCATCATCCATCAGGGTGGCATGTAGGTGCGAGAATACACTTATACTATTATTGTGATAATGATAGTGACTTTATGATTTGCAAGTATGAACATCCAAACTGATAAGTTGCATTCAATGTGATGAATGATTTGGGAAACTCTTCTGAAAATTAATGCGATTAACCATAATTAACCACATACCTATCAAGCTGACTTGATTACAGAAATAATTCAACCAATTAAGAAACCAAACAAGCACATACCAAGTTGATCCTGAATTAGGCATCCAATTTTTCTTATCATTTATCTTGCCATCATGGTCTATTAAACCTAGCTTGCTTTCTAGGGTTTCTAGTCCACTTTTAGGGTTTCCATTGCAATTAGGGTCCCTCTTCATTTTACTCTTTTAGTCCCTAATTTTATATAATTACTCACAAACCCTGACTATCTCATCTATTCTTCACGAAAGTTATTAAGGTTACGTTAACTTTCAGATTAAAGGAACAGTTAAAAGTCCATTAAGTCTATTATGCCTCTTTTACCTTAAAATTTCTATTTTTATCCTTTTTAATTCATGAAAAGATTATAAGGCCTAATTATCATCTTTGGTTCCTTCCGGATTAACAACTCATAGTTCATTATGATCTAATTCACATATGAACTCTATTAATCATTAATTCTACCTTTATCCATTAGAAAACCCTAACTTCCATATTAAGGGTATTTATCCACAATTAAGAACCTTTATAATCAAAATATCTTAGAGCCATCATATCTCAACCTTAATCATGAAATTCAACAATTAAATTCATTAAGAGTTACCATTACTAATATTAGGGTTTGAAGGCCCATTAAAGCATATTTATGCACATGAAACTCTAAATTAAACCAATTACGTGCAAAGTTTATCCTTTTTGTTCTTAATGTACCTTTTTATAATTAACATGTTAATATCAACTTTAATCATCCATTAAACCCTACTAAATACATTAATCATCTCAAAATAGGGTTTCTTAATCATTAAAGCATTAAAGTTGATAACTTCCACAATTTTTCGAATTGCAAGAGGAATTAGCTTCTGAATATATTTTCCATGGATTCCTCTCGTTTTTCTAAGCAACTTTCATATTTTATGCGCATTGATTGGAGCTACCAATACGGAGATAAGATTTTTGCAAGAATAACTTACTTGAGCCAATCAAAGGATGTCACGTCGCCTGCTCCATGCAATGTTGCTCGACTAGTTTGGAAATATAACAAAATGTCCTTTTTACCCTCGCATAAGGCACAGGTTTTTCATCCCATGGAGGGGCAAAACCATCTAATGCCTATTTGATCATCTTCCTCCTCACGACAGCGCACTGCTGCTGCCCTAGTTGCGGTTGGGGTGGCTCCTCTTTCCCTTCTTGGACTCGAAGGTCACCGACGATGGTTCCTCTTACTCTGCCTCCTTCCTCCATGCTTGGGGCACCACCAGCTCATGATCAGAGTGGCTAGGTTGGGCTGGGCAGACTTTCAATCCACGACCAGTGTTGCAGTTGTGTGGCTGCTGCTGCGCCTGGGTTAGGGTAGGGCCACGATGGTGAAGCCTCTCCCCAGCATCGTGGGGCATCCAACTATCATCTTGACTCCATTATGGTCCCTCGCTGCTCCAGAGATAGATCTATGCTCAAAGGTTAGGATTTGCATGAAGAAGATGAAAAAGGGAGAGAGAGTTTTGTGGTATTTCTCTAGAACTCGATCTAGAGGCTCTACCTCTTCATATAGGGGAGGGTAACGAAGCCCTAGGTTGCCTATTCACAGATTAACAAGGCCCTCTCCCAATAGGAGTCATATTCCTTCAAGGAGAAGTAATCTTCTCTCTCCTATTTATCCTCATTTCATGGATAATTAGAAATACGAAAATTATCTCTTTCATTATCTCTAGCCTTGCTTTTTAATCTATTGGTCATGAAAATCTATTTTCTTAAAGAAAATAACATCTCTTTTTGATATTATCAAAAAGTCATTAATGATGTATCACATTATCTTCTTATTTTGTTATTATTTTCCTTTTCTCTTTCTTTTTCTCTATTGGGGCTCCTTGGACACCAAGAAACTCTAATATTTCAAAATACTTTTTAATGGATACTCATTATCCATCTAGATGCATCTATATCCATTATTTCTCATCATCTTGTTTATTTCTGATCAAAATATCTCTTTTTGAGGATTTCTCTTTATCTCTCTTTTTATTCTCCTCTTTGACATTCCTTTTAACATTATGAATCCTTTGGATACGAAAATCCACCAAGGATAACTCAATTATACCTCTTTCCACTAATTTCCCACATTTTATCATTGTTTTCAATTTCTTTCTTAATAAAGAAATATTTAATTGATCTTTTCTTTTCTTGTTGCATTATCTTTGCAACTTTTCACTCCTTGGGACCCAAGGAACCCAAGAGGCAAGAAATCCACCTTTGGATTATATACTTTTGCCTTCTAGAGGTTTCTACATCTTTCTTTTCTCCATTTCTTATTAGTAATGGAGTTTCCTTTGTCTTTTCTTTGTTATTGGGCCCAATAGCCAATACACCCCACAAAACAATCAACAAGGCTATTGTAAACGAAATCCATTTATTCAAAACAAAATATATCATTATTTGTTCAAATATCTTTAATAGGAGAAATTACATTTCTCACCAAAAGAACCCAAAAATTGGGGTTGTAACATTAACCAAGTCATATTTATCATACAAGGTGCTAGGTTTAGCTTGGGTTGCATGGTAAAACTCATCTCATATCATTAATCATGCTTGACCTTCCTAAACAAACTTGGGTCTTATCAACAAAAACATCAACATCATCATCAATATCATTATCATCATCTTAGGTTTCTAGGTTACTCACTTGCCTAACCTATATCATGTCTCTAGATAACACTAGAGACTATCACTATCATCTAAAATCTCTCATCTAGACTTGATGTTACATCTCTTTCTCCTAGGTTGCATGGAAACTCACTGCCTTTCTGAGTGTGGTAACATTTTTCATATGTACATATAATAATTCTTGAAATATGTTTTCTCCAACATTTAAACAGTCAATGAAAACCACCATACTCCATTCGAATAAAACCAAAACCAAAACAAGTTACCATACTCATGAGGCAGTCTAGTACCATGACACCTAGAGAACTAGCAAGAACATGGTGCACATCTGTGTAGATATCCTAAGAACATGTCATGAGCTTATGTCTAGGGAGGTAAATTACACAAGACTACACTTAGTTCTAGAACATCTAGGTTCTAACCTAGAGTCTAAGTCAACCTTGTCCACAAGGACATTTATTATGTTTTTAGGGTTGAGATGTAAGGTCAGTTTCATTTGTGTTTAGTGTGAGCAATGTTTGGTGTAGTTAATGTTCATTCTTTGATACCATATGTCATGGAACTGGAATCCCAGTCCCATGAACCAAATGAATATTAAAGGCAACTTGTGGAAGAGTAAAGCTTAGCACACATGAACAAATAACAAGATAAAGGCACCAACACAATCTCAACATTCAACAAGTATAAATTATACAAGGTACATCATATTCATGAGTTCAATTACACATTTCTAGAGTCGAGGTACAAGTCATTCATGTGCACTAAATTTGGATCTTACAACAAGTACACCTAGCATAGCTTACCAAACCCATCAACCTTCGAGCCATCTATGAACCTAAAAATAAAATTTGAGAAATGGGTCAACACACAAGGTGTTGAGTATGGGGCAGAAAGATACATATATATGTATAATCTTTGCATAATTTAAAAAGGATTTCAAGACTAAAAGAACAAGAATAAACGTGTTAATTGTTTAACAAAATGTGAAACCATATTTTATGTCATTTCACTCCATTATACCAACAATATCAAGCATGTTTAAGGCCTTTGACCATCTTCCCGTCGGAAGGGTCTGTAAGGGTGCTCAAGATTAGCCAACCCTTTTATATGTGCTCATGATAAGGTTTCAACCTTATCATGATTGTGCATATGACATGGTCAAAGAAGGTTAAAACTTGTATTTCATCCAATTAATAGAATTAGAAGAGGAATCAGGGTCTGCAAATATTCCCATGTTGTAGATCTTTTTGAAAGGAACAACTTGATATATCATATCATGTATTTTGGACTTAAAGTTTAGGAATTATCATTTTTTTGAAGTTTCAATTTAGAACTTTATAGAAGCATCATCCGAGATCATACGAAATTGCCCTAGATGATGAGGGGAATCTGGCCCCTTGGTTTGTGATCTGACGATCAGGGAGGCACACCTACCTTGGCACCAAGCCACTGCTCCCAGCCGTGGGGCCCACGTCAGCTTTGACCTTGGTCAATGGGGAGGCTAGGCTGAGTGGGGGAAGAGGTGCTTGCTGCCAGTGGTTGGATGTCGATCCAACGACATTTGTGCTCGTCTGCGATCCGGAGGTAGGAGAAGGGCCCGTGGCCGCACTCCAGCCCTACGCCGCAGCGGTGCTCGTACGCGAGCTCTCTGACTTGAGTTCATTTTGGAGTCAGAGGGTTCCTAGGCCCTTGCTGAGGTGCCGCCCATGACCCTCGAGGTCTTGCGGAGCTGATGCCAGTGCCTATTAGTTTTGAGGAAGCATGGGATGAGAATCCCTCAAGTTAGCTTCGTGGTGGAGCCGCCCCGGTTGATAGAAGGGGAAGAACCGTAAAGGGAGGTTCTAGGCATGGATAGGAGGTTGATTGGTGGTGCCAAAAGTGGCAGCCGCCCCCATTGTGCTGGCTCACGGTTTGAATGAAGGTGGCAGGCCGGATTCCATTAGATTGGATCTAGATCTAGTGGGAGTGATCTGACGGTTGAGAATAGGGGCATGCTAGGGTTTGGAAGTGGGAGAGGAAACGGCTGGGCTGAGAGCCCTTTGAAGGGCCCTGGTGGGCCGGCCCAAAGCTACACCAAAGGGTCAAAAATATATATTAAATCAAAGAAAATCTACGTGACTTCAAAATATCATAACTTGGGCTACAAAGGTCTGATCGGGGTGATTTTTCCATCGTTGGATTCGAAATTGAGTCCAATACAAAATGGTACATGTTACAAAGCCAAAAGATTATGGTGATGAACTTAAAAATATCTAAAAAGTATGGTGATATGAAAAATAAAAGGTATTTAGTTCAAAATTACAAATTGATTTCACATTTAATAAATTTAACATTGATGTGACTAATATGGAGTCTCCCAACCATAAAATCATGAAATTCACATTGATTGAGTAAGAGGTCAAATGATGAGGGAGAAGGGTACAAGATCGGATCGAGAAAAGTCATCTTGTCACATAACGGGATCCAATAACCATACAAACAAGGTCTTACCTATCTAAGAGCTAGTCTTCTACCTCACCAAGGTCTTACCCACTCTTGCAAGAAGTTGGATGCCTTCACTAAGGAGATCCCTTTCTTTCACTGAGTCTTTTGCCTTGAAGGATTTATCCCCTGAACTCCTTGGATCTTCTGCCTCATTCTCCTCCTTCACTCATAAAAGCTTTATGCACCTTCTTCTATAGCTTGAAGAAGTATGCACCTTCTCCTTCACTTGGAGAAGTTTTCACCAACTTGATCTTGAAGAAAGGGGGTGGGAAAAGAGAATATTTGAGAGCCTTACAAGAATACAATGATGTAGCTCTCTCACACAAATCCTATCTCACTCGTAATGAAGAATTAAAGTGTAATCAAGAGAGTGAAAGGGAATACGTTGATTGGATGTAATCAACTATAGCAAGGATCTTGAATAGCAATAAGGAGCAACCTTGGAATGAACTCCAAGAGATCCTATTTATAGCTGAGGGTGTCCACTAGAGTTTGGGAACACTTGTGAATGTTTTCTAGCCATTTGGAGGGTTGCAACAGATATAATATAGAATTTTGCAACACTCCAATGGTTAGAATCTCTTTTCCTATATTTTCCGTATAGTGTATTCAATTGAGTTTCAATAAAGATAACTCGACTGATCACACTATACGAAAAAGCCAATTTAAACCATCAGTCAAGTTTGTCCTAGTGGAAACTTGACCGATCCACTTAAATCAATTTTGATCTACAAGGGGATCGCTTGAGTTTTTTGAATGTGAAACTCGACCCATAAAAGTCAATTCTCAAAATCCAGTAAGGAACTCGACCAATGAACAATCTGTAATGAATTTTACAAATGACTTGTAAGTGATCAAATGTTCGAATTAAGTGCCCTTGATTTTTTTATCATCTTAGTTACAAGTCATGTCATCAATACAAATGAATACAAAAACATTCTAAGGTCATTTGAAGTGATTTTCAAAAATGAACATTTGTGTTGCTTTTTCCTTGAACTAAGAAAACCTAGAGCTTGATCGATTTAATCATTTTCATGTACCTAATGCTTGAAATCAATCTCGAACAAACATATTAGATACATATGAATGGAATGGTTAGGTAATTATCAAAATATAGACACTGTGTAACACTTAGGTCAATACAATTGGCAATGGGTCTTCTTCAGTCATTATTATCCTTGACAGATGATCGACAACTACATTTGTTGTCCCTTTCTTATTAACATATTCATGATCAAACTCTTGTAAGAGAAGACCCAGCATAATAGTCTCCACTTTGTATCTTTTTTCTACATAAGATATTTTATAGCTCTGTGGCTTGTATACACTTTAACTTTCAACCCTATTAAGTAGGGTCTAAAGTTATAAAAGGAAAATACTATTGCTATAATTTCCATTTAAGTGATGGTGTAGTTGATTTGGGCATCATCCAACATTTTTTTAGAAGTATCTTGTATTTTCTTTGACTAAGAACAGCACCGATGGCATAGCCATTGGAAACGCACATGATTTCAAAGGGTAGCTCCCAATCTGGTGCTTGTAATATTGGGGCTATAGTCAAGGCTTTATTCATAGTATTGAAGGCTTTAAGGAACTTGTCTGTAAAATCAAACTCGACATGTTTCACCAGAAGGCTTGATAGAGGCTTTGCAATTTTTGAGATATCTTAAATAAATCTTTTATAGTATCTGACATGGCCCAAGAAACTTCTTACCCCCATTATTGTTTTTTGAGGTGGGAGTTTAGATACAACTTCTATTTTGCTCAGATCAACCTCCATCCCTTTCTTAGAAATATCGTGTCCTAGTACGATGTCGTCTTGTACCATAAAATGTCACCTCTCCCAATTCAAGACCAAATGGTTTTCTTCACACCGTTGTAAGATAGAGATATATTTTTGAGACATCGATCAAAATTAGTGTCATATATAGAAAAATCATCCATCAAAACTTCAATTATATCTTCTAAGGAGTCTACAAAGAGAGATATCTTGCTCCTTTGGAAGGTAGTTGGTGCATAGCATAATCCAAATGGCATTCTTTGGAAAGTGTAGGTGTCATAGATATAGCTGAAGGTGGTCTTCTCCTGATCATCATGGTGGATTGGCACATGATAGATTCGAAAATACCCATCTAAGAAGAAAAAGTATGAATGATGAGCTAATATCATAAGGACTTGATCAATAAATGGTAGCGGTAAATGGTCTTTTCTGGTTGCATCATTCAATTTCCTATAGCCTATGCACATTCACCACCCAGTCATGGTCCTTGTGGCTACTTCATCACCCTTCTCTCCTTTAACGATAATTATTCCTCTCTTCTTCATACTATGTGTATTGGACTCACCCAGTTGCTATCACTAATAGGGTATATAATTCCTACATCACACACTTTAATGACCTCCTTCTTGACCACCTCACTTAACATCTGATTCAATTTTCATTGGGGTTGGGCTAATGGCTTATCTATTTCTTCAAGATTGATTCCATGCATGCATACAGTTGGCCTCGAGCCCTTACATCTTCTACTGAGTAGCCAATGTCTTTCCTCTGGATCTTAATCTCCTTCAACTACTTGTCCATCTATTCAATAGTCAACTCAAAGTTAACTATCATTATTCCTTTCTTCATCATCTAGGAATTCATATCACAATCGTTCAGGTAGGTGTTTCAACTCTGGCTTGGGTTTGGTTATTTCTTTCTCTTTAGGAGTCTACTCTAATGATGCATACTTTACTATTTCTATTGTTATATCTTCTTCGTCACTGAGCTCTTATTTAGGTTGATTCAAGTAATCTAAAAATTTCTACTACTTCGGGATCTTCCATGTTGGGATCTGAGTTATGTAGAGATCTCATAAGAGTATCAACAATGGCATTGTTTTCTTATACCTCTTCATAGTATTTTGTGTACCTATCCATGAAGTAGACTAACTCGAATAGAGAGGGCCCCCTCATAGCATCTTGCACATGAAAATCAATATGGTCATTTCTGACATGAAGACTTATCATACCTTCTGCCACATTGATTAGGGCTCTTCTGGTAGCTAGAAAAGGTCTTCAAAAGATCATTGGATATGTCACGTCCTCGACTGTGTCAAGCACAACTATGTCACATAGAATGAATAATTGTCCTATGTGAATTGGGACATCCTCCATTACTCCTACCAGTGTCATGAAAGTGTGACCGTCCAACTGAATTCTCGTGCCGATTTTTTCCATCTCAGTAAGTCCAAGCCATTGAGCTAGCTTCAGTAGCATGAGGCTAATGCTTGCTCCTAAACCGGCTAGCCCCTTTATTTTCACATTATCCCCAATGCAAAAGGGAATACTGAATGCCCCCAGGTCTTTCTTTATTGTCAACATTTTCGCCTGACTTGACAATTTTTCTAGCTGCATTGTCACAATGTGGTCTCTTCTTCTTCTTTTCATGATGAGTTCCTTAAAGAACTTAGCATAGGTAAGCATTTCTTCATTACATCCAGGAAAGGAACATCTAAGTGTAGTTTCTTCATGGCTTCCATAAATTCTCGTACCTATTCTTAAGATGGGTATTGATTAACTTGTATGGAAAGGGAACCCTCAGAGAGTAGGAATCTCTTTTGGTGAAGAATTTTTCAGGTTATTTTGATTTCTTGTATCTGCACCTTTCTTCTCCTTGCCTTCTACTTTACTCTTATTCTTGTTTGTGGACTCTTCCTTCTCAGACTCCTCTAATTAAGTATTGGATTCAGATCATGGCTTAGTAGTAGTGTCTTCTTAAAGGTTATTCTCATCTTGTTGCTTTTCTATGAGCTTGCTTGAATGGAGAGTGGCCATCTTTGCAGTCTCTGTGTTATAGGGAATATTTCCTTAAGGATTCTTTATCAGGTCAGACATTTGTGCCAACTAATGGTCAATCTATCTTTGATGTATCT
The DNA here is from genome assembly GCA_963693085.1 of Alisma plantago-aquatica. NCBI lineage: Eukaryota > Viridiplantae > Streptophyta > Magnoliopsida > Alismatales > Alismataceae > Alisma > Alisma plantago-aquatica. Next base: position 183,856,660 of record OY856413.1, on the reverse strand, counting down.
GCATATCAGCCATATGGGTCTGCATCATTGTTAAGACACCTGAATTGGTGATGACGCTTTGGGTTAGCTAATCACTCACTGAGACTTGCCTTTTTGTGAAGTCAAACAATTGGTCCATCATGTGTGGTTGATTGTTCCGTTTAGATTGTCCTTGATCTTGATTTTGTCTTCTCATGTTCTTGTATTGGCCTTGACCTTGCCCTTGGCTTTGGTAATTGTTTATGTTTTGTTGGTAGTTCATTGTCTTGGTAAATTGAGTTTGTCCACCTCCTCTTCCAAACCTTGGTGGTGGTTTAGATGCTCAACTTAGTTGGTGAGAGTTTTTCATAGCATCTTTGTTTCCATAATTGAAACTAGGGTGATCAGATCTCTTGAAGTCTGCATAAGAAACATTCTTAGTTTCTTCTTCTTCCTCACTTTCCTCTATGGGTTGAGTAGATATACAATAATTGATTCCATGACCTCCCTTGCCACAAGTAACACATTTCATTACTTTCTCTACATGTTTCTTGCTCTTGCCTCTACTGTCCTTCAATTGTTTGACATGTGTAGCAATCCTTTGAATTTGGGATATGATAGTTTCTAAGACCATAGATTCAAAAGAAGGTCCTTCATATGTAGTCTTCTTTACTAAACCCCTATTTACTCTATTGAAGTCTATGCCTACCTACAGAGCAGCTATGTTGTCAATAATTTTCATAGTCCTCTTTGAGTTTTTTCCCATGAAATTGCTTCCTATGACAACATTCAACAAAGTTCTCTCAGCAGAAGTAAGACCATTATAGAAAGTAGTGACCAGGTATCCCTTGTGATAGTTGTAATGTAGACAATCTCTCTGATATACCTAGATTTGTTCCCATGCCTAATACAAGTTTTTGCTGAGTTTCTGCTTGAGTCCATTTATCTTCTGTCTGTTTCTAAGAATTTTCTCCAACGGGTAGAACTTGGTGACAAAAGAGTCATCCTAGGGTCCCCACCCATTAATTTTCTTAACAGGTAAAGAAAGGTACCATGATAGAGCTTTGTCCCTATAGGAGAAGTTGAAACCCTTGCAATATATTACTTCTTATGGAACCCCCCTCATTTTTATGATGTTGCAAATGTCATTGTTGGCATCAAGATGATGGTAGGGGTTCTAGTCTCTAGGATTTCCTCCAAATGACTTGTTTTGAATAATGGCAATGGCAGTCGATTTCAACTTGAAGTTGGGAGCATCAAATCATGGGATGACAATAGGGCATCTTGACTAATTTGCCCTCGTAGAAGATAGGTCTCAGAGAGAAGGGCCTCCTTCATCATCATCTTTGTTGTCGTAATTATTGTCTTTGTATTCACAATGGTTCATATGATTTCTTCTTACTGATGGTGACAATGTTTGTCATGGCATCATTCCTCGTGCTCATAATCTTCTCGTCAGTCCTCACATTCATCTTCATAGAGGTCTTTGTGTCATTCTTCATGTTCATCTTCACAGTGAGGTATGTAATGAGGTATCACTATGTACCTTTACTCAGTTCCATCAGAGTTGCCATCATCATGCTCAAATTCAATTTCTGGTGGAGATAAAAAATTCTCCACCCTCACATTCTGGTCACTTCCAGTTTGCCCCTTCTTGAGAGGCGGGATGCTGACTTTAAATGGAGGTAAGGTGATGTTCTTAACCAGCTTCTCCAAGCTACCTAAATAGTTCACACAGTGGAGTTAGAAAACTATACTTGTTAAAATGAAGTTTTCAAGGTTAATGAGATTATAGTAGGTTAAAAGTGGTGCATTCGAGTCTATTACTTGGCTTGAGGCACTAATGCATGGTCAGTAGGTTTAGATTTTGAACAATTTTGTTGCCTTATCCTCGACAACGGTGCTAAAATGTTAACCGGCCAAAATCACACGTCCAAAGTGGAGCACATCTAAAGTAGTCGGAATATTAATTTTATAAGCTAACTTTCAGACCCTCGCAACTATTATATGGGGTCTGAAGTAGTAGATCACAGTCAAACCATAGGGACAAGTAATTGTAAGTGTTAAAAACGTAAAAAACCTCAACTCAGATACACCAAATGAAAGGGTAGATTAGGATTGGTGTTCCTTATGGAATGAGGTTCTCCAAGAAAACAAAAAAATAAAGGGAGAATAATGAAACAAGATAAGAGAATGAAAGCAAAAACAAGCACATGGTAACAAGGCATGGATGTGAACTTGGATTGGGTTTCACCTACTATGATTTATCACCAACATGCAATACTCACACCCTTTTGTATACCCTTAATAAGATTACATGCAATCATCATAGATTTTTATTTCCTCCTCTCTCGAGCTTAGGATAGATCTTGATTATAAGGTTGTCTCTCTCTAAATATGGCAAACAAACAAACAAAATTACAACCATATGATCATTTATCTTAAACATTCTGACTTTTTCATAAATTCATGCAATGCCAAAACACTTAGATAAGGCGAGTGTTACTCTTTCGAGGCACTAACGATCAAACATCATATGAAGGTAGCTAATCATACAAGTGAAGTGTTAAGACCAAGAAGATGGCGATAATCTTTACAAAGAGCATACATATTCAAATGTATGTAAGTATATACATGTTGGGAGAACCTTACTAGCTACTCCCAACCCAAGAAATGAGTTTAGCCACTCATGTTAGTGAGTAGCATTACGGGTAAAGTGAAGATACATCAAGATAGACAAAAATTATGGATGAACAATGTGAGAGGTATGATAGATCTAAAGAAGGAGGAAGGATATACACCAACAATACTCCTTCATATCTGGATAGGGCATTGGCGTAGGGGATGGAAACTCCTCCTCACAAAGGAGAGGGTGATGATCTTCCCTCTCTTTAGAACCTTTGTCTTTAGAGATAGAAGGGTAATGGATGCGAATGAGAGTGACTCTAGAATGCAGCAACACCTCATCGTCTCTTAATGATCCCCCCTTGTGGACCAATCAGGTGCCTATTTTTATATGTTGATCACCAACTCAAAGGTTGTTGCAGTTGCTACACAAAAGCATGTTTCAATCGCAACACTTGTTTGGTCCCTTGGTTGAAATGCAAACCTTTGTTTTGGTCACTACACAAACTATGGAGACCACAAGGGCTCTCGATATCATCAGTCATGAGAACTGGTGGCCTCTACGTTGGTTGAAAGGATTTACTTATTTGCAACGACCGCAAGGAGATGGCTTCATTCATAGTGATCTCTAGAATGGCTTATCCTTCGGTCGAAAGAGTGCTAGATAAAAGGTGTTGTATTCAGTGACTGCTAAGTTGCCTTCATTTGTAGTGAATGATGAGGGTTCTGTATACCGTAAAGAGGGGTTGGTGTGTTTAGGTAGTCACATCAATTTTGCCAAAAAAATCAGAATTTGTTAGATCAATCTCAAAAGGGATTACAATATGGAGATAAATTAGTCACACAATTGTCTACAAAATAGGATGTTATCACTAACCTATGAATATAATTTGTTGTGTAATTTAATTTTTATTTAATTTTCCTTATATTCACTCAGAAATAGGCATTGACATTTGTCAGTGATTGTTCCTGAGACTTAGAATGTGTATTTCTTTGATCCTTTGGGTAAAAAACTGTCACCAAATGAAGGACACCCAATGAAATTCCCAAATCATGCATATATATAGTTTTTCAGTGCCCAACATATTTGTTAATATTTGCATTATTATTTAATAATACAACATATATGTTAATTTTAACTTATAGGGGTGTGAAAGAATTCCATACTGGCTGAGGAAAAGTATATAAGAAAAAGAAATCAATAACTTGGACAAGTGTTGATGTATAGAATTCTCATTCTAATTGCATAATATATGACCAATTCTACTTAATTACATTTATTACCATACTTTTAAAACTGCATGCCCCTATACAAGACAATGGTTGGGCATATGCATATTATGTGATTTTGTACATATAGACAATTGTCACTCACACATAATAGATCAAATGTATAGAAAATAAAAGTCATTAGTATTGAATCATATTAATGAATTAGTCTCATTTGATAATACAAACATCAAATCTAATTAGAAGTCTCATTCTCTTTGCGATTTTTTTGAGAATACTAACCCTATACACTGGTGTAGCTGATTGATCTACACGAACAGTGGGCAGAATGCTTCATCGAAAATGTGGACTTGAATGAAATATTTGATGGTTGATTGATATATATATATTTTTATTAGTTCAAACTTTGATGTCAGATTTTTTATATGTATTTGTGAGTGTGACTTGATATGTATTTGTTATATAATATTACAATTGTGACTTAAAATCTGAGATGGCAACTGACATTGATATGTATTTGTAGTGTGAATTGAATGTTAAGTGTATATGTGTGTGTGAATTTGAATGTGAAAACATGAGGAAGAGAATGATGTTTATTTGTGAAAATATGTGTGAAATTGAATTATAGCACAGAAACATCCCTTGTTTTGAGCTCATGGATTTGTTTGCTATTTTGAAATGAAAATGATAGAATGTGACATGTTTGTGATTAATTTGTATATTTATTTTTTTCTTGTAGATGAGTCGGCCTATTGTTACGTCATGATGCTTGTAGAGAGTTTGTTGTTCTTCAAAACTGAGCTAGTAGGCTAGACAACAGATCTGTAGACCTATTATATAATTAAAATATAGACATTTCTCGTCTTTTATTTGTAAATAACTGACTAAATATCCATATTACATCGGTTATTTATAATAATCGACATATATACCTAAAATTTTTACTGATCGATCACTATAAAACTAACATCAAGTTATTTGACGTTAGTTATTTGTCATTAACCAACGAATAAGGAAAGGTGAGAGCAATATTCACAGTGAACTAGGCAGTTAGTTCCTCTGTAACAAAGAACCAACGAGAAAAAGTTTTGTCAAGGGTTCTTTTAACCGATGAAGAATGGTTCAGTCTTAGTGTCACCCACTTAGTCGTCGGTTTAAAATAAACGTTGAATGCCTAAAATAACGGATGTTGTGTCCATATTTTGTAGTTTTAAAAGTTGGCTTGCAAACATATTTAATATGTTGTCATAGGATATAAAGACAAGGTAAAGACCATTATAAACAAATTAAATCATAATTTTCAATAAACGGGACAATTATAGATAAGGAAGTCAGCTAAAAGTGTAATTTGTAAACCTGTGGAGAAATTTTATATATAGGATAATTAGTGAAGGATACAATTAAAACTGCAATAGCCCATGAGTGAGAAGTTTGGCTGCTACCAAGACATACATATATACACCACATGATGAAAAACAATTTTGACGATATACAAGTGGATGTAATGTCGATAAGATTTTTCCTAAAAACCCTTCATTTCTCCCTTAATTTCAGAAAATACCCTCTAGTATCATTAATCTTAAAATAAAGAGTTTTTGCCCTAAACCCCCTCTCCTTTCTCAAAATTCATGAAAACTCCCTCTAGTTTATTAAATACAAAGTAACCCTCTATTCTTTTACTTAATTTAAAATAAACCCCCGAGTTAACAACTCTATCACCTACCGTTATTGCAATGAGCCTTTATTTATCATTTTTTGTTAAGACGAGGCTTTATTTTTTTTTCAGCTAAGACTCTCTCCTCCTCCATTTCATTCTTGGTTATATATTTCATGCTAAAGTATGATATCATGTAATTATAAAAGCAATAATTTATTACTCATTAACGGGTAATTAGATGGGTGATACTAGGATCGATTTCTCTCAATTCCATATTTTAGGTAGAAAAACTTTATGTCAAGAACATTGTGCAGTGGGAAATGTCTTATAACATGAACACTTGATTGTTGCTTGTCTTACTACGACGATCCAAAGTATTGAGCATAGCATAGAGGTGACTTGGAACACGTGTCTAATTATGGAATTTACTATACTAAAATGGATCCAATGTTGCCGCGTCTTAGGAGGATCGTGGACATCAAAATATCAATATATCTCAACTAATCATTAATTTAGTTATGTACTTTAAACTATTCGTACCTTTACTAAAATGGATTCCATAATCAGATGTGTGGTAGCAAGTCACCACCGTACTGCGCAATAGTGTGGAACCGTCGTAAGCCTGTCATAGTGCTTTTCCGACCAATTCGAGTGTATGTCATAAGGCTTTTCTTCCTAAAACTTATAATTTACAAAAGTCAATCCCAATATCACCCATCTAATATCTTGATGATCAATATTAAATTATTAATATTATAATTTACATGATATCATAGTTTAGTATAGAATATGTAATCAAGTATAAAATGGAGGAGAGAGCATTGTAGCTGTGAAAGAACATAAAGCCTCATCATAGTAAAATATAAGATAAAAGGGTCATTATTTTAACCACAGTTGACAAAGTTATTTTCTTAGGGGGTCATTTGGAATTATGTAAATAGAATAGTAAATTATTTGTAATTTAATGAACGAGAGGTGGTTTTACGAATTTTGAGAAAGGAGAGGTAGTTTTGGGGGAAAAACTCTAATACTCTATGGTTAGCTTTCTCCTATGAACATGCAATGACGTTCTATTAGCATTTGTTATTTTAACTGCTTAAGTACGTTGCACCATATATAATTACTAAACATTGATTTTTTTTGTAGTTAATTTTAGAAACTATGCGATATAATTATGACATATTTTACAAGTATAAACTATATGACACTATAATACCTTGACAATCACGAATTGAGTTACACTTTTTCGTTATTGTGTTGTTTCGTTGTTTAGCTGAATACACTCAAACTTGGAGTTAAACTAATCAATCTCACTTTTTTATTATTGAGGGAATGGTTTAGTAGACGTGCCACTTAGTGAGCCTCCTCAAGAATGAGAATAAATCTCAAACCTTAGAGACGTCGGTAATGGTTTAACTCACAACCTATCTCAAACCTGAGACTCCTCACAAAGATTTACGAAACTCGACCCCCCCGAGTTACTCCTCAACAACAAATATAACTTTTTCTGAACTAAGTTTCTATCCTGCAATTAAATTTGACCACATCAAATAAAAAATGTAATTATAGTTATATTCTTCATTTGAACGTTATGATAATACTCTAATGAAACAATTAGCTTGAAATTGAGCTTAATTAGAATCACCTATATTCCTTTTTCTAATATATTTATACAAAGACATTGAGATCTTAGATAAATTGTCTACCATTTTCTACAAATTCTTGTTGCCTCCTCAATTATTGTCAATTCTATCACATTGTGTCATTAGGAGCCATCACCACGCTTTCAGTTTGCTCGCTTATTCCATAACTACTTATGTTGATACCATGCATGTGTATTACTGTATAATTTGAGAAAATAGGTTACAATTTTTATTTTACAAATCATGCCACTTTTTTGCACTAATATAATTGTAAACTAAATGTTCTTTTTACCAGAAATGGAGTTTGAATAAAAATGAGCATGTAATTACGATAACTTTAATAGACTCGTGTCTCAACATGCATAACCCGCCCATATCTGATGCTTGAGAGGATAAAGGGAAAAATAAGAGACACTGAATTTTATATAGGATGGACTTAGGTCAAGGTAAATAGGGACTTTAATACCATATTTGTAGTCTATTTTCACAAAAGCACACACACACAAATATATATATATAACGCAATGGCCCCTCTCCCACCCTCTTCACGCGATAGGGAGATTGGAAAGATGACGACGGCGCCATGGCGAGGCAATGTCGAATCCAGAGACCGCGACGGATTAGTCAGATCTTCTATAGACCACAATGCTCCCCCGACTGGTGCAGATCCAAATCGAGTGATGAATAATACTCTGACAAAGTGGGAATCTTTAATGTTGATGAATCGTGGCAGCCAGGGAGCACTGACGCTGACAGAGCTTACTATAAGAGATGGAAAGCTATTCTGTCCCAAAAAAGAGGCTGAGGATAATGCTAAAAGGTGGAATAGATGTCCACTGGGGTATGTTGTCAATTTCTGGCCTCATATCTCTTTGTTGGCAAGCTACTTTGATGAGATCTGGGGCACATTTGGAGTATTTGAGGTCTTTGACAGGGGGAACAGTCTTTTCCTGATAAAATTCTCAGACCAAAGAGATTTAGATGTAGCTCTGAAAGGGGAATGGTATGTCATGAATAGGCTAGTGATTCTAAGGAAATGGAAAATTGGTGACAAACAGAACAAAGTTGCTCTTGAAGATATCCCAGTATGGGTCAATATCAGCAACCTTCCTCTGGAGCTTTGGGATGTCAAGATTTTTGAAAGGATAGGGTCCTACATTGGGACTCCTGTTAGGATGGATGAGAATACTCACTCTTGTAGAAGCATTGAAACTACGCAAATTCAAGTCATCATGAAATATGATGTGTTTCTTCTAAAATCCATTACATTATCTAATGAAGAAGGTGACGAATAAGAAACTCATCTGAGCTATGAATGGGTTCCTTATAAATGTAAATCATGTGGTTTATTTGGACACGACGACTATGAGATCAAGGCAATTACCAAGGTCTCTGTCTCGGCAAAGGGTTCTCTGAAGAAGGTATTGGAAGTCAAGAAGATAAAAGGACTATATAACCAAGATTATATTCCACTAGGAAGTCTGGAAGAAGACGACCCATTCATAGTTGAAGAAATTTAGGATGGAGAAGAGATAAACCAGAAGACATTGGACCTGATGAAGGAGACTCCAGCTACGGAAGATCTAGTTCTATCGAGTAAAGTGAATGAAGGTTTTGTGGAGGGTGAGAGCACTCCATGTTCCCCTATTCCAAATCCTCCTACTAACAACAAAACACCTGTTGCAGATGTAAGTTCCCAAGCTTCATACAGTTTAGTTAGAAATATTCTGAAGGAGAAATAGCAGAAGGAGCAGTTCAAGTATCACACTAAACCCAACAATGGTGATTACTCTCCTATTCACAGAGGCCTAGTCTTAGATTCATTAAGCACTAAGGTTGTCAGTTCAACAACCCCAATTACCAATTGACTCCCTCTCTCTCTATTACCTCTTAGAATGTCAGAGGTATAACTAATAAGATCACTGATGTTCAAGAGGAGGTGAGGAAGGCGAACTGTGATATTGTGATTCTTTTGGAAACTAAGATTAGGATCAAGAAATAAGTTAGATTCATGCGAAGATATTTTGATGATTACAATTGGGTTTCAAATCTGAAGACACATGCGCTTGGTAGGGTAGTCGTTCTCTGGAAGATTAATTAATGCAATGTTTAGTTTATCGAGGAATGTGATCAAGTCATCCACCTTAACGTTGAGAAAGATGGCAGTTGCTTTGTGATTTATGATGTATATGGTCATAACAATGATCATGATAGAGTTAGTCCTTGGGAGAACCTTTCCAATTTTGCTAATAGATTTAGTGAGCCCTGGATCATTATGGGTGACTTCAATGTTGTTAGAAAAATTGAAGAAAAGATTGGTATTCTGCCCCATTCTGCTAAATCTATGGATGACTTTAATGATTTTGTGCTTGATAACGGTTTGTTCGAGATGGATGTCAATGGCCCTTTCTTCACTTGGGACAATAAACAAGAAGGAGATAGGTTCTTTGTGACCAAAATTGATAAAATCCTTTATAATGGTCTCTTCCAATCTAACTTTGATCAATTTCATGGAGAAAGCTTGTCTAACATCATCAGTGATCATTGAAGGATCTTTCTTGTCATGGGGGAGCAAAGAAAACTTAAAACTCCTTTTAGATTTATTAATGGGTGGATTAAGCATGAAGACTTTGATGAGATCTTGCAACATGCCTGGAGCATGGAGGTTGATGGCTTTGCTACTTTCAAGCTCTACAGAAAATTGGAGAACCTCAAGCTGAAGTTATTGACTTGGAATAAGACCATGTTTGGTAATATTCTAACTACTTCTCGTTCTGCTAAAGAGCATGCTTTGTTAGCTAAAAAAGAAGTGGATCTGAATCCTAATGTCACTCTACTGAGAAGTATAGCGAATATGAAAAACAAAGAGGCCAAGAGAGTTTCTACTATCAAAGAAGGTTTTCGGAAATAAAAGTAAAGGGTGCAGTGGCTCAAAGAGGGTAATTCTAATTCTAAGTTCTTTTAATCCTCCCTTAGAATTAGAAGATTTAGAAACTTGATCAATTCTCTTACTGTCAATGACTCCATTACGATAGATCATAATTTGATTAAAAAGTCTATTGATGATTACTATAATTCCCTATTCTGTAAGCATGATAAAGGTTGTGTTTGGTCTCGAGCTTGGAATGGACCTTGTGTTAATCAAGCTCAAAATGATCTTCTCACCAAGAATGTCACAAGACAGGAGGTTGATGACATTGTGAAAGGTCTGAATGAAGACAAGTTCCCTGGCCCAGATGGGTTTAATGGTTTCTTCTATAAGCATGCTTGGAAGATTATTGGAGATGATGTGTACAATGCTATTATTGAATTTTTCAAAATGGAAGACTTTTGAAGGAAGAAAACAAGACTTTTATTACTCTTTTACCTAAAGGGAATGATTCTAATCAGATTACCAACTGGCGCCCTATAGCTCTATGCAATGTCTATTATAAGATTTTGTTAAAGATTTTGGCTAATAGATTGCGGGTGGCTCTCCCAAGCATCATTGATACCAATCAATGTGCCTTTGTTAAAGGAAGGTCCATTAAGGATGTTGTGCTTATTGCTAATGAAATCCTCAGTGAGTTCAAAAAGAAGAATTGTGATAATCTTTGTATTCAAGTTGAGCCTACGATTCAGTAAGCTGGAGGTATATTTTCTCCTTTCTCTTTGGGATGGGTTTTTCTATTAAATGGATTGCTTGGATCGAAGCCATCTTTTATTCTACATCCTACCAAGTGCTCGTTAATGGTGAACCGTCTAAGTTCATCAGTCCTTCCAATGGTGTTAGGCAAGGAGATCTGATTGCCCCTTATTTATTCATTATTGCCATGCAAGGTGTATCTGTACTTTTCAAAGATAGTGTTGAGAAGAAAGATATTATTCTTGTTTTTGTCTCTAAGTGTTGTCACTGTTCTCATATTCTCTTCATTGATGACTTGATGGTATTTGCTAAAGCTTCTGCTTCCAATGCCATTAACATCAAGAAAGTTTTAGATAAGTTTGGCAACATGTTTGGACTCAAGGTTAATAATGAGAAGAGCATGGTTTTTGTGGGTGGATCTAAGATGGTGGATGACATATCTGATAGTCTGGGGATGAGAGTAGCAGATATTGATGATACTAAATACCTTGGTATTCATCTGTTTTTGGGAAAGATTAGAAAAAAGCATTGTGATAAACTTATCAATAGAATCAAGAAAAGACTTGAATGTTGGAAATCCAAGATTTTATCCATGGCTGGTAGAGCTGAGCTGATCAAATCTACCTTATCTTCTATGCATACTTATTGGGTCATGGCCTTCCCCATACCAAGATCCACTTTGGATGAGATTGATAGAATTTGTAGGGACTTCCTTTGGGGTCATTCTGATAACACAAGGAACCTTCACCTAATTAATTGGAATATTGTCTCTTTGCCTAAGGCAGAAGGTGTTTTGGGGCTAAGAAAGAGCAAAGAAGTGGCGGAAGCTTGCTTGATGCAAAATGCTTGGGATATAGCTAGAAAAAAGACAGTCTTTGGGTCAAATGGATTGGTGAAAAATACTTGAAGAAAGACACTTTCTAGAGTAGTGCAATCTCTCCTAATCACTTGTGGATGTTTAATTCTATCATTAGATGTTATCCCATCCTAAGAAAGTTCTTAGTATAAAAATTGGCTCTGGGTGTAGCATTAAGATCTGGAAGGATCCATGGCTTAGTGGGAAATTCTTCTATGATGTTGTTGATAAAAGCATTTGTATAAGAGTTGGGATTCCTATGGAGGCTACTCTCAATACTATTATTAAGGATGGAAGGTGGTTCATTGATGACCCTCCTGAAAGATGTTGTCATCCACAATTCTGAGGAGGATCAGTGTTTCTTTAAAGGGCAGAAAGAAAGTTCTCTTAAGCTCATTTGAGATTGTATTAGACATAAAAATGAGGAGGATGATAGATTCATTTGGCTCTGGAATTGCAAAAGCCATGTTAATTGTAAGTTTCATGCTTTGAAATCAATGCATAATATAATTCCTACTTCCGATTTTATGCGAAGGAGGGGTATTTCTATTGCTTATGTATGTTTCCTCTGTATGAATGGTTATGAGGACACGTCTCATATTTGCTTTGACTATATCTATTCGAAAAATGTGTGGAATTTTGCCCTTAATTCCAACCTCCTAGATAAGGTGCCTACTAACTGGGATGATTTAGTGTTGAATAGGAATGATAAAGATGGGATCATTGCACATCTTATCTTATACCACATCTGGCATGAGAGGAACAATAGAGTTCATAACAGTGTTTATAAAAACTCATATACCCTTTGGAAGGTTATTTCTGATGAGTTCCTCATCCTTTATGGTTCCCCTGTTCCTTCTGGTTAATGTATATCTTCCTTTGTTGATCTGGTGGTAGTTTTTTTTGAGAAGCTTGATGCTCCCCTCTCACTCGATGAGTAATGGTTGAGTCTACTAGATCCTTCCCTCTCTGCCTTTTTGTCTGAGAAGTTTTTTCTTTTTCTGGGGTGGCTAAGAATAGAACAGAAGCTTTTTTCTTATTATATGGAAGGACTTTTCTCTTCCCAAGGAAGAGGGAGGCTTAAGTATCAACTCGTATGGTTTTCCAGCTGACACAAATTTACCGTGCGTAAAACGCAAGTGCAAGCACCAAAGTAATATAGGCCTTTGTGAGGCCCGAGTCGAACTCAGGGAAAGGATTTTCGGTAGACTACTACTAACTGTTCGCAATCAGCTAGACCGATTAAAATGGTTTGAGAGTTGATTGAAAAAGAAAAGAAAAATACAGGAAAGAAAAACAATCGATTAAATGGTCGATTTAATCAATTAATGATGGAATCTTTAGGATTGCAATTTCCCCACAGGTTTTCATTGTACTAGTTCCTACACAATTATCCTAATTTGTTTCCTATTCTAGGTACTGGCCTGTAGTCAGAATTGTTCGCTGTCGTGATACAATTCACTACCTTAATTTAGGTTGGTTCCATGGTAGTAGTAACCTATACCCTAAATTAGGTGCATGAAGATCATACTCTGGGTTTCCACCATTAACTGTACATCGTCTTGTTCAAAGGATTTATTAGTTAATGTGATTATCGTCTCTTCTCAACCATTAATTCTTCTTTCAAAGTAATTAAAGGTATTAGATTATCATTAGGGTGATCATTCATAATAATATAATTGAGAAAACGAAATCATGCCATGGATTTAGAGACAAGTTATGATAACTATGTCAAAACTATCATACAATGATTACCCGGGCTATTCCCGATCCTAAAGATAAAGGGGATTAGCCTCGTATGTTCATCTCAATGAAAAACAACATGAGGAAAGGAGAAAACATGGAGAAAACGTGGAAAGGTGTTGTGTAACCCCTGAACAGAGAAGATCTGGGCATTCCTTGGCACGGGGTGACAGTTCTATAGCCTTCCGGCGGTGGAAAACATCTTCATCGGCTCTCGCAATGATCAGGGCATAGCTCTTGGCTCTGTTCTTCTCTCCTCCCCTTCTTGTGACTTCTCCAGTGGCTAATGACGTGATAGATTGCTTAGCGCCGCCTTAATTAGGTATATGCACCACTTTCAGTTTCCCAAAAATCACCATCATCTGATTAGACATGATCTTTAGGAAAACCTGATCTGACGGCGTCGATACCATCGACACAGGTCGATGGTACCGACCTACATAAGGCACCAGCGCTTGTGCGATTCTTTGGGGTTCTCTCTAATGTTGCCTCAATACCATCAAATGTGTGTCGATGGTATCGATGCCTTAGGCGTCACTTTTCTGTAGAAAGTGACACTGAAGCTGCCTCTGCTCAGGTGAAGTCGATAGTATCGACCTCTAGAAATCTGGCTCGTTGACGCTCTCTCGATACCATCGACAGTCCTATCGATGGTATCGACTGCTGGTTGCTCTTCTCCAGTAATGCACTGTGACCAGGTCGATGGTATTGACGGATTCAACTATCTGACTTTCCTGAAAACAAAAGAATAACACCAATCAAATCCAACAAATATGATCTTTTATATAGAATAAGATGAAATAAGGTAAATTTGATGCAAAAATAGATTATAGACTAAAGGTAGTGAATCATGCGATATTAATCACAAATATGATCAAAATACACATAAAATGTATGCAAAACCAGTCTATAAAAATGACTCAAAACTCCTACTTCAAACTCCCCTAAGCTTGAACATTGCTCGTCCTCGAGCACAAAACTGTAGAATAGAATTGCGAGAGTCAACTAAAGAAAATATTAGCATAAAAGACAACTCAATATGACTCCCACCTGTCATGCACATGCCGACCCTCACTGACCACAGAACGATAACTACCCTATAGGTGAAAATGATCGTCCATAAGAAATGTCCACCCCAAGATCATCAAACACTATCAAATAAAGCAGTTGATATAATAAATTCCTCTGATTCAGACTTAGTGAATCTTGTGATCTCCTGTCTACGTTACTCAAGTCTTAACTACCATCTAAATGGAAGCAAATCTCCTGGTATACAATAATGAGGAGATAATAATGGGTGGCCTACCATTTTGAGCAACGAGTGGATGAAATGGGCGGTTGTGGAAGAAAGAGAAGCACCAAATAGTTTTATCATGCAAAATCAACAAAATGGCCTAAATGATGCATATGCATATGAAAATGACCTAATGCCTAAATTTTTAGGTAGAATGATTCATGCACTATCATTCTGTCTCAAGATAAGATGGAATGACTACTAAAACTACATTATGTGCTTATTCCTCTATCCTTTATATATTTTACATGTTTTCTTTCTTTTTTTTTCAAACCCTCATTTTTCAATTGACTAGAAGAACATTCACAATATTTTCTTTTTATTTTTTTTCGGGCTTATTTCCACTTAGCTAACATCATTGATGCCTTACAAATTACTTTTTAGCGGGAATAGAACAATTGTCCTACTTTTCTTATTTTCCAGAAGAAATAAGGCACAAAAAGTCCTATATGCTCTAGAGTATGAAAAATTCAACTATAATGACATGCACTTGAGAATGTGTGAATGCAGAGATGCAAAATCTAACTACAATGAAATCCTATCTACATGTCATGCACTCAAAAGATGAAAAACTATAAGTGCTTCCCATTCTTATGGTGGATATTGAATGAAATGAAATGGATAGATCAAGACTAATGTACAAAACCATTGGAATAGATTATATTTCCCTCTTTACTGACCTGTGTAATAATAAATCAAAGGGTTTCTCTCTCTCACTTTCGATTAAAGTCCCATTACCATTTGGTCAGTTTAGGCTCAACATCCATGTCCATCCACAATGCTTGAATCATAAGGATGTACAATTATGATCTTATGTTTTAAAGTTGACAAACCCAATTATTGTCATAGGTTAAGTGCTCAAGTTCAAACAACTTCAACTTGCAAGTTCTTGAAAAATTTTCAATTATGCTACAGTTTCAGATAATGGCACCCGTAACTCCTATGTGAAAAACATTGAGATGATGCATTAACATTAGACATCCACATATACACTAGATAGCATGTGGATCCTAAAAACTAAGAAAATTGCTAAAATAAAGGAAAAGGAAATAAAAGATAGAAATTGTTCCATCTCCCCCCCAAGCTTGAATTCGACTATGGCCTCATAGTGAAAAACAATCTCAGCAGGTGGAACATTGATACCATTTACTGCTCCGGTGGTGGGTACTGTGGGGCAGTGGGATCCCAAGATGGATATTTCCCCTGGAAGTTTGGATCATATGGCGGCATGGGCGGAGGTTGAGGATATCCCCCAAAGTAGTTTTAGCTCCAGTAGTGATCATAGAACGACTGCTGATGTTGTTCGATCCTCCCCAACCGGTCGTAGACCTACTATTGATTTGCAAACATCTGATGTTCATTCTCGAAGATGGCTTATTGATTCACATACAACTGATTTGTGGTATCCTGGATATCGATGAAGTAGGTAGTGTGCTGCTGTTGTGTCTCCTGGATGCTCTGGAGCATGTTGTACATTCCCTACATCGAATACACATCCTCTCCTTCCTGAGAGTGCTGTGATGGCGGAGGCTGCGAAGATGATGATGCACCTGGGTAGAAGCATGACCGCTTCCTCGATGCCACTCGTGCATGAAGAGGAGTGAAAGTCTCCTCTTCCTATTCATTCTCATCGCCTTCATCATTGTTACTTGTGTCTTCTTCACTTACTGAATCTTCGATTGCAATAATGGGCCACCAGAAGTGTTGGGCCCCTTGAATGTTGAAGACGGGATCAGGGAGCGCACACTCCTGATACTCTTTGTTGACGTGGCAGTGTGCATAGACCGTGCCATCACAAACTATTAGAAGGTTGGAACGGTGGAAATGAGCAAGATTCACCGGATTTTTGCTAACCAGCGGAGGAAGTGATGACAGGTCTAGCCCAAGGTAGAGGGCTAGTGGCGTGATAATTCCCCCAAAGTGAATAGGGGCACTTCTGGTACTCCTCTTCATGACCATCACGCGTGTTAAGAAAAGCACGCCCCAATTTAACTTTTCCCTCTTCAGCAGCTTGTAGAGGAAGAATAAATATATCTCTTGGAATTTTCTCAAAGAAAGCTCGTCGCGAGTAAAAAAGATGATGCAAGGCATACAGTGTAAAACCTGCATGAATGGGTGCTCAAAGTCGGCCACCGCTGCATTGTGATAGCTAATAGATTTTCCCTCCGGAGTGGTTACCAGCTCCGCAAACATCGCATCATAATCGATCTGATTATTTGGCTTTCGGTACTGCTCGAGTGAGTGCCACCAGTTGTAGATCGAGTTGAATTGGTTGAGCGTAATATTATAGTTGCGGTTGAACAAACGGAAGGAAATACGGCCCTTGATCCACTCGCGGTCAGTGGCGATAAGGTCATTGGGCACAACACAAATGTCAAGGGAGGCCATGAACTCCGCTACGATCTCCTTATAAGTTGGCCACTCACCAAAGAAAGGATGGCCCACTTCATGATAGGGAATCTGCTCTTCCCATGTTGTTTCCCTCCTCCCAACTTCGACAAGGAGGACATAGGTGAGGTTGTCCTCAAAGCCAAGGTCCCGGATCATATCTCAATCAACATATCAGGTAGGCTCTATTGGCCGCTTCATCAACTCGTCAAAGATTTTCTTCACGTCTGCCGAGGGGTGGGAAATCTTTAGACGGGGAATAGAGCCCAACGGTGGTGGAACGAACGTGTCAATCTCCATGGGAGCAGCCTATGAGGAAGAAGCTCCTACTGTCCTCACCATTGTGAACAGAAAAAGATAACGAAGAAGAGCTCGGTGAAGGTCGGAGAAGATGATCCATGCAGTTGATGAAGAGCTCGGGGAAGATTGCTCGCTCGCTATATGCGCAGTGAAGTCCTTCGGTTGCTTACAAGTCTCAAGCACAAGTAGGAAAGGAGAAGGTCTGAAGGTGTGAAGAGAAAATGAATTCAACCCCTCCTTTTATAGCTGAGATCTCCGCCACTGTTGACTCGTCGATACCATCGACGAGATGTCGATGGTATTGACACTTGTAGCACAATCTGGGTATTCACTGCTATCGACGGTCGTCGATGCCTGGATGTGGGGGCCCAGATTGATGACACATCAATACCATCGACGTGGGTCAATGGTATCGACCCATCCCACGGATCGACTTCTGAATTTGGCGAGCACCGTTGATATCTTCTCGCGGATTGATGACGTGTCAAGTTGATACCATTGACAAAATGTCGATGGTATCGACACTTTATGTGTCCTTTATCTTCACGAGGCCCCGACGTCGCTTCGTTACTACTGCCGGGTTGATACCATCGATGAGGTGTCGATGGTATCGATTTCACTGAGACAAATTTATCTGAAAATCTTCAGGGATCTCATGAGCATCGACTTCTTGGTCGATACTATCGACCCGGTGCTCTTTTTTTTTCAATGTCGCTGATGGTAGGTCGATACCATCGACGAGGCCGTCGATGGTATCGACTCAGAAAATTTTCTGTAGCCTCTTGCCTGCACCCATGTCGCTACCATCGACACTGTGGTCGATGGTATCGACTTTTAAATAGTACTGCACACTGAGCAAACTTATTAGGATATCATTTTTACACTAAAAATGAAATTAATCAAAACTAACTTGAAAACACGACTGAAAATAAAATAACTGAAAAATGTGAACTACTGATGGTTGGGTTGCCTCTCAACAAGTGCCCTTGTTTAACGTCTTAGGCTAGATGCAATCCAGCTCATCATTCTTTCTTGAGTGCCATGAGTTTAACCTCATGTACCTTTCTCGTGTAATCCTCCCCATAGTAGAGATTCAATCTCTGACCATTCACTAAGAACGTTAGCTCTCCATCTCTCTCCATAATAGTGCCATGTGGTCGGACATCTACCACAACAAAAGTTCCACTCCACTGGGATTTTAGTTTCTCACGATACAACTTTAATCTTGAGTTGAACAATAATACACGATCACCCTTTCTGAAAATGCGCATTTGAATGTGGCGGTCGTGGAGTTGCTTTGTCCGTTCTTTATAGATCCTCAGGTTCTCGTAAGCATTCATCCTAAGCTCATCTAATTCATTGATCTCTAACATTCTCTTCTTTCCTGTATCATTATAGCTCATGTTAAGCTTCCGTAATGCCCAGTGTGCTTTGTGCTCTAACTCGACCGGAAGATGACAAGCCCACCCGTAAACCAGCCTAATAGGTGTAGTGCCTATAGGGGTTTTAAAAGTGGTCCTATATGCCCATAAAGAATCTAGTAGTAGTGCACTCCAATTCTTCCTCGAAGATGCCACTGTGTGTTCCAATATCTTCTGGATCTCCGGATTCGAAACCTCGACTTGTCCTGGCGTCTGTGGGTGATACGGGGTACCAATGTTGTGCTTGACCCCGTATTTACTCAATAGTGTAGCAAATTTCTTATTTGTGAAGTGGGTGCCCCCATCACTTATAATCATCTGTGGCATACCAAACCTACAAAAATATTTTCCATCATAAACCTACACACTACCACAACGTCATTAGTCCTTGTGGGTATTGCCTCTACCCACTTCGACACATAATCAACGACAAGAAAAATATACAAATTGGAATTTGAGGACACAACTGGTCCCATGAAATCAATGCCCCACAAATCAAATACCTCAACCTCTTGAAACACGTTGAGTGGGATCTCTTGCTGTCTTGAAATGTTGCCTGCCCTTTGACACGAATCACATCTTTTCACATAGTCATAGGCATCCCGAAAGAGTGTAGGCCAATAAAGGCCACTCTCCAACACTTTGGCCGCTGTCCTTATGCTCGCATGATGAGTCCTCGTGCTCGCATGATGACCGCCAGTGGGTAGTGTATGACAGTGATTGAGCACACTGTCATATTCACCTTCTGGTACACATCTGCGTAAGATGCCATCCATGCATTGTCTAAACAAAATGGGGTCATCCCAAAAATAATATATTAAAGAATGGAAAAATCTCTTCTTCTCTTGATAATTCCAATCGTCTGGTACTTCCTTACATGCAAGATAATTCACAATATTCAAAAACCACAAATCCTTAGATTTTATCAAAAGGATTTACTTATCGGGAAACATCTCGGTAATGTGTATATTGATATCTCTCTCATCTACCCACTCTAACCTAGACAAGTGGTCTGCAACCACGTTCTCAATGCCCGCCTTATCTTTAATTTCGATGTCAAACTCTTACAAGAGCAAGATCCACCTGATCAATCTAGGCTTGGCATCTTTCTTTTCCATTAAGTATTTGATGGCAGCGTGGTCCTTCCAAACCATGACTTTTAACCGCACTAAATATTGCCAAAATTTTTCAAATGCGAAGACCACGACAAGTAGCTCTTTTTCAGTGGTGGTATAATTAAGTTGTGCATCATTTAATGTTTTAGATGCATAGAAAATCACTACGGGTTTATTCTCAAAATGCTACCCAAGAACAACCCCTACAATAAAATCTGACGCATCACACATAAGCTCAAAGCGCTTAGTCCAATCTGGCGTTTGGACAACTGGTGCAGAAATTAATTTTTCTTTAAGGACATTAAAGGCATGTATGTATTTCTCATTGAAATCAAATGCGACATCCTTCTCAATGGTTAGCGAATTTACAGAAATCCTTAATGAAATGGCGATAAAACTCTACATGACTGAGAAAACTCCTCACCCCTTTTACGAAATTTGGTGGAGGTAATTTGGAAATAACCTCAATCTTGACTGGATCCACCTCCAGTCCCTTGCTAGACACCTTGTGTCCAAGCATAATTCCTTCGCTAACCATCATATGACACTTTTCCCAATTAAGGACTAGATGTGTGTCCTCACATCTTTGTAAAACTTTATCCAAAATGTACAGACACTCCTCAAACGACGAACCATAGATAGAAAATTCTTCAATGAAAACCTCTAAACATCTCTCAACTATATCTGAGAAAATAGCAAGCATGCAGTGCTGAAAAGTAGTCAGTGCGTTGCACAACCCAAACGGCATGCGGCGATATACAAAAGTCCCATAAGGACAAGTAAAGGTAGACTTCTCTTGATCCTCCGGGTCTATAGAAATCTGATTATAGCCGGAATAACCATCCAAAAAGAAAAAATGAGAGCGACCAGCTAGCCGCTCTAAAATCTGATCAATAAATGGAAGAGGAAAATGGTCTTTTAAAGCGGCAGAATTGAGGTGACGGTAATCAATACACACTCTCCACCTGGTTACCAATCGGGTGGTGACAGGTGCATTCATAAGATTCTGAGTTACAGTGATTCCCCCCTTCTTAGGGCCTACCTGTGTTGGGCTTACCCACGTCGAGTCTGAAATGACATAGATGATGCCCACATAAAGGAGCTTAATCACCTCTTTCTTGACAACCTCCATCATGCTCGGGTTGAGTCTATGTTCTGGCTGAATCACAGGTTTGGCTCCTTCCTCAAGCCGGATCTTGTGCTAACAAAGAGTAGGGGAAATCCCCTTAATATCAACAACTGACCACCTGAATGCACCACGATGGTTCTTCAGCACAATCATCAATTGCTTCTCTTCATTGGCACACAGATATGCCGAAATAATCACTGGTACCTTTTCACCATCAGCTAAGAAGGCATACTTCAAGTGAGGGGGTAGTGACTTCAACTCTAATTCCGGTGGACATATCAATGATGATTGAAGTGGTGATGGGAGCGGTCCAAGATCCTCATAGTGCTTGGCATAATAGCATGGGAGCACTTGAATCATCTTGACACATTCTTGTAACGACGTGCTTCTCATCCAATCATGCATGATGTTGACAAGTCAAGCTTTAAAGGGTAGTTTCAAATATGAATCACACATAGAAACTACTACTATATCATCCTCCATAGATAGAGGAATGTCCTCTTCTTCATCATTTAGATAACCCACATCTTTACAAAGAGACACAACTTTTGTTTGTTCCATGATATCCAGGGCTAGTGTCCCCTTGTCAACCTTAGTCATCACGTGAGCCATATCCAAAAATGTCTTCACTAAACAAAGAGAAATGTTCTGATCAAAGTGCTTCACCATACAACTTTGCTCCTTTTCCTGAGATTGATTTGTACTTGGTGGCATGACCATATCAAATCTGTCATCAGCTATACCCATTGTCAAACATCCTCTACCCATTTCTAGTATCATATCAGCAGTAGCCTGGAAGGGTCTTCCTAGGAGTAGCTCATTCCCTTACTCATCTTGCATCTTCATTACTACAAAATCAGCTGGAAATACAAATTTGTCAACCTTTACCAAAACATCCTCACAAATACCATATGGTCGTACCACAAAATTATCTGTGAGTTGAATTGTCATGTTGCTCTGTCTAGATTCCTTAAGACCCAGTTTCTTGAAAGTAGAAAGGGTCATCAAGTTTATACTTGCCCCGAAATCGCACAATGCTTCGCCGAATTTCACCTTACCAATGTAACATGAAATATTGAAGCAACCCAGATCTTGTCGCTTTGGTGGTAATGTGCCCAAAATGAAGGAACTAACCTGCTCTTTAAGAACTACCACCTCAGTATCATGAATATTCCTCTTCTTGGTAATTATATCCTTTAGAAACTTACCATAAGAGGGTATCTGCTCAATCACCTCCAACAAAGGAATGTTAACAGAAAGTTTCCAAAAGTTGTCTAAAAATTTCTTAAACTATGCATCCACTTTCTTGGCTTTGAGGTTGTTGGGGTAAGGGACGGGGACAACCTGTTCCCTCTGGTGTGGTGGCACATATGACGTCCTCTTCTCAGTCTCTTGAATAGTTTCTTCTTCTGGGATGAGCTCTTTTGTGACCTTTTCTGCAGCATCATCCACTATCTTTGTGGCTGTGACATCCTCTGTGGCCTCACCCATTGCTTCTGGTTGTGTTATGCTTGGTTCATCGGCCTTATAGTTTAAAGTATTCTTTCCACTCCTCAACAAAATTTCTTTGGCTTGTTGATTCCCTCCTAGAATGTTGGTATTTCCCAGAAAACCTTGTTGTGTTGGTTTCTTCAAACTTTCTATTTCAGCTGCCATCTGCGCTATTGATGTCTCAAGAGTCTGCATTTGGGCCCCATGACTTTGTAGAGTTTTCCCAAACTGATTCATAAACTCTCCTTGTTGTTTGATTTGTTGACCAAAGGTGCTCATCAGTTCTTGATTCTACTTTATCACCTGGTTGAGCAAATCATTTCTCTTGTCCTCTGCCGTGGGTTGTGGCTTAGCATTCGGATCCTGTAGAAAATTATTTGGATCCTTCCATGAGAACTTCTAGTGTTTCCTCCAAGAGTAATCATTATTCTTGTACCCTTGTTGCTGACGCATGTATTTAACTTGCACATCTTCATCTGATTCCTCCTCTTGTGCGAGTAACCTTTTAGCAATTAGGTCCATCTTTTCATTGAGTTCTTTGATGGCTTTGGCATCTCCTGCAACCTTAACTTGTTCCATAGCATCTCTATCACCCCATGACTGCTTTTTAGCCATATTTTTCAGAATTTCCCAACACCTTGTATCAGTGTTATTCAGGAAGAACTCCGATCCTATTGAATCTAGATTGCTTCTATCATGCTCAGAAAGAGCAAAATACAAAATCTTGACCTACTTTTCTTTGTCCAGCCTATGATGTGGGCATCTCCTCAACATTATTTGGAATCTCTCCCATGTCTCAGAATATGTTTCACCAACTTTCTAACTAAAGTTATGGATTTTTATTATGAGATCATTTGTCTTCTAAGGCGGGAAATATCTTTCGAAGAAAACTTCAACCATGTGGTCCCAAGATTCCACATACTCGTCGTCCAGATTATGTAGCCATTCTCGAGCATTTCCCACTAGAGAACTGGGAAATAACTTCATGTAAAGCATATCTTGAAGAAATTGGTCTATCTTGACCATATCACAGTTCTCCATGAACTGGCTTATGTGGGTCACCGGATCTTCATTTTTGAGCATGTGAAATACATTAGACTTGACCAAATTGATTAGGTCTGGGTCAATTTTGTAGTTAGGAATGTTGATGGCCTGCTTCTTAATTGGCCCCTTAGATGCAAAAGAGGACGCCGCCTTGATTTTCTCCCAAATTGTTTGTTCCTCCGCAATTGCTTCAGTGTCAGAATCTAAATTCTCGTAGTCTGATCCCAAGAATGGGACCTCCGGCGATGACTGTGCGTAGTCTATGCTATGCGTACTCACCATGCACTAGTACCTGCACAGTAATAAATTTAATTAGGCACAGTGCTAAAAGATTACAAATTATGAAAGAAAGATGATTAATTTCTAGAATTTAAAAAATACAAAAAATGTGGCCTAGAGTGGTTGCTTACAGCCCTTGTAGTGCCGAAGTTGATGTAGGATAAACAAGTGATTTCTTTTGCTTCTCGACAGTTTAAGAAACATGAGGAAAATTATCCAACACATGATCTAGAATTAGCTATTGTGGTTCTTGCATTGAAGACTTGGAGACATTATCTCTATGGCGAGACATTCTAGATTTTCACGGACCATAAGAACCTAAAATACAACTTTTTGCATAATCAGTTGAACATGAGACAACGCCACTGGATGGAGTTAATCAAGGACTACGATTATACAATTGATTATCATCCGGGAAAGGCTAATGTAGTGGCTGATGCGCTAAGTAGAAAATCATCATCACCAAACATGGACAAAGCACAATTGAACTCTTTAGTGTGCTTTAAATGAGACATGCTTGTCTCTTTGAGGCAAAACGATGTACAAATTAAAGTATCCTTGTTAGCTGTACTATTAGCTGAGATGCACATAAAACCTACTTTGAAACAACAAATCAAAGAGGCACAACAGGCTGATACTGTGATTCAGCAGATTAGATCAGAGTATGGTAATGAGAAAAGGGATGGGTTTCATGAGTCAGATGATGATGTAGTCTGTTACCATGGTAGGATGGTAGTACCTGATGCCAATGACTTAAGGAAGTTAGTCTTGGAGGAAGCTCATTTGTCTATGTATGAAATGCTATGTAATCCCTGAACGGAGAAGATCCAGGCTTTCTTTGGCATGGGGTGAACGTTCTACAGCCTTGCGGTGGTGGAAAACATTTTCTGCGGCTCTCGGAATGATTGGGGTGTAGCTCTCGATTCCGTTCTTCTCTCCTCCCCTTCTTAAGATTTCTTCGGTGGCTAATGATGTGATAGATTGCTTAGCGCCACCTTAATTAGGTATATGTACCACTTTAGGTTACCCAAAAATCACCACCGTCTGATTAGACATGATCTTTAGAAAAACTTGATCTGATTCGATGGTATCGACCTGCATAAGGCACCGACACTTGTGCAAATTCTTTGGGGTTCTCTCTGATCTTGCCTCGATACCATCGACTGTGTTTCGATGGTATCGACGCCTTAGGCGTCACTTTTCTATAGAAAATGACACTGAAGTTGCCCCTACTCAGGTGAAGTCGATAGTATCGACTCTTAGGTCGATAATATCGACCTCTAGAAATCTGGCTCGCTGACTCTCTCTCGATACCATCGACAGTCCTATCGATGGTATCGAGTACTGGTTGCTCTTCTCCGGAAATGCACTGTGACCAAGTCGATGGTATCGACCATCCGTCGATGGTATCGACGGATTCAACTATCTGACTTGCCTGAAAAGAAAAGAATAACACCAATCAAATCCAACAAATATGATCTTTTATACAGAATAAGATGAAACAAGGTAAATTTGATGCAAAAAGAGATTATAGACTAAAGGTAGTGAATCATGTGATATTAATCACAAATATGATCAAAATATGCATAAAATGTATGCAAAACCATTCTATAAAAATGACTCAAAACCCCTGCATCACCTGCCTGCTGGGTTTTGATCAGCTAATGGTTGTATAGGCAGTGATCTATGTGTTTCCTTAGAGTGGAGATCACAGGCTTTAGTTTTTGGGGCCTTTTCTGATGGTTCTTGTTTTGGATCAGGCTTAGCGAGGGTTGAGCCCCCACTTATGGGTGTCAACACTCCCCTCTCACTAGTTCCTCTTTTTTTGGAGGTCTTGGCCTCTTTGGTGTTGAGGTGTCTATCCTTCTTTGAAGGCAGTAACAAGGTTGAGTATGTGCTTGTGGCTATCCAACTCAGTTTTCCTTGGTCTGTTTGGTCTGTTGATGGCTGTTGGATCTGACATAGTGATAGTTGAGTCCCCACTTATGGGTGTTAACGCTCCCCTCTCACTAGTTCCTCTTATTGGAGGTCTTGGCTATCTAGGTGTTGAGGTCTCAGTCTTGCTTTGATGGAAGTAACATGTCTGAGTTCTCTTTGTGGTTGTGGCTGACCAATTTTCCTTTCCTTTGATACATTTTCTAGAGATGTTGGTTTGGGCCTTGTATGCTTTGGTTCCTTCTCAGTAGCTTTCTAAAGCTGAGTTTGTTTCTCCCCTCTCACTCGAGGAGTGATGGTCAAGTCTTTGGGTTTCTTCTCTCTTTGTTGTCTGAAGATGGCCTCTTTTCTTCGATGCTCCCCTCTCACTCGTGGAGTGATGGTTGAGTCTGTTGGGATTCTTATCCCGCTCTTCGGTCTAAAGATGAGTGTTGTTTATGCTGGGCTTCATGATCCCCTCTCTCTCTCATTTGAGTGTTGGTTGAGTCTTTTGGGCTTCTTTCCTCTATTTTGGTATGAAGATGGTTGGTTCTGGTATGGTTTCCTTGGCATGAAGGGATGGTTGAGTTTGTTGATTCTTTCTTTCCACTGCTTGGCATGTAGATGGTTGTTGTGATATGTTCTTTTCTGGAGATAATCTCATAAGCTTCTCTTCTCATATAGGCTGGTTTTTCTGTTGGGGCTTCCATCCTTTTGGGTCTCATGTCTATTTTGTTTTCTTTGAGGGATTTGTTTTTTTTTTCTTCTATACTCTTTCTTATAGTTTCTTTTTCAGATGTAAAGATAGGTCCTTCTTTTTTAGTTGGTTCTTGTTTGGGAACTAACTAGCATTGTACCTTCATATAAAACTTAAAAAAAAACAACAGAGTTTTGACCGACCAAATATATATATGTATATATATATATATATATATATATATATATATATATATATATATATATATATATATATATATATATATAAAGAGGGAGTTTTTCCATCTATTTACAATATCGCCATTTTGAACCCCAGTGGCCAATTAGAAGTCAGCATTTCGAGTTTTCATTCTCTCCTTCACTCAATCTCTTCTCACATTTTTCTCACTTTTTTCTATTTTAATTGTTTTTTATTCACCAAAATACTTCTATTCTATTAAAATACAACTCCACGGTTCCCTCCAACTAACCATTATCACCTCCCTCCAACGAACCACTATCTCCCTCTTGCCCCATTTCTCTCCCTCTTTGACAAACAATCCATGATTACTTTGCTTCCCTCTCTCTTCTCCATCCACCATGTCTCCATCAAATTTAACTACCCATAAAAATCTACCAAATGCACGTGGAAGGAGTGGTTAGAAAAGGGTTGAAGAGAGAGCAAATTGAGGGGATTAGTTAGAGGAGATTATGGAAACTAATTAAAGGGAACATGGGAGAGAGTAGCGGAGAAAAAGAGAAGTGGGTTGCCGTTTGTGAGATGGGAGTTTTTTTTTAATTTTTTGAGAAAATGGATGAAAAAAAGTTAAAAAATTGTGAGAAGAGAGAGGTTCAAGAAGAGAGTCCTATTTTAATATACTATTCTATAATTGATCGAAGGTCATAAAATGATAGTGTTTGTAATTTAGTATACAAATTTTGCTTCATATTACTTCAACAAAACCATGATGATTTTCGCAACATAGAGTAAATAATTTATTTAATGCAATTTCCTTACATAAGAACTACATACAATTAAGTTTTCACGTGCATGGGCACGTGTTGTGTTAACTAGACTATATATATATATGTATGTATGTATGTATATATATATATATATGTATATATATAAATATATATATGTATATATATGTATGTATATGTATATATATATGTGTATGTCTGCGTCTATATATATACAGTCTATATATATATATATATGTATATATATGTATATATATGTATATATATATCTATATCTATATATATATATATACATACAAATACATATATAGATATACATATATATATATATATACATATACATACATATATATACATATATATATAGGGTATATCTTCGCTACCCGTGCGGGTAACTAAGATTTGCTACCCATGCATCAATTTTGTAATGGGATGACACATATATGTAATGAGACAACCAAATTTGTAATGAGACAACTGAAATTGTAATACAAAAACTCATTTTGTATTACAACGCTGTTACAGTAATAAATATATATTTATTACTGTAACAACGCTGTAATACAAAACGAGTCTTTGTATTACAATTTCGGTCGTCTCATTACAAATTTGGATTGTCTCATTACAAATGCATACCTTCCCATTAAAAAACTGATGCGCGGGTAGCAAATCTTAGTTACCCGCACGGGTAGCGAAGATATACCCATATATATATATATATATATATATATATATATATATATATATATATATATATATATATATATATATATATATATATATATATATATATATATATATATATATATTCATCGCCTGCGTGGGTAACTAATTTTTGTTCTCAACGAATCCATTCTGTAATAGGAAGGCACATAATTGTAATGAGACTACTAATATTATAATAGAAAAACTCATTTTGTAAATATAGCATGAAATTTTTATTGTCTGTCTCAAAACAGTAAAAATGATATTTATGATAAAATAGTAAAAAATTTACCTAGAATTATAAAATAATTTTTTTCTGTTATAAGTTGGTCATCTCATTATAATTTTGTCTCTGTCATGAGAAATATGTGTCTTCCTATAACAAAACAAGATAACTAACCTAAGTTACTCGCACAAGTAATGAATGAATGGTCACACACACACACACACACACACACACATATATATATATATATATATATATATATATATATATATATATGTCTGTGTGTGTGTTTATATATGTATATATATATATATATATATATATGTATATATATATGTATATATACATATATATATGTATGTATATATATGTATATATATATACATGTATATATATATGTATATATATATGCAGATATATATATATATATATATACATATATATAAATACATATACATATATATATATAGATATATACATATATAAATACATATATACATATATACATATATATAGATATGTATATATACATATATATATACATATATACATATATATATATACATAGATACATATATATATATATATATATATATATATATATATATATATATATATATATATATATATATATATATATATATGAGATAGTTTTAGTTTCCCACGCGGGTAACTAGATTATGCTACCCGACAGCAGTACTCCCTCAACCCGGAGCGGAAAAAAGCAGAAAAAAAAGAACGGCACGCGGAGAGAGCAGCTAGCGAACCCCAATTCGTCGTCGTCCCCACTGAAGCAAAACCCAGATTCGTTGCACTCCACAGTGATTTTCCCATTATCGCGCACCTCCTCCATCATCACCTCCTCCGTCATCACCTCCTCCAATCGCTCCTTCATCACCACCTCCTCCGTCATCATCTCCTCCAATTGCTCCTTCATCCACTCGTGGAGATGACGAGGACGAAGAAAGCGTCATGGAAATCGTCGATTATGCCTTCGTGGAGAAAGAATAGACCGACAGTGGTCGAAATAGGTGACGACGACTTCGAAACGCACCAGTTTCAAGCCGACGAGAAGATGGAAAAATAGGAAGAAGAAGCGGGAAAGCAGCATCGGCCGCGGAAAGGGAAATATAAGACCAGACTACTCCGACAATACAAAAAGAGGTCAAAAGAAAGGAAACTACTTCTTAAACAAATAAGACACAAAAGAAAGGAAAAAAAAGAGGGGTTACAGCTCCCCATGGATCAAACCTCAATCAAAAAGTGAAAAGCGTAGTAAGATTGCTACTGCTGGTTGTGGAGTCAACAAAGCGACTGAGAAGAAAGAACCTGCGCACAACAAAGCGGGAAAAGTTGAACAACAAGGTAATGCTCGAGTGTCTGAAATTAATGCTTGAGTAACCGATATTAATGCTTGTGTAACCGAGAGTATGCTTGAGTAACTGAGAGTAATGCTTGAGTAACTGAAATTTATGCTCGAGTAACTATCACATAATGCTTGAGTAACCGAGAGTAATGCTTTAGTAACTGAGATTAATGCTTGAGTAACTATTACAAAATGCTTGAGTAACTGATAGTAATGTTTGAGTAACTGAAATTTATGCTTGAGTAACTATTACATAATGCTTGAGTAACCGAGAGTAATGCTTGAGTAACTGAGAGTAATGCTTGAGTAACTAAAATTTATGCTCGAGTAACTATCACATAATGCTTGAGTAACCGAGAGTAATGCTTGAGTAACTGAGATTAATGCATGAGTGGAGAGGGTTGTTCAATTACTCAACCATTACGTTCACTATTAATTCAAGTAACTAAAAAAAGCATGTGAGTAACTGGAAAAGGACTACGAGTAACTGAACAATGCACATAATGGTTGAGTAACTGAACTGCGAGATTAATGCTTGAGTAACCGAGCGTAATGCTTGAGTAACTGATAGTAATGCTTGAGTAACTTATAGTAATGTTTGAGTAACTGAAATTTATACTTGAGTAACTATTACATAATGCTTGAGTAATCGAGAGTAATGTTTGAGTAACTGAGAATAAACTATAAAACAATATTGTTAAGCTAAATACTACATTCTTGGAATAACTCTATTCGTATGCAGGAGAAGAAAGCAAAGGGGATGAGGAGAGTACAAATGCAAGTCAAAAATAGAAAGAGACAGAAAAGGCTAACGAGAAAGGTAAGATTGTATGGATTTGTACTTATTTTAATTTTCAGTTACGTACAGTTTATTAAATAGGTTTTAAAAAATAAACAATGAGCTCTAACGATAAATTTTGATATGTTTGCAGTGGGAGTAAATAGATTGTACCACAAGTGCTCCTTAAAGAGATACATCAACACCAGCAAGAGCATGGTGTATACAAAAGAACAACTTATGATGCTGAGCTCAACAACCTTTGCAAACCTCGTAAAGATGCCAAATCTTGCGGTTGACATAGGCTTGTTAGAGGATTTAATAGATAGATATGTCGATGATGACATATTTCTACTGGCCAACGGAGAGGAGAGAAGGATGATAGTAGATGACGTGGGGATAATTCTAGGTATCCCCAACAAAGGTATAGAAATAACACAAAGGAAAGATTCTAACATAGTAAAGTCGATATGGCAAGAGTTTGCCAAGGCGACTTGTAAAATAGAAATGAAGGTGAGACCTCAAAGAAGTTGAGAGAAAAAGATGTCCTGCATAAGGACAACTTAATAAAACTTTGGCAAGAATATGCCAAGACCAACAATCCAGTGGACAATAAAAATATGTGCCGTGCGTGGATGTTGCACCTGCTGGCAACATACCTAATCCCAAACACTAGCTATTGCACACCAATCTACATTATCCACTACCTAGATGATGTCACTGTCACTGGGCAGATGAATTGGGAAAAGCTGGTGCATGGGAGTATCTTCAAGAATATGAAGATGTTGAAGGAGAATGTACTGCTAAGAAGGAAAGGAGATAAAGGGACTAAGAACACCCTGTACACAACAGGTTGTGTCATGTGCCTATGCGTAAGTGAATAAAATCATATTCATCTACATTAATACAATATTGACTATGGGGGGGGGAGTTACATATGCATTATATTTTCTATATATTACATGCAGGTTTGGGCATATGAGACGACAAAGATGGCAAAGCCAACATTCCTTGACTTCAAGCCAAGGATAAAGAAGTGGGCTACGCCGGTCGAGAAATTGATGGAATTAGGGGCAGTGGACCCTAAGGATGTAAGATGATCTAATCTTTGTTACAAAATCTAATATACAACATAATCATACATGTTTCATTTTGTGACACATTATTTTTATTTATATGTTGGACAAGTTTGTCAAATGATAGTGGTAGACCAGGGAGATGATTGGCAGGTTGCAAAATCATCGAAGGACATGCCAGAAAAATGTACGCCAACAACCAATAAGGCACCAGCAAAGCCAATCATCGAAGAGGGAGACACTCTTGACACCTCCACCCTAGAGACAAGAATCCAAATGTTGGAGGAGGAGCTCAAAATGCATAAGGAGATCTGCACAAGAATAAGTGTTGAGAAATTCACTGAGCTGCAATTAGAGAATAAAAGGCTAGAAGAAAGAATAGCCAAGTTAGAAGAAGAAAATAAAAATCTAAAAAGAAAGTGGGAAGATGAGAGTGACAAATCACAGTCACCTGAAAGTGGATTCAATGAATTTGTAGAGGGTTTTTCCTCAGTGAATGTAGATGAACCGAAAGACACACCGACAAAGGATGTCGACCCACCGACGAAACGAAGAAGGCTGACCCTCAAAAGAAAATACGTGGAATTAGAAGATCACATTGAGGACAGGAAAAATGATGATGAAGAGGACAAGAAAGAAACAAAAGACAATAGTTCTGAACAACCAAAGTCTGCGGAAGATGCATAACAAAAGAAACAAGAAGAAGGGAGCGAACAACAGGAGAAGATAGTAGAAGAAGAAGAAAGGTAGAAGAAGCCCAGAAAAAGATTGAAGAAGAAGAAGATGATGGAAGAACTAAAGATAGGAAGCATAGAGAAAAATGTGAAGAAAAGAAGGGAGGAAAAGGTAAGTTTCATCTCCTTTCAAGTATATCATAACTGCAAGTAATGCTTGAGTAACTGAACCTAATGCTTGAGTAACTGCACGTAAGGCTTGAGTAACTGAATATAATGCTTGAGTAACTGAACCTAATGATTGAGAAACTGAATGTAATGCTTGAGTAACTAAATGTAATGTTTGAGTAACCGAGAGTAATGCTTGAGTAACTGATAGTAATGCTTAAGTAACTTGGGAAAAATAAAGATTGATTCTAACATGGATTGCTCTATTGTTGTTGACAGCACAAGATGTCCAATTTCATAGGTTTTGAACATTTCAAAACAAAAGAAACCAAAGAAATTGGCCATCACTTCATGGACAACATAGAAGAAATCTAAGAGAATTGGTTATTGTCAAGTGTAAAATGATAAAACATTAATGTTTCAATATCCAACTCGTATGTATAACATCTATAAAAATAATTGGCAGGTCAAAATGAGAATGGAAATTCAGTGAAGACACTTGGTGTACGGGGAAGGACCTCGCCGCCCTCCTGTACAAGGATCAAATGACACAATCACCTGTAAGAAACAAGAATGTAGTGTAACTCTTTGAAATAGATAATTTGGATTGCTAAACTGAGAAAGCTTTTGGTTTTATTCAGGTTCTCAACTACTTTGTATAGATGCTCAAGGAGAGCACAAGCAAGTGGAGGAAGAAGGGGTTGACGTGGCACTGCATGAGCACTTATGCTCCGGTAAGACAAATAAACTTTGTATACAAATTTACATGAAATTACAATATAGAAACACAAACTGAAACTTATAGATGTGAATTTTAAACTCTACATTTGCAGCAAAAGTTATCATTTAATGTTTAGGACATCACCTTGGAGCAGATAGACATGCTATCTCCACAATTCAACATTCCAATGAAAGATTGGGACGCAATGGACTCGGTGTTCACAATACTAAACAACGACAACCACTGACACTTGTATGAAGCAAATTTCAGGGATGGAGCACACCAGTCTTATAATTCAATGAGTTGGAGTAGCAACTCTAGAAAAGAATTCAATAGTTGGGTAAGTGATCTATAAAAATTAAGTCTATTATTAGTGGATTGAAAGGATTAATGATCCTTAATTGATGATGAATAAATGTCTTGTTTTTTTAATGCAGGTCGATATAGTGCACAAATTCTTTAGGGGTGCACTGGAAAAGGGAAGCCAGTTGTCACAGTGGGAACAGGAGTACCCGATCTGCCCATAGCAGGAAGAAGACTCACTTGACTGTGGGATCTTCATCATGAAGTACCTAGAGTGCCTAGTCAATGGAAAAACTATGGACTTCACCTACAAAGACATACCGACAATAAGGGCTGGTGTTTTTCAGCGAATGATGGCAAGGGGGCAGTTGCAGCCTCTAAAAGATGATGAAAAAGATGAAAGCAAAGACATCAAAGAAGGTATATCTGATGATAACAAGGGAGGAGAAGCTGAAGCTGAGAAACAACAAGAAACAGAGAAGAATGAAGAAACAACAACAAAAATGGATGCAGAACAGATCTCAGAGGAAGAAATAGTTACAAGCCTTGGTAAATGGCTAAAATAAGAACAATAGCCTTCTGTTATTATGTTGTATAAGATGTGTATAGATGAATGTACAACTGCTCTTGAATGTACAACTGTTAAAAGTCTGAATTTACAACTGATCTTGATGTACAGTTGATCTTGATGTACATCTCATCTTGAACAATATTGATTTTGCCCTTATATTTTGGCTAAATGTACATCTGATTAAAATGGATTATTTATTAGTGTGCTGCAAAAAGACTGAATGTACAACTGATGTTGAATGCTTTGAATACATTTATGGTGTGAATGCTTATGTTCTTGAATGCTTTAATTACCTTTATGATTTGAATGTTGTAAGAGTAACTCTGAAACTACTACGAGTAACTGAACTGAAAGTAACAGAATTTTTGAGTAACCGAGAGTAATACTTGAGTAACTGAGAGTAATGCTTGAGTAATTGAAAGTAATGCTTGAGTAATCGACAGTAATGATTGAGTAACTTAACAAACACTTTGAGCAACTGAAAAAACTATGGGATTAGCTCTTGAGTAACTGAGAGTAGTGCATGGGTAACCAACAATAATGGTTGAGTAACTGAACAATCACTGTGGGTAACTATCACAACCCTGGAGTAACTGAAAAACACTGTGAGTAACTGGAAAAGGACTGCGAGTAACTGAAAAAGGACTATGAGTAACTGAAAAAGGACAGCGAGTAACTGAAAAACACTACGAGTAACTGTCACCACCCTGCGAGTAACTGAACAAACACTGTGAGTAACTCAAATATCCTGCGAGTAACTGAACAAACAATGTGAGTAACTGAACAAACACTGTGAGTAACTGAACAAACGCTACGAGTAACTGAACCAACACTGCGAGTAATTGAACAACCATGTGAGTAACTGAACAACAAACATGTATTGGCGACAACCATACGAGTAACTGAACCCTATGCGAGTAACTAGACAACCATGTGAGTTACTGAACCCTCTCCGAGTAACTGAAAAAACACTCTGAGTAACTGAAAAACACTCTGAGTAATTGAAATAACACTCTGAGTAACTGAAAAACACTCCGAGTAACTGAAAAAACGCTCCGAGTAACTGAAAAAACATTGCGAGTAACTGTGACAATACTGCGAGTAACTGTGACAATATTGCGAGTAACTGAAAAAATCCTATGAGTAACTGTAATAGCAGTTAGAGTAACTGTGAAAACACTGCGAGTAACTGTCCTACGAGTAACTGAAAAAACAATGCGAGTAACTAAAAAAATTATGTGAGTAATTGAAACAAGTCTGCGAGTAACTCAACACTGCACGTAATGGTTGAGTAACTAAACAAACACTGATAGTAATGCTTATGTAACTTATATGTATTTTTTCGCATGCTAACTGAAAGTATATATAATCAGACAAAAACACTGATGCTGAACATTCAAGATTACAACATTCAAAGCATAAAACGTTATATATTATACAGCCAGATCATCTATAACGAAGGTCCATCAATTGAACATAAAAATACAGAAAAATACAGCCAGATCAGCTATAAAGAAGGTCCATCAACTGAACATAAAAATCAAACAGCTCAGAGGGTCGGATCCATCCCTAGCGAGAGATATCATACACATAATTCCCTCCATTGCAAAGCATAGACGTCAAGCCAAAACACAAGTTCGTATCTGAGAAGTTCATATCTATTGTAAATGAGTGAACCTGTAAAGGATATACCCATGAGTCATAAATAGGTTTTGAGCCCAGGATGGTTGGGGGGCGGTATAGATAGTGATGGGGAAGATTATCGACCAAAAGGCTAGGAGAAAAGGGCGGCAATGCATACCTATTTATGATATGAAGGCTGGACAGAAGAAGAAGCAGTGTCTTCTGCAGATGTTGAGGTGTCCACTGTTGTAGATGAGTCAACCTGAACGGGATTTATAGCTGATCCTGACACTGCATTGGTATTTGTCCCTAACAAAGAGCTAATCTACAGAGTCATCCGTTCCAGAGAATACTTCTTCACCAGGCATTTTGAAGAGCGGAAGAAGCTCAGTTGGTGTTTCTAAGAACTGATCTATGATCCATGCTGTGATAGTCTGGTGATCAGTTGGCTTGAGGAAGATGATCCAACCTTTACGAATATTGAGCCGTGCGATCATCCTTTTCCAGCCCTTACCAGTTGAAAGTGATCTGTTTTTATTCTGCATAAGGGTTATCTGGACTGTCTGGTTTCCAATATGGAAGGTGGTGTTGCCTGGTTTGATGTGAAAATGGAGATATTTCCATTCTATAGGAAGTTGAATGGATTCCATTGTCTTTTCGTCAAGGGTGTAGTTGATTGGATGGATGAACGGCTCCATGGTAGGCTGTGTTGAGGGTTGTGAGAAAACTAGTAATGGTAGAAGAAGGTAGGCTGTGAAGAAGGTAGGTTGTGAAGAAGTTGGCTGTGAAGAAGGTAGGTTGTTCGTGTTGGCATCAACTTAAAAGAAGATGGAAGCAATGCTCTGTGCTATTGGTGCTGCAAAGATGGGAAGCAGTGCTCTGTGATGTTGGTGCTGCAAAGATGGGCAACAATGCTTTATGCTGTTGGTGTTGCAAAGATGGCAGCAGTGCTCTGTGCTATTCTGATGATGCAGTAGTGCTCTGTGCTCTGTGTCTATGCTTTTACATCGTACAACAAACTCTTGTACATATCTTTATAGCTTTGTGCTCTCTTTTCTTCACTTTTCTGGTTCCTTCTTTAATAGAATCAGTGCATTGTACATATCTTTTCTTCTAATGCATTAAATGGAGCGTGATTCACCAAAATAGGATAGTAGGCCTCATGGGGAGGGATGGGTTGGTGGTGGAGGAACTGGGGAGTATTTCCACAATAGATGTTCATGTTGTATTTTCGAAGGTTACTGAACAAACATTGTGAGTAACAGAAAAAACCAAGCGAGTAACTGAAAAAAGCATGCGAGTAACTGAAAAAACCCTGTGAGTAACTGAAGAAACCCTGTGAGTAACTGAAAAAACCCTGCGAGTAACTGTGAAACACTACGAGTAACTGTGAAACACTACAAGTAACTATTAAAACAATGCAAGTAACTGAACGAGCACTACGAGTAACTCAAATAGCAGTTAGAGTAACTGTGAAAAAAATATGAGTAACTGAAAAACCATTATGAGTAACTGCGACAACCCTGTGAGTAACTCTAACAGCAATAAGAGTAACTATGAAACACTATGAGTAACTATGACAGCAATAAGAGTAACTGTGACAACACTAAGAGTATCCATTGTACACAAAGATAAACACGTGTTCTTCAAAAAGAATAACAATTGATTAGAACATATTCTTTGTAACATATTCAGAGTATACATACAACTACTGGAGCACAAGGTAACACAAAGATATATTACAAACACAAGTGAAGTACTTAGAAGGTTACAAAATTACTTTCACAAAACTACACAAAAAGAACAACCCCATTACAGATTTGAACATGCCTCACTGACACACTGATCAACTACAAACTCCACTAAAAAAGATAGAACCACATATACATCAATAGCAGCAACAACATCACCAGAACACGAGCAGTAGAAATAGTAGCAACAAATCCCAATCATAGAATGCACTACTTCTTAGGACAATTCCTGCTGTCATGGTTAACACCAAACTCTAAGCAATTCTTGCACTGCCTCTCTCTTTTAGATTGGGCAATCTCAACTCTAGATTTAAACCTCACATCTCTGAATTTGGGTCTCCCCTTAGTTTTGCAAACATTGGGGATATGAACCTTGACAGCGGAAGAAGAAGTTGTATTTGAAGCAGTTACACCAGCACCTGCATCTGCACAAGTATCAGCGAGATCCAATTCTAACAGCTCCTTTCACAAGGCTAGCAGTTTTTCATGGCAAATATGTACAACGTTGTTCCTACATGCTATGTTCACAATCGAATTGCAAGAAGAAACTAGCTTAAGAGTCCTCCTAGTGGATAGATGACTAATTGACGCTTTGCCAAAAATCAAAGGATGTTCTTTGTAGCCTTTGGTCCACCTCTTATATATGTATGGCTCAGGAAGAGTGCAAACGTCACGACACTTCAAATAAGACAGGATGTGCCTGCAAGGGATACCTTTGAATTCCAACATGTAACGGTTGCAATAAACAATCTCACTCGACGGCTTTTTCTTCAAGATTCGGGCAGATCCAAGGCCACCGACACGATACACTTCAAACACACCTTCTGAAGCTTCCTTTACATTATATATCATGCTTTGATGAACCTCACTATGAAAGATCTTAAAAATTGACTTTGTGTATATACCTCACATCTGCTCCTCCAGAGGCCACAATGATGACAAAGGGAGATTACTATACTCGTCTTGAAAGTCTTTGAAATTTTCAATCTCCCGTACATGAGAGTAAGTAGTCTCCAATGAGCATACAAGTTCAAAGAGAGTCTTCTTACTATTCACATGGCTTCTAATGAACGCATTCAAGCTCTCGCTCCTTTGCGTTGTCCTCATGCCCGCGAAGAAGGAAGACTGCATATAGCACGGAACCCACTCTGAACGCATCACATACATGTCAGACAGCCAAGTAATGGATGACAGACCATACTCCTCAAAAACAAAATGCCACCTCTCTTCAAATATATTGACATCATCCACATTCCACACGCAATCATTCAAGGAGCTTATGATCTGCTCCTTGTTAGGAAGACCACCAAGCTTAGAGGGAAGCTTTTGTAGGATGTGCCAGCTACAGAACCGATGCTTGCAATTTGGAAAAATAGTAAGGATATCAACATTCATAGCCGGGTCTTGATCGGTTATGATGGACACCGGCTCTTTGCCAAAACAAAGTAGATATTGCTTGAAAACCCAGACAAATGACTCATACTTCTCGTCAAACATAAGAGTTGAAGCGAACAATACTGTCTTATGATGGTGATCAACACCACCAAACATTCCAAAAACCATCGAATACTTGTTGGTGTGGTAGGTGCTGTGAAAAACAATCACATCGCCAAACAACCCACAATCTTCAACAGAAATAGGATCAGCCCAAAACAGATGAGTCAAGTAACAATCAGGATCGTTTTGGTATGTATAGAAGAATTTCTGATCGAGTACCTTAAACTTGGAAAACCGATCCAAGACCATGTCGACGTCGTACTTGGCCGACTCTTTCCTCTTGCTACTGATGTGTCCATGAGCTTGTCTGCTAGTAAATGTCAGATTTTCATAGCCGCCAGACTCGGATGCCATCAATGCAATTTTTCTCGATACATGTATGTTAGCTTGGCTCATGGAAGAAAGAATATCTTTTTGAGTTTCATCAAGAGATGAGTTACACTTCAGGTAACAGAGATGTGCATCACCAACAAGATTGTGGTTGTGTTCCTCAACAAAGGTAGTCACAACCCACATGGATGAGGACTTGTCTAGTGTGAATCGGATCATGGCTCCACAACCACACCTCTTCACAGATCGCTTGTGCTTCTTAGACAGATTTTCCTACAACTTACCCACTTTATCACAAACAGGGCTCAGAAGCCCTCTTGACCTCTTAGAACAACCCATTGTACCCTGCTTGTCACAAACCAGATCTTTGGCAATGAGAATCTTAGTTCCCTATTCATACCTGTTGTCATCTTTCCTGATATTAAAAACAATCATGCCAGCGTAGCTAGAATAGAATGAGATAGCTTCATCTAAACTTCCAAAGTGGAGACCAATTTTAGGAACTGTAGCTGGCGGCAGAGTAGAAGCACCAACAGAAGGATAAGAATTAGCATGATCATTATCAAGGCCGACATTTGAATTAGCAGCATCTGTATCAAGGCTGGGATCTATTACAACGTCTGGCAGTAACTCAGCAGTACAGAGGAGTAAACCCGAAATAGCAGAGAGTAACTCTATCAGGCCAAAGAGTAACACATCATAACAAACGAGTAACTGAAAGAAGATTTGTATTCCAAATTACAAATCAGAATAAAATAGATTTCCAAGTTGAACATAAACACTTAAATTGAAAAAGAAAATACAGATAGGTAACTTGTACAAATAAGTTTATATGTAGATTTTCAAGTGAGCTTCACAACAACAGAAAAAAGAGCAAGGATTTGAAATAGCTACTACATCTGCTACATGTCGTCGAAGGCGTGAATTAAGAAAACAAGGCCAGGTAAGGTCCATAGAGGCGCAATTCTCAAACAAGCTGACAACAGCAGAAAAAGGTGTAATGACATAGTACCTTAATAGAGAGAAGAATTGATCAAAACTACTGCTTGAGAAGTTCTGCAAGCATTCAGTTGATCTATCCTGGAGCATCGTCGCTCCTTTGAGGTGCCTAGGGCGTCACTGTAGGCCGCTGGAGGTAGCCGGAGCAAGGCTGAGTAGGGGAGGTCGTTGTGAACAAGCGAGAGAGAAAAAGGATAGCAGAGAATGGTTCCCTTCTAGGTCGGGCGCCACTTTCAGATTGGGGCACTGCCCTACGGGAAGGATGGGCAAGATACAATAGCCGCACCGTCAATGTAGCTTAGGAAGCAGTCACTATGCAGTTGGGGGCAATGCAGGGTGATATGGCTTGACGGAAGAATAGCCTGTATGGAAGCAGCTTTCGCATAGTATTGGCAACGAGAATGAGCGTCGCACAGACAGAGATTCCAAGACGCCTGCGCAATAGCCCTACGGGAAGGATGGGCAAGATACAATAGCCGCGCCGTCAATGTATCTTAGGAAGCAGTCACTATGCACTTGCGGCACGAAGCAGGGCGAAGCAGATATGGCTTGACGGCGGGATAGCCTGTATGGAAGCGTCGTTCGCGTCAGATTGGCGACGAGAATGAGCGACAAGCAGACGGAAGGCCGCGCAGACGGAGAATGAGCGTGTGACGGGTAGCGAGAGTAAGTTACCTGCGTGGGTAACAAATATTTAGCATATATATATATACATACATACATATATATATATATATATATATATATATATATATATATATATATATATATATATATATATATATATATATATATGTGTGTGTGTGTGTGTGTGTGTGTGTGTGTGTGTGTGTGTGTGTGTGTATTAGGAAGTGTGTATCACCTGATACATGAAATGTGTACCGGCCATAAAAATGACATATGTGAAATATATTTATTCAATCGGACCTTATAGGTTGAATCAAAATTTAATAGATTAGTTGTGTTTAAAAAATCACAGCCATACCACATGTATATAATGACATATAATAATATATCGTTCAACAATTTATGCAATTTTTGCAACTCAACATTGATTGGAAAGTATATATAGTCTTTAATTTAATCATCTAGAAATATCAGTTTGAATTGATTTTCAATACATATTTTATCTAAGAGGTATGCATCACATCTATAAGGGCAGATTGCTTTTTATGATTAAATTTTGTAGTAAGGCACATATTTAGGTATACTTTTAATTTATGAAGTTGGATTATGAAAACCATATCTATGTGAAGTGTTATTCGAATGCTTCTCATGCTCTCACCAATATATATTTCTCACTGGATAATTGTCATATATATATAGCCTGACTCTATATAGGCAAGCACCATTGGGGTGTACGGCGTGATCTGTACACTCGAGTGTATTCTAGCCTGACTATATATATATATATATATATATATATATATATATATATATATATATATATATAAGATTAATTTATTTATATATGTATATATATGTATATGTATATGTTTGTGCACATAACCAAAATTGTAACTCTATCTCAAATGAGAAGAAAACTAGATTGAATAATCTTAACTTAAATAATCCATTGAGTGAAAAGTTTATTGTAGTCCAAGTTTGTTACAGAATGTGTATCGTTTGTTACATATTGTTGAGTACAAAATTTACTATTTATGTTTTACATATATTAAGATTTTTTCTCCCTATTTGATCTCTTTATTAAAATTTAGAGTTATATTATACAGTTTGATGTATGTGTAACATGCATATGGGTTTTCAACGGTCATAAAACTAGGTAACCACTCCCACCTCAAGATAGTGAATTGGGATATCGTTTGGTTTGCGCTAAGCCTAAGCTCATATCTTAGATGTGACTATAATCTAAAGTACCATTGACCTAAAATAGGTAATAGATAAAGGCTCATGGATGCTAGTATTTTGACTGTCTGATAACTATATACTAACATACAACTATATTATCAATGAGAGAATCTAAAAAACGACGCCGAAAAACTGAATGCCTTGTAATGACATCAAAAGTTAGATTGTTTGGGAATTAAGATAAGAAATTATGCGTTTTGAAATTATGACAAAAGCTAGAAAGTTTACGAAAAAACTCAATCTTCAAACATAATTGTCTTCTATTATATTCAGAATTATATAACATTTTAATATTCACTCCAGTTTCATGTTAGGATTAAAAACCAAAATAGCACGGTTTAATCAAAATATTGACATATATAGCATCATTAGAAACTTATTTCCAGGAATAGCCCGGTTTCGACCAAAAGCGCCAAGATTTGGGCGTTTTAGCCCGGTTTCGACCAAAAACGCCAAGATTTGGGCGTTTTAGCCCGGTTTCGACCAAAAACGCCAAGATTTGGGCGTTTTAGCCCGGTTTGGCCCAAAAACGCCAGAAAGTTGGCGTTTTACACCAAAGGCAGACCAAAGGCGCCAGGAAGTTGGCGTTTTAGACCAAAGGCGCCAGAAAGTTGGCGTTTTTGCCTTTTTTTTTTTATTTGGTACAAATATTAGATGATTCTGAAGCAAATAAAAGAATTATCTTAACAAAAAGAATATGAAGTTTGGAACAATATATAAAGAAGAAGTTGGGCTCTACATTTAACAAAATGAGTCTTATACTAGAAAGAAGAACAAATTCTTCTACATTGTCAAACATTACATTTAACAAAATGAGTCTTATACTAGAAAGAAGAACAAATTCTTCTACATTGTCAAACATTTTACGGTTCAACGGAGATAGAAACAAAGAAGTTATCATATGTATCTGATAAAATCAATCCTGGCATCTGATAACAGCAACCCTGGCATCTAATAGCATCAACCCTGGCATCTAATAGCATCAACCCTGGCATCAAAATAAAAAGAATTATTTAACTACATATAGTTCTTCTATAAGTAAAGAGTTAGGAAAAATTATGCATACCTAATGTCTCTTACTTCCTCTACCTCGAGTTCGTGGTCCCGAAGAACGTCCTGGGTCTGGAGAAGCCTCAATTGGACTCAACTGTGACTGCTGACCTGCACGTGTAGACCTACTTGGACTTCCTCTACCTCGAGTTCGTGGTCCCGAAGAACGTCCTTGGTCTGGAGAAGCCTCAATTGGACTCAACTGTGACTGCTGACCTGCACGTGTAGACCTACTTGGAGGAAGTGGTGGTGTTAGTGGACGAGTGGATGGCATAGTTGTAAACATTGGAGGTGATCCTAAAAATGAAGAACTAGTTGATCCCGAAAATGAAGAAAAAGCTACATTTTGGTATTGGCTAAAAGTTGGTTGGGACCAAGATAAGCTGGAAGGAACCCCAAAATGGTCAGATGATGATGAAGGGTAAGAATAAAACATTCCAGGGATTGAGTAAGGTGAAAATTCCCTAGAGTGTCCCGCTATTGTGGACTGCCCTAGTGATGTGGAGTGTCCAGCTGGTGTGGATTGTCTTTGTGAGGCTGAGTGACCTGTTGGTGTGGAGTGTCCTACTGATGTGGAGTGTTGTGCTTCTGTGGAAGATGGAATAGGAGAAGCACTAACTGAAGTTGTCACAGGATATGAGAAACTCAAATTGGGTTGCATGTGACTTGGCATTTGTTGAAACCATGCACTCTGAATATTATATACTTTGTCACGTGCTCTCATCCAATCCTCAACAGGTGTCTGATCTGTTAATGTTTGCAATGATTCCCTGATATCCATTTGACTCTGGACCTGCAAATAACATAGTTTACTTTATCATATTTCATATAAAAAGAGGTATATTTATTCAACTTAATGGATACTCATTACTTACATATTCTCGCTCCACGTAACCTCGAGGATAGTAAACATTTTGCGGCTCAGTTGGTCGTTGTATGTGATACTCAGGATTGTACCAATTAGGTACTTGCGGCACAGTTGAGGGGTCAGGAAGATGAACTACATGAGTTTGCCTATCATTCCACATGTTCAGTTCTGTACTGTATTGGTTCAACCAATCAGTTGTGCCTCGACCTCTACCATCAATTCTTTGGTATTCTGGAAAAGGTTGGGGTTGAGGTTGGATACGAGCACCAAACTGTTTTAGTACTCTATCAGGAACATGCCATTCCATTACTGTGAATGATATCATAGGAACTCGAGCCATCCAAATATCTCTACCTTCACGACATATGTCTGGCAAAGTTGCCAACAATTCTTCATTATATGGTGTCCACATTAACTGCATTATAAGTTATCGTTACCAAACAAGTTTCATTAAATGGTATAAGTTAACTTGTAGATAAAATATAAATTCTCACTTGACTAGACTCCTGTGTATCAAACTCATTAAGGTAGAATCTTACAGTCCCTTTTGGAATACGTACATGCTCCATGAGATGGTTCCATCTATTATCATGTTTGAAAAGATGATTAGGAGATGAAAACTTTTAATATAATGTATTCAACATATAGATGGTAGCGACAAACCTGTATCCTAATGGAGCATCTTGTGGCCACTCATGAATTTGATCCATGATCACTCTGCCTGGTCTACCAATATACAATCTTTCCCAAGACCACAACTGTAATAGGTGGACAC
Organism: Alisma plantago-aquatica; assembly: GCA_963693085.1. NCBI lineage: Eukaryota > Viridiplantae > Streptophyta > Magnoliopsida > Alismatales > Alismataceae > Alisma > Alisma plantago-aquatica. Next base: position 183,811,918 of record OY856413.1, on the reverse strand, counting down.
ACCCTGAGATACGCTTCTGTTTAGAACCAGGACGACATTTATGCAACTGACGGTATAGAGTAGCTAAAACAGCACTCCCCCATGAGTACATGCCACATTGCTCAAAATTTACTAGAAGTGGAAGGTAGCGAAGATGGACTTCATTTCCAGTACCGTCTGGCAAGAGGAAGCAACCAATTAGGTATAACAAGTATGCACTGGTGTACCGACGCTTGACCATGTCATCTGCATTTTCCAAATTCATACTTGAAAATGTGGAACGCAACCAACTCAAGAATCTGCCACATTGCTGGAAATCTTGGAAATAAATTTCTAATGATGCTATATATGTCAATATTTTGATTAAACCGTGCTATTTTGGTTTTTAATCCTTCATGTTAACCACTTCACTACATCGTTGTAGTCCCGTTAGACTTATGAACAATACGGTTTTATTATTTTTCTCAAGTATTGTTTTAAATCTTGTCGCATTACATAAAACTACAATTGGGAGATATAAATCTATTGATAAGGTATAATTCTGAAGATTAATTAAAGAATAATTTGATGTTATCGTGCAGCGAACGTCAGCTGCTCAGATGAAAATGAAACAAACTGAATCCCATTGCATGCTGTTAGGTGAAAGCTAACCGTAGGGATGCTCTAAGACTATAAGGGTACTAAAGATGCTCTATAAATAGCCAAAAAGGAACAGTGTTTTTGCGAAAAGACTTTTTCAGTAACGAGTAATTCTTTACTGTTACAAATATGTTGTGTTATCTTTTTAATAAATTGTCTGTCGTAGTCTTGGTGGTATGTAAGTGGCTCCTCCACAAAGAATCTGAAGAATCTGTCCACGCGACTCCGACACGGCGTTGATCAGGAAGGAAAAGTACAAGTCAATCAATTACAAAGCAACGGCCAGGTTGATGTCAATGTGCTTCATCTGGTCGACCACAGGATGGATCCACCGGAACAAAGAGTCAACGTCAGGGTTTTGTTTCCTTTCCAACTCCCAACTCCTCCCAACCAGTCGACACAGCAATCCAAATTCCAAATACCGAATTGGAATTTGATCCAGATTAAACCATTATCTTTGGAGGCTCAAATTTATGTGGCAACATGCGGCAAGTGCCTAAAACGTTCTTTTCACAGGGAAATCCACTCTGGAATAACCTGAGCTAGCATGTCGCTTACATGTGTGTGTAGATGTCAAGCCAAGCGGCTGGAGGGATATTTGGTTCAGGAATCGTTGGTTTTTGTGAAGCGTTAGATATATCTCTAACATGGCCGTAGAAGCCATGTATTTAGCATAGGTTAAGCACAATCTAGTAGTGTAGTACATGAGAAAAAAGTAGTTTTGTGTCTAGTGTAAATGGGGAAGAAGTTTTATACCATATTACTCACTCCTAGAATTTTTGGGGTCTTTATATGTAGCATCACATGTGACACCAATGTCCAAGGCTCACAGGGGAGGGTATGCTCACCTCCTTAGTGGATATGGTGACTACAATACACGCGCGCCACGCCACATCATACCCGATCAAGCTGGGCTTGTGGAACATGTCTTCCGTCTTTTTTTTATACTAAGATACAACTACATATTTAATTAATTATTAATTTAATATATTTTTTTCAAAACGGATTTATTAATCCTAATTTGCAAAGTGCATTCTTTGTGGATTATTACTCAACGTGTACAAGAGTGATCGAGTGATTGCGTCTTAATGAGAATAAAATTTTAGTGTGTGTAAAACTGTAAATAAGCCTCCAATCATTTGGGTTTAACACATCTAAAACGAATATATGTCGTTAGCCGTTTCGCTCGTGTTTTGCAAACCTAAGGAGAGTGTTTAGTCGTCGCTTCCATATTTTTGCTTGAGGTCGTTCTTCTCCTGCGAGCAGCAAGTTCCTTCTTCTTCTCCTTTGAGACGCGATCTGTCAGGCGACGTTTCCTACGATCGCTGGACTGCGCTGGTAGTGCAATCGGACGTCATCAAGTGCAAGCGAGACGACAACTTGCTTCAGGATCATGATTAGGTCAACTAGAAGTACGACGCCTATCCTTTCAGATTGTGGGATGCTAATTTTTTTAAATAACACATTCGTTTTTCAATGAACAATTAGTATGTGTTCCGAACTTCATTTTTATTTTTTCCTGCACTGTTTATTCTTCTGCTTCTTATCTACATCTGGCCTGAATCAGTTATTTAATTGCACATATTGTTGTTGCATGTAGCGATGTAAACATAAAATTAACAACAGTCTTAAAAAATTATTTTCTGTCATTAATTAGCAATGGTCGGTCTGCCTGAGAAATTTACTGGTACCAATTTTTCCCGTTGGCAGATTCAGATGTAAATTTGACTTAATATTGTGGGTTATGATTAGTACGTACTATCCTTGATATGCAAATATATTTGCTAATAGGAAGAAGGGTGATAAGATGTGCAAGGGTTGATTCTCTTTGGTTTAAATAACAAATTATATGATTCTTACTCGAAGTCGCTCGTTACTACTTCTAAAGTCTGTGGAAAGTGTTAGTTAAGAATTTTAGTACTAAAACCAAGGTGCTGAAAAGTTGTGTCTAAATTTCTAAGATTTCAGATGGTTAAGGGTAAATATGTCTATGATCAAACACACGACTTTCATTTCCTGTGTCATAAACTCTCAGAAGCAAATATAGAATTACCTGAGAAGTTTGTTGTTATGCCCATAATAGAAAAGTTTCCTAACTCATGAGAATCCACTAGTACAGACATCACCTTTAGTGTCGGTTAAATACGACTTTAGAAGTCAGTTTCCAAGTGACACCTAAGTGGGTGACACTAAATGTAGACGCTTTCAGCGTCGATTTCATAACCGACGACACAAAGCTGTCCCCCGATTGCAAACCCAAAAAATGCGCCAGCAGGGGGACAATAGGTCGTCGGTTATCGAGTCATAACTGATGCCACATCCCATACCGAAAAAATTTGGCCCCAGGTTAGACCATAGGTGTCGGTTAGCAACAAAAAACTGACCCGTTGACCTAAAATTATTGATGGTTTTTAATTTATCCAAACGGTAACCGACACCATTAGGGATAAAGACGTCAGTTAACTATTAATAACCGACAAATTAAGTTTTTGTTGTCGGTTTCTGTTGTTAACTGACGACTATGTTTTGATTTTTTTTTCTTATCAGCTTGCAGGCCTGCTGTCCAGCTGGTCCAGTAGGTTGCAGAACCTATAGTTCAGTTCTGAACTATATGTTTACAACATCCTTTGATTTCAGCCAATAACATGCCACAAACCTACAAAATTAACAAGGATGGACAACATTTATATCATGTGATTCACACGCATGTGTAAGCATATTTAATTATATAATTCATCACACACATGTAGAAACCTATAGTTTTCATTCCTCCATTTCATATTCATACATGTAGCAACCTGTAGTTCCATTCATTTCATCTCTTTTCACATTCAGACACATGTAGAAACATTCATGTATTCATCTTCACATTCACACATATGTATAAATAATACAATTCAATAAAATTCATTTAGACATGCATATATAAGTGTGTCTTTCAAAGTTTAACATGTCATCAAATACAGAAATAATTATGACAAAAAAGTTTAGAAATATCATTCTTTATCATTATCATCGTCATCATCGCTATCAACATTCCAATGATAATAAAAAATTCCCACTACTTGTAAGGCTTTTGTCCATTGTTCTCTTACATCATCTAATTCCATCATATAGGGATTATGTACATCTAATCACTTTTCACTTGTAGTGAAGTCACTGGTTTTAAACACCTACATAGAGAATGACATATATATAAAATTAATAATATATAATAAAATTCATATATTTCATAATATCTAATGAGAATATATATAATACATGTTGTATGGTATTGATTTCCATTGCAGTATGTTTGATAATTAGGTCCATATATCGCATCACATAGTATGTACATGCCCAACCGTTGTCTTGTGTAGCACACTATAAATTGAAACATAAAGAATGTTAACAAATACAAACAAGCATAGTTCACATAAATAATATATATATTGGAGTCAGGAAATTACTTTCACATTCTCTCAAAGTAACGATTTCTTTATCTTGGACATGTTTCCTCCAGATTTTTTCAACGCTCTTAAAGCCCTACATATTAATGTAACATATTAAATTGCATTAATAAATAATAATATAATAATATATGTTAGCGGATATAAAACATGAAAGATTTCTCATGTGAATAATGGCCTTTTAATTTGGTGTCCATATAATGGGTCTAATTCCTTCCCCGAAGGATCTCGATAATAAACAGTCCATGTCTTGGGGACAATAACCAATAACTCCCAATTCTTAGCACTAGAGGTAAGAAAGTTAAAAATTGATAACTCAAAATCCAAAATAAAATGTTATTTTCTTAAGTTCAAATTATAAGCCAAGTGAACTTACTCAAAATTGAATGCAACTATTATCACCATCTTCTTTTTTTTACTAAAATATATAAAAGCGGCAGAGCAATATGAGGTAACTGATGAAGGCTCTTTATCTACACAACTGATCAAAGATGGAATTAGAAATCTCACATGGGGAAATGAAAAATCTTTAGAGATCGTGTGTAAGTGGCTGTAAAACATGTATTATGTATATTAATATATAAGAAACCAGATCATCGTATATAAAACAACGTATATGAATATATAAACAAGATCTCACCATATCCATAGCTCTATCATAGATGTATCCAGTCAATCATACTGAAATAACTCCAAAATATCTTGTATAAATATATTGTTATCATATGATTCGCCTACAACATCCAGTGAAATAGAAATATTTATAGGACACTTTGGGTTATGTTCGCCTATCCATACTGTCATACTCTTAAAATTAGGACCTAACAAGTCGTATAGATCCCTTGGAAGCCAACTAGATACTTCAGGAGGAGGTGGAGGTGGAAGCATAGTTGTAGCAGGTTTCTTCCTTTTGACCTGTATATATAATTTCAGATCAATTGACTAACACATATATACACGCTAACAAATTAACGTAATATAAATTTATCATACAATATCAGTATAGATGACATCCGTTTTGGGCCACAATATCACTCCGCCTTCTGCTTCACCAAGTGTTTTAGAATCTGGGTGTGCATATGGCAATGGATGATGTCTCCAATGGTGGAGTACAAGTCTTGGGTTAACACAAACCACACCATCTCATACCGGAGTGCCATGAAACATGTCCCCTGGAAGGGGTGGGTAAGCCTCGGCCTCTGCAATGATAAATTCTTTACTTTTTAGACGGTATGGCTTCAACCCCTACAGATTTACATAAAGTATGTTATATACATATATACATAAATATATCATCTTGAAAAGACTAGCTACTATGTCATAAAAATACTTACAACAGATGTGCTAGGTGGTGGGTCTACACGATTACTCCCAACCACCTCTACAGTAGGAGAAGAGCGGAATGCCACAGGTACTGTCTGAGTGACAGTAAGAAACGCCTGCCACTTGCTCATTGCTTCATGGACTCTCCTTTCAATTAACTGATCTACATATACATGGATAAAATAAATGCTAGCTTGTGATTATTGAATTCCCTTTTACAATAACATTCTAAAAAAAGAATAGATTACCTCATCTTTTAAAAATCCCGCTTTTGGGACATGTTTGCGGTGTGATGGCCCAAAGAACGCTTTTATGCCCACACCAGTTCCTGGAACCCTAACATGTGCATGATGCTCTAGGTTACCAAGAACAACTGTCAATCCATCCCTTGTGCCCTCAGGGATGAACTTGCCTTGCTTCCTCTGCTCGTGAAGCTCCAGCTAATCGCCATAAATAGATATTGGTAAGTAAACATAATAATCAATATTGATTGCTCTGAGAGTTGAATTTTACCATTTTTAGATCTGCCTCAACAGTTGCAGGTTTGGTTATATCTCCTTTCTCATTTTTCCTCCCAGCTATCCACACAACATGGTGAGGCAGAGGTGCGGGATTAATAATAGAGGACTCCCTAATCTCCTGAGTAGTAGTAGACTCAGCAGCACCAGCAACCTATAGTCTTTGGTGAATGCCTACATAGCCTTTTGGACCCATCGTGTGGTCATGCACATTCAGTGCACACCTTGCTCTTTGAGCATCGCTGATAGCATTGTTAGTAAGAACATTGATTTGGTTAGTAACACTAAAGGTCAATCTTTAATAGGTGAATACATAAGAATGTATATTAGATAAATTGGGAGTGGAACTTAATACCCTTAGATTCATCAATTTTTCTTTTGGTAACAAACTCCTCTCAGTCATTGGGGTCCAGGTAGTTCCATTTCTCAGTGGATGACTTCTTCCTCTTCTCAGCATCTCATATGTAATATCGGGTGATATTTGTCCTATAGTACCTTAGGACCCTCCCACAGCACCACATCACACATTTACAATGCATGCTTTCATCCAATTCAAATATACTCTGCAAAATTTCATATATTTAACTAGTATCCTAAAAATTAGTAATATGCAAAATAGAATTGTGAATAATAATAACTCACTCGTAGTTCCTTCCATACTAAGTCTTTCTTCCCCTTAGGAACTTTATGCCAAGATTCTACATTAGGACTACAATGGCTACGAGTAAGAATCCCAAGATATGAAATAAACGAGTTGCGGTTCACTCCAACTGGATTTCCTACATGATTAAAATCCACAATCAGTTTGGTCCATTGCCCCTTTGTTGTAGTAACTTGTTCATCATAGTGATGCCCCTCACATTTTTAATTTTTTTTACTACTCATCAAGTGCCCCAAGTTCTTCAGGGGGTACATAATCAACCTAAATTTGACAAAAATAACACACTTACTGGATATAACTTATAAATGGACATATAGATAGAAATATATGATATATTTTAAAAACTTACATGGTGAGGAACCACATTGATATCCTCACCCTCATGGTAATCATCATCACAATCATCATACTCATGCTCAGCCATATGAAAGTATCATTAAAAAATCAAACATTTAACATTTAACATAACTAGAAGATAATAAAACATTGTAAAGTTCACATTCAGAAAAATAAAACATATAAAAAAATAAAAACATGCCTCTAATACTGAAATCTTTTATCAAATAACATTCCTTCAGTGTGATCTCTGTGCACATACAAGTCATCATTATCTTCAATATTTGGTGGTGTTGGCAACCCAACTGAGAATGGACTCGAGTCATCATACTTATCATAGTACTCTTCTTCATCTATAGGATCATTGATGCCCCCAGCAAGGAGGAAGAACTAGGGAAGGTCGGAGGTGGGAAGACCAGCTTCCCGGCAAGCAAGTATATGTTTGGTTCTAGCCCAAACAGGACAAAGAAGCACTTCCTCATCTTGCCCTCACTTACCGCTCATTTAGACTCTGAAGTTTTTTAATGAAAATAGGAGTTATGAGTTCTTGACGCATCAAGATGATAACAGTGTCGTCCAAAATAGTGGGGTCACCCTTCAAGCATCTTCATTGTTTTTTGCAAGTGCAAAGGATAAGAGTCCATGTGAAGCTAAATTGTCATATTACTGTGTCATTGAAGACATATGGGAGTTTGACTACATAGATTTTAGAATTCTTCTCTTTAAATGTAATTGGGTTGATAACACCAAAGGAGTTATAGTGGATGAATTGGGCTTCACATTAGTGAACTTTGAAAAGATTGGCGAGAAGGGTGAACCATTCATATTGGCATCACATGAGAAATAAGTATTTTATATCGATGATCCTATAAATGATAAATGGTCAGTTGTTCTTCATGGTAAAAGACAACATTTATGTCAAACCCTTCAGAAGACATAACATTCAATTTTGGTTTAAAGGCAAGGCATTTGATATTTTAGCAAGATTATTTGGTATTTGAAATAGTTGATGTAAGACTTTATCTTCAAACCACTTAATAAATGTTTTGTTATGCTCTCTAGCAAGCCACACTGAATTGGCTCGAGGATATTATTTCTTAATGAAATTGGTATGTTCCTCGATATAAACACTCACTTCATTGATGTTGTGTAAAATATACAAGTGAGCCTTTCCAATAGCTCACGGCTGATTACTTTCATACGTGATCCCAAAATTCCTTTGCCAGAATACTCCTCAATATTCTTATCATTAATAGGAATATCATTACCACTCAAAAAGTCATAGCAAAAATCCATAACCTCTCTCGCCAGATAACCCTCAATAATACTCCCTTAAGGCCTATAACGGTTTCAAACATCACCTTTAAAAACTCTCATGTATCATTGAAAGAGATACATCCAATGCAAGAAAACTAGTCCCAATATTTTCACTTCTCTAGTCAAGTAGACAATAAGATGTAGCATGATATCAAAGAACAAAGGAGGAAAATACTTCTCAAGCTGGCATAGGGTAACAACCACTTCTCTTTGCAACTTATCGAGAGTATCAGGATCAATAACTTTACTTCATAGACTATTGAAAAAGAAACAAAGTCTGGTGATTGCAAACCTTACATGCTTTGGTAGTATAGATCGAATTGCCACATGCAATATTTGTTACATTAGAGTATGACAATCATGAGATATGTTACGACCCCACCTCCCGATAACCCCCAATTAAGGGAGACCAAGAGGTTGAAGCCGCACCCATTAATCCCGGATCAATGGTTCGACATATAACCATAAACAATTATTAAATTCTAACAGAATATACTGAAAATGGTAATAAAATTTTTCTTTGCATACCTTTGAAACGTTTGAAACAAACTAAACTTCTAACCTCAGTTGAACTATTCTAACTAGTTCCTCCTTGTTCTTTAATTCTTGAATTCAAAAGGTGTAGCTTTACTGTTTGTTCTTTTCATTGTACCTAAAACGCCGACAAACAAAACGTCGGTCAGCCGAAGCTGGTATGTGGGGGAAACAGATAATCATGCAACTATGATAACCATGTAATCATTCAATTAATCATTTAACAACCAAGATTACGTTTTAAGCCAAACTACTCAATCCATACCTATCCACAACTCTGTGTTGCCCCTGTAAGTACTTATATGGTACCTCTATAAAGGTGACTTGATGGACCTACCCTCTAGGCAGCCAAAGTCTTTCATGACCTGATGGACATACCCTCTAGGTAGCCATGTACTAGGTCAGCCATTACGACACAGAGGGGAATAAGGATTGAGCTAGAAGGCATATACATTATGTGATAGTCATAGTCACTTTATAATTTCCAGAAATAAATAAACATTCAACAGTTTAGTTGCATTCAATGCGTTTAAACATCTGAGAATCCATTGGGAAACTAAAGCGGTTATTCATAATCGTAACCACATACCTGATCCATAGTAACTTGATGTCCATGCATTGACATTCAACACAATTAACAAGCAATCAACAATATCCTGAAAATAATGCATAACATTCAAGTGTCATTTTTTTATTCAAACATCCTCAAGATCAACTTGGATTCCACCTTATGATTTCTAGGCCAACCTTAGGGTTTTATTAGGGTTTTAGCCTTCATTATGCATTTATCACTTTTAATGCTCTTTTAGTTCACAAACTTTAATTTCTGCATCATAGGCACAATTGAATGTCAATTAAGTCTAATATGTTTCTTTTACACTAAAACTATTATCTTTATCCTTTTAGGTCATATCCTAAACATTAAGGCTAATTATCATCTTCAGTTTCTTCCAAATTGACAAATCATATTTCATTATAGTTCAACTCACATATATGAACCTTATTTATCACTATTTCCACTTTTATACACTAGGAAACACTAATATCCAAATAATTCACATTAAAGATCTTTGGTACTCAATTTATCTTTGAATCATCATATCTTTATTTTATTCTTCAATTTGTACAATTAAAACCATTAGAATTCATATTAACATAAATTAGGGTTTCTAATCCCATTAAGGCATATTCATGTACATAGAACCCTAAATTAAACCAACTATATAAAAGATCATCTTTTTAAATCCTATTTTCACTTTTATTAACAACAGGTTAATATTAGCTTGAATTATCCATCTATCATCAAATCTAAGGGTTTTTCCTTAATTGAATCATTAAAGATGATAACTTTATGTACTTTTCCAATTTCAAGCATATAAACTCTAAATTAAAATAATCATGTGCAAAGTTCTTCCTTTTTGAACTAAATGTACCTTTTTACATTTAACAGATTAACATCAACTCTAATGATCCATTAAACCCTATTAAACACATTAATCATATCAAAATAGGGTTTCTTAAACTTTAATTCATTAAAGATGATGATTTTCGGTACTTTTCGTATAGAAAAAGGAATTAGCTTCTAAACATATTTTTATTGGATTCCTCTTATTCTGAGGATCAATTTTCATATATTATATGTTTCCATTGGAGCTACCAATATTTAACTACGAATTAATAAAGAGAATACCTTTTCGGCCAATCGGTGGACGCCACGTCACCTCTCCCATGCAATGTATCTCAGGTCTGAAACATTTTGAAAAGACCAAACCACCCTCGGTTAAGTTGGCAGGCTATACATCCCGTGAAGGGCATTTCTGTCCACGCGCCATTGCCCCTTCTTCAACCTTGGGCAGCACAGTGGCCGCCGCCCTAGCCGCCGAACGCAGGCTTGAGCACGGCTCTTGCTCCTCCCCTACGGCCCGAGCAGCACCGCCCATGGCTGCCCCAGACCCTCTGCTCATTGGCACACGCAAGGCTCCCCTTTGGCGCGATTGATATGGCCAAACTCGAGAGCAAAAAGGGCCGCAGTTACAGCTGCATTTTCTGCGGTTTGCAGCCTTATGCTCGGAGTTGTGCGACGTCAGAGGTGTTGGGTATGTAGATGATCCGTTCAGGGTTGTCATGGACTCTTCCCATCTCCAACCATACGACTCCTCATCCCCTGATTTGCTCCAGGGTTTCTCTACCCTCCAAGACTAGGGTTTTGGACGGAGAAGGAAGAAGAAGGAAGGTACAACTGCGTGGGATACCTCTGGATTTGTCCCCAAGCCTTACCCCTTATATAGGGGAAGTCAACGAAGCCCTAGGATGGCTTTCCTTAAAGAGACAAAGTCCCTCTTCTAATAGGATTCATTTTCCTTCAAAGAGAAGCCATTCTTCTCTCTCTCTCTCTCCTTTGATATATTCTATTACTTGGATATTAGGAATTCGAAATTCCTCTTTCATTTTCTTTGCACTTGCCTTTTTATTTCATTGGCTACGAATTTCTATTCTCTTTCAATAGAAATAACTCCCTTTTTAGTGATACCACAAAATTCATTAATAAAGCAACACATTCTCCTCTGATTTTGCCTTTTTAGTATTTTCCCTTTCTTTCCTCTTTATTGGGACTCCTTGGATCCCAATATACTCCATTATTTCGAAATCCTTTTCCAAGGATATTTATTATCCTTCTAGATGCATCTTTATGCCTTATTTCACATTATCTTGTTTATTTCTCATTTAAATATTTTATTTTCCTCATGGGTATTCCTTTTATCATTAGAAACCTCATGGATACGAATTATCACCAAGAAAACTCATTTATGCCTCTTTCCACTCATTTTCCATATTTTATCATCATTTTCAATTTCTTTATTAATAAAGAAATACTTAATTAAACTTTTCTTTTCTAATTACTTTCTTTTCGCAACCTTGGTCTCCTTGGTACCCAAGGAACCCAAGAGGCACGAAATCCTCTTTGGATTTACCTTCTAGAGGTTTCTACATATTTCCTTTCTCAAATTCTCAATTATTCCTTAATCAATTGAAATTCCTTTTTATTGGGCCCAATAGCCAATAAAGCCCACAAAGCAGCCAATCAAGGCTATTGTAAAGGGAATTCATTTACTCAAAACAAATCATACCATTATTTGTTCAATTATCTTTAATATGAGAAATTGTATTTCTCACCAATTGAACCCAAAAATTGGGGTTATAACATCCTTCCCCTCTTATAGGAATTTTGTCCTCAAAATTCAGGCAAGCAAACAAACAATTCAGGATAAGACTTTTCCATGTCCATCATTGGCCCCTATGTGGCTTTGCCGTACTCATTGAATTTTCAAAGAACCTTTATCATCACATATTCTTTTCTCTGAGTTCTTTCATCCAGGCGTCTATAAACTACACAGGTGACTCAGGCCATTTCAGCCTCCCTTGGGGCACACTAGGTTCATTGCTTAGCACATGGTCGGGTACATCACATAGTGCTCTAAATTGGACACATGGAAAACATCTCCCATTACTCTATCCTGAGGGGTAGGGTCAAACCTAACCTTCTCCACCCATCCATCTCTAATGGACCCATGTATCGGGGACTCAGCTCTCTTTGTTATAACTTAGAGGGGTCCGATTTTCATGTCACATTTTCTCCCACAGTAACTTGTATTTCAGTATACTTTACATCTGCTCATGACTCTTATCGTCTCTAGGCTCCTTTCAGCCCTTGCACAATCAAAGTGACTTCATCTACACGCACTGGGGTCCCTTTTCTACCCATCATGTGGTCCTTTTCACCAACATCACCTTACTGAAGTGGTGACCGACACAACCTCCCTTACAGAGCTTCTTATAATACCCGATACTGGATTTGGTGGTCATTGTCACATCTTTCATAGGACAAGAACTGTCTCTAGATATCACCCTGAACGAGCACACATGCCCTCATCAGACCCTTTAGTCTGGATCATACTAACCATAGTTAGGGGTGATAAACTATACTAACATTGAGTTCTTCATGTACCTACTTCCACTTTATGGAAGTGAACCTTTAGGTCAAACTCAAAAACCTTTGAACTCGCTTCATGGTGTAGTTGAACCATCTCTCTCATGGGTAGTTCAACTAAATCTGTCCCTTAACTAAACTCTTCCTTTCTAGGTAAGGCGACCTACCATAACTCATATTGTATCTCGACCTTCTTTGGCCCAGGGAAGACCTATCACATCATCCATAGTGTTGAGCTCCCATTCCCTCTCAGGGACTCTTTTGTCCTCTATATGGATACATTGGGTTACTGAGGTTCGTCCTTTACCTCCTCGCTTGCATGGCCATAAACCACATGCAACCTTATCTTAAGCATCTAACGTGCTATTGCCATTTTCCCATGGTGTATCATGATTTCCTGTATGTCATGATTCTTTCAAGATCGATTCCTTAGAAACCGTAAACCACTCTAGTCGGGGTTTCATCACCTCTTCTTCCAAAGAAGTACATCTGAGGTTTTACCACCATCCTTTCATTGCATCCAGGACTAGACTGGCTAACCAAACAACCATAACTTTTCAATGTATCTTGTTACATCTGAGTGTTATTCAAACACCTCTCCTTTTCCAACTTAAGGTTAGCCAATCAACCTTTTCTAGCTTCTGGTCAAACAAGTCAGATGTATCTCAACCAGAGCATCCATTACCACCTCACATCCTTAGGTATTAGGTAACATTGAAGACATGCACTTCCATGTATTTCACTTATCATATTACCTCCAACTCCATGTCTATCCCTATTAAAAACATTCTCTGATTTCATCATCATGGTGACCAAACTCAACCTGGTATAACTTGTAAGTTCTACATAGCTCATCATAGAAACTTCCTCATAAGGGGACTACCTCATTCCTCTTAGCGTTTACAAACCATCCATGTATCATTCACTTTACCAGGGTAGATATCTTCTCTATCCCCATTTCTTATGGCAACGCTCCAACCTACATCATCTCTTATCCTTGGTGTATGACATGCATAATGTCCTATCTCTCACCCCCATAACAAGAGGAAATAAGCATTTGGCTGCAGTCCAAATACAGAGTTCTTCCAGTTCCAAGAGTAGAGATGGTACATCCCACCTTGCCAGTACAACTTTAAATCTAAGTTGCAATGTGCCACATATGTCTCTTCATCAAAATCATCATGATATCCAACTAGTCTTGAACCTACTGAGGTTTATATCCTTGGTCATCTCCTCTAGGTCTATAGGGTACTGACTCTTTTGGGGTCATCCCTCTTCCCTCATGCATCAAGAGAGTGCCCTACTCATCTGCCCTTTGGGTCCCATGAGTCCATGAAGGTGATCAATCTCCTAACCCATGGCCCTCAGACAATGATAGCTGTTACCTCCCGACCCTATGGTCATGTGCAACTGGGGAATTAGGCAACTCCTACTTTCATCGGTCTTATCCCTACCTGACCCTAGGATAGACTTAGGATTCTCCATTATAGTACATGTTCACTTAAAATCTTACCCAAGTCTTCATCATCTCTCTTTCTGCATTCATGGGCTGACTCTCATCTGTTCATAGGCATTATGGCAACCTGCCTACCTTGGTCAAGCCCCATACCGGTTACCTTTATGGTAACACATCTTTATGCACATAGAGATAGATATCTATGGATCTGTAGATTCAATCTCATACTATGTACCTTTCACTTAGCTTCTCAAGATCCTATGAGACCTATTTAGGTTACCTTGAACCAACAAAACTGATATACACCCTACCAAAGGGGTCCCTCTCTTAGGATGGGAGGAAAACTATCTCTAAGGTCACAAAAGCTCTTATGTCTAGGGTTTACATCCACACGAGTCTACTTAACCCTATCAAGCCATTAAAGCATAAGCAGATCACTTACCGAACCATGCTAGGTCATGCTTGTCCTCTTTCCTCGACGTTGGATCAAGATCATACCTTTCTTTATCATCAACCTAGTTGTGAGGGGTTCATCAAACACACCTTAAACTTCAAGGGACTTCCCTTTTCCTTTATTCATGAGGCGTATCATGCTCAAAACTATAGAAACTTAATTCTCATCATGAGCACTAGGTATACCACTTCCCCTCTTAGGCCTAGGAACCCTAGGTTCACTTTTAGGTGTCCAACTGCACGCTCTATCTCTGAACCATGAATCAAGCTTGCAAAAGGCATCTCGTGCACTTCATGTCATCCTTCTTCTCGATCAACACTTAGGGTTGGGTCCTCCTTAAGGACAACTAACAAGGTACAAGGCCTCATAGCCTGCTACCAAACCTTTCTAGGTCTAAGGAACTCTTCTTCCTACCTCGGAAGGTATACATCTATACCATAGGCACGTAGGTACTAGAAACTTCATCTTTTCTCAAGGGTGTGGTCCCTCTAAAGGCAACCAAGGAATCATCAACTTTCAGGGATCGATCATGAGGCAACCACTATCATCCATTGTTCTGGGTTTTAGGCTTTCAACTTTCTTGCTGGGTTTCCTGCTCTCTCTAGAGCTAACCCTACATCCAACCTCACCATGAGAGGTTCTCTCTTCATGAAGGATCAACCTCAAAAGCATGCTCTACATGGGTGAAGCCTAGGTTCGAACTTATGGTTGCTCAAGATCATCCATAACCCTTTATGCTCCATCATAATTCCTTATCCAGGGTTTCTTCCTACTGTCAGCACTAAGACGTGCCCTAGGTGACATCTATGCCCTACTTGAACAAGCCCATAGGTTTTCTATGGTCCTTTACTAACATCATCATCATCTAAGGAGCTATCCTTTACCCTAACATGCAC
This sequence comes from Alisma plantago-aquatica, assembly GCA_963693085.1. Lineage (NCBI taxonomy): Eukaryota > Viridiplantae > Streptophyta > Magnoliopsida > Alismatales > Alismataceae > Alisma > Alisma plantago-aquatica. The sequence continues at coordinate 183,796,368 of OY856413.1, read as the reverse complement.
GACCCTTCCCAGGGTTGGGTTGCCAAAGGTGCTAGGTCACCCATGAATCCTATGGCATCCCAAAGGCATGTCCTTTCAAACACTTGGTCCAACTCATCTCTCTCTAACCTTCAATTAGGGTTAGGGTTAGCATCATCCTTAGAGGATGTGCTAGGTCTCTACTTGCAATGGAGATCTCTATCTCCAAGACTAACTTATCCTCCTGACAAGAAGGTCTAGCCTTAGGTCCCTTATGAGGACATGACAACTTATGTACTATGACCTAAGCATGTATCTATTATTTATTTTGTGCTTAATCTATTAAGCTTATGTCCATGACATCTTATTTACATGCCTTTCATTAATTCAGTGGAGGATTCCTTAAACCTTATTAACCTTACCCATACCTCAAGAGGGTGAGGAGAAGAAAGGAAACCCTAATCCTTTATGTCCTTATCAGAATTTTGTGATGAGAAGGGATGAATAAGATGAGAAGTCCTAAAGGTATCTTATTTCGATTCATACCCTAAGACTTTGGCCAGGCGGTCACACGGGTCTGGCAGTCCTCGTATTCCGACTAGCAGCGCGGAGGAAAATCTTGCCAGCCCCCGGTCGTGATCCCTTTCTAGACACCTCCGTCTTTCGGATACTCCTCTACTAACTCCCTTGGGTTCTATGGAGTTTGTAAAATTTAATAATTATTAATGGTTAAATGAGGAACCTACGCTCTGATACCAAATGTTACGACCCCACCTCCCGATAACCCCCAATTAAGGGAGACCAAGAGGTTAAAGCCGCACCCATTAATCCCGGATCAAAGGTTCGACATATAACCATAAACAAGTATTAAATTCTAACAGACTATACTGAAAATGGTAATAAAATTTTTCTTTGCATACCTTTGAAAAGTTTGGAATAAACTAAACTTCTAACCTCAGTTGAACTATTCTAACTAGTTCCTCCTTGTTCTTTAATTCTTGAATTCACAAGGTGTAGCTTTACTGTTTGTTCTTTTCATTGTACCTAAAACGCTGACAAACAAAACATCGGTCAGCCGAAGCTGGTATGTGGGGGAAACAGATAATCATGCAACTATGATAACCATGTAATCATTCAATTAATCATTTAACAACCAAGATTATGTTTTAAGCCAAACTACTCAATCCATACCTATCCACAACTCTATGTTGCCCCTGTAAGGACTTATATGGTACCTCTATAAAGGTGACTTGATGGACCTACCCTCTAGGCATCCAAAGTCTTTAATGAACTGATGGACCTACCCTCTAGGTAGCCATGTACTAGGTCAGCCATTACGACACAGAGGGGAATAATGATTGAGCTAGAAGGCATATACATTATGTGATAGTCATAGTCACTTTATAATTTCCAAAAATAAATAAACATTCAACAGTTTAGTTGCATTCAATGCGTTTAAACATCCGAGAATCCATCGGGAAACTAAAGCGGTTATTCATAATTGTAACCACATACCTGATCCATAGTAACTTGATGTCCATGCATTGACATTCAACACAATTAACAAGCAATCAACAATATCCTGAAAATAATGCATAACATTCAAGTGTCATTGTTTTATTCAAACATCCTCAAGATCAACTTGGAATCCACCTTATGATTTCTAGGCCAACCTTAGGGTTTTATTAGGGTTTTAGCCTTCATTATGCATTTATCACTTTTAATGCTCTTTTAGTTCACAAACTTTAATTTCTGCATCATAGGCATAATTGAATGTCAATTAAGTCTAATATGTTTCTTTTACACTAAAACTATTATCGTTATCCTTTTAGGTCATATCCTAAATATTAAGGCTAATTATCATCTTCAGTTTCTTCCAAATTGACAAATCATATTTCATTATAGTTCAACTCACATATATGAACCTTATTTATCACTATTTCCACTTTTATACACTAGGAAACACTTATTATCCAAATAATTCACATTTAAGATCTTTGGTACTCAATTTATCTTCAAATCATCATATCTCTATTTTATTCTTCGATTTGTACAATTAAAACCATTAGAATTCATATTAACATAAATTAGGGTTTCTAATCCCATTAAGGCATATTCATGTACATAGAACCCTAAATTAAACCAACTATATAAAAGATCATCTTTTTAAATCCTATTTTCACTTTTATTAACAACATGTTAATATTAGCTTGAATTATCCATCTATCATCAAATCTAAGGGTTTTTCCTTAATTGAATCATTAAAGATGATAACTTTATGTACTTTTCCAATTTCAAGCATATAAACTCTAAATTCAACTAATCATGTGCAAAGTTCTTCCTTTTTGAACTAAATGTACCTTTTTACATTTAACAGATTAACATCAACTCTAATGATCCATTAAACCCTATTAAACACATTAATCATATCAAAATAGGGTTTCTTAAACTTTAATTCATTAAAGATGATGATTTTCGTTACTTTTCTCATAGCAAGAGGAACTAGCTTCTAAATATATTTTTATTGAATTCCTCTCGTTCTGAGGATCAATTTTCATATATTATATGTTTCCATTGGAGCTGCCAATAATTAACTACGAATTAATAAAGAGAATACCTTTTCGGCCAATCGGTGGATGCCACGTCACCTCTCCCATGCAACGTATCTCAGGTCTGAAACATTTCAAAAAGACCAAACCGCCCTCGGTTAAGTTGGCAGGCTATACATCCTGTGAAGGGCATTTCTGTCCACACGCCATTGCCCCTTCTTCAACCTTCGGCAGCACACTGGCCGCCGCCCTAGCCGCCGAACGCAGGCTTGAGCACGGCTCTTGCTCCTCCCCTACGGCCCGAGCAGCACCGCCCATGGCTGCCCCAGACCCTCTGCTCCTTGGCGCACTCAAGGCTCCCCTTTGGCGTGACTGATATGGCCAAACTCGAGAGCAAAAAGGGCCACAGTTACAGCTGCATTTTCTGCGGTTTGCAGCCTTATGCTCGGAGTTGTGCGGCGTCAGAGGCCTTGGGTATGTAGATGATCCATTCAGGGTTATCATGGACTCTTCCCATCTCCAACCATACGAATCCTCAGCCCCTGAGTTGCTCCAGGGTTGCTCTACCCTCCAAGACTAGGGTTTTGGATGGAGAAGGAAGAAGAAGGAAGGTACATCTACGTGGGATACCTCTGGATTCATCCCCAAGCCTTACCCCTTATATAGGGGAAGTCAACGAAGCCCTAGGATGGCTTTCCTTAAAGAGACAAAGTCCCTCTTCTAATTGGATTCATTTTCCTTCAAAGAGACGCCATTCTTCTCTCTCTCTCCCCTTTGATATATTCTATTACTTGGATATTAGGAATTCGAAATTCCTCTTTCATTTTCTTTGCACTTGCCTTTTTATTTCATTGGCTACGAATTTGTATTCTCTTTCAATAGAAATAACTCCCTTTTTAGTGATACCACAAAATTCATTAATAAAGCAACACATTCTCCTCTGATTTTGCCTTTTTAGTATTTTCTCTTTCTTTCCCCTTTATTGGGACTCCTTGGATCCCAATATACTCCATTATTTCGAAATCCTTTTCCAAGGATATTTATTATCCTTCTAGATGCATCTTTATGCCTTATTTCACATTATCTTGTTTATTTCTCATTTAAATATTCCTTTTTGAGGATTTCTTTTTATTTCTCTTTTATTTTCCTCATGGGTATTCCTTTTATCATTAGAAACCTCATGGATACAAATTATCACCAAGAAAACTCATTTATGCCTCTTTCCACTCATTTTCCATATTTTATCATCATTTTCAATTTCTTTATTAATAAAGAAATACTTAATTAACCTTTTCTTTTCTAATTACTTTATTTTCGCAACCTTGGTCTCCTTGGTACCCAAGGAACCCAAGAGGCACGAAATCCTCTTTTGATTTGCCTTCTAGAGGTTTCTACATATTTCCTTTCTCAAATTCTCAATTATTCCTTAATCAATTGAAATTCCTTTTTATTGGGCCCAATAGCCAATAAAGCCCACAAAACAGCCAATCAAGGCTATTGTGAAGGGAATTCATTTACTCAAAACAAATCATATCATTATTTGTTCAATTATATTTAATATGAGAAATTGTATTTCTCACCAATTGAACCCAAAAATTGGGGTTATAACATTTAAGACCTATTAACTTTAGATATTTCATTAATACCAATCTACGGATGTTGGATGAGTAACCATGTGGCACCTTAACATTTACCAAGCAATCACAAAACGGTTTCTTCTCCTTTCTAGACAACGTGTAACAAGTAGGAGGTAAGTATGTTCTCTGATCACTACTAACTACTTTTGTTAATCTTGTCCTTATTCCCATTTCACGTAGGTTCATTCTGGATTTTATCCCGTCTTTAGTCTTACATGGTATATTCAACAGTGTACCAATGATGCTATCACATATATTTTTCTCAACGTGCATGACATTGATACGATGCCGGACTTCCAAAGAACTCCAATAAGGAAGATCCCAAAATATTGACTTCTTCTTGAATAAAGATTTGTCACTCTGTGTGGCCATGTACATTGCGATTGCTTACCAAATTCATTGATGAAGTCTTTACTATTTCATAAAAAACCTCCCCTAGTATAGGTTTAGGTGCACTTCATTCCTCATTTCGTCCATTGAACACTTTGCGCAACCTACAGTACAGATGAAATTTTGGAAGAAACCTTCGATGAACAAGATATACAGTCTTGCCGTCATATTTTAGTCATATTGAATCAGTGTTCTCTTCACATATAGGACACACTTTAGATCCTTTGATACTATATCTAGACAAATTCCCATATGCTAGAAAGTCATTAACAGTGCAAAACAACATAGCGTGCAAACAAAATGTCTCTCTTCATGAAGCATCATAGGTCATCACACCTTTACCCCAAACTTTCTTTAGGTCATCAATTAGAGGTTCAAGATAAACGTCGATATCATTTCGATGTGTTTTAGGGCCTGATATCAACAACGACAACATAACATACTTGTTTTTCATACACAACCAGGGAGGAAGATTGTATATAACAAGCATAACAGGCCATGTGCTATGTTGGCTGCTCAATGTCCCATCAATGTATGTCAATTTCATGCAAACAATTTCAAATATTTAGCATCCATCAAAAACTAATCATATAATTATATCCACGTACCTTTAACTTTTAGATATGAATTCCACAAGTCTTAGATTATGAAGAGAGAGTAGATCACCCTGAAATGTAATCAAGGGTATACTTGTTACTATTGATCCATATGACCATGATTAAGATTAGTTATTAGTTATTAGTCCTTTTTATGTTATCTAATTTGGATCAGGTCTATCCATATTTTAAGTTGGTTGTTGAGTTTGTATCATATCTGATCCAATAATAAAATAATTTGAGTAAAAGACAATATATAAATAATTTAATCAAAGAAGATTGTCATAGTTAGGGTTTCTAAGATGGTTTAAAAGAAAGGGACAACAACCTTAAGGATGTTAAAGATTTCATTGTTTCAAAGTTCATTTCTAGGTTTAGGACCAAACCTGATCACCGAATATCATCTAATGATATTAGATTTTTGTTATAAAGATATACCTTTTATTACATGTAAAGAGAGAGAGAAAACTAATTTAGGGTTTCTTCTAATCCTTTCATTATACATCAACTTGGATAAGTATTTCGAGTGATTAGAAAATAGGGTTTCAACTAGGGTTAACCATGTGTTAGGAAGTCATGTATTAACAAGAAAATCCATTATTAATAATTAATTATAACTAATAAGGTCATTTAGGATTTGGGTAACTATTTTGAAATAGTAAACGAATCTATGTCTTTCTTATATTTTACTTAGATAGATCTAATTTTTCTGATGAAAATAGTGTATAGGTTCAATGCATTCTGACATTCCTAGCAATTTCTAGGATTTTTCGAAGATAAGGCTCTTTTTGCAAAATTAAATGGGTTCGAGGCTTACTTGGCAGACCAGGATTGGTCTGTCTCAATCCTTGCTGGCACCACAGAGTCATCAACTACTCAGCACTCCCGATTGCTTCCTTTCTTCTTCACTGGCACGCGAGCAGGTGCTTAGAGTAGCTCCGACTCTGGCTAAGCGTGGAAAAAGGCTCGTCCTAGGTGGCAGGAGAGGACCTTTGACTTCGTGGCGATGGCCCGAGCCTAATCCGACGCCTTCGAGTGTTGTGGCTCCCCCAGGAGCTCTGAGCCACCGCGGAAAGGAGAGGTCACCGGCGAGATGTTGGTAGGAGTGAACACGGTGTTGCAGGAGGTTGGAGGTGGCCGGGTAGCACCTCTGGATTGAGGTGAAGGTGATGACGGGGAGTATTTGGTGGGACGAGGTCCGTGGTGGTGTCGCCGAGGCAGGGCTGCGACGGAGGGATGGTGGGCTTGGCGGCAGTCCTTGGGGATCAGGTGCCTCGAAGTGAGTCTTGCAGGAGTCTATGGGGGGTCCAGCGGAGCTGCTGGAGGCCTTAAATAGGCTCTTGAGGGCGAGGGCAGTAAAGCCCCAATATCGATCGCCGCCGTCAAGAGCAGGGCGATGAAACAGGAGTTCGTTCTCCTAGATCTGAGTGTGAGGGGCGTCAAGCGAGGGTTCGTTAGCTTCAATTTTGGGAGTAGAATCGGTCCTCCAATGATCTCGCACGATCGTTGTGGGGGCTGTGCGCACGAGGCAGCCGTTGGGGTCGACACTCTGCTGGGGGTCGAAGCCGAAGGATGCAGAAGGTAGGAGACGGGGTCCTGGACCCTTGGATCCTGAGCGGATCACGGTCCACCTGATCAGATGGCTAGGATCAAGTCCCAGTGAGGGGACCGCGTCAAGGCAAAGAAAAGGGCCACGTGACAGAATTAAAAGCTCGATTAAAAGGAAACTTAGGTCTTAGGTATTAATAGATCACTAGAAAGACTTAAAAATTCAATTATGAATAACTCATGATTGGTACATCCAAATTTAATGAGATTTTAGGCATAGCTTTATAATGCTATGATGTAGCTATGGTGCAAGATTGGAGTCAAAATTCGATTGTTGACTATGTCAATTGACTAAATGTCATGATACTTGTATTATTGACTTTATGTATCATTATGGATGGTCTTAAGTGAAATTGGTAATCAAATTAGTGAGAGAGATGATTGAGGGCATCATTGGAATGATCAAATTTGTAAGAGAGATAAACTAAATAATATGTATGTAAAAACTCACTCTATCACATTCTCACCTCCTTTTAAGAATTTTGTCCCAAAAATTCAAGAAGCTTGAAAAAGATATGGATATTTCTTCTCGACCTCGGTCTTTAGCTCCCAGGTGGCATCTGTTTCATCATGGTGGCTCCAGAGAGCTTTCACCATTTCGATATGATGATTAATGCGAAGCTCTTTTGTCTTGAAGTCGAGAATTCTGACTGGGGATTCAGCATATGACAGATCATCCTTCAATTCGAGAGGCTCATGATTCAGGATATGACTGGAGTCCTTGACATAGGGCTTCAGATTAGATACATGAAACACATTATGCATGGCACTATACTGAGGTGGCAGAGCAAGCCGATAGGAACATTCACCAACCCTTTCTAGAATCTCGAAGGGTCCAATATAACGAGGACTAAGCTTTCCTTTGTTCTTGGCCAGAGATCGAATAGGTCGGATCTTCATAAATACATGGTCACCTTCCTTGAACTGACGTTCTCGCCGGTGAGCATCTGCATAAGACTTCTATCTATCCTGTGCTCGCTTCATTCTCTGCCTAATCAGTGCAACCTTATCAGAATACAACTGCATCTCCTTGGATTTGATCAGGGTACACTCTCCGACATCATCCCAGTGTAAAGGTGATCTGCATGGTCGGCCATAAAGAGCTTCATAAGGAGGCATCCCAATGCTTGCTTGATAGCTATTATTATAGGCAAAATCAGCTAAAGGCAAGTAATAGTCCCATGAGCCTTCCCAATCGAGAACACAAGCTCGCAGAAGATCCTCTAGAATCTGTATTGTATGCTCTGACTGCCCATCTGTTTGCGGATGGTAGGCTGTACTGAAGTTCAACTTGGTGCCCAATTCCTCTTGAACCTACTTCCATAGCTTTGATGTGAACTTTGGGTCCCTGTCCGAGACAATAGACGAGGGAACTCCATGCAGACGTACTATCTCCCGTATGTAGAGGTCTGCCAACTCAGAAACCTTTGCAGTAGTCTTCAAAGGAAGAAAATGAGCTGACTTGGTGAGACGATCCACTATGACCCATGCAGCGTCGTATCCCTTCCTGGTCCTGGGTAACCCCACCACGAAATCCATGGTGATGTGTTCCCATTTCCATTCCAGAATTTCAAGGGGTTGTAGTAGACCGCCTGGTATCTGATGTTCGGCCTTGATCCTTTGACATGTCAAACACTTAGACACGAAATCGGCAATATCACGCTTCATGCCTCTCCACCAAAACTGACATTGTAGGTCTTTGTACATCTTTGTCGTGCCTGGATGAACTGTGTACTTGGACCCATGTGCCTCATTTAGGATTGATGTCTTTACAATTGACTGCTCAGGAACCCACATACGATTCTTGTAACGGAGCCCACCATCAAGACCCATAGACAGGTGCGTTTGCAGCTTCGACATGAGAGAAGATAGCTCTGCAAGATCGGGACTAGCCTTTTGTGCCTCAAGAATTTCGAAATGTAGGTTGGACGTGATGGAAATGTTATTAACATGCACATGATCAGACAGAAACTGCGGCTTCCAGCCCACTAGATCCTCCATGTTCCTCCATTTAGGGACAGAAAGAGATGCACATACTGCCCTTTTTCTGCTAAGGGCATCAATGACTACATTTGCCTTACCCGGATGGTAGGCAATAGTGAAATCATAGTCCTTTAGGTATTCGATCCATCGACCTTGACGCAGATTCAAGTCCTTCTTAGTCAATATGTACTTCAGGCTTTTGTGATCGGTGAAGATGTCGAACGTTGCCTCGTACAGGTAGTGCCTCCAGATCTTGAGGGCATGAATGATAGCAGCTAATTCCAAGTCATGGGTGGGATAATTAAGTTCATTGGGTTTTAGCTGTCTAGACACAAAGGCCACTACCTTACCATTCTGCTGCAGGACACACCCTAACCCATTCCTCGAAGAATCAGTGAATATTACAAACCCTTCATTTCCAGAGGGTAGAACAAGAACAGGAGCCGACGTCAAGTTCTGCTTTAACTGCTGGAAACTGGACTTGCAAGTGGCTGACCAGATGAAGTGGTCGTCCTTCCGAGTAAGCTTGGTGAGAGGAAGTGCAACTTTGGAAAAGTTTGGAATAAAATGACGATAGTATCTGGCCAGACCCAAGAAACTCCGAATTTCTGAAGGATTACAGGGAGGTTCCCAATCAAGTACAGTAGAGACTTTGGCAGGATCAACAGATATACTACCTCCAGAAATGACATGCCCAAGAAACATAACCGTATCAATCCAGAACTCACATTTTGAAAGTTTGCCATAAAACTTCTGGGTTTGAAGAATGTCAAGAATTGATCGCAAGTGTTCATGGTGTTTTTCCATAGAATCAGAATAGATCAAGATATCATCAACAAAGACGACCACAAACTCATCAAGATAAGGTTGGAAGACTTTGTTCATCAGATTCATAAATACACCTGGTGCGTTGGTTAACCCGAATGGCATCACTAGAAATTCGTAATGCCTATAACGAGTTCGAAAAGCAGTTTTAGAAATATCAGAATCCTTGATTTTAAGTTGATGGTATCCAGAACGGAGGTAAATCTTTGAGAAAACTTTAGCAGTACGAAGTTGGTCAAAGAGGTCATCAATTCGAGGAAGAGGGTACTTGTTTTTAATAGTAGCTTGATTCAACATGTGGTAGTCAATACACATACGCATAGAACCATCTTTCTTTTTAACAAAAAGGACGGGAGCTCCCCAGGGGGAAACACTAGGATGAATGAAACCTTTGTCGAGAAGTTTTTGCAACTGTTTCTTCAACTCCATAAGCTCAGCAGGTGCCATCCTATACGGTGCCTGAGAAATCGGAGTGGTTCCAGGAAGGAGATCTATGAAGAACTCAATGTCTCTATTTGGAGGCAGCCCAGGAAGCTCCTCCGGGAAAACGTTAGGGAAGTCACGTACCAACGCCAGACTTTCTACAGGCCCGCTACTAGGACTGGTCTCTGAGACTAATGTGAGGAAGACTTTACATCCCTTATAAATGAGCTTTTTAGCTTTAAGAGAGGATATTACAATATTATTACAGAATCCGCTTCCCCTAGGGATTTTCACAGGATAAGAATGAGGTTGAGAGAGGACCACCATCTTGTTTCTACAGTCGATGTGAGCATGGTATGTGTAAAGCCAGTCCATACCAAGTATAACATCAAAGTCTTCCATAGTTAAGAGAATGAATTCAAAGGGCATATCATGATTTTCATATTTAAGAGAGAGTTCATTGGTTTTCTGTAGAGTTGTGAGTATTTTGCCACTCGAAGTAGACACGTCTAGAATATATCCCAAATCCCTTATGTGAAGATTTAATATAGATGCCAGAGTTCAAGAAATAAATGTATTTGTAGATCCATAGTCAAATAAAGCCTTAACAGGATGACCATTTAATAATATAGTGCCTACATAAGGTAATCAAATTATGAATAATTGCAGGCTTGAATAAGATATTGAATTATAAAGAAATTAGGTTACCTTCACAGAGCTGGTTTGGATTTGCCTTGGCCTCTTCTGCATTTACTGCAAATACCCTGCCATTGTGGTGTCCCTGAGGCTGCGGAGCACCACCCATAGGATTGACAAAGATGGAGGGAGTGGGGCATTTGGCGACAAAATGACCCTCCTTTTTGCAGTTATAGCAGACTGGCTTGGTGTGGTGGCATACTCCACCATGGAAACGTCCACAAGTCTTGCACTTGGGATGATTCGTCCTCGGCTGGTTCTGGTAGCTTTTCTATCCTCCCTTTCCTGAACCTCCTCATTTCCCTGATCCCTTATTGTTATGGCCAGGATGGAACTTTCTAGACTTGTCCTCTTCAGTTGTGGTTAACCCTAAGTATCCCATGCTAGAAGGTTTTTGCATGCCCTGCTCTCTCTCCTGCTTGAGGGCCATATCTAGGGCTTCATCTATGCTTCTGGGACGAGAGGCTATGACTAGGGTTTTTAGGTGGGAGGAAAGGAAGTCAACATAGTGTTCAGTAAGATGGTCTTCAGTCCTGATGGGTACATAACGTTCCAGAAGCCTAAACTTCTGGGTGTAATCAGCTATTGAAAGACTACCCTACCTTAACTCCATGTACATCTTCTCCTTCCTCTTCCTCTCAGCTATGGGCATAAAACGATCTGTGAAGAGGTTTTTGAAGGCTTCCCACTCCATGTCGTCTATTTCCTCACCCCTATTCCCGCCATAGTTCTCCCATCAGATTTTTGCCCCTCCCTTAAGCATATGGGTGGCGAACTTGACCTTCTTCTCATTGGGTACTTCTAGGGTATGAAAACCATTCTCTATGGTCAAAATCTAGGCTTCAGCCTTGTCCATGACCTCATGCTGATCCTCTCCCCAAAAGGAATCAAGGTTTAACTTAATAAAATCTATCACTGTCACTTCTTTCTTCCTAGATGAGCTAGATTCGGGGGTTCCTTTTGTGGTGAGGGTTTCCATGAAATCTAGAAGGATTTTCTTCTGTTCCTCCCACCTTTCCTTGGCCGCAGCATCGGGATCAGGTACTTCAGAGGTTTCAGGCTCTTTTCTTTTCTTAGAGGATGATTCTTCTGAGGCCTTCGAGTTGCGAGTCTTAGGAGGCATCCTGAAATTAATTGGGATATATATATTAGATTTCATTAATCTCTTATATCATTTATTAATGTTCTTGATGTTACAATTTATGGAGGATACCTTAAAGTCCTTATTAGTGGGTCCTTAAGACTTTCTAAATAGAGAGGTTCTTTCCTAATCTTATATCATAAAGATGAAGGGAAGAACAATTTTCAAAAATTTAAGATAAGAGGGAAAATATTCCTATAGAAAAGAGGAGAGGGAATTTCTATAGATGAGAATGATCCTAATTTAAGGTATGTCCAAGAAGTAAGAGACATCTAGGATATCGGCCACGTAGACTCACACTGCCTTATAGGTAGCCTCGTGATTGCCAAGCAAAGTGGCTCGGAGACTTTAGCCAGACCTTAGGCAGATGCTTTCCTAGTCACCTCAACCCTTCACATCCCTAACTCAAGGACTACCCTAGACTCATAATAGGATGAATGAAAGTCATGTGACTATGATGTGTGAACATTGGCTCTGATACCAACTGTGACGACCCCAATTTCTACATACTTTCCTTAGTGACATATACAGATATGCATGCACTCATATATATAAATGTCAAAAGAGAAAATAATAGAAATCAAGATAGCCAACTAAAATCAGAGATAAGCCAAGATTATGTTCACATCATAGAAAATAGCCACACAACATTTCATTGAATAATGAAAGATAAAGTCATACATATTGATACTGAAGAAAGAAGAAGAATAAGTCTATGATTATTACATTGGATCTCAATCATCCTCAACATAAGCTACGGAAAGAAATAACTAGCATCTATCAAGAAAAAGATAAGAGGAAAAGGTCTAGCTAATAAATCCTCCATTCTTATTATTTGTGCCTTCAAGTACTTTGAATATGCATTGCACTTTGATCATCATTTGTTCCTTACACCTAGAAAATATGAGAAACAAATACATCAACAAAGTTGGTACATGGAGTAAAAGATATACTATGCTGGTATATAAAATACTCAAAATTTGAGAAGGAAAATGAAAACGTTCATCAAAAGCTAAAAAATCAGGTAATCCCAAATTATTAGCCTCATTTATGGTGAACATGCATTACTATGGTGGACTTAGCACAATCATAAATATTGGGCCCTATCCCTGCGTACCTTGTACCATTAGGGATCTCCCTGCGTACCTTGTACCATTAGGGAGGTGCCAATCAACATTAATGCTTTCCCTCTCTAATAGGGAGATTAATGAGCACCACTAGTAACTACATTTCATATATATTCAATTATGTTCTTTGATGTTCATGGCGATAATCATCAACTATTCATAAATATACACATCCATCAATGTATGTCAATTTCATGCAAACAATTTCAAATATTTAGCATCCAGCAAAAACTAATCATATAATTATATCCACGTACCTTTAACTTTTAGATCTGAATTCCACAAGTCTTAGATTATGAAGAGAGAGTAGATCACCCTGAAATGTAATCAAGGGTATACTTGTTACTATTGATCCATATGACCATGATTAAGATTAGTTATTAGTTATTAGTCCTTTTTATGTTATCTAATTTGGATCAGGTCTATCCATCTTTTAATTTGGTTTTTGAGTTTGTATCAGATTTGATCCAATAATAAAATAATTTGAATAAAAGACAATATATAAATAAATTAATCAAAGAAGATTGTCATAGTTAGGGTTTCTAAGATGGTTTAAAAGAAAGGGATAACAACCTTAAGGATATTAAAGATTTCATTGTTTCAAAGTTCATTTCTGGGTTTAGGACCAAACCTGATCACCGAATATCAGCTAATGATATTAGATTTTTGTTATAAAGATATACCTTGTATTACATGTAAAGAGAGAGAGAGAAAACTAATTTAGGGTTTCTTCTAATCCTTTCATTATACATCAACTTGGATAAGTATTTCGAGTGATTATAAAATAGGGTTTCAACTAGGGTTAACCATGTGTTAGGAAGTCATGTATTAACAAGAAAAGCCATTATTAATAATTAATTATAACTAATAAGGTCATTTAGGATTTGGGTAACTATTTTGAAATAGTAAACAGATCTAGGTATTTCTTATATTTTATTTAGATAGATCTCATTTTTCTGATGAAAATAGCATATAGGTTCGATGCATTCCGACATTCCTAGCAATTTCTAGGATTTTTCGAAGATAAGGCTCTTTTTGCAAAATTAAATGGGTTTGAGGCTTACTTGGCAGACCAGGATTGGTCTGTCTCAATCCTTGCTGGCACCACAGAGTCGTCAACTACTCAGCACTCCCGGCAGCTTCCTTTCTTCTTCACTGGCGCGCGAGCAGGTGCCTGGAGTAGCTCCGACTCTGGCTAAGCGTGGAAAAAGGCTCGTCCTAGGTGGCAGGAGAGGACCTTTGACTTCGCGGCGATGGCCCGAGCCTAATCTGACACCTTCGAGTGTGTGGCTCCCCCAGGAGCTCTGAGCCACCATGGCAAGGAGAGGTCACCGGCGAGATGTTGGTAGGAGTGAACACGGTGTTGCAGGAGGTTGGAGGTGGCCGGGTAGCACCTCTGGATTGAGGTGAAGGTGATGACGGGGAGTATTTGGTGGGACGAGGTCTGTGGTGGTGTCGCCGAGGCAGGGCAGCTGTGACGTCCCCGGATTTTCTAAAACGTAATCTAATGTACGACGTCCAAATTGAAACCCTCACCTCAGCGAGAAATCCAATTTAAACACCCCACACCAGGCTAAGCAGAAGAAAATCATAGGGAGTAAGAAGGAAACAATCAGTAGGACATGTACATGAACAATAGAGAAACCATACACACATGTTCACCATTCAACATATAATTACAACAGGAATTGTTACAACATTTGATATTACATATTGAACAACAAACTATAACATATACATGAACTACATCCAAACAACAAGATCTTAAGACAACAGGTCCACCTGTACATCAGCTCGTCACACAACTCTCAACTATCTTGGATCTTCAAGAGCTTAGCACAACCTAAAAGAAAAGATTACATGTGGTACACGTCAGCACAATATTCAAGAATATTGTACTGAGTATGCCTACGTGTCTTTTAAATACCTCTCATCATATCTTGGCAATAAGATAAAACTAATATACTTGGCAGTAACAGAAGAATATAAGGAAAGCATATACTTGCACAAAGATATTCATTAGCAAAAGATAACACATATTTTAAGCACATTTCCATCATATATCTCGTACATCTACCCCCAAGGGATTTGATGATTTTAGGTCTTATGATCTACTACCAAAGAGTTTGAGATCATATTACATGTGATCTACTACCAAAGAGTTTGAGATCTAACACATGTGATCTACTACCAAAGAGTTTGAGATCACTTCAAATCGCTGTACTACCAAAGAGTTTAGTTCTATCATATGATGGATCAAATATCTTATATTTCATGTGTTCATAGCCATAAGTATGGAAAATCAAGCATCATAGCATACAAGAACAATCACTTCATCCAATACCATATGCCAAGTATTCTACTACACATATAACACAAGCA
Source organism: Alisma plantago-aquatica (assembly GCA_963693085.1). Taxonomy (NCBI): domain Eukaryota; kingdom Viridiplantae; phylum Streptophyta; class Magnoliopsida; order Alismatales; family Alismataceae; genus Alisma; species Alisma plantago-aquatica. The sequence goes on along the minus strand of OY856413.1, from coordinate 183,781,053 downwards.
TATTATATAATAAGCCAAGTAAGAGGTAATAGCGTAACTTGGTCAAGAACAAACCTAATCATCAGATATCCCTCATGTCAACTATATCTTGGTCAACCCTGATTAAGACAAGACCATGTACTATTATCAGATTCTCATCATCTATATCTCATCTTAACCCTAATTATATCCATATTAGGGTTTAGCTTAGTTAATATTAGGGTTTTCTCATTGTTACTTATATCCCTGTCTTGGGATTATTTTACTGATCTTATATGCCAGATTATTGTTCAATAACTGATAATCACATTTTCCATCATTATGTGAACCTATTAGCCTTAGGTTACATGCATTAACCTAAATTAGGATTTCATAACATGTATCAATGTTCATCTTTATGTAATAAGAATTTCATGTACAAAACTGATCACATAACTAAAATTGAGGTTCCATGTACTAGTATAAGCTTAATCTGTAAATTTCACTATTTATTAAGCATGTATATATTTATTGCATATTATTTAGGGTTATTAGCCCTAACTAGCCATATGTAGTAAATTACATGATTTCATGTGTCAACATCATGATTACTGACATCAGATGGATTACATATATGATTTGTCACTTACTGGTATTTTCTCATAATTTTTGGTCGATGTTTGATATTTATTATCCATCCTATGAGCATTTCACATCTTACATATTATCACTGATATTAATGCATCAAAAGCCTAATATTATTATTTCATCTTGTGCTATGCATTCTTCTAAGAATTTCAGTTTATTATTTGTATTTTTCGGACATCGGAGCTATTTTCTATGATTCATCTAAAATCTGTGCAATTACTAAACTATTTACCTCTTTCGGCCACTCAGGACCCGCCACGTGGCCACTGGCACACCTCCTTCGCTTGGCCTGCTGGGGTCCGGCCGGTTTAGGGTCGGTTTGAACCGGGTCTAGCTCCTCTCTTTTCTGGTCCACGCGAAATTGACCTGGAACTGAACCGAGCGCTCCCTTTCTTGCTTTCTCTCACACCCAAGTCCCCAACGGGACTCCGCTTCAGCGACGCAGCCGCCGCCACCTCGAGCTCTACTCCGGATTGCGATGGACGGCTAGTTCTTACTTCTTGTCGCACGACACCCGCCTGCGTCTATCTTCGTGATGCCCTCCCTCATTCTTCGACGCTACACCCTCAAGCTCTCCGCCAAGGGTCCTCCGTCTGCTAACTGCCGCCATATGATTCTTCAGTTCCAGCCACAAGCCTCCGATCTATCTTCAACCCACCACCATGGCTTGGACCTCCGGTGAGGAACTAAAAGTGCAGCCACATATCTCCTCGTTAGCACCTCGAGCTTGCTCTCCTCTCCTCGCCTAACGTCGACGCACGAATCTGCGTGACTCAGTTTTTGGTGCGCCGCCGCCCAGACCAACGCCGGCGAGAACTGGCACTACACCATCTATGATCAATCACTTCTTTAGCCTCCATCAGGTTCAAGATCTCCTTCTAACTCCATTGACATTGCTGATAGTGAGAAAGGGGAAAAGGGAGTTCTCTTCCGGTGGACTGAGGTTCGTCGACTTGCCACTTGACGCCTGTGTCTGTGGCGTCTGCCCTCCACGAGTTCGTCACGGTCATCCTCTATGGTTCCTGTGAGGACTTCCTCCCATGATGCTCCCCATCTGTGAGGTGTGATTGATAACTAGTGCAGATGGGGAGGTGGGACTCCCTCCCTCGTCTCGGTTGTTATCCACATTCTCAAAGCCATGACCACATCGTGCGGTGATGGGAAGTTGTTGCCTTGTCCTTCCCCATGTCTCACGTTTGACTGAAGGTAAGAGGAGAGTGCAACATCATCCGATGATATCTAAGGGATAAGATGAGCTCTCGTGAAGGCCGATATGTTGCTCGTTCATGCACAGGTCACAACCACCTAACCAACTAGGTGTATCATAACTTATGGTTGGAAGATATTAGACCTTGATGCATGGTATCTAAAAAGCACATCATCGCTATATTCATACCTAAGTAACTCCATCTAGGAATATCAAGAGTTATGAAACCATGAACATAGCCTTTTGTTATCATACCATACATATCTCCCCAAATCTTGGTCCCAAAACTCAACCATTTCCCACTCAATTAAATTTTGAAAAATTTATAAACTTAAGAATTACCATCATGATTTCAATACCAAATAATATCCATGCTTTATCAAATTACTTGGAACTACTTTAAATTACTGAAACCCACATGAATTGACCTATGTCATTGAACATTTGAAGATTCCAAAAGTTCAATCTATCACATCCTACACACCTTATTGGAAATTTTGTCCTCGAAATTAAGCCAGAAATCCGATCTTTTATATCATATACATCTTAAAAGGATGTTCGTCCTCGAAAGTAAACCATACTCATACTTTTAGGGAAAACCTTATCTTGCTCTCATCCACATGTAGACACCATTCTATGTGTAACATATCCGCAAAGGTTACCTAGAACCATGTATCCAAAGCACTATTAGGAGGTTTCAAAAGCATCAAGGGTGAAACCTCACTCCATAAAAGGCTCAAACAAGGGTTTAGAAGCTTATGTTATGTCATTAAATATCTCATAAGGTTCCCACATCATATTACCATGTTCTAAAGGAGTTAAGAAAGGTTAACCCATTATATCAATGTGTAATCAACATTTAATCGAGCTAATTATTAGAACACGTTCAACATTAACATATGCCTTTTAGGAGAGCGTTAACTATAGTTAACCCACTTTATCCATCTAGGTCATATTAAGGTGTCATAATCATTATGTTGTGCTAGCTGTCAAACAATATCTTCCATATTTGTTAAGCACTCAGATTAACACCTCTTATAGCATGTTTCATTCATATGATCTTATTTCATTACTCGAAATAAATTGATACATTTATTAGTGATTTCATCACAAGATTAACCAAAAATTATCACATTATCATCATTATTTGTGTACATGGTTAACCATATATGTGTTAACATCTATTAAACCATCTCTAGGTTTCCATCACATCATGTCTACATATCACATCTTGAGATTTGATCACATCCTTACATATATTATATTATGATTGTGCTAAACAAACTTATGTGAGTGGCTTATTAAACACATATCAAAACTTTATATAGTCCAATTGAGGTTCTCCTAACCCATACCACGAGGGTACTGTCATGCTCAAACTCTTTGAGCTAACTCAACTCTATGAGTATCTCATAAACAAAAACTTTATCTTCCCTCTTTCATCTAGGGTTACCAGGTTTACCTCATTGGCACTGGTGATAGCTTTACAAGATTAGCCACATAAGCACAAACCAAACATGCCATGGCATACTTTTATCATGAAAATTATTTCTCAGCTCTCTCTTCCTCTTATATACACACCACTAGATTCCTATATGGGAAATCACCAACCTGAGCATGAGGCTTCTCAGAAGCTAACATAGCTACCTCCTCCAGGGTATTGGGCTCTCTCCCTCACCCAGATGGTAGGCACTCATATTTCTTTTCACATACACATATATAACCAGCCTCTCTCTATCTCTAGGGTTTGTTACTCCCAAGGACATCTAGGGTTCAACAAGACTATAGGAATCATGCATAAAGCAACTCAACTTATCACTTAGGAGTAGTCTAGTTTAGGACACATCATATCACATATCTCATATTCCTCATATCGTGGAGTCTAGGTTCTCTGACCTTCTCCTTGTGGGTCTCACTCTCTCTGGAGTTAACCCCAAAACTGGTCCTAACACTAGAGGTCCTCCTTCATAAAAGAGATTGAGGCTCTTGCTGATTCACATCTTTATCTCAACTTAGCTTATCGTATCTCATAAAAGCCTAGTTACTTGCGTCATCAAAACTTATCTCAAATCCTCAAAACTGAAATGGGGTCCTCAAAGACAAACATATATCATCATAAACTATCTTTTATCATCTCTGTCAAACTTACATCATATCACGAAAAATTATTTCATCTATTCTATCTATCATATATATCAAAGGCTCTAGACATCTAATCTAAAACTACTCTCCCTTCTAGACTGATGTCATTCACTTTCACTTAGCTTGCATGACCACTTCCTACTCGTACATGTGTGGGGACACATTTTGTAATACATATACATAATAAAATATTATATAGTTTTTGTCCGATAAAACATGCGTCAGAGAAAACTACCAAGGTTCGATCCGATTGGAATCAAAAACCAAATCCTAAAAACGAGTGTCCCACACATAGTAGAGAGTCCAGTGCCATGAATACTAGTGAAAAGGGTGAGAACATGGTGTAGACTAGTGTAGCTATCCTAGACAACGAGCGCTATATGTCTAGGATTTCTCTTCCCTTGATACACGTCATTTCCAAATAGTGCAACGTCCCATACTGCTACACTACAAGGAAAGAACGACATCTAAGGACTTGCTACTCAACAAGCACCAGTCTAGACCTAGTTCTCAGACATCTAGGTGCTAACCTAGAGGCTAGGTCAGATCTAGTCTCTTAATGACGACTAATCTAACCCTAAAAGATTATTAAGTTCAAGGTTCTTTATTTTTCAGTTTCATAATGAGAAAATGTCAGGCTTTGCTATTGTTCATGCTCTGATACCACCTGTGACGTCCCCAGATTTTCTAAAACTTAATCTAATGTACGACGTCCAAATTGAAACCCTCACCTCAGCGAGAACTCCAATTTAAACACCCCACACCAGGCTAAGAAGAAGAAAATCATAGGGAGTCAGAAGGAAACAATCAGTAGCACATGTACATGAACAATAGAGAAACAATACACGCATGTTCACCATTCAACATATAATTACAACATGAATTGTTACAACATTTGATATTACATATTGAATAACAAACTATAACATATACATGTACTACATCTAAACAACAGGATCTTAAGACAACATGTCCACCTGTACATCAGCTCGTCACACAACTCTCAACTATCCTGGATCTTCAAGAGCTTAGCACAACCTAAAAGAAAAGATTACATGTGGTACACATCAGCACAATATTCAAGAATATTGTAATGAGTACGCCTACGTGTCTTTTAAATACCTCTCATCATATCTTGGCAATAAGATAAAACTAATATACTTGGCAGTAACAGAAGAATATAAGAAAAGCATATACTTGCACAAAGATATTCATTAGCAAAAGAGAACACATACTTTAAGCACATTTCCATCATATATCTCATACATCTACCCCCAAGGGCTTTGATGATTTTAGGTCTTATGATCTACTACCAAAGAGTTTGAGATCATATTACGTGTGATCTACTACCAAATAGTTTGAGATCTAACACATGTGATCTACTACCAAAGAGTTTGAGATCACTTCAATGCATTGTACTACCAAAGAGTTTAGTGCTATCATATGATGGATCAGATATCTTATATTTCATGTGTTCATAGCCATAAGTAAGGAAAATCAAGCATCATAGCATACAAGAACAATCAATTCATCCAATACCATATGCCAAGTATTCTACTACACATATAACACAAGCATATTATATAATAAGCCAAGTAAGAGGTAATAGCGTACCTTGGTCAAGAACAAACCTAATCATCAGATATCCCTCATGTCAACTATATCTTGGTCAACCCTGATTAAGACAAGACCATGTACTATTATCAAATTCTCATCATCTATATCTCATCTTAACCCTAATTATATCCATATTAGGGTTTAGCTTAGTTAATATTAGGGTTTTCTCATTGTTACTTATATCCTTGTCTTGGGATTATTTTACTGATCTCATATTCCAGATTATTGTTCAATAACTGATAATCACATTTTCCATCATTATGTGAACCTATTAGCCTTAGGTTACATGCATTAACCTAAATTAGGATTTCATAACATGTATCAAGGTTCATCTTTATGGAATAAGAATTTCATGTACAAAACTGATCACATAACTAAAATTGAGGTTCCATGTACTGGTATAAGCTTAATCTGTAAATTTCACTATTTATTAAGCATGTATATATTTATTGCATATTATTTAGGTTTATTAGCCCTAACTAGCCATATGTAATAATTACATGATTTCGTGTGTCAACATCATGATTACTGACATCAGATGGATTACATATATGATTTGTCACTTACTGGTATTTTCTCATAATTTTTGGTCGATGTTTGATATTTATTATCCATCCTATGAGCATTTCACATCTTACATATTATCACTGATATTAATGCATCAAAAGCCTGATATTATTATTTCATCTTGTGCTATGCATTCTTCTGAGAATTTCGGTATATTATTTGTATTTTTCGGACATCGGAGCTATTTTCTATGATTCATCTAAAATCTGTGCAATTACTAAACTATTTACCTCTTTGGGCCACTCAGGACCCGCCACGTGGCCACTGGCGCACCTCCTTCGCTTGGCCTGCTGGGGTCCGGCCGGTTTAGGATCGGTTTGAACCGGGTCTGGCTCCTCTTTTTTCTAGTCCACGCGAAATTGACCTGGAACTGAACTGAGCGCTCCCTTTCTTGCTTTCTCTCGCACCCAAGTCCCCAGCGGGACTCCGCTTCAGCGACGCAGCCGCCGCCGCCTCAAGCTCTACTCCGGATTGCGATGGACGGCTAGTTCTTACTTCTTGTCGCACGACACCCGCCTGCGTCTATCTTCGTGGTGCCCTCCCTTGTTCTTCAACGCTACACCCTCAAGCTCTTCGCCAAGGGTCCTCGGTCTGCTAACTGCTGCCATATGATTCTTCAGTTCCAGCCACAAGCCTCCGATCTGGCTTCAACCCACCACCATGGCTTGGTCCTCCGATGAGGAACTAAAAGTGCAGCCACATATCTCCTCGCTAGCACCTCGAGCTTGCTCACCTCTCCTCACCTAACGTCGACGCACGAATCTGCGTGACTCAGTTTTTGGTGCGCCGCCGCCCAGACCAACGCCGACGAGAACTGGCACTACACCGTCTATGATCAATCACTTCTTTAGCATCCATCAGGTTCAAGATCTGCTTCCGACTCCAATGACATTGCTGATAGTGAGAAAGGGGAAAAGGGAGTTCTCCTCTTCTGGTGGACTGAGGTTCGTCGACTTGCCACTTGACGCCTGTGTTTGTGGCGTCTGCCCTCCACAAGTTCGTCACGGTCATCCTCTATGGTTCCTGTGAGGACTTCCTCCCACAATGCTCTCCATCTGTGAGGTGCGATTGATAACTAGTACAGATGGGGAGGTGGGACTCCCTCCCTCGTCTCAGTTCTTATCCACGTTCTCAAAGCCATGACCACATCGTGCGTTGATGGGAAGTTGTTTCCTTGTCCTTCCCCACGTCTCACGTTTGACTGAAGGTAAGAGGAGAGTGCAACATCGTCCGATGATATCTAAGGGATAAGATGAGCTCTCGTGAAGGCCGATATGTTGCTCGTTCATGCACATGTCACAACCACCTAACCAACTAGGTGTATCACAACTTATGGTTGGAAGATATTAGACCTTGATGCATGGTATCTAAAAAGCACATCATCACTATATTCGTACCTAAGTAACTCCATCTAGGAATATCCAGAGTTATGAAACCATGAACATAGCCTTTTGTTATCATACCATACATATCTCCCCAAATCTTGGTCCCAAAACTCAACCATTTCCCACTCAATTAAATTCTGAAAAAGTCATAAACTTAAGAATTACCATCATGATTTCAATACCAAATAATATCCATGCTTTATCAAATTACTTGGAACTACTTTAAATTACTGAAACCCACATGAATTGACCTATGTCATTGAACATTTGAAGATTCTAAAAGTTCAGTCTATCACAGCTGCGACGGAGGGACGGTGGGCTTGGCGGCAGTCCTTGGGGATCAGGTGCCTCGAAGTGAGTCTTGCAGGAGTCTAAGGGGGTCCAGCGGAGCTGCTGGGGGCCTTAAATAGGCTCTTGAGGGCGAGGGCAGTAAAGCCCCAATATCGATTGCCGCCGTCAAGAGCAGGGCGATGAAACAGGAGTTCGTTCTCCTAGATCTGAGTGTGAGGGGCATCAAGCAAGGGTTTGTTAGCTTCAGTTTCGGGAGTAGAATCGGTCCTCCAATGATCTCGCACGATCTTTGTGGGGGCTGTGCACACGAGGCAGCCGTTGGGGTCGACACTCTACTGGGGGTCGAAGCCGAAGGATGCAGAAGGTAGGAGACAGGGTCCTGGACCCTTGGATCCTGAGCGGATCACAGTCCACCTGATCGGATGGCTAGGATCAAGTCCCAGTGAGGGGACCACATCAAGGCAAAGAAAAGGGCCGCGTGACAGAATTAAAAGCCCGATTAAAAGGAAACTTAGGTCTTAGGTATTAATAGATCACTAGAAAGACTTAAAAATTCAATTATGAATAACTCATGATTGGTACATACAAATTTAATGAGATTTTAGGCATAGCTTTATAATGCTAAGATCTAGCTATGGTGCAAGATTGGAGTCAAAATCCGATTATTGACTATGTCAATTGACTAAATGTCATGATACTTGTATTATTGACTTTATGTATCATTATGGATGGTCTTAAGTGAAATTGGTAATCAAATTAGTGAGAGAGATGATTGAGGGCATCATTGGAATGATTAAATTTGTAAGAGAGAGAAACTAAATAATATTTATGTAAAAACTCACTCTATCACAACAATAATTTCTTTAACTAGTATGTTGAGATTGGCAGCTCATTTCCTTCAGGAAGAATTTGTTTCAACAAAGACAACAATGATGTGAAGCTTTTTTCGCTCCATCTATTGTTAGCTTTCAGCTTATACAATCTCAACACAATGCTAAGTTTCGTAAATTTAGTACAACCTGTGTATAACGGTCTATCAGCATCATGCACAATGTTTCTAAACATGGGAGGTGGATCGGTGTGCTCTACCCCACAACTATCTAGCATCACATCAACGATGTATACTATAACTGGTTCGTTCACATCTACGTCATCGGAGGGAATTTCTTCTTCCACACACACACTGCTATCGACATCCATTGATTTTAGGTTTGAAATCTCCCCATGCCAGTCCCATTATGTATAGCCTTATACAATCCCATTGTATATGACATGACTTTTGATTTCGTCACTTGTGCTGACTTTCAAGTTGTTACTGCAATGCCTACATGGACAATAGAACCTATCTCTAGGTTGTTTCCTATGTTCCTCGGGAAATCTAATAAACTGATCAAGACTAGAAATAAACTCTGGGGTGCAGCGATTTAGAATGGACATCCATGATCTATGCATTCTATGATCAAAGAGAAAACAAGTATATATTAGGGTTTAGGGGTTAAAGATTAGGGTTTAGGGTTAAAAGATTAGGATTTATGGTTAAAAGTTTAGGGTTTAGGGTCTTATATATAATAAATGTGTCCCACCTATCCCATTCTTGATCACCTAATCTCAATAGTAAGTGTATAATGTGTATTCGATTTTCAAGAAATTTCAGCAACATTTTCCCACAGTTCTCCAAGTACACTGATGTACATGGGCAAATGCCCACTGACATATGTACTTAGAGAACAAATGGGAAAGTGTTGATGAAACATCATGAAAACTGAATACACATTGTACACTTACATCCTAAGTGAGATTAAGTGTTCAAGAATAGTCCCAAACTAGGGACTATCCAAGATTTACACCTAATGAGTAAATCTCGAACAAGTTTCTAGGCCAACAAAATACATGTATATATGTTGTCATTCATATACCTAAAATCATAGTATCATTTTTCATATCCTAGGTTTTGTGTAACATTATTTAATTCAATTCATTCTTCTATTTGGGTAAGTTCATTCATTCATCATTAACCCAAATTAATCATTAATAATCAACTACATAATTTTGAAGAACAATTATATATTGAAATAAGTTAATCCAATCACTAACAAGAGAGAAAGAAAGCAATATCAATTAATTAAATTCATTCATTCATCATTAACCCTAGTTAATCATTATTAATCAACTACACAATTTTTGTGAACAATTATATATTGAACTAAGTTCATTCATTACTCTTTTAACCCTTATTAATCAATACCCTAATTAATCAATAATAATCTTATAGAAAACTCATCGCACTACTGGAGCAGGATGTGGTGGCGGCGGCCAGAGGTGGAGGTGGTCTCAGCTAGAGGTGAAGCATGTGGAAAGCGGTGGCGGAGGAGATGACTGAAGCTACAGTGAAGCAGGTGGCGAGCGGTGGCATGATGGTGGACTATGGTTGTGGTCATTGGCAGAGATGACTGAGCAAGCGAGCGGCGGCTACTGAACTGGAGCGGCGGCAGGTGACTGGAGCAGTGGCAACAAGCTCCTCAGCGACTGAACTGGAGTGGTGGCAGTGAGCTCCTCAATGACAATTCCTCTCCATAGCAGTGGCGGCGAGATCCTCCCCACAACAGCGGCGGTGAGCGGCCACAAAATTGTGAGACCTAGCTAGCTTGAGTGGCAATAGAGAATCGGGAATGAAACAGAGAAGGGAAAGAGTTTGGCTTGTGCGTACGGGTGCTATTAAGTTAATTATCAACGTCGATTATTATGTAAATCTGATGTTTAAAAATAATAGACATCGGTATAAACTCATAACTGACAATTTTCTACAACTTCAAACAAAAAATTTGCACTGGGATGCGGTGTTCGTCGTTGGTTTCAACGTATAATAACTAATGTCTATCCACATATGCCAACAAAATATTTTTTTCTTGAGGTACAATCATAGTTGTCGATTTCTCCCCTAATACCGACGCCGATTAGGAAAATTGGGGGGAAATTTTTTCACAGGGACAACACAGAAACACACATCCTCGTCGGTTCTTGTGCAAAAACTGACACCAAATAAGGAATGAATTTCTTGCCTCACGAAGGATAATTAGTCATCAGTTATTTTTTAAACAACTGACGACATATGGGGGGATAAAAATTTCGCGGGGCTTGATATGGAATATGAGTCATCGATGTTTCTCCAACTGATGACGAATTGAAAATTTTTGAGGCAATTGTTTTCTCGGGAAAATTGTATTTCACAGGTGATTTTAGATGTCGGTTTTTTTACCAACCGACGTTAAAGAAAATGTGATACCTGTGTCATTTGTAAAGTGACTGACCTTCACATATAGGTGTCAGTTATCATTCAAAACTGACATCATAGTATGTTAGTGTCAGTCTTTAATTTTTAACCGACACCAGCAAATGTGATGTTATACATTATTTCTGTAGTAGTGATCGTTTGGCAGGACTCTTAAGCACCACAAAGGAAACTTGTCAATGAATGATCTAATAAGGGATATTAACATACAAGATGAACACTAGTATCCAAGGGTCCTAAGGGAGGGTATGATGACCTCCTTAGTGGGTATGGTGACCACAACACACGTGTGCCACACCACTCCACACTATTCTGGGCCGAGCTCCTTAGGCTCGGGCTTGTGAAGAATGTCTTTCATTTTCTTTTTGTACTAGGATACAACTACATATTTAATTAATTATTAATTTAATTAATTATTTTTTCCAAAATAGATTTATTAATCCTAATTTGGAAAGTGCATTCTTTGCAGATTTTTACTCGATGTGTACAAGAGTGATTGAGTGATTGCGTCTTAATGGAATAAGATTTTGGTATGTGTAAGGCTATAAATAAGCCTCCTGTCATTCGATTTAAAAACATCTCAAATGAATATTTGTCGTCAGCTATTTCGCTCGTGTTTTGCAAATCCTAAGGAGAGCGTTGAGTTGACGCTTATGTATTGTTACTTGGAGTCATTCTTCTCCTACGAGCAACAAGTTCCTTCTTCTTATCCTTCAAGACGTGATCTGTCAGGCGGCGGTTACAGTGATTGTTGGAATGAGCTGGTAGTGCAACCGAACGTCATCAAGCGCGAGTGAGATGACAACATGCTTCATGATCATGCTCAGGTCAACTAGAAGAACGACGCCTATCCTTCTAAATTGCGGGCCGCTGATTTCTTTAAGTAACACATTCATTTTTCAGTGAACAATCTGGTATGTGTTCTTAACTTCATTTTTATTTTTTCCTACAATTTTTATTCTTCTACTTCTTATCTAGATTTGGCACGAACCTGTTAATTTATTGTACGTGTTGATGTTGCATGTAACAACATAAACATAAAATTAACAACAATCTGAAAAAATTATTTTTTGTTGTTAATTAACAATGGCCGGTCTTACTGGTTCTAGGAATAAATTTGATACTTGCAGTATCCCTGAGAAATTTATTGGTACCAACTTTGCCCGTTGGTAGAGTCGGCTGTAAATTTGGCTTAATATTTTGGATTATGATCATTACTTAGAAGAGGACGAACCTAATTCTCATTACATTATCCCTGATAATGCAAATAAAATTACTAACTGGAATAAGGGTGATAAGACGTTCCGAGAGTTGATTCTCTTTGATTTAAATAATCAATTGTATAATTCTTACTCGAAGCATCATGTTACTACTTCTAAAGTTCTGTTGGAAGTGTTAGTTAAAAAGTTTAGTACTAAAACCCATGGTGTTGAAATGTATTATGTGTCTAAATTTCTAAAATTTCATATGGTTGAGGGCAAGTTTGTCTTTGATCAAACACACGACTTGCATATTCTGTGTTATGAACTCTCAGATGCAAAGATAGAATTGCCTGAGAAGTTCATTGTTATGTCCATCATAGAAATGTTCCTTAACTCATGAGAATCATTTGGCATGACTGTTAAGCACCGCAAAGGAGACTTGTCAATGAATGATCTAATGAGGGATATTAACATACAAGAAGAACACTTAAAAGAGAAAATTGTCAAAGTGCCTATTGATGCAAATCCTAGTGTTAATTTTACTTCTTATAAAACCAAAGATAAGAAAAGAAAGAATGCACATAAACCTAAGGCCAAGATCCAGAAGAAACCAAAGAAAAAATGTTGTTTGACTTGGGGACAGGTTGGCCACTGGAATAAGGATTATCCTTCAAAGAAGGCAAAGAAAGGTACTACATATGTAACTGAGGAGGTTGTAATAAATATGATGATTCAATCCTCACACCTCAATGATGGGTACTATAAAACCTAAATTTTGTTATATTTTTTAAACATTTTATTGGATGATTGATAGTGAGACTAATGTACATGTTTGTGCTGATAAATCCCTATGTGTGTCTTACCAGGCTCAAGAGGTTGTTGCATGACTTTGGGTGATTCCATCTCTATAGAAGTCAAAGGAGAAGGATGGGAGGACTTGAAGTTCTCTTTGAGGAAGGTTCTCATGCTTCATAGAGTCATACATGATCTTACCATTCGACACAATATCCTTAGTGGCATAATTTTAGTTAGAGAAGGTTTTAGAGTATATTGCAAATGTAATAAGGCTATTATTACACGCCTTCATGAGTCTTTATTTTTTGACAAGGGGTATCTATGTGGCATATAGAACAAATTTAAGATTCTTGTTGAACCTGTTTCAAATTCTATTTTAAATTTGAATGATAATAGTTTTGTATGCATGAACCTTGTACTATCTGATGGTTGGCATTCACGTTTGGGACATGTTAATGTTGCTTCAATGAAGCATATGATGAATCTAAATTTAATCCCTAAATCTAATTTTAGCAATAATAAATGTGAAATCTGTGTGCAAGCTAAATTGTCAAAGAAGCCTTTTCATTATGTGAATAGGAATTTGAAAATATTGCATTTAGTGCATAATGATATTAGTGAATCTAATGGAATTTCTACTTGGGATCAAAAGTGTTATTTTATAACTTTTATTGACGATGCTAGTAGATACAGTTATGTCTTTTTAGAATTAAAGATGAGTCATTGGATAAATTTAAAGTTTATAAGAAAGAAGCTGAAACTCAAACTGGAAAAATACTTAAACGAGTAAGGTCGGATAGGGGATGAGAACATACATCGAACTTGTTTTTGGAATTTTGCCAATTAAATGGTATCATTCATGAGTTTACTGCTCCGTATTCACAACAATCTAATGGGATAGCTGAATGTAAAAACTGAACCCTTATAGATATGGTAAATTCTTAACTCCAAACCTTAGGTCTATCTAACTTCGCGTAGGGGGGATATTTGAATATGAATTGTCATATTCTGAATAGAGTTCCCCATAAACATGTAGAAAGTATTCCGTTTGAGTTATGGAGATGAATAAAACCTAGTCTCAAATATCTTCGAGTGTGGGGGTGCCTTGCTAAGGTACTTGTCCATGAACACAAGAGGAAGAAATTGGGATTGAAAACTTTGGATTCTATTTTTTGGGGGTATGTAGAGACACGTTATCCCTATCAAATTTTTATTATAAAATCTAATATCTCAGGCATTGAGGTCAATACAATTGTGGAATCACATGATGCTACATTCTTTGAAGATGCATTTTCCGTTAAATATGGTGTACCCAATGAAGTATCTCAAGAGGATTCATTCACGATAGGTTCCATTCTTGATCACGTGGTAAGGATGACAAATGTGGGGAGCATCTCATAACAAACTATTTCTGAATCTGATGATTCTGAAGAGATTGTTGAACCAAAGAGAAGTAAATGTCCTAGGACATCGAAGGACATTGGAAGTGAGTTTCTCGCATACAATGTTGAGGATGATCATTTAAGTTTCAAACAAGCTATGGAATATCCAGAAGCTATGTTTTAGAAATAAGTCATTAATGATGAAATCCAATCAATTATCTCAAATGGAACTTGGAAATTAGTGGGTTTGCCTCCTGGTTGTTCTACAATTAGTTGCAAATGAATCTTTAAGAAGAAACGTAATATAGAAAGAATAATCAATAAGTATAAAGCTAGGTTAGGTGCTAAGGGTTACACACAGAGGGAAGGAATAGATTATTTTGATACCTATTCCCATGTTTCCATATGACCACAATCTGAGTACTTATAGCATTGACTTCCATTTATAACCTTTGTATCCGTCACATGGATGTGAAGACTACATTCTTACAAAGTTATCTTCGGGAGGAGATATATACGGAACAACCTAAGGGGTTTTTGGGTCGTGGGAATGAGTCCAAAGTATGTAAAATTGTTAAGTCACTATATGGCTTGAAACAAGCCCCTAAGAAATGACATGAGAAGTTTGATTCTATGATATCATCATTTGTCTTTATTGCTAATGAATTTGATTAGTGTCTCTACTGCAAAATCATCAATGATGGATTCATTTTATTATCCTTATATGTCAATGATATTCAACTTTTTTGGTTCTAATATGAAAGTAGTAAATGAGACAAAGACATTCTTACGTAGAAAGTTTGAGATGAAGGATATGGGTGTCATTGATGTGATTTTAGGGCTTAAAATCATAAGGTCTACTGATGGTATAACTCTCTCAGTCTCACTATGTTGAGAAGATATTGGAGAGGTTTGAGTACACATCACCTAAACCTATTAAGACTTCATATGATTCATCCAAGGCCTTGTTCAAGAATGAGACTGGAGTTCCAGTGTCTCAATAACGATACTCTCAGATCATCGAAAGTTTGATGTATCTTATGAACTGCACACGTCTAGACAATTCATTTGGTATGAGAAAGTTAAGTAGATACACCCGTTGTCTCGACAAGACCCATTGGGAAGCTCTTGAAAAAGTTTTAAGGGATGTCAAGGGAATTTATTCCCTTGGGATGCATTATGGAAAACATCCTTCTGTAGTTGAAGGATATACTGATGCAAGATGGATTGCCATGAAATCTGGGAGTAATAGTGTGTCAGGATATGTATTCCTATTGGTAGGAGGAGTTGTTTCCTCGAGATCTAAGAAACAAACCATATTGTTTCAGTCTACTTTTGAGGAGAAACTATGGGATTTAGATGAAACTGGATTGGAAGCTGAATGGCTATATGGACTTATGTCCAGTTTACCTATGGTAAAGAAGTCGCTTCCTGCAATTTCAATTCACTGTGATATCTCTACAACTATTGCTAAGAAAAAGATTTCTAAGTACAACAAAAATAGAATAGACACATCCAAGTCAGACTCAAGTCTGTAAGGGAGTTGGTGTCTAATGGGGTCGTTGATGTGGACTATGTCGGTACCAAAGGTAATACAATTGATCCTTTCACTAAAGGTCTTACCCTGACTTTAGTGGAAAAATCTAGGTTGGGTATGGGATTGAAACCCCTTTAGATTCATAGGCAATAACAACCCAACCCAACGGAGTGGAGATCCCACAAATTGGGTTCAATGTGGTAATAACAAGTTGTCGGGTGAATCAGATGACACTACATAATTACTGTGATGATTCATGCATCTGTGTGTCTATCCTGTGGGAAACTTGTTACCGTCATGACTGCAAGTTAGTAAGAGATTAGTCTCTGAATGGTGTCAAGTCTTAGGACAGGATGTTAGTAGTACATCCTTGAAAACTCCAACTAAATGATTGATGTTGTGTAGGCCGCAATAGGAGAATTGGGTTGTTCTCATATATCAATCATAACATATATTTTGTATGAATGTCCTTAATGCATTGTTTTGTTTTCTACCATGTCTTTATTGTGTCGGTACCAACCTATATTCTTGCACCCAAGGTTCAAGTTCAAGACTTTTGTTCACATAGTTCCTGTAGGGGTCACAATTAGAGAACTCAGGTAGATTCAAACTGAAAGGTATCTACTGAAAGCACAATATGAAGGACTGAATGGTAGAGCACACTACACATTGGACTTTGTGGGGAATTATTAGATATATGGTTGTAGAAGCCATGTATAGAGCATGGTTTAAGCCCAATATAGCGCAACTAGTACATAGAAAAAAGGTAGTTTTGTGTCTAGTAGAAATGGGGAAGAGGTTTTACCCCCATGTTGCTCACTCCTAGAACTTTTTTGGTCCTTATATGTAGGATCACATGTGACACTAGTGTCCAAGGATCCTAGGGGAGCGTATGCTCACCTCGTTTGTGGGTATGGTGACCACAACACATAGGCACGTGTGTTGGCAAGCGCCACGCCACACCTAGCCTAACTGGGCATGGGCTTGGGCTCATGCTCGGGCTCGAGCTTGTGGATTGTGGCTTGTGGATGGTGGATTTGAATTGTGGGGATTGTCTTCCATATTTTTTTTTGAACTAGGATACAACTACATACTTAATTCATTATTAATTTAATTAATTATTTCATTTTGAAACATATTTATTAAATCCTAATTTGGAATGCATTCCTTGCGGATATTTCTGTAATGTGTACAAGAGCGATTGAGTGATTGCGTCTTAATGGGAATATATTTTTGGTGCGTGTAAGACTATAAATTAGCCTCCAGTCATTAGGGTTAAACACATCCCAAATGAATATCAGTCGTCAACTGTTTCGTTTGTATTTTGAAAACCCTATGGAGAGTGTTTAATCGTCACTTCTGCGTTGTTTCTTGGAATCATTCTTCTCCTGCGAGCAACTTCTTCTTCTCCTTCAAGACACGATCTATCAAGCGGTGGTTCCAGCGATCGCTGGGCCGCACTGGTAGTGCAACCGGACATCGTCAAGTACGAGCAAGATGTCAACTTGCTTCAGGTTCGTGATCAGGTTGACTAGAAGAATGACACATATCCTTCCGGATTGCGGGCCGCTGATTTCTTTAAGTAACGCGTCCGTTTTACAAAGAATGATTTGATCCGTGTTCCTAATTTCATTTTTATTTTTTCCTGCACTATTTATTCTTCTATTTCTTATGTAGATTTGGTCTGAACTTATTACTTTATTACACATATTGTTACATGTAACGACGTAAACATAAAATTAACAACATAAAGTTCATATTTATTTAGCGATGTAGTATAGTGAAATCGTATGATGAAAAGTTGGCAGAAATAATTTATGATAAAAGAAGTCACAAGCTGCATATATTGAACATGGGTCTAGTCTTAAATATGTTGGATTGTATTGATATTGGAGCCCTCATTTTGTTATGTTTCCAAATGGTTCAAGAAAATGACAGCTATGCAAGTGTTTGTACCAAGTATGACATTGCTATCAGATATCAGCCAAGCAACAAATGTGATTAGTCGACCAATGTGACTATCAACGAATCGAAAGGAATGGCCTCTAAACATACATCTGTCAGTTTAAACTTAGCCCAAGATACAAAAATGATTTCTTGTTAAGAATGTGAGGAAGACAGATTCAGTACCATCACATACCTACAACTAAGAACAATGTTTATCAGCTAAGTAAGCATTTAAGTACATTAGAAGACAACATAAAAGTCAACCTTGTTTTGTAATGGATAGCTGATTCTTTAGTAGTTACCCCCAACATGAATGGTCTAGTGAAATAACAAATTTGGTTGGACATAGAATATTACAAAGTTGCAGTTAAAATATAAAATACAATTATTTAACAAGAAGAATTTGCAAATTAATTGCAAACTCAAGCTTCAATTTTTATCTAAGGTTCATTAGTAAAGGAGATAGAGCAGTGAGCTAGATGTGGTGTTGGAGCATGTTGCTGGATTAAAGAGGTCTTGCTAACTTGAGTTTTTAGATAATAAAATTATATCGATGATATAACTATATACAAATCAATAATATTATATACCTAGTAAGGTATTCTGGCCACTTAGACAACCATGTTGAAGCCAGTTGTTGGCCTATATGTCACCAATGAAGAGGTAAAACTTTAAAGGAAAATATAAAGATGTGCAATTATGAAGGTAGATGGAGCTATCTTTTAAGAAGTTGGAGACTAGAGAATTATTGTCAAAATGCTTTTGGGGGAGGGTGGTGGAAGGAATTGTATGTGTGTGTGTGTGTGTGTGTGTATGCCGACAAGGAGTGTCTCAATTGGTCAAGCACAGTGTCCCCTAACAAAGGGATCCAATTTTGAATCCCAGTTGCCGCCTTGATTTACCACTCTCCCGGGCATTCGGCCTTCGTCACGGGCATGGGGGGGAATATTTCTCTCTTAATTACACACACACACATATATATATATATATATATATATATATAATATATATATATATATATATATATATATATATATATATATATATATATATATATATAACGCATGTCACCTACTAGGTCTTCTCTGGAAATTGATTAGGCGATCCGGCAGCCGGTGGCATGGCGTCCATGCCACCAGCTACTCTGGTTTGCGGTGTACACCCTTCCACCCACATGCTACCCATGCAAGACCCGACCACTCAGAATCCATCCTCTAACAAGAGCAGAGACTATATAGTGGGCGATCGAGGAAACCCTAGACAGGCATAGGAGTCCCCGACAGCCACAAAGGAGATTCCTCACACCGAAAGGGAGGGTTGTATGGAGATCATAAAGACACATGCATCAAGAAACAAGGAGGATCTCAACTTCCCCAAGCCCCGCGAGGTGGAGGGAGAAATCCATGTGGAGATAGAAGAGGTCAAATTTGATCACATGAGGAACATCTGGGAGTACATGATTCTTGTGTACATCCTAGGTAAACGACCCTACTTTCCCCATCTTCAAGCCTGGATCAATCGGACCTAGAAGCAGAAGGGTTCCTTCGAGCTCCTATCATGTGAGAATGGTATCTTCCTGATCCATTTTGCGACAGCACCGACAAGGAGGGTGTTGGGTTTTGTGGAGGAAATATGTACAACAAAAGAAACAAAAAAATATATTTCTATGAAACCCACAATAGGATCTCATCGACAATAGCATATTTAGAAAGAATGTTCACAAGATATACCTTGTTGTAGAGCAAGTCTAGCGATGTCCCACTGTACGATGGTGTACAACGCTCCTAGCTTACATGGGTGATACTTCTCTCCCATCCTCCGAATGCATCACAGGAAGATTCAGTGGCCCTCCTTTTATGCGGTGATGTACGCCACTCATAGTGCGAATGGACGGTCGTTAGCATCCTACGAACACAGGCGTCTCAGTATCCACATCTCTACTTCATCTACGCGTATGGACTGGAACTCCATGTTGTTCTTCCTAAGCTTGCAGGAAGGGCTAGCCTCTATGTGATGATGTGCTAGCATCACGGTGCTCTCCTTTCTCTCCTAAAGATTGTGACGACTAGGGTTTACATGCATGAGCATAAATTAAAAAGCCTCTCTCAATATCTTAAAAAGATATTGTGCGTCAAGCCCCTTTAAATAGGATACGAAAGGAAGTAGGGTTTCCTAAACCCATCGGTAAATAGAAAGACTACATTAATTAACATGATCATCGATTAATTAGAATATTCTAGAATTAATTAATTAAATTTTTTTTTGATAGCAAATAGATTCATTCATTACTCAAGCCATACGACATCTACAAGTAGAGAAGTACAACCAGAAGAAACCTAGATCAGTTAAGAACAAAGATCTAACATCACTACCACTAATATTGGAACGAGATTGAAACACTTATGCATAGAACTCTCTTCTTCATGGCTTACCAAATCAACTATTGTGAGAGATACCTTCAACTTGAGCATAAGGCAGTGACATTAAGCATGAACCCGACTGAGAATCCATCCGATTGTTGACTCTACCATCTCGTCACTCTCACGAAAGGAGAGAAACCCAAACCCCGAAGGGAGAGACAAACGCCGAAGGAACACGATGAGAAGAAGGCAAGAAACTGCCTAGAACCAGAACCAAAACGAAAGGCAGGGAGCCGAAACAAACTGAAAAATAGAGCGAAAGCAGCAAAGTGAGAAACGCCCACCCCCAGCAGATCCATGCCAAAAGCTTCGTGGCGGCCACCTCCTTGCCTCCACCAAGCGACCAGCTTCTCCGGAGACGAAGCCACCACCCAGGAAAGCGCCGCTCCACCACCCTGAAGCCCCGATCTAAAGGCACAGAGGACGAAGGCGACGGAGAGGAGAGCCAGCCAGTCGCAGCCCCAACGCCGCACGATCTACGAAGAGGACAATTGCCCGACGAATGCCCAGGGGGAGTGGGTGGCTAGCGCTAGCAGCCGACCACCTCCCCCAAGCGGGAGAGTCCCACGCACGAACCCTAACCGCCTCCGGAGGGCAGCGTGATTGATTAATTAACTAATTAATCATATTAATTGATTAATTAATATCCGACTCCATTCAATTACTTGGGATTCCTCTATGGGTATATATACCAACATACTCCCACTTACACTTAGAACCACTCACTCCAATTAATTTTCTCAAACATTTTAACATATTTCAATATTATTCTTATGGTTTACATATATATTTTAGTATTCAATGTGATTCAGAACAATTCCAATCAAATCCATAATTATACTCATATTCCAACACATCCTATGTGTGTGTGACCCGGTAGGCTCCAAATTACATTGGTAGTGATATCCATAATCATATTACGATTTCACAAGCAATGATTGGTATCTAGTAAAACTTCATTGCCACCCAACTAATTAGAGAAGTTGGAGAACAACTTAACCTATCATTCATGACTGGTGTTACAGTGATTGTATAGTTCCTTTGCCGCTGATATCTGGATTGAACTTGAGTCATGAAATAGGTATCCTCTTCAACGTTCAATCCATGTTCCTTGAACTAGAGGAGACCGTCTAAGATATATGTAAGCTCAATATTACATATTGACTCACAACATGGCCATGCATTTCTCAATCTCACTTATCAAGTGGCTGGAATATCAAACTCCCGTAAGAAGGAAAAATTCCATCTATATCACTCACAGTCATCCCCATGTGTCACAATGCACCCAAACACCGTCTTTATGGCAATGCTTATTTAGGACCACAGTGGATGATGTCAAGGTACACCAAACAATATGTGATAAGTGTAGTGACTTCAGGTCTAAGAACCAAAATCACCACCATCACTAAGAGATGCGACTCTAACTACCAATTATGGTATCCATATGTCACTCTCAAGGTGGGCTTGTCTGATACATTGTTCTCTAACAAGTATCTATGTATTTGGTTTGATATCTTCATATCATGGATAATGAGATTCTTCCATCAACAAACATACATTCTAATCTTATGTGTTATTGATGTCTATGGATATTTCCACAATAACAAATTGTTAGGGACAAAACAAGAATACATACTCTTAGCATACATATGATCTCATTGTTCAGGTCATCATCCTGAAGACATATGTCATTGGGTATATTATTCTGTAGACATCTATAAGTTTTGTGGTCATCTCACAGTATAAAACACAAACATATAAATTGGAAACTTGCCTTTATTGATATGATCAATATAGTATTACAAATCATTTACATAGTATCCCATTACAATCATCAAATGATACTCTCTATGGGAATACATACTAATAGATTCCCACTTGCACTTATACCCAATCACTAATGAATCTCAATCCAAGTGATCAAACATGTCTGTCATGTTTTGCTATGAAAGTGCTTTTGTGAGAGGGTCAGCCATATTGCTTTCTATAGGTACTCTGCAAATCTTAACATCTCCTCACTGTATGATCTCTCGTATGAGATGGAGCTGCCATAGAATATGTTTGGAACATTGGTGTGATCTTGGTTCTTATGCTTGTACAATTGTTCTGTTGTTGTCGCAAAACAACTCAGTTGCATCACTAGCGATTGGGACCTCTCCAAGTTTAGAAATGAACTTCTTGATCCACACAGCTTCCTTTGTATCATTAGATGCAGCAATATATTTGACCTCTGTTGTAGAATTTGCAATCGTCTCTAGCTTGGAAATCTTCCAGTTCACATCTCTATTGTTTAGGAAAAACACAAATCCAGATTGTGATCTATAGTCATCTTTGTCAACTTGGAAGCTAGGATCAGTGTAACCCTTTATCACGAGCTCTTCCTTGCCTTTGTATACCAAAAATTGATCCTTATTCCTTTTCAAGTACTTTACGATGTTCTTTACGGCTGTCCAGTGACATTCACCTCGAACTTACTGATACTAGCTCATCATGCTCAAAGCATATGACACATCAAGACAAGTACATAACATCACATACATGATAGATCCAATTGCTGATGCATATGGAATCTTACTCATGTGCGTCTGTTCATCAAATGAACTAGGACATTGGGCTTTAAAGATCATAACCCCATGGGACATGGGCAAGTGATAACACACAAATCTACACATATTATGTATGCATGTCATCTATAGTTTCGTGTCACTTTGGTATTAATTCACCCAATAATGCTCATGTTTTATGATTTCTATCTCTCATTAGATAATGTAGTTAGAATAGACAATAATGTAGCCAAATAGCCAGTGTTAGACTGGCATGCACCGAACATAGATGAACAACCTCTTATCCATTCTCTCTCTGCTAAATTGAGGCCTAGAGAATTGTATTATTTGATATATCGTCTAATGATGAACGCAAGTTTGAGTTACTATCTGGGCCCAGTTTGGCTCTCATTAACCGCTTTTATTGCTTTATTCTCTCTGCATATCCATGCTCAACCCATTTGATATTAATATCTATTTTAATGGGGTTTTATCCTATTTTATGCAGGCTATTTGGAGCTCGTGGGCCTGATCCCAATGCAAATCCAACCTTTTGGGCCTTTGTTAGCCTTGGTTTAGCTCCGATCAAAGGGGTGGTCAATGACTCCCCTTTCCCCTTACACTGCTACAGCCCCCTACTTTTCTTGGCTCTCTCCAACCTTGCATTGCAACTGCGATTTGCCAAACCATGACCGTGGCTTTTTCACCCACACCTGCGGTCTTCTTTACCTCCACTTGTGGTCTTCCGACATCCATTTCCACCACCAACAAAAGGGATTATGAACTCCTGTCTTGATTGGGATCTACACCACCGACTCTCCTTGGGCACCTCGGCATGTACCATCCAACCACCTACAACCCTACATGCTCGCACCTTCTATCCTAATCACGATCGTGATTTCCTGTAACCATGACCTGGGCTTCCACCCTCCAAGATCGGGACCATGCCTCCACCCACAGTTCCATCTTCACGATCACGACTTCCACATGCACGATGCGATCACCTCTTCCACGCCAACACCCATACTGGAGATCAAGATGACGATGACCATCTTGCCTACACCTCCTCGACCTGGAGTCATCAACCCTAACCACCAATCACCTCAATCGTCTTCACCATGATCGTCAAAAGCAGCGCGTGACCCCGATCCCGGCCTTGCTTCAGTGACTCCTCCATCCGCACCACACCCACAGTGTTCCCTATAATGAGCGATGCCCTACTACCTATCCATAACCGTGATCACAGTTCCGCCAACCAGGTCGTGGTGTTAAGGAATCGTGACCTGGTTTGCCCGCAATTCTCCTCTACCCCAACAATCATGACTTTCCCTCCTGCATCAATGCTCGCCACCAACCACGAGACGATATACGACAAATCCAAGCCCAGTGGCACTGAAGTTGCCATCAAGTGCCTGGTTGGCACCACGACATCGATACTGCCAACTCTCCCCTGGGGCCTCCGGAGCAGGGCTGCAGCCTGGTGCGTCGTCGGCACGTTGTCGTCAACATCCGACCAACACCATTATAACCAAAATGACAGGGTTTTCACCGCCGAGATACAGACCTTGGGTAAGATCTGGCACCGAAACATCATGTGACTACTTGGGTTCCTATCCAATAGGGAGGCCAAGTTGCTTCTGTATGAGTATATGCCTAATGGGAGCCTCGATGATACTTTGCCTTGGCCATCGTCCTTCCCTCAAGACCACGATCTTCATATCCTAACAACGCGGTCTGTACCACAAGAACCGCGACCAAGTAAAGAAACAACTGCAATCGTGGTTTCTAGTAACCGTGACCTCCTACAAACTGGACCAACATCCACTCCAAGGATCGTGACCTGAAGTAGGGCCATGCCCGCAGTGCATTTATTTGGCAGCCACATGCAAGGCACATGTCATAGACTCATCCTATGCCTATAAATAGAACAACACCCCCAACCATTTTGGCATCCCGTAAGGACGCCGAAAGGCTGCCAGATTGGATCCAGAACCCCGTGGGAGTGTCTTGAGGTCAGAGAGGATAGAGGTACTCAACCTACATTCTCCAACAGCAAGCCTCCACCCTCCCTCCTCCATCTCCATCTCAGATCTACTCTCTCCAAAGGCAGAAGTCGAGGAGAGAGAAGGTATGTGCTATGTTCATCTTCACCACCAAGGAGAGAGAAGATTTTCATCACCACCCTCCTCCACTATCGGTCTACGATTTCCAAAGGTAGAAGCTGAGGAGAGAGAAGATCAGTCTCCACCGCCATTCTCTCACCTCCACCAGGCTACTGTTCGGGGAAGATCTAGAGAGAGAAAGGACCAAAAAGTATAGAAGGATGAAGAGGAAGACCAAGTGATGAGATCTGGCCTACACGGAGACTAAGGAGAAAGAGCCACCTCTCCTCCATGGACTAAATCTGATCTTCTTCACCTTTGTTCTGCTGTGTTTCTTGGTTTCTTGTACAACAATGTTTTTCCATCTTTGTTCGGTGCTAACCACGCTTGTCTATGTCTAGTTAGCTCTTTCTTGCCTATGTAGCCCGATCTGGGCATGTATATGTACTTTTGCCTTAAGCAAGTAGATTCATATCAGATCTAGTATGTTTCATGTTCTATTTTCTCTTTCTAAGTTATGATTGCTAGTTTGGTTAATCTCTTACTCGCTTGAACTGTTATTTCTGTCTGTATCGAGAGATCCAATGAGGAATAGTGAAGAGATGATAGTTTGGATATGAACTCGAGAGGAGGACGATCCAAGGTACTCTATTCCTAACAGTCCAGAATATTCTAAAAGCCTAAGAGGGAATCTTAGAATATTCTGGGGTGTTGATATGTCATCCTTGATAGAGGCTTGATGATATATCATTGATGGTTTTTGTCACGCATCACGAGAGCGAGTGGGATGACCCCACATGACAAATGCCACTATGCATACTAGGTGGTTTATTTGGTGTTCGAGGGTTGTCTACACTTGAGAACAAGTACATAGACTTCCCCGTTTGTGGTTACATAGCCAGGAACTCTCTTTCTCTAATTAGTAGAACCACGAGCTCTATTTTGTTTTCTTTGTTTTGTTTTAATTCAGGATAATCCGCTAGACTAGTTCTAGCACATATTTTCATTGACTATCGTTTTGGCTTATCTGACTCAAGAACAAGATCTGTGGCATCCTAAACATCACCACGTCCCTGTGTTCGACCCTGTATATCTTCTTCGACCCGGTAATAAAAGCTACGAGTGTCTTAGAAGGTTTTGTGTTTATAAATGTAAAGTTCGACCCACCTTTTAGGCCGATCAACTTTTGGCACCGTTGCTGATGATGTCGTATTCCATGTTTACACGCCTAAAGGGTTTTGTTCTATCACTATAAGCCTATATATGCATAATTTTTTTCTTTTGTTTTAAACATACATGTTCATATATATTGAATACCTTTTCTTTTTCTTATACCTTTTTCAGCCATGGATCTCACTTTAGTAACACAAGTCATCTTGTCAACCAGTCCTCCCAAGTTTTTCTACAATTCCGACTACTGGCAAATAATTGAAGGTCGTGCTCTACAACTAGTCGAGTTATACTTACCTCCACCGTCGTCATATGTCAAGATTCCAACAACGGAGACTGCTAGTCAGCCCTCGATGCCTGTGCTATCATGGGATCAAGAACTAATTAAGGCTGTGGAGTCAGATAGAGAAAGTATTCATGCACTCACCTCCTTAGCCCCTCATCTCCAAGAAGATGTCGATCCAATGCAACAACTACTAGAAGAGTAGGATCGTCATCTCAAACTAGTCACCAAGGTTGTAGACCGCAGTAGAAGTCTACTTCGAACTCTTGAGAAAGGATCCATCCAAGAGCATCAGTTTGATACAGCGGACTCCCCTCATATGTGCATGGAAAAATTGATGGGACTCGAAAGCATTACTGCTCAAGTACAACAACTTCATGATAAATATGTTGAATAGGGTAGGATGCTCCAAGAGCTCATCGATTTGGTTACACTCCGGTTACAACTACCATCACAAGACAACAAAGAAGTTAGTCATCACGACCATTCCATTGGGTCTGAAGTGGAGTATGCACCATCATCCTACTCAGACCATCAACTAGATTCATCAGGATTTTTCTGTGAAGACCAACCCACTTGGGGAAGCCCTTCATTCTATCCAGATGACCCAGATGATGAACCAATGGAAGATATGAGTCATTGACATGAATGTGTCTATGATGATGATGATGAAGACTTGAAAAGCCAATCAACCTCACAACCAGAAGGTTGGTTGGAGGAACCAGAGTCAGATATTGAACCAGACCAGAGTGACATATCTCATGTTGAGACTTGTCACTTTGCTTTGAGCAGTACACCAACCATGGTTTGGAACAATTTGTTCGATGATGACAACTGGTTGACATGGAGTATCAAGTATACTGACGACCACAAGTTGGAGCAGTACGAGCCGCCATTTACACCCTTACCTTTACAAGGTAGGGTGGGCATCAGGGGGCATGATGGAAGGTCAACTACAACATGGCTGCTGACCATGAAGATACCCCTGACTCCACGCCAGGTGATAAGCTTGGGGTGGTAGAACCACAAACTGATTCTTCAAGGAGTACTTCTTGTTCAAAAGATGATTGGATGACTTAGACTGTACATGACTCAGACTGTACATGAATATTTATCTGAGCATCCAACCTCACGTTTAGAGATGGAGGAAGGAGAAATGGATCCTACCAATGTCATTCAACTTATCTCTTCTATCTCATCTTGTGTCGACATCCCAGGACCTTCATATTCAGATTCATATAATGAAAGGTACCCTGAGGATGATATGCCGAAGAATTCATCCCAGTGCAGTTCAAGCCACTTCCAGCACAAAGATGACTTCACCGAGTTGCCGGATTTCACTTTTCTTCTTCAGACTCGATAGGGCCAACACATCCTCCTATTCTACTCATATTATGTGGCGGAACCCGTAGGCATGACACAAGTGACACTGGTCCCAAAACTTAGGATTTGGGATCCCAATTTCAATATCGTGGGGCAGCCACCCCCTTTTCTCTTACCCCCCCTCCCACCCTTTTAATATAATAAATTTTGCTATTCATGTTCTTGTTAGTTAGTTTCTTTCCTCTAACTATTTTTATATCCTTGCATCCATGCATCATCTATAGAACTTCAATAACTGCCATTAAAAATCATGCATTTCTGCCTCACTATTTCAAGTTTAAGTCTTGCTCGAGGATGAGCAAAGTTTTAAGCTTGGGGTAGTAGGCTTTGCCTTTCTATCTCTCCATCCTTATAGCATGCATGTTTACTTCCTGCATTTAGTTTTAAAATTTTCAAAATATTTTAGCTTTTTTAGCTTTGCAATTATGGCCATATGGTGCAAATCTAATAGATAAATGCTTGACTTTATGCCTAGATGCACAATTTTCATATTAAAAATTTCTTGACCTTTTGCTTGGCTTGCTCTTTGACTCTTTCCTTGAGTTTGGTAATAAATCTAAGGTTATATCCCTTTTTCATTGCTTAAAGCTAAATTCCCTTGATCTATGTCATGAATGGAAAATCCATGGTAAAGGACCGTTAGAATGAGCTAAAGCATGGTCAAAGAATCCTAGTTTGGATTCACAAGATTGCCTCTATTCTAAGGATTCTTGAATCATAATTGCAACTTTTCACACAGGTTTCAAGCAGATCATGGTGAGCTTTGAGCTATGATCATGATGAAGTGTTTTCCTTGATGGACTACGTGCCTTCTCACCTTATATTCTGTCAAAAAGATGAAAAATATAAAAGTGTGCAAAAGAGGCTTGACCGCCTACAAAATCCCAAAAATATCTATATTGTTCTCACCCAAGCCTATGAATAGAATGCAAATGATAAAAGCCTGAGTGTGAACAATAAATGAGCATTGTTTTCTCTTTTAGGAGAGTTGAGGATGGTGCCCAGCCGATGTATGACTACGCTCATGAACGTGGGTATGTCATTCATGGAAGTATCACTCCAAAAGCTCATTAGAGAGTCACTAGGAAACCCTAGGAGACCTATGAGATCATCTCAGTAGCAGGGTTGGTTCGGGCACAGTACGAGGAGTTTGTCTCACTGCTCTGGGCCAATTGGGTCAGACAGTAGGGACTGTTGCTCATTACATGGAGCAACCTGATGTAGATTTGGATCCTCAGACGTCATTAGAGTCTTTTGCTTTTATTCTTAGGACATGAATAAGTTAGAGGCACGCTGTTCCAGATTGGTATGCATGAACTCATGGTGATGGCTCATTGCTCATCACCCGTGTGAACACCTATGTGACTAATCTTTCATGTTTAATAATTATGATTCAAACCCTCATGAGTATCGGCAGTTGTAGTGAATTCTCTTAATCTTGCCTGGAAACTCTTTGATCTTGCTTTGGCAGAACTGTGGTTGATTGGTGGGGGTTTGTTCTAAAATGACATGGATGAGGATAATTGATGCTTTAAACTATTTTTTTCTTAGCCTTAGCATTTATTGCCAAGCTTAATTTGGATGTTATCTTTTTGTTCTTTGATCACAATCTTGCTTGAGGACAAGCAAGTTTTAAGCTTGTGGTAGTTGATAACACGCAAATCTACGCATATTATCTATGCATTTTATCTATAGCTTCGTGTCACTTTGGTCTTAATTAGCCCAATAATGCTCATGTTTTATTCTTTCTATCTCTCATTAGATAATGTAGTTAGAATAGCCAATAATGTAGCCAAATAGCAAATGTTAGACTTGCATGCACCGAACATAGATGAAGAACCTCTTATCCATGCTCTCTCTGTTAAACTGAGGCCCAGTGAATTGTATTATTTGGTATATTGTTTAATGATGAATGCAAGTCCGAGTTACTATCTAGGCCCAATTTGTCTCTCATTAACCACTTTTATTGCTTTATTCCCTCTGTATATCCATGTTGAACCCATTTCATATTAATATTTATTTTAATTGGGTTTATCCTATTTATGCAGGGTATTTGGAGCTCGTGGGCCTGATCCCAATGCAAATCCAACCTTTTTTGCCTTTGTTAGCCTTGGTTTAGCTCTGGTCAAAGGGGTTGTCAACGACTCCCCTTTCCCCTTATGCTTGTAACATCCTTGGCCTGGGTTATGTTTTAACCCTAGATGCTTTGTTGAATAAAAGTGATTATATGTTGGCTCTTATATTTTGAAAAGTAATTAAGGCTCAAGAGGAACTTACATTGCAATTTTAGTCCCTTTTTAATATTGTTGAAATCAATGTTTTGCTTGTTTTGGACTAAAGTGCAAATTACCCAAGTTGAGGGGTTTATTTGAAAATTTTGCATGATAATATGTTCCTCATGTGTTGAATCACCATGAGAGTGAAGATGATGCAGAGGTATGGCTTGTGATAGCCTGAATACCAAGAAAGAGATGTTAAAGTAATGTTTGTGCATTAAAACCAAGTTTTGGTGTAATGTGCAATTTACCCAAAACTTAGGGTTCAATATGCAAATTACCGCTTCAAAATGGTCTCTAATATTTCTTGGGATCATGTGGAGCAAAGAAAATAAGAGGGGCGTCTCATTTGTATCTCTTTAAAGGAGAGATAATCTTGATATTAAAATAATCAAGATTTAAGCATAATGGAAACCTTAATTCAAATTAATGCAAAAATAAATAAAATAATTGAGGGGCCTTCAACCAAAATTGAAATAGGTTGAATTCAGATATATGTGGACGTCCTTGTGCTTTGCAAGGGCCACGAAATATCTCAAGGAGGTGAAAAACCCACTCATGTTATTATAAGAAAAAGAAATATCCACATGCTTATGGATATTACTATTAAATGGATTAAGGTGCTTAATTTGCTTTTCTTTAAATTCTGGATAATTGAGAGGAATAAGAGGCAAAGAGGATATCCTCTTACCTAAGGAAGATAAGGGGGCAAGTGGCAAGGAAATGGGGGAGATAATTCCTACTTTCTCTCTCCTATTTGATTTTTTAATAAAAATTGCATATAAGCTCATTTATCCATAGAGTAAAAGGGGAATTTCGAATTCACTTCCACCCTTTGGTTGCAAAACGACCAAGGAAGCTTTGAAGGACCAAGAGGACGACCCCTAACCTGTTGGTAAGCTTCTTGACCTTCTTTCATCTTGATTTCATGGTGGAAATCATAAATCAATGCATAATTTCTTCTTTTCTTCACTCCATCTTCAACCCTAGCCAATCCTTTCACTCCAAAACTTGAGGATGAGCCTTGGGGGAGTTGCAAAATCTTCTTCCACAATTTTTGACGTGAAGCTCCAAGCTTTGAAGCTCAATTGAAGGCGGGTTATATAACTTGAACCCTTAACTATTGTTATTGAACTCAATTTCTCAATTCAATTGATTCAATTGTTTTTCTTGCAAATACCATTGATTAGTTGATGCAATTACCATGAAGATGGCAGTAGGTTTCATGGGTTTGTCGGTTGATGATGATGACATCATCACAAGCATACAACTCAATAAAGAACATGAGCAAAAGGTTTGCAAAACCGCATGAACCAATTCGGTTTCAAAACCGAATGAGTAGATTCAGTTTCAAAACCGAATGGGTGATTCGGTTTTAAAACCGAATCGCCAAGTAAGTGCAAAACCGAATGGGTAATTCCATTCAAAACTGAATGGGTTAGATACACCAAACTGAATGGGTAATTATACCCAAGATTGATTGGAAAAATCAGTTCAAAACCGAATGGGTGATTCAGTTTCAAAACTGAATGATTGGAATTGTTTTCAAGGTCAATTGAAGTGATTTGGTTTCAAAAGCGAATGGGTGATTCCGTTTCAAAACCGAATGAGGTCAAGCACCTCAAGACCGCATGAGATCAAGCACCTCAAGACCACATGGATGGTCAAAGGTGGTAATTGAAGGATTGAAAATCCAAGGGCCAATAATTGTTGAACTCCAACAATGCAATCGATTGAAGGTTTCAATGTAGCAAAGCATGTTCAATTGATTGATGAGTTTATCTAAAGAACCCTTGTGGTTTTGAGACTGATTTGTCCCAAACGGTCTTGATACCGTTTGAGTCCAAATGGTCTTGAAACCGTTTGGGTTCAAACAGTTTCAAAACCGTTTGTTGTCAAACGGTTTCAAAACCGTTTGTTGATGAAACCTCAAAACTGAATGAAGATCAATTGTGATTCAATCATTTGGAAATTGAAGGTGATGATTGTTCCAATGATCCAATGATTGATAGTGATGGTAATTAATTAAGGTACAAAGGTTTAATCCCTAAAGTACCTAAATTATTAGTACCAATAAAGGGATAACCCCTAATTTCTTATAAGAACATTAACTTAGTACACTATGTCAATCATAGCTGTATGTACTTGATTGAAGGGTTGATATAACCTAATCAAGCTGAGAGAATGATAGAATGGAATTCATACATGAGTATAATTCATGTGGTGATTAAGGGTATGATCCTTAGCATAGAGATCATGATACCCTAATCATGAACATAAACCCTAATTGACAAGGTTATT
Organism: Alisma plantago-aquatica; assembly: GCA_963693085.1. NCBI lineage: Eukaryota > Viridiplantae > Streptophyta > Magnoliopsida > Alismatales > Alismataceae > Alisma > Alisma plantago-aquatica. The sequence continues at coordinate 183,748,608 of OY856413.1, read as the reverse complement.
GAATCCTAACCCTAATTTAGGGAAATTCTAAGTGAAACCCTAATCCAGGGTAAGGATGTAGCCCTAATCTAGGGTGATGTTATGTGTAAACCTAATTTAGGGTAATGTGATGCAAAATCCTAATTGGGATGAATAGTAAACCCAAATTATGGGTAATGGAACATGAAATCCTAATTGGGATGAATAGTAAACCTTTTTTTTTTGAGAAACATAGAGACTAGTTATTATTCATCCCGAGCTCTAGTTTGGGCCAAATTACAGAAAGTTGTATGTTGATATCCATAGTTAGCCAAGGAGGCTTACAAGTGGTGAAGCTACTTTCTGTAGCAGTATACATAGAATGTTTAGCGATGATATCTGCCACTGGATTGTGCTTTCGACTGATAAACTGGAGATGGGAATTTGGGAGAGAGGTGAGCACGCGGCTGTACTCTCTCCTTAAAGGCTCAAGTTTGCAAGCTGGTGTACTCACATGCTTGAGGACATCAATGGATGAGGAGGAATCAGAGAGGAGCATAGGAGCATTCCAATTCCTCAGGATACAGATCTTGATAGCAAGGATGATACCCTGCATCTCGACATCTAATGCTGAGGCAGCATAGCCGAACGAGCCATGACCAAGCACGCAAGTTCCTTGGTTGTCCGTAATATGGATACCAATACCCATCTTTGACGTATGGCTTTGGAAAGCAGCATCAACGAAAACAACTTGATTGTGAGAAGACGACCGAGCTGGGTGAGCAGAATTGGGCAGGCCCGGTCGTGGAAACCTACTGTGCCAAGAGAGCACAGTAGCAGCCACATTACGAATACATGCATCCAACACTTGTGCTGGGACCTTTTTACCGCCATGGAGCAGTTCATTACGGGCTTGCCAAATGGAACAGCATCCGAAGCAACGCAAGGTTCTGTCCTCTGTGGAGGTGGTGCCATGTATGATGTAAGTAATGCACTCATCCACTGGAGTGGTGAAGAAGGAAGGCTCCATGTTCAGCAGCTGCCAAACCTTGAGACTGTCGGGGCAGTCGCGGAGGCAATGAACTAGACTATCGGCCTCGCAAGAGCAAACAGGGTAGGTGTCGTCCACGATGATGTGGCGTCGCACTTTCTCTGCATGGGTTAGAATGGCTCGGTGCTTAAGCAGCCAGAGGTAAGAGCTCAGTAAGTCCCAATGAAGGATCCGGGTTCGAACCTCACCGAAGGCACTTTGCGAATGACAATTCACACTGATTAGGCACGGGAGGGGGGTGACTGGACCACACCCTCTAATACCTCGAGAGTTTACCATATCAGCTTTGTCGGGGGTGGATTCTCTCTGTCATCAAAAATAGTAAACCCTAATTATGGGTAATGGAACATGAAACCCTAATTGGGATGAATAGTAAATCCTAATTGTGGGTTTTTCTTAATGTAAACCCTATTCTGGGGTGAAATTTATGTGAAACCCTTACTAAGGGTGATTTATGAGAAACCCTGATGTTTGATGCGATGTGGAGCTCAAATCTAGGGTTATGCTATGTAATGTTTTATGAAACCCTAATCTTGAGCAATATGGTGATAAACCATAACCTTGATTTGGGTAATGGGATGAATGTCCCAAATGACATGAAATGGGAAACCCTAACCCTAGTAAGGGAATAATGGTGTTACCCTTGAATAGTGAATCCATATTTGTTCTTCATGGTACTGATATGTAATTGAAGTTACTATCATCATCTACACTAACCATGCATGTATTCTAAAATGGTGGTCATGGCCAGGTATGAGCTATGATGTTTAATTCACTATTGTTTATTGGGCCTTGTGTGCCATAATATTCCTTGTTGCCTGGTGAGAGATAACAAGAGAGTTAATGGGCCTCAAGTACCATGAGTGATGCTTGTAATAGCAAGTATCATGTTTACCTTGGTCAGATGACCTGAAGGTGATAGTTACCTAGAAAAGTGGTAACAATTCTCAATGATGAGCTAAGGGTTTGAATACCCAGAACCATATGATTGTGGTAATGAGATTGTGTAGGGATGATAATTCCCAGTATTGAAATGAGGGACTGAGTTCCCACTGTCTTTTAAAGACTAATAAGTAATTGATGAAAATAGTACATGCCTCTTTATAGCATTGTCATAATAAGTTATGTTTGAGAACGTGGCTGATGCTAAAAGAATATGAAGATGTACTTAATTAATTAAGTGAAATATGTTCATGGAATGCTCTGACCATAGATCCATCATCGTCAGTAGTTGGTGATGGTGAAACGGGTTTTCCTATGGATTTTCTGGAATTTTCATATTTTGAATATGTGGGGGTAAATGGGCAAAAATATCCTTATGTCCTAGTGAAGAGATTGATGGAAGGTAAACATTAAACCTCTCAATCCTTCGTGTGTCTGGATGGATGTATCACAAATTTCCCGATGGTTGGGATGGATGTATCACTAATATCCCAATGATATTTAATGTCGGGTCGATGGAGATAAACATTAAATCTCTCGATTGCCGATGAGAGCACAGTTGATGCTGTAACTCTATAGAGAAGTTGCCAGTATACCCTGGAAAGCTATTTTGAGAAGTTGACATAGTCCTACTTGTGGTCTTCTACTAACCAAGATGTGGGAGGTCATGGGAATCCGGCTCTTCCATTGACCTATGTATGGTACCGATTTCAATTTAGCAATGGTCGGTTGGAGTATGAGCGGTATACCTCATCTCCTCAGAGCTTAAGTATGTTTGTAAAAATGTAATCAACCATGTAGCGTATTTGCATACAACTGAAATACGAGAATCACTGGTTGACGATTATCTTGCTTAACATATCCTAGATGGATAAATGTCATACATGTCCTATAATTATTTATTGAATGTTAGACATGTTGTTTTATCAAGTTACATCTAATAAGCTTAAGTGGGAATGTTTCTCTAATATGCTTTAAATACGTGAATTACATGTTGTTGATTATTATGATTCCACTGCTCAGTTTATTTCTATTAAACTGCAATAATAATGTTTTTTGGCGGAGAGTTACATCTCCCACTGGGGCAATTTTTATAATTGTCTCACCCCTGTGGAATCCAATGTTTTTAGGTAGACGCAGACAAAGAGGAAGAATCTTTGTAGCAGAGGTAGAGAAGCAACAACAACATCAAGGACAACAGTAATATCCCAGGTGGGGATACTGGTTGTCAGGCTTTGTACATAAAGTCCTATGTGTCATCTCTGTACTCTCAGGTCCTAAGAGTCAGTGATAGTGTTTTTATAATATATCTGAGATTTTTGCATGAAGCCTCGAGGATTCTGTTACTTGTGCTTTTATCAAGAAAAGTGATGTATATAAATGTCTCGAGAAAGAGATGGTACATGGAATGTACAATGTTGGCCAGTAGGTAAATATAATACTTTGGTTCTTGTTTAAAGAGTTTTCCTGTGAATGGATCTCTGTGTAAATGGTTTTAATTTTTAGTGATTTTTAGTAATCTAGTGTTAGTAATCACTTCTGCATTTATCTTAATTGATGTTTGGAAATAGACGCCACAGTTTAGTGGTATCAGAGCTCTAGGTTCGCTGAGTCTACAGAGACATAGGATTAAGGTTGTTGAGTTTGTTCTAGTATCTTCCAGTCTGTCTGATAGTGTCTTCTGCTCATATAGGAGGAGGAGAAGAAGAACTAAAGATGTCTGGATCACACGATGAACATGCTACTGAGAGCACTGTTGCTGCACCAGGAGGAGGTGCAAGAGATCAAGATAGGGAGGAGCTTGTACTTGATGAACCCTATTTCAACCAAGCTGATATGGGGAATCCAACTTTCCAAAATATGTTTGGACAGTTTATAGCAGCTATGACCCATATGACGGATAGGATGCCATTACCTACACCTAGGGCACCAGCCCATGATGAAAGACATGGAGTCAGCAAGACTTTTGAAAGGCTTAGGAGGGTAGGAGCCATAGAGTATGCTGGTACAGCCGACCCAACAGATGTTGACCTATGGTTGACTGAACTAGAGAAATCCTTCAGAATCCTCATGATTCCTGATGATTAGAAGGTGAGGCATGTTGTATATCTCCTAAAAGGGAGTGTTGGCCACTGGTGGACCATTGAGGAAGGCAAAATACCTGATGTTGTGATCGGATGGGATGAATTCCGACGTGAATTCGTCGCTAGATACTTTCCGAAGATGTATCTAGATGAGAAAATCTCTCAATTTGAGAGGTTGAGGCAAGGACAAATGAACATTAGCGAATACAAAGCTAGGTTCATGGAACTTTTGTGGTTCTGTCCGCATATGGCATCTACAGATGAGGAGAGAATTCGGCGATTCAAGAAGGGATTGAATGCTAAATTGACCACTCCGGTGTCTGCTCTGGAGAACCAGGAGAGGTTTGCCACTTTTGTGGAGTCTGTAAGATGAATAGAAAGGTCTATGATTGAGAAGAGACAAACCAATGGTAAGAAAGAGTACCCACAGCTCCAAGGACAGAGTTCTGGAAGTTTTAAGAAACCAAGGTATTCTGTGCCTACACCACCACCAAGGTTCAATACCTAGATGCAATGGACGTCAAGTAAGGGTAGAGGTTGTAGTTTACCACCAAAGGGAGCTCACAGCTCAGCCTCAATGTCAGTAACAGGACCACCCAGACCACATAGGGGAAATGTAACCTATTATAGATGTGTGAGAGAAGGCCATGTGGAGAGGGACTAATCTGAAAAAGTTAGGAATGTGACCCAGCAACCGAGGCAGAGTCAACAAGGCTCTCAGAGGCAGCAGTCTGGCAGTAGTGTTAGAGGATGTGGACAAGCGTCCCAAGATAGATCGTCAGCATCTAACAATCGAGCACAGGGTCAACAACAACCAACAGATAGATTCTATGCAATGAATCAACCCAAAGCAGTTGTCAATCCCAGGGTTGTGACAGGTCAGATGGAATTATTTTATTCTAATATGTCTTCATCCTACTTAGTATCTGTGTTAATTGATATGGGTGCTACACACTCTTTTATCACTCTAGAAGTGATTCATGACTGCAACATGATTGTCAGTCATAGAGCAGATAGCCCATTGGTAGAAACACCTTTGTTGGGATCTGCAGTATTGGGGGAAGTGTGTTCCCCCTGTAATCTTTTCTTTTCTGATCACCACATTCAGGTGGATCTTATACCACTTGAAATGCATGGGTTTGATATAATTCTTGGGATGTACACCTTAGAAAAGTATAAAGTTATCTTGGATTGTGGTTGCAAGCAGGCTATGTTCACAGATAATGGTGACACATGGATCTTTCAGGGAGATAGAAAGATTCTTCCAACATGTCTTGTATCATCTATGGTAGCTGAGAAGTTGACGAGACAAGGATGCTTTGCATTCTTAGCCCATGTGGTATAAACCACCATAGAGAACCCTCATCATTCTGAAGTTCTAGTAGTCAGGGAATTTGAGGTTGTGTTTCCTGAGGAACTTCTAGGTGTTCCACCGCCCCGAGAGATTGATTTCGAAATTAATCTAATCCCAGGAACGCAACTAATAGCACAAATGCCATATAGAATGGTACCTGTTCAAATGGCAGAGCTCAAGAAACAACTGCAAGAGTTGCTTGAGAAGGGTTTTATCCGACCGAGTACTTCACCATGGGGTGCTCTGGTCCTCAAGAAGAAGGATGGGTCTATGCATTTATGCATCGACTATAGGTAGTTAAATAAAGTAACTATAAAGAACAAGTATCCTCTACCAAGGATTGATGACTTGTTTGATCAGTTGCGTGGTGTGACTATCTTTTCTAAGATAGATCTGAGGTCAGGATACCATCAGTTGCATAATAATGAGAGTGACATACCTATGTCTACCTTTAGGACAAGGTATGGTCACTATGAGTTCATAGTTATGTCATTTGGACTAACTAATGCACCAGTTGAATTTATGGAACTCATGAATAGAATCTTTAGACTTTTCTTGATCTATGTGTAGTCATCTTTATAGATGACATCCTGATATATAGTAGAGATGCTCAACAACATGAGCAACATCTTCGTCAAGCTTTGACTTTTCTTAGAAAGCACAAGTTGTATGCTTAGTTTAGCAAATGTGAGTTCTGGTTACCAGAAGTTTCTTTTCTTGGACACATAATATCTGCTTCAGGTATTCGTGTTGATCCTAAAAAAGTAGAATCGGTCCTACAATGGGAACAACCTAAGACACTGACGGAGATATGCAGTTTCCTAGGACTGGCAGGCTATTACAGGAGGTTCATTAAGAACTTCAATTCAATAGCTTTACCCCTAACCAAGTTAACCAAGAAGGAGATTCCTTTTGTCTGGAATGACAAGTGTCAACAATCTTTTCAGTTGCTGAAGGAAAGGTTAACTAGTGCACCTGTGTTAGTGCTACCTGAGCAAGGGAAGGGGTATATAGTCTTTTGCGATGCATCTAAGAATGGCTTAGGATGTGTGTTGATTTAGGATAAACAAGTGATTCCTTTTGCTTCTCGATAACTTAAGAAACACGAGGAGAATTATCCGACACACGATCTAGAGCTAGATGCTGTGGCCCATGCCTTCAAGATCTGGAGACATTATCTCTATGGAGAAACATTCCATATTTTCGCAGACCATAAGAACCTAAAGTATATCTTTTCTCAGCATGAGCTAAACATGAGGCAACACCGTTGGATGAAGTTAATCAAGGACTACGATTGTACAATTGATTATCATCCAGGGAAAGCCAATGTGGTTGCTAATGCACTAAGTAGAAAATCAGCAACACCAGCCTTAGACAAAGAACAATTGAACTCCTTAGTGTGCTCTAAGATGGATATGTTTATCTCCTTGAGGCAAGACAATGTACAACTTAAAGTGTCATTGTTAGCCTGGTTATTAGCTGAGATGCACATAAAACCAACTCTAAGACATAAGATTAAAGAAGCACAAGAAACTGATGTTGTAGTTCAGCAGATTAAATCAGAGTATGGTAGTGAGAAACGTGATGGTTTCCATGATTCAGATGATCAGGTAGTCTGTTACCATGATAGAATGGTAGTACCTGATGTTGATAACTTAAGAAAGTTAGTCCTAGAAGAAGCTCATTCTTCGATGTATGCTATGCATCCAGGAAGCACCAAGATGTATCATAACTTGAAAGATATGTATTGGTAGCCTGGATTAAAGAAAGATGTTGCTGAGTTTGTTATGTGGTGTCCAATGTGTTAGTAGGTTAAAGCTGAACATTAGAAGCTCGTAGGAACAATGCAACCTCTTCCTAGACTGTAGTGGAAATGGGAACATGTAATCATGGACTTTGTGGTTGGTTTTCCTAGAACAACCAAAAGTCATGATTCCATTTGGGTGATAGTTGATAGGTTGACCAAGACAGCACATTTTCTTCCTATCAAAACAACCTACACTGCTGAGAAGCTGGCCCAGATATACATAGATGAGATAGTGTGTTTGCATGGGGTTCTAGCTACTATCATTTCCGATAGAGGTCCCCAGTTCACAAGTTGTTTTTGGGAACAACTGCATAAAGCTTTTGGTACACAGTTAAGGTTTAGTACAACCTTTCATCCTCATACAGATGGACAATCTGAGAGGACTATACACACTTTGGAGGACTTGCTTAGAGCATGTGTCCTTCAGTTTGTAGGAAGTTGGGATCTACATCTGAGCTTGATAGAATTTCCTTATAATAATAGCTATCAGCACAGTATTGAGATGGCACCATATGATGCATTATATGGTAGACCTTGTAGATCTCCCTTATGTTGGTATGAAACTAGAGAATATCAACTTTTGGGTCCTGAGATGGTTCATCAGACAACTGAGAAAATTAAAATTATACAACAAAAGTTGAAAGCTGCCCAGGATAGGCAGAAATCATATGCTGATAAGCATCATAGAACCTTAGAATTCCAAGTTAGAGACAGAGTATACCTCAAGGTCTCACCTTGGAAAGGTATCCTTAGATTTGGAAAGAAGGGAAAGTTAGCTCCTAGATTTATGGGGCCTTGTCCAATCATTGAGAGGATGGGAAAGGTAGCCTATAAGCTGGAGTTACCACCTGAGCTACATAGATTGCACCTGGTATTCCATATTTCCATGCTGAGGAAGTATCATCCTGACATAGACTTGGTTCTGCAACCTATGGAGGTAGAACTAAATGATGATATATCTTTTGTTGAAGGACCTGTGTTGATTCTTGACAGAAGAATCAAGAAGTTGAAAAAGAAAGACATTTGTCTTATAAAAGTTCTTTGGCATCACTGTGGCATTGAAGAAGCTACGTGGGAGCTAGAGGAAGAGATGAGGAGGAAGTACCCTTCTCTTTTCTCTTGATGTTTTTGTTGATGATTTTGAGGACGAAATCCTTGTAAAGGGTGGATAAACTTGTAACATCCCTGACCTGGGTTATGTTTTAACCCTAGATGCTTTTTTTAATAAAAGTGATTATATGTTGGCTCTAATCTTTTGAAAAGTAATTAAGGATCAATAGGAACTTACATTGCAATTTTAGTCCTTTTTGAATATTGTTGAAATCAATGTTTTGCTTGTTTTGGACTAAAGTGCAAATTACCCAAGTTGAGGGGTTATTTGAAAATTGTGCATGATAATATATTCCTCATGTGATGAAGCATCATGAGAGTGAAGTTGATGTAGACGTATGGCTTGTGATAGCCTAAATACCAAGAAAGAGATGTTAAAGTAATGTTTGTGCATTAAAACCTAGTTTTGGTGTAATGTGCAATTTACCCAAACATAGGGTTTAATATGAAAATTACCACTTCAAAATGGTCCCTACTATTTCTTGGGATCATGTGGAGCAAAGGAAATGAGAGGGGTGTCTTATTTGTATCTCTTTGAAGCAGAGAGAATCTTGATATTAAAATAATCAAGATTTAAGCATAATGGAAACCTTAATTCAAATTAATGCAAAAAAATATAAAATAATTGAGAGGCCTTAAAACAAAATTGAAATAGGTTGAATTAAGATATATGTGGACGTCCTTGTGCTTTCCAAGGGCCACGAAATATCTCAAGGAGGTGAAAAACCCACTCATGTTATTATAAGAAAAAGAAATATCCACATGCTTATGAATATTACTATTAAATGGATTAAGGTGCTTAATTTGCTTTTCTTTAAATTTTGGATAATTGAGAGGAATAATAGGAAAATAGGATAGCCTCGTCCCTAAGGAAGAGAAATGGGCAAGTGGCAAGGATAGGGGGAGATAATTCCTACTTTCTCTCTCCTAATTGAATTTTTAATAAAATTTGCATATAAGCTCATTTATCCATAGAGTAAAAGGGGAATTTCGAATTTACTTCCACCCTTTGCTTTCAAAACGACCAAGGAAGCTTTCAAGGACCAGGAGGACGACCCCTAACCTGTTGGTAAGATTCTTGACCTTCTTTCATCTCGATTTCATGTTGGAAATCATAAATCAATGCATAATTTCTTCTTTTCTTCAATCCATCTTCAACCCTAGCCAATCCTTTCAATCCAAAACTTGAGGATGAGCCTTGGGGGAGTTGCAAAAGATTCTTCCACAATTGTTATTGTGAATCTCCAAGCTTTGAATCTCAATTGAAGGAGGGTTATATAACTTGAACCCTTAACTATTGTTATTGAACTCAATTTCTCAATTCAATTGATTCAATTGTTTTTCTTGCAAATACCTTTGATTAGTTGATGCAATTACCATGAAGATGGCAATAGGTTTCGTGGGTTTGCAGGTTGATGATGATGACATCATCACAAGCATACACATCAATCAAGAATAGGAGTAAACCATTTGCAAAACCGCATGAACCAATTCAGTTTCAAAACTGAATGAGTAGATTCAGTTTCAAAACTGAATGGCCAAGTAAGTGCAAAACCAAATGGGTAATTCCATTCAAAACTGAATGGGTTAGATACACCAAACTGAATGGGTAATTATACCTAAGATTGATTGGATAAATCACTTCAAAACCGAATGGGTGATTCGGTTTCAAAACTAAATGATTGGAATCATTTTCAAGGTCAATTGAAGTGATTCAGTTTCAAAACCGAATGGGTGATTCGGTTTCAAAACTGAATGAGGTCAAGCACCTCAAGACCACATGAGATCAAGCACCTCAAGACTGCATGGATGGTTAAAGGTGGTGATTGAAGGATTGAAAATCCAAGGGCCAATAATTGTTGAACTCCAATAATTCAATCGATTGAAGGTTTCAACGTAGCAAAGCATGTTCAATTGATTGATGAGTTTATCTAAAGAACCCTTGCAGTTTTGAGACTGATTTGGCCCAAACGGTCTTGATACCATTTGAATCCAAACAGTCTTGAAACCGTTTGGGGTCAAATGATTTCAAAACCGTTTGGGGTCAAATGGTTTCAAAACCGTTTGGTGATGAAACCTCAAAACCGAATGAAGATCAATTGTGATTCAATCATTTGGAAATTGAAGGTGATGATTGTTCCAATGATCCAATGATTGATAGTGATGGTAATCAATGAAGGTAAAAAGGTTGAATCCCTAAAGTACCTAAATGATTAGTACCATTAAAGGGATAAACCCTAATTGCTTATAAGAACATTAACTTAGTACACTATGTCAATCATAGCTCTATGTACTTGATTGAGGGGTTGATATAACCTAATCAAGCCGAGAGAATGATAGAATGGAATTCATACATGAGTATGATTCATGTGGTGATTAAGGGTATGATCCTTAGTATAGAGATCATGAAACCCTAATTATGAGCATAAACCTTAATTGACAAGGTTATTGAATCCTAACCCTAATTTTGGGCAATTCTAAGTGAAACCCTAATCCAGGGTAAGGATGTAGCACTAATCCAGGGTGATGTTATGTGTAAACCTAATTTAGGGTAATGTGATGGAAAATCCTAATTGGGATGAATAGTAAACCCTAATTATGGGTAATGGAACATGAAATCCTAATTGGGATGAATAGTAAACCCTAATTATGGGTAATGGAACATGAAACCCTAATTGGGATGAACAGTAAACCCTAATTGTGGGTTTTTTTAATGTAAACCCTATTCTAGGGTGAAATTTATGTGAAACCCTAACTAAGGGTGATTTTATGAGAAACCCTAATGTTTGATGTGATGTGGAGCTCAAATCCAGGGTGATGCTAAGTAATGTTTTATGAAACCCTAATATTGAGCAATATGGTGATAAACCATAACCTTGATTTGGGTAATGGGATGAATGTTCCCAAATGACATGAAATGGGAAACCCTAACCCTAGTAAGGGAATAATGGTGTTACCCTTGAATAGTGAATCCATATTTGTTCTGCATGGTACTGATATGTAATTGAAGTTACTATTATCATATACACTAACCATGCAGGTATTCTGAAATGGTGGTCATGGCCAGGTATGAGCTATGATGTTTAATTCACTATTGTTTATTGGGCCTTGTGTGCCATAATATTCCTTGCTGCCTGGTAAGAGGTAACAAGAGAGTTAATGGGCCTCAAGTACCATGAGTGATGCTTGTAATAGCAAGTATCATGTTTACCTTGGTCAGATGACCTGAACGTGATAGTAACCTGGAAAAGTGGTAACAATGCTCAATGATGAGATAAGGGTTTAAATAACCAGAACCATATGATTGTGGTAATGAGATTGTGTAGGGATGAGAATTCCCAGTATTGAAATGAGGGACTGAGTTCCCAATGTCTTTTAAAGACTGATAAGTTATTGATAAAAATAGTACATGCCTCTTTATAACATTGTCATAATAAGTTATGTTTGAGAACGGGGCTGATGATAAAAGAATATGAAAATGTACTTAATTAATCAAATGAAATTTGTTCAAGTAGTGCTCTGACCATAGATCCATCATTGTCAGTAGTTGGTGATGGTGAAACGGGTTTTTCTATGCATTTCTTGGAATTCACATATTTTGAATATGAGGGGGTAAATGGGAGAAAATATCCTTATGTCCTGGTGAAGAGATTGATGGAAGGTAAACATTAAACCTCTCAATCCTTCATGTGTCAGGATGGATGTATCAAAAATCTCCCGATGGTTGGGATGAATGTATCACTAATCTCCCAATGATATTTAATGTCGGGTCGATGGAGATAAACATTAAATCTCTCGATTGCCGATGAGAGTGAAATTGACACTGTAACTCTATAGCGATGTTGCGAGTATATCGTGGAAAGCTATTTTGAGTAGTTGACATAGTCCTGCTTGTAGTCCCGTACTGAACGGGATGTGGGAGGTCATGGGAATCTGACTCTTCCATTGACCTATGTATGGTACCAATTTCAATTTAGAAATGGTCGGTTGGAGTATGAGTGGTATACCTCATCTCCTCAGAGCTTAAGTATGTTTGTAAAAATGTAATCATTCGTGTAGCATATTTGCATAAAATTGAAATACGAGAATCGATGGTTGATGATTATGTTGCTTAACATATCCTAGATGGATAAATGTCATACATGTCCTATAATTCTTTATTGAATGTTAGACATGTTGTTTTATAAATTTATAGCTAATAAGATTAAGTGGGAATGTTGCTCTAATCTGCTTTAAATAATTGAATTACCTGTTGTTGAATATTATGATTTCACTACTTAGTTTATTTCTATTAAACTACAATAATAATGTTTTTGGTGGAGAGTTATATCTCCCACTGGGGCAATTTTTATAATTGTCTCACCCCCATGGAATCCAATGTTTTTAGGTAGACACAGACAAAGAGGAAGAATCTCTGTAGTAGAGGAAGAGCAGCAGCAACAACATCAAGGACAACAGTATTATCTCAGGTGGGGATACTGGTTGTCAGGCTTTGTACATAAAGTCCTATGTGTCGTCTCTGTGCTCTCAGGTCCTAGGAGTCGGTGATAGTGTTTTTATAATATATCTAATATTTTGGCATGAAGCCTCAAGGATTTTGTTACTTGTGCTTTTATCAAGCAAAGTGATGTATATAAATGTCTCAAGAAAGATATGGTACATGGAATGTACAATGTGGACTAGTATGTAAATATAATACTTTGGTTCTTGTTTAAAGAGTTTTCCTGTGAATGGATCTTTGTGTAAATTGTTTTAATTTTTAGTGATTTTCAGTAATCTACTGTTAGTAATTGCTTCCGCATTTATCTTAATCAATGTTTGGCAACAGACGCCACAATGCTACTACAACCCCCTTCTTTTCTCAGCTCTCTCCAACCCTACATCACGATTGTGATTTATAGAAAAGTGACTGTGGCTTTTTCACCCGTGCCCACGACCTTCTTTACCTCCATGCACAGTCTTTCGACATCCATTGCCACCACCAACAAAGGGATTGTGATATCCTGCCTTGATCGGGATCTACACCACCCACTCTCCTTGGGAACCTCATCTGGTAGCATCCATCCACCTGCAACCCTACATGCCTGCGCCTTCTACCCTAATTGTGACCAAAATTTCCTATAACCGCGACATGGGCTTCCACCCACCAAGATCACGACCACGCCTCTGCCCGTTGTTTCATCTTCACGATCGCGACTTCCACCTACACGACGCGATCACCTCTTCCATGCGAACACCCATGATGGAGATCAAGACGACGATGACCATCTCACCTACACCACCTCGACCTAGAGTCATCAACCCTAACCACCAATCACCACAATCGTCTTCACCAAGATCGTCAATAGTAGCGTGCGACCCTGATCATGACCTCGCTTCAGTGACTCCTCCATCCAAACCGTGCCCACAATGTTCCCTACAATGAGTGATGCCATGCTGCCCATCCATAACCACGATCGCGGTTCTACCAACCACGACCGCAGTGTCAAGGAATTGCGACATGGCTTGCTCACGATTCTCCTCTACCCCAGCAATCACGACTTTCCCTCCTGCATCAATGCTCGCCACCAACCGCAAGACGGTATACCAGGGATCCATGCCCAGTGGCACTGAAGTTACCATCAAGTTCCTGGTTGGCACCACAACATCGATACCGCCAACTCTCCCCTAGGGCCACCAGAGCAGGGTCGTATCCTTGTTCGTCGTCATCACATCGCCATCAACATCTGACCAGCACCATCATAACCAGAATGAGATGGGGTTAACCGCCGAGATATAGACCTTGGGTAAGATTCAGCACTGAAACATCATGTGACTACTTGGGTTCCTGTCCAATAGGGAGGCCAAGTTACTTCTGTATGAGTATATGCCTAATGGGAGCCTCGATGATACTTTTCCTTGGCCATCGTCCTTCCCTCAAGAGTGCGATCTTCTTATCCTAACACCGCAGTCTATATCACAAGAACTGCGACCAAGTAAAGAAACAACTGCGATCGCGGTTTTAGAGTAACCGCAACCTCCTACAAACTGCGACCTGCATCCACTCCAAGGATCGCAATTTGAAGTAGGGCCACGCCTGCGGTCTACTTATTTGGAAACCACGTGCACGACACATGCCACGGACTCAGCCTGTGCCTATAAATAGAACAACATCCCCAACCATTTGGGCATCCAGTCCAGATGTCAGAAGGCTGCCATATTGGATCCACAACCCTGTGGGAGTGTCTCGAGGTCCGAGAGGACCGAGGTACTCAACCTACGTTCTCCAACAGCAAGCCTCCACCCTCCCTCCTCCATCTCAATCTCAAATCTACTCTCTCCAAAGGTGGAAGTCGAGGAGAGAGAAGGTTTGTGCTATGTTCATATTCACAACCAAGGAGAGAGGATATCCGCATCACTGCCCTCCTCCACTATTGGTCTACAATCTCTAAAGGTGGAAGCTGAGGAGAGAGAAGATCAGTCTCCACCGCCATTCTCTCACCTCCACTAGATTGTTGTTCGGGGTAGATCTAGAGAGAGAGGACCAAGGAGTCCAGAAAGACAAAGAGGAAGACCAAGGGACGAGATCCAACCTACACGAAGACTAAGGAGCGAGTGCCACCTCTCCTCTACGGGATAAATCTTATCTTCTTCGTCTTTCTTCTGTTGTGTTCCTTGGTTTCTTGTACAACTATGTTTTTCCATCTTTGTTCGGTGATAACCACGCTTGTCGATGGCTAGTTAGCTCTTTCTTGGCTACGTAGCCCGATATGGGCATGTATATGTACTTTTGCCTTAAGCAAGTAGATTCATATAAGATCTAGTATGCTGCATGTTCTATTTTCTCTTTGTAAGTTATGATTGCTAGTTTGGTTGATCTCTTACTTGCTTGAACTACTATTTCTGTCTATTTTGAGAGATTCATTGTAGGAATAGCTAAGAGACAATAGTTTGGATCTGAACCCAAGAGGAGGACGATCCAAGGTACTCTATTCCTAACAGTCCAGAATATTCTAAAAGCTTGAGAGGGAATCTTAGAATATTCTGGGGTGTTGATATGTCATCCTCGATAGAGGATCGATGACATATCACTGATGGTGTTAGTCACACATCATGAGAGCAAGTGGGATGACCCCATATGATAGTTGCCACTATGCGTACTAGGTGCTTGCTTGGGTTTCAAGGGTTGTCTATGCCCGAGAATGAGTGCATAGACTGCCCCATTTGTGGTTACATAG
Organism: Alisma plantago-aquatica; assembly: GCA_963693085.1. Lineage (NCBI taxonomy): Eukaryota > Viridiplantae > Streptophyta > Magnoliopsida > Alismatales > Alismataceae > Alisma > Alisma plantago-aquatica. Next base: position 183,733,085 of record OY856413.1, on the reverse strand, counting down.
CCAGGAACTCTCTTTCTCTGATTTGTAGAACCACGAGCTCTGTTTTGTTTTGTTTTGTTTTCATTTTTTTGTTCTAATTCGTGACATCCCGCTAGACTAGTTCTAGCACATATTTTCATCGAGTATCATTTTGGCTTATCTGACTCAAGAACGAGATCTGTGGCGTCCTAAACATCACCACGTCCCTATGTTCGACCCCGTATATCTACTTTGACCCTATAATAAAAGTTGTGGGCATCTTAGAAGGTTTCGGGTTTATAAATGTAAAGTTTGACCTGCCTTTTAGGCTGATCAGAAAGTTACCTCTCTTAGAATCCTCCATGCTAAACTTCTTGAACACCTTGTAAATGTATGTGCTCTGTCGTAGACCTAGAAGCCTACTAGATGTATCTCTATAGATCTTGATTCCTAGTATATAACATGCCTTGCCTAAATCCTACATGGAGAAGGTCTTCCCCAACCATCCTTTTATTGTATGAAGAGTAGGGATGTCATTTCCCATCAATAGTATGTCATCTGCATACAATATGAGAAATACAATTGTGCTTCCACTAACCTTTTTGTAAACACAAGGTTCATCTTCATTTTGACTAAAGCCAAACTTTTTGACTACTTCATCAAAATGTATATTCCAAGTATGAGATTCTTACTTCAATACATAGATTAAACTTTGCAGCTTACAAACGTTATTGGTTTCCTTCAGATTGATAAAACCATATCATGTACACTTCCTTGAGTAAATTCTCATTAAGGAATGTTGTTTTAACATCCATCTTCCAAATTTCATATTCATGATAAGCTACAATGGAAAGCATGATCCAGATAGATTTAACCATGGCAACTGGTGAGAAGGTCTCATCATAATCAACACCTTGAATTTGACGAAATCCATTTGCAACCAATCTACCTTTATAGGTTTGAACATTTCCATCCATGTCGGTCTTCTTCTTGATGAATCACTTGCACCCTATGGGTTTTACCCCTTTGGGTGGATCCACCAAGGTACATACCTTGTTGGTGTACATAAATTCCATCTCAGATCTCATGGCTTTGAGCTATTTCTCATATTATGGTCCCTTAGTAGCTTTTAGATAGGAAGTTGGCTCATATTCTATGCCCAATTCATCACTGTCTTGAGTCATGAGAAATCCAAATCTCTCAGGCTCAAGTCATGTCTTACTAGACCTACAAGGTTCCTATGTTACATTTGGAGCTTGAAATTCCACAATAGTTTGTGAGTCTTCATGTTCTGTATGTACCTCCTCGGGTTCTCTACTTTCTTGTTGATCTCAAACTTCTTCGAGCTCTACATTCCTTCAACTTATTCCTTTGGAAATAAATTCCTTTTCAAGAAATACAACAGTCCTAGCAACAAACCCTTTGTTGTCAGTTGGTGTGTAGAAGTAATATCTCTAAGTTTCCTTGGGGTATCCAACAAAATAGCATTTGTCAGATTTGGGTCCTAGCTTTTTAGGAAATTGTTTCCTAACATAAGCTTCACATCCCCAAATCTTTAACATAGACAAATTGGGAAGATTCTCATTCCATATCTCATATGGTGTCTTTTAAACTGATTTGGAAGGTACACAGTTAAGTGTAAACATTGTGGTTTCAAGAGCATATCCCCAGAGTGATATTGGAAGTTTGGAAGAACTCATCATTGATCGTACTATGTCTAATAATGTGTGATTCCTTCTTATTGACACATCATTATGTTGTGGTGTACCAGGTGGAGTCCATTGTGATACAATACCACAGTCTCTCATAAGGTCCTCAAACTCTTGGCTTAAGTATTCACCACCTCGATCTAAACGGAGTGCTTTAATACTCTTACCAAGTTGCTTCTCTACTTCATTCACGAAAGTCTTGAACATTTCAAGAGTTTTTGACTTATGTTTCATAAGATATACATAACCATACCTACGGAGGTCATCAGTGAAGGTAATGAAGTATAGATAGCCTCCTCTAGAATTTGATCTAAATGGTCCACATACATCAGTATGTATGAGCCCTAGCAGATCATTGGCTCTCTCACTGTATCTAATGAAAAGAGTCTTGGTCATCTTGCCTAATAAACAAGCCCCACATGTCTCTAATGATTCAAAATCAAATGAGTCTAGATAAACATCCTTATGGAGTCTAGATATGAGCTTCTCATTTATGTTCACAAGACGACAATGCCATAAGTATGCTTTGTTTGAGTTTTCAAGTTTTAGCCTTTTAGTATTTATGATGTATATGCTAGTCTCAAGTTCTAACAATTAGATACCATAAGACATAGGCACATTACCATAAAAGATCTCATCTTTTTAAATAGATATCATTCCATTCCTAATGTGAAATTCAAATCCACTCTTGTCCATACAAGATATAGAAATCATATTTCTATTAATAGTAGGTACATAATAGCAATTCTCCAATTCTATTACAAGGTCCGTAGGCAAATAAACTAATAACTCCAACTGCGGTGGAAGCAACTCTTGCTCCATTAGCGACCCGCAACTCGACTTGGCCCTTTTGTAAAGGCTTACTTCTTATCATATCATGCATATTTGAACATATGTGAGATCCACATCCGCTATCCAGTACCTACGATGAAGAAGTATGTAAGTTTATCTCAATAATGTATATACCTAAAGTGGAGATCTCTATCCCCTACTTCTTCCTCAGTTCCTCTAGGTATAGAGGACAATTTCTTTTCCAATGTCCAACCTGTAACAATGGTGACAGCTACCTTCTTTGGAGATTCCACCTTTAGCTTTGATCGTGGATGACTTTGGCTTATTCCCACCTTTAGAACCTTTCTTAGCCTTGCCTTTGACTTTTGACTTTCCCTTTTTCCTACTGATCATCATCAAAGACTTGGGCTCGTCTTTCTTCATCTGTGCTTTAGTTGTCGTCAACATTCCCAACAATTCTGACAATGGCTTGTCAAGATTGTTCATGTTGTAGTTCATGACAAAATGACTATATGATTCAGAAATGATTGCCAAAATCACATCAGTGGCCAACTCTTGATCTAGGGGAAATCCCATCTTGGATAGAGTTTCCACGTACCCAATCAAAGTGAGTATGTGGGTACCAACTGAGTCTCCCTCTTTCATCTTGCTTCTGAACAAAGCTTTGGAGACATCATATCTCTCCTATCTTGCTTGAAGTTGATACATGCTCTTGAGATGTGTTACCATATCCATGACCTTATGTTCTCATGATACTCTTGCAACTCATAGTTCATTGAGAACAACATCAAGCACTTGACATCTACGACATCATCAAGGTGCTTCTTATAATCATCCTTTTTAGCCTTGGGCACATTTGAGGTGGGTTCCACTAGCTCTGGTGTTTCAACGACATAGAGCTTACACTCCTGTGTGAGATCAATTATCAATGTCCTAAACCAATTTTGAAAGTTGATTCTAGTATGTTTGTCATTCTCAAGGACCGATCACAATGAGAATGTGTGAGTGTTGTTTTCCATTTTATTACTACAAAAGAAAAAGTTTGCATTTAGTCCAAAACATTTTGACTTATAAAGATTTGATAAACAAGATTAATTAGGCCTTTAATCAATTAAGCTCCCACTATTTTATTCAAATTGATAGCCCTCACTATCAACTCAGAAGATTACAGTGTACAACTATCTAGTGAGCCAAGATCCAAAATAATTGGATTAATGCCCAACCAATGCCGACGTCAAAGGCCAAATACTAAGGTAGGCAACTTTTTCCAATTGCATCATATGCAACTCTTCGATAGATGACCATTTAAAACTCATTTCCATGATGTATTTGTGTGCCTCTAGGTACTTGATACTAACAAAATTACCTAGTTAAGTCCAACCCATAAGCCAACACGATGAGTTTTCACCCTGGAGAGGCAGACCCACACACCCACCATCAAACTTCCACGAGATAGATAGTGTACCACACGGAGGCATTCCCACATATAGTCGATCAAGATTTTCATGTGTGTTGCTTTATGGAAGGTAACTAATCTTGATATTGTTAATTGAGGGGTTTTATAAATACATATTCATATCCAAACACCACATACTTATAGAACGTATCATATACTACTATCTCAACAATGAAAAATGATAGACATGCAATCACAAACACAAAAACATCAATTATGGCCATACTATTATAATCGTTTGGAGCCACAAAGGATTACAGTCCACCTAAGGTATTATGAATCTCATGCAACAACACCTATAAATCAACCTATAAGGATCAACATTACAATGAACAATTTCATGGATGCTCAGTGAGGTTGGAACTTCAAGTTACTTTTTCATGGATGCTCCTTGGAGTTAGATCTTTCAGTTGCTTCTTGGAATTGGATCTTCATGTTGCTTCTCCAAGGACACTCCTTGGAGTCGGATCTTCAATTTGCTTCTTGGAATTGGATCTTCATGGTGCTTCTCCATGGACGCTCCTTGGAGTTGGATCTTCAAGTCACCTCCTTACAACATGTTTACAAAGTCTAAAACTAATCCTATCTCTATTACATCATATGAGTACAAATATAAAGTGAAAGAATTAATCACATTTTGAAATAAGAGATGAGGCTCAACATGCAAGTCGAATACTTTATACAAAGGATCCACATACAACCATTATACATCCATAGCATTCACAAGCAAACATATCTACAACATTCAAAACCACATTCATTCACAACATTCACAAAAGGGGATTCTAGGCCATACTGTGCATTCATTAACCACATAAAACATATTTTAAAGGGTATGTGTATGATATCATAGGTATATCTACATATATGTATATACATATTAAAATTTTAGTACTTTTAATACAGGACACCATTAAATAAATTTTTGACTCCCATGCAGACTATGCAGGGTATACAGGGGCAGCGCCCCTGTGTGGGGATCCCCTCGGTCAATGGGCGGGGTTCGAGGGGAGGCCACCCCTTGTGGGGTTTCAAGGGAAGAACCACTGAAAGATCTACAAAATTTTATTTCTGTGCACTTAGGAAAATTAGTATTTTCCATAGTTGACCCCATCTGAAACATCAAAAATAGAAGCCAGCGAAGTATGTGGAATTATGTTTAGATATGCATATTAGTAGTTTTAAGTTTGTATCATTTACAACCATAAAAAATAATATACAATAATTCGATCATATTGAAATGAATCCAAATACGCCGTAGATCGATGCGACTCTGATACCATTGTTGAGTTTTGTGGAGGAAACATGCGCGGAGGAAGCAACAAAAAAATATATCTCCACACAACCCACAATAGGATCTCTTCGATAATAGCGTATTCTGAAAGAGTGGTTAAGGGATCTACCTTATCACGGAGCAAGTCTGGTGACATACCACTTCACGATGGTGTGCAGTGCTCCTAGCTTACACAGATACTTCTCTCCCGTCCTGCGAATGCGTCATAGGAAGATCCAACGGTGCTCCTTCCATGCGGTGATGTACGTCACTCGTAGTGCGTATGGATGGTCTTTGACATCCTCTGAATGTAGGTATCTCAGCATCCACATCTCTACTTTGTCCATGTAGATGGACTAGAACTCCACGTCACACTTCCTAAGTCAGTAGGAAGGAGTAGCCATGCGATGATGTGCTAGCATCACGATGCTCTCCTTTCTCTCCTAAGGACGGTGACGGCTAGGGTTTATGTACATGAGTGCAAACTAAAAAGCCTCTCTCAATATCTTGTAATGATATCGACCGTCAAGCCCCTTTAAATAGGATATGAAAGGAAAAAGGGTTTCCTAAACCCATCAGTAAATAGAAAGACTGCATTAATTAAAATGCTTGTGGATTAATTAGAATATTATGGAATTAATTAATTAACAAATTAATCATATTAATTGATTAATCAATATCCAACTCCACACAATCACTCGGGATGGCTCTATGGGCATATATACTAATAGAGGGTTCTCTCAGACTAGGTCCAAGATGGTTCGAAAGACAATTGGTCATTGTGAAGGATTATAAGTATAGAGATGAACTGAAGAAAGATCTATTCTCCACGATTCCAATGTGGATCACCCTGCACTTCTTCGGCCATTCTTAGACAAGGTGAGTGGCAGGGACGGTCCTTACTAGAGTTAGATGAGTCCTCTGTGTGTATGATAGGTCATTGGAGAGTGACGAGGTGAGGGTTATCTTTGAGCTCGAAGCTGAAGGAAGCGAACGAGATACTGTCTGGCTCAATGTGGAGGGGTGTGAGCCTATACCAGTTAAGGTTGATTACAACCATGTGCCTCAATGGTGCAACCTGTGTTGAGCCTTTGACCATGGTGAGGGTGTGTGCAAGGAGAAGCAGGTTGTAAACATGGTTCCTAAAGAAGGACCAGGAAAGGTATGGAAGAAGAAGGTCCAGAAAAAAGAACCTACACCAATTGATGGTGGGGATGTACCTGGGTCAAAGGAAGTAGGTAATGAAGCATCAAAGGATAAAAAGGTGGAACAACATACTATTGAAGACAAGGCAACAATGGAGGGCAATAAGACTTTTGGGGACAATATGCTTGAAGATGGAGTATTCTTTTTCTCAACAAGGAAAAAAGGGTTTAGGAAAATAGGTATTCCAAAGAATGTGGGTGTGAGCACCATCCTATACACCACAAACAACTTTGATGCTCTCTTTGACTCATATAAGGAAGAGGGAGAAGTTGTGAAACAAAAATAACAATAGGTGAAAAGGAAGGACAAGAAGAAGGATCCATGCAGGCACACTAGGTCAACAAAAAATCCTTGATATGTCCATGCTATTATGGAATATCAAGGGTGGGTGTGAAAAGAATAAGAAGTAGGAGATCCGTGAGTAGATTTCTACTAGTGGGCATTCTTTGGTTGCATTGGTAGAAACAAAAATAAAGGTGCAAAATAAAAACATCATTAGATACCTATTTCTGCAAGGTTGGGGGAAAGTATCTAATGTGGAGTGTGGTGAGGTTGCTAGAGTCTATGTAGCATGGAAGCCAAGTGCAAGGCAGGCGTAAGTGATACAGATGTCAGACCAACAAGTTACAATTGATTGTAGGAATAATGGGGGCTTACACATGTGGATGACATCTATATACGGTCATAATGATGGTAAATCCATGCTAGACTTATGGAAGGATTTTGTTTCTCTATGAAAATAGGTAAATATTCCATGAATGGTGATTAAGGACTTCAATACTGTTCATCTACATGATGAGAAGATGGGGAGAAGGTTAGCACTAAATGCGAAAGTTGATGCTTTCAATCAAGTTATTGATAAAGCTAAACTTTACAAACTACCAATGGTGGGAGGTGATATATTCACATGGAATAATGAGAGGGGGCCAGATGATAGGATAGTGAGAAAATTGGACAGAGTTGTAGTGAATGTTGAATTGTTGTGAATGTTTCCTAATGTCCAGGTGAAGGCAGGATGATCTGAACTAAGTGACCAAGCACCTATCTCGGTTCAGATTATAGAAAAGAAGCAAAAAAGGTAACCTTGTAGAGTCTTAAACCATCAGGTTAAATGGAAAGGATTTGATGATGTCATAAATGAAGGTTGGAGAACACATGTGACAAGAAATCAGATGTACGTCTTTGCAAAAAAAGTTGGCAAGTACCAAGAATGCGCTTAAGAAGTGGGACAAGGTTGAAGTAAACATTCCAATTCTGATCAAGGAAGAAAAAAGAGAATGTAAGGAGATCAGAGAAAAACTACTGACTGACCCCCTTAATCATGTACTAATTAAGAAGGATAGAGAGCTGAAAAAGATGCTTGAGGACTTGAAGAATGCGAAGGAAAAATTCTACTGGAAAAGGAGTAGGGAAAAGTGGATGGAAGATGCGGGCAGGAACACTAAACTCCACCACACAGTTGTTAAAAGAAGGGAGATAGTAATATTATTTTTGAATTGATTGATGCTAAAGGGAGAGTGGTTAATAAATAGGAGGACTTGGAAAAACATACTATAAACTTCTATACGTCATTATACAACAAGAGGTTTGAGAATGACATAGAAGGGGATGAATTGGAGTGGAGGTTCAAACTTACAAGCACGCATAATATTATTTTTACATGAAGAACCAATGAATAAGAGGTCAAGGAAACAATATGGAGCATACACAACAACAAGTCTCTCGAGTCTGATGGTTTCAATGCTTTCTTTATAAGAAAACTTGGATATCATCAAGGATGATTCAGTTGCATATGTTAGTTGGTTAATGGAAGGAGGTAACATGATGAGATAGGTTAATCATTCTTTTATCATTCTTATTCCAAAGAAGAAGGTCATTTTCCCTCTTGTTGATTTTAGACCTATTGCATGTTTCTCAATACAATATAAAATCATTGTTAAGATTTAGGCTGCTAGACTGGCCGTCCTCCGCTGCGTGACGGGCCTCTTGATGTGGCTGTTCCAAGAAGAGGACTTGCTACGGTTGTGGGGGGTTGTGCGTCTAACGGCAGGTCCATGAGGGGGCTTCTACTCCCGTTCCATTATCCTTATCAATGGCCTGGCTCTGGCTGGGAAAGGTTACCCACGACGGCATATGTGGTCTCCCTCGACGGACTGCTACTATAGGGCGCCGGGTCACCAAAAAGATATCGATGATTTGTCGCTGAGACAGGGGTTATGCTCAGGCTACGTAGTGGCCTTTGCTACTGCGTGATGGAGCATTCCCATGGCGCTTGGTTCCCGGCAGTGCTGCTGCTAGTACACTGCGGGCTCCAGGGTGTGGCTGGTGGTTCTCCTTGAGTCTGGTGTCTCTTCATAGCTAAGTAATCGATCCCCTCAAGGTGTTCTATAAGGGGTCCCTGTGCATACAGGGGCCTTAGGTGGGATTGGGTTTAGAGGGAGGCGTGGTGCTCTTCCTCTCATCCTAAACCTTGCTGCAGTTGCGTGATGTCGAGCTTGTAGGTTTCTGGTTTTCAGTTGTGTTCCGACCAATGAAGTGGGGCTGGATCTCTACTTGGATCCCACACATTCAGGGAATGTTTCAAATGCCAGTGGGGGAATGGTGGTTGTCTAGCTCAAGGACATAAATCGGTAGTCAGCTAAAGGATGGACCCTATTTCTTCTTGTCTCCACTGCTACAGTTGGTTTAGAACACCTTCTAGGTGTTGGTGGATATGCAGTCAAGTGCATCATGAGGGGTTTACCTTCCAGTTTTTGCTGGTGGTAGAGGCCCTTTTGGATTTCTTCCAGTGAGAGACCTGGCCTTGAGTAGCTAAGAAGACCAGAGACTTCATGGCTGGTGCTGGTAGGATTGCTAGATTTTGTCTTCTTCTAGTAGGATTGTCTCGTCCTAGCTTGCTTAGTTGATTTGTCTTCTTAGTCTCAGTTTGGTTTAGTTTTTGGTGTGTCCCCCTGCATGGGGCTTTTGACCTTTGTTGAGCTTCTTAGCTCTTGTCTATGTAATGGGGTACCCAGTGCCCAAAGTTTTTGGTATTAATAGTAACACGCTTTTTTGACCGACCAAAAAAAAGAATATGGTACTTCCCAATCTTATCTCTACAAATCAAGGAGCCTTTGTGATAGGTAGAAGCATTAGTGATTGTGCATTATTGGCAGGGGGATTTCTTCTAGGCTACAATGTAATGAGAGAGAGTAGGAAAGCTTGCTTAAAACTAGATGTTTTCAAAGCCTATGATAATGTCAAATGGAAGAAACTATAATGGAGTATGGAACAAATGGGGTTCAATGAACAATGGATCTGCTTGATGAAGCAATGTGTTGGCATTACATGCTTTTCCATCCGGTTAATGGCACTTCTACATGTATGTTCAGGGTAGGCAATGGCCTATGCCAAGGAGAACCTCTATCACCTCTACTCTTTGTGATTATTATGGAGTATTTTACATAGAACATGCAACAAGCTGAGACAAAAAAGGAGATCAAGTTCTACACAGTTAATGGAACAAAGCTAAAGACCCATTTGATCTTTGTAGATGATGTGTTATTTTTTTTTTACGCTAAGAAATATTATCTGGAAAATCTTAAAAATCTGCTAGACAAGTTTGGTGAGAATACGGGGTTGTGTGTGAATGCAAAAAAAACACATATCTTCTTATCTAAGAACTGCTACCAGATGGGAAACAAGTTAGTGGATGCAATGGGCATGGAGAGAGGGGACTTCCTAACAAAATACATTGGCTTTCCTCTAGCAGGAGGTAATTTACACATCAAGGACTTTATTGATTACATTGATAGGGGGAGGAAATGACTAATAGATGGCTGATAGAATCAAGATGCTGATTACATCAATAGGACATGCACACAACAACTCCTAGATGCAATGTATTCAGCCTCAGTAGTTTAAAGAGCCATACTGCTTCATTTCTTAGAGAATCAAGAAACTAGGCATGGTCTTAGGAAGAAGCAAGTGCCATAGGTGCACTTTTTGTCAATCAAGCAACTTGCATAATCCACATCACTATAGGCAATGAGAGTAAAGTCCCTTGACTTGGGATACCATAGTAAAAAATCTTGAGTTTTGGCTAGATACCTCAGAATCATCTTAACTTCTATGAGATGTGATTTCATAGGAATTGATTGAAAGTGAGCTCACAAGCCAACACTAAACATTATATCAGGTCTGGAGGTAGTTAAATAAAGTAAACTTCCAATCTTGTAGTTGAAAGTGAGCATACAAGAAAACACTAGAGAAACTAAACCCACTTTCATTAATACCTCTATAGAGCTTCTCATGTACCTTTTCTCCTTGCTCATCTGTCCCAAGCTTGGAAGTTTTTGACATGGGGTTGTCGATTGACTTGGTGTTCTCCATCCCAAAGTGGTTAAGTAGTTTACTGGTGTACTTGCGTTGGTTGATGAAGTTCCCATCTTTCATTTGTTTGATTTGAAAGCCAGGGAAGAAAGTAAGCTCCCCCATCATGATAATCTCAAACTCACTCTGCACAAGAGAACTAAACTCCTTGCAAAGATCAAGATCAGTTCTTCCAAAGATAATATTATCAACATAAATTTGAATAATCAAGAAACTACTTATAGTGTGTTTTAGAAACAAGGTAGAATTGACTTTGCCCATGATATAGCCATTTTATAGCAAAACGTTCTTTAGTTTCTCATACCAAGCTCAAGGTGCTTGTTTGAGACCATAGAGAGTTTTTTTGTAACAAATAGATATGGTTAGGTAATTTATCATATTCAAAGCTAGGAGGTTGAGCAACATATACTTCCTCCTCAATTGTACGACTCAAAAATGCACTTTTAACATCCATTTGATAAAGCAAAAAATTCTTATGACTAGAAAAATCAAGCAACATTATAATTGACTCTAGTCTAGCTATAGGTGCATAAGTTTCATCAAAATCAATACCTTCATGTTGGTTGTAGCCTTGAGCAACTAGCCTTGCTTTGCTTCTTACCACTTCTCTACTTTCATCAAACTTGTTGTGGTAGACCCACTCGGCGCCAATGATCTTTTTATCAATTAGTCTTGGCACAAGAGTTCACACATGGTTCCTCTTAAACTTTTCCAATTCTTCTTGCATGGCTAGGTTCCATTCATCATCTTTGAGAGATTCTTTGACATCTTTTGGCTCAAGCTGAGAGATGAAGGCATTGTCTATTTGTTCTTTGTTGATGAAGGCATTGTCTATTTGTTCTTTGTTGATGAAGGCATTTTCTATTTGTTCTTTGTTGTAGGCAGCTCGCGACTTCATCCTTTCAAAAGGATTACCTATGATGAGCTTTTTTGGATGATTCTTTGCAAAGCGGGGGGTTGGATCCTTCTTTTCTTCTTCTTCTTTCTCTTCTTCATCAACCATCACCTCTTTTCCATTATCAATAATGTTGAGCTCTTTCAAGTGAGGGATCACCTCATATGCAACATCATCATTAACCATATTCCTGGAAATATAGGGGTTGTTTCAACAAATCTTACATTGATAGAGTGTTCTACTTTACACAGTTTATATAAGACTTGCTAGTAGTTCTACAACCAAGAAAGAAAGCCTATAAGACTTCAAATCAAACTTGTTGAGGGAATCCTTGGTGTTAAAAACAAAAAAAAGGACAACCAAAAACATGAAAGAAATGAATGGAAGACTTTCTATCATGCCATATCTCATAGAGGGTTTTCTCTAAATATCGATGAGTAAAAACCCAATTTTGCACAAAACATTACATATTAACGACTTCATCCCAAAACTTCTTTGCAATGTCATACTCTATAAGCATAGTCCTAGATATTTCCTATAGTGGCCTATTCTTTCTCTCTACAACCCCATTTTGATGTGGTGTTCAAGGTGTAGAAATGTTATGTGCATACTTAGATTCCTCACAAAACTGTTCAAATAAATCATTTTCAAATTCTCCCTCATGATCACTATGGATAGAGATGATCTGGCAAGAAGCTTTATTCTCAACTTGTTTGCAAAAAGTTGAAAAAATGTCAAGAGTATAGCTTTTTGAAACAAGAAAGAAAGTCTAAGCATAGGGAGAAAAATCATCGACAATCACAAGACAATACTTTCTACCATGAAAAGATTGTGTATGCATTGATCATAATAGATCAATGTGAAGAAGCTCAAGAACACTTATGGTTCTAAGGACTACTTTGGATTTGAAGGAGGACTTGGTTTGATTTCCTTGGGTTCAAGGTTGGAATTCCTCATCCTTTTCAAAATCCAAATTTAGGAAGTCCCTTCACCAAATCCTTTTTTCTCAACTTCTTCATTTGATGCATATTTTCATGACCAAGCCTACGACGCCATAAAGAAATATCATTCAAATTAGCAACAAGACATCTACCAACAATAGGTTTAATAGAGTCAAGCACAATAATATAGAGATTACCATTTCTAGTTCCCTTATATATAACATTGTAGGAGAGGGAACCTAGAAGCAAGCATTCAAGTGAGGTAAAAATAACAAGATAACCATTATCACAAAGTTGACTAACACTTATTAAATTGTGATGTAGGACATACACAAGAAGTACATTCTTGATGCATAGTGAATCACCTACATCACCCTCACCGATCACCTTACCCTTGTTGTTGTCGCCATATGTCACTGATCCTCCTTTTTCCTTTGTGAATTGGTTGAAGTGGCTTATGTCACCTGTCATATACTTTGAGAAACCACTATCAACATTCCAATTTCCTTTTACCTACAAAAAAGAATGATGTTGGTGCATAATTCAAACCTTGGGATCCAATGTTATCTTGGGGACCCATTTCATCTTTGGGTTGGTCCCCTTCTCTCTATAAGGACAATAAGCAGAGTAATGTTCATCACTCTTGCAATGCACACAAACCATAGGGTTCTTAGAGCCATAAGATTATCCATGGAAGTGAGGAGGTCCTTTGCCTTTTTCTTACCCATTCCCTTGCTCTTTCTCTTTGGAGTTCCCCCTGCATATCGAAACCACTAGTACCAACTTGTTTGGTAAAGTGATCTAGAAATTCATTGAGGGATTTCTTCCCTTTGAGGAATTTCTACAAGGAAGCTCTCAATTTGTTATGATCATCATTAAGAGTAATGATAGTAGAAGATAAGCTAGCACGATCATCTTGTGCATGAAGTAAGTTGGCCTCCAAATAGAGGTCTTTAGTAATATAAGAATCTTTTTCTAAAGTAATACTAGAAACATCAATACTAGGCAATAAAGGTCTAGAAGAAAGATCATTAACTTGAGAAAGAAATCTAGCATTTTCTGTTCTAAGTATAACACGCACAATAAGATAAATTCTATTTTGATCCTTAGTAGCATCACAAGCAAGCCTACAATCACGATTTTCATATATAACTAAACCAAGCTCATCTACTAGGGCTTGGTTTTATTCCTTAAGACTATTGATATATATTCTTAAGGTAGATACCATTCTCTACTTCAATTCCATTGTATTGGAGCTCAAGGTCAAGAAACTTCCCTTGCATGGAATCAATGCTATCAAGATGCAACTTCTCATTTTGATCAAGAATATCTATTTTAGCATAGAAATCATCTATGATATTTCCTACCAACTTCATTTTAGACTTGCATTCAGAATAAGAGGAATGTGAAGCATTTAACATATCAATAAGAGTTTCTTTGGATAACTCATGAAAGCTTACCTCACTTACCTCACCAATTTCTTCACTTGTAGAGGCCATAAGTGCAAAATGACATTCACCTTCATTGGATCTTGAACCACTTGAAGATGATTTCTCCCAAGTTGCATGAGATACATCCATGCTCCTCCTGTCCTTCTTATCCTTCCTCTTTTACTTGTCTTCCTTTTTATAGTCAACCTTCTTCTTGTGGATGCTCTTGCGGTAGGCCTTCTTTTCCTTCGTGAATTTATTCTTTTAGTGCTCTTTTTGTCCACATTCATAGCATCTAGGAGTAGAGGATGAGGAAGGCTCTCCCATGAAGTGTTATCCCTTGGAGTAGTTTTCTTCATGATCACTAGGGCCATCATCTTCACTTGAGGATGGTGGAGAGGACTGGCAAGCAAGTTGTTGTTGGAGAATCATTTCCTCCACTTGAGCTGTGAAGGTATTGTCTTTGATTCCTTCTCCTCTTGCTTGTCTTCTTCTTCTTGCTTATCTAGCCTTGGTTCATGATCTTGAAGGTTGCCAATGAGGTCCTCGGTGGATAAGTCACCACAACTTCTAACTTCTTTAATGGAAGTCACCTTTAGTTCCCATCTCTTGGGAAGAGACCTTCAAATTTTGAGTTGGTAGTTCATCTATCAAAGATGTGGATCAAAGCAGTAAGCCCATTGATGATAGTGTTTAGTCTTGTGGACATCTTAGACACTCTTTCCATCTTTCCCATCTTGCAGTAGTCCATTATGCATGTAGATCTTTAAATTTTTTACTTGTTGTGTGCCTTCATAGGTAATTCACAACTTGTTCCAAATCTCATGGGTTGTGTCCTAAGATGAGATCTGGTTGAACTCGGAGGGAGTGAGGTCAACATAGATGATGTTTATCACCTTGGCATTCAGTTGTGCCTTCTTCAGTGTAGTTTCATCCCACATATATACATCACCCACTGACTCCTTGAATGGAAGAATGATCACCTTCCACATGTTGTATTTAATCCCTTGAAGGTAGAACTACATCCACTATTTCCAATAGAGGAAATTTGTTCCGTCACAGATCGGGGGTCTAATGGAGAATCCTCCCTTGAGGTTGAGGGATCCAAGTAAGTCGCCCATCTTCTTGTCTCATGAGAAATGTGTCAGAGAAGATTGTGGCTCTGATAACACCATTTGGATCAAATGTCTCTAGAGGATGGGGACTGAATAGAGATAAAAACACTTGCCAAAATTCATTAGACCTTCAAATTACTTCAACTAGGCACAATTGCAAAGAGTGAATTTGATGGAAATCTAAAGATGCATAACAAGGATGAGAGATATTGAAACAAGAACTTGAACAAGTTGTTTAGAGTGGTTCCAATCTCCAAACTAGGATAGAGTCAGTCCACTACCTAGAGAGGTCAAGCCCAAGGATTTTACAATCTATGTATATTTATATTCTGTTATAAGACATACAGTTGACCTTCCTTTTCTGAGACAAGGATACCTAACTTCCCTGTGGGGTCATGGGAGCCAATGACCTTGTAACCAAGGTCTTACCTATCTAGACTTAGAGTCTTCTACTTCACTAAGGTATAACCCACACTTGCAAGAAGTCGGACACCTTCACTAAGAAGATCCCCTCTTTGCAACAATTCTTTAGCCTTGAAGGATTTACACACTATACTCTCAGATCTCCAGCCTTGACCTTATCCTTCACTTGGAGCATCTTTCACCAACTTGATCTTGAAGAAAAGGGTTTTGGAAAGAGAAGCTTCGAGAGCTTTACAAGAATACAATGTAGTAGCTCTCTTACACAGATCCTATCTCACTCATATGGACAAATTGAAGTGTAATCAAGAGAGAGAAATGGGCTCAAGTGGATTGGATGCACTCAACTATATCAAGGAGCTTCAATAGCATGATGGAGCAACCTAAGAATGAATGCTAAGGAAGTATGTGGTAACGTGATTACTTCTGATACAGTGGTGGTGTAAGACCAAAAGTCAACCATGGGTAGCTAAAAATATTAGTACTAAAATACCAGATTAGCAACCAGTAAAGCTCTACATACTTTTCACATTCATCTATGATTACACAACTGAGATTATCCACCAGACCAATTTTACACGATGGTTCATTTTGGATGCATGGCCATAGTTAAAATAATCATGTTGCCAAGAAGAGCCTAAGAGGCCCTATTTAGAGTTGAGGTTTTCCACTAGAAGGTAGGAACTCATAGGAACATTTTCTAGCCATTTTAAGGGCTGCAACGGATGTAATTTTGAGTTTTGCAACACCCGAATGGCTAGAATTGCTTTTTTTACACATTCCATACAATGTATTTGGTCGAGTTATCCTGAATGTAAATTGACTGATTTCAATATGCGACAAAGCTAATTTTGAAGCATCGATCGAGTTTGTCCTGTGTGCAAATCGACCGATCGCTTAATATCACTTATTCTCAATATAGGAATCGTCGAGTTCTATGAGTGGCAAACTTGATCGAACAAAAGAATTTGCAAAATCCATAAAGGGATCAGTCAAGTTTGAATCTCGACTGATCAACAACTTGTAATTAATTTTGGAAAATTACTTTTGAGTGATCAAACGTTCGAATTAAGGGTTCCTATTTTTTCTCATCTTAGTTACAAATCATATCATCAATACAAATGATTACAAAAATCATCTAAGTTGATTTGTAGTGTTTTCCAAAAATGTGCATTTGCATTGTGTTTGACTTGAACAAGAACAAGGTAGGGCTTGATAGATTTGATCCTTTTCATGTACCTAATGCCTGAAATCAATCTCAAACAAACATGTTAGATACATATGAATGGAATGGTTAAGTCATTATCAAAATATGGACAATGTGGAACACTTAGGTGAGGTAGAGTGGTGAAGGGAATAGAATGTAGATAATTTGTTCCACATTAGATTCTTTCAAATGATATGACAACTCCATTTATGTATGGAGACTATTCCTTGGCTCTCAAGTAGCTAATTCAATCTTATCTCTATTCTTTTGTTTGTAAATAATAAGAATTAAAAACGACACAATGCATTTATAATTATTATTCTCTAGAATACCCAAGTTTTAGAAGGACAAACTATATATATCTTTTGTTGGGAATATTTGTTTCTTTTGACAAAATATTAATGTCCATTAAACATTGGGTGGTAAAAAAGTATATTGGTTTAAATATTAAATTCTGAGAGAGTTGTGGTTGAATGCAACAAAGGTTCAACTATTGAATGTGATTTGGTTATTTTATTATTACACATACTTTGGGTTCTAATAGTCAAAATGGAACCCCAAAATTAATAAAATATCAATTCATAGAGATATTAATACAACTATGTTAGAGCCTTTCTTTAAAATTATTGCAAAACATGTTGGCATCCTATTTCTTCTTAGAAGAAAACATAGGGCTAGAGAAAACCCCATTTTTTTTGTTAGTATCTCTCCTTTGAGAGAAGGAGTTGCCATACCCTACGCCAACACCCGATCTAGATCTGAAGGAGTACTATTGGTGTATCACCTTCCTCCTTCTTTAGATCTATCATCCCTCTCACATTGTTCATCCATCATCTTTGTCTATCTCGATGTTTCTTAACTTTGGTAAACCCGTGATACTACTCACTACCATGAGTGGATAAAACCATTGCTTGGGTTCGAGTAGCCACTAATGTTCTCACAACATGTATATACCTACATCTGTTTGAATACATATTTTCTTAGCAAATATTATCTCCACTAACTTGGTATTAATGCTTCACTTGTATGATTAGTTACCTTCTTGTGATGTTTGATTGTGAGTGCCTTGAAAGAATAATACTAACCTTATCTAAGTGTTTTGGAGTTGCATGAATATATGAAAATGTTGGAATTCTTAAGGTAAATGATCATATGGTTCTAATTTTCATTGTATTTGTGTTATCTTGAAAGAGAGACAATCTTATAATATAGATCTATCCTAAGCTAGAAAGAGGAGGGAATAGACATCTATGATGATTTCTTGAAATCTTGCTAAGGGTATACAAAAGCTGTGAGTATTTCATGTTGGTGAGAAATCTTAGTAGGTGAAACCCAATCCAAGTTCCCATCCATACCTTGTTACCACGTTCTCGTTTCTTTCATTCTCTTATTTTGTTTCATTATTGTCCCTTTATTTGTTTTGTTTGCTTGGAGTAACCTCATTTCATTAGGAACACCAATCTTAGTCTACACTTTCATTTGGTGTATCTGAGTGAAGGATTCTTATGTTCTTAACACTTACTATTACTTATCCCTGTGGTTCGACCTTGATCTACTACTTCAGACCCAGTATAATAGTTGTGGGGGCCTGAAAGTCGATTTATTAAAGTTAAGAGTTTGGCTACTCTAGATATGCTCCATTTTTAATGTGTGATTTAGGTCGGTTATTTAGATATATAAACAATAAGCCAAAAACATACCTAATGTTGAAGGGAGATAAGATCACAGTCTTGGAATCACCAAAAAACTACATTGCAGTAGTCACATATTCTTTGATGCCACTCAAATCTCTAAGTACATTGTTAATCAATGATAACATTAGAAATCCCACATTTACTATTTCGAAGTCACGAGCCACGCAATACAAATGACTGATTTATATATATATATATACATATATATATATACATATATATACATATATATATGTATATATATATGCATATATACATATATGTACATATATATGTGTATATATATGTATATATACATATATATACATACACACACACACACACACACACACACACACACACACATATATATATATATATATATATATATATATATATATATATATATATATATATATATATATAACCAATACTCAGTTTGTATGTAGGAAACAATTAAACAATTTTTCACATGTGACAAGATATTCACACTCACTGTATCCGAAGTTCTGTCATTATTGTGTTCAACCAATCATACTTAAATATCTTAGAAACATCTATCAACACTATAATATTTTCACATTATATACCTAAGATCTCCTCTCCATGTCTGACCAGAATGGTATCTCTTTGGTGTATAGTGTCTAACCATCTTTCAACATCTTGCATTTCGGGCCTAAGGAGTCGAACAACTCTTGTGGAATAAAATGAGGGGGCGAAGGCTTTGGAATCCTAGGGGGCTTCTTAGCTATTGTAGGATGAATGCATGTATTCTATTATTACCTTTCAATTATTTTATATAATTTTCAATATACATTTGGCATACCTGAAGTGCGCCATAAAAGATTTTATCCCATACCCCGCTCCACTGCCCCTAACACATCTAGGGTGCTCTTCTATCCCTATAGTAACCATAAATTCATTGTGTGCCCTGAGTGGTGAACTTTCCCTCCTTTGCTTGGGAAACCAACTCCAACTAATTACCATAAAAATGACTAATCAGTACAATTTAACAATCCAGTGGAAAAAGAACATGGTCATTATTATGAGACCAAGAAATTTACCATTTTTGAAGCCATGTCTAGTGTTACTTGGATGGGGATGTCTTTGAATTTTTTTCCCTCACATCTATCCACTCAATATAGTAAGGCAACTATCTAAAAGCACCAGAAGACTCTAAAGTACAAGGCCCTTTCACTTGCCCTTGCTCTTCCCCTTGCTCTTCCTCTTGCTATCTCATCAGGCGGCGTTTCCAATAATCACCTGAACCGAACTTATGGTTGTGCACATTCTTTTCATGCTTGTCTTTTTGAGCTTCATGAAGCGCTTGATAAATTCATACAAGTGATATTCTTAAGTAACCATAAGAAATCATAAAAATGTAATCCATACAATACTTGGAACACATATGTTTGTCTCCTCTAAACAAACTCCTTCAATCATCTTTATCAATATAGTTCCATTTAATTTAGGGTTCCTTCTTATTTCCAAAGACATAGTCTCTTGTTAGGATTATGTTCCAATCTCTATGTCTTCTCCTGACAAGCTGTAACTTGCAATGCAACTTTTCATCAAGTTCATACCGACCCTAAAAAGCTTCAACATTCAATACTGTTTAGAAATGTTATAAAAAGGATAGGAAAAAGACTATAAAAATGTAACTACATTTATATCACCTCTAACTCCATCCAGATGAGGTCTTTATAGGTAGTATGCACTTGTCTCCAATCCTCAACAAGGAGAGACACTTTTATTCAACCAAGGACCCCATAGTAGCTGACAAACTCTTCAGTGAGTGATGTTCCGACTTCATTTAATTCAACGATGCCCTTCCTCCTTTGCCTATTTGTGGCATCTTGCATCACATTTATCCCTCTAACACCCTTACATTTTGGTTTATCAGCACCGTCAACACCCTGGTTAGGATGTGAAGTATCCTTGCACTTGTGATCACTATGCTCCTGGTAAGATGCCATCTATAAAACTAAAAGAAAACACATGAAAAAAGTCTGATCACACATAATAAGTTAGATCACATACAAAAAGTCAACACTATAAACAGTCAAATCATCACATATAAAAAAATAAATCACATATGAACAAAGAAACATATTATATAATGCAAAAAAACCCAGATCACATTTGAGCATTATACCATAAACTAATATCCCTTTTGTGTGATCTTCACATGTATAGTCATCATTGTTAGATTCAACATTTACACTTAGTAAGACAATAGAAAATGGACTAGATTCATCATACTTGTCATAATACTCTTCTTCATCAATAGGCTCTAAAATGAACTATATTTTCCCATGAAGAACGACATACCAATTTTCTTTTGTAGGATCGTCGATATACAATACATGTTTTTCCTGTGATGCCATGATGAAGGGTTCATCCTTCTCACCCATCAACTGAAAATTCACTATAGTGAAACTGCGTTCGTCAACTAAAACTCTTTTCTTGTTATCAACCCATTTACCCCTAAATAATGGAACTCTATATCTATGTAATCAGTTTCCCATGTCTTCAATGACACCATAATGAAACATCTTTCCTTTAAGTGGACTCTTATCTTTGGCACTAGAAAATATAATGAAGACGCCTGAAGGGTGATCCCACTATTTTGGATTACACTTTTATCATCTTGACGTTTTGTGTAGTATGAAAATCCATTTATGTCAAACCCTTTGTAATATGTGATGTGGGTCTTTGGCTTATACAGAAGCCATTTGATAGTTTATGTAACATTATTTGGTCTTTGAAATACTTGATCGAATACTTTCTTTTTAAACCACCTAATGAATGTCCAATTATTCTCTCTGGTAAGACATATTGAACTGGATCAGGTATAGCTTGTCTTGAATTCGTTGGTATGTTCGGTGATATAAATACCTACATCATCAATGTTGAGTAAAACATACAAGTGTTCTTGTTTCTACTGCCCGCGAATGATATTTATCTATTGTTCTCTCAAAATAACTTTGTTGGAATAAACGTCACAGTATTAACAGGAGTTTCATTGCAACTCAAAAATTCATTACAAAACTATGTAACCTCCCTAGAAGTATAGCTCTCATTGATATTCTCTTCTAGGTGACAATGGTTCTCAACATCACCTTTAAGAAAACTCATGTACCACTCAGAAGGATACATGTAATGCAAGAAAACTTGACCCAACATTTTCACATCCCTTGTCAAATGGACAACTAGATGTACCATGATATCAAAGAATGAAGGGGGAAAATATTGCTCATGTTGACATAAGGAAACGCCCACTTCTCTTTAGAACTTATCTAGAATCTCACCATAAATTACTTTTCGACATAGGGGGTTGAAGAAGAAGCAAATCCAAGTAATTGCAAACCATACATGCTTAGGAAGGATAGATCGAATATCCATAGGAATTATATGCTGCATTAGAGTGTGATGATAATGAGATTGAAGACCAATAAACTTTAGATCCTTCATTAATAAAAATCTATAGATATTGGATGAGTATCCCTGTGGTACCTTAACATTATGCAAGCACTCACAAAAAGTTCTCTTCTCCTTTGTAGACAAGGTATAACAAGCAGGAGGTAGATATGTGTGGTGACCTTTGGTCATTTTTTTGTTAATTCTTTCCTTATACCCATTTCACGTAGGTCCATTTTAGATTTGATGACATCTTTAGTCTTACCAGGTATATTCAATAGAATGCCAATAATGCTATCACAAACATTTTTCTCAACATGCATGACATTTATATAATGTCGAACTATCAAAGAACTCCAATAAGGAAGATCCTAGAATATTGAACTCTTTTTGAATAAAGACTTTTCACCTATGGGAGTAGTAGACGATCTCTTACCAAAACAATTTAGATTGTTCTTAACTCTTACATAAACATCATTCCCTATAATATGTTTAGGGGCACTCTGTTCCTCGGTTGAGCCATTGAATGTTTTGTGCAACTTTTAGTAAGGATGCACCTTTGGTAGAAACCTTTGATGACCAAAATATATAGTCTTATCACCATTTTTTAGTGTGATAGAATTTTTATTTTTCTCACATATAAGACATGTTGTGGTTCTTTGATGTTGTAGCCATACATGTTCCCATAAGCCAGAAATTCATTAATAGTGACAAAAACATAGCATGTAAATTAAACATATCTTCGCACAAAGCATCATAAGTCATCACACCTTCTCCCCATAGTTTCTTTAAGCCATCTTTCAAAGGTTCAAGGTAAATATCAATATCATTGTCAGGTTGTTGGGGGCCAAATATCAGTAATGACAACATGACATACTTATTCCTCATACACAACCATGGAGAAATATTGTATATAACAATCATGACATGCCAAGTATTATGTTGGGTGTTTCATGCTCCATATGGATTCATATCAATAGTTCAAAGTCCAAGTTTTCAATCCCTATCTTCTTCGCCAAATTTAAGATACAATCAATCAATCATCTTCCATTACGGAGAATCAGACATGTCATAGCATACCATCATTGCTTTTCTTTACCTTTGTATGCCAAGATAAATTGTGTACATCTACTGCATTAGCAAACAAGCATTGAAACTAGGGTATTATAGGCAGATACCACATCACCTTGGTAGGAAACTCAGTTTTGGTCTTACCCGATGTCATCCTTATGTACCTAGATGTCCCACATTTTAGACATTGATATAGTCCTTTTGAAACAGCACACAGTCATCTGAGCATTTATGTATCTTCTTAGTCTCCATTCCCATTGGGCAGAACATTTTTTTTCATTTCATATGTTGAGATTGGAAGCATGTTTCCCTCAGGGAGAATTTCTTTCAACAAAGACAATAGAGAAGTGAAGCTTTTGTTGCTCCATATATTGTTAGAATTTAGAGTATGCAATCTCAACATAGCACTCTATAATATTTTGGAGGATGGGCTCTAGTGGGGGGATGAATAGAGTGAAAAGAATTTAAATAAAATTCATTAGAACTTCAAATTACTTCAAGAGATAAGGTTGCAAATATGGAATTTGAGTGCAACTAAGAATACATATCAAGGATGAGATAGATTGAATGAGATCAAGAACAAGCTATGTATAGTGGTTTTAATCTCCAAACTAGGAGAAAGTCAGTGCACTACCTAGAGAGGGCACGCTATAGGATTTGCAACCATTACACCTTTCTTATATTCCATTATAAGAGATACAATGTATGACCTTCCTTTTCTGGGACAAGGATACCCATCCTTCCCTTTGAGGATAATGGAGCCAGCAACCTACCAAATGACTTACCTATCCAAGATCAAGAGTCTTCAACCTCACCAAGGACTTACCCACTTTTGCAATGAGTCACGCGCCTTCACCACAGACTTACCCACTCTTGCAACAAGTCTTCAAGGAATTACCCCCTCTGCTTAGATATTTTGTCTTTGACTTTGCCTTCGCAAGTAGAATCTTTCACCAAGGGGCTCCTTCCCTTCTTATTCACCTCTCTTAGTTAAGAGATATAATCTTCATCTACAAGGTTTAATGAGAGTTTGGGAGATATAGGAAATGAGAGCTTCACAAGATATACATTTGGGACTAGCTATCTTACAAATCTCCTTCTCACTCTAATGGATGTAGCAAGTGATTAAGCTTGAGATAGAGAGAGGAGGATCTTGGAGGCACTCAAATATAATATATGGACCTTCCCTAGTGCTTTTATAACCATGGGGTGAAGCCCAAGGGGTTCTATTTATATTTGGGGATGCCTACTAGCTAGTAGAAACACTAAAGGACGAATTCTACTCATTTGGGGTGTTGCAACAGATCTATTTTTGATGTTTGCAACATTCCAATGGTTAGAAACACTTTTTCTGCACATTCCATACAGTGCATTTGGTTAAGTTTCAAAAAAGGTAACTCGAACGACTGCACCATGTGACATAGAAAATTTGAAGCATTGGTCGAGTTTATCCTAGATGAAATGTGGTCGATGGATTAAATTTGTTTTAGCTATGTCGGGTGTTAGTCGAGATTTTCTGGGACAAACTCAGTTGAACCTGGCATTTCCCAAAACCCATAAATGGGTGTCGATTGAGTTTATCAAGGATGAAACTTGACCAAAGAGGCACTTTGTAATGAATTTTAGAAATATTCATTAAAGTTCTTAAACTTTCATTCTAAGTGCCCTTCATTTTTTTCTAAGCTTAATTATAAGTCATACAATCATTACAAGTGATTTACAACATGTCTGTAATAGAGATACATCATACTCCATAAAAGTGTACTTGTATGGATTTTAACTTGTCTTTTCTCCAAGTTAGAATGTGCAATTCAGGGCATTTAGAGTGTATCTAAACCTAATCTGAAATCACTCAAGTCGAAGCATTAAACACAAATAAGTAAAATGGTTAGTCATCATCAAAACTAGGGTTTAGTCGGTTTTGACATTGAGTTAACATTGAGTTTGAGTAAACATTATCCCCCCTTTTTAAAGAAGACAAACCATTCCATAAATGTATTGAAAGCTCTAAGTACAATCATACATTTGGATTAACTTAGGAATTTCAATAGAATTGAGTTCATATGCTCCCCCTCAGTTGGTTCTAATCGAGTTCTCATACCCACCTCAATTGATGTTATTTTTCTTACATGGTTAGCTTTCATAACATTTATAGAAACTATGTCTTCTTCTCATATATGTTTTGCATATATGTCTTCTCTCCTTTAAATCTCTCATTACATAAGACATGTCTCCTCCTCCTTTGTCATTTCAAAAAGTGAGGAGGGTGAAAAACACAACTTGTTAGTAAAAGGAGACACCAACTATTAGAAAGGAGAGCAGAAGAGCAAAAACCAGGGGCTTGTCCAAGCATAATATATAAAGCAAATCAAAACATGCATTTGAAAAAGCCATAATGTAACTCTAGCAAAAAATCAAGGAATAATAACAAAAAGTTCCTTGAAAATATAACACAATGTGCTACATAAAACTAATAAAACATGCTTTAGAAGCTCAAACATGAAAATTTTTCCCAAAAAATGTCAGGTCTTATGAAGCTGTGAGTCTTTCTCAGAAGGTCATTTCTACTTAAAAACACTAGTTTTGTACCATAATCTGACATTGCAGTAGATCATTCAAACACTGCATAAATGTTTCATTTCTAATATTTGCATATAATGTAGCTCTATTTGTTTCTCATCACAAGGATATACAAGAAACTCAAGATAGTAGATATGCAAGTTAAGAAACAAGTTGGAGTATGAAACAAGATACATGCACAACATATAGTAGAATACCACTTGATAAATATATGAACAAGGCTAGAACTAAATGTAAATGAAGTACTAGTAGATGATATAATAAGTTTAGACTACTAGTAGGATATCGGTCATAGAAAAAGATCCACAAGTTAAAGAAAAAGCAATGAGTATAAGTAGATAAATATCCAAACAAAGAAATATGCAATTTCAAAAACAAGAAAGGATATTACTATGATGAAGTGGATTTTTCCACAACTATACCCTACTATTATCTAGTATTTCTGAATTGGCCTCATTTCATCATTCTCATAATCATTGAGTAATTTTGACACTAAAATTTCAGCTATGATGTTCAATATGTACCTTGCGACATTCATTTTAGCCAAATTATTGTTATTAATTAATCAATTGATTTTAATCATGTCTCAAACTTGATCATTTTGAGTTGAATCTTTTTATATATATATTTGAGTCTCTGATGAAACTATGTTTAAAATCTAAAATTCATTTGATAAACATATAGAGTGATATGAATTTGGCAAGAAATACATTTTAAAACCCTAGAAAACTAAATTTCCTAGCCTAAATGAATCCCTATCGAACCTGAATCTGAGGGAAGAGATGACTGAGTCATCTTCCCCACCCACATTTTATGGA
Source organism: Alisma plantago-aquatica (assembly GCA_963693085.1). Classification (NCBI taxonomy): domain Eukaryota; kingdom Viridiplantae; phylum Streptophyta; class Magnoliopsida; order Alismatales; family Alismataceae; genus Alisma; species Alisma plantago-aquatica. The sequence goes on along the minus strand of OY856413.1, from coordinate 183,706,750 downwards.
GGAACCCATGCATAACTCAAACATCTCCCGCTTCTTTGGTCCACACTTAGCCAAATTTTGTCCATTTTAAAAGATTTTCTGTGATCTTTCAACCGATCCCTATATATCTACCTAAAAGTTAGGATTTTGAAAATGCCCAAAAGAAAATAGACTAGGTTTGGAGGAGAAGGATCCCTAGATAACCCTAGGTCTAGGGACACCCATTTAAGGGTCCCAATAGCTCCATTATTACTCATTTGTCTATGATAAGCCTTCATTTGCTCGTCATACCCCCTCTTGTTTCTGCCGAACTCCATCTTTGATCAGCTGAACCAGATCATGGCACCCTAACCACTGATCTCCTCCCTCTAATTTCCTAAACCTATACCATCATGAGACTTCAACAAAGCATCCTCATCTAATACAAGAAGTCACAGAGGCACAAATAGCCGTCCTGATGAAGCTCCTTCACCCCTCCGTCTGCTTCATCATCTGGAACCCTGGGGCATTGCTGTGAGGAATGAAAGCTCTCATACAACTCCAAAGAAGGATGTGAAGCTTGCGAGACCTCTAGTTTCCCTCCTATCATGATATTCCTTGTCAAACTTAATTCTTTCTACTTTTTCTCTACTTGCTTAAACCTTGATCTAGTTAAAGTCTCTAGATAGATTATTTGGCTCTTTCACATTGGGGTACCACCATGAGGTCAATTAAGACCTCAATACACACTCTTGATCTCTCCCCTTCAACCTAGTCTATTTGGTTCCCTCTTCCTCTCCTCACTTCTACAATGGCATGAGAAAGAACCAGAGGTCTTGTTCGAGAACATTCAAGGGATGAGTTTTACTGATATGCTCTGATTATTGCCACACCCTTATTGGATTACCATGGGCATTTTTTCCCTAGTAAATTCTCTTGAAGCCCCCTATAAGCCAAGCCTAGGTGACCCGTCAAGCAATCTGGATCCCTCATCTCATCTGTGAAGCTGGTTGGCCAGTTCCTTTTTTATTTTTAGTTTTTGACTTCAGGCTTTTTTTCCTATTGGTCAGTTTTGTTAATTAGCCGATAAATAGCTCGATTATGATAAAAATTCCCAAAAAATATCAATATTCTCACAAAAATGTCTAATTTAATATGAAATCATTTATTTGACATGTTATATTATGATTTCATAATGATAATAATATTTCTTTGATACATATTAATTAGGGTTTATACTAATATTCAAAACCCTAATCTTACTAGATGCCCAATTTACATGATTTATGATCACATCATGACCCTTTTTATAATCTGATCATGTATTGATAACTAGAACTCATGACTATGAGTACTTGATCATCACTTGATCTACTCTTGACATATTTGTACATGAAAATGATTAAATCATTTCGTATCTTGAATCTCCTAAAATACCTAGGTGACACATTCATGCTTTTCATACTAGATATTAATATTCATGATGGTTATTTGAAATAATATGATGAATGGTCACCTGAGGGACTAATTACGGGCTAGGAACCCTAGTCATTATATAATGACCCCATGACTTGTATTTTTCCAAGATCTTGACAAATATTTTATATCTTGCAATGGAGGATATAATATGAATCATTGAATGAATATTGGATATTTCTAATACTCTAAAAATCAACCAAGAAGGTATGCTTTTATAATAATTCCTCCTTGAACAGACTAGTGGTATTGAATTTGGCTTGTATGTTACTCTTGAAAATATTTTCGATGTATTTGTTTGAGCTACTGTTCCCTACTGATTAGTCTTCTGATTTTCTATATTGTAGTTTGCAACAAACTTGAAAACATAAATGATATTACCCATTATGACTTCCAGTAATACTTGTTGAAATTGAGTACGAGCGACCTCCTCATTCGGAGGGTGGAACTTGTACATGTCAAAAGATCTCAAATTTGTACATGTCAATTCACCTCCTACCACATATGGAGAGAAGGAGCAATGTGACCTCCTCCATCTCATTGGGGTTACGGTGCCCCATAAATATATAAGCATGCTTCTCAATATCAGCATAATGGGAACTTGTATTAAAATCTTTTTTTTGGAAATAGGTAAATATATTGCCAAAGGACTTGTACAAAGCCAGGACCTAACGAACCTACAAAAAAGTATACATGGGGGTGTTATCTACAAAAACCCCAGTATCTTTTAGCTTGCTCAGACAGACCTGAAGCAAGTCCTTTTCTAAGTTTGAGAGATCGGGCAAGGGATTTGGTTATCTTGTCCACAACCCCTTCCTCATTACATTTTTCCTACCAAGGATTCTATTGTTTCTTCCCTCCCATATGTGATAACAAACTCCCGATAAGCAAAGGCCTCCAACATCAACACAATGTTTGCTATTCAGTTTCATCAGCAACTTGTTTATCAGGCCTTCAATGTTGTCATAAAAAAATTTCCCCCATTCACTCTTGAGGCACACAGTGGCCCAAACACGTCTGAAAAAATTACATCCCCCAAAGATGTGTTCGTGGTTTTCATCATGTGTATTGCAAATCACATAGGTCGTTTGAACCTGCAGACCCCACCTAGTCATTCTATCCTTCGTAGGGAGTCTCCCATGGATTGTTTTGTACATGGTAGTACTCCATTTCAGAATGTGGTAGGGATTCCACAATAGCTCATATCATATGACATCACTCCCAAAGTTAGTGTTGATCCATGGTGTTGCCCTCACATTAACCAGAGAGGCAATACCATCTAAATCAACACTATAAGTGTTGTGCATGATATCCCATTTCCTGCACATTTTCCTCCACACCCTTGAAGATGAACTATCATATCCACAGTAAAGCCCACCGTATTTGTTCCCCAGCCACATAGACCGGATGTTCTCCTTGTCCCTAAGGAATCTATCATCCCTTCTACCATGGCTTTGATTCACCATTTCTTCAGGCACTGTAATGTTCAGACCTCCCTTGCAGAAGGGCTTCGTAATGTTGTCCCAAGCAATGGCATGCCCTTTGTTACCCCAAATAAAATTGGCTATTAGCTTTCTCATACTATTAATAGTAGCATGAGGAATATCACAAACCTCACTCCAAAATCTGACCATAGCATGTAATAATGATCTGGTTATATTCAACCTGCCTACCATAGACAGCCGCAAAGCCGCCCATCCCTGTATCTTGGATCTAAGACAGTCCAAGCATTGAGTAAAGTCCCTGGAAGACCCTTTCCCACATACAATAGGGGTGCCAAGATATCTAGTAGGTAGTCTACCCAATTTGATCCCAGTAGCTGTTTTGATTCTTCCTCTTCTAGCATCGCAGGATTTAGAGAGGTAAATATTGGGTTTGATTGTATTCATATAGAACCCAGAGAGGTAGTCGAACTTCATCAACACCTTCTTCATTTCTTTCACTCTGTTAGCGTGCCCCGATGTGAATATCATGATGTCATTAGAAAATATCAGATGGGATTTGACTTTTGTGTTCTTGACTTTAAATGGTCTAACTTTACCTCTTCTTTCTACTTCATTTAGCATGGTGGTGAGTCCTTCCATAATAATGGTGAACAACGGGGAGGAGAGAGGGTCCCCCTATCTCAAGCCATTTGAAGCTTTAAAGAGTCCTACATGTCCTCCATTTAATAGAATGGAGAAGGAGGTAGTAGATACACATTGCTTTAAAATTTGTATCCATTTGTCATTGAAGCCATGCGACTCCATGATAGCCCACAATGCCTCCCATCTGACATGATCATAATCCTTCGTGAGGTCCACCTTCAAGCAAGCTTTGGCACTAGTTTTCTTTGTCTTGAAGCCAGTAAGAAACTCAGTTGCCAACATGGTGTTGTCAGTGATTCTCCTCCTGCTGATGAATGTTCTTTGCTCCTTGGAGATAATGTCAGGAAGCACCTTCTTCAATCATCCTGCAAGTACTTTGGACACAATTTTATATAATACATTACATCATGCAATTGGCCTATAGTCGACGATGCTTAAAATATCATTTTTCTTAGGGATTAGCTTGATAAAAAACATGGTTGACAACCAACACTATATTGTGAACATTGAGTATCGATCTAACATCTTTTATTATATCGTACTTGATCAGGCTCCACATGCTTTGGAAGAACTTGACATTCATGCCATCAGGCCCAGGGGCCTTGCTGGAATTGATGGAGAAAACCACCCTCCTAACTTCGTCCTCCTCAACCTGAGAGCAAAGCATGGCGTTTTCATTCTCGTTTACTCTTCTGCCAGGTAACAAGTCAGAGTAGTTGGGTCGACATCTCTCTTCTTGGTTATACAACTTTGTGAAGTAGTTGATGGCATTTAAGGCCACCCCATATCTACTGTCCACCAACTGAACATTTTCATCCATCAATTCATGTATTGATTCCTTAAGCTCTTTCTTTTTTACTGCCCTATGGTAAATGTTAGTGTTGTGATCTCCATCTCTCACCCGCTCCATTCTGCTTCTCTGCCAGTAATACACCTCTTCATCTTTCTTCAGCTTGCACAGCCTATCAGCTTCTCCTTCTTCTTTTATGAGTCTCTCATAGAGAGGATCGAACCTGATTACCTCCATAGCAAGCTTGTATTTCAGTTTGGATTCTATAATTAAATTCTTCAGGTTGATCTTATCTTTGTTCCACTTTTTAAGGGCATTCTTCGTGTTCTGTATCTTCTTTAGCGCAATGTACAACTCGTTGCCTTCTACATATATACTCCAACTCTTCTCTACAACCTCCTTGAAGCCTGGCCAGTCTCACCACCAATTAAGGAACCAGAAAGGTCTCCTGATATGAGGTTTCTCAGCTAGTTCAATATTCATCAATGAGTGATCACTCAAGGGATTGGATCCAATTTTTATATAAGAGTTGGGCCAGAGGTTTATCCATTGTTCGTTCACCAAACCTTTGTCTATAGCACTCACAATCCTCCTATGCTTAGCTTGTTTGTTCGACCATGTGGTCCTACCTCCCACTTTATTCTGTTCAACTAGTCATGTCTCCTCAACCATGTTGTTGAAAGCCGCCATTACCCTCTCAGGCACAACCCTGCCCCCAAACTTCTCATATGATCTTCTAACATTGTTAAAATCCCCTATGGTAAGCCAGGGAAATTCATAATGAGTCATGTCAGACAAAACTTTCCACATTCTCATTCTATGGCTCTCCAAACTTTCACCATACACACCTAACAAGATGAAGTTAGCACCCCCTTGGTTACAGCAAGACACTATCATAACCTGATCGAATATGTTGATAGCATCAACTTCCCAAATTTCCCTTTTCCAACCGATGACAATACGACCACCATCTCTTTGGGACAAGTTCGACAAAGCGTTCCAGTTGTCAGGGAAAAGAGTATCAACTCTTTCACATACAACTCTTTTAATTCTTGTTTCTAAGCACACCACAAGGGATACACCTATCTCTGTAATGGCCTTCCTCAACTCTCTTTGGCTCCCCGCCAAAGATGTGCCTCGCACGTTCCATGTGAGGATCGACATTTAACTAGTTTTGGTAGCACCTCCCCCAAACTTGAGTGGGGTACTTCTCCTTCCTTTCTTGGATGCACTTGTAGTCTGCCTCATACTTCTACTTCTACCTCGTTCCTCTCCACAAGGGTCTTCCTCTCCCACTTCATATATAACTGAAAAAGGATTATCATCTTTGATTACCTCTGCTTGTTTGGTCAAGCCTTCACTAGGGGTCTCATTCTCTTGTATCTCACCCTCTTCAATCACCACAACTACCTGCTGAGAACGAGTAACCAATTTTTTAGTAGCTTTATCAATAACTCTTGTAGTCATAGTGCTATCTATAGTCTTCTCGCCAGTATCATTGGCCTCCTCATTGGATTCAGGCATAGTCACCTTCTCCTTGCCCTTCCTGGATCCCGGAGGGGGTCTTAATTTCCTTGTCCTTCTACTTCTTCCGCGAGGTGGTTCTAGGATGATGGGTGGAGCACGACACACCATCTTTCTCCCCTCACTAGGGCATTCCCCATTGACATGTCTGAAAACCTTGCAACTGCTGCACCTGTTTGGCAAAGCTTCGTACTTGAATCTTACTTCCCATTTTCACTGTTGGGCAGCTCTACCATGACCTCAGGAGGGGGTTCTTTGTTTGCTGATATGTCAACACAAAATCTAGCACACCCCTGAACAAACCCATTCGAACTCATGTCGATGGCACAAGGTACCCCGACGATGTGCATGATGACTGCAATGGCCCTCGATGTCCAATGCTTGCCAACATCTGAAAGTGAAACCTAGATTGGCGCCGTGATAAAGGATGCTATGTGAGTGTCCACTTGGGGCATCCATTTGCGAACGAGCACCATTTCATCATCGAAGAACCAAGGACCCTTCAGAATAGTCGCATTTCTATCTGCATCACTAGCAAACCTAATCAGAAATAGCCGACCATCCAAAGTGAAGATTTTGATCTCCCCTTTCGTTTGCCACTTCCTAATCATCCATCCCTTTAGTTGTTGAGGATGGATTTTCTTCCCTAAGATCTAAACAATCGTTGAGTTCCATGATGGGGTCGTTGAACCGCGTCCACAGCCGCTTGTCCCCCTCCTTAAGGAAGGGGGCCTTAGGGTCCACCGCCACCATGCCCCGGAGCTTGGGAGGAGGGCTGGCCACAGACCTGACCCAGTCACGCCTGATGGTGACATCTGCAATCAGTGCAAACCAATCTTCAACAACTTTTGATCCACTGGAACCTGCTTGCTGGGTGGAGGTGGAGGGGGGCGGAGAGCCCCCAGTCACCATGATCGTAGAGCTAACCTAGGTCATGTGACCTCCTCTATCTCATTGGGGCGACAGTGCCACATAAATATGTAAGCATGCTTCTCAATATCAGCATAATGGGAACTTGTATTAAAATCTTATCAGATGAATGTTTGTTTAGAAAATTGCTTGTTGACTACTTTTGAATATATGTCCTGCCAAGTACTATATTTTTCTATAAATTTTTTTATTTGTTGTTTACAAAGAGTACTTATGCATTTGCATTGATTGTGTCTCGATTTACCTGATTTTAGGAAAACCAGATCATTATGAAGAATTGACTAGATCACTTCTGCTCATGAAAAACTATGATGATATGGACAACATATACAAAATCTCATAATTGGGTTGGTTAGTTATTTAAACCTCTTATTTAATGAGTTATTATTTCTTATTGTATATGCTAGTATGTGAGATCCTTTTGGGCCACTCAGAGACAGACTCTTGAATCCCTTTACCACTATATAGGTGGTGGGATTGGGATTGGGGTAAGAATGGTTCTGTGATAGTTGGTATCAGAGCCTACACACTCTCATATGCATTAAGTAAATAACATTTCGAGTCCCCTAACCCCAGGAAACCCTAAACTTCAGAATGGTGAAAATTGAGGTGTCTAGGATCGGGGTTCTGACATAATCACCTCCTATCTGTCTTCACAGTGGTAGAGGTTCCCCACTCTACCTGGCCTTAATTGATCCAGAACTAGACCTAAAGGTTCTCCATTGAAACCCTAGAGAGTCTTCCAATTATCTTATCTTCTCTTTAAGGATTAAACTAAGACCACCTATTAGTATTAAGTAGGGTGACTCCTTGTCTCTCCCTTTTCTAGGTATCATGATTGGATATGCACTGTCCCTATTTTTGGGTAATATGGGAATCAACAAAACTATGAAATAAGTTTTGAAACAATATATATCCTATAATCTGATATATTCTTAACTCAACCTATGTGATTAAAAGGACTCATAAATGGATGTACCTTGCAGGTGGCCCCACAAACTCATAGTCAAAAAGTAAGGCCAACCTATAATAATTGAGAAGGGAATATTGATAAAAGGAAGACTGAAAAGAAAAGACATGAAGTGAGGGAAAAGACCATTGAGAATAAGAAAGTTCTTGAAGAAGAAGTTGAGAATGATTAGACAAGGAAAAAATATCCATTCTCAAAAATTTTGATGGTGATGAGGATGAACCAAGAAAGGCTACCAAGGATGATGCTTGGGAAGTACAAAACAAGATACTAATGGATGATATGATCAAATGGGCATGATATACATCATCCATAATTCCTAGAGGACTCCAAATCACCATTAATGCTTTTACCCCTTCATATGATCCTATAGTCAAGGAGATAGAGAAAAAAATAGAGGTTGGAATTGAAAAGGAGGACATGTTCAATCACAAAATCAAGTGATCAGGAGGTCATATCAAGACTCACTAGTATGAAAGAACCAATGAAATCATTACTAAATCTAGATTCTGATCGATTGATTATGCAACCCTTTTTATCTTTCTGAAATGAACCTTGTACTGACCATATCTTTGAAAATTTAAATTTGATGCCATATTGTATTGGGTTCACTACCCTATGATTAAGATCCTATCATTGGATTTGAAAATTCACATCTAAATCAGATCCATTTAATCATATTTATTTTGAACTTCAATATTCTCAACCATGTACTAGTCGGATTGGCATATAATGACTAATATATAGAGTGTGATGATGAGAATATTTAGACATGGATGGACCTTTATCAAATCATGCATACTAAAAAAAGTGAATTGTACTTTCTAATCCTAGTCACATCCCTATTTATGACTACCTCTGAATTGTCATTATTACTATTATCTATAGTTGGAAAGGTAATCCCTTCCACCTAATTTTGATTCCTTTACCTAAGTCTCCAATAGATAAAGTCTATGAAAATAATGATTTTTGATCTTGAATCATGTGTAAAAACAATGTTGACTATTGCTTGTAGTTGACTTCCTAGATAGACCAAGGTCTAGATCATGATAATGAAAATTTTAAAATATTTCTTGAATACTACTCAATTGTTGTTTATCTATGAATGATCACCCCTAAGGTCTAAAGTAAGAATCTAAACCCTAGCTTCAAAATTTTGGACCTATGACTTTTTATGTAAAAAAATATGGACTCTTGATATTTATCAATAAAATTTCGAATCACGATTATCAATCTCAATAACAATACAAATCCTATGATTACATTATTTGGATCTTGAGGTCACCCTTGATTTATGACTAATGACTTCCATAATCCCAAATTTTAAAAATTGCAAAATGATAATTATGTTAATTTACTCAATTTATGACTTAGGGTTTAGCTCTCATTAGGACTGGGGTGGACCTTCTATTGATTTTAAGCTCAAAATCATGATATTGAAAGTATGATGTTGTCTTGAATCATTGAATTATGAAATCTCAAATCATGTATGTATAACCCCACATAGTCCAATATAGAATGTAGGACCCTAAAATATTAGGACTAAAAGTCATGTTATACTCTTGATTCAAAAGCTCTATTTAATTAACCTTAAACCTAATCTCTCTAAAATTTGTGATCTATAGGATGATCTCTACCACTTAATGACTCATATGATGACTTTGAACAATATGTGAATATGCATTGACCTTGATACTCGATTGCTTGACTATGAAATGATGTTAGTACCAAGTTGGTTATGATATGTAACATGGAATCCCAATTATGATTATTGGATTATTTGAATTTTGAGGAAAAAATTCCTTTTAAGGAGGGAAGGATGTGATGAAGTAAATTTTTCCACAATTATGCCTTACTATTATCCAATATTTCTCAATTGGCCTCACTTCATCACTCTCATAATCATTGAATAATTTTAGCACTAAAATTTCAACTATGATGTTCAATGTGTACCTTGCGACATTCATTTTAGCCAAATTATAGTTATTAATCAATTAATTTTATTCATGACTCAAACTTGATCATTTTGACTTGAAACTTTTTATATAGCTAGGTGAAATCTTGATGAATCTTGATTTAGAATCTAAAATTTATTTTATAAATATATAAATAGATATGAATTTGTCAAGAAATACCTTTTGAAACACTAGAAAACTAAAATTTCCAGCCTAAATGGATCTCTGTCAGACTCGGATCCAAGGGAAGAGACTACTGAGTCATATTCCCCTCCTGCCTTTTATTGAAGAATCCACACATAGTTGCACCAAGGTTCAAATTCAAACATATATCGCTCCTTTGGTCCTCATTTATCCATATTATGTCCATTCAATCCTCTTTTCTCTGATCTTACAATCAATCCCTAAATATCTACCTAAACACTAGGATTTTGAAAATGCTCAAAAGGTGACATACTAGGTTTAGAGGAGAAGAATCCCTAGCTAACCCTAGGTGTTCAGAAACCTATTTAAGTGTCCCAATAGCTTCATCGTTACTCCTTTATCAATGCTAATCCCTTAATTTCTCATCATTACCCCCTCTTATTTCTTCTGAAATCCATCTTTGATTGAAAGAACCAGAGCATTGCACCCTAATTACCAAGATCCTCCCTCTAATTCCCTATGCATGTACCATCTTGAGACCCTAAAGAAGCAACCTCATTTATCACAAGAAGTCACAGAGGTGCAGATAGCTGTCCTGATGAAGCTCCTTCACCCCTCTGTCTGCTTCATCATCTGGGACCTTGGCGCATTACTCTGAGGAAAGGAAGATCGCACATGACTCCAAAGGAGGTTGCAAAGATAGCGAGACCTATAATTTCCCTCCTCTAATGGTATTCCTCCTCAACCTGAATTATTTTTGCTTTTGTTGTGCCCGCATAAACATTGATCTATTAAAGTCTCTAGATAGATTCTTTAGCTCTTTCACCTTGGGGGACCACCTTGAGGTCAACTGAGACCTCAATACATTCTCATGAGATCTCCCCTTAAACCTAGTTTGTCTAGTTCCCTCTTCCTCTCCTTGTTGCTATCATGGTGTGAGAAATAACCAGAGGTCTTGTTCGATCAGAACATTCAAGGGATAAGTCTTACTGATATGACCAAATTATTGTCACATCCTTATTTGATCACCATGGAAATTTTTTCCCTTTTAAATCCTCTCACAACCCCCTCTGAGCCAAGCCTAGATCACATGTCAAGCAGGAGGATCTACTGATCTGGATCCCTCCCCTTATCTGCGAAGTTGGCTAGCCAGTTCCTTTTTTATTTTCATTTTTGAGTTTTTTCCTTTGTCCTATTGGTCGGTTTTGTAAATTAGCTAATAAATAGCTTGATTATCTAAAAAATATTGAGAAAATATCAATCTTCTCAGAAAAATGTATACTTTAATGTGAAACTATTACTTTGGCATGTTACAATATGATTTGGTAATGATAATAATATTTCTTTCATACATCTTAATTAGGGTTTTCTACTAACATTCAAACCATCATCTTACTAGATGCCTAATTTACATGATTTATGATCACATCATGACCCTTATTAGACGTTGATCATATATTGATAACTAGAAATCATGACTATGACTACTTAATCATCACTTAATCTACTCTTGACATATACATACATGAAAATGACTAAATCATTTGGTATCTTGAATCTCGTACAATACCTAGGTGACTCATTCATGCTTATCATACTAGATATTGATATTGATGATGGGTTTTTGAGATATTGATGAATGTTGACCTAAGGGACTAATTAGGGGTCAGGAACCCTAGTCATGATATAATGACCCCATGACTTTTTTTTTTCCAAGATCTTGACAAATATTTTATATCTTACAATCTAGGATCTGATATGAATCATTGAATCAATATTGGATATTTCTAGTACACTAAAAATCAACTAGGAAGGTATGCTTTTATAATAATTCCTCCTTGAAAAAACTAGTGGTATTGAATGATACTTGTATGTACATCTTGAAAATCTTGGCTATGTATTTGTTTGAGATAATGTTCCCTACTAATTAGTCTTCCGATTTTATATATTATAGTTTACAACAAACTTGAAAACATAAATGATATTGCCCATTATGAATGTCAGTAATACTTGCTGAAAGTGAGTACAAGCGACCTCCTCATTTAGAGGGTATAACTTGTACATGTCGAATGATCTCAAACTTGTGCATGTCGATTGACCTCCTACCTCATATGGATAGAAGGATCCAGGTGACCTCCCTAATCTCATTGGGGAGATGAAGCCACATAAATATATAAACATGCTTCTTGATATCAACATAATGGAAACTTATAATAAATTCTTGTTTGATAAATGTTTGTTTGTTAAATTGCTTGTTGACTAATTTTGAATATAAGTCCTGCCAAGTACTATATTTTTCTATAAATGCATTCAATTATTCAATATTTGTTCTTTTAAAGTGTACTAATGCATTTACATTGATTGTGTCTCGATTTACCTTATTTTAGGAAAATCAGATGGATTATTATGAAGAATTGACTAGATTGATTCTACTGATGACAAACTTTGTTCATAGGGACAAAATCTACAAAATCTCATAATTGGGTTGGCTAGTTCTTTAAACCTCTTGTTTTATGAATTATTATTTCTTATTGTATATGCCATCATATGAGATCCTTTTGGGCCACTCAAAGATGGATGCTTCAATTCCTTTACCATTGTGTAGGTAGTGGGATTGGGATTGGGCTAAGAATTGTTTCGTGACAATTACACACTAGAAAATATGTATCATTATGAAAACATTGCCACCAAGAACCTCAAGGTTGTATTAATGCAACATATACTACTATATATATGTAACAAGTTAGAGTACAGTGAAAGAAATTAAAGACAAAAACAAGAGATCCAAAGAGATCATCATCAAAACCTACATAACAACTCAAGATAGGTAATTGCAAGATATGGAGATACTACATTAGAGCAATTAGAGAGATAGATGTGTATGAAAGATAGGTAATTTAAAGCATGGAAAAATGTATATATAAAGGTACCAAGAAGAGTTCCATTGATTAAGGTTATTAGTTGAGAAGCTCTAGTTGAGAGGGAAATTCTCATCCAAAAAGGCAACTATATATTCTATGCACAATGTTTTCAGTCGAGTTTTTGGATTGAACTTCTTAGCCGATAATAGTTTTTGGAAACACCCATTGGTGCTTGTGGGTCGAGTTTCGTTTAGGAAAAACTTAGCTGACAACAACTACTGTCAAAAAGTACATATATTTAAAAAAAAACACATGCTAGACGAATGATAAAAATTTAGACAATATCCAAACATGTATAAGCAAGCTAGTAATGCACTATCAAAGCATCGTGGGAATTTTTTGAGCAAGAATGTGATGGGAATCACAATATACCAAAAATGACTCAAAAACTATATTTATAGTGTTTACTAACTTGGAAAAAATACACTACGATTAGATATGAGCAAGAATGACATTACCTCTGATCTTACCATTTCTTTTCCACTTGTTGTTACCCCATATACATCTCACCTTTCTTCTTTCATGTGGATTGAGAAGTCAATTCACAAAGCATAGCTCAAGTCGATCCATTAGCAAGTCACCTTCAAGAAGAAAGTTGAAATGGTCCCCAAACATATTTTTTGGTATGTAGGGGTTAGCTTAGCAACCCAAGTCCTATTGCTCTTGGGTGCTTTCCTAAAAGGACAATATGTAGAATAATGACAAATTTCATTTCAATTATTACATGATCTCCTAACCTTGGAACTAGAGGATTCTTCATTGAAAATTAAAGGTCCTTTATGTTTGGTTTTCCTTTGGCTACTATCAAGTCTAAAACCATCTCTACACATTTGTATTGTAGTATGGTGTAGGATTTGATTAAGATTCTTTTTACCATCTAAGAATCTTTCCAGAGAGGATATCAAACTATGATTATCACATGAAAGACATGTAATAGTAGAAGACAATTGATTGATATTATCTCTAGCATGCAAAAGATCAGTAATTAAGCAAAGAGAACTAGAACAAGATTCAAGGACATTGCTTTTAGCAACATTATTCTAATATCTATAATTAGAACTAGAACAAGATTCAAGGACATTGCTTTTAACAAGAAAGGAAGCATTTTTATTTTCAAGCAAAGCATTATTAAAAATATAGACAATATTCTCATATTCTATACCTTGCAAAACTAAATCTTTGTCTGAATTTTCAGTTATAAGAACATCAATATCAAGCACGAGAGACATACCAATATTACTATGCTCTTCATTAGAAATAGACATAAAAGGTTGAGCTTCTAGAAATCTAACCTTGTCAAACAAGTTAGCATTTTCATTTTAAGAGAATCTACTTGACTAAGATAGGGATTTCTTTCATCTAGCAAGCAAATATTGGCATGTTCAAGATCATTTTTTTCTACAAGCAAATTATAAACAATTCTATCAAGCTTTATCTTTTTCTTTTTAGAAGACTTAAGAGAGGAATGAGTAGCATGAATAATAGAAATTAAAGATTCTTTATCTAAAGAGTGTAGATTTACCTCATTTAAGTCTTCACTTGTTGAGGCCATGAGAGAAAAAGGGCATTCTCCATCTTCACTACAGCTTGAGCTAGATCCTCCACTAGAATCTTCACTTGAGCTTGAGTTGGATTTTTAGGAGTCACTAGAGCTTTTGTGCCATTTTTCCTTCTTGTTCTTCTCATTTCTTCTCTTGTGATGATGGGTCTTTTATCCTTGTGTGAAATCTTCCTTGAAGTGACACTTCTTTCCACATTTCAAGAACTGAATAGAGGAGGAAGACTTGCCTTTGTAGCATCTACCCTTGGAGTACATGCAATCTGCTTCAACTTGAGAAGATGAAAAAGCTAGACTAACAATGGCTTCAACTTGGGCATTGATTTCAGACTTCTTCATTATTTTGAGCTATTTCTCTTCTTCTCTTTCTTCTTCCTCTTTCTTATCATGTGTAACTTCATGGGCTTGAAGATTTCCTATGAGTTCTTCAATGGGAATATCACCAAGCAACTTTGCTTTTTTTAATGGAAGTCACCTTGGATTCCAACCTCTTGGGAAGAGTACTAAGTATCTTTGAGTTGATATTTCCTCTAGTAATAGGATGGCCTAGGATGGCAAGACCATTTACAATGGTATTTAGCCTTGAGCACATATCAACTACCCTTTCCTCCTTTCACATCTTGAAGTTGTCAAGAAGGCCTTTGAGTGTGTAGACTTTGCTTTCCTTCAATTTCTTTGTCCCCTCGTAAGTGACATATAGCGTTCTCCATATCTCATAGGCCATCTCACAAGAGGAAATCCAGTTGAACTTGGTGGGGGAGATAGAGGAATAGAAAATGTTCATGGCTCTTGCATTCAAAGTTGCTTTCTTCATAGTATGCTCATCCCATTCATCTATTTTCGTCTCAGATAGATTGTATGGAAGGTCCACCATTCTCCATACCTTGAGACATGATCCTTGGATGTAAAATTGTAGCCTTCTCATCCGATAGAGGAAATTTCTCCCATAAATATTGGAACGTTGATGAGGTATCTTCCACCTTAATAATCACCCATCTTCTCCTACATGTGTATGTATGATTGGAGAAGACCCACTCTGATGCCCCTTGTAGGATCTTGGATGATGGGATCTAGTGGGGGTGAATAGAGCTAAAAGGAATTAAACAAAATTCATTAGAACTTCAAATTACTTCAAGAGATGTGATTGCAAATATTGAATTTGAGTGAAACTAAACATACATAGAATGGATGAGAGAGATCGAATAAGATCTAGAACAAGCTATGTAAAGTGGTTCCAATCTCCAAACTAGGAGAAAGTCAGTCCACTACCAAGAGAGGTCAATCTCTAGGATTTTGCAATCATTGCACCTTCCTTATATTCCATTATAAGATATACAATATATGACCTTCCTTTTCTGTGACATGGATACCCTACCCTCCCCTTTAAGGAGAAAGGAGCCAACAACCTACCAAAGGACTTACCTATCCAAGACCAAGAGTCTCCTACCTCACCAAAAACTTACCCATTTTTTCAATGAGTATTCCGCCTTCACCTGGGACTCACCCTATCATGTAACTATTTGTTACCCTAGGTCCACACTCCTAATGGTACATAGCCAAAGGCGAGTGGACTTGGGCATCTGTTCATAGAATGGAACAAATATTTCACACAGGAAATATACATGTAGAAGGAATAATAACAATAGATAACATGATACTAAAATGGAGATAAGAGATATTTACCCATTTCAAGATTCAAGTAAACCCATTTAATATTCCAATTCAGAGCTTAGAGTCTTGAGTGTAATAGATCTTCATTTCCCAACTAAAAATTCAATAAACAAAATATATGAATGTGAGTGCATTGAGTACGCTATGAAAAACATGTAACCACATTTTATGAGTAATATTAAAGATGCTTGGCTAGAAACATCATAAATAATAAGAAATAGAAATAAGACCAGAACACTTTACAACATTCTTTTATACAAAACATGTTTTAGGCTTCATTATCCATTATATCATAATAGGCCTTTGACCACTTCTTAAGGAAGGGTCTGTGAGGGGAATTTATGCTCCCTATTAATACATGAGGGACCTCAATACCAAAGCCAATGACTTAACCCCTTTTCATTCCTATCTTGTGCCCTTACCCCAAGAATTTAGGCATGTACACAAGGTTATATAACATTTTTCTATATGTTATGTTCAAGGTTTATCAACATACTATAGTCAACATGAATGTAGTATTCGTAGGGATAAATAGCTGAAACAAGTAATTATCTAGCCAATCATTCAAAGGAGCATACATACAAATAAGCCAATATCATAGTATAGTCAAGAGATTAAGTGTACCTTACGAGTAGTGAGAGATATGATAAGATCTCTAGAGGTGATCCAGCCCGAGTGGATCTAAGATACAAAAGATACAAATTGAGTCTTAGATTACTATGGTATGAGATAAGCATCATATGAGTCATGTGGATGTTTCCCTAGAGCTAGGTTTCAAATAGATCAACTTAGGTCCAATGTTCCACAAATGCATGGAATCAATCAACCATAATTCAAAGGTCACATCAACATCTATGGTCTAGCTGATACGTCCACATCATGAGTTATACTGGATAAGGATAAGGTCTGATTTAAGAGTAAGGGAAGTGTGACTTTTCCATTATCATCAAGATTTAGAAAAGAAAGATCATAATTAGTCACATTAGATCCATTCAATGCAACATAGTCATATTTCCAAGCCATATAAGTATTTAGTAGAACATGTGAGGATGTAGAGATATACCATGATGATTCTACTAATTTGAACTCATTATGATAGCATATATAACATTGGAGTATGATCTAGACAGGTTCAAGATCAACAGTTAACATTTGCATTAAGAGTGTGGTAGGTGTCATAAGTAAGAAATATGTAAACAAAGAGCACATGAGTATGTTGTATTGCATTCAGTGTGAAAATCCATAAAAGGATCTAATTGAAGGTGAACATATAGGTGTGAGCAATGAAGGATAAAATTTTACATAAGGCTTTAAAAATTCAAGAATATAAGAACATAGACATTCTTTAGGGAACAAGTGCAAAAAGATAAGTCATTTAGGTCACATGAGTTACATCTTGGCCAAAAGTCCATAAGACCTTAGTCAAACATGGCAAATAACATTAGGAAGGTTATTGATTCAAAGTGGGACAACCATATGTTAACAAAATAGATCATGGTTCCATCTTTAATCAAGTCACATCAAGGTTGTATATAAAAGAGTCATTTTGGCTCAATGTAGTCATTAAGGTAACGTCAAGATGTTCCAAAACATTCGTCAAGTCAAATGCGAAGTAAAGTTACTGAAATAGAGTAATCATTATCTTTTGGTACATAAGAGATTAGGTTAGAGCACATAGTAGCATAGAATAACTTCAAAAGCTTCAAAGCAATCAATTTATAGAAAATAGAAAATCTACAAGAAACTTTAGATTCTAAAACTAGTCTCACTGAATAGATATTTTCGAAAGGATCACAATTTATGTATTATATGCCATATTTCGGTCAAAGGGGGATCAATATATGATTTTTAGAAATTCTAAATTAGAATTATAGGGAAAAGGAGTTAGGGCTTAAAATAATGTCATTTGATGACGGTTTCCCATTAGAGATTCAATTAGTGCCTCGCCAGTGTGTCCACAAATTAGGGGATGATGTGACTTGGTCAGTGGAAGAGTCGGTTCAACCACAACCCTCGGTAAAAGTTAGTCACTCTCGGAGTGATAGGCTACATTTTGTGGCTCTCGTCCATCACCAAATGATGTTCAACTACTATTAGATGTTGGTTGCACACCTACAGCATGGAGGGGAAGTGTTTGAGGCCTTTCAACCTTGTGATTCGAAACTACTCCTCTCCAAAGTGTGGCCTCCAACTCACAAGAATCCTATGATGTCATGAATCTTGCTCACTGGAGAACAATCAGCGATGGGACTCTGACCCCCTGGAGAGACTGTGACCTAGCCACACGATCTCAGTATGGTCGACTGAGCCCTAAATTGTGATTTTTGAGTGCCAGAGGCAGCTAGGGAGAAAGATCCCAAAAGGACCTAGCGGTTGTGGAAACATAATGAGCATGAAATAGGATGCTAGGGTTAGAGGGGAGCAAAGAAAAAGGAGGCAATCATCTTTAAAACAAGGTTTTATAAGCAAAGAAGGGGATAATTGGTGCCAAACTAGTGGAAAAGGGGAGTAGGTGGAGCTTAGCACCAAGGCTGACCTAAGGGATGGTTTTATGGCCATTGGATCATAGGTTCAATCTGTGATGATAGGATCTGATGGCCCAAAATCATGGCCCACTCAAACAAGACTCCTGGTTGCTTGAAGGGGTGAGTGTCAAATTGCATTGCAACAGGAAAAGGGGGGTATTGGGCTGCGTAAACGCACCTAAATGACCACAAGGAATGCACAAAATCAAATAAAAAGGGTTAAAAATGAGGTTAAATCAAGACAATTTCAAATGAACATATCTCTTCCTCCTAGAGAGAAATAAGATGCATTGGAATTGTGAGAGAGAGTTGTACAAAATGAGTACAAGGAAGGAAACAAATGTTTACAATGATATTATCAAAATCATAGGGAAAGTGATGATGTGTGATATGAGTTGGAAACTATATTAGAGCATAGTGTTACCAAGGTAACAATTGCACTCAGTACATCAATTATGTATTGATTCATATAGATTCATATCCAACTATAAAATTGAAGGTAAGACAAGAACATTAAGAAAGGTAAGGTTTAGAGTTACATAAAGGAGAAGAGACCAACATCCAATCGATCACATCCTCCCCACCTTAAAAGAAATTTTGTCCCCAAAATTAAAACAATCCATCGATTAAGATTGAGATTTCATACTCAATATAATAATTATCTTGGTTGGGTAGTATTGTCACCATATAAAATCAAGAAATCGATAATCAAATTCTCCACACAGTCACATGGATTATCTAATTGGGTAGATCATTACATAAAACATAATTTTGGAGAGATCATCACACATATCATGAATTTTGGAGAGATCAAATTATTAGGTCAAACTGATAGAGCTCTTTGAATCATGAGTAAAGGATGACTTTCATTCCCAACATTTGGGTTTCTAGCTTCCACAATGTCCTAGGCGGGGTTGTACATCCATGATTGAGATTCATATTTCAACAATTGGAGACAAACATCATATTCCAACATCTCTATTTCATGCTCAAAATCAACGGAAGGTCCCACCCTAGTCCACATGGAGTATACCCCTAAGTCATAAATTGAACAAATCAACATTTTCATAATTTCAAAATTTTGAGATTCAGGAATATGAAAGTCATTAGTCATATATCAAGGGTGATCTCAAGATCCAAATAGGGTGATCATAGGAGTCAAGTCATAACCAAGATCAATAATCATGACTCATGAATATTTAGAGTCCAGTCTGGTCATCAAAGTCATAGGTCCAAACACTTTGAAGCTAGGGTTTAGATTCGTATTTAGACCTTAGCGGTGATCATTCAACCATATACAACAAACTAGAAACAATTGTGCAACATTTTGAGAATTATTCAACATTTCTTGGCATCAATGTCGAGTTCATTTTCATGGTGCTCAAGGTTAATGAGTGATATGGACCTAGGTCTTTCTAGGAACTTAACCACTAACTATAGTCAACACCATCATATTTCAAGATCATCATTAATTCAAGATACAAGATCACATATCAATATTGCCATGGATTTGATCTATTGGGGACTTAGGTCAAGAAATCAAAATTGTGGGGAAGGGGTTACCTTCCCAGACTCTAAATAATCCACTAGGTGAAAATTTAGAGGTAGTCAAAAAAAGATGTGACTTAGATTAGGGGAGTCATAAGTCAACTACCCCCTGATCTAGAACACTAGTCCATATTAATCATGAGTCATCGAGCATGTACAAATAGGGAGTGCCAATTATCAAATCGTGCTTCATGGGATCATGTGATCAAATATATCATAATAGGGCAACCACGTTTCAAGGTTTTTCAAGATCAAAGTCATAATCACATTTCCTTCTTTTCTTGATTAAGGTAAGGGTAGATTCTGGTAATGAAAAAGTAAAATTGAGGACTCAAGAGTTTGAGCATAATTGGGTGATATTGAGATCTAGCTCCATCATATTTATTTGAGATTGAGCTTGTAAATAGTCATAGTGGTCAATAGGGGGATTCCCCTTATATCTAGGTCATCATATCATGATCCACAGGTCCAAGGACGTAATAATATAAAGGTACGTGTTATGCTACATATAAATAGGGTGAGTTTTTCTTATATATATTTGAGGTTTGATCAAAATAGAGACAACTTAGGTATGGTCAATAGGGACCCCATCAAACATGAGGTGTGTAACATGAGTTCCACCTTATTTCACTATATCAATAATTTACCTAAAACATAAAAAGCACTTATATCTGATTTGGTAACATTGAGTTTACATAAACCTTATACACGAGTACACCACATCCAAGAGTACTTAAATACAACAAATACTATTTTCCAATTTAAGGTCAGATCATGGAATTATCACCTCATTGAACTTTCATAATTTCAAGTGATTTTTAGTTCTCCCATGCATAGCTACCAAAATTGAGGAATCATGTGATTAATAGTCAAGAGGTAAGAATCACATGAGGGGATAAGAAAACTAACAAATGTTGTACTTGGGTGGCTTAGGTGATCCTTAAAGAATAAATGAGATGCTAGAAGACTCTCTAAGCTTTATGGAAAGGATTTTAGTCTTTCATAGGTTTTTATGATGTGTTATTTCTTAAACATATACAGAGGTCTATGTGTATAGATCTAATACCATTTGTCACCAAACATTATGTTACCCTAGATCCACACTCCTAATGGCTACATAAACAAAGTGAGTGGACTTGGGCGTCTGTCCATAGAATGGCACAAACATTTCACACAAGTAATATGCATGTCAAAGCAATAACAAGAAGAGATAACATGGTAATAAAATGGAGATAAGAGATATGTACCCATTTCTAGATTCAAGTAAACTCATTTGTATTCCAATTCAGAGCTTCGAGTCTTGAATGCAGTGGATCTTCATTTGTAAACTACAAATTCAATAAACAAAATATATAAATTTGAATGCACTAAGTATGATATGAAAAACATGTAACCACAGTTTATGAGTAATATAAAAGTTTCTTGGCTAGAACATCATAAAGAATAAGAAGTAGAAACAAGATGAGAACACTTAATGACAATCTTTTATACAAAACATTAGTCCAGTCCAAGCATTTTACATAAAAGAAGAAGATATACAAGAATCTTTAGATTCTAAAACTTGTCCCAGTGGATAGATCACATTGAAAGGATTAAATTCATATATTACATTTCATATTTGTCCAAACAGGGTGCAACATATGACTTTTAGAAAATTGAAATTAAAACTATAGGGAAAAGGAGTTAGGGTGTTACATAATATCATTTGATGATGGTTGGTTGTTAGATCTTTGATCAATAGCTCTCTATCATGTCTGCAAACTGGGGGGGGGGGCGAATTGGGCAGTGGTAGAGTCAAGTCACTCGCAGCTCTTAGTCAAACCTAGTCACTCTCTGAGGATAACATGCATTCCTCCACTATCCTCCACTGCCAAATGGCAGTCATCCTATAATAGCCACCGTTGCACACCTACGACCTAGAGGGGAACGGTGTGGAGCCTGCCAACCGTGTGATTTTGATCTGACAGTGAGTAAATCATCTCCAAGGTGTGGCTTCCAGGCCAAACAACTCCCATAGCAGCACGAAGCATGTTTTTCAGAGAACAATTGGCGATGGGGTTCTGACCTTCTGGAGAGATCGTGACCTAGCCACCCGATCTCAGAATGATAGGTTGGGCCCGAGCCATTTTTGAGTGGCAAAGACGGCTAGGGAGGAAGCACCCAAAATGACCTAGCAGCGACGCCACCATAAAGGGGAAATGGAAGAAGCACAAAATTGGGTGCTAGGGGAGTAGGTGGATCTTTAGAATAAGGTTTTATAAGCGAAGAGGGGGATGATTGGTGCTAATGTGGCATAAAATGGGGAGTAGGTGGAGCTTAACACCATGTCCTCTGACCATGGTACAGAGCTAGGGGATGGTTTCATGGTTGTTGGATGAGAGGTTCAATTAGTGGAAATAGGATTTGATGGCCCAAAATCATGGCCCGCTCAAACAAGACTCCTGATCGGTTGAAGGGGTGAGTGCTAGATCGCATAGAAATAGGAAAAGGGGAGTAGTGGGCTGTGTGAACGCACCCAAATGGGCCAAACAAGGGTACAAAATCAAATAAAAAGGATAAAAAATGAGGTCAAATAAAGCAATTTCAAAAGAATATATCCTTCTTCCCAACTTCAAATTGAGCTAAACAAGCTGTTTTGGAACTGGGAGAGAGAGATCTACAACATAAGCACAATCATAGGAAACAAAAGTTTACAAATATATGATCAAAATCATGGGGAAATGATGATATGTGATATGAGTTGGAAGAGTCATATTGTGTGTTGCCAAGGTAACAATTGCACTCAGTACTTATAAATTATGCATCAAATCATATTCAATTATAAAATTGAAGGTAAGACAAGAACGCTGAGCATGGTAGGGTTTAGAGTTACATAAACGAGCAAAGAGAAAGATCCAGTCTATCACACACCCACACTTGCAACAAGTACTTATCAATTTCTGCATAAAAACACTTGTTTAGCACCAAAATCTGTCACTAGAGCAAATCTTTCAAAAATTTGTATAAATTCTTCAGCTCCAATATATGCATATGATGTATCTCTAATTGTTACTCATCACAAGTCTATGCAACCAAATAAACATAGTAGATATGCAAGTTAAGAAACAATTTTGAGTATGAAACAAGATATAAGCATTACATATAGTAGAATACCACTTGATCAAAAGATGAAATAGGATAGTACTACATGTAAATGAACTACTAGTAGATGACATAACAAGTTAGGACTACTAGTAGGATCTAGGCCATAGAAAAATATTCACAAGTTAAAGAATAAGCCAAGAGTAGATGTAGAGAAATATCCAAACACAGAAATATGCAATTTCAGAAAGAAGAAAGGATATTACTCACTAGCAATTATGTATCATTACTAAAACATTACCACTATGAACCTCAATGTTGTATCAAAGAAAGATATACTACTATATATATGTATCATGTCAGAGCCCAATGAAAGAAATTTAATACAACCAAGAGATCCAAAGAGATCATCATCAAAAGCTGCATAACAACTGAAGATAGGTAATTGGATGATGTGGAGATACTACTTTAGAGCAATAAGAGAGATAGAGTTATATGTAAGATTGACAATTTAATGAATGAAAAAATTCATATATAAAGGTACCAAGAGGAGTTCCATAGAATATGGATATTAGTTGAGAAAGTCTAGTTGAGAGGGAAATTCTCATCCAAAAAGCCAAATGTATATTATGTGGACAATGTTTTCAGTGAGTTTCTGGATTGAACATCTCAGCCGAAAATAGTTGTTGGAAACACCCATTTGTTCTTGTCGGTCAAGTTTCTTTCAGGAGAAACTCAACCGACAACTATTGTTGTCAAAAAGCACATATATTTTAGAAAAACCATGCTAGAGGCATGGTTAAACATAAACAATATTCAAACATGCATAAGCAAGCTAGTAATGCACTACAAAAGCATGACAGGCAGTTTTTTAGCAAGAATGTGATGGGAATCAAAATATATCAAAAATGACTCAAAAACTATATGTATAGTGTATACTAACATGGCAAAAGCACACTATGATTGGATATGCGAAAAACTAACATTACTTATGTTCTTACCATTTCTTTTCCACTTGTTTCTACCCCATACACATCTCACCTTTCTTCTTTAATGTGGATTCAGAAGTCAATTCACAAATCAATAGCTCAAGTCAATCCACTAGAAAGTGACCTACAAGAAGAAAGATGAAATGGTGCCCAATCATATTATGGGGTCTGGAGGGGTTAGTGATAACACCTAAATCTACGCATATTATCTGTGCATTTTATCTATAGTTTCATGCCACTTTGGTCTTAATATGCCCAATAATGCTAATGTTAATGCTTTCTTTCTCTCATTAGATAAAGTAGTTAGAATAGCAAAAAATGAAGCCATTTTATCCAATTTTGGGACTTGCAAGCACCAAACCAGATATGACATATATTCTCCAAAGATTTCTCCCTGACACATGGTTTTTGCAGCACCTATGAACCTGCCACGACCGTGGCAATCCACCCTGACCACGACCTTGGCAATCAGGCACGATCGTGGTGCCCATCGCGACCGCGGCCTTCAAAACACGATTGCGGTCCTTGCCACGACCGTGGTTGTCCACCTTCTCCACGACCGTGGCTAATAATCGTGACCGCGGTCTTCAACACCGCGACCGCAATCCCTCGCCATGACCGTGGCCATCCTCCATGATTGTGGCCAATAACCGCGACCACGGGCTTCAACATCGTGAACGTGATCTTCATCTTCAAAAACCGCGACCGTGATTATTTGCCACGACTGTGGCCATCCTCCATGATCGTTGCGGGACCATATTTTTCCTTCCACAACCGCGACTGCGATTCCTCACCACGACCGTGTTCTTTAGCCATGACCGTGGTCGACTCCATCAACCACAACTGTGGTCTCCCGCCACGACTGTGGTGCCCATACTATGACCGTGATCTTCATCACCGCGACAACGATTTCCATTCCATGAACTATGACCGCGGTATTGGCCATGACCGTGGCCGACCCCGCGACCTGCTGGACATGGTCTGGAGTCTGCCTCTATAAATAGGTGTCCCCTCACTCATTTGAAGGGGGGCCTCAACCAAGGATGCCGAGAGGCTACTGCTCTTAGATCTAAAGGATCCCAGAGTTCTGTAGGAGAGCCCAAAGGTCTAAGAAGGCCAAAGAGCTCACCCTACGCCCTCCTCTTCAGCGAGCTTCCATTCTCCACCACTCTCCATCAAGGCTGGCCTTCGAGCTCTAAGGGCAGAAGCTGAGGAGTGAGAAGACCCACAACCTCCATCATCCTCCACCTCCGCTCACCCACCAAGTTGTTGTTTGGGGCAAATTTACAGAGAAGAAGGACCAAGGAGTCCAGATTTGATCAAGGAGAAGGACCAAAAGACGAGATCCAACCTATATGTAGGCAAAGCAATGAGACCCACCTCTCCTCCATGAGCTAAATCTCTTCTTCTTCCCCTTTCTTATGTTGTGTTTCTTGGTTTCTTGTACAATGATGTACTTCCATCTTTGTTCGGTGTCAACTATGCTTATCCATGGCTAGTTGAGCTCCTTCTTGGCTATGTAGCCCGATCTGGGAATGTTTATGTACTTTTTCCTTAAGCAAGTAGATTCGTATCAAATCTAGTATGTTGTATGTTCTATTTTCTCTTTCTAAGTTGTGATTGCTAGTTTGGTTGATCTCTTTCTTACTTGAACTGGTATTTCTGCCTGTATTGAGAGACCCGTGTATGAATGGCTAAGAGACGATAGTTTGGATCTGAACTTGAGAGGAGGAAGATCCAATGTACTTTGTTCCTAATATCTACAGATGTCCTAAGACCCTAGAGGGAACTTAGCATACTCTTAGGTATTGATATGTCATCCTTGAGAGAGGTTATATGGCATATCATGATGGGTTTTAATCACGCTGTGCGAGAGCAAGTGGGATAACCCCATAGGAATAGACACGACAATATGTACTATGTTGGATATAGATTGCTTGCACAGGTGTTCGAGGGTTTTCTATGCCTGAGAATGGGTGCATAGACTGCCCAACTTGTGGTTACATAGCCAAGAACTCCTTCTCTCTGATTAGTAGAATCCTACAGACTTTGTTTTCTTTTCTTTATTTGGTTTTATTTCATGACAACCCGCTAGACTAGTTGTAGCACACTTTTTATCAAACATTGCTTTTGGCTTATCTGACTCAAGAATGAGATATGTGGCATCCTAAACGTCACCACGTCCCTAAGTTCGACCCTGTATATCTACTTCGACCCCATAATAAAAGTTGTGGGGGCCTAGAAGGTTTCAGGTTATAAATTTAAAAGGTTGATTCCTTCCTTTGTCCCACGTTCGTATTCAGACGTGAGAAAAAGGCTGATCAACATTTTGGTGCCGTTGTCGGGGACGTGGTTTTCCACATTTTCACACCTAAAATATTTTGTTATGTCACCATAAGCATGTATATATATGCATAGTTTTCCTATTGCTTTACACATACTTGTCCATATATATTGAATAGTTTTCCCTTTTTCTTATATCTTTTTCAGCAATGGATCTGACTTTGGTGAGACAAGTCATCTTGTCCACCTGTCCTCTCAAGTTTTTCTATAGTTCTGACTTCTGGCAAATAATTGAAGGTTGTTCTCTACAGCTAGTTGAGTTATACTTACCTCCACCATCTTCATATGTCGAGATTCCAACAGCGGAGACTTCTAGGCAGCATTTGACTCATGTGTTATCATGGGATCAAGAATTGATTAAGGCAGTGGAGTCGACTAGAGAAAGTATTCATGCACTCACCTCCTTAGCCACTCATCTCCAAGAAGATGTCAATCCAATGCAACAACTATTAGAAGAGAAGGATCGTCATCTCAAACTAGTCATTGAGGTTGTAGACTACAGTAGAAGTCTACTTCAAACTATTGAGAAAGGATCCATCCAAGCACATCAGTTTGATACAACAGACTCCCCTCATATGTGCATGGCAGAATCGACGAGTCTCAAAAGAATTGTTGCTCAAGTACAACAACTTCATGATAAAGATGTTGTACAGGGCAGGAGGTTCCAAGAGCTCATCGATTTGGTTACAATCTGGTTACAACTTCCATCACAAGACAGCAAAGAAGTTAGTCATCAATACCATTCCATTGGGTCTGAAGTGGAGTATGCACCATCATCCTATTCATACAATCAACTGGATCCATCAGGATGTTTCTATGAAGACAAACCCACTTTGGGAAGCCATTCATTCTATCCAGATGACCCAGTTGATGAACCAATGGAAGATATGAGTCATAGACATGAATGTGTCTATGATGACGATGATGAAGACTCTAAAAGCCAAGTTTCCTCACAGCCAGAAGGTTGGTCAGAGGAACCAGAGTCAGATATTGAACCAGACCAGAGTGACATCTCTCATATTGAGACTTGTCATTTCGCTTTGAGCAGCACACCGATCATGGTTTGGAACAATCTATATGGTGAGTATGACAATGACTATTCATCTTAGTGGAGTGAATACACCGACGATGATGAGTTGGAGTAGCACGAGCCGCCATTTACACCCTTACCTTTACAAGGTAGGGTGGATGTCAAGGGGGCAAGATGGACGGTTCACTACAACATGGCTATTGAACATGAAGATACCCCTGACTCCACGCCAGGTGATAAGCTTGGGGTGGTAGAACCACAAACTAATTCTTCAGGGAGAACTTCTTGTTCAGAAGATGATTGGATGACTCAAACTGTACATGAAAATTTATCTGAGCATCCAACCTCAAGTTCAGAGATGGATGAAGGAGAAATGGATCCTACCCAAGTCATTCAACCTATCCCCTCCATCTCATCCTATGTCGACATCCCAGGACCTTCTTATTCAGATTCATATAATGAAAGGTACCTTGAGGATGATATGACGAAGAATTCATCCCAGTGCAGTTCAAGCCACTTCCAGCACAAAGATGACTTCACCGAGTCGCCAGATTTCACTTTGCTTCTTCGGACTCAGCAGGGCCAACACTGTTGGGTTTTAGGGGAGACAGAGAAGGCAGCGGAAAAAAAAATTTCTCCCCCAACCCATACCGAGGAAACGCGTCAACGTCTATATAATAGGAAAGGATGGTTTGTGGAATCATACCTTGTCCCGAGGCTTGCTCGGAGATAATACCTCACGCAATGTGCGGTCTTCAACTCCGGTCTTGGACGGTGTCTGTGCAGCTCCTGGTCATACCGGGACTGATGACTCCTCCTCCTACCGGAATGTCGGATGACATTTGTCCTCCTAAGCGGCAGTGTCCTCCCGCCTCTGTAGTAGTCCACACGGACCACCTGGAACTCCACTCTCCTTGTCCCACAAGGAAGTGGAAGGAGTCGCACCCTCCTGTTGACGTACTAGTCACCAGCACACTCTCCTGCTACCAGTTGCAACTGCAGTTGTCCTTCCCTTGCTGCACCTCCCTTTTGCGGGAAGCACTTGCTCGGGATCTCTCACGGTTACCAAAACCAGAGAGAATGACAACTTCGCAAAGCAACCAGCTTGCATTGAGTTGTACTTTGAGAAGCCCCCAATACCCCTATATATATAGGCGGGTCATGGGACAGGGTTCTCTGTGCCCGGCAATACGGGACTAAAGCAGGAGTAGAAGGGTTCGAGATTTTCCACAAAAAGCAACCGGTTCGCAACTTGAAATGATCGGTTCACAACTGAACCGATCGGTTCGGCCATTGAGCCGATCGGTTGGACCTGAGCCGATCGTTTGGGGCACTCCAACTGATCGGTGGGTGCCCTGAACTGATCGCTTCATAGTCCTAATCCAGCTCAAAAAGACTTTCCTTGTTTCGTTCCCAATTGGTATCGAATACCAATGTTATTCCCAATCGAATTGGGCAATTTGAAACCAAAGGAAAATTCTTGCCGACATGACTTTCCCAACTGGTCGGTTGCACCAGTTGAGCCGATCGGTTCAACCCTTGAACCGGTCGTTTCATCCTGGGCATTAGCCGATCGGCCTGGACACTCCACCCGACCGGTTCAGCAACCTCAGCCGACCGGTTCATCACATGAGCTGATCGGTTGGGAGCACAGGTTGGGAAAAATCAGTCAATTGTGATTTCAATCAATCTGATACTCCAATCAATGCGTCCAACACCTTGAACCATATGATATTGAGATATCGACTGATTGAGTGTTTAATTGAACTACTAAACTCCTTTAGTAATCAATCTAAACGTTGCTTGTGGACAAAACTCCTCTTCCAGGTTAAATCCTATGTGTGTGACCCTGCATGTCCATTTCACGTTGGCAGTGAAAGTCCATAACACTTATGACTTCACAAGAAAAGAGCAGTGCCTAGTCACACATCAGTGCTACCCAAATGAAAGTAGAAAGTTGGAGAACAACTTTCATCCTACAATCCGTGAATGGTGTTACAGTGAATGTATAATTCCTTTGTCACTGATATCCCGAATGAACTCAAGGCATGGAACAGTCATCCTGTCAACGTTCATTCACTTTCTTGATCTCAGAGCAGATTGAACGAGATATGTATGAAATGAATATCACATACTGATTCACACATGCGTGCGCACGCCTATCTCAATCCTACTCATCAAGTGGCCTTGGATATCAAACTCCCTCAGGAGGGAAAAATCCCATATCTATCACTCACCCCTCAAAAGCCCCATGTGTCAAAGCCACCCAATCATCACCTTTATAACAACCCATGTTTCAGGACTGCGTTTGATAATGTCAAAATGTGCCCCACGACGTGTGTTGAGTGCAATGATTTCAGCTCTAAGAATCACACTCACCACCATCACTGTGAGTACTGACTGTGACTACCATCTCATGGTTCCATGTGTCAAACTCACGGTGGGTCTGTGCGGTACACTTGTTCTCTAACAAGTACCTATGTGTTTGGTTTGATATCTCTATATCATGACTAATGAGATTCTGTCATCAACCAACACCACAATCTAGTCTTGTGTGTCATTGTTGTCTATCTACCTTCCACAATGACATCCGACTAGGGACATAACAAGAATGTACAAACTCTTAGCATCCGTATGATCTCATCGTTCAGGTCATGAACCTGAAGGCATATGTCATTGAGTACTGTCATTCTCTAGACATTCAATCTGTTCTATCACTATCTCATATGACTGAACCAGAAAGAATTGGAAGCTTGCCTTTGATGTTTATCAAATCAATCTTAATGTATCCCACCAATCATCCCATGATTGGCTCTCAGGGCATACATACCAACAGACTCCCACTTGCACTGCGAGCCAATCACCTTTGAATCATATTCATAGTAATTTTCAAACATGTCCCACATGTCACTGTGCTCTAGTGCCAACATAGTGAGTAATGGCAATATCTTGCCAAAGTCAGTATAAATTGCATGTCTCTCATCTCTTCGCTGTACGTCGCACGTATGAGATGGAGTTGTCGTAATATGCGATCTAGTATTCCTTTGCTAACCTTTAGCCACATTGCATGATCAAGGATTCTAGACTTGTCATCAATGAGTGGAATATCTATAAGTTCATCTCATGAACTTCCAGATCCATATAGTATCCACTGTTGTTCTCTAACACACGGATACTCGGCATTTCCCTTTTAAATGGTTTTATTGGAACACTTCCAATTATCAACAAATTTTTACTTTTATACATCCTATGTATATTTTGCGATTAATTTTCTGTCCTTTTGGAAGTTCGCATCAATGTAACTCTTTACATCGAACTCTTCCTTATCTCCATAGAACTAGTACTTCCCAAGTACTTATCAAGTTCTTATGATATTCCAGTAACCCTTACTGGAATCAGACAGACATCCACTCGTCATGTCCCACATACGAGTTATCAGGATGAGCACATCATATTGTCATGTCCTACATACAACATGATGAATGCATTTTATTCTTGCCATGTCATACATGCAAGACAATGGGATGATTACATACATGATAGATCCATATCTATTCTTAGTGTTCCCATTCTTCATAAGAATTGGACACTTGGCCTTGGGATACTAATATCCATATAACATGGACAAGTTTTCTCCCACTGCATCTGTGCATACTGAACCCTTCAGTACAGATTGCCAATGTATGCTCTCTCTTTTCCAGGTTAAGAGATTTGTCGAGAACTATCTCTATAGATCTCTATTCCTATCATATAGGAAACATCTCTATCTTCCTTAAAGATAATTTCCACTTTTGGATTTCCATTCTAGAACAATTCCATTTCACATCAATTTGTGGAATGTGAATACGCTCCCACTAAATCACAGATCCCTTCTTTATCTATGACATATCAGTCAAACCCTTTGACTATATCATCAAAGTAAAGATCCAATTTTGAGTTGCTTGTACTCAATCAATAACATTGATTAGTCCATTGTAACTTATAGACTTCATTTGCATTAGTGGATTCATAAACCTTATAGGATGTGTCACATACACATCCTAGTTTTATTCCTCATAGGAATGTGGTTTTAGTATCCATATGCCAAATGTCTTAGTCATTAAGTTGCAATCAACAAGCATCATCCTTCTCAAAATGTTATCCATGTGTCTTAACACTTAAGACTCATTTGCACTTATGGATATGATCCAATGAGTGCTACCATCAAGGTCATACCTTATGGTTCACATGGATGTCATTTAGGATGTAATGGTCATAAACCATAACTCAAGAATCGGTTCCTCATATTCATCTTGATAGTTGACTCATCATATGAACAACTGATCACATAGATAATTGAGGTGTATCTGTCAAGAATATAAGAATTCACAACCCTTGTGATTCTTAATGTCCTTTATTAGTGTGGGGTATTCTTTTATTAAGAAGAATTCAGTTATTTGATAATCATTCTCTAACTCTTTAGAGTATGATTCCTTATTGATTTAGACATCACCATGCCTTAATCATGAGTTCACTATGATACACTATCATAATCACTCATAAGGATCTCAAACATTTGGTCCAAGTATTTCATTCATTGATCTCATCAAGAATTAATACTTTACCAAATTTGTACTTCATCTATGACAATCTTGAACACTTCAAGATGTTCATATTGGTATTTCTCTAAACACCGTTTGAAGTATTAGCATTTGTTCCAATTGGTATGTAAATACATCACATGTATTATACCTAATAGGATAATCACTCTCCCACTACCTTTAGTGAAGATTGATTAATCATGTCCAAGATATTCATGTCTCTTAATGGTTCTCTAACCAAAAGAGTCTAGGTTTATCCATCATATGGAAACTAGAAATGAATTTCTCATGATTGATGCTAATTTGATTGTTTGAGTTATCAATAACTTTAGGTATCATTTTATCTTATGCATACCATGTATCACAAGATAAACAAGGCATTGCCACAAAGATCATATCTTTAAGATTGAAACATCAACTTTATTAATTGCCATCATTGTCATACAATATGCAATAATAAAGTGTTTCTATCTATTGGCAATATATGAAATAGCAGTTCTCAACTCTATTTCGTGCCCTTTAGGCTGAAATAAACTGAAAGATACTCCTATCTTTGGCAGCAACACTTGCTCCAATGATGGGTATTTCTTTCTTGGTCCTTTCACAATGGCCATCACTTCTTTGTGGATATTTCATATCATATATGGCATATCCATATCTTGGTATCATATACCTCAGATAAAGAAGCGGTTCATTTCATGATACCTTAGGTGGAGATCTCCATCCCCTCCTTAATCTTCTTTTGTTCTTCCAGATATAGAGGGCAATCCCTCATACACCCTTTCCCCATGTGCCTTGAGGCTGAAGATGGCTTGGATTTCTGGCTAGCATCAAAACACTTCTTAGCTTTGCCCTTGTCCTTGCCCTTAAGATTACCTTTCTCTTTGATCACATCAAAGACTATGGTTTGTCTTTCTTAATCTTTGCCTCTACTATCCTCAACATGTCCAACAACTCTGTCAACGTTTGTCAAAGTTGTTCATGTTGTAGCTTATCATGAATTGTATGATCCTCACAACATTTGCAGTATCATACCAATAGCCAACTCTTGGCTCAGAGGGAATCCTTCTTAGTCAGGTTTTTCCACATACCCAATCACATTGAGTGTGTGAATCCCTTACTGGATCTCCTTATGTCATGACATACTAGGATAGTGTCTTGGAGACATCATATGTCTCATGTTGTCTCTGCAACTCACAGTTCAGAGAACACAACGTCAAGCACTCCTCATCAATGTCTTTCTCAGTACGCTTCCATAAGCATACTTTCAGCCATTGATGTGGTGGGATCGAGTTCATCTGGTTCTGGTATAACTAGGACTTAGAGCTTTCGCTCTTTGACTGAGAACACTTCTCATCATCCTAACTAGTCGTGGAATTATTCCCATTTAATTTGTTGGTCTTAAAGACCGATCGCAAATAAAGTGATTTGTTGATTAACCATTTATTTTGAAAAAAGGAAATATATGCAATTTCAGTCCAAAACTCTTTTGACTTATTTGATTGATTTGAAAAGTTGATGATAAAATTAGGCCTTTAATTAATTATAGCTCCCACTATTTTAGTTCAAATTGATAGCCCTCACCATCAATTCGGAAGATTGCAGCGTACAACCTTCTAGTGGGCAAGATCCTGAAATCCTCTAAGCCATGGACCAGCTAGGGCTGTCACCCACAACATAGATCTCTCAGGTAGGCAACTTTTGCCAATTGCATCATATGCAACTCTTGATAAGATGTCATATACAACTCCTTGCAATGATCATCTCCATGCCTCAAGGCGCTAGATCCTATCTAGGTCACCTTGTTAAGTCTGACCCAAAGCAAACACAATGAACATGCACCCTGCTAGGGCAGACCCACACATTCATCCTTCACGCTTCCACTAGGTAGACGGTGCACCACGCTAGGGCGTGCCCACACTTGGTTGAACAAGTTTTTCACGTGTGTCGCATTTGGAAGCCATCTAAAACTTAATATTTTAATGAGGGATTTGGTTTTATATACATATACATATCCAATCACCACAATACATAGTATGTATCATATACATGCTATATCCCACAGAAAACATGCACAAACGATAAAAAGCGATGATTATGGCCATCCTAATGTGATTCCTCGAGCCAAGAGGAATCACGGTCATCTAGGTCTACATCACATGCAACCTGTACAAGATGAACTTCTGTGCCTTGCCTTCCGAGTTGATCAACTCATCTCATGAATGATCTGTACTCTCCAGCCGGTCGTCTGGGTGCCACCAGCCGATCGGTTGGCTCCTCTAACCGATTGGTTCGCCTGGTCGTCGTGCATCTCGTCATGTCCGCCACCCGCTCGTCTCGCTCCTCGAACCGGTCATCAACCGATCGGTTCACTCCTTGAACCGACCGTCTGGAACATCAACCGATTGGTTCACGCCTTGAACCAATCGTTTCAACTGTCGTCTTGATGTCCGCCGGTCTTTGACATAACAGGAAATAAAAAAATCTATCCTATTTATTACATTGCTTTAAAAAGAGAAACCCCGAGTTACATTCGGGGGGAGCAAAGGTAGGAAAGAATCTCGATTTATTTTGAGTTACATCAGGAATAGGAGAAAGGGAAGATCGGTGCGCAGATCGAGATGCAAGCAACCACAAACAACCACACACAGATAGGGGTTTATAGGCCATAATCATGCTACACACATCCACCACAAAACTCGTTTAAGGGTGACACGTATCGAGTGCATTAATAATACATATCATATATGTAATTAGGGATTTGTGGATTTAGGATTGGACATGCATAAAGTCGATATTATTTGCATCGCATGCAATAAATAAAGGCGACAAACCAAAATCGATCATATCGATATTCCTAAAATATAGAACAACTGACGTGGCTCTGATACCACTGTTGGGTTTTAGGGGAGACAGAGAAGGCAGTGGAAAAAAAATTTCTCCCCCAACCCATATCGAGGAAACGCGTCAACGTCTATATAATAGGAAAGGATGGTTTGTGGAATCATACCTTGTCCCGAGGCTTACTCGGCGACAATACCTCGCGGAATGCGCGGTCTTCAACTTCGGTCTTGGACGGTGTCTGTGCAGCTCCTGGTCACACTGGGACTGATGACTCCTCCTCCTACTGGACTGTCGGATGACAGTTGTCCTCCTAAGAGGCAGTGTCCTCCCGCCTCTGTAGTAGTCCACACGGACCACCTGGAACTCCACTCTCCTTGTTCCACAAGGAAGTGGAAGGAGTCACACCCTCCTATTGACGTACTAGTCGCCAACACACTCTCCTGCTACCAGTTGCAACTGCAGTTGTTCTTCCCTTGCTGCACCTCCCTTTTGCGGGAAGCACTTGCTCGTGATCTCTCACGGTTACCAAAACCAGAGAGAATGACAACTTCGCAAAGCAACCGGCTTGCATTGAGTTGTACTTTGAGAAGCCCCCAATACCCCTATATATATAGGCGGGTCATGGGACAGGGTTCTCTGTGCCTGGCAATACGGGACTAAAGCAGGAGTAGAAGGGTTCGAGATTTTCCACAAAAAGCAACCGGTTCGCAACTTGAAATGATCGGTTCACAACTGAACCGATCGGTTCGGCCATTGAGCCGATCGGTTGGACCTGAGCCGATCGTTTGGGGCACTCCAACCGATCGGTGGGTGCCCTAAACCGATCGGTTCATAGTCCTAATCCGGCTCATAAAGACTTTCCTTGTTTCGTTCCCAATTGTTATCGAATACCAATGTTATTCCCAATCGAATTGGGCAATTTGAAACCAAAGGAAAATTCTTGCCGACATGACTTTCCCAACTGGTCGGTTGCACCAGTTGAGCCGATCGGTTCAACCCTTGAACCGGTCGTTTCATCCTGGGCATGAGCCGATCGGCCTGGACATTCCAGCCGACCAGTTCAGCAACCTCAGCCGACCGGTTCATCACATGAGCCAATCGGTTGGGAGCACAGGTTGGGCAAAATTAGTCAATTGCGATTTCAATCAATCCGATACTCCAATCAATGCGTCCAACACCTTGAACCATATGATACTGAGCTATCGACTGATTGAGTGTTTAATTGAACTACTAAACTCTTTTAGTAAGCAATCTAAACGTTGCTTGTGGACAAAACTCCTCTTCCAGGTTAAATCCTATGTGTGTGACCCTGCAGGTCCATTTCACGTTGGCAGTGAAAGTCCATAACACTTATGACTTCACAAGCAAAGAGCGGTGCCTAGTCACACATCAGTGCTACCCAAGTGAAAGTAGAAAGTTGGAGAACAACTTTCATCCTACAATCCGTGAATGGTGTTACAGTGAATGTATAATTCCTTTGTCACTGATATCCCGAATGAACTCAAGGCATGGAACAGTCATCCTGTCAACGTTCATTCACTTTCTTGATCTCAGAGCAGATTGAACGAGATATGTATGACATCAATATCACATACTGATTCACACATGCGTGCGCACGCCTATCTCAATCCTACTCATCAAGTGGCCTTGGATATCAAACTCCCTCAGGAGGGACAAATCCCATATCTATCACTCACCCCTCAAAAGCCCCATGTGTCAAAGCCACCCAATCATCACCTTTATAACAACCCATGTTTTAGGACTGCGTTTGATAATGTCAAAGTGTGCCCAACGACATGTGTTGAGTGCAGTGATTTTAGGTCTAAGAATCACACTCACCACCATCACTGTGAGTACTGACTGTGACTACCATCTCATGGTTCCATGTGTCAAACTCACGGTGGGTCTGTCCGGTACACTTGTTCTCTAACAAGTACCTATGTGTTTGGTTTGATATCTCTATATCATGACTAATGAGATTTTGTCATCAACCAACACCACAATCTAGTCTTGTGTGTCATTGCTGTCTATCTACCTTCCACAATGACATCCGACTAGGGACATAACAAGAATGTACAAACTCTTAGCATTTGTATGATCTCATCGTTCAAGTCATGAACCTGAAGGCATACGTCATTGAGTACTGTCATTCTCTAGACATTCAATCTGTTCTATCACTATCTCATATGACTGAACCAGAAAGAATTGGAAGCTTGCCTTTGATGTTTATCAAATCAATCTTAATGTATCCCACCAATCATCCCATGATTGGCTCTCAGGGAATACATACCAACAAACACATCCACCTATTCTACTCCTATTATGTGGCAGAACCCGTTGGCAAGACACAGGTGACACTGGTCCCAAAAATTAGGATTTGGGATCCCAGTGTCGGTATTGTGGGGCAGCCACCCCCTTTTCTCTTACCCACCCTCCCGCCCTTTCATTACAATAAATTTTTCTCTTCATTGTTCTTGTTAGTTAGTTTATTTCCTCTATCTGTTTTTATATCCTTGCATGCATGCATTATCTTTAAAACTTCAATAATTGCCATTCAAATCATGCATTCCTGCCTCACTATTTCAAGTTTAAGTCTTGCTCGAGGATGAGAAAACTTTTAATCTTGGGGTGGTAGGCTTCACCCCTCTTTCTCTTCACCCTTCTTGCATGCACATTTATTTCTTGCATTTAGCATAAGCTTTTAGGTTTGCAAATATGACCATATGGTGTGAATCTAATAGATAAATGCTTGACTTTATGCCTAAATGCACAATTTTCATCTTAAAAATTGCTTGACCTTTTTCTTGACTTGCTCTTTGACTCTTTCCTTGAGTTTGGTAATAAATCTAAGGTTAGGTGTCTTTTTCATAGCTTAAAGATTTATTCCCTTGATCCATGTTGTGAATGGAAAATCCATGGTAAAGGACTGTTGGAATGAGCTAAAACATGATCAAAGAATCCTAGCTGCAGATTCACAAGCTTACCTCTATTCTAAAGATTCTTGAATCAAAATTGCAACTTTTCACACAGGTGTCAAGAGGATCATGATGAGTTTTGAGCTATAATCAAGATGAAATGTTTTCTTTGATGGACTACGTGCCTTCCAACATTAGATTGAGTCAAAAAGATGAAATATAAAAAAATGTGCAAAAGAGGCTTGGCTTCCCATAAAATCCTAAAAATATCTATATTGTTCTCACCCATGCCTACAAAATAGAATGCAGATGATAAAAGTCTGAGGGTGAACAATGAATGAGTGCTTGTTTTCTGTTTTAGGAGAGTCGAGGATGGTGCCCAGTCAGTGTATGACTGCGCTCATGAATGCGGGTATCTTGTGCCTTGATGTACCACTCTAAAAGCTCATTAGAGAGTTACTAGGAACCCCTAGGAGACTTATGAGATCATCTCAGTAGTAGGGTTGGTTCAAGCATAGTACGAGGAGTTCATCTCACTACTTTGGGCCAACTGGCTTAGACTACAGCGAATGTTTCCTGTTACATGGACCAATCTAACGTAGATCGAGACCCTCATAAGTCATTAGAGTCTTTTTGCTTGGTTTCTTAGGACATGAATAAGTGAGAGGCGTGTTGTTCTGGATTGGTATGCATGGATTCATGGTGATGGCTCATTGCTCATCACCTGTGTGATCACCTATGTGACAACTCTTTCATGTTTAAATAATTATGATCCAAACCCTCATGAGTATCAGCAGGCTGTAGTGAATTCTGAAAAACCACTAGAGGGGGAGTGAATAGGGTTTTATGGATACTTTTAAAATTAATTCAACCAAAGCAAGAAACCACAAAAAGATTGGACAAGGGGACAAGGATTTAGAGTGGTTCCAACCTTAGCAAATACTAAGGCAGTCAATCCACTACCCAGTTGCTTACCCAACCGGGATTTTGAAAGTATTTAATTTTATTACCTTGCAAGGATGTTACATAAAATTACAATACTTTCACCAAACCCTTTGGACAGCCTTCACCTAGAAGTAGTTTCACCAACCTTGAAGCAACCTTCCTTGAAGTAACTTTAAGCTCCTCCTTGAAGTAGCCTTCCTCTTGAAGTAGCTTTCCGTTGAGACAGCCTTCTTGAAGTAGTGCAAAGTCCACCTTCTTCACTTGAGAAGTCAAACCCTATCCAATCTGCAGCCTCCAACCCTAGTAGTAGCAAGAAGATTACAAACAATATAAAGGAATAAGAAGGAAAAATAGAAATTACAATATCGTTGTAGCACAAGGCTTGATTTCCTATATCAAGCATTTTGATCTCCTAATCAATGTATATGGAAGTGTAAGTGCAGTGGGTAGGAGATGCTAGCCTATAGGACACGAATTTGGAGCAATGGAAATGAATAGCCAATGTTGGTTGCTCAATTGCTCACAAGAATGAATATCCAATTGCAAGTATTATGCTCAAGTGTTTCACAAGTGTGTATTAGGGTGTCCTAAGGCATGTCCTATTTATAGGAATGGCCTACAAGTGCTTAAGGACGTTCTAGACACTTTCTAGGGGGTTCTAAGTGCTTAAATAGCCGTTAGGTACACATTAGTTGCTTTAGCAACAGCTAGTTAATTAACTCTGAAAATTATAGACAGAACACTTCTCGGTCGAAGACTTGTCGACCGAGAGTCCATCTCGTTCGAGGACTTGTCGACCGAGGGACTATCTGGAGAAAGTGTATATAACGTTCTTCTCCTACTGTCAACTACCTTGTCTGATGTGTCTAACGGCTACCTGGGTCTTTTTCGGTCGAAGAAGTTGTCGACCGAGAGTGTCTCGGTCGAGGATTTTGTCGACCGAGATTAACCCTGTTTCAATGTTTTAATTAAAGTATTAAGTGTATGTATGAGTGTGTAGATGTGACACTATTGTAGGGTATGACTTATCTAAGTGATGTGATTGGCTAGGGAAGATCTAACACTTGATTTACATGATATCTAAGTACTTGTACATTATATGCTTGTACAAGTTTTTACATTTGATTACATTCATGACTTAAAGCAATTTAGCATATAGATCTTCCAAGTATTTGTCATCCACCTTATTCCTGCAACACTCAAGTAGCACGTTAGATCCACAAGAATGAAATGTTTGTCATCATCAAAACAAAGAGATTATAATAATGTCCAATTTAGCCAACAAATTCACCTTAATCTTGTCTGGACACTCTTTGATCTTGCTTTGGCATGGTTGTGCATGATTGGTGGGGGTTTGTTCTGAAATGACATGGATCAAGAGTATTGATGCTTTAAACTATTTTTCTTAACTTTAGCATCTATTGCCAAGCTTAATTTGGATGTTATCTTTTTGTTCTTTGAGCATAGTCTTGCTTGAGGACAAGCAAGTTTTAATCTTGGGGTAGTTGATAACACCCGAATCTACACATATTATATGTGCATTTTATCTATAGTTTCGTGCCACTTTGGTCTTAATATGCCCAATAATGCTCATGTTTTATGCTTTCTTTCTTTCATTAGATAATGTAATTAGAATAGCCAATAATGTAGCCAATTTAGCCAATTTTGGGACTTGCAGGTACCGAACCAGATAAGACATCTATTCTCCAAAGATTTCTCCCTGTCACATGGTTTTTGCGGCAGCTATGAACCTGCCATGACCGTGGCAACCATCCACAACCATGGACATCCACCCTGACCATGACTGTGGCAATCAGGCACGACCGTGGTGCCCATCGTGACCGCAGCCTTCAAAACTGCAATCGCGGTCCTCGCCATGACCATGGCCACCTACCATGACCGTGGCTGTCCACCTTTGCCACGACTGTGGCCAATAACCACGACTGTGGTCTTCAACACCGCGACCATGATCCCTCACCATGACCATAGCCATCCGCCATGTCTGTGGCCAATAACTGCGACTGCGGGCTTCAACACCGCGACCGCAGTCTTCATCTTCAACAACTGCGACCACAATTATTTGCCACGACCGTGGCCATCCACCATGACCGTAGCCAATAACTGCGACTATGGTTCCCAATAACCATGACCACAGTTTTTACTTCCACAACTGTGATCACGATTCCTCACCACGACTGTTTTCTTTAGCCACAACCATGGCCGACTCCCTCCACCACGACCGTGGTCTCCCACCATGACCATGGTTCCCAGACCGCAACC
This sequence comes from Alisma plantago-aquatica, assembly GCA_963693085.1. Taxonomy (NCBI): domain Eukaryota; kingdom Viridiplantae; phylum Streptophyta; class Magnoliopsida; order Alismatales; family Alismataceae; genus Alisma; species Alisma plantago-aquatica. Next base: position 183,665,686 of record OY856413.1, on the reverse strand, counting down.
GCGATCTTCATCGCCGGGACCACAATTTCCATTCCATGAACCGCGACCACGGTGTTGGCCACGAATGTGGCTGACCCCGTGACCTGCTGGCCGCGGTCTACAGTCTGCCTCTATAAATAGGTGTCCCCTCACTCACTTGAAGGGGGAACTTGACCATGTATGCCAAGAGGCTACTTCTCTGAGAACTGAAGGTTCCTAGAGTTTTGTGGGAGAACACAAAGGTCTGAGAAGGCCAAAGAGCTCACCCTATGCCCTCATCTTCAGTGAGCTTTCATTCTCCACCACTCTCCATCATCCCCGGCCTTCGAGCTCTAAGGGCGGAAGCTGAGCAGTGAGAAGACCCACGACCTCCATCGTCCTCCACCTCCGTTCACCCACCAAGCTGCTATTTGGGGTGGATTTGGAGAGAAAGAGGACCAAGGTGTCCAGATCTGATCAAGGAGCAGGACCAAAAGATGAGATCCAGCTTATTCAGAGGCAAAGGAATGAGAGCCACCTCTCCTCCATGGGCTAAATCTCTTCTTCTTCCCCTTTCTTCTGTTGTATTTCTTGGTTTCATGTACAATGATGTTCTTCCATCTCTCTTCGGTGCCAACTATGCTTGTCCATGGCTAGTTGACCTCCTTCTTGGCTATGTAGCCCGATCTGGGCATGTATATGTACTTTTTCCTTAAGCAAGTAGATTCGTATATGATCTAGTATGTTGTATGTTCTATTTTCTCTTTCTATGTTTTGATTGCTAGTTTGGTTGATCTCTTTTTGCTTGAACTGGTATTTCTGCCTGTATCGAGAGACCCGTATAGGAATGGCAAAGAGACGATAGTTTGGATCTGACCCTGAGAGGAGGAAGATCCAAGGTACTTTGTTCCTAATATCTCTGGATGTCCTAAGACATGAGAGGGAACATAGCATATTTTGAGGTATTAATATGTCATCCTTGAGAGAGGTTTGATGGCATATCACGATGGGTTTTAATCATGCTACGCGAGAGTGAGTGGGATGACCCCACATGAACAGACATGACAGTACGTACTATTTTGGATATAGATTGCTTGCTCAGGTGTTCAAGGGTTGTCTACACCCGAGAACGGTTGCATAGACTACCCAACTTGTGGTTACATATCTAAGAACTCCTCCTCTCTAATTAGTAGAATGTTGCAGACTTTGTTTTCTTTTCTTTATTTTGTTTTATTTCGTGACAACCCGTTAGACTAGTTCTAGCACCCTTTTTATCAAACATCACTTTTGGCTTATCTGACTCAAGAATGAGATATGTGGCATCCTAAACGTCGCTACATCCATGTGTTCAACCCCGCATATCTACTTTGACCCCGTAATAAAAGTTGTGGGGGCCTAGAAGGTTTTGGGTTATAAATTTAAAAGCTTGATTCCTTCCTTTGTCCAGTGTTCGTATCCGGACATGAGAAAAAGGTTGATCAGTTAGCTTAGCAACCCAAGTCCTATTACTCTGGGGTACATTCTAAAAGTACAACATGTACAATAATGACCAATTTCATTGAAATTATTACATGATCTCCTAGCCTTGAAACTAGATAATTTCTCATTGAAAATTGAAGGTCCTTTATCTTTTTGTTTCTTTGGATACTATCAAGTCCAAAACCACCTCTACCAATTTGTTCAGTAGTATGGTCTAGTATTTGATTAAGATTGTTTTTATCATCTAAGATTATTTACATAGAGGTTGTCAAACTATGATTATCATGCATAAGATAAGTAATAGTACAAGATAATTGATTGATATTATCATGATCTCTTTTTCTTCTTCTCTTTCTTCTTCCTCTATCTTGATTAACAATGTCTTCAATAGAAATCATGTTGACACATTGTTTTCTCCATATCTGATAGGCTGTCTCATGAAAGGAAAACATGTTGAACTCAGTGGGGGAGATGGAGGCATAAAGACTGTTCATGGTTCTTGCATTGAAGGTTTCTTTCTTCAAAGTAGCCTCATGTCATTCTTTTATCATTGTCTCTGGTATCTTGTATGGAAGTTCTTCCTTCTCCATATCTCAAGACTTGATCCTTGGATGTAGAATTGTAGCCTTCTCTTACAATAGAGGAAAATTGCTCCCATCAAAGATTGGAATGTTGATGAGGTATCAACCACCTTGATAATCACCCATATTATCCTATATGTGGAAGTATGATTGGATAAGAAACGCTCTGATACCACTTGTAGGATCTTGGATGATGGTTTCTAGATGGCAGGGTGAATAGAGCTAAAAGCACATAAACAAAATTCATTAGAACTTCAAATTACTTCAAGAGATCAGGTTGCAAATATGGAATTTGAGTGCAACTAAACATACATAGAAAGAATGAGAGAGATTGAATGAGATCAAGAATAAGCTATGTAGATTGGTTCCAATCTCCAAACTAGGAGAAAGTTAGTCCAATACCTAGAAAGGTCAAGCTCTAGGATTTTGCAACCATTGCACCTTCCTTATATTCCATTATAAGAGATAAAATATATGACCTTCCTTTTCCAGGATAAGGATATCTAACCTTCCCTTTGAGGAGAAGGGAGCCAACAACAAACTAAAGAACTTACCTTTCCAAGACCAATAGTCTTCAACCTCACCAAGGATTCACCACTTTTGCAATGAGTCATCCTCCTTCACTAAGGACTCATCGACTATTGCATCAAGTCTTACACCTTAAAGGAATTACCCACTCTTCTTGGATCTTCTTCCTTTGACTTTGCCTTCTAAAGGAAAATCTTTCACTAAGGGAGTCCTTGCCTCCTTCTTCTTCACCTCTCTTAGCCAAGAGATATAATCTTCATCTTTAAGGTTGAATGAGAGATTGATAGGTAGAGGAAGTGAGAGCCTCACAAGATATACATGTAGGACTAACTCTCTTACAAATCTCCTACTCACACTAATGGATGTTGCAAGTGATTGTCTTGAGAGAAAAAGGAGGCTCTTTGAGGCACTCAACTAAAATATAGGGACTTCATAGTGTTTGTCTAACCATGGGATGAAGACCAAGGGGTTCTATTTATAGTTGGGAATGCCTACTAGCCATTAAAAACACTTAAAGATGAGTTATAGTCATTTGGGGTGCTTTTAACCTATCTATTTTTTATGTTTGCAAAACTCCAATGACTAGAAACATTTTTTCTACACATTTCGTACAATCCATTCAGACTTGATCGAATGCACTATGTGCTAAAGTAAATTTGAAGAACTAGTCGAGTTTATCCTGGATGAAGCTCGGATGGTGCCTTAAATTTGTCATGGCTGTGTAGGGTGTCTCTCATGTTTGTTCTGGGACAAACTTGGCTGAAACTGGCAATTCCCAAAACCATCAAGGGTGTCGGTCAAGTTTATCAAGGATGAAGCTCCACCGAACAGGCACTCTATGATGAATTTTAGAAATTGTCATGTCAGTGCTTAAATGTTTGTTCTAAGTGCTCTTGATATTTTCTAAGATAAATTACAAGTCATACAATTATTGGAAGTTATTTATAACATGATTCTAATGGAGATACATCATATTCCACAAAAGTGCACATGCATCAATTTTGACTTGTTTTTTCTCCCAGTTAGAATGTGCAAGTTAGGGCATTTTGAGTGTGTCTAGACTTGTTTTTTCTCCCAGTTAGAATGTGTAAGTCAAGACATTTTGAGTGCGTCTATACCTAATATAAAGTTACTCAAGTAGAATCATTAGATGCAAATAAGTGGAATGGTTAGTCATAATCAAAATAGGGGTTTATTAAATTTTGACCTTGAGTCAAAATTGACTTTGAGTCAACATTTGAAACAACACACAATCATTCAGGCATGCATATATCTTCTTATCCTCCATTCCCATTGGGCACAACTTCTTTTTCATTTTGTATGTTGTGATTGGAAGCTTGCTGCCTTCAGGGAGAGTTTCTTTTAACAAAGACAAAAGAGAAGTGAAGCTTTTGTCACACCATACATTGTTAGCCTTCTGAGTATACAATCTCAGCACAAATCTCAACTTCATAAACTTAGTACAACCTAAGTATAATGGTTTTTCAGCATCATGCACAACATTTCTAAATAAGGTTGTGGGTCAATAACATTTATCTCGCAACTATCTAGCATTGCATCAACCATGTTTGTTGGAATTTATTCTTTATCATCAACATCGTCAGCCATTTTTTCTTAGACACAACTACCACTACAAACATATGTCGATATTATACTAGGAATCTCTCCATGCCAGTACCATTATGTATATCCCTATAAAATCCCATTACACATGACATGATCTTAGATCATGTCAATAGTGTCAACTTTTAGGTTATCACTAAAATTCCTAGAGGGGAAATATAACCTCTCTCCATGTTGTTTTCTATGCTCCTCTACAAATATTACAAACTCATCAAGACCATTAATAAACTCCAGAGTGCAATGATTTGTTTTAAAAATCCATGATCTATCCATTCCTATATGATGAGATAAGATATGAGTAGATCATCAGGTTCTAGCTAGTAAATTAATTTTAGGAAAAGATATGTTTTGAATGATTGAGCCCTAATCATCTTGTATCATTTATATTCATGATTGTGTAGCACCTATCCCATTCTTGATCACTTCATCTCACTAGTAAGTGTATAATGTGTGTTTGATTTTAGTAAGTTTTGGCTGCATTTCCCTATAATTTTCCAATTACACTGATGTGGATGGGCAAATACCCACCTACATATCTACATAGAGAACAAAAGGGGAAATGCTGTCAAACTTTATTGAAATAAAAGACACATTATACACTTACATCCTAAGTGAGATGAAGTGCTCAAGAACAGTCCCAAATTGGAGACTATCCAAGGTTTACTCCTAATTAGTAAATCTCAGACGAGTTTCTAGGCCAATAGAGTATAGGGGCTAGGGTTTACAAACTAGAGTTTACTTTTTAGAAGTATAAGGTTAATAAGGTATATTTATATCAATTTGAATGTAAATCAAGTAAATTTACAGCAATTCATATAAATTTCAGTGTATTAATTCCTAGGTTTGATCATTTATCCATACTAACAATCAATTGATAACATTAAACATGAACTTAATATAGATTTTAAAATATAGATTCAAAACTGATCTCAAAATAATTGAAATATATAAAAAATTTATTTTTCTCTATAAAAGGCACAAACTTTTGTTTAGATTATTTATCGTACTAAAGTCCATTTATCGTAAATGAACCCTAGATTTACCAAAACTAGGTATATGATGATAGAACCCAAAAGAAGATACATATTATTGGATCATAGATTAGGATTGAATCCCAAGGGCTATCTATAGTATACCAAATGTGCATACGAAAAAGTATCTACATTCTTCGAACGAAAAATTTATACAAAGCCTAGTTATACTATCTATTTATGTATCCTATAATAAAATTCAACATTTGATTCTCCATTAGTGAAAAGTAATCAAATCTTCCAAAATTTCTATTTCTCTCATATTGACTACATACAAACAAATAGCAATACTAAATGTGCATATGGATGTGATCAATATCCAACCTGTGACGACCCCTATCACTATATTCTTTCCATGATGACATTTCTTGGATATGCATGCACTCATATCTATAAGATGTCAAAAGGGAAAATATAAGGGTTTGTGATTGTCAACTAGTATATAATAAGAAGTGGGATAATTGTTAACAAACAACATTTAAATATACACACAACCATCATTCATAAGAATAAAAGGTCATATTACATTATTCACTAGAATAAGAATGAATTTTAAATGAAATAAAATACATAGGGTATAGACACCCTAAACATCATCTAAATAAATGAAACAACTAATTGAACATAAATAAAGATGAGAGGCAACCATCTAGCTAATTATCCTCCATGAAAGTTATTTGATATCTTCATGTACTTTGAGGTGCATTACTTGTTCCTTATACCTAGAAAATACGAGAAACAAACGATCAAGATAAAGTTGGTACGTGGCTCAAGGATATGAATACTATGCTTGCATATTTAAAATAGTTGAAAAAGGAAGAAAAGAAAATGAAAACATTATCTAAGGTGGAAAATGAGGTAAATCCAATTTATTGATCATATTTCGATGACCATGCATTACTATGGTCGACTTAGCACAACATCACATATATTATTGGGCCCATTCCCCGCGTACCATGTACCATTAGGGAGGTGGTAGTCAACATTAATACTTTCCCTCTCTAATAGGGAGATTAATGAACACCATCGGTAACTACATTTCATTTTCTTTCATTAATGTTCTAGTTTTCAAGGCAGAAGAGTATCAATATAGAAATATACATCCAAGCAAGTTAATGCAACTAAATGCAGGAAAGTACTCATAATTATATCATCCAGCAAAACTAGTCATATAATTATATCCACATACCTTGAGTCTCAGATCTAGATCTCAACAAGTCAAGAATAAAAGAGTAGATCATCCTGAAAGAAAAATAAAGACCTAATGTCATTATGTGTTCTCAACAGCTCATATTTGGGTTTTGGACTCACTATGGTTTTCATTTAGGGTCATTGGCTCAAATCAAAGTATTTGGAGGGAGGATCCTCATTTTAGGGTTTTGAGAGTGGATCAAGTATATTGAAGAATTGGTTTTCCTTTAATCACCATTAGTTAAATAGGGATAAAATAGACCATTAGTGTGGTATAAGGGAGTGTAAGTCAATTACTGATCAATGACCAAGGGTTTCGGGTCAGAGGACATAGGATTAGGTTGATGTCACATGATTTTTCATAATTATTGATCTCTATTTTATATGTGTTTTCTATAAGTTAATTAATAAAAGGACATTAATTAAAGCCAAGAAAGGGTACACCGATTCTAAGATTAGATTTAGGTATAGGTGATGATTTATATAGGTTCTGCTGAATTTTCTGAGAACGTGGGTACTTTATGGATATTTTTCAGATAAAAAGGGAGTTTCCATCTTGGCTTCATGGATCAGGGGAGAAATCCAGTTCAACAGATCCTCCTTCCTGACCCACAAGCCAAGCTTGGCTCAAGAGTCTACGACAGGTGCGAGAAGACGTGAATGGCCATGGTAATAAAATTCCATGCATGACTAGGTATGGGTGTATTGGTAGTAATTGACCCTTGAATGTTTAATTGAAGTAATGACCTTACTGGAGACATAGATCAGCGAGTAGGAGAGTCATGAATAGGGGTAATGAAGGGGAAACCATGAATTTTCATTGACTTTGTTGTGACTGTGTGAATTCAATGAACCATTACTGGCTGAAATCTGAGCAACAAGGCATTAGAGGGAAGATCCAGTTGTAGGTTTTAAGGAGGCAAATGAGAAAGTAGAATCAAGAGATGTACCACATACTGGAGGGAGATGAGGTTTTGGGTGTCTTCATGTGCCTCTATTGTGTCATTCGCTACTTCATCTCCCTTTGGCATGTCTTGGACATGCCTTCTGATGAGGAGCCCGACTGGTGTGGGGCATCTTAGTTGATGGGGCTTCCTGGTCCTTTGCGGATATTGGTGAGAGTTTTGGGAGCTCCATGTGGCATCACTAATTGTATTGGTGTAGGGAATTGGAAGGGGATGGTTAGTGTTGTGAGCACAATGTTTGTGTTCAGGCCGACTGAGATGGAGTTAGGTGGAGGATTTGGGGTCTCCTGGAGAGAAATTGATGCATTGGTTTGGTTAAAGGGGGTTGGGAGGAGCCGCTGAAGGTGTTAAGTAATAGTCGCATGTTCTATGGTTCCTTAGATGTAATTCACATCTAAGTCTAGCATGCCACCATTTTGGGCATTTCTTCGATACTGATCGTTAGCAGGATATTTTAGGTTTATTAGGGAGAGGAGATAAATTTGGATTTGAAGAACCAAGTTTGATGAAACGAGGGAAAGATATGAGAGAGACGATGAGTCAAAAACTGACAATACAATATAGTCCATGTTCTACAAGAGGCCGGTGAGGAGGATGAATCAGTCATCTCCTATGTCGGATCTAAATCTGGATTAGGGTCTGGATCCATCTAGGTTAGGTAATTTAAGGTTTTAAATTTATTTATAGAAAAAATTCATAACTATCAATTTCTTGATCTGAAAAATGTAAGATTTTAACCAATGATTTACAAAGGTTTCATATAATCATATAAACAGTTCTGAGTTCAATGATGCAGTTTGGTCTAAAAAAACCAATTAATTAATAATAACAACTTAGCTAAATAAAATGTCACAAGTTACATATTAGCCATCATAAATGAAATTTTTGTGACAAAATTGTTCAATGATCATGATAGTGATGAAGTGAGGTCAATTGGGCAATAGTGGATAATCAAGGGGCATAATTGTAGTTTGGTAATTAAATGTAAAAAAATCCACTTAATCACATTCTTCCCTCCTTATAAAGAATTTTGTCCTCAAAATTCAAGTAGCTTGAAATATATGTGGATATTTCTGCTCAAACTCAAACTTGACCTCACAGGTAGCATAAGTCTGATCATGGTGGCTCTAGAGAACTTTTACCATATCTATGCTCTGATTAATATAAAACACCTTTATCTTGGAATCAAGAATTCAGATTGGGGATTCAACATAGTATAGATCATCTTTCAGTTATAGAGGATCATGATTTAGAATGTGACTGGGGTCTTTGACATAAGGCTTCAGGTTAGATACATAAAAGACATTTTACATGGCACTATACTGAGGTGCCAAAGCAAGATGATAGGCACATTCACCAACCCTTTCTAAGATCTCAGAGCATCCCACATAGAGAGGATTGAGCTTTCCCCTGTCCTTTGCTAAATCTCAGATAGGTCTGATCTTCAGAAAGACATGGTCTGTTATAATCGCAATTTTGCTTGTATGAATTGAAATGCAATTTTTCAAATAAAAAGGATTTGAAAGGAAAACTTTATGGTTTTTTTTCAAAGAATGAATTATTTTGCAATATTTCCCTTGGATGCATGATTTTGTGATTCATATTGATTGGATAAGTCCAATAATGATAAAATGGACAAGAAATAAAAAAATACCATAATAAATAAAAGGAAAAAGAAATAAAGGGATAATTGTGTGCATATGAGAAAATTTATTTAGAACTATCTAAAAAGTGGTATGGATAACCACTATTGATTAAGTTTTAGTTTCTTTTTGGTTCTAATAAGAAAAGGAATCAAAAAAAGAAAATAGAAGAGAAAGAAAGAGAAACATGAATTTTAAATGCATAAAATATTCATTGTGAGTGGATGACTTGCATATGAAGAAAAGTCTCTTTGATTTTTGAGTTTTGGTTCCAAACATTGCACCCAAGTAAATTGAGTCATTAAAGAGTTTCCTTTACAATTTGGGATTAAAATGATATGTGGTTTAGGAGATATGAATTTATGGAAATTCTCTAAAGTGATAGAATATCAATATATGTCACACATTATATTGATTCCTAAAAGAACATAGAAATGGTGTGTGCAATAGCATCCATTGGATCCAATATCCAATGGTGCATGTGTGTCATCTAGTTCTAACTAGATTTGGAAAGGAACAAGGAAAATATGATCTTCCATCTCATATTTCTTGTGATCTATTGCATATGCAAGCATAGAAGTTGCTTGGTTGGGTCTAGGAGAGGATTCTAAACCAACCTAATGAAAGTTTCATGGGGCATGTAGGTTTCTAGAGAAAATTCCCAATTTCCCTAAAAACATAGTTGATGGCGAGGGTTGGAAACCCTAAACTAGATCCTAACACCTATAAATAGGACTACCCTTGACCTTGCCCAAACTCCACGAACCCAAACGGCCTACTCTTGTCCATGTTCTCCTCTCTTGATTGATCTCTCTCTAATGAGCTCCCCACTATGGCACCGTCATGTGCTTGATTCGTAGAATCAAGGAAGGGTGGGGAGGTGCAAAAGGAGGGCCCTCTAATTTCAATCAATCGTTGACCGCTGAAGGAGATCTACGGACCTAGTCGTTCTACATTTCAAAATGTGTGAGTGGATGTGATCAACGCTAGCCACGCAATCCCCACCCGGTCAATGAAGACCCATGATCCGATGGCCACCATTTTTCTAAAAGAAAAAGGTAATTCATTTTTCTAGTCAGAAAATCCAGAAAATAGCTAGATCTTGTTTATTTCACTAAAAACGATCATTTGGCTAAAACATAAAAGTAGATAATGATTTTTGATGAGAAAAATATGTAGAATACATTAAAAATGAATTCAAGGTCTAAATCTTGTTGTAACTCAAAAAGAATGTAAAGGTTCTACCTTTAATGGTTTTAATAAGTTAAAACTCTATCTTTTGAAGAATTAAAGGACCTAATGATGTTCTCTGGATCTTATGAACAAAGTTTAACCTTTTCATAAGAAAAGGATAGATTAAATCTAATGGGATGCTAATTGGTAATAATTTTCTTAATTAGGGTTCCTTAATGATAAATGTGCATTAATGGGCTTAAAAAACCTAATTTTGATAGTTGTGAGGTTTAATGGTTTTAATTGTGGAAATCAATCAAGAAGGCATGAAAATAATGTTCTTGAACTAATTTGTGAATAAATATCCTTAATTTGGATAATTTGAGTAAGTAGGGTTTTTACGAGTGAGTGCTTTTAGGGTTTGTTGACCTAAATAGGGTAAAATTGGAATGAAAAACCAAGATACTCTAAGGAAACCCTAATAAGACTTAGAAACCTTAGATTGGAATCCCAAGTCAATAAAAGATGTTTGGATGTGATTTTAAAAACTAGGTGTTGTAAATGCTTTTCAGGATCAAGATTTGCTTGATTTATTGCTTCGCTTGGTTGATTGGACTTCTTATTTGGATTATCTTTCTTGCTTGGTTTTGAGAATTTTAAACCAGGTATGTGGTAATTCTTATGGCTAATCGCTCTAGTTTCATAGTGATTTTTGAGGTTTTATCGGTTGCTTGAAAATTAACTGAATGGATGAACTTTGGTCCTTGCAACTATAAAGTGACTATGGATATCACCATAATTATGTGCATGACTAGCTCAGATCCTAATCCTCCTCTGTAGCTTTGAGTATATGTAAGAAATTGATGATCTAGGTATTTATCTACCTTGAGGTAGGATCAATAGATTATCATGATTCGAGGTTTGGTCTACCTTTGGGTAGGATCTTATGACTATACTGGTCTAGCTCTTGGTCTACCTTTGGGGTAGGACCAAAAAGGGCTAATGAGGATATACCTTGTGAGAGAGATAGTATCCATGTCCACTGTAGGGACAACACAGAGGCTTGGATAGATCATGATTGAGTAGTTATGATGAAGACATAAAGTTTGATGTATTAAATAATAATTTGGTTGCAATAGGTTGTTACTACTAGATGAAAACTTTTGGTTTCCCCTACATACCATTTTAGGGAAATATGAAGTTACGTCTATGGAAAGAGAATTTTCAATAAAAGGTGACATTGAAAAAGAACAAGGCAAAATAATGTTCGGAGGATTATAGTTAGTTTATTCTATGGATAAAGTTCTATATTCCTATTTTTGAAAGGTATTTTAAAAGAAAATTTTATCATGTTTTAAGCTTAGTTGTGGTTGAATTTATTAGTTATTTGTTATTATTTGCAAAACCATATGATCCTATATTGGGATAATGGTTGTAGCTTCTTGGCTTCCTTAATTGGGAGTTGCTGAGAGGGGGTCGTTACATTTGGTAACAGAGCATGGTTTTCCATATAATCTCTAATAATTGTTAAATTTTACAAATTTGTTAGAGCCTAAAGGGTGTTATTAGAGAATTTTCCTAAGATGGAGGCATCTAGAAAAGGATCACGATCTGGGGTCTGCCAAGATTTTCCTCCTCCCCCTAGTCAATTTTTGAGGACTCCTAAAATTTGTGTGACTTCCTAGACAAAATTTGAGGATTTGACTTGAAATAAGGTACCTCTAGGTCTTATCTTCAACTTTCATTCCTTCTTTACCCCTTTTCATTGGAGAACCTTTAAGTGCTTACAATTTTCTCTCTCTCCACCTCCTCCTGATTTTTGCGGATAAGAATGTCAAGGATTAAGGAATCCTCCACCAAATAATAAAAATCATGTAAGAAAGATGTCATGGACATAAGTTTCAATGATATTAAAATTAGACTGAGTTTAATTACATGCTTATGTGTAGCAACATGGCTCGTGTCAAGACTATCACCATCCCCTCTGACACCCCTTAGGAGAATGTCAAGTTTAGACTCTCTCATAGGAAGAGAAGGTCTCTAGAGGAAAGACATAAGGTGATGGAGGAAGAAGCCTCTAGGAAGAGGAAATGACTCGATGGAGCCTTAGAGGAAGGATCAAACCCTAAGACAGTTCCCTTCAACAACCTGATCCTAGAGATGCACCAAGAGGATGAGCCAATGTCTGATGATGAGGTCAGGCCCAAGGAGAACCTACCTGATGGCTCATGACCAACTGTAGTAGTCAACACTCGTAATGACCTTTGGATGGAGTTGTGGAAGAAGTTGAGTGAGGCCATTATTCTGTTAGCCCTCAAGGATATAGCCCGAGGTGAAAATGATGAGCCACTACCAGTTCGTCCATGACTTGGAGACACCACTTTGGACTTTGTAAAGCTGAACATTGAGATGTTTTAAGGAGAAGACAAGACCAAGGGGGTCAAAAAAGTCGATGCTTGGCTTCTAATGATGGAAAATGGTTTCTGCATGCTGGAAGTGCAGCCAAGAAAGAAGGTCATATTTGCCGCTCATATTCTAGAAGGAGAAGCCAAGATCTGGTGAGAGAACCACATCACAGTCCTAGACATGAATGAAAACCATATGGATCGGACCAACTTCAGATACATCTTCTTAGCCAGATGCATTCCAATCTTAGCAACGAAAGAAAAAGAAAGGGAGAACATTAACCTGATCCAAGGTAACCTATCTGTCGTAGACTTTGGCCGCTTTTTGCATCTCCTAGAGCAATTTGGATACATGATGATCGAGGAAAGATGGGTAGACCATTTTGTAGAATGTCTAAAACATTTCATCAATCCTCATGTGATGGCGAGAAAACCAACAAACTTTACCGAATCCTACAACACTTCCCTAGCCATGGAGAAAACGATGATGCCTTCTCAAAACCCATCCCAAGGATACTTGGGTTTCACTAAAGGCACATATGGCCCACACAATCATCACAAGAAAGGACAAGGACACAACCATGACATGGGAAAACTTGGAGTCAAAATAAAACCCCACAACAAGAACAACCATCCTAGGTTTTGCACCCGTAGAAGATGGCATTCAGGCGAGTGTCGCTATAAGAAGAAGGTGTGTTTCCATTGCCAGTAAGAGGGACACTTCCAAGAAAACTACCCTTTTCCAGACCTGAGTGGTTTGGGCCTTGTAGTATCCCAACTTGTAGCATCCCAGATGGTAGTTATAGCCCCACCTATTGGAGAGCGAAGACAGGCTTGAGTTTTCAGCATCGACAATTAAGAGGTTCAAGCTAATGTGAATCGATGAATAGAGTGTTAATTTTTTTTCTCTATTTTAAGCTAAGCATGCAGTAGTATGACATGTTAAGAAAAATAATTTAGGCATTCTTGATGTCATGGGACACAATGTAAAATCTCTTTTTGACTCTAGTTCTACTAATACTTTCATTTCGAGAAATCTTGTAACTATGTTTTGTTTGGACGTCAAGGATTTAGGATATGTTTTGGATGTCACAACCTCGAGTGGTCGGATCTTTACATCTCTTTTGAAAATGCCAATGATACCTATTAAGTACCTGGATCATGAGTTACCTATAGATTTTATCCTCCTTGACATGAACGAATTTGATGTGATCATTGGTATGGATTGCCTCTATACTTACAGGGAAAATATCAACTATAGGGAAAACAAAATATGAATAAGGAGACCAGATCATCCACCATTCACTATTAGAGGTACAAAGGATTCTACCACTAGCCTGTATGTGTCAGCCTTGAAGGCAGAGTGGATGATGACTAAGGGTTTTCAAGCTTTCCTAGTAGTAGTTACCGAGCTGGAGCCTAAGATGTAGCCCCTAGAGGAAATAGAGGTAGTCAGGGACTACATAGATGTGTTCTTGGATGATTTGTATGGGACTCCTCTTGAGAGAGAGGTAGACTTTTCGATATAGATAGCTCTCAGGACAAACCCAATTTCTAGGGTACCTCAAAGGATGGCCCCCGCTGAATTTCTTGAGCTGAAAAAGCAACTGTAGGAATTGCTAGACAAAGGTTTTATCCAACCTAGCGCATTGCCATGGGGAGGACTAGTCCTCTTTGCAAAGAAGAAGAAGGATGGATCTCTCACAATGTCCATAGACTACTGAATGATCAACTAGGATACCATTAATAACAAGTATCCTTTACCCCATATAGATGACCTGTTTGACCAGCTTAAGTCTGCTCAAATCTTTTCAAAGATTGACCTAAGGTTTGTGTACCACCAGTTGCGAGCCAAGAGAGAGCACATCCTAAAAACTACTTTCCAAACATGTTATGGCCACTATGAGTTTGTGGTTATTCCTTTTAGATTGTCCAATGCCCCAAGTGTGTTTATTGAATCTCATGAATAGTGTGTTACAACCTTTCCTTGACTCATTTGTCATAGTGTTGATAGATGACATCTTGGTATACTCCGACGACCTAAAACAAAAATGTGACCACTTGGGTAGAGTCCTTGATATTTGATATTCTGAGCAAGTAAAAAATCTATGGGAAATTCTCAAAGCACAAATTTTAGATAGACGGTGTCATGTTCCTTGGACACATTATATCTGGAGGGACCATCTCAGAGGATCCTGTAGAAGTGTCGGTCGTGCGAAATTGGTCGTCACTGAAGAACCCTTCTGAGATTCGTAGCTTCCTGGGATTGGTCGGATAACATCAACACTTCATAAAAGATTTCTCAAAGACTGATTTTCCACTCACCAAGCTTACTGGAAGGACAAGAAGTGAGTGTGGTCAGACTTGTGTGAATCTCACTTCTAGGAGCTAAAAGAAATTTTGACCACAACTCTGGTGTTGATTATACTGTCAGGTATTGAAGGTTTTATGATCTTCACTGACACATCGAAGATGGAGCTTGAATGTGTGCTAGATAAAAACATGCATGTTATTGCTTATGCCTCCAGACAGCTCAATCAATCCCAATGAAGTGGACTACTCGACACACAATTTAGAGTTCGCTGCAATTATACATGCCATGGAAATTTGGCAACACTATCTATATGGAGCCACCTTTGAAATATTCACTGACCACAAGAGAAAGAAGTATCTTCTGACTAAGAAGGACCTAAACCTAAGATAGAGACAATGGATAAAGTATATGAAAAACTATGATTTCACCATCGCATATCACCCTGAGAAATCTAATGTTGTAGCGAATTCTCCAAGTCAGTAATAGCTCAGGTGTGCAGCTATCTTGTCTCGCCAGTGGAGGAAACTCGAAGAGTTTGTTAGGTGGACTCTATAACCATTAGCAGACCAGATCTATGTGGCTAACATCCAAATAAAACCACACCTATTGACCAAGTTCGTAGCTTCCCAGTTAGCCAGCCCAGAGCTTGACAAGATGAAAGGTTTATTAGAGAAACCTCAGACCCATCACTCAGTGGGAGTAGATGATGTAATCCAATATAAGAGTCATATTTAGGTTCCTGAAGATTCACCTTTGAAGAATCATATCTTGCAAGAAGATCATGGTTCTAAGTACACGGTACACCCTGGCACTACCAAGAAGTTTAAGGACTTACATCCGTACTTTTGGTGGCTTGGGATGAAGAGAGATGTAGAGACATATGTGACCATTTGTCTAACATACCAAATGGTGAAGTTGAACACCAATGACCCGGTGGATTGCTACAGTCGATTGAAATCCCTGAGTAAAAATGGCAGTAGATGACCATGGGCTTTGTGGTGGGTTTCCCCAAGACCAAGACAGATCATGATGCAATATGGTTTGTGGTAGATTGCCTTACCAAGTTGATGCATTTCCTTGCCTTAAAAACCACTACCAAAGTTACAGATTAAGCTGAACTTTATATCAAAGAGATAGTGAGACTACATGGTGTTCTGAGTTCGATTATTTCTTATTCTGACCAAAAGTTCAATTCCAAGTTGTTGAAGAAAGTGCAGGAATAACTTGGCACTAGATTAAAGTTTGGCATAGTGTACCACCCCTAGATTGATGGACAGTCAGAAAGGATGATCCAGACTTTAGAGGATTTTTTGAGAGCATGTGTGCTCGATTGAGGTGGATCATGGGAGCAGTACCTACCCTTAGCTGAGTTTTCTTACAATAACATCTACCATTCCAGTATCAGGATGCCTCCGTATGAAGCTCTCCATGGGAGGTTGTTTCGGTCACCACTTCACTGGAATGATGTCAGTGAAAGGACCTTGTTGAGGTCAGAGGAACTAAAGTTGTATGTTGATAAAGTGGCTTTGATCAAACAAAAGCTAAAGAGAGCCCAAGATTGACAGAACTCATATGCTAAAGCAAAGTGGACTGGCTTGCACTTCACTGTGGGTGAGCACATGTTTTTGAAAATCTGACCCCTTCGATCTATTGCTAATAATAGAGGAAAGTTGAGTCCCCAATATGTGGGTTCGTTTGATATTTTGGAATAGATTAGTGAAATTGCTTATCATTTGGCCTTGCCCCTTCAGTATAGTATGTTGCATGATGTATTCCATGTGTCCAATCTTAAGCATTATGTGAAGGACCTGAGCCATGAGTTGCGCATTGAACCTATTGAACTCCAAGGGAGGATGACCTACCCTGAGTCACCTATGAGGGTACTGGATACCAAGGTGAAAGAGATGAGGAGTAAAAAGATAGAGATGGTAAAGGTTCTCTGGAAGCACCATGGAGAGGATGAAGCCACATGGGAGTTGAAGAAATACATGGAAAAGGCCTACCCTAAATTGTTTATTTAATTGGTTAAATTTTAGGGGGGGGGGAATTCCTATAAGGGGGGAAGCATGTTATAACCTCAATTTCTCTTGTATGAATTGAAATGCAATTTTTGAAATAAAAAGGATTTAAATGGAAAATTGTATAGTTTGTTTACAAAGAATGAATGCTTTTGCAATATTTCCCTTGGAATGCATGATTTCATGATTCATACTGATTGGATAAGTCCAATAATGATAAAAGGGAAAAGAGATAAAATAAATCCCATAATAAAATAAAGGAAAAAGAAATAAATGGATACTTGTGTGCTTATAAGAGAATTATGTAGAATTCTCTAGAAAGTGGTATGGATTATCACTATTGATTAAGTGTTGGTTCCTTTTTGGTTCTAATAGGAAAAGGAATAAAATAAAGAAAATAGAAGAGAAATAAAGAGAAATATGAATTTTAAATGCATAAAATATACGCTGTTAGTGGATGACTTGAATATGAAGAAAAGTCTCCTCTTTTTTGAGTTTTAGTTCCAAACTTTTCACACAAGTAAATGAAGTAATTAAAGAGTTTCCCTTAAAATTTGGTATTAAAAAGATGTTTGGTTTAGGAGATTTGAATTTATGAAAATTCCCTACCTAAAATGATTAAATAACAATTAATGTAACACATTATATCAATTCCTAGAAGAACTAAGAAATGGCACGTGCAATAGCATCCATGGTATCCAACATCCAACAACACATGTGTTTCGTCCAATTATAACTAGATTGGGACAGGAACAGGGAAAATAGAATCTTCCATCTCAGATTTCTCGTGATCTACTGCATATGCAAGCATGGAAGTTGATTGGTTGGGTCCGAGAGAGGATTCAAAACCAACCTAACCAAGGTATCGTGGGGCATGGAGGCTTCTAGAGCAATAACCCAATTTCCATGAAAACATGGTTGGAAGTGAGGGTTGGAAACCCTAAACTAGACCCCCACACCTATAAATAGGGCTACCCTCGACCTTGCCCAAACCCCACAAACCCAAACGGCCTATTCTTATCCCTATTCCACCCCTCTCTCTCTGAATAGCTCTCTCTCCGATGAGCTCCCAGCCATGGCACCACCTCATGCTCAAGCCGTAGAAGCAAGGAGGGGGGGGTGAAAGGAGGGCCCTCAAATATTAGTCAACCACTAACCATTGAAGGAGATCGATGGACCAGTTCGTTCCGCATTTCAGAATGTATGAGTGGACGCGATCAACATGAGCCAACCAGTCAACGAAGACCCATGATCCAATGGCCACTGTTTTTTAAAAGATAAAGGTAATTCGTCTCTCTGGTCAGAAAATCTAGAAAATAGCTAGATCTTGTTTAATTCACTAAAAATTGATCCTTTGGCCAAAAAATAAAAGTAGATAGTGTTTTTTTATGAGAAAAACATGTAGAATACATGAAAATGAATTCAAAGCCTAAATCTTCTTGTAACTCAAAATTATATAAAGGTGATACCTTTAATGTTTTTAATTAAGTTAAAACCCTTTGTTGTGAAGAATTAAAGGGCCTAATGATGTTCCCTGGATCTTATGAGAAAAGTTTAACATTCAACACAAAAAGGATATATTAGATCCATAAGGATACTAATTGTTTATAGTTTTCTTAATTAGGAATCCTTAATGATAAGTGTGCATTAATGGGCTTAAAAACCCTAATTTTTATAGTTGTGAGGTTTAATGGTTTTAATTGTGGAAATCAATCAAGAAGGCATGAAAATAATGTTCTAGAACTAATTTGTGAATACAGATCCTTAATTTCGATAATTTGGGTAAGTAGGGTTTTTATGAGTGGAAAAGTTCTTTTAGGGTTTATTGACCTAAAAAGGGTAAAATTGGAAAGAAAAACTAAGAAAGCCTAAGTAAACCCTAATAATACTTAGAAACATTAGATTGGAATTCCAAGTCAATAAAAGATATTTGGATGTGATTA
This sequence comes from Alisma plantago-aquatica, assembly GCA_963693085.1. Lineage (NCBI taxonomy): Eukaryota > Viridiplantae > Streptophyta > Magnoliopsida > Alismatales > Alismataceae > Alisma > Alisma plantago-aquatica. Next base: position 183,646,834 of record OY856413.1, on the reverse strand, counting down.
TAACAATTAGGTGTTATAAAAGCTTTTTAGGATCAAGATTTTCTTAATTTATTGCTTGTCTTGGTTGGTTGGACTTCTTAATTGGATTAGTTGTCTTCCTTGGTTTTGAGACTTCCAAATCAGGCATGTGATTATGCTTATAGACAAACTCTCTAGTTGCACGACAATTTTTGAGGTTTCACTAGTTGCTTGAAAATTAACTGATTGGATGAACTTTAATTCTTGCAACTATAAAGTGACTATGGCTATCACCAAAATTATGTGAATAACTAGGTCGAATCCTATTCCTCTTCTGTAGCTTTGAGAAATGTGAGAAATTGATGATCTAGGTATTGATCTACCTTGCGGTAGGTTCAACAGATTATCATGAGTTGAGGTTTGGTCTACATTTAGGTAGGATCTTACAGATATACACCTTTAGGTCTTGGGCTACCTTTGGGGTAGGACCAAAGAGGGCTACTTAGGATCTACCATGTGAGAGTGGTAGTATCCATGTTCACTATAGGGACAAAATAGAGGCTTGGATAGATTAGGATTGTGTAGTTATGATTAAGACATAAAGTTTGATCTATTAGACAATGATTTGGTTGCAATTTGTTGTTACAACTAGATGAAAACTTTTGGTTTCCCGACATACCAATATAATTTGTTATAATGACCAACATTTTTTTTGTTAGTGTTTTATGGAAATATGGAGTTACGTCTATGGAAAGAGAATGTTCAATAAAAGGTGAAATTGAAAAAGAATAAGGCAAAATAATGTTTGGAGGATTATAGTTAATTTTTTCTGTGGGTAAAGTTATATATTCCTATTTTTGAAAGGTATGTGAAAATAAATTTTTATCATGTTTTAAGATTAGTTGTGGTAGAATTTATTAGTTATTTTTTATTATTTGCAAAACCATATGATCTTGTATTGGGATAATGGCTCTAGCTTCTTGGCATTCCTTAATTGGGGGTTGCCAAGAAGTGGGGTCCTTACATGGTCACCTTCCTTAAACTGGCGTTCCTGCCGATGAGCATCTACATAAGAGTTTTGCCTATCATGTGTCCGCTTCATCCTCTACCTAATTAGTACAACTTTCTCTGTATATAGATGCATCTCCTTAGATTTCATCAAAGTATGCTCCCCGACATCATCCCAGTGTTGTGGGGATTTGTAGGGTCGGCCATAGAGAGCTTCATAGGGAGGCATCCCAATACTCACATGATAGCTATTATTATATGCAAACTCAGTTAAAGGTAGATACTGGTCCGAAGAGCCTTTCCAATCAAGAACACAAGCTGGCGGAAGATCCTCTAAAATTTGTGATGTACGTTCTGGCTACCCGTCTGTTGATGCGATGATTTTGAGTCGCATTTATAGACCTGTTTTATATGTGGTTTGTGCTCTTATTAGTCATTTTTATGGATAATATTGCATAATTCACTCATTTCGGTCTTTGCCATCATTTTATGTCAAATCCCCTTAGTTTTATCATTTCGAGCATTATTTATCACATTATCATAATTTGTGTGGATTTATTTGATCTGGTCTTTAAATTTCAGGAAAAACAAGTATCTGCTTCTGTCGATACCATCGACGGGAGTCGATACCATCGACTTGACCGCAGGTTGCCAGCCGAGAGGAGCAGCAAAGAGTCGATACCATCGACGCTGATGTCGATGGTATCGAGACATCTTCCGATTGCTGGCGAAGGAGCAGTCGATAGTATCAACACCAAGTCGATACCATCGACACATGGAGGCTACAACGTCGCTTAATGACAGAACTGACGCCAAACAGGGAGGGTCGATACCATCGACCCGCGTCGATGGTATCGACGCCGGCAGATATGCGTTGGATTCATTTAGATCTCAATCGGATGGCTGGTGTTAAATGACGACCTAATTAGGGACTTATACCTAATGACGGCCGCCCAGAGGAGAAGATCATCTAATTTGTCATTGCACAAGTGCCGAGGAGGGAGAGAAAGGAGAACGGAGGCCAGAAGCTCATGCATGTCGTTCCGGACGCTGCCGAAGACGAATTTCACCACCGAGAGGCGGGAAAGCTCATGTTCTACGCAAAGGATCCACCGGTTCTTCTCCGTTCAGGGGTTTTTCCATTCAATTCACGTTTTTCATATGATTTCCCCTATTTCTACCATGTATTTGTGCAAGATGAACATGCGGGGCTAATCCCCTCCATCTTTAGGACCGGGAGTAGCCCGGGAATGCATTGTATGACAGTTTTATATTAATAATTCATATTTTATCTCTTAAATCCGTGGTATAGTTTTGTTTTATCCATATATTGTTATGCTTGATCACCATAATAATAACTTAATGCCCTTAATCACTTCGACAGAAGGATTAACGGCTGAAAAGAAACGAAACCTACATTAATCGACAAATCCCTTGACAAAGGAGGTGTAAGATTATTGGTGGAAACTGAGAGATCGTTCGTAATGCACTTAGTTTAGGGGAATGATTACTACGACAGTGGAATCAACCTAAACCTAAGTAGTGAATTACACCACGACAGTGGGTAATTCTGTTTTCAGGCCACTACCCGGAAAGAGAGAGAAGATGGAGGAGTTATATGAAACCTAATGCAATGTTGACCCGCGGTGAAACCGAAATCCTAAAGATATCCTTTTGAATTGATTAAATTAACCTTTAATCGATTGTTTGCTTTGTTTTATTTTTATTTTCTTTTAATTTCGACAACAAACCCAACTTTGTTATCCGGCCTAGCTGATTGCAATTAGTTAGTAGGAGTCTCCAATAATTCACGTATCCCTGTGTTCGACTCGGGCCTCACAAAGGCCTATATTACTCGACGCGTACACTTGCGTTTTTAGCGCGTAGTAAAATACACGTCAAGTTTTTGGCACCGTTGTCGGGGATACGGCGAATTGTTGGCACTTCGAGTGCTACAAGCGGCCACTCTAGGCCACAAATTTCTTTTTAATTTTCATTCAAATTCAAATATTTTTACATTGCACTATAATTGTTATACTCGTCTAAGCATAGTACTGAACTCGAATTTTCTTATTTCAGGTATTGTGTATGGTGCATACACGTAGTACAAACTACGACAATCGCACACCAGAGGTTCCGTTTCCGGGACCTGGAGACGAGGAGCATTCTAAGCACAAGTACCAAGAAGAGATAGACTTTGAATCTGAAGCAGAAGACATGGCCGAGCCACAGACTATATGGGAGAAGATCAAAGATTCTTCCTCATCAGCTTCAAAGGGGCCTATAAAAAAACAGGCGATCAACATACCACTTTTGAGAGCCATAAACATGTGTGTTTGAGACTATTATAGGAGAGATGAGATCTCTTCAAGATCAGGACAAGCTTCATGTGGCTCAAGAAGTTTAAACTACAAATTAAACATGATAGAAATATTATTGACATGGGCACGATCATGTAGAAATTGCAGCTTCTAATCAACAAAATCCCCTATGTTCCTCCACTCGGGAACAGATAGAGATGCACATGCAGCTATTTTTCTTCTTAGGGCATCAACAACTACATGTGTCTTATTCGAATGGTAGGCAATGGTGAAATCGTAGTCCTTCATATACTAAATCCATCGACACTGATGTAGGTTTAGATCTTTCTGAGTCATGATGTATTTTAGGCCTTTATGGTCAATGAAGATACCAAATGTTGCCACACATAGGTAGTGCCTCTAGATTTTGAGAGTATGAATGATTGTATATAATTCCAAATTATGTGTGGGATAATTAAGTTCATCGGGTATTAGTTGTCTGGATGCAAAGGCCACCACCTTCCCATTCTGTTGTAGAACACATCCTAACCCATTCCTCGAAGCATCAATGAAAATCACAAACCCTTCATTTCCAAAAGGTAGAACTAGAATAGGGGATGATGTCAACTTCTGCTTTAACTCCTGGAAATTGGACTCACAAGGAACTAACCAGATGAAAAGCTCCTCCTTCTGAGTAAGCTTAGTGAGAGGTAGTGCAACATTGGAGAAATTGGGGATGAAGCGATGATAATATATGGCTATGCCCAAGAAGCTCCAGATTTTAGAACGGTTTTGAGGAGGTTGCAATCAAGGGAAGCAGATACTTTGGTGGAATTAATAGATATGTTACCCCCAGAGATGACATGGGCAAGAAACATGGAATTATCAATCTAGAATTCACATTTAGAGAGCTTCCCATAGAATTTCTAAGCTTGAAGGATTTCAAGAACTATCTTAAAGTGCTCATGGTGCTTCTCCATAGATTCAAAATAGATCAAGATATCATTAATGAAGACGACCACAAATTCATCAAGATAAGGTTGGAAGACTTTGTTCATTAGATTCATAAATATGCTTGGTGTGTTGGTCAACCTTAATGGCATCACTAGAAATTCTTAATGCCCATAATGAGTTAGGAAAGAAGTCTTAGAAATATCAGAAACTTGGACTTCAAGTTGATGGTAGCCAGAATGAAGTCAATTTTAGATAAAAATTTGGCAATATGAAGCTGATCAAAGAGTTCATCAATGTGAGGAAGGTGTTACTTATTTTTTATAGTGACATAGTTCAACATGTAGTAGTCAATACACATACGCATAGAACCATCTTTATAGTTTACAAAAAGAATAGGCGCACGCCAAGGGAAACACTAGGACATATATAACCTTTGTCAAGAAGTTCTTGTAACTATTTCTTCAACTCCATAGGCTCACCAGGAGCCGTCCAATACGGTGCCCTAGAAATCAGAGTGGTTCCTGGAAGAAGATCTATGGAGAACTCAATGTCTCTATTTAGAGGCAGCCCAGGAAGCTCCTCCAGAAATATGTCAAGAAAGTCATGTACTACCTCCAGTCTTTCTACAGGTCTGCTACTAGGACTGGCCTATGATACTAATGTGAGGAAGACTTTACATCCTTTAGAAATGAGCTTTTTATCTTTAAGAGAGGAAATTATAATATTATTACAAAATCTTCTTCCCTAGGGATCACTGTAGGACAAGAATGAGGATGAGAGAGGACTGCCATCTTATTTCTACATTCAATCTAGGCATGATACTTGTATAGCCAATCCAAACCAAGTATAATATCAAATTCTTCCATAGTTAAGAGGATGAATTCAAAGGGCATGTCATGATTTTCGAATTTTAGAGGAAGAACAACAATTTTCCATAATGTAGTGAGTATTTTTCCACTAGGAGTTGACACATCAATAATATACCCTAAGTCTCTTATATGTAGATGCAACATAGATGCCAAATTTTGAGATATGAATGTATTTGTAGATCTGGAATCAAATAAAGCTTTTATAGGATGATCATTTAGGAATACAATGGATACACTGGATAATTATATCATGAATACTTGAAGGTATAGAACAAGATATTAGATAATTTAATGGAATTAAGGTTACATTCAATAAGATTATTTGGATTTTCCTTAGCCTCTTCTGCAGTCACTGCAAAAAAATTGGCATTGCGGTATCCCTGAGGCAGTGGAACACCTACTAGAGGGTTTCCAAAGATAGACGGAGTGGGGCACTTGGCGATGAAATGGCCCGCTTTCTTGAATTTGTAGCATATGGACTTGGCATAGAGACAAGGTCCATTATCTCCTCATCCATAGGTCTTACATTTGTTGTGGTAGGCCTTTAGCTAATTATAGTTGTTTCTCTATCCTCCTTTTCATGAACCTCCTTTTCCTGATCCTTTGTTATGTCCTGGGTGAAACTTCCTAGACTTATCCTCCTCGATGGTGGTCAACCCTAGGTATCGCCTACTGTCATGTTTCTGCATACCCTGCTCCCTTTCTTACTTAAGGGCCATATATAGGGCTTCTCTAAGGTTCTTGGGGCATGAGGCAATGACTAGGGTTTTCAAGTGGGCAGCTAGGCAGTCAACATAGTTCTCCGAGAGGCGATCTTTGGTCTTAATGGGTGCATACCGCTCTAGAATTCTAAACTTTTGAGTGTAGTCATCCACCGAGAGATTACCCTACTTGAGCTTAGTGTACATCCTCTCCCTCCTCTTCCTATCGTCTTTAGTCATGAAATGATCAGTGAAAAGGATTATATATTTTATGTCTTTTTATCTTCCTTCTTTTGAATTATATTATATTCCATTATTCTTCTTTTTTAGTTATTCATGATCTTAGTCTTATGATTTTTGGAGGATATCCAAATAATCCTTATCTATCCATCATTAGGACTCTAAATAGAGTGACTCATTCCTGATCTTATATCATAGAGATGAGAGGGAATTTCTATAGAGGATATGAGAGAGAATTTCTATAGATGAAAAGGGTCCTTATTTAAGGTATGCCAAGAAGTAGGGGACACTTAGGGTCTTGTCCAGGTAGACTTATACTACCACATAGGTAGTCTTATGATTGCTAGGCAAAGTGGCTGAGATACTTTAGTCAGACCCATGAGAGATGCTATCCTGGACACCTCCACCCTTCATATCTTAGTCTACTAAAGCAAAAGAACATTGTAACATGGTGAGACATGTGGATCACAACATCTCACTTTGCCTTGGGAAACCATTCTTGGATATGGCTCATGTGATGAGCAAGATGGATAATGGAACCTTAGCTGTGGACATCATGGAGCTAACTAAAGTTGTCTCTTTATGCAAAGCTGTTGGGTTTCTGAATGATGAGAATGAGGACACTCCACCTTCTTGGGAGGATGATGCGATTACTACTTCAGTTGTTGATGCACATCCGGAATTGCCGTTGGAGGCGTGTTTGTTGAATGTCACCTATGATTGGATGCGGAGTAAATCACTCAAGGAGTGTGCCAAAATGCTTCATATGCTTCCATGTTTCTACACGAGGCACTATGAAGATTTAGGTACACTTCCCCCATCGCTGCAATCATCTCTTATTTGCCCGCCAGAGTTGGAGTTGAAGCCGTTGCCCCCGCATCTTAAGTACGTCTTTCTAGCTGAGAAGGACATGTTACCGGTGATTGTATCTGCTTACTTGAGTGCGGATGAGGAGGAGCAACTACTGAGAGTGCTCAAGAACCACCGTGGAGCTTTTGGGTGGTCTGTTGCAGACATCAAGGGGATCTCCCCTACACTTTGCCAGCATAAGATTTGGCTCGAGGAGGGAGCCAAGCCAGTCATTCAGCCTCAAAGACGTCTAAATGTGAGCATGATGGAGGTTGTGAAGAAGGAAGTCATAAAACTTCTTGCTGCAGGTATTATATATGCCATATCAGACTCGACGTGGGTGAGTCCCACACAGGTAGTCCCTAAGAAGGGGGGAATTATTGTTACTAAAAATCTGTTGAATGAACCTGTCACCACCCGATTGGTAACCGAGTGGCGAGTTTGCATTGATTACCGTCGACTGAATGCCGCCACTCTTAAAGATCATTTTCCTTTGCCATTTATCGATCAGATTTTGGAACGTCTTGCCGGGCGGTCACATTTTTGTTTTCTGGATGGGTATTCGGGGTATAACTAGATTTCGATTGATCCTTTGGATCAAGAGAAATCTACGTTCACCTGTCCCTATGGGACTTTTGCTTACCGAAGTATGCCGTTTGGATTATGTAATGCACCGGCGACGTTTCAATGCTCCATGCTCGCCATATTCTCTGACATGGTGGAGCGTTGTCTTGAGGTTTTCATGGACGACTTCTCGGTTTATGGGGTGTCTTTTGATGAGTGTCTATATAACTTGGACAAGGTGCTGCAGCGTTGTGAGGACACACACTTGGTCCTCAATTGGGAGAAATGTCACATGATGGTGACAGACGGAATAGTGCTAGGACACAAGGTGTCTAGCAAGGGTCTTGAGGTAGACCCAGTGAAAATTGAAGTGATTTCCAAGCTACCCCCACCAAATTCTGTAAAAGGGGTGAGAAGCTTTTTGGGACACGCCGGGTTTTATCGGCGATTCATTAAGGATTTTTCTAAAATTGCAAAACCTTTATCCGAATTGTTGGAAAAAGATGCGGTTTTTGATTTCAACGATAAGTGTCTTCACACATTCAAAGTTTTGAAAGAAAAATTGATTTCGGCTCCGGTTGTTCAAACGCCGGATTGGACAAAACAATTCGAATTGATGTGTGACGCTTCAGATTATGCAGTAGGAGCCATTTTGGGGCAAAGGGTAGATAATAAGCCCACAGTGATTTTCTACGCTTCCAAAATGCTTAATGATGCTCAATTGAACTATACAACTACAGAAAAAGAATTACTTGCCGTTGTGTTTTCTTTTGAAAAATTTCGGCAGTATTTAGTGGGATCCAAAGTAGTTGTATGGACCGATCATGCTGCGATAAAATATTTGATGGAGAAAAAGGATGCAAAGCCTAGACTCATTAGGTGGATTTTGCTTTTACAAGAATTTGATATTGAAATCAAGGACAAGTCCGGAATTGAAAATGTGGTAGCTGATCATTTGTCTAGGTTAGACAGGGTAGATGAAAAAGATTTACACATACCCATAACCGAGACGTTTCCCGATGAACAGCTTTTAAAAATTAATTCTAAAGAACCGTGGTTTGCTGAAATTGTTAACTATTTGGCTTGCGGGATCATCCCGGAAGACTGGTCTTATCAAGAGAAAAAGAAATTCTTTCATTCTTTGAGATACTATTTTTGGGATGACCCAATTCTTTTGAAGCAGTGCAGGGATGGTATTCTACACAGGTGTGTGCCAGAGGTGGAGTACGAGAGTGTTCTCCACCATTGCCATGTGTCGCCTACGGGAGGGCACCATGCTAGTTCGCGGACAGCAGCCAAAGTGTTGGAAAGCGGTCTTTATTGGCCAACTTTGTTTCGGGATGCCTACGATTTTGTGAAGCAATGTGACCCATGTCAGCGAGCAGGTAACATTTCAAGGAGACAAGAAATGCCCCTGAATGTATTTCAGGAAGTTGAGGTATTTGACCTGTGGGGCATAGACTTCATGGGACCCTTTGTGTCCTCAAATTCAAATTTATATATCTTGCTAGCTGTTGACTATGTGTCGAAGTGGGTGGAAGCAATCCCCATAAGGTCTAATGATTCTAATGTAGTGTGCAGGTTTGTGAAGGAAATTATATTCTGCAGGTTCGGGATACCCCGAATGATAATAAGTGATGGGGGCACACACTTCTGGAATCAGAAATTTTCGACACTTTTGAAGAAATATGGGGTCAAGCACAACATCGGCACCCCATATCATCCACAGACGCAAGGCCAAGTGGAGGTCTCAAATCGGGAAATCAAGAAGATTCTAGAACGGACAGTGGCATCCACAAGGAAAAATTGGAGTGCCCTACTACCGGACGCACTTTGGGCGTATAGAACGGCTTACAAAACACCTATAGGCACCACGCCTTTTAGGTTGGAATATGGCCGGGCTTGCCACCTTCCGGTGGAGTTGGAGCACAAGGCCCATTGGGCGCTTAGAAGGCTGAATTTGAGTTATGATGAAGCTGGGAGAAAGAGGATGTTGGAGTTGAATGAACTAGATGAGTTGCGCATGACGGCATATGAGAATGCCCGCATATACAAGGAGCGCACAAAACTGATCCACGATCGCCATATCGAGCTGCGCACGTTCAAGAAGGGAGATAGCGTTCTGTTGTTTAACTCCCGACTCAAGTTGCATCCCGGGAAGCTGAAGTCCCGGTGGAGTGGACCATTCGTAGTGGAAGAGGTGAGACCGCACGGTGCAATTCTTGTGCGTGATGGAGATGCCACGTTCTTGGTGAACGGACAGCGGTTGAAGTTGTATTTTGGTGAAAATTACAAGAGAAACGTGAATGAGGTCAAACTCATTACACTTGTGGATGAATGAGATGCTGGGAAGTCGTCTAGCCTAAGACGTTAAATAAGGGCGCTTGTTGGGAGGCAACCCAACCATTGGTACATTAGGATAGTTTAATTATAGTCATAGATTGCTTTCATTTCGTTCAAATTCTAGTGTAAATAAGATACCTTGATTCGTTTGTTCAATGTGCAGGCATAGGCAGGGTCGATACCATCGACACACTGGTCGATGGTATCGACATAGGTTCAGGTTGACAGCTGCAAAAATCGCGCTGAGTCGATACTATCGACGGTCCCGTCGATGGTATCGACATACCTACAGGAATGTTGCGCAATAATTGTCGATGGTATCGACATGCCAGTCGATACCATCGAGATCTCTGGAGAAGTTCAGAACAATTTGTCTCAGTCAACTCGATACCATCGACGGCCTCGTCGATGGTATCGACATGGGCACAGGTTGAAGTGAAAAAGTGGCGGTGTCGCAATGAAGTCAAGTTGATACCATCGACACCCGTCGATGGTATCGACATCCATGTCACCGATCCACACAATGACATCGACGGATCAGCGATCCGGGTGCTGCGTCGATACTATCGACTTTCATCGATGGTATCGATAGGTCAGCAATCCGGGTTTTACGATCCAGCAATCGTCAGCCGTCGATACTCGCGAGGGAGGCGGATAGCATCGAGACGTGTCGATACCATCGACCCACGTCGATGGTATCGACGGGTCTACAGTAGCGCCGGCCAAGTCTATATAAGGAGAGTTATTACGTCATTTGACATCACACCTTCAGAGTGAACTTCCTCCTTCGCGACGAGCACTTCCCCAAGCCATCCAAGATTGAAGAGCAGCAACATCGAGCAAAGATCTTCACCGAGCGGAGAATCAAGTCTCCATCTTCCCCGAGCTCTTCTTCTTCAACCCCTTTCTCGTCGCCACCATGGTGCATACAGCCGGAGAATCGTCCTCACACGCAACTCCGACGGAATTCATCCCACCACCAACGGCATCAGTTTCTCATCCCCGACTCATCCATCCTTCCCCGGAGATTCGAAAGATCTACGAGGCGATAATGAGGAGGAAGATCGAGCCCACCCGTTTTGTGGACCGGGAGATGGTGTGCGATCTGGGATTCGAGGCCAACTTGGCCTATGTTCTTAACGGACAGGCTAGTAACACTCGCATAAGGCCTGGCGAACTGGAGCGTCATCAAGATGGCCAGCCGTTCTTTAGTGACTGGCCAACATACAAAGAGCTGGTAGCCGAGTTCATGGCGTCGTTGGACGTCTGCATCTATCCTAACGACATCAATGCTACTGACCAAGAGTGGATTCAGGGCCGGGTATCTTTCCGGCTGTACAATCACGACTACGTCCTCACGCTGTGGCAGTTCAACAAAATTTTCAACTGGAATCATTCCCAGTATGACCACCGGAGGCCGGACCACCGCACCGATTACGACATGATCTTCTCCGAGTTGGTGACGGTGCAACAAGGGAGGTCGGTTAGCTACCACAACGCAGCGGTAGCAGACTTCGAGCACCCCTTCGTCCGGGTTTTGCATCGGATGCTGAGTTCTACTGTTTTTCCGCGGGGTGATCTGGCCCTTAGCAAATTTCAAGGCTCCGATTTCTTCTTTCTATACAAGCTTCTGAAGAGACAAGAATGCAATTGGGGTGCATTCTTTTTGCAGCGTGTGATGGATGTAAAGAGGAATACGAGGAAAGCGCCGATTCACTTCGGTGGGCTCATCACCAAACTGGCGTCGTACTTGGGACTGAATCTCCAAACCCTCACTCCTCTTTCTACAAGAAGCAAGGTTAACTTGAAACATCTTCACCGGGCCAACTTAATTCTTCTTCGGGATGGCGCGGCATTTGCACATTGCCATGTGAATCAAGCGTACTAGGAGTGCGTACTGCCGGATCCCGTCTTCAACATCGAGGGCGCACAACATTTCAGATGGCCGATCATAGCCATCGACTCCGATGAGGAAGAAGGCGGCGATGAAGGCGGCAACGACAGACAAGAAGGCGAGGCTGAGGAGGAAGAGGAGGCATTCACACCTCTTCGTGCACGGGTAGCACCCCGGAAGCGTCCTCGGATGCATCCGGGCGCGTCTTCATCATCACAGCCCCCGCCGCCATCACCATAGCACTCACAGCCGAGCGAGGATGCCTACTCAATGCAAGGCATGTATACGATGTTGCAGGACATACATCAGATACAGCAGCAGCATCTAGAGATGTATACCGGTATTCAGGATACTACAAACCGGTTACTTGACAACCAAAGTGCGATGTTCGAGAATGAACGTCTCCTCCTCGACAACCAACAGCAGATACACAATCGGTTGCAACGGATGGAGATGCAACAGGAGCCCTTCTACGACCACTACTGGAGTCAGAGCTACTTTGGAGGCTATCCACAGCCTCCGCCGAGGACCCATTACGATCCGAGCTTCCAGGGGGAGTATCCTTCTTGGGATCCTACGGCCCCACAGTACCCATCTCCGCTTCCACAAGACTGATCAGGTATCTCTGTTCCACTCTTAAGTTTGTTTTTGACTATGAGGCCATAGTCGAATTCAAGCTTAGGGGGGTAGTTGGAACAACTCTATCTTTTCTTTTATTGTTTTTAATTTTTTAGCAGTGTTATTTGTTTCTTGCATTTTTGGTTTTTGTAGGATCCACGTGCTATCTAGTGTAACTGTGGATGTCGTAAAATTTTGTCATCTTGCTGTTTGTTCATGGGAAATTTAAGGGAAATTTAAAAAAAAAATTTGTGTCTTTGGATAGCTTGCTTTGGTTGACCTCGGGGAACACATCCTACGAAAATGATTGATTATGTCAACTTTGAAAACAACATTTCACACCTGTACTCCTATGGATTCATGCAAAGTGGACAGTAATGGTTGTTTGAGCCTAACCTAACCAAATGGTAATGAGATCTTAATTGGATGTAAGAGAGAGAACCCTCTAAACCACTACACAGGTCAGTGAGGAGGGACACATAATATCTTTCTAAGGTTCAGTCATTTAATCTTGTGATCATTCCACTTCATTTTTCCATAATCCACCTAAGAATTGGAAGTAAAGTGCAGTTTTAATTCCTTCTTGTGTGCATAGCATTTAGATAGGACTCGCATTGATATTTTTCCATACTTGTGCATAAAAAGAAAAAAATATAGGGATTCATGCACATTACCTTTAGGTGCATGCCATGTAGTTTCACTCATGATATTCATGCATAAAATACACCATGTATCTCAATTTTTCCTCAAAGGTGAATTAAACTGTTCCATACCTTCTAAATATTGCAAAAGATTTCCAAGCATGAAGGAAGTAGCCCAATACATGTATCTCTAAGCAATTATGGATATGTGGGCTAAAGAAAAGAAAAAAATTCTGAAAATCTGATCTGAAAAAAAAAGAAAAAAAAAGAGAGAATTCAGAAGGAAGTGAAATAAGAGGGAGAAAAGAACAGGATATCACTCGCATTACAGGAAATTGAGTACATGATGTAATTTGATTAGACGTCCATCTCATTTTGAGGTGGAAGGTTAGTGCATGCATCATTTCACCCAATTTTAGGCATTAGGGTATTTCTAATGTTCATTTGCATCATTTAGGACATTTTGTTTTATGCATATTGAAATTGTGCAATACTTCCAAGTTCTTCCATTAACCACCCATTTCCATCCACCCGTTGCTCGGATTGGTAGGCCACCGTGAATTTCTCCTCACTAATGCTTATCAGGAGAACTGCTTCCATGTAGATGGTAGTTAGGGTGAGCAACGTAGTATAGGCGATCGCAAGATGCACCAATGCCGAATGGGCGAATCTTATTATGTTAACTGCCTTATGTGATAGTGTTCATCGGTTTGGAGGTAAATTTCTTTTATTGATGATTATTGTCGCCTTTAGGGTAATTAATGTTCTGTGGTTAGAGAAGGCCGGTTTGGGAATGTTCAGTGGGAGTCACATGGGATGTTGGGTTGGTGTGTTGATTTTCAGTTGACATCTGCAATTCTATTCTAAGGATTAGTTGCTCGAGGGCAAGCAACGTTCAAGCTTAGGGGAGTTTGATGCGATGATTTTGAGTCGCATTTATAGACATGTTTTATATGTGGTTTGTGCTCTTATTAGTCATTTTTATGGATAATATTGCATAATTCACTCATTTTGGTTTTTGCCATCATTTTATGTCAAATCCCCTTAGTTTTATCATTTCGAGCATTATTTATCACATTATCATAATTTGTGTGGATTTATTTGATCTGGTCTTTAAATTTCAGGAAAAACAAGTATCTGCTTCCGTCGATACCATCGACGGGAGTCGATATCCTCGACTTGACCGCAGGTTGCCATTCGAGAGGAGCAGCAAAGAGTCGATACCATCGACGTTGATGTTGATGGTATCGAGACGTCTTCAGATTGCTGGCGAAGGAGCAGTCGATAGTATCGACACCAAGTCGATACCATCGACACATGGAGGCTACAACGTCGCTTAATGACAGAACCGACGCCAAACAGGGAGGGTCGATACCATCGACCCGCGTCGATGGTATCGATGCCGGCAGATATGTGTTGGATTCATTTCGATCTCAATCAGATGGCTGGAGTTAAATGACGACCTAATTAGGGACTTATACCTAATGACGGCCGCCCAGAGGAGAGGATCATCTAATTTGTCATTGCACAAGTGCTGAGGAGGGAGAGAAAGGAGAACGGAGGCCAGAAGCTCATCCCTGTCGTTCCGGACGCTGCCGAAGATGAATTTCACCACCGAGAGGCAGGAAAGCTCGTGTTCTACGCAAAGGATCCACCGGTTCTTCTTCGTTCAGGGGTTTTTCCATTCAATTCACGTTTTTCATATGATTTCCCCTATTTCTACCATGTATTTGTGCAAGATGAACATGCGGGGCTAATCCCCTCCATCTTTAGGACCGGGAGTAGCCCGGGAATGCATTGTATGACAGTTTTATATTAATAATTCATATTTTCTCTCTTAAATCCATGGTATAGTTTTGTTTTCTCCATATATTGTTATGCTTGATCACCATAATAATAACTTAATGCCCTTAATCACTTCGACAGAAGGATTAACGGTTGAAAAGAGAGGAAACCTACATTAATCGACAAATCCCTTGACAAAGGAGGTGTAAGATTCATGGTGGAAACTGAGAGATCGTTCGTAATGCACTTAGTTTAGGGGAATGATTACTACGACGGTGGAATAAACCTAAACCTAAGTAGTGAATTACACCACGACAGTGGGTAATTCTGTTTTCAGGCCACTACCCGGAAAGAGAGAGAAGATGGAGGAGTTATATGAAACCTAATGCAATGTTGACCCGCGGTGAAACCGAAATCCTAAAGATATCCTTTTGAATTGATTAAATTAACCTTTAATCGATTGTTTTCTTTGTTTTATTTTTATTTTCTTTTAATTTCGACAACAAACCCAACTTTGTTATCCGGCCTAGCTGATTGCAATTAGTTAGTAGGAGTCTCCAATAATTCACGTATCCCTGTGTTCGACTCGGGCCTCACAAAGGCCTATATTACTCGACGCGTACACTTGCGTTTTTAGCGCGTAGTAAAATACACGTCAAGTTTTTGGCGTCGTTGCCGGGGATACAGTGAATTGTTGGCACTTCGAGTGCTACAAGCAGCCACTCTAGGCCCCAAATTTCTTTTTAATTTTCATTCAAATTCAAATATTTTTACATTGCACTATAATTTTTATACTCGTCTAAGCATAGTACTGAACTCGAATTTTCTTATTTAAGGTACTGTGTATGGTGTATACACGTAGTACAGACTACGGCAATCGCACACTAGAGGTTCTGTTTCCGGGACCTGGAGACGAGGAGCATTCTGAGCACGAGTACCAAGAAGAGATAGACTCTGAATCTGAAGCAGAAGACATGGCCGAGCCACAGACTATATGGGAGAAGATCAAAGCTTCTTACTCATCAGCTTCAAAGGGGCCTATAAAAAAACAGGCGATCAACATACCGACATACAAGATCGATCCAGCGTTGATTAACTTGGTAAAATCAAATGCATTTCATGGGTTGAAGAACGAGGATCCTGTTGCACATATCAGCCAGTTTGTCGAAAACTGTGACATGGTGAAGATAGACAGGTTTCCACAAGATGCTTTATACCTCAAACTGTTCCCGAGTTCCTTGGCAGGAGCAGCACGAGAGTGGCTACATAACCTCGATGACGAATTTGTGGAGTTTTGGGATCATATGGTGGAGGTTTTCTTCGAGAGGTTTTTCCCTCCTGAGAAGACCAACGACATGATTAGGAAGATTCACAATTTCACCCAACAGTCGGGTGAAACATATTCTGAGACCTAGGAGCGATTTCAGGTTATGTTGAGGAGATGTCCGCATCATGGTTTGGACAAAGAGACATAGGTAAAAATCTTCTATTTTGCTCTCTCCGAGCATGATAGGAGTAATTTGGACTCAGCCGGGTCGGGATTTTTCCTAAATAACACTAACACTAGATGCTGGGAAATACTCAAGAACATGGCGAGAAAGCAGTCCTGGGGGGAAAGAGAGAGAGGTCCAGTTGACTAAGCACGAGTCGCTAGCGAATCAAAGACAATGAGAGAGCTGAATGAGAAGATGGATCTTCTCGCAAAGAAGTTACTGCAAAAAGAAGAAAATGAGTCTAAGGATGAGGCTCAAGTCAAGTACATGAGACAACAACAAGGGTATAGGAACAATGACTACTCATGGCGTAAGGACAAAAAGTTCTCATGGAAGGATCCTAACAATTTTCTGCAGGATCCGGACGCCAAGCCTGCACCAGCCACAGAGGATAAGAGCACAGAGTTGCTCAATCAGGTCATCAAGCAAAACCAGGAGTTAATGAACACATTCGGGCAACAAATCAAGCAACAGGGTGCATACATGAACCAATTTGGTCAGACTTTGCAGAGCCACGGGGCCCAAATGAGGACCATAGAGACCTCCATGGCGCAGATGGCAGCTGAAATTACAAGTTTGAAGAAGCCAGCGCATCCGGGTTTTCCAGGGAACACCAATGTTCCCGGGGGAAACCAGCAGGCCAAGGCCATCTTACTGAGAAGCGGCAAGAAGGTGTTGAATCCAAGGACGGATGACACAAGCACACCGCAGGATAAAGTTGAAGATGCAACCACTAAGGAGCAGCCCACACCTGTCACAGGGCAAGTTGAAGATATAGCTGGGGATGGTAGTGAAGAACAAGATGCTGAGGAGGAACCGCAGAAATTGACGCCTTATGTGCCACCTCATCAAAGGGCACATGCCGTTCCGGTCCCCTATCCGAATAGTGCAAAGGCAAGGAAGGTAGATGCACAATTCAAGAAATTTCTGGACAGCTTTAGGAAACTTTCGGTCAATATTCCGCTGTTGGAAGCGATTGAGCAGATCCCGTCATATGGGAAGTTTCTAAAAGATGTCATCACCAAGAAGAGGAGAATACCAGACACGGAGGTCGTGGTGTTGAAGGAGCAAGTGAGTGCTTTCATCATGGGCACTCTACCACCAAAGAGACAGGATCCCGGGTGTTTCAACATTTCTTGTTTTATCGGGAAGTGCAAATTCGGAGAGGCATTATGTGATTATGGGGCAAGTATCAATTTGATGCCCCTTTCTACATTTAAAAAGCTGGGATTAAAGGAGTCAAGGCCGAGCAATATGACTATCCAATTGGCCGATAATTCTGTGGTGAAACCTTATGGAATCTGCGAAGATGTCTTGGTAAAGGTGGACCGATTTGTTTTTCCGGCTGATTTTGTGGTTATGGAAATGTAGGATGAGCATGGCAATGAGCTTTTACTGGGACGTCCATTCCAAGCTACAGCCGACATGATCTTGGAGATGGGTAGAGGTCGCTTGACCTTGGGCATAGCGGATGATCGCTTTGAGATGGTCATGCCCACTAGCACTGCGTCTACTAAAGCAAAAGAACATTGTAACATGGTGAGACATGTGGATCACAACATCTCACTTTGCCTTGGGAAACCATTCTTGGATATGGCTCATGTGATGAGCAAGATGGATAATGGAACCTTAGCTGTGGACATCATGGAGCTAACTAAAGTTGTCTCTTTATGCAAAGCTGTTGGGTTTCCGAATGATGAGAATGAGGACACTCCACCTTCTTGGGAGGATGATGCGATTACTACTTCAGTTGTTGATGCACATCTGGAATTGCCGTTGGAGGCGTGTTTGTTGAATGTCACCTATGATTGGATGCGGAGTAAATCACTCAAGGAGTGTGCCAAAATGCTTCATATGCTTCCATGTTTCTACACGAGGCACTATGAAGATTTAGGTACACTTCCCCCACCGCTGCAATCATCTCTTATTTGCCCGCCAGAGTTGGAGTTGAAGTCGCTGCCCCCACATCTTAAGTACGTCTTTCTAGCTAAGAAGGACATGTTACTGGTGATTGTATCTGCTTACTTGAGTGTGGATGAGGAGGAGAAACTACTGAGAGTGCTCAAGAACCACCGTGGAGCTTTTGGGTGGTCTGTTACATACATCAAGGGGATCTCCCCTACACTTTGCCAGCATAAGATTCGGCTCGAGGAGGGAGCCAAGCCAGTCATTCAGCCTCAAAGACGTCTAAATCCGAGCATGATGGAGGTTGTGAAGAAGGAAGTCATAAAACTTCTTGCTACAGGTATTATATATGCCATATCAGACTCGACGTGGGTGAGTCCCACACAGGTAGTCCCTAAGAAGGGGGGAATTACTGTTACTAAAAATCTATTGAATGAACCTGTCACCACCCGATTGGTAACCGAGTGGCGAGTTTGCATTGATTACCGCTGACTGAATGCCGCCACTCTTAAAGATCATTGTCCTTTGCCATTTATCGATCAGATTTTGGAACGTCTTGCCGGTCGGTCGCATTTTTGTTTTCTGGATGGGTATTCGGGGTATAACCAGATTTCGATTGATCCTTTGGATCAAGAGAAATCTACGTTCACCTGTCCCTATGGGACTTTTGCTTACCGACGTATGCCGTTTGGATTATGTAATGCACCGGCGATGTTTCAACGCTGCATGCTCGCCATATTCTCTGACATGGTAGAGCGTTGTCTTGAGGTTTTCATGGATGACTTCTCGGTTTATGGGGTGTCTTTTGATGAGTGTCTATATAACTTGGACAAGGTGCTGCAGCGTTGTGAGGACACACACTTGGTCCTCAATTGGGAGAAATGTCACATGATGGTGACGGAGGGAATAGTGCTAGGACACAAGGTGTCTAGCAAGTGTCTTGAGGTAGACCCAGTCAAAATTGAAGTGATTTCCAAGCTACCCCCACCAAATTCTGTAAAAGGGGTGAGAAGCTTTTTGGGACACGCCGGGTTTTATCGGCGATTCATTAAGGATTTTTCTAAAATTGCAAAACCTTTATCCGAATTTTTGGAAAAAGATGCGGTTTTTTATTTCAACAATAAGTGTCTTCACACATTCGAAGTTTTGAAAGAAAAATTGATTTCGGCTCTGGTTGTTCAAACGCCGGATTGGACAAAACAATTCGAATTGATGTGTGACGCTTCAGATTATGCAGTAGGAGCCGTTTTGGGGTAAAGGGTAGATAATAAGCCCGCAGTGATTTTCTACGCTTCCAAAATGCTTAATGATGCTCAATTGAACTATACAACTACAGAAAAAGAATTACTTGCCGTTTTGTTTGCTTTTGAAAAATTTCGGCAGTATTTAGTGGGATCCAAAGTAGTTGTATGGACCGATCATGCTGCGATAAAATATTTGATGGAGAAAAAGGATGCAAAGCCTAGACTCATTAGGTGGATTTTGCTTTTACAAGAATTTGATATTGAAATCAAGGACAAGTCCGGAATTGAAAATGTGGTAGCTGATCATTTGTCTAGGTTAGACAGGGTAGATGAAAAAGATTTACACATACCCATAATCGAGACATTTCCCGATGAACAACTTTTAAATATTAATTCTAAAGAACCGTGGTTTGCTGAAATTGTTAACTATTTGGCTTGCGGGATCATCCCGGAAGACTGGTCTTATCAAGAGAAAAAGAAATTCTTTCATTCTTTGAGATACTATTTTTGGGATGACCCAATTCTTTTGAAGCAGTGCAGGGATGGTATTCTACGCAGGTGTGTGTCGGAGGTGGAGTATGAGAGTGTTCTACACCATTGCCATGCGTCGCCTACGGGAGGGCACCATGCTAGTTCGCGGACAGCAGCCAAAGTGTTGGAAAGCGGCCTTTATTGGCCAACTTTGTTTCGGGATGCCTACGATTTTGTGAAGCAATGTGACCCGTGTCAGCGAGCAGGTAACATTTCAAGGAGACAAGAAATGCCCCTGAATGTATTTCAGGAAGTTGAGGTATTTGACCTGTGGGGCATAGACTTCATGGGACCCTTTGTATCCTCAAATTCAAATTTATATATCTTGATAGTTGTTGACTATGTGTCGAAGTGGGTGGAAGCAATCCCCATAAGGACTAATGATTCTAATGTAGTGTGTAGGTTTGTGAAGGAAAATATATTCTGCAGGTTCGGGATACCCCGAATGATAATAAGTGATGGGGGCACACACTTCCGGAATCAGAAATTTTCGACACTTTTGAAGAAATATGGGGTCAAGCACAACACCGGCACCCCATATCATCCACAGACGCAAGGCCAAGTGGAGGTCTCAAATCGGGAAATTAAGAAGATTCTGGAATGGACAGTGGCATCCACAAGGAAAAATTGGAGTGCCCTACTACCAGACGCACTTTGGGCGTATAGAACGGCTTACAAAACACCTATAGGCACCACGCCTTTTAGGTTGGCGTATGGCCGGGATTGCCACCTTCCAGTGGAGTAGGAGCACAAGGCCCATTGGGCGCTTAGAAGGCTGAATTTGAGTTATGATGAAGCTGGGAGAAAGAGGATGTTTGAGTTGAATGAACTAGATGAGTTGCGCATGACGGCATATGAGAATTCCCGCATATACAAGGAGCGCACAAAACTGATCCACGATCGCCATATCGAGCTGTGCACATTCAAGAAGGGAGATAGCGTTCTGTTGTTTAACTCCCGACTCAAGTTGCATCCCGGGAAGCTGAAGTCCCGGTGGAGTGGACCATTCGTAGTGGAAGAGGTGAGACCGCACGATGCGATTCTTGTGCGTGATGGAGATGCCACGTTCTTGGTGAACGGACAGCGGTTGAAGTTGTATTTTGGTGAAAATTACAAGAGAAAAGTGAATGAGGTCAAACTCATTACACTTGTGGATGAATGAGATGCTGGGAAGTCATCTAGCCTAAGACGTTAAATAAGGGCGCTTGTTGGGAGGCAACCCAACCATTGGTACATTAGGATAGTTTAATTATAGTCATAGATTGCTTTTATTTTGTTCAAATTCTAGTGTAAAGAAGATACACTGATCCGTTTGTTCAATGTGCAGGCACAGGCAGGGTCGATATCATCGACACACTGGTCGATGGTATCGACATAGGTTCAGGTTGACAGCTGCAAAAATCACGCTGAGTCGATACTATCGACGGTCTCGTCGATGGTATCGACAAACCTACAGGCAGGTTGCGCAATAATTGTCGATGGTATCGACATGCCAGTCGATACCATCGAGATCTCTGGAGAAGTTTAGAACGATTTGTCTCAATCAACTCGATACCATCGACGACCTCGTCGATGGTATCGACATGGGCACAAGTTGAAGTGAAAAAGTGGCGGTGTCGCAATGAAGTCAAGTCGATACCATCGACACCCGTTGATGGTATCGACATCCATGTCACCGATCCGCACAATGACATCGACGGCGATCGTGAAGTCCACGTCAGCGATCCGGGTGCTGCGTCGATACTATCCACTTTCGTCGATGGTATCGACAGGTCAGCAATCCGGGTTTCACGATCCAGCAATCGTCAGCCATCGATACTCGCGAGGGAGGCGGATAGCATCGAGACGTGTCGATACCATCGACCCGCATCGATGGTATCGACGGGTCTACAGTAGCACCGGCCAAGTCTACATAAGGAGAGTTATTACGTCATTTGACATCACACCTTCAGAGTGAACTTCCTCCTTCGCGCCGAGCACTTCCCCGAGCCATCCAAGATCGAAGAGCAGCAACATCGAGCAAAGATCTTCACCGAGCGGAGAATCAAGTCTCCATCTTCCCCGAGCTCTTCTTCTTCAACCCCTTTCTCGTCGCCACCATGGTGCATACAGCCGGAGAATCGTCCTCACACGCAACTCCGACGGAATTCATCCCACCACCAATGGCATCAGTTTCTCATCCCCGACTCATCCATCCTTCCCCGGAGATTCGAAAGATCTACGAGGAGATAATGAGGAGAAAGATCGAGCCCACCCGTTATGTGGACCGGGAGATGGTGCGCGATCTGGGATTCGAGGCCAACTTGGCCTATGTTCTTAATGGACAGGCCCGTAACACTCGCATAAGGCCTGGCGAACTGGAGCGTCATCAAGATGGCCAGCCGTTCTTTAGTGACTGGCCGACATACAAAGAGCTGGTAGCCGAGTTCATGGCGTCGTTGGACGTCTGCATCTATCCCAACGACATCAATGCTACTGACCGAGAGTGGATTCAGGGCCGGGTATCTTTCCGGTTGTACAACCACGACTACGTCCTCACACTGCGGCAGTTCAACAAAATTTTCAACTGGAATCATTCCCAGTATGACCACCGAAGGCCGGACCACCGCACCGATTACGACATGATCTTCTCCGAGTTGGTGACGGTGCCACAAGGGAGGTCGGTTAGCTACCAAAACACAGCGGTACCAGACTTCGAGCACCCCTTCGTCCGGGTTTTGCATCGGATGCTGAGTTCTACTGTTTTTGCGCGGGGTGATCTGGCCCTTAGCAAATTTCAAGGCTCCGATCTATTCTTTCTATACAAGCTTCTAAAGAGACAAGAATGCAATTGGGGTGCATTCTTTTTGCAGCATGTGATGGATGTAAAGAGGAGTACGAGGAAAGCGCCGATTCACTTCGGTGGGCTCATCACCAAACTGGCGTCGTACTTGGGACTGAATCTCCAAACCCTCACTCCTCTTTCTACAAGAAGCAAGGATAACTTGCAACATCTTCACCGGGCCAACTTAATTCTTCTTTGGGATGGCGCGGCATTTGCACATTGCCATGTGAATCAAGCGTACCAGGAGTGCGCACTGCCAGATCCCGTCTTCAACATCGAGGGCGCACAACATTTCAGATGGCCGATCATAGCCATCGACTCCGATGAGGAAGAAGGCGGCGATGAAGGCGGCAACGACAGACAAGAAGGCGAGGCTGAGGAGGAAGAGGAGGCATTCACACCTCTTCGTGCACGGGTAGCACCCCAGAAGCGTCCTCGGATGCATCCGGGCGCGTCTTCATCATCACAGCCCCCGCCGCCATCACCACAGCCCTCACATCCGAGCGAGGATGCCTACTCAATGCAAGGCATGTATACGATGTTGCAGGACATACATCAGATACAGCAGCAGCATCTAGAGATGTATACCGGTATTCAGGATACTACGAACCGGTTACTTGACAACCAAAGGGCGATGTTCGAGAATGAACTTCTCCTCCTCGACAACCAACAGCAGATACACAATCGGTTGCAATGGATGGAGATGCAACAGGAGCCCTTCTACGACCACTACTGGAGTCAGAGCTACTTTGGAGGCTATTCGCAGCCTCCGCCGAGGACCCATTACGATCCGAGCTTCCAGGGGGAGTATCCTTCTTGGGATCCTACGGCCCCACAGTACCCACCTCCGCCTCCACAAGACTGATCGGGTAACTCTGTTCCACTCTTAAGTTTGTTTTTGACTATGAGGCCATAGTCGAATTCAAGCTTAGGGGGGTAGTTGGAACAACTCTATATTTTCTTTTATTGTTTT
The DNA here is from genome assembly GCA_963693085.1 of Alisma plantago-aquatica. Classification (NCBI taxonomy): domain Eukaryota; kingdom Viridiplantae; phylum Streptophyta; class Magnoliopsida; order Alismatales; family Alismataceae; genus Alisma; species Alisma plantago-aquatica. The sequence goes on along the minus strand of OY856413.1, from coordinate 183,623,140 downwards.
TAATTTTTTAGCAGTGTTATTTGTTTCTTGCATTTTTGGTTTTTGTAGGATCCACGTGCTATCTAGTGTAAATGTGGATGTCGTAAAAGTTTGTCATCTTGCTGTTTGTTCATGGGAAATTTAAGGGAAATTAAATTTTTTTTTTGTGTCTTTGGATAGCTTGCTTTGGTTGACCTTGGGGAACACATCCTACGAAAATGATTGATTATGTCAACTTTGAAAACAACATTTCACACCTGTACTCCTATGGATTCATGCAAAGTGGACAGTAATGGTTGTTTGAGCCTAACCTAACCAAATGGTAATGAGATCTTAATTGGATGTAAGAGAGAGAACCCTCTAAACCACTACACAGGTCAGTGAGGAGGGAGACATAATATCTTTCTAAGGTTCAGTCATTTAATCTTGTGATCATTCCACTTCATTTTTCCATAATCCACCTAAGAATTGGAAGTAAAGTGCAGTTTTAATTCCTTCTTGTGTGCATAGCATTTAGATAGGACTCGCATTGATATTTTTCCATACTTATGCATAAAAAGAAAAAAATATAGGGATTCATGCACATTACCTTTAGGTGCATGCCATGTAGTTGCACTCATGATATTCATGCATCAAATACACCATGTATCTCAATTTTTCCTCAAAGGTGAATTAAACTGTTCCATACCTTCTAAATATTGCAAAAGATTTCCAAGCATGAAGGAAGTAGCCCAATACATGTATCTCTAAGAAATTATGGATATGTGGGCTAAAGAAAAGAAATTTTTTTTGAAAATATGATATGAAAAAAAAAGAAAAAAAAGAGAGAATTCAGAAGGAAGTGAAATAAGAGGGAGAAAAGAACAGGATATCACTCGCATTACAGGAAATTGAGTACATGATGTAATTTGATTAGACGTCCATCTCATTTTGATGTGGAAGGTTAGTGCATGCATCATTTCACCCAATTTTAGGCATTAGGGTATTTCTAATGTGCATTTGCATCATTTAGGACATTTTGTTTTATGCATATTGAAATTGTGCAATACTTCCAAGTTCTTCCATGAACCACCCATTTCCATCCACCCGTTGCTCGGATTGGTAGGCCACCGTGAATTTCTCCTCACTAATGCTTATCAGGAGAACTGCTTCCATGTAGATGGTAGTTAGGGTGAGCAACGTAGTATAGGCGATCGCAAGATGCACCAATGCCGAATGGGCGAATCTTATTATGTTAACTGCCTTATGTGATAGTGTTCATCGGTTTGGAGGTAAATTTCTTTTATTGATGATTATTGTCGCCTTTAGGGTAATTACTGTTCTGTGGTTAGAGAAGGCCGGTTTGAGAATGTTTAGTGGGAGTCACATGGGATGTTGGGTTGGTGTGTTGATTTTGAGTTGACATCTGCAATTCTATTCTAAGGATTAGTTGCTCAAGGGCAAGCAACGTTCAAGCTTAGGGGAGTTTGATGCGATGATTTTGAGTCAAATTTATAGACCTGTTTTATATGTGGTTTGTGCTCTTATTAGTCATTTTTATGGATAATATTGCATAATTCACTCATTTCGGTCTTTGCCATCATTTTATGTCAAATCCCCTTAGTTTTATCATTTCGAGCATTATTTATCACATTATCATAATTTGTGTGGATTTATTTGATCTGGTCTTTAAATTTTAGGAAAAACAAGTATCTGCTTCCGTCGATACCATCGACGGGAGTCGATACCATCGACTTGACCGCAGGTTGCCAGCTGAGAGGAGCAGCAAAGAGTCGATACCATCGACGCTGATGTCGATGGTGTCGAGACGTCTTCAGATTGCTGGCGAAGGAGCAGTCGATAGTATCGACACCAAGTCGATACCATCGATACATGGAGGCTACAACGTAGCTTAATGACAGAACCGATGCCAAACAGGGAGGGTCGATACCATCGACCTGCGTCGATGGTATCAACATCGGCAGATATGCGTTGGATTCATTTCGATCTCAATCGGACGGCTGGAGTTAAATGACGACCTAATTAGGGACTTATACCTAATGACGGCCGCCCAGAGGAGAGGATCATCTAATTTGTCATTGCACAAGTGCCGAGGAGGGAGAGAAAGGAGAACGGAGGCCAGAAGCTCATACATGTCGTTCTGGACGCTACCGAAGACGAATTTCACCACCGAGAGGCGGGAAAGCTCGTGTTCTACGCAAAGGATCCACCGGTTCTTCTCCGTTCAGGGGTTTTTCCATTCAATTCACATTTTTCATATGATTTCCCCTATTTCTACCATGTATTTGTGCAAGATGAACATGCGGGGATAATCCCCTCCATCTTTAGGACCGGGAGTAGCCCGGGAATGCATTGTATGATAGTTTTATATTAATAATTCATATTTTCTCTATTAAATCCGTGGTATAGTTTCGTTTTATCCATATATTGTTATGCTTGATCACCATAATAATAACTTAATGCCCTTAATCACTTCGACAGAAGGATTAACGGTTGAAAAGAGACGAAACCTACATTAATCGACAAATCCCTTGACAAAGGAGGTGTAAGATTAATGGTGGAAACTGAGAGATCATTCGTAATGCACTTAATTTAGGGGAATGATTACTACGACGGTGGAATCAACCTAAACCTAAGTAGTGAATTACACCACGACAGTGGGTAATTCTATTTTCAGGACACTACCCAGAAAGAGAGAGAAGATGGAGGAGTTATATGAAACCTAATGCAATGTTGACCCGCGGTGAAACCTAAATCCTAAAGATATCCTTTTGAATTGATTAAATTAACCTTTAATCGATTGTTTGCTTTGTTTTATTTTTATTTTCTTTTAATTTCGACAACAAACCCAACTTTGTTATCCGGCCTCGCTGATTGCAATTAGTTAGTAGGAGTCTCCAATAATTCACGTATCCCTGTGTTCGACTCGGGCCTCACAAAGGCCTATATTACTCGACGCATACACTTGCGTTTTTAGCACGTAGTAAAATACACGTCAAGTTTTTGGCACCGTTGCCGGGGATACGGCGAATTGTTGGCACTTCGAGTGCTACAAGCGGCCACTCTAGGCCACAAATTTCTTTTTAATTTTCATTCAAAATCAAATATTTTTACATTGCACTATAATTGTTATACTCATCTAAGCATAGTACTGAACTCTAATTTTCTTATTTCAGGTACTGTGTATGGTGCATACACGTAGTACAGACTACGACAATCGCACACCAGAGGTTCCGTTTCCGGGACCTGGAGACGAGGAGCATTCTGAGCATGAGTACCAAGAAGAGATAGACTCTGAATCTGAAGCAGAAGACATGGCCGAGCCACAGACTATATGGGAGAAGATCAAAGCTTCTTCCTCATCAGCTTCAAAGGGGCCTATAAAAAAATAGGCGATCAACATACCACTTTTGAGAGCCATAAACATGTGTGTTTGAGACTATTATAGGAGAGATGAGATCTCTTCAAGATCAGGACAAGCTTCATGTGCCTCAAGAAGTTTAAACTACAAATTAAACATGATAGAAATATTATTGACATGGGTACGATCATGTAGAAATTGCAGCTTCTAATCAAAAAAATCCCCTATGTTCCTCCACTCGGGAACAGATAGAGATGCACATGCAGCTATTTTTCTTCTTAGGGCATCAACAACTACATGTGCCTTATTCTAATGGTAGGCAATGGTGAAATCGTAGTCCTTCATATACTAAATCCATCGACACTGATGTAGGTTTAGATCTTTCTGAGTCATGATGTATTTTAGGCCTTTATGGTCAATGAAGATACCAAATGTTGCCACACATAGGTAGTGCCTCCAGATTTTGAGAGTATGAATGATTGTATATAATTCCAAATTATGTGTGGGATAATTAAGTTCATCGGGTTTTAGGTGTCTGGATGCAAAGGCCACCACCTTCCCATTCTGTTGTAGAACACATCCTAACCCATTCCTCGAAGCATCAATGAAAATCACAAACCCTTCATTTCCAAAAGTTAGAACTAGAATAGGGGATGATGTCAACTTCTGCTTTAACTCCTAGAAATTGGACTCACAAGGAACTGACCAGATGAAAAGCTCCTCCTTCTGAGTAAGCTTAGTGAGAGAAAGTGCAACATTGGAGAAATTGGGGATGAAGCGATGATAATATATGGCTATGCCCAAGAAGCTCCAGATTTTAGAACGGTTTTGAGGAGGTTGCAATCAAGAGAAGTAGATACTTTGGTGGAATTAAAAGATATGTTACCCCCAGAGATGACATGGGCAAGAAACATGGAATTATCAATCTAGAATTCACATTTAGAGAGCTTCGCATAGAATTTCTAAGCTTGAAGGATTTCAAGAACTATCTTAAAGTGCTCATGGTGCTTCTCCATAGATTCAAAATAGATCAAGATATCATTAATGAAGACGACCACAAATTCATCAAGATAAGGTTGGAAGACTTTGTTCATTAGATTCATAAATATGCTTGGTGTGTTGGTCAACCTTAATGGCATCACTAGAAATTCGTAATGCCCATAATGAGTTAGGAAAGAAGTCTTAGAAATATCAGAAACTTGGACTTCAAGTTGATGGTAGCCAGAATGAAGTCAATTTTAGATAAAAATTTGGCAATATGAAGCTGATCAAAGAGTTCATCAATGCGAGGAAGGTGTTACTTATTTTTTATAGTGGCATAGTTCAACATGTAGTAGTCAATACACATACGCATAGAACCATCTTTATACTTTACAAAAAGAATAGGCGCATGCCAAGGGAAACACTAGGACATATATAACCTTTGTCAAGAAGTTCTTGTAACTATTTCTTCAACTCCATAGGCTCACCAGGAGCCATCCAATACGGTGCCCTAGAAATCAGAGTGGTTCCTGGAAGAAGATCTATGGAGAACTCAATGTCTCTATTTAGAGGCAGCCCAGGAAGCTCCTCCAGAAATATGTCAAGAAAGTCATGTACTACCTCCAGTCTTTCTACAGGTCTGCTACTAGGACTGGCCTCTGATACTAATGTGAGGAAGACTTTACATCCTTTAGAAATGAGCTTTTTATCTTTGAGAGAGGAAATTATAATATTATTACAAAATCTTCTTCCCTAGGGATCATTGTAGCACAAGAATGAGGATGAGAGAGGACTACCATCTTATTTCTACATTCAATCTAGGCATGATAGTTGTATAGACAATCCAAACCAAGTATAATATCAAATTCTTCCATAGTTAAGAGGATGAATTCAAAGGGCATGTCATGATTTTCGAATTTTATAGGAAGAACAACAATTTTCCATAATGTAGTGAGTATTTTTCCACTAGGAGTTGACACATCAATAATATACCCTAAGTCTCTTATATGTAGATGCAACATAGATGCCAAATTTTGAGATATGAATGTATTTGTAGATCTGGAATCAAATAAAGCTTTTATAGGATGATCATTTAGGAATACAATGGATACACTGGATAATTATATCATGAATACTTGAAGGTATAGAACAAGATATTAGATAATTTAATGGAATTAAGGTTACATTCAATAAGATTATTTGGATTTTCCTTAGCCTCTTCTGCAGTCACTGCAAAAAATTTGGCATTGTGGTATCCCTGAGGCAGTGGAACACCTACTAGAGGGTTTCCAAAGATAGACGGAGTGGGGCACTTGGCGATGAAATGGCCCTCTTTCTTGAATTTGTAGCATATGGGCTTGGCATAGAGACAAGGTCCATTATCTCCTCATCCATAGGTCTTACATTTGTTGTGGTAGGCCTTTAGCTAATTATAGTTGTTTCTCTATCCTCCTTTTCATGAACCTCCTTTTCCTGATCCTTTGTTATGTCCTGGGTGAAACTTCCTAGACTTATCCTCCTCGATGGTGGTCAACCCTAGGTATCGCCTACTGTCATGTTTCTGCATACCCTGCTCCATTTCCTACTTAAGGGCCATATATAGGGCTTCTCTAAGGTTCTTGGGGCATGAGGCAATGACTAGGGTTTTCAAGTGGGCAGCTAGGCAGTCAACATAGTTCTCCGAGAGGCGATCTTTGGTCTTAATGGGTGCATACCGCTCCAGAATTCTAAACTTTTGAGTGTAGTCATCCACCGAGAGATTACCCTACTTGAGCTTAGTGTACATCCTCTCCCTCCTCTTCCTATCGTCTGTAGTCATGAAATGATCAGTGAAAAGGATTATATATTTTATGTCTTTTTATCTTCCTTCTTTTGAATTATATTATATTCCATTATTCTTCTTTTTTAGTTATTCATGATCTTAGTCTTATGATTTTTGGAGGATATCCAAATAATCCTTATCTATCCATCATTAGGACTCTAAATAGAGTGATTCATTCCTGATCTTATATCATAGAGATGAGAGGGAATTTCTATAGAGGATATGAGAGAGAATTTCTATAGATGAAAAGGGTCCTTATTTAAGGTATGCCAAGAAGTAGGGGACACTTAGGGTCTTGTCCAGGTAGACGTATACTACCACATAGGTAGTCTTATGATTCCTAGGCAAAGTGGGTGAGATACTTTAGTCAGACCCATGAGAGATGCTATCCTGGACACCTCCACCCTTCATATCCCTAACTCAAGGACTACCCTAGACTAATAATAGGGTGAATGAGGTTTCATGTGACTATGATGTGTGAAAATTGACTCTGATACCAACTATGATGACCCTAATTCCTATATACTTTCCATGATGACATTCCTTAGATATGCGTGCATTCATATCTTTAAGATGTCAAGAGGGAAACATATGGGTAGGTGATTGTCAACTAGTACATAATAAGAAGTTGGATCATTGTTCACAAACATCATTTAAATATCCACACAACCATGATTCATAAGGATAAAAAGTCATATTACATTATTCACATAAATAAGAAATGAGTTCTTAAAGAAACAAAATACATAGGGCATAGACATCCTAAACATCATCTAAAGAAATCGAAGAACTAGCTGAACATAAACAAATATGAGAAGTAACCATCTAGCTAATTATCCTCCATGAACATTATTTAATATATTCATGTACTTTGAGGTGCATTACTTGTTCCTTGTACCTAGAAAATACAAGAAATAAACGCTCAACATAAATTTGGTACATGGCTGAAAGATATCAATTGGATGTTGGCATATTTAGAATACTTGAAGAAAGAAGAAAAGAAAATGAAAACATTATTTAAGGTGGAAAATTAGGTAAACCTTAGTTATTAATAATATTTCTATGAACATGCATTATTATGGTGTACTTAGCACAATATCACATATATTATTGAGCCCATTCCATGTGTACCTTGTACAATTATGGACCTCCCTATGTACCATGTACCATTAAGGAGGTGCTAGTCAACATTAATACTTTCTCTCTCTAATAGGGATATTAATGAACACCATAGTTACTACATTTCATTGTCTTTCTTTAATGTTCTAGTGTTCAAGGAGGAAGAGTATCAATATATAAATATACATCCAAGCAAGTTTGTGCAACCAAATGCAAGCAAGTACGCATAATTATATCATCTAGAAAAACTAGTCATATAATTATATCCATTTTCCTTAAGTCTCAGATATGGATTTCAACAACTCTAGAACAAAAGAGTAGATCACCATGAAAGAAAAATAAAGACCTAATGTCATTATGTGTTCAAACAACACCTCATATTAGGGTTTTAGACTCACTAGGGTTTTCATTTAGGGTCACTCGCTCAGATCAAAGTATTTGGATGGAGGATCCTCATTTTAGGGTTTTGACAATGGATCAAGTATATTGGATAATTGGTTTTCCTTTAATCACCATTAGTGAAAGAGGGAGAAAATAGATCATTCATGTGGTAATAGGGAGTATAAGTCCATATTGATCAACAACCAAGGGTTTTGGGTTAGAGGACACAAGATCAGGTTGATCTCTCATGATTTTTCATTATTATTGATCCTTATTTTTATATTCATTTTGTATAAGTCAATTTATAAAACAACACTGATTAAATCCAAGAAAGGGTACATCAATTCTAGGATTGGATTTAGGTACAAGAGAAAATTTATATAGGTTCTACTAATTTTTTAAAGAATGTGGGTACTTTATGGGTATTTTTCAGATATTGGAACTATTTGTAATGGGTTTTACAAATCAGACCAATCAGGTAATTGCTAGAAGAATAAATTGAAAATAAAAAGGGAGTTTCCAGCTTGGCTTTGTGGATCATGGAAGGGATCTGAATCAGTGGATCCTCCTACCTGACCTGCAAGCCAGGTTGTGCTCAAGGGTCTATGACAGGTGTGAGAAGACATGAATGCCAATGGTAATAAAATTTCATGCATGACTAGGTATGGGTGTATTGGTAATAATTGACCCTTTAATTTTTAATCAAAGAAAGGACCTTATTATAGCCATGGAGCAGTGAGTAGGAGAGCCATGAATAGGGTTAAGGAAGGGGAAACCATGAATAATCTTTGGGTTCATACGAGGAAAAAGTGAAAATGTCATTGACTTCATTGTGACTGTGCAAATTCAATAACCCATTACTGGACAAAATATGAGCAAAAAGGGAATGAGAGGGTAGATCTTGTTGCAAGTTTTAAGGAGGCAAACAAGAAAGTGGAATAAAGATATGTATCACATGTTGGAGGGAGCTCAGGTCTTGGGTGGCTTCACGAGTCTCTGTTGTGTTGTTCGCTACTTCATCTCCCTTTGGTGTGGCCTGGACATGCCTTCTAATGAGGAGACTGGCTGGTGTGCAGTAGCTTAGTCGATGGGGCTTCCTAGTCCTTTGCGGCTCATGGAGAGGGTTTTGGGAACTCCACATAGCCTTACTGATTGTATAAGTGCAAGGAATTGGAAGGGGATGGTTGGTGGTGCAAGCATAATGCTCAGGTTCAGGCTGATGGAGATGGAGTTTGGTGGAGGATTTGGGGGTTTCTAGAGAGAAATTGATGCATTGGTTTGGCTAAAGGGGGTTGGGTAGAACTGTTGGAGGTGTTAAGTAGTAGCTACACAGTCTAGTGTTCCTAGGATGTGATTTTCATATGAGTCCAACACGCCGCTACTTTGGACGTTTCTTTGATACATATCATTACCAGGATATTTTCGATTCGTTAGGAAGAGGAGATAAATAAGGATCTGAAGAACCAAGTTTGATGAAATAAGGGAAAGATATGAGAGAGAGAGATATGATGATTCAAAAATCAACGCTACAATGTAGTCCCTGTTCCACTAGAGGCGGGTGAGGAGGATCACTTAGTCATCTCCTCCGTAGGATCGGGATCCGGGTTAGGGTCTGGATCCATCTAGGTTAGGTAATTAAAGGTTTTTAATGTATTTCTAGTAAAATTAATAAATCTCGATTCCTCTATCTAAAAATGCAAGATTCTAGCTAGTGATTTACAAAGGTTTCATCTAGCCATATACAAGTTCAGACTTCAAAAGGTGTAGTTTGGTCAATGAATAAAACCAATTAATTAATAAAAAATTGGCTAAATAGAATGTCACAAGGTACATATTTGGCATCATAAATGGTTTTTTTGTGAAAAATTGTTCAATGATCATGATAGTGATGAAGTGACGTCAATTGGGCAATAGTGCATAATCGAGGGGCATAATTGTAGTTTGGTCATAAATGTAGAAAAATCCACTTCATCCCATAACCCAACCTAAATGTAACCCATGTGACAACCTAGGATGATGCAAGGATGGGTGCCTACTAAATGCACACTATAGTAGTCACAAGGAATAATGGAAGAAAAAGGAGAGGACACACTTTTGGTTGTGGTTGGCAGAAGCGAAGGAGTCCTCTCTAGCAAGCTCTGGTGGAGGAAGCTTTAGAGGAGGCTGGCATGAGTAGCTGGCTGGGGTTCTCAGAGGTGTCGAGGGAGCAATCTTCAAAGGAGGCTAGAATGAGCAGTTGGCTGGGGAGCTCGGTGGTACCAACGGAGGAAGCTTTAGTGGAGGCTAGCAGATGTAGGTGGATGTGAAGCTCAAAGGAGAACAACAACGGTGGTTGGAGGAGAATAGGGGAAGCACCTGTGGTGGTCGACGCTGGAAGGTATACAAAGAGTAGATGGAGCTCGACAGAACCCTGGTATCACAAGAGCAGTGGCCAATCAGACAATATTGCAGTGAGAGAAAGAGATGAAAGGGAATTTTGGGGTTAATTAACAGGTACATTAGACTTTGGTTTTTGTCAGTTGCTTTTAGAAAACCACTGGAAAAATGACAACTTTGTCATTGGTTGGATACACTCAACCCATGCCTAATACTGTATCCAAGATGCAAGCCGACATACCTACGATGTCGGTTACCATTATGCCAACCAACAAGAAAAATACATTAGGGGTGGGAAAAGATTTTGCAGGACATGGCACGAACACTTATCTCGTGAGTCCCCCTAAGAGACAATGAAAAATTCCAATTATTTTTCACGGGATATATGGTGTGTGTACCTCTTTTTCCAGTCAGATATTTAGAAAAATACTAATGATGTAAGGTTTTTGGAGGAAAATGATATAATAAAAAAAAATTGTGCCAAAATTTATTTTCGCGGGTGATATATAGCGTCAATTACTTTGAGAAGCAACCGAAGAAAAAAAAGCACAACCCATGTTTTCTCATTTGGTCAAACCATGGAGGTTGTCTTCTTTTAAATGAAAAAAGATAACACTATCGGTTTATATTGAAAAATCAACCAACACAATACGTCATATATGTAGTAGTAATTATAGGACACACCACTAGCTTAATTTTGTCTCTCTCTGTACATTTTCTGGTATGGTATGAGCTTATGGATGTCTTAATCTTGTGATCTAGGTAGTATACAAACTCGTACATAAGTGCTAAAAGATATCAATATCTAAGACAATAATTTCACAAACAATATCATATGTATAATTGTATTGTGTTTCCATTTTCTCTGTCACTTACTACTCAATTATGGAAGAATTTACCTATTCCAACTGAGAATCACATTTTCCAAATGCACCAATGGAGGATGAGTGTGATAGTGGACCTCACAGCCAATTGGATGGATGTCATATACTCTCCTCCTTTTCCTTCTTACATGCTTTGACAAAATATTTGATCTAGGGGGTCAAGTAGAGGTAGAGTTACACATTGTATTAGAGGGGGATACATGCCCTATCCTCAATTGTGTATAACTACACATGACCGTATATGACATGAATTATACTCCAATAGAAAAATTCCATCTTCTCCCTACTTCACCATCTAGGTAAGCATTGCAATTATTAGTGCCGAGCCTATAGTTTCCACTGGGGTCATGGAGCGACACTTTCCCCGCACCCCTAAAAAGAAGATTTTTATGTTAAAAATAGTACAGTCATTAAAATGTGGTACTCAACACTTTCAAGAAGTATTAGATGCACCATCCTAAGTTAGCTTCTCTGGATCTCAAGAAGACCCTTCTTTTTACATTAAACTCCATTCATATCCAGATTTCCCAATACAATGATATGATCTCTAGGATTTACATTGATTTCCCTAGAATCCTATTCTTGACTCACTTCAGAAATAAGGGAATGTGCTAACCTATTTCTGTCTCTTGGTAAAATAGACATTGAAAGCTAGGAGGTGATCTGAGAGAACGATGATTTCTTTGATAGCTACTATTTCATAACTACATCCCTTACCTTCATTTTTGATAACTTCCATGACTATTTTACAATTGGTTTCAATGATGATCCACGTACAACTGAGTTGTAGTGACTTCTTCATGGCTTCATAGATTGCACATTCTTCTACCTAGAATGTAGAGCTTTCTCCTACTAAGGTTATATGCTTTGTGGTCGATATCTTTCCCTCGTCATTCCTCCACACTTCACCTAGCCCTTCGTGCCATTGAGGTTGTTAGAAACATCTGTATTGACCTCAATCAAGTTTGTTGGTGGTGGTCACCACTGTCCCGATCCATTCCTTTCTCGAGGCTATTGTATGTTTAGGATATCTCCTGTGTGATACTTTTGATAATATCTTATAATGTTCATAAATCCACCCACCATTGAAAGTAAATTGAATGGATTCTCTTTGAAGAGACTCTTATTTGTGACTGTCCAAGTGACCCAACGTGTGAGTGTCCATCCATTTTGCTTTTCTTCATTGTCAACATGTAGCAGTTGATGTAAGAAAGACTTTATCATGCATGTTAATACCAATGTAAGAGGAATCCATTTCACTACATGCCTAGACCCTTTTAGTGTGATCGCAAGTGAAAATGACATAAAAAACATCATCTCTTAAAATGCCACACTTTTTGCATATATTTGAGTCATTAATGTGTCTATGCACTAGTATGCTTGCAGTTGGAAGCATGTTACTACTAAATGCCACATGAAATGGATTAGTTTTTGTGGCCATTTCCTCAACCATAGTTTCCTCTATTATTTCTCTTCTTGGATGTCTCTATTCATGTCATATGATTTCATCCATCTGTAAGCCAACCTAAATGTGTATTCAGTTTTCAAATCACCATTCCTATAGATTTTTTCATCTCCACTCTTCTAGTAGATGGGTAGGTCACAAATATTTTTTATAATGTGGGGCAAGAATATTTCTATCAGTCTATCGAGGCCCCAATCTCTAGTTTGATGGTTTAGTAGTAGACTAACCATTGTAATTTCTTCATCTCTGTTCTCCACATACATGTGGATCTTTCCGACCATAATTGACATCCATTTATCTTGTAGGATGTTGATTTTGGTGTTGTCGTAGCCTTCTTCGATAGTCTGTATTGCTCAATGGATGGGGTTTGAATTCCCTATGATGGACAGTGAATCCGAGGCGTACATTTCCCCCATGGGTCCCACAAGTCAATAGATGATACCATGGATGGGATTCAAATTCTCTGTGAGAATGGATGTGTCGCCTTCTTCAATATCCTGGACTTCTCCATGGATGGGGTTCAAATTCTCTACAACGATGCTATACCAATTATAGTTGTGACTGCCTCCTATTTTTGCTTTGATCACATCTTCTCTTCTATAATATTTGTCTATGAGGACCCTACTAGCTAAGATGTTTGTGTTGGTAATCAACCACGACACTTGTTTTTCCAACAAGGATCAATTAAAAGATTTTAAATCCTTGCATTCAAAATCCCATTTGCCTTTTGGTTCCTAGAGCCTTTCCCATATCACCCAATGCATTTTCCTTTCCACTTCTTGTGACCCCCACCAGAAATATGACGTAATACTGTTGATCTCCTAAAGTATGATGGAAGGTAATTTGACGATGCTCATGTAGTATGTCCACATAATTTGAATCATTGTTTATATGAGGACCTCCATCCCTGGTCTAAACAACTAGTTCTCCTTCCATCCTTCTAGTTTTTTCCTTAATCGGTCTTTCATAGAGGCAAAAACAACATTTATTTTATCTCCCCATGGTTGTGGGTAATGAAACATACTTCTCATGCTTGTCCACCTCTCGCACATTCAACTTTTCCTTTATTGACTCGCTCCTATCCACAATGATCTTTCTATTGAAAGAGACTTCCAATTAGTCATGGTTAATCTTTTGTCCAAATGCCCTCTCATATTAGCTGATAATCTCAACTAAGTTGGTGCATTTCTCAGTAGCCACTCTCGTGAACATAATGTTGTCATTTGCATAAAAAAAATTGGATACTCGGGGACACCCCTACATGCTTTTGTCATGTGAATCATGTTCACCTGCACTGCTTTGTGGATAGAAAAAAAATCTAAGAAAAAGAAAGAAATAGCTATGGAGATCTTGGATCACCTTAGCATAGTCCTCTTATTTGATTGATAGTACCTCTCCTATCCCCATTGATAATGACTGCATGTGTCATTTTAGATATAAAATTCACCCACTTTGCTTCTCCACAAATTTAGCAGACCCAATTTTTTTATTGTCGGGGGAAACCCACTCCCCAAGCAGAGGCCCAAATAGAAGAGATGGTAAACCTGGGAGACTCATGCACCCACACACCAATATCTCAATAAGTTTCATCAGAGGTTGGTTTACGTTGTGGGAAATTTATTTCCAAGTGGCACTTCCATCCAGAGTCAAACCTGATACCCTTCCTGAGAGGCCCCAAGCTATGATCAACTGGGCTACCTCTCCCCAGTAGCAAGCCTAATGTTAGAATCACTTTTTCTAGAAAATTGCATTCTATTCTATCATATGCCTTTCTCATGTCTAGCTTTAAAGAGATTGACCCTTCTCTTCCCTTCTTCTTTTGTTTCATTCTATGGTTCATACACCACCAAAGCATTGCCTATAATGTTCCTCCCACTTATGAATGCACATTGTTCCTCATATATCATTCTAACCAATATGAGTTTTATTCTTTTATCAAGGACTTTTGTGATGATTTTTTAGGAAATAATACAAGGATTGATGTCCTAAATTCAAACATATGCTTTGGCTCTTTCTCTTTTAGTATAAGAACAATATCAATGTCATTTAGTCCCCTCATATTAGCTTTCCCTATCCACCAGATTTCAAAAAAATATGTCACCCATAATTTATAATGTCCCAATGCTTTTGGTAAAAAAACCTCCTTCATGCCACACATGGCCTTATTTGGGTGTGTTTGGTTTATTTCTATCTTTACCTTACTCACAATGGGTATTTTCTCCACATCATCATCCTTCTCCTTCCCAATCCTTGGTGTCATACAATCTGGAAAAGAGTCCACTCCCTGTTGTTGTTGTGTGGTGAAGAGGTTGTTGAAAAAAATTAATGATGATTCTCTAGATATCCTTGGTTTTGGCCTTCCAGCTTCCATCTATCAATCAAACCTTTTATAGTATTTCTCTTCTTTCTCCAGCTTTCTTTATGGCATCTTTTATTTCATTTATTCTTGCTCTAGCATGCCAATACCTTTCCTCTTATTTATTTATATCTTGGAGTTCTCTGGATAGGAGGACACATTCTCCTATCGTAAAGGAAAATGATGGTTGTCCATGTAGTTATATTTGGTTGTATTCTATCACCATGATTTTCTTTCTAATGTTTCTGATTTTTTTTACGCCCATTTCTCTAATTTTTTAGCATAGTACTCTTCCCAATCATGTAAACTCATGTAGGATCTATTTCTTCAAGTTTCCTCATATACAACACTACATTCTGGTGACAATAACCACAAGGTTCCAAATTTAAATCTACTACCCTTTTCATGTTGTACCTTATTTCTCTCAGTAGTCAATGGTCTAACTTATAAAAGGAAAGTGTTTTACTTTTTTGGCAAAGGTTTCACCACTCCTCGTCTACCATAAATCTATCAAGTATTTATTTTATGATCCTTCCCTCATTCCTTCATCTACTCCATGTGAACATTATACCTTGGAATCCTAAACCCCTTAGTCGGTGCCTATCTATTGCCTCTCTAAAATTTATCATTTGCCAATCTGGCCTGGATAGTACCCCAACCTTTTTTGTATTGGAGATGATTTCATTGAAATATTCCCCCATAATGATTGGACAATTTGATGTTCATTCAGTATTGTGTGTTAGGTCTCATTTGTTTCTCCTTTAATTTACTTCCACCCACCCACATATCCCTGCAAAAGTGAACTTCTCTTCTTGGTCATTATTTCTGATATCCGCCCATATAGGGTGGTTAAAGAAGGATCCACATCATCTCCTCTCCACCAGAGGCTCATACCTATAGTGCTTCCTCTGATATTATTGCAAAACCCATTCTCAAAACTAGAACTTCACCTGGCTTTCTCTTGCTCATTCGTGTTTGACATGGTTTCAATCACAAACACCATCTCGGGCATTTCCCTCCAACATAAGGATCTGAGGGAGGAAACCCTCCTAGGGGAGCCCAATCCCTAGAAATTCCAACATAAGATTTTCATTGTTGTTTGCAATACTAGTCATTTCCACTACCCACTACTTGGATGGTTGTTGTGGATGTGCCTATTGACAAATATCATGTTTTCTCCCAAACCTCCTTCATTGATTTCCATGTTTAAACTCAGATTCTACCTATTTTTGGTTTTCTTTTCACTTCCATTTTTAGATGATTTTCCCTAAATCACATTGAGCCCTTGGTTTATCTACTATATTCCCTAGAACATTGTGAATCTTTTACTTTTCTTTGTGGAGATCAAACTGAACATCCTACATGGAAAGCTAGTCTCTGGGTTGTTTTCTCCTCTTGTTCATGTGACTTTTTTAGTGATCTTCTATCAATGTCTCCTCATGCTTCCTCACCTGCCCTCTTCCTCAATGGTGGTAAAATATTCTTGGATGCTTTTTCATGCTATCAGTCGGACTCATGCTACCTTCCTATAATGTACCTGTGATCTTCTTATTCGTCTACTTTCTCAAGTCTTATCCATTGTCTATGTCTGAACCTACTATTCTCATTTTGCACTACATATTTGTATCATGTTGCGTGCCTTTTTCTGTGGCACCTTCATGTGGGGTGGATCTTCGATCTCTCATTGTGTATGGATCATCCAGTATCCCCTTGCCTTTCATGTTGTCCCATTCTTTTTCAACTAAATCTTCATATGTAGCTCTTTCTTATATTACAAGACTTGGGGATTCCTCATCTTCCAATTTTGGCACACTGATAATCATCAATTTCCTCTCCTATAATAGTCTATCTGATTATCCTTCATCTATTGTGAATCCTTGCTTTGCTTTCATCATCTCCTCTTCTACCTATTTATTTGTTTCTAGAACCCAAGAAATTTGCTGAACTTTATCTACTTCCCTATAGCCCCTCCTCTCTACACTATCTGATTCAACTGAGGATTCATGTAAACATCATTTCCCTTTCTGATGGCTTCTATTAGAAAATTGATTTTGATCTTGTTTGTTGTACTAAGACTTCTTTGTCTTTATGGGTTTTTTGATGAATTCCATAGTTCACTAAGCATCATCACTTTTGTAGAGTTCTTCCTTTATTGGGACTCTCCATCATTTCATTGATGAGGCCTCGATCTGTGTCCCCCTTGCTTTTGGCATCTGATAATCTGTGCCCTCATCGTAGTAGTCTTTGTCAGTGTGACTGACGTATCCATAGATATATCATTTGGTCAAAAGCCTTTCATGTCATATCTCAATGGCTACCAGTTACCTTATTTATTTCTGATCCTCTAGTTCTGTTGGAGTGGTTTATAAATGTCCAATACAACCCTTTCTCTAAGTGAAGTATCCCAACCTAGATCTTCTTTTTCAACTTCTATTACTTCTACTACTCTTTTCATGATTTCCGACACTGCTTCTTCAGTCCTATGTCCTAGGGGTGATGCGCGTAAACTACACGTCAAAAATGCAAATACACTTATCAATGTAATACAGGCTAAAGAGGCCCCGATATCAAACAACGGAAAAACATGTATCCAAAAACTACAACTAACAATTACCTAATCAATTAGGCCTGAGAAAAAGAGTGAATTGGTTATTTAACAACTAATTTGCAAGAACTAAAACTAAGATTATTTGTTGTGATCACTAGTGGAACGAATTCCTTAGGATTGTGGTTTCACCACATCTCACATTGCAACTAACACAATATCATTAATATTAAGGTTAGGAGTTATCACGCTGTGGTGTTCCATAGTCACTGCAATCGGACCCCAGTTAGGAGGTTCGAGAGAAGAAGGAGAATGATAGAGAGAAGGAGATTGGAGTAGGGCCTCACGGCGGCAGTTTTGCACACACAGACAAGCTCACGCACACGCATCGAGCAATCCACTTGTGACCCCATAGTGATTAGGAGAAAGTCACCCTGAAGGGAGGCACTAGGCTAGCGGTGCACAACAAGGATGTAGTCAGACAACGCTTAGTGGTGGCGCATTAGGATCAGGAATGAGATCTGTGAAGAGGCAACTTCGTACGGGAAAAATGAGTACGTGAACTGGCGTTGGACAGGATCATCGAGACTGTAAGGAGCAGCCCCAAATGCATCCTAGTGCAGCCATGGAGAGCCAAAAGGTGGTGTCAAAGCAAGTGGAGATACTAACTTGTGACAAGGAGGAGGTGTTAGATGCCAACTACTCATCGAAGTTGACCCTAGAGGCAATTCATGTACAAAGTCCCAAGGACTCGCAATAGGTGTGAGAAGGTCACCCGGTAGGGATGCAGGATGGAGGAGGAGACCTTGCTTGATCCAACACTCCAATTCGGCGGTTGGCACAGAGGAACTTAGCAGTCACTGATGCTCTTTGATAAGTCACAATGGTGCTAGAGAACGTGCGGGTGGAAGCCCTGTTACAGACGCATGCGGAAGGATCACCTTGAATCATGAAATAGAGGAGAAGGGGTGGTGGGCAGTCCAGTTCTAGGAACCATGAACCGGTCGGGCCAAGAAAGGAAGAGTTGTGCTTACCTTGAGAGCTAGGTGGCCCCCTCTGATTGGCCCAGAAAAGTAAATAGTTTAGTAATTGCACCAATCTTAGATAAATTATAGAAATTAGCTCGATGATCAAAAAATTACAAATAAGCTACAAAAAATCTCAAAAAAAATGTGTAGAACAACATGAAAGCATAATATTAGGTTTTTGATACACTAATCTCATTGATATTATGTAAGTTGTGAAATTCTTTCATAGATAATAAATATCAAATGATGGCCTAAAATTGTGATAATATGTCAGTAAATCTAAAATCATGTTTATATGCATCTGGTATTATAGATTATGATGTTGATGCCTGAAATCATGTAATTTGATCCATATGTTTAATTAGGGTTAATAACCCTAATTAATATGCAATAATTACAAGTATGCTCAATTAATCTTGGAAATTCTAGAATATATTTGTAACAATATATGGAACACAATATGAAACTAACATATCAATATTATGCACATAATTCATGATTATATGATGTTGACCCTTAATACATGGTTTGAAACCCTAATTTAGGTTAATGCGTGTAACCTAAGGTCAATATGTTCACATAATAATGTGAAACACAATTATTAGTTTATGAACTATAATTTGAAATATGACATCTGTAAGATAATTCTAAGATAAGTATACAAGTAAAAGTGGTAATATCCCAATGCGTTAAGTAAACCCTAAAATGGATATAACTAGGGTTAAGATGATGGGAATCTGATGATAGAACATAGTCTTGTCTTTATCAGGGTTTGACCAAGAGGATATATATGATCCAAGAATATGTGATGATTAGGATATCTGTGATGAAGGTATGCTCTAACCTCTTACTTGGATTATTATACAATATGCTTGAGGTATATGTGTAGTTAAATACTTGGCATATGATATTGGATGAAATGATTGGTCTTGTATGATATCTTTCTTGATTTTCCATACTTATGTCTATGAACACATGAAACATAATATATTAGTTCCATTATTTGAAACAACTGAACTCTTTGGTAGTATAATGCTTGGAAGTGACTTAACTCTTTAGTAGTCAGTCACATTGTACACATGATCTAACTCTTTGGTAGTTGATCATAAATGCCTTAATCTTGGGCTCCTTGAGAGTCAAGAGAATACATCAAAACCTTCAGCAGTCAATGAATGGATATATAATGGAAAATGAGCTTGAAATATGTGCTCTCTTTTGTTAATGAACATCTTTGTGCAAGTATATGAGTTTTATTACATTTGTCTATTACTGTCAAGTATTAATTTTATCTTATCTCCAAGCTTAGTAATGAGAGGTATATAAAAAGACACATAGGCATACTCAGTACAATATTCTTGGATATTGTGCTGATGTGTACCACATGTAATCTTTTGTTTACGTTGTAGACATATGATCTTGAAGAACCAGGATAGTTGAGAGTTGTATGGTGAGCTGATGTACAGGTGGACATGTTGCCTTAAGAGCATGTTGTTCAGTGGTAGTACATGTATATGTAGAAGTCAGTTGTTCAATGTGTAATATCAAATGTTGTAACAATTCATTATGTAATTATATGTTGAATGGTGAACATGTGTTGTATGGTTTTGTTCTTTTTCATGTGCATGTGTTGCTGTTGTTTCCTTCTGACTTCCTCAAATTTTCTTCTTCTTAGCCTAGCGTGTGGTGTTTAAATTGGGATTCTCACTGAGGTGAGGGTTTAAATTTGGACATCACACATCAGATTAAGTTTTAGAAAATATGGGGACGTCACAGGTGGTATTAGAGCATGAACAGTAGTACAGTCTGACATTTTCTCATTATTTCAAACTAAAGAAAACCTTGAACTTAATAAATTTTAGGGTTAGATTAGTTTTCTTTTAGAGACTAGATCTGACTTTTCCTCTAGGTTAGAACCTATGTGTTTAAGAAAATGATCTAGACTAGTGCTTGTTGTGTGGAAAGTCCTAAGATGCCATTGTTTCCTTATAATGCGGCGATTTGGGGCGTTGCATTATCAAGAGATGATGTGCATCATGGGAAGAGAAACCTTTGGCATATTATGCATCTATGTTTTGGGTAGATACACTATTATATACCCTATTATCACCCTTTTAATTAGGTAAAATTACATTAGACTCTCTACTATGGGTGGGACAGTTGTTTTGAGGATTTGGTTTTTTTTATTCCAATCACATTGAACCTCAATAGTTTTCTCCAATGCTTTTTTTATTGGAGAAAAACTATATAATATTTTATTATATATGTAAGTATTACAAAAATGTGTCTACACACATGTACGAGTAAGAGGTGTTCATGCAACCTAAGTGAAAGTGAATGACACCAGTCTAGAAGAGAGAATAGTTCTAGACTAGATGTCTAGAGCCTTGTTGGAATATGCGATAGATGGAATATATGGAATATGATTAGATGATGATCTAATATTTATGGAGATTATATAAGATAGTTTATGATAATATATGTTTGTCTTTGAGGACTTAAGTTCAATTTTGAGGATGGAAGATGAGTTTTGATGATGCAAGTAACTAGGTGACGTGGCAAATATCTCACTAACAAATTCACTCGGGGTTGAAATCTGCGATCTTTTACCAAAACCAATGTGCAATAATACCACCCGCAAGCGGACGGGTCTTATCACAGTATAGTTAAGGATCAAATCCCAAGAGACAATGTTTTTAAGAATCTTTTTTTGTCAAATCTAGCTCGAGTAAGACTAATATTTAGAATGATTGATTTGGTTGAAGTTAATTAAACTAATTGCAGGAAGGTAAAGACCAGAATTAAAGTTGGATCTAGATTAATGATATGGAATCGTTGGGATGGTTCTTGGGTTTCACCACCACTGCACATGCAAACACATCCAAACATCAAACATCCAGGCAAGATATAACTATCCTAATGGAGCTTCTGCAAAAAAAACCCCATACGGGCATATTAGGTTCACGTAAGCATCACCTTAGGCATCAAATGTCTCGTCACCATCCAGATCACACACTTACGGCTCTGAAGATACAGAAATCCAACTAAGGTTGTGGGCCCCCTATACAGGTGTTAGGCATACAGAAGCGTAACCGTAGGCTAGATGGCTAGTCCCCTCACAGATCACACACTTATGACCTCAAGGAATCCAGTCAGAAGTTCTTGTCAAGGAGTCAACCACACTAATCAACAAACAAGCATATGATTAATCTACAAGCAAACATCGACGTTTAACAAAGAATATACAAAATCCAACTGAGGTTGTGGGCCCCCTATATAGGTGTTAGGCAAACAGAAGTGTCACCGTAGGCTAGATGGCTCGTCCCCTAACGGATCATACACTTATGACCCCAAGGAATCCCATTATATTTCTAGTTTCGGAGTCAACCTCATTAAACAACATCCTACCCTACATATAGAAAAACTCACAACATAGGGAAGAACAAGATATAAGTAGGCAGGTAACCAAACTACTAGCATGAACTATTAGCAACAAAATGGAAAGTTATATACATTGCCATGAAAAGTTGAACAAAAGAACATGCTTGCATGGGCAGCGGGGCTAGTCCGCACACCCCAGCGAAAAGAAACTACTCGCTCATGATGCGAGAGACAAGAAGAATAAGAAAGAGATAGAATTCCACCATGAGCATGATGTAAAAGGTAGTCCTAGCTCGGTGAAGATCATTAGGTCTCCTACGTCATGTCGAAGCAGATCTAGATGAAAAATGAGGGAATCCAAGACAGACAGGGCAGTCTTTCTCACTCCTCCTTCCTTCTCTTCTCGGTCTCCATGAGTTGCAGTAGGAACGACAGGTGAAGTGACAGTGGTAGGATCAGACAGATTTGGATCAAATCTTGTGCTCAGGAAGCCTGGTGGCGTCCCAAATCTGATACCCCAAATGAGGACCATGCTGGTCCTATTTATAGACTCAGGTCTGGTCCTCACATTTTTGGTGTAATTCCAGCCCATACGGTCTTGATATATTTTGCTACAAATGGTTTAGTTATAATTTGACCAAATGGTTTGGAATCTTACGTACATGTCTCCAAACAGTTTCATGCATTTACTTTATCAAACATTCTTCACATTCTACTTTAGAAAACGGTTTGGCTTTGTGCTACTTTTCCATTCAGTTTGGTATTGTGTTACTTTTTCATTTGGTTTGGCAGCTTGCTACTTTATCAATCGGTCTTCTTTGCTTCCAATTTATCAAATGGTTTGGGATCTTGCCTCCATACGGTCTTTCATGCTTTCTCTCAAACGGTTTGGATGTTAAAATTTTATCAAATGGTTTCACATTCCCTTTTGCAAAAGGTTTTGTAGCTAAACTTCAAACGGTTTCCCAGTGCAAACGGTCTCATGCAGACCCTTTTCCATTCAGTCTCTTGCTATTTCTTTTGCATCCAGTTTGCATGCAAGCTTATTTTATCAAATGGTCTTGGCACCAAAGTTATCAAACGGATTTGCATGCATTGCTTTCTCACATGCACATAGCTACCAAACTAAACGGTCTTCATGTGATTACTTTTGCAATCAGTTTCATGCAAGCCAATATGGTCCCATGCACGTAGCTTTATTAAATGGTCTGGAAGATTGGCTGCTGCAAACGGTCTTCCTTGATTGGTACCTCATGATCTCGGCATTGCTCGGTCCCTCGCGGCCAAATGGTCTTCAGTGTCCTTCCTTAAACGGTCTCACGCTGGCTATGATCGGTCTTGAGCAGCGATCAGTCTGCTATGTTGTGTGGAAAATGGTCTTGCGACCTTGGTACCAAACGGTTTCGGAGATGAGGCCATACAGTCTTGAGATGGAATTGTCCATTTGGTCTTGAGACCGAATGGATGAAACCGATTGGTCAGATCATTTGGTGAGACCGAATGGTGGTGATTTTTTGGATCAGGGTTGAAAGGAGGTGGGTGCTAGCTGATTATTTGATCTTATCAAGACCTACATGAAATCAACATAATCTCAGTTAAAACCCTGATAATTGAATCAATTAAGTAGTTATGCACTTTATGATATATTGTGATATTTAGTGAGATAAGTAGGATATATTGAATTGAATTTGTCCTAATATGATAATTGAATTCCATGATGAATATGCATTCATCAAAATACACCGAACTTAAATGTTGCTTGTCCTCGAGTAACACAAAATCTCAAATGGTCACCAAATGAATACTTTCAACTCGTGTGATTGCCTCATCTTCACATCACAATTATTTTCTTTCTGCTCAGTACGACTAAGTATCTCAACCTCCTGAGACCACTAAACACATCTTACCATATCTTCGTTCCTGAGTTTGCTTTCCAATATCACTTCCTCCTCACTTTTTCCAACAACAAGCATGTCAAAGAGTTCTGTAAGAGTCCAAAGACACCCACAGAACAACAAGTGTGTATTTGATCAGACACTGGTGTTTTTCAGGATAGGGTAGGCATTCATTGTTCGATTAGGTAGAAAATGGAGTGAATGGTGGTATGTAAGGAAGAAATAAATCTCTCCTCTATTCGACTCAAGATTTTCTTTTTATTTATTTTGGAATTTCATTTATTGCATTTTTTGTGTGAATCTCTCCTCTATTCGACTCGAGATTGCATTTCTTTTTTTGTGTACTTTGGCATCTTTTCTTGGTGGTACGCCCCTATTTATTTGCGAGGGGTATGGAAGAAGCGGATATAGAAGGAAGTGGTGTGCCACCCCGAACTTAGAGTTTGGCACTATTTTGGCTATTTTGTTTCTTTTTTATGGATGAAGGGGTACGAAGATGATAGAAGAAGTGTATAAGAGAGTTTAGATCAGAATGCAACTTGATTTACAATTCAGTGCATCGAGTCGTTCTCTTTATCGTACTCTGCTCAAATAATGACTTGATGAGGATCTGGTGGAGATTCCATGTTATTGTTTCACTAGTCAGTTAGGAAGCACGATGTGTTTGATCCCTATTAGTTCGATAGACACTTGTCATTTTTGCATAAGTATCATGATGTTAGGAATCATGAGCTTCACAAGATGATTTCAATCAAAAGGTTTGTTTCATAAAATGGTCCTTTTGAAGATTTACTTCATATAAGGAGGATATAATGATTCAAAATGCAAAGAGATTGAAAATGTGTCAAAAATTCATCAAGTATCTGTTCAAATTTCATTGAAAAACCCTTTAAAATTTTTGAAATTTTTGAAAATTTTGGTCAAAAATGCGATGATGAAATCTTAAGTTTGATATAGATGGGTGAAGGTGGAAAGTAAGGTACGTACCACCAACCCTCCACCCCAAACTTAGAAATTTGCTCATCCCGAGAAAACTCTAGATCTGAGATGGAGGGGAATTTGTATGCCATTTGGACCACCGGATGTGGTTGCGTTCCAATAAGCTTGCATCCTCCATCTAAAAATCTCAAAAATGAAGACCAATCATAACTCAAAATAGCATCTTGTGATGCAATTTTATTTAGTGTAAAATTATCTAAAAGGTAAAAACAAAATTAAAGAAAAATCCAAATTCAAAATTAGAACTAAATATGAATTTTAATTATCGGGTTTCCTCCCGACAAGTGCCTTTGTTTTACGTCGATGGCTCGACATCATTCCTTCAACTTCTATAGTGGATATGTTGGATTGGTGAGATCCAGCATCGTTTCAGAGACTGTATCTGTAGAGGTGAAGTATCTCTTCAATCGTTGAC
This sequence comes from Alisma plantago-aquatica, assembly GCA_963693085.1. Taxonomy (NCBI): domain Eukaryota; kingdom Viridiplantae; phylum Streptophyta; class Magnoliopsida; order Alismatales; family Alismataceae; genus Alisma; species Alisma plantago-aquatica. The sequence goes on along the minus strand of OY856413.1, from coordinate 183,598,156 downwards.
CATTTGCCACAAATTCACCAGACTTTTCACTCCATAAAGAGAAAGCACCATGTGGGTAGATGCTCTTGACAATATAAGGCCCCGACCAATGAGAATAGAGTTTTCCTGGGAATAATTTCAATCTTGAGTTGAACAATAGAACTTGGTCTCCTACTTGTATGTCCTTTCTTTTCAGATGACCATCATGCCAAAGTTTTGTACGTTCATTATAGATTCATGCATTTTTATAAGATGTCATCCGGAGTTCTTCCAGCTTTTAGAGTTGTAGAATCATGGCTTCACCTGCTTCCTTCATATCAAAATTTAGTTGTTTTATTGCCCACCATGCCTTGTGTTCCAGTTCTACTGGCAGGTGACACGACTTTCCATAGATTAGTCAAAAAGGTGTAGTCCCAAGGGGAGTTTTATAAGCAATTCGAAAGGCCCACGATGCGTTATTGGTTTTCACATACCAATCCTTCTGATTGCGGCCTACAGTCTTTTCCAAAATAGCCTTGAGTTGTCGGTTAGAAACCTCTACATGTCCACTCATTTGTGGATGGTAGGGTGAGGCTACCATGTGTGTTACACCATACTTTCTCAGTAAAGCTTCAAAGCTTCTTTCAAGGAAATGAGACCCTCCGTCAGATATCACAGTTCGTGGTACTCCAAAATGGGGGAAAATAATATCTTTGAATAATTTGATTACGAGTTTAGAATCACTAGTGACGGTCGGTATAGCTTCAACCCATTTTGAGACGTAGTCCACTGCCACTAGGATGTATGAAAATCCGTGAGAAGATGGGAATGGACCCATGTAGTCCACCCCCCAAACATTGAATATATCTACTTCTTGCCACAGGTTCAGTGGCATCTCATCTCTCTTTGTTATATTGCCAGATCTTTGACATTTGTCGCATGATATGACAAAGTCATAGGAATATTTGGATATGGTTGGCCAGAAGAATCCACATTGCAAAACCTTCAAGGCAGTCTTCTTAGAGCTCAAATGTCCTCCCACTGGTCCAGAGTGACATTGTTCCAAAATAAGTTGAGCTTCTTCTTCGATGATACATCATCTATATAGACCATCAGCACATTGTTTGAAAAGATACGGCTCATCCCAGTAGTACTGTTTCACATCATGCATAAATTTCTTCAGTGCATTGAGGATGAATAACCCCAGCAGTAAGGTAATTCACATAATCTGAGTACCACGATATAGCTTCTGAGACCTTCATTAGTTGATCATCTGGAAGGGAATCAATAATCAGAATCTTCTCGATATTTTGAGTGTGGATACGACTGAGGTGGTCTGCTACCACATTCTCTGTACCCTTTTTATCTCTTATTTCTAGATCAAATTCTTGCAATAGGAGAATCCATCTAATTAGCCTGGGTTTTGCATCTTTCTTTGTCATAAGGGAACAAATAGCAACATGATCCGTATAGACGATGAATTTTGAACCAATGAGATAGGATTTGAATTTGTCAAATGCATACACAACTGCCAGAAGTTCTTTCTCGGTAGTTGTGTAATTCCTCTGAGCTTCATCAAGTGTCTTTGATGCATAATAGATCACATAATGTTTCTTTTCTATACATTGACCCAAGAAAGCACCCACAACATAATCGCTTTCATCACACATGATTTTAAAAGGATGGTCCCAATCAGGAGCTCTGATGATGGGTGTTATTGTAAGGGCATGCTTCAGTTTGTTGAAACTTTTAACACATTCTTCGTCAAAATTGAATTCAGCATCCTTTAGTAGCAAGTTTGTCATAGGCTTGGTTATCTTTGAGAAGTCCTTTATAAACTATATGTAGAAGCCTGCATGACCTAGGAATGCTCGAACTTCCTTTACATTGATAGGGATAAAGATCTTGGAGATAACTTCTAACTTGGATTTATCTACTTCAATTCCTCAATTACTGACCCTATGGTCGAGGGCAATGCCTTCCTTCACCATAAAGTGACATTTCTCACAATTCAGCACAAGATGTGCTTCTTCACATCATTTGAGAACAAGGGAGAGGTGTTTTAGACATGAATCGAATGAATCTCCATATACAAAAAATCATCCATGAAAACTTCCATAAATGTTTTAGTGAGACCAGTGAATATGGCAGCCATGCAATGCTGGAAAGTTGCATGTGTGTTACAGAGGCCAAATGCCATTCTTCTAAATGTGTATGTTCCGAATGGGCAGGTGAAAGTAGTTTTCTCTTGGTCATCTAGGTGTATGGGTATTTGATAGAATCCAGAGTAATCATCGAGGTAACAGAAGTATTCTTGATGAGCCAACCGCTCTAATACTTGATCAAGAAAAGGCATTGGAAAATGATCTTTTCGAGTTGCCTTATTTAACTTCCTATAATCAATGCACATCCTCCACCCTGTGACTGTTCGAGTGGGGATAAATTCATTGTTTTCATTTTGTATCACAAATTTTCCACCTTTCTTTGGGACTACATGCATTGTGTTCACCCATGGTGAGTCTGATATTGGATAGATAATTCTAGCAATAAGCACTTTAATCAATTCCCGGTGGACTACTTTCATATTAGGATTTATCTTCCTTTCATGTTCAATAGTTGGCTTGTGGTCTTCCATCATAGGAATTTTATACATGCATAGTTCTTGGTTGACCCCGTTGAGGTCGCCCATCTTGTAGCTGATAGCTTTACTTCTTTCCTTTAATTCCTTCAAAAGTTTATCTTCTTGTTCAACCGTCAGATCTGAGTTTATGATGACTGGGTAGACTTTGAGTTTATCTAAAAACATGTATTTCAATCCTTCTGGTAGGGGCTTCATTTCTGGAGCTTGTGGCTTTTCACATGGTTCTTCAGTAACATTCACAGCATTGAGTTCTTCAAAAGTAGCTTCAACATTTTCTTTCGTAGAGTCGAGAGATTTGATGCAACCTTTCACTTGTTCACCAATAGGTCCTTCAACTGATGGGTCCATTAGAACAACTTCTAATGAATCATCTGATTCATGATTCTCTTGAGTGAGAAGTGACATCTGCTCTATGCAATCGACAAGATATACTTTTCCTTGCATGCTTGGTCTTTGCATACTTTCAAAAACTTTGAATTCGAGAGTCTCTTTACCAAGTCTAAGAAGCAAGGTTCCTTCTTCAACATCAATTAGGACTCTTGTAGTGGCAAGGAACGGATGTCCAAAAATGAGTGGGTATCTGGCATCCTCTTTTATGTCCATGATGACAAAGTCACACGGAACATAGGAATCTTTTCCCACCTTGACAGGTACATCCTCAATAATTCCCAATGGACATTTGATTGAATTGTCTGCAAGTTGTATAGTCATGCCAGTTGGGAGAAGTTAAGAAAACCCTAGCCTTTTGTAAAGGCTGAGTGGCATGATGGAGATTCTAGCACCAAGATCTGCCAATCCTTTCTTACATGAAGAATCACCGATATGGTAGGAAATCCCAAAAGATCCTGGATCTTTCTACTTCTTTGTCATCTTACTCTAGATGATATCTGAAGTGGTTTTAGCTAACTTGATTGTCTCATATTCTTTAGTTATATATTTCCTGGTGAGGAGTGACTTTAAGTATTTTGTCCAAGATGGTATCTCAGCTAGTGCATCCAAAAAGGGTATATCAACATGAAGTTTTTTCATAGCTTCTTTAAACTTATTGAACTGAGTACCAAGCTTAGTTTTCCTTAGATGAGCTAGAAAAGGTATACGAGGTTTGCAAATAGGGATATCAGGTTTCGGTGTTGCTTCTTCCTCTTCTTGAGCAGCCTCCTCAAAATTTTCTCTATCTGACTTACCATCAGTTACTGGTTCTTTTGGTTGAGATTCAAGAGTTGTGGAGTCTTGTAAAATCACGGGTTCATCCTTATATGTAACAACCACAGGTGGCTTGTCAGAAGGATTAGAATAGTCTTTTCCCGACCTGGTGGTAACCGCCTTTAGTTGTTCTGGGTGCTTAGGATTGCTTTCCAGTTGGCCAGCAAAAAGGCCAACATGCAGCTTTATGCTAGTTGCGAGTTGAGCTAGTTGAGATTCAATAGCCTTCTGCTGGGCTTGCTGGTTAGCTATCATAGTTTGTTGAGTTTGCAACATCTTTTCAATGGCTGTTAACTTATCATCAGGAGAGACAGGACCTACTTTTTGTCGTTGTTGTTGATAAGGAACTTGGTTAAGACTCTGGTACTGGGAGTTATTTTGATAATTATTGAAGTTCCTATTCTAAAAGTTTCCCTTGAAATTTCCTTGATTCCCAAAATTCTGTTGTTGATTATACTGGAATCCTGGTGGGCCTCTTGGTTGATTGTTCGAACTAAATTGATGTGAGTTTACTGCTCCAGAGGGGTTTCCATATTGAAAACCTAGATGGTTCCTATTTTGATTCGGATTGTAATAACCTTGACCAGGGATGGTGTCAACAGCATTAAGGTTCTCCATTTGACTATTATTTCCTTGGCCACATACATTGCTTAGAACAACATCATAGAGAACATTGCATGCCAAAGTGGAATGATATATGCCCTTACATGCTTCACAGAATAGTGAAGTAGACTTGATCAGTTCTTGTTGTTGAGGGGGTGAACGTCCTCTTCCAATTGTAGCAAGAGATGATTCAATATGGTCTTGCTTGGAAACTAAGAGTTTTAGGGTTTCAGCGAAAGACTTGTACTTGGGAGTAGCTTCAGCCATAGCTACTTTCAAGACTCCTTTACCTACAGATCTACCCCAATTAGCTTGATTTTCAGCTCCAAGGGTGATGACCCTCCATGCGTTGTCATAACTTTGACGAATGAAGTTTCCTCTAGATGAGGAACGAAAAAATCTTTTGATATCATCATCCACACCCCTATAGAAAATTTTGATGAGTTGGTTCCTAGGAATTCCATGGTGTGGACATTTGCGTAGAATCTCTTTGTATCTATCCCATGCTTCTACAAGGGTTTCTCCAGGGACATGAGTGAAATTTGTTATCCGTCCTCTAATTTCATAGGTGAGAGAGGGAGGGTAAAATTTTTCCAGAAAAACATTTTGGAGTTGTTCCCAAATGGTGATGGGTTCGCTCTACAATGAATTGTACCAGCTTATTGCTCTATCAGCAAGTAAATACTTGAAGAGATGGAGTCGAATGGCATCATCAGATAGTCCATTTTGCTTTGTCATGGCACATAGGTCGATGAATCTTAGGAGATGTCCCTAACTATCTTCTCCTTGTTTACCATAGAATGGGTTGTTTTGAAGTAAGGTGATCCAATGTGCTTGTATCTTGAAATTAGGAGCGTCGATGGGAGGAGGTTGTACTAGGTGGTGAACATCAATAGCTTTAGGGATTGAGAACTCCCTAAGATCCTTCTGCAATTCTTTTGCTTGCTCTACCACTTGTGTTGCTAGGATTTCTTCTTGAACTATGACTCTGGCTTCTTGCATGAATCTTTCTCTCTATGCATTAAGGGCTTGAGCTACCCTTCGAGCTATCTCCTCTTCCTGAGCCATTCTTACTTGGTTTTCTCTATTTTGACGATGAAAGGTCCGATCTATCTCTGGGTCAAAGCTGGCAGTGAGTCTGGGATTGTTCAGGCGGTGCATGCACTAATCCTTCTTAAAGTACCTGAATTAGAAAGATTTCAAAAGTGAGATCCACAGAGTAGAGACAAATTCAAGTAGTTGATCGATTGTTTCAAAAAGAAAAAGAAAAATCCTAGATTAGCCTTAAAAGAACTAGATTTGACTAACTGATTTCGTTGTCCCCGACAATGGCGCCATAATTTGACGTGACAAAAATCATACTAACAAATTCACTCGGGGTTGAAATCCCTGAGCTTTTACCAAAACCAATGTGCAATAATACCACCCGTAAGCGCATAGGTCTTATCATAGTATAGTTAAGGATCAAATCCCAAGAGACAATGTTTTTAAGAATCTTTGTTAGTCAAATCTAGCTCGAGTAAGACTAATATTTAGAACGATTGATTTGGTTGAGGTTAATTAAACTAATTGCAGGAAGGTAAAGAGAAGAATTAAAGTTGGATCTAGATTAATGATATGGAATCTCTGGGATGGTTCTCAGGTTTCACCACCACTACACATGCAAACACATCCAAACTTCAAACATCTAGGCAAGATATAACTATCCAAATGGAGTTGCTGCAAAAACCCCCCATACGAGAGTTAGGTTCGTGTAAGTATCACCTTAGGCATCAGATGTCTCATCACCATCCAGATCACACACTTATGGCTCCGAAGATATACAAATCCAACTAAGGTTGTGGCCTCCCTATACAGGCATTAGGCACACAGAAGCATCACTGTAGGCTAGATGGCTCGTCCCCTCACAGATCACACACTTATGACCTTAAGGAATCCAATCATAAGTTATCGTCAAGGATTCAACCACACTAATCGAAAAACAAGCATATGATTAATATACAAGCAAACATCGATGTTTAACAAAGAAGATACAAAATCCAACTAAGGTTGTGGGCTCCCTATACAAGCGTTAGGCACATAGAAGCATCACCGTAGGCTAGATGGCTCGTCCCCTAATGGATCATACACTTACGACCCCAAGGAATCCCATTCTATTTCTAGTTTAGGAGTCAACCTCGTTAAACGACATCCTACCCTACACATAGAAAAACTCGCAACATAGGGAAGAACAAGATATAAGCAGGAAGGTAACCAAACTACTAGCATGAACGATTAGCAATGAAATGTAAAGTTATATACATTGTCATGGAAAGTTGAACAAAAGAACTTGCTTGCATGGGCAGCGGGGCTAGTCCCCGCACCCCAGTGAAAAGAAACTACTCGCACATGATGTGAGAGACAAGAAGAATAAGAAAGAGAGAGAATTCTTCCATGAGCATGATGTAGAAGGTGGTCGCAGCTCGGTTAAGATGATGTGGTCTCCCATGTCGTGTCAGAGTAGATCTAGACGAAGAACGAGGGATGCCAAGATAGATTGAGCAGTCTTTCTCACTCCTCCTTCCTTCTCTTCTCGGTCTCCTTCAGTTGCAGCAAGAACGGTAGGTGAAGTGATAGTGGCATGATCGGACAGATCTGAATCGAATCATTTGCTCGGGAAGCCTGGCGGCGTCCCATATCTGATACCCCAAATGAGGACCCTACTGGTCCTATTTATAGACTCGGGTCTGGTCCTCATGTTTTTGGTGTGATTCCAACCCATACGGTCTTGAGATATTTTACTCCAAATGGTTTACTTATAATTTGACCAAACAGTTTGGAATCTTACGTACATGTCTCCAAATGGTTTCATGCATTTACTTTATCAAACGGTCTTCACAATCTACTTTAGCAAACGGTTTGGTTTTGTGCTACTTTTCCATTGAGTTTGGTATTGTGTTACTTTTTCATTCAGTTTGGCAGCAAGTGCCCAAACGGTTTGGCAGCTTGCTACTTTATCAATCGGTCTTCTTTGCTTCCAATTTATCAAATGGTTTTGGATCCTGCCTCCATACGGTCTTGTATGCTTTCTCTCAATCGGTTTGGAAGTTACCACTTTATCAAATAGTTTGACATTCCCTTTTGTAAAAGGTTTTGAGCTAAACTCCAAACGGTTTCCCAGTGCAAATGGTCTCATGCAGACCCATTTCCATTCAGTCTCTTGCTATTGCTTTTGCATTCGGTTTGCATGCAAGCTTATTTTATCAAATGGTCTTGGCGCCAAAGCTATCAAACAGTTTTGCATGCATTGCTTTCTCACATGCACGTAGCTACCAAACTAAACGGTCTTCATGTGATTACTTTTGCAATCAGTTTCATGCAAGCCAAAATGGTCCCATGCACGTAGCTTTAACAAACAGTCTAGTAGATTGGCTGCTACAAATGGTCATCCTTGATTGGTGCCTCATGATCTCGGTGTTGCTCTGTCCCTCGTAGCCAAATGGTCTTCAGTGTCCTTCCTTAAATGGTCTCGTGTTGGCCACGATTGGTCTTGAGCAGCGATCGGTCTGTTATGCTGTGTGGAAAACGGTCTTGCGACCTTGGTACCAAACGGTTTCAGAGATGAGGCCATACGGTCTTGAGATGGAACTGTCCATTCAGTCTTGAGACCGAATGGATGAAATCGATTGGTCAGATCATTTGGTGAGACCGAATGGTGGTGATTTTGTGGATCAGGGTTTAAAGGAGGTGGGTGCCAGCTGATTTTTTGATCTTATCATGACCTACATGAAATCAACATAATCTTAGTTAAAACCCTGATAATTGAATCAATTAAGTAGTTATGCACTTTATGATATATTGTGATATTTAGTGAGAGAAATAGGATATATTGAGTTGAATTTGTACTAATATGATAATTGAATTCCATGATGAATATGCATTCATCACTAGGATTTTATGAGATAATATATGTTAAGTTAAGAAAAGTTTGTGAGTTAGCATGAGCCTCAAGCTCTTTTACAAAGGAGTACCTCTAGTGTTGGGACCATTTATAGGGTTAACTCCATAAGAGTGGGACCCAGAGGGAGAAGTTCAGAGTGCCTAAACTCCAAAATATGAGATTATGAGAAATTTTTGTTATGATATGTCCTAAACTAGACTACTCCGGAGTGAATGAGTTGAGTTTCTTAATGCATGATTCCTATTGTCTTTTTGAACCCTAGATGTCCTTGGGAGGACTAAACACTAGAGTCAGAGAGAGCTTGTCTATATGTGTGCATGTGAACATGGTTATGAGTACCTACCATCTGGGTGAGGGAGAGAGTTACAAGACCCTGGAGGAGGTAAATGATGTTAGTATGTTGAGAAGCCTCATGCTTGGGTTCGTGTTTCCCCGAATAGGACTATAGTGGCTATGTAAGAGAGAGAGTTGGGTAAGAATATATCATGGGTAGAGACCTATGAAGAGAATGGGATATAATGTTTGGCTTGTGCTTATGTGACTAGAGCTTGTAAAGTGGATCACTAGTGCCAATGAGGTAATCCTGATAACCCTAGACTAAGAGGGAAGATAAAGTTTGTGTGTATAAGAAAATCCAAAAGATGAGTATGCTCAAAGAGACTGAGTGTGACATTGCCCTCAGGATAAGGGTTAGGAGAACCTCAACTGGACTAGATAAAGTTTTGATATATGTTTGGCAGGCCATTGGTATCACTTTGTTTAGCACAACCATGATGTAATTTTTATAATAATATGTTTTGATCTTGAGATGTGATATGCAGATATGACATGATGGAAAATGTTACAACCCCAATTTTTGGGTTCATCTGGTGAGAAATGTAATTTCTCATATTAAAGATAATTGAACAAAGAATTGTATAATTTGTTTGGAATACATGGATTTGTTTACAATAGCCTTGATGTTTGTGTTGTGGGCTTTATTGGCTATTGGGCCCAAATAACAAAGAAAAATTTAATTAGTAAATGAATAATTGAATATTTGAGAAAAGAATGAAATAGAAACCTCTAGAAGGCAAAATGATGTAATCCAAGGATGGATTTTGTGCCTCTTGGGTTCCTTGGGTTCCAAGGAGTCCAAAGTTGCATAAAAAGTGCAATAAGAAAAGAAAAGATTAATTAAGTATTTCTTTCTTAAAGAAGAAATTGAAAACAATGAGAAAATGTGGAAAATAAGTGAAAAGAGGCATAAATGAGATTTCTTGGTGAAATTTCATATCCATGAGGTTGCTAATATTAAAAGGAATGCCAATGTGAAAAATAAAAGAGAAATAAAGAGAAATTCTCAAAAAGTGATATTTTATGAGAAATAAACAAGATAATGTGAAATAATGCATGAAGATGCATCTAGAAGGATAATAAGTATCCAATAAAAAGAATTTTGAAATAATGGGGTCTCTTCGGATCCAAGGAGTCCCAATAAAGAGGAAAGAAATAGAAAATACCAAAATTTGCAAAATAAAAGATAATATGATACATTATTAATGATTTTGGTGGCATTATGAAAAAGGAAGTGATTTATATTAAAAGAAGATAGAAATTCATGCCAATGAATTAAAAAAGCAAACATAAAGTGAATAAGAGAAGGGGAATTTTGAATTTCCTAATATCCATATTATAGAGAAAAACCAAGGATAAAGAAGAGAGAGAAGAATTTCTTCTCTTTGAAGGAAAACGATTCCTATTAGAAGAGGGACTTCATTTCTTTAAGGAAAGTCATACTAGGGCTTCGTTGACTTCCCCTATATAAGGGGTAAGACTTGGGGGTGAATCCAGAGGATTTCCACACAGTTATATCTATCTTCTCCATCTTCTTCATCAAAAACCTAGCCTTGAGGGTAAGGTTCTATACTTGGAGCAATGGGGGGTGTTTATGGTTTGGTTTGAAGCAGAGAGCATCCACGACCAACCCCAAAAGGCCGGCCATCCATTCCCAGCCTCCTACCACTCACAATCACCTGCAGCAGATGCCGCACGGCTGCAACGCAGTAGTTGGTTGCGGCTCTTCGCCAGCTCAAACCAGCCGCGATGGACGTGATCTAAATGGCGCCCCAAGGGCGGCGGAGGGCGGAGAAGCCAAACGAGAAGTCGGCGGTAGCCATCGCAGCCCATGGAGAGGGAGAGAGCTTGCACACGGGCTGTAGAAGGACGCCTAGGGCGTCTACGTCACACCTAATGGAGGAAGAAGATGACCAATTAAAGATTGGATAGAAATGCCCCTCCGCGGGCTATACAAGAGTGAACTTAAGTGGGGGCATAACAGTTAATCTGTTATGTTTCCAAGAAAATCGTGTTGCATGGAAAAGGATGATGTGGCGCCATCTGATTCGCCGAGAGGTACATTTTTGTGTTAAAATCGTAATTAATTCTAGGAAACTCGGATTAAAACAAGTCTTATATGAAAATTGATCCTCAGAATGAGAGGAACACAAAGAAATTATGTTTGAATGATTCTAATTACAATCTGAAAAGTAATGGAAGTAATCATCTTTAATGCTTTAATTCTTAAGGAACCTTTTTTTTAAATGAATAAAGTGTTTAATAGGGTTTAATGGATCATTAGAGTTGATGTTAACCTGTTAGATGTAAAAAGGTACATTATGTTCAAAAAGGAAGAACTTTTCACGTGTTTAGTCTAATTTAGAGTTTATGTGCATAAATATGCTTGAAATTGGAAAAGTACATAAAGTTATCATCTTTAATGTTTTAATTAAGGGAAAACCCTTAGATTTGATGGTATATGGTCTTAATGACATTATTTGGATAATTCAAGCTGATATTAACCTGTTGTTAATAAAAGAGAAAATAGGATCTAAAAAGATGATCTTTTTATATAATTGGCTTAATTTAGGGTTTCGTGCATGATTGTGCATTAATGAGCTTGAAAACCCTAATTTAGGAGAATATGTCTTTTAATTGTTTTAATTGTTCAAATCCATGAATGAATAGGGATATGATGATCCTAAGTCAATTTGGGTATAAAAGACTATTAAAATGAATAGTTGAGCAATTAGGGTTCGTATAAATGGAAAAGAGTATTTTAGGGTTTGTTGACCTAAAATGGATAAAGTTTGAGGAATTTATCTAAGACACCCTAATGAATATTAATAAAACCTTAATGCGGATTAGAAACCCTAGAAAGAGAATCCAAGTCAATAAAGTAGATTCTTGATAAAGTGTGTAATAAATAGAGTACATATTCTTTTCAGGAATTATGTGATGATTGAATTACTTGCTTGGATCTGTTGATTGGCTTGATTGTATATACATGAAGTACATGTTGAATAATCTGCATGACTCGTCAAATCAGGTATGTGGTTACGCTTATGAATAATTGCTCTAGTTTCACAGCGATTCCCGAAGTTTTAATCGGTTGCTTGAAAATAATTGTTGAATGTTTATTTATTTCATGCAACTATAAAGTGACTATGATTATCACTATAAGTGTGCATATATAACTGACTAGATCCGGATCCACCTCTATTGCTTTGAAAAGGCTAAAAAAAAGGGGTAATCCTAGAGCAAGGTCTAGGTTACCGAGAGTTAGAAACTGGGCTACCTACGTGTAGTGCCATGAGACTCATTAGCCTGCCATGGGTTAAGGAGTGGGCTACTTACGAGTAATGCCATGTGACTCAACCCTAGAAATTGGTTCACCTATAGGTGGATCATGAGGGGTTTAATGGGGATAACATAGAGGATAGGTTACTCTTGGATCACAGAGTTATATCTAAAATGTAATCTTGGTTGTTAAATGATTAATTGAATGATTACATTGTTAGCATATTTACATAATTATTGTTTCCCCACATACCAGCTACGGCTGACCGACGTTTTGTTTGTCGGCGTTTTAGGTGCAAGCCAAAAGGACAAATAGTAAATCATCCTATTGTGAAATACATGAAGTAAAATACAAGGAGGATTAGTTAGAGTAGAATCCTTAAGTGGATAGAAGTTTAGAGATCCAAGTTTTCAAAAAGGTATGAAAATTTTTATTTTCTTACAGCTTTTCAGTATAGTCTGCTAAAATTTGATAATTATTCTTGGTTAATTGCCGAACCTTTGATCCGGAAGTTATGGGTGCGGCTTCGACTTCTCGGTCTCCCTTAATTGGGGGTTATCGGGAGGTGGGGTCGTAATAGAAAACTTAGAGATGTTTCAAAGCTCTTTATCAATAGATGGTTAACTATATGCATGAATAATAATGAGAATGCAATGTAGATGGTTAATCTAGTGATGAAGTCACTCATAAAGTTTGTAACTTGATATGAGAAAGTGAAATGAGATATCATTAATGATACACATTGAATGTTGGTGGTTAATAAATATATTGAACATAATTTGAAAGTCACCACAATGAGATGATGGTGACACAATAATATAATGAAGATGGATAAAGTGAGTTAATTATAATTGACCCCCTCAAAAAAAGTATATGTTAGTGTTGGAACCTTAATTCTTGGGTAAAAAGAGGATGTAAATCCTAAAATATGAAATATGTCGTGGAATAACCTAAGCTTCAAAACCCTTGTTCAACTTTATATGGAGTGATGGTGCACCCTAGATGCTTCTAGAACCTTCTACGAGTGGTTTAGATATGTTCTAGAGATCTTGCTTGTGGATATGTTGAACCTAGAATGGTGTTCCGCATATTGGTAAAGACCTTTTGATTATTCTTGGAATAAAAGTTTGGCACAATTTTGAGGACGAAATTTCTTGTAAAATGTATATGATGTGATGGAGGATTTTTTGTCTAAATTTCGAGGTTGAAATTTTTGTTAATGTGTGTAGGATGTGATAGAGTAAACTTTTAGGATTTTGGATACTCAATTGGATAAGTGAACAATGGATTTGAGGATTTGAATGACTTTAAGGTCTATGCTTTTATGTTGATGTTGACATCATGATTAAGATCCCTAAGTTTATGCCTCTTTGAGGTATTTGATTGATAGTTCAAACAATTGAATGTTGGCATCAAACTTTAATGGAATGTAGTTGTGATTATGATAAAACAATGTTTCAAATTCCATGATTAAACAAGGTTCCAAGAGAAAGTAATTAGGTTTGAATAATATCAAATAATGTATATTTTGATGTATCAATGAATAAGGTAATAACCTTTAGCCCAGTTTTCTTTATCCGTTGTATCACACACCTGTTGTTGTGGTAAGCCACAGATCCAAAATATAGTAATTGATCCTATTCCTTGCTTATGATCTGATGGTGAGAATCCTATCACCTACTTTCAAACTACCCGGAGATCATGGAGCAATGAGGAGAGTACTTGTCCATATAGCCATGATCAACGTTCACAGGGTGAGTGGAGAGCGAAACTAGCCATGCAGTTCCTTGCCTTGTCGAGAACTATAGTTTAGGGTCTCAGTAAGACACGAGACAACCACATCAGAGAGTAAGAGACGACCTCTAACCAACCTCACCATTGCCAGTCACAAGGAGAGGATGAGAATAGTAGTAGAGGTAGGAAAAAGGAATCATAGAGGAAAGAGGAAGCTATCACGCTGTGATATTCCATAGTCACTGCAATGGGACCCCAGTTGGGAGCTTCGAGGGAAGAAGGAGAACGATAGAGAGAAGAAGATTGAAGCAGGGCCTCACGGCGGCGGTTTTGCACGCACAGACAAGCTCACGCAGACACGTCAAGCAATCCACTTGCAACCCCACAGTGATTAGGAGAAACTCGCCCCAAAGGGAGGCACTGGGCTGGCGGTGCACAACAAGGATGCAGGCAAAGGACGCTTGGTGGCGCTTGAGGTTTAGGAAGGAGATCCGCGTAGCGGCGGCTTCTTACAGGGACAACTGAGTATGTGAACCGGCGTCAGACATGATCATCGAGACTGTGAGGAGCAGCCCCAACTGCATCCTAGTGCAGCCGCGGAGAGCCAGAAGGTGGTGTTAGAGCAAGTGGAGACAGAGACTTGTGACGAGGAGGAGGTGTTAGATTCCAACCGCTCACCGGAGTCGACCTTAGCGGCTGTGCCAGTACAAAGTCCCAAGGACTCGCAATAGGGGCGAGAAGGTCACCCGACAAGGCTGCAGGATAGAGGAGGAGACCTTGGTCGGTCCAACACTCCAATTCGGCGGCAGACGCAGAGGAACTTAGCGGTCACTGATGCTCTTTGAAAAGTCTCGGCGGCGCTGGAGAACGTGCGGGCAGAAGCCCTGTTACGGACGCATGCGGACGGATCGCCTTGAATCGCTAAACCGTAAAGAAGGGGCTGCGGGCGGTCCAGTTCCAGGAACCAAAAACTGCCTGGGCCAAGCAAATTGTAGAAATTAGTTCGATCATCAGAACAAACAAGCTATCAAAATTCTTAAAAAAATGTGTATAACAACATGAAAGCATAATATTAGGATTTGATGCACTAATTTTAGTGATATCATGTAAGTTGTGAAATGCTTATTTCATAGATAATAAATATTAAATGATGGCCTAAAATTGTGATAATATGTCAATAAGTCTAAAATCATGTTTATAATGCATCTGGTATTAGATATTATGGTATTAGATATTATGATGTTGATGCTCGAATTCATGTAATTTACTCCGTATGACCAATTAGGGCTAATAATCCTAATTAATCTGCAATAATTACAAGTATGCTCAATAAATCTTGGAAACTCTAGAATATATTCGTAACATTATATGGAACATAATGTGAAACTAACATATCAATATTATGCACATAATTCATGATTATATGAAGTTGACCCTTAATACATGGTTTGAAACCCTAATTTAGGTCAATGTATGTAACCTAAGGTTAATATGTTCACATAATAATGTGAAACACAATTATAAATTAATAAACTATAATCTGAAACATTACATCAGTAAGATAAATCTAAGACAAAAATATAAGTAAAAGTGGAAATATCCTATTTGAGTTAAGTAAAGCCTAAAATGGATATAACTAGGGTTAAGATGATGGGAATCTGATGATAAAACATGATCTTGTCATTATCAGGGTTCAACCAATAGGATATAGATGATCCAGAAATATGTGATGATTAGGATATATGTGATAAAGGTACACCCTCACCTCTTACTTGGCTTATTATACAATATGCTTGTGGTATGTGTGTAGTAAAATACTTGGCATATGATATTAGATAAAATGATTGTTCTTGTATGATATCTTGCTTGATTTTCCATACTTATATCTATGAGCACATGAAACATAATATATCAATTCCATTATATGAAAGCACTAAACTCTTTGGTAGTACATTGCTTGGAAGTGACTTAACTCTTTGGTAGTCGGTCATGATGTACATATGATCGAACTCTTTGGTAGTCGATCATAAAGGCCTTAATCTTGAGCTCTTTGAGAGTCAAGAGAATGCATCAAAACCTTCGACAGTCAATGCATGAATATAAAATGGAAAATGAGCTAAAATATGTGTTCTCTTTTGTTAATGAACATCTTTGTGCAAGTATATGCTTTTTCTTATATTTGTCTATTATTGCCAAGTATTAGTTTTATCTTATTTCCAAGCTTAGTAATGAGAGGTATATAAAAAGACATGTAGGCATACTCAGTATAATATTCTTGAATATAGTGTTGACATGTACTACATGTAATCTTTTGTTTGGGTTGTAGACATATGATCTTGAAGAACCAGGATATTTGAGAGTTGTATGGTGAGCTGATGTATAGGTGGACTTGCTGTTTTAAGATCTTGTTGTTTAATGGTAGTACATGTATATGTAGAAGTTGGTTGTTCAATGTGTAATATCAAATGTGGTAACAATTCATTATGTAATTATATGTTGAATGGTGAACATGTGTTGTATTGTTTTGTTCTTGTTCATATGCATGTGCTACTATTGTTTCCTTCTAACTTCCTCTGATTTTCTTCTTCTTAGCCTAGTGTGTGGTGTTTGAATTAGGATTCTCACTGAGGTGAGGGTTTCAATTTGGATGTCACACATCAGATTAAGTTTTAGAAAATCTGGGAACGTCACAGACCTATTGTGACAGAGTGAGTTTTTCCTATATATATTATATATTTTCTCTCTCCTACAATTTTGATTATTCCAATTATGCCCTCAATCATCTCCCTAGAGAAATTGATTAATTGGTTTACCAATTTCATTTAATACCATCCATAGTATCACATAAAGTCAAAAATACAAGCAATATGACATGTGGTCAATTGATATGATCAACAATCGAATTTTGACTCCAATCTTACACCTTAGCTACATCATGACATCATTAAACTACCCAAAAAAAATTATTGCTTTTGGATCTACCAATTAAGAGTTATGACCAATTTAATTTGGCACATTTTTCCTTGATATTTTGGACCTAAGACCTAAGTTCTTGCTTTATTTGATTGATTGATGTGTCACGCAGCCCATTTAGGGCTTAGGCGTGAATCACCTATCTGGGGTTTGACCCCAACCATCTGATTAAGGGGACGGGGATCCACTTAGGATCCAAGGGTGAAGACCTCATCTTCTACCTCCGCTATGTTCGGCCTCGATCCCCAACAGTACATCAACCTCTCCAAAGTATCTAGAGCCTGAATCTCATCACCTCAGCATGAGATATTTGGAGGATAGACTCCTCTCACCAAGATGAGTTCAATGACCCTCTACTCACCTCCCCTCGTCCACAAAATAGGGAGAATGAACTCCTCATTCCTTGCCCCTTTCCTGGCAGCGGTGGCTGGTTTTAGGGCTTCACTGCCCTCAGCCTCAAGATCCTATATAAAGCCTCTAATAGCTCCGCCATACCTCCTTTTCTCACTTCGCACCCTCAATTTTAAGCACAGCAACCCTGAACACCCATCCCCATTCCACTATCGTCAACCTCCAGACACCCTCACCGCTCGATCCCCTCGATGCTTCTCGCACCAATCTAACCCCTCCAACACCTTCGTCGAGCCTCCTTGGTGCTTCCCATCGGAGCTCTGAGGTCTTGAACTCCTTCCTCCTCTCAAACCTCCCCCTCTCCAGTGACTTCCACCCGAAACGTGGTGGAGTGGAGTTCTAGAGGGAGCCACAGATCGAAAACCTCACTCCTTCGTATGGGACAACCTTGTGAAGGTTGAGGCATCCTCATCTACTCGACAAAACCACCCTGGTGTCCGTGGAAGCTCGCCGGAGTTTGATCGAGCTGTTCGACTAGAAGCAAGTGGAGAAGAAGAGAAAGGGAGGGGAGGGTGCCAGCAGAGACTGAGGTGGACCAATCCTCACACACCAAATAATCAACCTGATCCATCCCGTGCAAAGCTTGGGATGAACGAGAGTCGTCGATCCAGTCGGATCCGACCGTTGATCAAGGTAAAACCCTTTCTTTTAATTTTCTTTTACCCAAGAAATAGTTTATCTTAAGAAAATCGTAGAAAATACTAGGTGTGTCATATTATAGTGAACCTATATACCATTTTCATCAGAAAAATGTGTACTATTCAAATAAAATATAAACCGGAGCTGGATCTGAGCCCTTTTCAAAAAGTATATCCTACAAGCCCTAATAACCTTTTAATGTATATTTTGTGTAATAAAAGTCATCCCTAGTTTAGATCTGACTAGTGGAAGTCCTCAACTTGATTTGGAATCCTTGATCATCATGTTATTCAAAACCCTAATCAAAGAAAGATAATTGATCTAAAGTTGTGAAAAACCTTTGTCCTAATTACTCTCTCCAATAATGTATATTGTATACAACTTTATGTCAAACCCTAACTATTAATGACATTTAATGACTTTGTATGACCCTGACACATTAAGATCCCAATCTAATCTATTGAATCATATTCATCTTAAAGAGATACCCTTGCTGATCTAATCCATAATAGAAACCGTAAATGAGGATACTCCCTTTCTGGAAAAATAGGTATCTTCAAGTAAATGAAACCACAATATGAAGATCTGAATTTGAAACTTAATAAGTAAGATAAAAGTCATATATTATCCCTGATCTAAAACACAAGACTATGAAAGAAATCATACTTAAAGAACGAATCTTAATCATGGGTCATTTGGACCAAAAGTAACAACTATACCCTTGATTTCATTTCAGGGTGATCTACTCTCTCTCTAATCTAGGACTTGTGGAATTCAGATCTGAAATGAAAGGTACGTGGATATAATTATATGACTAATTTTGCTGGATGTTAAATATATGTACTTGCTTGCTTGTATTTGCAATACATTGTTGGTTGTAGATGTATGTATATTGACAATTTCTGCCTTGAACATTAAAGAACATAAATGATGATAAATGAAATGTAGTTACTAGTGGTGTTCATTAATCTCCCTATTAGAGAGGGAAATTATTAATTTTGACTAGCACCTCCCTAGAGTACATGGTATACGGGGAGATCCCTAGAGTACAAGGTATACGGGGAAGGGCCCATCATTTATGTGATTATGTGCTAAGTCCACCATAGTAATTCATATTCATTTTAAATGTGATTAATAACTTGGGATTTCCTGATTTTCCACCTCGAAATAACATTTTCTTTTTCTTTCTTCATTTCCAAGTATTTTTATATGCCAACATAGTATAGCTTTTAATTCCACGTACCAACTTTGTTGATTTTTTTGTTTCTCATATTTTCTAGGTACTAGCAACATATGATGAACTTCAAAGTACTAGAAGATGATAAATAACGAGCATGGAGGATAGTAGATAGATCTTCACTTCTTATCTTATTCTTTTTAGTTAGATAGTTTTATTCTTCTAGATGATGTAATAGGATGTTATAGGTCCTATGTAATAATCATATATTTTTCTTTCTCATAGACGTATTCATTCTTCATTCCCAATTACTAGCATGTAATGACTTTATTTATTCTCAATGAATGAAGTGTTGTGTGTCTATCTAATGATGATGTGAACTTTATCTTGTCTTTCCTCTGATTTAGTTGACTATCTTAATTTCTTATATTTTTCCCTTCTGACATTTATAGATATGACTTCACGCATATATGTGGATGTCACTATGGAAAGTATATAGAAATTGGGGTCGTCACACCTATAGCAAGAATTACCCACTCTCATAGCGTAATATACTACCTATTCTAATATCAAACCCGCTCTCGTAGCAATTGTGTTATTAGTTAGGTGCTTTACCAAAATATTTGGGTTATTCTATTCATATTCGTAACCCCTTTCTCAAGATGTGATATAAAATGTGTAAATATATGAGTTTTTAATCCTTAATCCCTCTCTCAAAGAAATTAACGGTCTAAACAACTACCCATGGTGATCAAACATAGATAATTTATGATTCTATCATAGAAATATGTCTAGCAATTAAGACAAACTTGTATATTAAATCATAATGATCGATTACAATGCAAAACCGTGCTACTCCCAGATCCAAAGGAACAAGGAGACTAGACCTGCATGATTTTAGTTTATCTACACATAGAAAAGGAAGAAAATAAGGAAGAAGATGTCAAGAATAAGGAAAAACACCTGGAGAAAAATGGTACAAATGGTTCCTCCCAACGAACGCGGCGATTTTCTGTCTTTCGACTGCAAATTGAGCCACCAGAAGTGCACAAACCGCATGGAATGTTGCCTTCTCCTCTCCTTTCTCTCTTCTCAGCTCTCCTCTGTCGTACACATGAATGATACATGATTGTTAGGTTTGTCCGAACTCCCCCTAAGTCATAGATGTGACTTAGGGAGAAATTAATTGTTAATTGTTAGATTAACTATTTCAAATCTACCCTAATCCCAATGAGTTAGTACTACCAACCCGGTGTCAGTAGTATCAATGCCCTAGATATGTTGTGCCCCCCTTGTGTAGTCGTCGGTACTACTAAGTTAGTGTCGGTAGTACTGAGACTTCTTGAGATCTTCTGAGTCCTCCCAGTAAGGTTGTCGATAGTACCAACTTCCTTCGTTGTTACTACCGATATTTCTCAATTTCACTTGTTCCTTCTGATGAAGTGATTGTACTATCGACACATAGGTCGGTAGTACCGAGTATTGTAGTTTCTTGTAGATTCGCCTACAATTCCACAAAAACAAACATAAGCTCCCAAATAATAATGAGTCTACCAGGAACATTAAAAATAAATCTATTTGATGCAATTAAGTTTCATAGGCCAATGATGATAAAGAATTCACAAATAATATCCAAATGAACAATAAGTGTAAAAAAATCCATAATAAATAGCATGTGAAAACAACAATTATTTAGTGCATCAAACTTCCCTAACCTTAAATGTTGTTCATCCTCGAGCAGCACACCCTCAGCTCTATTTGAGACAAGTCAGCAAAAGGACACAAAATATGAATTTCCATTATCAACTATCCCCACCTGGAGGTCCAAAGCTTGCCTTTACTGACCATTGAACAGTCAACTTTTCTCAAGTGACAAAAAATCCATAAAATATGTCCACCCTTTAGATCAGCGAAACACTATCATTAGAGCAGTTAATATCATAGTCAATCAGGCAGTTGCTTGATACGTCATGTGATTCCCTATCTGCATTGCTCTTTCCTAACTTCCAATTACTTAGAAGCAGTTCTTCTTATAAGAATGAATGAGGAGATCAATCATATATGTAGCCTACCAATAAGTGGAGTGGATAGAATAAAATAGGTTTCTTATGAATAATCACAAGTAACACCCAAATTATGTATGCAAAAATAAAACATGATGAATCTATATGGTAAAGGTAATTAGAAACACATGAATCCTAATGCCTAATATTATGGGTGGAATGAAGAATTTATTGAAAACCTCATCAAATGGATCAGAGTGAACTTAAGAATAAAATGGATCATGTGAATGTTTTTGTTGCTTTGTGAAGTAAAAATTCCAACTTGAGTTTAGGGAATCCTTTCTCCCTCTTTATTTCATAACATCATTTTTTTCTTTTTCTTTTTTTCATTGGCCCACTATTTTAGAATGGTAGAAAGTTATTCTTGGGTTTCGCTAATATATCTCATTCATTTCATTTTTCTTTTGATTTTTTTCTCAGGGTATGGATGTGAATTTACGCACTCTAATTTCCAAAGAAAATAATAACCACATGATGTTAAATGATTGATGAAAAATGAATGCAATCTATGTAATTGTTATGCAACTAGATGATATGCAAAAAAAAATATGCACACATTTTTTCCTTCTATTTTGTAACTAATTCATCAAAAGAAAAAATTAACTATTATGTCACCTATTATACCACATAGTGCAATCAAAGGAAACAATTCAAGTTACTTGATCATCTTAAGGTGGTGGATCAAAATGGATGGAAAATGGATGGAATCACACAATTAAGATACAATGCCTTTCTTAAGCTATGATATGTCCCTTTTCTACTGAATTGTGTATAGGGTAACCTTAGTATTTCTTTCTAAAATATCAATTTAAGGCTCCATCAATTGTTTAATCAACTCAGGTTCAAGCCCCATTTTCATCCACTATAAATAGATAATTATGATTTCCATTCATATTAATTTTCCTTAAGCTGACAAGCCCTTGCACTTCCTCTAGGTGGTGGTGTCACTAAAAAAATTGCAATTAAGCCATTTTTTCAATTTGTACTTTTTTTTCATCGCACAGACATGGAAGAACCAGCTCTATGGTGACAAAGCTAGAAATCATGCTTTTGACTATTCCACATTTATACTAGATAGACCATAGATCCTAAAAATTAAAAGATAAATCTAAAAAGCAAATAAAAGATAAATATGTTCCATTACCCCCTAAGCTTGAACTTGACTTTGTACTCATAGTCAAAATCCAATCATATAGGTGGAATAGTGGTACATATCAATATAGTGGTGGTGGTGGCTGTGACATGGTTGGGTCATGGGGATAGAAAGTCCCCTAAAATTTCAGTTGTTGTTATGACATTTCTGGAGGATTTCGATATCCACCAAAGTAGCCTTGACTCCAATAGTGCCAAAGAACGAATGTTGATAGTTCTCCATCCTTTGCAAACAAGTATGCATGTTCTCATGGTTGGACAAGAGAAGTCTCTCATTCTCGAAGGTGTCTTTTGGATTCTGGTAAATCCATCCTTGGACATCCTGGATACCCTCCATTGTAGCCGTCTGATGTAGTTTCCCCTGTTGAATCTCTTGTAGCATTCCATACATAACTGCCATAGAGTATGGATCATCCTCCTGGGTAGGTGGTGGAGCAGAAGAACTACAAGCTCCTTACACTCTAGCACGCTTGTGGGGGGCATGTCTCCTCGTGATTGGGATGGTGGCCTCCTCCTCCTCTTCTTCATTCTACTCCAGTTGTTTCTATTGCTTGGCATTTTCTTTTTATTGATCTCCCTTTATGCCATCCTCTATAGGCTACCTCATGTGATACACTCTATGCAAGTTGAAGATAGGATCAGGGAGCTCCCTCTCCTAGTATTGGTCATCAACTGTACAATAGGCGTACACCTTCCCATGATGCAGGATGATGAGGTCTTCTCTCTTAAAATGTTTCAGATCCAACTTGGAAGAAGCCTTCAGCAATTTGGAGGTGGACAGATCAAGATTGCAATGCATGTGTATTGGAGTGATAAGCCCTCCAAAATAGATGGGGGCTTCCTTTTCACTTTTTTCTTCGTCACCATCATGTGTTGGAGGAAGAAGCAACCAAAGTCCAACAACTCCCTTCCAAACTTTAGCAAATTCCATAGGAAGAAGAGATCCACATGCTAAAACTTCCCATGCCATCCACATGTTGAAACTTCCCATGTCCTAGAATGGACTTGGTGAATATGGTGTTGGTGAGGAAATGGTACAAGATACAAGCAAATGGATGCTCTATGTCAGTGATGGAGTTGATGTGCTAGCTAATGTGGTAGCCCTCTGGCACCTCTGTCAAAATTTTCCATGCATCCTTGTAACCGAAGTTGTTGGTGGTGAAGCATAGTTCACCCATCGGCCAACTGTAGATGACATTGAATTGCCTCAATGTCATTTGGTAGGCGGTGTTGATGAGACATATTTTTATTCACCCTTCTCTCCATCTATCACTGTGCTCAGGGATACAAAAAATCTCCAACAAGGCCAAGAAATCACAGACAATCTCTGGGAAGGTGAGCCAATCACCAAAGAAAGGGTGATCACCCACCAATACCTGATCTACACAGACTTAGTGGATAATGTCAGTGAAGCCCACGAATGTAAGGAAAACATGGTCTACATACTTTTTCAAGGTGATCTCTCTTTTAATCATCTCATCATAGATCTTTTTCACATCAATGTTGATATGAGCGATGTGCGTTGGTTTGGGTACCAACGTGACATTCCCTACTGTCAAGAAAATTGCTCACCTAGACGCCATCGAGCTGGTACAAGAAGGGGATGGAGAAGAAGCACGGTGAAAACTCTAAATGCCCATAAGTACTTGCCAAATCTTGCTTGAGAGGGATTTGGTAGAGGTTTGAATGAAACAATTCTCACACCTCTCCTTATATAGCCGTCAAACTTCCTGCTAATGCTGCATTTTTAGTACCGACACGGTCAAAGGAAGTATCTACTTTTCTCCATGATTTGTGTAAATTGCTACCAACCATTGGTACGAGCACTCCTTATTGGTTGATGTCAGTAGTCACATATCACCTAACATCAATAGTACTAATTTCAAAAAGCTATGTGACGGATCGGTACTACCGACCATCAGATGTAGAAAATCATGCTTGTTGATGGAGCTCCCACATATCCTATATTTTCTAGTGTTGGTAGTACTAGGTCTGTAAAATTTCTCGATACTCTTGAGTATTATTTCTATCTTAAACCTTGAGCATCACTCGGTGTTGGTAGTACTGATTTGAATGTTGATGGTACTATGTCATCTTTAGTAACTCAGCCCCTTCTCTATGAAAAGATTGTGCTACCGAATTTGTTGTCGGTACCACCGAGAAATTTTTTGGGCTCCCAGTCGAATTATCAATAATACTGAATATCTTGTTGGTAGTATTGAGTTTTTGAAACTCGACTCAGCTATCCTTTTGATGTCATCGGTACTACCAACTTCATTTTCAATACTACCGAGATTTCCTACAAATCGGCCCTTATCCCTATGATTTTGTCGATATACCGACATGGTTGTCAGTATTATTGACTTTTACTCTTCTTGCACACCAAACATGAATGATCAAGGCACATTTTTTACAATGAAAATAATACAATGCAGCTAGAATGTAAAGAACATGAACATAAGGAACAAAATCCTAATGATGTGAAGGATGGTTGGGTTGCCTCCCAAGAATCGCCCTTGTTTTACATCATAGGCTCGACAGTCAAATCAAATAATCAGTGAAGCTGAATGAGATTCAACTCTTCTTATTCTTAGACCACATCTCCCCTAAGTAATGATTAAGTTGTTGACCATTGTAAGGAATGGCTCAGCCCAATTTCTTATCTCCATTACCTCAATTTTCCAGGGTGTAATTTCAACCTAGAATTCAATAGAAACACCTTCTGACCTGGAGTGAAGACTATATGCAAGATGTGGCGATCATGGATCTTCTTTGTTCTCTCTTTGAAGATCTTGAAGCTTTCATATGCATCCAACCTAAGCTCATCTAATTCATTCAATTCTATTATTCTCTTTTTTCGCTGCATCATACAAATTTTAATTCAATTTCCTTAGAGACCATTTGGCTTTATGCTCTAACTCTACAGGGTAAATGAAATGCTCTCCCATAGACCAACCTAAAAGGAGTGGTTCCTATAGGTGTCTTATAGGCTGTCATATATGCCTAAGAGCATCGTTCAGTTGCATGCTTCAATTTGTTCTAGTGATTGAGACAATCTTCTCTAAGATCTTCTTAATCTACCTATTAGATACCTCAACATGTCCTCAGGTTTTTGGGTTATAGGGAGTACCTACCTTGTGTCTGACTCCATATATTTTCAAAGGTGCACCAAACTTCTTATTGGTGAAGTGAGATCCACCATCACTTATTATAAATCTTGGCACCCCAAACCTACAAAACAAATGGCCTTTCGCAAAACTACATTCGACCGGGGCATCACTGGTGTGGGAAGAAATTGCTTCCACCCACTTGGATACATAATCAACAGTAAGAAATATGTATAAATTAGAATTAGATGACACAAAAGGGCCCATCAAATTTATTCCCCAAAAATCAAACCCTTCAATTTCCTACAAAACATTTGAGGCCATTTCATGTATCTTGTCTATATTCCCTACATGCTGACATGCATCACAATGAAACACAAAGTTGTATGCATCCTTAATAAGCATTGGCAAATAAAATCCACACTTTAATACTTTGGCCTCTATCCTAGAACTAGCATGGTGATCCCTAGTTGGTAAGGAGTGACAGTGTGCCAAGATAATCTCAAACTCACAATCTGGCACACACTTCCTTAAAATATCATTCCTACAATGCTTGAGCAAGATGGGATCATAAAGCATAAAACCTCAAAGAATGGAAGAATTTCCTTTTTCTCCTGATGTCCCTAGTGTTCTGGCATGTCTCCACAGGCCAAGTGGTTTACAATGTTTACAAACTACATATCTTTGCTTTTCATAGTAAACAAATAATCATCAAAAAATTATTCCACTATTTGTGTGGCTATAAAATTTTCATCCACTCTTTCAAGCCTAGAAAAATGATACGTCACTACATTCTTTGTGCCTTCCTTATCCTTGATTTCAATGTCAAACTCCTACAGTAGAAAAATCCACCTTATTAGTGTAGGTTTGGCATCCTTCTTTTGTAGCAAGTATTTAATTATTATGTGATCAGTCCACACAATGACCTTCGTCCCTATCAAATACTGACGGGTTTTTTCAAAAGTAAAAGCTACCTCCAAAAATTCTTTTTCAGTTGTTGTATAATTTAATTGGGCATCATTTAGGGTCTTAGACGCATAATGAATGATATTGGGGTTCTTGTCGCTACATTGACCTAAAACAACCCCTACCGCATAATATGATGTGTCACACATCATCTCAAAATGTTTGCTCCAAACTGGAGCCTGAACAATAGGTGTAGACACCAGTTTTTCCTTCAACACCTCAAAAACTTTCAAACATCACTCACCAAAATTTAATTCAACATCTTTTTTCAACAATTCAAAATGCAGTTTTGTTATTTTTTGAAAAATCTTTTATGAAACGTCGATAAAAATCAGCATGTCCTAAAACAATCCTAACTCCCTTCACCATGGATGTTGGAGGCAGCTTAGAAATAACAACTATCTTAACCATATCGACCTCCATTTCTCTATGGGATACCTTGTGTTTTGGTACTATTCCCTCACTCACCATCAAGTGACACTTTTCCCAATTCAAAATCAAGTGAGTTTCCTCACATCTTTGCAAGACTTTGTCTAGAGTGTCAAGGAAATCCTTAAATGACACTCCATACATTAATAAATCATCCATGAAAACCTCAAGGCAATGCTCTATCAAAAAATGGCAAGCATACATCTCTGAAAAGTCATTGGTGCATTACACAAACCAAAAGGCATCTGATCGTAAGCAAATGTGCCATATGAATAAGTGAAAGTAGATTTCTCTTTGTCTTGTGGCTCGATGGAAATATGATTGTACCCATAATTCCCATCCAAAAAACAGAAATGAAAGCGGTTAATGAGTTGATCAAGAATCTGATCATAAAAGGAAGTGGGAAATGGTCCTTAAGCGTAGTGGTAGTTAGGCGACGATAGTCAATACAAACTAGTCACCCAATCACCAACCTAGTAGAAATAAGTTCACTAGCTGAATTTGCAGTGACCGTTATTCCCCCTTTCATAGGAACCACTTGAGTAGAACTTACCCAATTACAGAGATAGCATAAATTATACCTTCCGATAGAAGTTTGACTCCCTCTTTCTTCTCCACCTCAATCATGATGGGGTTGAGATGCCTCTGAGGTTGCACGATCAACTTGGATCCTTCTTCTATGTGGATCTTGTGTTGGCATAAACTAGGGGAGATTCCCATGATGTCTGCAACTGACCACTCAAATGCGGCTCGTTGGTTCTTTAGCACACAAATCAACTGCTCCTCCTCTGGATGCTCAAAGAGGCTAAGATAATTACTTGAAGATTCTCATTTTCTTCCAAAAAGGTACTCTTGATATGCAGCAACAATGACTTCAACTCTAGATCTAGAGGACTCAGTAGAGATGGAATCAATGGTGGTGGATATGGTCGTAAGTCCTCATAATGCCTGGTGTAATAACACAGTAATGCCTTGAGAAACAAGACACACTCCTCCAAGGAATGAAATCGAGTGTAGTCATCCACCAAATTCCTAAGGAATGCTTCCAAAGGCAATTGTGGATATGCTTGAGAAAGGGTGGAAGAATCTGCCTCATCAATTTTCATTGGGTAATATTCGGCCTCTTCATCATTAGGATATTGGCCTGCCTTGGTCAATGAACTTCCTTTATGTTTTCTAAGATGTCTACTGCCAATTTCCCATTATGTACATGTGTCATCACATGAGACATCTCTAGAAATGACTTCCCTGGAAATAAGGACACCTTTCCCTACACATGATATAGCATGTGACACTATGCCTTCTCCTTAGTTGTTTATGCAGACCTGGGCATCTTGATTTCAAAATAATTTTCTTTGATCCCAGTGTCAGTCTTTGAGAGACCCCTAACCTTGCTTAAAAGGTTGACATGCTTAATAATCATAATTAAGATCTTAAAACCTTAAATAAACCTTTTGAGGTGTTATGATATCTTATGACAAGCTCAAGTTTCAAGTTTCATCCAATTTGGACAATGTTTATGCAAGTTATGCAATTTTATGTACATTTTGGACTTTTCTATCATTTACCCAATTGAGAGGTTTTATTTGCAATTTGTCATATGAATTATGTTCCTTATATGTTTTTTTCATTATTAAGCTATTTGAGCCATGGGGTTCTTGATTGTACCTTGGTTTGGTGGTGATTTTCTTCAATGGTGCATTAGGGTTTACCCCTCTATGGATGAGCGACCTTCAAGGCTAACAACCAGTGGTTCCATTGGTTTGGTCAACATCCACTAGTGACCAGCCAATAGTGACAAGTAGTGGTCATCCTTTAAGGCCCTAGGTCTATGGTTTTTTCTAGTTTGGTTCACTTGAACCGATGGTTCACTTATAAGATAATCAACTGATGGTTAAACCACCTATTGACCTAGACATGATCAAATGATGGTTTCAGAGGTCCAACAGTTGGTGGTGGCCCTGGTAGGTCATCAACTGATGGCCTAGAAGTTCCCAATAGTTGGTGTACCTTCTTCTTGCTCATCCATGGAAGCTCTAGGCCATGGACACATCGAGAGATGTTTGGACACCTCATGCTTCTTCTCTTCCTTATCCATAAGGCTTTATATACTCCTTCCTTAGACCCCAAACAAGAACTTTCATTTCTTATCTCTTCTACCCTACATGTATCTTTGTCTTCCCTACTTGGCTATGGAAAGGGGTTCCCAAGGTTGAATAAGGTGACTGACCTTCTTGTTGGACCATGTAAAGCCTAGATCTACCCATTTCATGGGTTTGCGAAGCTACCTTAAGGTGTTTTTTATCGAAATGAGTAAGTTTCTCGTTCTCCCTTCTCAGTTTTCCTTATGTTCATCTTCATCCTACCTTACTTCAGGTAGGAACCAAGGCCTTTCGTCGTAAAACTTGCTCTAAAGCTCAAAAACCCTACTTTTCATGCTCGTTATGCTTAGGGTTTGATTCTTTTGTGGAAGGGTGCGAGATGGCCGAGTTCATAGCTTCTTCTTCTTGGATTTTCTACCTTCCTACTAGAGTTTTCCTACTTTTTGGGATCTTTTCTTCTCCCTGGAGGCAATTGTTATAACTTGCTCCACGTTTTACTTCTTACTATAAGCTTGCTAGCTCATGTTCTTGCTTTAAAACGATGATCTAAGCACTAAGAAGCTATGCTTTCCTAGAGTTTTGATTTTTATGGTGTTCCCTACTCTCTTTTCAGTTCTATATGAACCTGTAATAATTAGTACGTCCTTGATAAGGTATAATATGACTTTGGTAAGGTTGGCATGACAATCGATGGTACTAAGCACCTATCAAAAGATGGTCTATATTAGGGTTTCTATGTTGATTTCTACTCTAACACATGACCCGATGGTGTTTATATTGCAACAACCTATGGTGTTGACTTAATAACAATGGATGGTAGTGACCAAGGGTGAAAAACGGTGGTTTCAACTGATGTTCACACGTTAGGTCAGGTTTAGGGTCGGTTGGAAGCTCAATGATCAATGGTACGATACCCTAATGATTTAATCAACCAATGGTGACATTAGCTCAACACCCGATGGTGAAAATGACATTACTGTTAACTCTATCAACTAGTGGTGATAACCAATGGTGTCAAACGATGGTAAAACTAGGTATCATGAGTTGAATTTATCGAACCCTAAATCAATGGTTTCTTAGATTATATGAACCAAGGGTTAAACCTACACCATAATTGATGGTTTTGAATGATGAACCAGATCTAATGGTTGAGATTGGGTGCATCAACATTCAGTGGTTTATAATGAAGTCTTTTTTTTGGTCGGCAAAAAAACTTTGTTGCTATAATATTGTTCCAAAACTTTAGGTACATAAAAGAGCACCCCTTAACCCTACAAAGAGGACTACTAGAAAAAAAACTACAACAACTAAGGTCTTACGCAGAAGACCTAGAACAACAAAAAAGGTTCAGCCTTGGAACAACAAAGGAACAATCACACAATCATAACTTGTACAGACACAAACTACATAGAAGAAGAGCTCCACTGTCAATACTCTCACCCACAAAAAATGGATATTCCCCTGTCAGAAAATGTATATCAGCTAGACATGTAATCATGCTCATTGTTGATTCAGCAGTTGAGACCAAATAAATTGTCAAAATACTGACACAACGTAGCATCGGCAACTGCATCTTCCTACACATTACCCGCAACCGTAGAAGAATCCATGGCAATCATTACAACTACATCCACTATTAGAGAAGCGAAATCCTAAATTCCCCTCGCACTGGCATTATGAACACAAATAGAAAGTTGTGGAGGACAACCTGGATGAAACACCCAGCCAACAGATCAGCTAACTTTATCCTCATATTCTAAAACAGAACATATGAGAACAGGAACTGAATGAGTAACCAGGATAAAGATTTAACCTCCATCCTTTTTCCTCTTAGGCGATTTTTTCCTCCTGTTTGGCCTAATCTTACTATAGTCCAGTGAGTTGGCTTCCCAGGGATCAAAATCTACATCAAAGTTTGAATCCATGTTGGACTCTTCATCACCTTCAAATAGTTTTTCCTTCGCCTGTTGATAATCAACAGAGAAACCACTGCTATTCCATATCTTGTTAACCTGCCAAGAGGAAGAACTCATTGCCCCTTTGCTTCTTCTGCTTAGCTCCATCTCCCAATCAAGATTGAGGCTCCCAACATTGAAAACTGGGGATGCCCCACGCATCTTAGGTTCTGAGAAATGGGTTTGGACTTGGAGTTTTTGCTCAACAGCCACAGAAAGAGCATCGCCTCCTACCTGTTGAATATAGAGACCTTGAAGATTAACTTTGTCCTCAACTACAGGTGCAGACGTCTCTTCCTCCAATTGAATGACATCCTTATTTCCTTGTCCCTCCTTAGATTGCTCCTTGGAAGTCACTTTGACATTAGCTCGAATACTTGATGCCTTCCCCATCCGAACCTGCAGGTCCTTCCCCGGAGGAGGCCTTCTCGTCTTCGATGGATAAGAGGTTGCTTTGTGCCCAAATCTTTTACAGTTGGGGCAGATCACTGGTTTTGTGACCACCTCAACCTTTAGTGTTTTGAGCACAGAGTCAACATCCACTAATGTATCCTTGGGAAACTTGGAGTCATAACTCATTTCAACACAGACACGGGTGGCCTCGAGACACCCTGCAACAACAGAATTGTCTTCGAAGTCCACAGGTCTTTGTACGGTACTTGCGATGCTCGAGATATGTTTGCGAGTCAAGGGAAGACCTGCATTCTCAATCGTGAACCACACAGGTACCTGCTAAAAAGAAAGAGGTTGAAGAAGAGCTCTAGGCTTCCACGCATGAGCCACAATCAACGACCCGTCCATGAACCAAGGAGCCTCTTCGAGAACCCTCTCCTTGTCACTGCGGGATGACATCTTAATGATATGCCCCTCCCTTTCCTCAGATACTACTTCGACCGGGCCGCTTGGTCTCCACACTCTGCAAATCCAACTGGATAATTGACCTGCATAAGGTTTTCTGCCCACAAATTAGACAGAAATGAACTCATCCCAGTTAGGGACAACACTGTCCTGACTCGAGATGGATGCACATCTCTTGCCTTCCTTCACGATCGGCTCGGTGAACTCCAGCAACTCAGTTTGAATCTCGCTTCGATCCAGCCTGCTGATCCGCAACTAGTCTGCAAGACGATGCGGAGATGACCCTTCAACAGATCCATAGGGCGGTGCTTCTGGAGGGTTGGCGGAAGATGTTTGAATCGCCTCTGTTTCCTTGTGTGGACAAACCCTTGATGCTTCCGGGGAGATCTCACAGATGAAAGAAACCCTTCTCCATTTGCCCCTGATTGGCATGATGGAGGAGTCGAAGATGACTCGTCGGCGTTCCCCCGCCCCCGTCCACACCCAGGAGTTCGCCCTCGCCCTCTCTCCTTTCTGCTCCATCCGCGACCCAATTAGAATGAAGTCTTTAATGTAAAGGGTTGGTAATGATGATGTGAATTCCATGATTTCCTTCTTTTGATGAACCCAAGGAGCTTCATTTTTGGCAATTTATGACCTACATTAAATATGCTAACTATGATGGGTTTTGACTGCACAACCAGTGGTAAATTTTATGTTATGAAACAAGGGATGTCTACAGTTATATGGTGACAATTTCTAGGTCACAACTCAATGACTTTATAGGTGGTTTGTTATGGGTGTTTACTTATGTAAATAGCCAATGGTCTTACCTTTTCCACATCCAATGGTTTCAGATGATGTTGTGGCATGGTGATATGGGTTCAGTGATGTTGCAATCAATGGAGGGTTGCTCTTAATAAGATAGTCTTACCTTTTCTCTCATATGAATAGAATGGATAATGACCATATTATGTGATATGTAACCCTAATGGGACATATCTTGTTACACCCTAATTTGGATGCAATTAGGTGATTGTGATTATTCATGATTAGCCTTCCTGTAATGATTAATAGGATAATGGAGTACTCTCTTCTTATTGTTGAAACCCTAGTAATTATAATATTAAGGTTACACATGGTTTTATGCATTGATCCATACTTGAGAATAGTATGGAATGTGATGGTGATGCTTCACCTTATGTATTTATAATCTAATGGGGATTCCATGGGTTAGGATTTGTGTATGAGTGTTTTTGTAGACTCAATATAACTTTTGGTGAACCTAACTCTAAGGCAAACATATAAAGATAACTATTCATGTTTAACTTTCTTAAATGATGGTATGATGGTGGAATAACCTCCCAAATGTAATTATAATCTTAATGTGTTAACTGGTGGTTATCATAGTCTCATGGTTGATACTATGTTATGATAAACGTGCATTATGAATATAATGAGGGTAATCATGTCGAGCTTCCTTGTATGTTGATCTAAGAAAGGAATGCTCTTAATGCTGAGATAACCCTATAATGTTATCATGTGAACATCTCTTAGTTATTTAATGCAATATCATGTTGTGCGTGTGCATCACATGTGTGGCGATGTTTGTTGAGCCTTGTTATTAGGCATGTAAAGATAATGATGAACTTCTAAAGGAATGATATGATGGTCTTAATGACCTTTAGAAATGGTTGATCCCTGAATGAGGGGTAATCCTCTTATGTTGACAAGGGTTGTTACCCTATGATGTTGTAATAAGGATTTATATTATGTGATAGTGTGATGACAAGTGTAGTCTCATGAATGGCATTGAATAGTACCATGTGATGATGATGTGATGACATGTATAGTCTCTTGATTGGCATGTGAATAGTGCCTTGTGATAAAGAGATGAGAAATTATGTCTCACATGTTTTATATCTTTTGAATTTGTTATACTTATATGCATGCTAGAATTGAATTAGGGTTTGTATGTCCCCTTGTTTGATGCATCCATGATTCACCCAATTGGTAATAACTAATCAAGTGAAACTCTAATCATGTAGTGCCCTTGCCATAGATCCATCTGAGTGACATAATTTTCTACATGGAAAAATGAGTATTTCTAAGGGAAACTTAGAGCACATACTATTGAGTATGTGGGGTGCTTGTCATCCCGACTCCAAGTGTTTAGGGAGGATGACTATAGTCAGACCCAACCCTCCGTTTGAGAATGGCTGCAGTCGTGTCTTAGTGATTATATAAGTGATGAGATTGGAGGACAATTGTGGTTGTCCCTCAGATGGTAGGGTATGCATACCCAACTCCTTTTACTGGCCTCGTGACTTGTACCAAGGATGGACTAGGATGTTAGCAGTTTGACCTTATGTGTCATTGTGGCAGACTCGTACTGACTGGGGGTAAAGAAGATCTTAGGAGTCTGACTCTTCCTAGATCTTGTATGGAACTGATTTTGACTAAGAAGTGGTTAGTTGGATTTTTAGTGGTATCCTCAAATTCCTCAGGGTTTAATAAAAGGCATAGTACAACCATGTAGCATATCTATCTAGAGTTATACATAGCACTTCACATTGGATGATAACCATTATTTGTTCTGTTTAGATACAAATGATATTCAATGCATTAAAAGATAGTAGATATGCTTATGTTGTGTATATGCTCATGTTGACAATATGTACATATAGTAGCTATGCTTATGATTGATAGATATACTGCTATTGTTGGCTATGATTAATACATCCATTATCACATGTTGTTAGTTGTGCCAATATTGCAAGTTATACCTCTGTAATTAGAGATGCATATAATGCTAATTGTGCCAACACAAATAGATGTGCTTATGTCATTAGCTCTACTTATGATGTAAATATGTTCAATCTACTAGACATGCTAATGTTGTTAGATATACTTATGCTTCTAAACATGCTCATGATGATACGAGACTCTATGCTACTAGACTCACTTATGATGTTAGCTATGCACATGCAACTGAACTGCTTATATTGTTAATAAGGTAATTGATGACAGTCAGGTTAATGCTGATAATTGTTATCTGCATCTTTACGTCTCTTGTAAATTAACACTACTATAAGACTAATTATTATACACGTTTGATTTGTCTTAAACTATTTAATTACCTAAACTATTGAAATCAATAAGCGTTGTTGGAGGTTATATCTCTTGTTGGGACATGGGTCTCACTCTATGGGTCACCACATATTTTTAGATGATTGGAATTAGAGGTAGCAGACCAGTGGCATCAATAAGGAGCTTTTGTATTGAACCTTTGATAAGGTTGTTAGTTATCTAGTGTGTCCTAGAGTCATCCCTATACTCTTAGGTCTGGGAGGGAAAATCTATAAACGATGTTTCAATTGAATCAGGTTTTTGGTAGCATGTTATATGCTTGTTCAAGTGATAAATGTGGAAATGTTTTATGTGTAATATGTATATGTGGTAGCTGAGGTCATGGAACAATTATAAGAGATTTTTGGCATAATATGAATAAAAACATGTTTGACGACTCTTGTGTAATAAATCAGAGCATGTTGGTTATGTTAAAATCGATTTAAGTTACCCTCTTTTTGGGGAATGTGATTAATTAGTAATCAATTGTGTTTTATGTTTTGAGTAATCTTTTTTAGTGTAACGGGTTCTCACAATTCGGTATCAGAGCTTTAGGTTCACTGAGTCTATAGGGATGCTAGGACTTAGGAGTAGGATGATGTATAAGAAAGTAACATGATATGAAAACATGATGCACATCACCTAATCTCAATACTTGGATGCCCTGTCTAGATGTTCATGTATTGAAGAAAAGGTTAGTATGGAACTCTTAATTTTTTATCTTTTTTATTACTCTGATCAAGTAGTCATTTTGAAACAATCTAAAGAGCATAAAAAATCAAAATTCATGGTGTGAAAACCTCAATCTTACCCTAAAAGAAGATGAGAAGTTCATCATAACTTATACAAACTTGATTGTTTGGTAACTCTAAGGAAAACATACAACACCATGAAATCTCAATATGAATACAAATAAGAAAAAGAGGAGTTCTTGATGCTTCAATATATGAAGATAATAAAGATAAAGACTGATAATTATGTGCTAATAAAGTGATTCAAAGTATGAAATTCACATAAGATGGAGAGAACTCCTGTGATAAGTATAATATGAGAAGATAAATGAGAACAATGGCAAAGGAATAAAGTGGAACCTGAGTTAATCTCAGACCAACATATGTGTAAGATATTGTTAATGAAAAATTTGCATGGCATGTGAGAGGAATTAAGGGATATGATCCATGTTTAATGAAAAAAATGTGAAATATGATGATCTACCTCATGATAAGGGGTTGAAAAGCATGATAACTCAAGAGGGAATACATAACAATGATGAACAGTTAACAAGGAAAGAGTAGTGAGATACATTAATCTTGATAAATCATATGTTGAGGCAAGGAACTGACGTGTATTTTACTACACGCTAAAAACACAAGTGTACGCGTCAATGTAATACAGGCCTTTGTGAGGCCCGAGTCGAACACAGGGATACTCATAATTGTCGGAGACTCCTACTAACTATTTGCGATCAGCTAAGCCGAATAACAAATTGGAGTTTGTTGTCAAAATTAAAAGAAAATAAAAATAAAACAAAGCAAACAATCGACTAAAGGTTAATTTAATCAATTCAAAAAGGTATCTTTAGGATTGTGGTTTCACCACGGGTTTTCATTGTATTAGATTTTATATAATGCCTCAATTTCCTCTCTCTATCCGGGTAGTGGCCTGAAAACAGAATTGCCCACTATCGTGGTGCAATTCACTACTTAGGTTTAGGTTGGTTCCACCGTCGTAGTAACCTATCCCCTAAATTAAGTGCATTACGAACGATCTCTCAGTATCCACCATTAATTTTACACCACCTTGTTCAAGGGATTTATCGATTAATGTAGTTTTCATCTCTTTTCAGCCGTTAATCCTTCTGTCGAAGTGATTAAGGGCATTAGGTTATTATTATGGTGATCAAGCATAACAATATATGGAGAAAACGAAGCTATGCCACGGATTTAAGAGAGAAAATATGAATTACTATTATAAAACTGTCATACAATGAATTCCCGGGCTACTCCCGGTCCTAAAGATGGAGGGGATTAGCCCCGCATGTTCATCTCACACAAGTACATGGTAGAAATAGGGGAAATCATATGAAAAACGTGAATTGAATGGGAAAACCCCTGAACGGAGAAGAACCGATTGATCCTTTGCATAGAACACATGCTTTCCCGCCTCTCGGTGGTGAAATCTGTCTTCAGCAGCGTCTGGATCGACATGTATGAACTTCTGGCCTCCGTTCTCCTTTCTCCTCCTCCTCGGCACTTGTGCAATGGCAAAATGAGATGATCCTTCCCTCTGGGCGGCCGTCATTAGGTATAAGTCCCTAATTAGGTCGTTAATTAACTCCAGCCGTCCGATTAAGATCAATCCAAATCCAACATATATCTGACGGTGTCGATACCATCGACACGGGTCGATGGTATCAACCCAGTGTAGTAGCGGCAGCCCTTCTTGTCTTTTCGTCCGAGTGCCTGAAGCAATCTCGATACCATCGACTTGGGTCGATGGTATCGACTACTCTGTAGCGACGGTTTTGTTATTTTGTGTTGCTATAGCCTCCATACATCGATGGTATCGACTTGGTGTCGATACTATCGACAACTTCTTCGCCAACAACCTGAAGGTGTCTTGATACCATCGACATCAGTGTCGATGGTATCGACTCTTTGCTGCTCCTTTCGGCTGGCAACCTGTGGCCTTGTCGATGGTATCGACTTCCGTCGATGGTATCGACGGAAGCAAATACTCGTTTTTCCTGAAATTCAAAGACAAGATCACATAAATCCACACAAATAATAATAATGTGATAATTAATGCTCAAAACAATGAAATAAAGGGGATTGGACATCAAATAATAGAAAAAGACCAAAATGGATGAATTATGCAATATTAACCATAAAAATGACTAATAAAAGCATAAAACACATATCAAACAAGTCTATAAATGCGACTCAAAATCATCGCATCAAACTCCCCTAAGCTTGAACATTGCTCGCCCTCGAGCAACTAATCCTTAGAATAGAATTGCAAATGTCAACTGAAAAACAACACACCAACCCAACATCCCATATGACTCCCACTGAACATTCACAAACCGGCCTTCTCTAACCACAGAACGGTAATTACCCTAAAGGCGACAGTACTCATCAATAAAAGACATTGACCTCCAAACCAATGAACACTATCACATAAGGAAGTTAACATAATAAAATTCGTCAGTTCAGACTTGGTGCATCTTGTGATCGTCTATACTACGTTGCTTGCCCTAACTACCATCTACATGGAAGCAGTTCTCCTGATACTCATTAGTGAGGAGAAATTCACAGTGGCCTACCCATCCGAGCAATGGGTGGATGAAAATGGGTAGCTCATGGAAGAAAGTGGAAGTATTATACAGTTTCAACATGCATAATACAAAAATGTCCTATATGATACAAGTGCACATTAGAAATGCCCTAATGCCTAAAATTGGGTGGAATGATGCATGCACTAACCATCCACCTCAAAATAAGATGGATATCTAGTCAAGCTACATCATGTACTCAATTATCCTGAAATGCAAGTGATATTACGTTCCTTTCTCCTTCTTATTTCACTTTCTTCTAAATTCTTTTTCTTTTCTTTTCTTTTTTTTCTATTGCAGATTTTCAGATTTTTTTTTTCCAGCCCACATATCCACGATTGATAATGAAAATTTTATCGGGCTTATTCTTCATACTCAAAAAATTGCACTATTCAGAAGGTATGGAACAGTTTAGTTCACTATTTTAAGGAAAATTGAGATACATGATGTACTTTATGCATGAAAGTCATGAATGCAACTACATGGCATGCACCTAAAGGTAATGTGCATGAATCACTATATTTTTGTCTTTTTATGCAAACATATGGAAAATACCAATGCAAGTCCTATCTAAATGCTATGCACACAAAAGGAATTAAAACTGCACTTTACTTCCCATTCTTAGGTGGATTATGAAAAAAAAAATGAAGTGGAACGATCACAAGATTAGTTGACAAAACCTTAGAAAAATATTATGCGTCCCTCCTTACTGACCTGTGTAGTAGTTTAGAGGGTTCTCTCTCTTACATCCAATTAAGGTCTCATCACAATTTGGTTAGGTTAGGCTCAAACAACCATTGCCGTCCACTTTCATGAGTCATTAGGAGTACAGGTATGAAACGTTGTTTTAAAGTTGACATAACCAATCATTTTCATAGGATGTGTGCCCACGGTCAAACAAAACAAGCTATCCAAACACACAAAAATTTTCAAAATTCCCTTGAATTTCCCATGCACTAGTCAACAAGATGACACATTTTTATGACATCCACAATTACACTAGATAGCACGTGGATCCTACAAAACTAAAATTGCAAGAAACAAATAACAAGAGAACAAAAGCAATAATGCTAAAAACTAAAAACTAAAAACAATAAAAGATAGAGCTGTTCCAACTACCCCCTAAGCTTGAATTCAACTATGGCCTCATAGTCAAAAACAAACTTAAAGATTGGAATAGTGATACCAGATAAGTCATGTGGTGATGGAGGCGGGTATTGCGGCGCCGTGGGGTCCCAAGACGGGTATTGCCCTTGAAAGGTCGGATCATACTGGGGCATCGGAGGAGGCTGTGGATACCCCCCAAAATAATTCTGGCTCCAGTAATGATCGTAAAACGGCTGTTGCTGCTGCTCCATCCTGTGCAGCCAATCATGGATGTTCTCCTGATTTACAAAAAGAAGGCGCTCATTCTCGAAGATCGCCTGCTGGTTGACGAAGAACCGGTTGGTGGTGTCTTGAATACCGGCATAGGCAGCTGTGTGGCTATGCTGCGTCTGCTGGATGTCTTGCAGCATATTGTAAATGCCTTGCATTGAATAGGCATCCTCGCTGGGCTGCGAGGGCTGTGGTGGAGGCGGCGTAGGCTGTGATGATGATGATGCACCTGGATGCATCCGAGGACGCTTCCGGGGTGCTACTCGTGCTCGAAGAGGTGTAAAAGCCTCTTCTTCCTCAGCCTCGTCGCCCTGTCCGTCGTCGCCGCCGTCATTGCCACCTTCTTCATCATCGGAGTCGAGGGCTATGATCGGCCATCCGAAATGCTGTGCGTCCTCGATGTTGAAGACAGGATCTTGCAGTGCGCACTCCTGGTACGCTTGATTTACGTGGCAATGTGCAAATGCCACGCCATCCCGGAGAAGAATGAGGTTGGCCCAGTGAAGATGTTGCAAGTTGACCTTGCTTCTTGTGGAAAGAGGAGTCAGCTGATCGAGATTCAAGCCCAAGTAGAGGGCTATCCTGGTGACAAGCCCTCCAAAATGAATCAAGGCTCTCCTCGTGCTCCTCTTCACCGCTAGCACTCGGTGTAGAAAGAATGCACCCCAGTTGCATTGTTGTCTCGTCAGGAGCTTGTAGAGAAAGAAAAGGTCGGGCTCCTGGAATTTGCTTAAAGCAAGATCTCTTCGAGCAAAGATGGTTGAGCTCAACATCCGGTTCAAGACCCGAGCAAACGGGTGCTCGAAGTCGGCTACCGCAGCGTTGTGGTAGCTCACCGACCTCCCATGCGGAACCGTCACCAACTCGGCGAATATGGCGGCGTAGTCGGTGCGGTTGTCCGGTCGCCGGTACTCGTACCGGGAGCTGTTCCAGTTGAAGATGTCATGAACTGCTCCAGGGTGATGGTGTAGTCGTGGGTGTAGAGCCGGAAAGACACCCGGCCCTTCTCCCACTCACGGTCGCTGGCGGACATCTCGTTGGGCACGACATTGACGTCAAGGGACGCCATGAATTTTGCCACCAGTTCCTTGTACGTCGGCCACTCGCCGAAGAAAGGCTGACCGTCCTCGTGGCACTCAAGCTCGTCGCGGCCACGACCTGTTTGGTGTGCTTGTCCTTTCAGCACATAGTCCAGATTTGCCTTGAAGCCAAGATCGCGGAGCATCTCCGGGTCCACATACCGGGTTGGCTCGATCTTGCGCTTCATGATTTCGTCAAAGATCTTCTTCACCTCTGCAAAAGGGTGGACAAGTCGAGGACGTGCCACCGATGATGGTGGTGGTGGCACGAACTTAGGAATGTCATCCTGACGAGCACGCGAGGAAGAAGCTCCAGCGGTACGCACCATGATGGTGAAGAGAAAGGGATTAGAAAGAGAGCTCGGTGCAGAATGGAGATATGAATCTCCGCTCAGTGACGATCGTCGCTCGGTTATGCTGGTCTTCGCTCTTGGATGGCTCGGGGAAGTGCTCGGCGCAAAGGGAGGAGATCACTCTGAAGGTGTGACGTCAAATGACGTATTGGTTCTCCTTAAATAGACTTGGCCGGCACTACTGTTGGCCCGTCAATACCATCGACGCGAGTCGATGGTATCGACTTTGGTCGATGCTATCCGCCCCCCACTGGTATCGACGGTCGTCGATTGCTGGATCTTGTAACCCGGATCGCTGTCGTGTCGATACCATCGACTTGGGTCGATAGTATCGACTCGGCACCCGGATCGATGACGTGGAAGCCACGATCGCCGTCGATTTGTTTGCGCGGATCGGTGACATGGATGGTTGATACCATCGACAGGTGTCGATAGTATCGACTTGGTTTCATTGGGACACCGCCACTTTGCATTTCAACCTGTAACCATGTCGATACCATCGACGAGGCTGTCGATGGTATCGAGTTGACTGAGACAAATCAGTCTGAACTTCTCTAGAGATCTCGATGGTATCGACACCCTTGTCGATACTATCGATTGTTGCTTGGCGACCTGCCTGTAGGTTTGTCGATACCATCGACAAGGCCGTCGATGGTATCGACTCAGAATGAAATCTGCAGTCGTCAACCTGTACCCTTGTCGATACCATCAACTTGTGTGTCGATGGTATCGACTCTGCCTCAGCCTGCACAATGAACAAACGGATCAAGGTATCTTCTTTACACTAAAAATTGAACGAAAATAAAGCAACCTATGATTGTTAATAAACTAAACTAGTGTACCGATGGTTGGGTTGCCTCCCAACAAGCACCCTTATTTAACGTCTTAGGCTAGACGGCTTCCCGGCATCTCATTCATCCGAAAGTGCAATGAGTTTAACCTCATTCACCTTCCTCTTGTAATTCTCACCAAAATAGAACTTCAACCTCTGTCCATTTACCAAGAACGTGGTATCACCATCACGCACTAGAATCGCGCTGTGTGGTTTGACCTCTTCCACCACGAACGGT
The DNA here is from genome assembly GCA_963693085.1 of Alisma plantago-aquatica. Classification (NCBI taxonomy): domain Eukaryota; kingdom Viridiplantae; phylum Streptophyta; class Magnoliopsida; order Alismatales; family Alismataceae; genus Alisma; species Alisma plantago-aquatica. The sequence continues at coordinate 183,556,305 of OY856413.1, read as the reverse complement.
CCACTCCACCGGGATTTGAGCTTCCCAGGATGCAACTTGAGTCGGGAGTTAAACAACAAAACACTATCTCCTTTCTTGAACGTGCGCAATTCGATGTGGCGATCGTGGATCAGTTTTGTGCGCTCTTTGTATATCTGGGCATTCTCATATGCCGTCATCCGTAACTCATCCAGCTCATTCAATTCAAACATTCTCTTTCTCCCAGCTTCATCATAACTTAGATTTAGCCTTCTAAGCGCCCAATGGGCCTTGTGCTCCAACTCCACTGGTAGGTGACAAGCCCGGCCATACGCCAACCTAAAAGGCGTGGTTCCTATAGGTGTTTTGTAAGACATTCTGTACGCCCACAGTGCATCCGGTAGTAGGGCACTCTAGTTCTTCCTCGTGGATGCCACCGTTTGCTCTAGAATCTTCTTAATTTCACGGTTGGAGACCTCCACTTGGCCTTGAGTCTGCGGATGATATGGGGTGCCAATGTTGTGCTTGACCCCATATTTCTTCAATAATGTCAAGAACTTCTGATTCCTAAAATGTGTACCCCCATCACTGATTATCATTCGGGGTATCCCAAACCTGCAGAAAATATTCTCCTTCACGAACCTGCACACTACAGTGGAATCATTAGTCCTTGTGGGGATTGCTTCCACCCACTTCGACACATAATCAACTGCTAACAAAATATATAGATTGGAGTTCGAGGACACAAAGGGTCCCATGAAATCTATGCCCCACAAATCAAATACCTCAACTTCCTGAAATACATTCAGGGGCATCTCCTGTCGCTTTGAGATATTACCTGCTCACTGACAAGGATCACATTGCCTCACAAAATCGTAGGCATCCCGAAACAAAGTTGGCCAATAAAGGCCGCTTTCTAAAACCTTAGCTGCCGTTCGCGAGCTGGCGTGGTGTCCCCCCGTAGGTGATGCATGGCAATGATGGAGAACACTCTCGTACTCCACTTCAGGCACACACCTGCGTAAAATACCGTCCCTGCATTGCTTAAGAAGAATTGGATCATCCCAAAAATAGTATCTTAAAGAATGAAAAAATCTCTTCTTTTCCTGATATGACCAATCTTTCGGGATGATCCCGCAGGCCAAATAATTTACAATTTCAGCGAACCAAGGCTCTTTAGAGTTAATTTTCAACAGCTGTCCATCCGGAAACATCTCGGTTATGGGTATATGCAAATCTTTTTCATCCACCCTATCTAACCTGGACAAATGATCAGCCACTACATTTTCAATCCCAGATTTATCCTTAATTTCAATGTCAAATTCCTATAAGAGCAAAATCCACCTAATGAGTCTAGGCTTTGCGTCTTTTTTCTCCATCAAGTATTTTATTGCAGCATGGTCAGTCCATACAACTACTTTAGATCCAACTAAATACTGCCGGAATTTTTCGAAAGCAAACACAACGGCTAGTAATTCTTTTTCAATAGTTGTATAATTCAATTGGGCATCATTCAGAGTTTTTGAAGCGTAAAAAATCATGGCGGGCTTATTGTCTACCCGCTGCCCCAATACGGCTCCTACCGCAAAATCTGAAGTGTCACACATTAATTCGAAAGGTTTTGTCCAATCCAGTGTTTGAACAACCGGTGCGGAAATTAGCTTTTCTTTTAACACTTCGAACGCATGTAGACACTTATCATTGAAATCAAAAACTGCATCTTTCTCCAAAAGCTCGGATAGAGGTTTCGCGATTTTAGAAAAATCCTTTATAAATCGTCGATAGAACCCGACATGTCCCAAGAAACTTCTTACCCCTTTTACTGAATTTGGTGGGGGCAATTTGGAAATGACCTCAATTTTCACCGGATCCACCTCTAGACCTTTGCTAGACACCTTGTGTCCTAGCATTATTCCCTCAGTCACCATCATGTGACATTTCTCCCAGTTAAGGACCAAGTGTGTGTCCTCACAACGCTGTAACACTTTGTCTAGGTTATAGAGACATTCATCAAACGATGCACCATACACCGAGAAGTCATCCATAAAAACCTCGAGACAGCGCTCTACCATGTCAGAAAATATGGCGAGCATACAGCGTTGAAACGTCGCCGGTGCATTGCATAAACCAAATGGCATTCGACGGTAAGCAAAAGTCCCATAGGGACAAGTGAACGTAGATTTCTCTTGATCCAAAGGATCAATCGAGATCTGGTTGTACCCCGAGTACCCATCTAGAAAACAAAAGTGCGATCGCCCGGCAAGACACTCTAGAATTTGATCAATGAATGGTAAAGGAAAGTGATCCTTAAGTGTGGCAGCATTCAAACGACGGTAGTCAATACAAACTCGCCACCCGGTTACCAATCGGGTGGTGACAGGTTGATTCAATAAATTTTGAGTGACAGTAATTCCCCCCTTCTTAGGGACTACGTGTGTGGGACTCACCCATGTCGAGTCTGATATAGCATAGATAATCCCTACAGCAAGAAGTTTAATGACCTCCTTCTTCACAACCTCCATCATGCTCAGATTTAGACGTCTTTGAGGCTGAATCACAGGCTTGGCTCCCTCCTCGAGCCGAATCTTGTGCTGACATAGAGTAGGGGAAATCCCCTTGATGTCTGCAACGGACCACCCAAAAGCTCCTCGGTGGTTCTTCAGCACTATCAACAATTGCTCCTCCTCTTCCGCACTCAAATAAGCAGAAATGATCACCGGTAACTTGTCTTCCTCAGCTAGAAAGACATACTTGAGATGCGGGGGCAGCGGCTTTAATTCCAACTCCGGCGGGCTGATAAGAGATGATTGCAGCGGCGGGGGAAGTGCACCTAAATCTTCATAGTGCCTTGCATAGAAGCATGGAAGCATCTGAAGCATTTTAGCGCACTCCTTGAGTGATTTACTCCGCATCCAATCATATGTAATATTCAACAAACAAGCCTCCAACAGTAATTCCAGATATGCATCTGAAACAGAAAGAGCTATCACATCATCCTCCAAAGAAGGTGGAATGTCCTCATTCTCATCATTCGGAAATCCCACATCTTTACACAAAGAAACTACCTTAGTCTGCTCCATGATATGTACATCTAAGGTTCCATTGTCCACCTTGCTCATCACATGAGCCATGTCCAGAAATGGTTTTCCAAGGCAAAGTGAAATATTGCAATCCAGATGTTTCACCATATTGCATTGTTCTTTTGATTTAGATGACGCAGTGCTAGAAGGCATGACCATCTCAAAGTGGTCATCTGCTATGCCCAAGGTCAAGCGACCTCTCCCCATCTCTAAGATCATGTCGTCTGTAGCTTGGAAGGGACGTCCAAGTAACATCTCGTTTCCATGCTCATCCTGCATCTCCATAACCACAAAATCAGCCGGGGAGACAAATCTATCCACCTTTACTAAGATGTCTTCACAGATTCCATATGGCTTCACCACAGAGTTGTCTGCCAATTGAATCGTCATATTGCTCGGCCGTGATTCCTTCAATCCCATCTTTTTAAATGTCGAAAGGGGCATCAAGTTGATGCTTGCCCCTGAGTCACACAATGCTTCGCCAAATTTAACCTTCCCGATATAGCAAGAAATGTTGAAACACCCTGGATCCTGTCTCTTTGGCGGCAAAGTGCCCATGATGAAGGCACTCACTTGCTCCTTTAGCACTACGACCTCTGTATCCGGAATTTTTCTTTTCTTGGTAATGACATCTTTTAGAAACTTCCCGTATGAAGGAATTTGCTCAATGGCTTCCAGTAAAGGAATATTGACTGAAAGCTTCCTAAAACTGTCCAAGAACTTCTTGAACTGTGCATCTACCTTCCTTGCCTTCACGCTATTTGGATACAGGACCGGAACAGCTTGTGCCCTTTGGTGAGATGGCACATAAGGCGTCTTTTTCTGAGGTTCCTCCTCTTCAACCTGTTCTTCAGTACCATCCACGACTATGTCATCAACTTGCCCTATGACTGGTGTGGGATGCTCCGTAGTGGTTTCACCTTCAACTTCATCTCACGGTGTGCTTGTTTCATCATTTCTTAGATTCAACACTTTCTTACCGCTTCTGAGCAGGATAGCCTTAGCTTGCTGGTTTCCCCCGGGAACATTGGTATTCCCCAGAAAACCCGGATGTGCCGATTCCTTCAAACTAGCTATCTCGGCTGCCATCTGTGCCATGGATGTCTCAATGGTCCTCATTTGAGCCCCATGGCTCTGCAATGTCTTCCCGAATTGATTCATGTATTCTCCTTGCTGTCCGAATGTGTTCATTAGCTCTTGATTTTGCTTGATGACCTGATTGAGCAACTCTGTGCTCTTGTCCTCTGCAACTGGCAAGGGCTTGGCCTCCGGATCCTGTAGAAAATTGTTTGGATCCTTCCACGAGAACTTTTTGTCCTTTCTCCATGAGTAGTCATTGTTCCTATACCCTTGCTGTTGTCTCATATATTTGACTTGAGCCTCATCCTCAGACTCATTATCCTCCTTTTGCAGTAGCTTCTTTGCGAGAAGATCCATCTTCTCATTCAGCTCTCTCATCACCTTGGATTCACTGACGAATCGTGCTTGCTCTACCGGGCCTCTTTCTCTTTCACCCCAGGACTACTTTCTAGCCATGTTCTTGAGTATTTCCCAGCATCTGGTGTCTGTATTGTTCAGAAAAAATCCCAACCCGGCTGAATCTAGATTACTCCTATCATGCTCGGAGAGAGCAAAATAGAAGATTTTCACTTGCGTCTCTTTATCCAGCCCGTGATGCGGACACCTCCTCAGCATAACCTGAAATCGCTCCCAGGTCTCAGAATATGTTTCACTAGCCTGTTGGGTGAAATTATGAATCTTCCAGATCATGTCGTTAGTCTTCTCAGGAGGGAAGAACCTCTCAAAGAAGACCTCCACCATATGGTCCCAGGACTCCACGAACTCATCGTCTAGATTATGTAACCACTCTCGTGTTGCTCCCGCCAACGAACTTGGAAAAAGCTTGAGATACAATGCATCTTGTGGAAACCTGTCAATTTTTACCATGTCGCAGTTCTCAACAAACTGGCTGATGTGCGCAACAGGATCCTCATTCTTCATCCCATGAAACGCATTTGATTTCACCAAATTTATCAATGCTGGATCGATCTTATATGTCGGTATGTTGATCGCCTGCTTCTTTATAGGCCCCTTTGAAGCTGATGAGGAAGAAGCTTTGATCTTCTCCCATATGGTCTGTGGCTCGGCCATGTCTTCTTGTTCAGATTCAGAATCTATCTCTTCTTGGTGCTCTTGATCGTTAAAATCTTCATCCTCAGGTCCCGACAGTGGAACCTCGGGTGTGGGATTCACGTAGTCAGTACTGCGCGTTTGCACCATACACAACACCTGAAATAAGAAAATTCAATTCAGTACAGTGCTTTGACGAGTATAAAATTGAACGAACACTAGAAAGAAATATTTGAAGTTGAATGAAAAATAAAAAAAAATGTGGCCTAGAGTGGTCGCTCGTAGCACTTGAAGTGCCAACAATTTCGTCGTATCCCCGGCAACGGCGCCAAAAACTTGACATGTATTTTACTACGCGCTAAAAACGCAAGTGTACGCATCAATGTAATACAGGACTTTGTGAGGCCCGAGTCGAACACAGGGATACTCAGAATTGTCGAAGACTCCTACTAACTATTTGCGATCAGCTAAGCCGAATAACAAATTGGAGTTTGTTGTCAAAATTAAAAGAAAATAAAAATAAAACAAAGCAAACAATCGACTAAAGGTTAATTTAATAAATTCAAAAAGGTATCTTTAGGATTGCGGTTTCACCGCGGGTTTTCATTGTATTAGATTTTATATAATGCCTCAATCTCCTCTCTCTATCCGGGTAGTGGCCTGAAAACAGAATTGCCCACTGTCGTGGTGCAATTCACTACTTAGGTTTAGGTTGGTTCCACCGTCGTAGTAACCTATCCCCTAAACTAAGTGCATTACGAACGATCTCTCAGTATCCACCATTAATTTTACACCACCTTGTTCAAGGGATTTATCGATTAATTTAGTTTTTGTCTCTTTTCAGCCGTTAATCCTTCTGTTGAAGTGATTAAGGGCATTAGGTTATTATTATGGTGATCAAGCATAACAATATATGGAGAAAACGAAGCTATGCCATAGATTTAAGAGAGAAAATATGAATTACTATTATAAAACTGTCATACAATGAATTCACGGGCTACTCCCAGTCCTAAAGATGGAGGGGATTAGCCCCGCATGTTCATCTCACACAAGTACATGGTAGAAATAGGGGAAATCATATGAAAAACATGAATTGAATGGGGAAACCCCTGAACGGAGAAGAACCGATTGATCCTTTGCATAGAACACGTGATTTCCCACCTCTCGGTGGTGAAATCCGTCTTCGGCAGCGTCTGGATCGACAGGAATGAACTTCTGGCCTCCGTTCTCCTTTCTCCTCCTCCTCGGAACTTGTGCAATGGAAAAATGAGATGATCCTCCCCTCTGGGCGGCCGTCATTAGGTATAAGTCCCTAATTAGGTCGTTAATTAACTCCAGTCATCCGATTGAGATCAATCCAAATCCAACATATATCTGACGGTGTCGATACCATCGACACGGGTCGATGGTATCGACCCAGTGTAGTAGCGGCAGCCCTTCTTGTCTTTTCGTCCGAGTGCCTGAAGCAATCTCGATACCATTGACTTGGGTCGATGGTATCGACTACTCTGTAGCGACTGTTTTGTCATTTTGTGTCTCTATAGCCTCCATACGTCGATGGTTTCGACTTGGTGTCGATACTATCTACAGCTTCTTTGCCAGCAACCTGAAGGTGTCTCGATACCATCGACATCAGTGTCGATGGTATTGACTCTTTGCTGCTCCTTTTAGCTGGCAGCCTGTGGCCTTGTCGATGGTATCGACTTCCGTCGATGGTATCGACGGAAGCAAATACTCATTTTTCCTAAAATTCAAAGACAAGATCACATAAATCCACACAAATAATAATAATGTGATAATTAATGCTCAAAACAATGAAATAAAGGGGATTGGACATCAAATAATAGAAAAAGAACAACATGGATGAATTATGCAATATTAACCATAAAAATGACTAATAAAAGCATAAAACACATATCAAACAGGTCTATAAATGCGACTCAAAATCATCGCATCAGGAACTCAAGCTGAAAAAGGTAAAATGTTATATAAAAGGAGTAACATGCATGATGAAGATAGAATCGGTTAAATCCCTTATTGGTAACCCTGGGTAGTGTTGTTTTGTTTTGTGGAGTGTGTTTCCCTTTGTGTTCTCTCTTTTTGAGGCACAATGTTCAAGTGGATTTTATACCACTTGGTGCACGTGGATTTGTTGTAACCATAGGGGTAGATATCTTGATATAACATGTGGTTTCCAGGACAATGGTTCAAAGATCATAAAGTTTGTGATGAGTATGCTTTTGAGCCTTCCAATAATTAGGAAGACTCCTGTTATATGTTTTAAGATGTTATATGTTGGTGAAAATAGATGAGATAGGGATATGAGTTCCTTATAGCATAGGAGGTGGATACCAAGGTAATGAATCCTAGTATCCAAGATGTATCAATAGTATGGGAAGTATGTGGAGGTTAGATATGTTTATAGAATAAAGTTTCTAAGTGTTCCTCTCCCTTAGTGAGAGAGAGAGAGAGAGAGAAAGTTAATGATGATTCTCTAAATGTTGTTTTGAAGGGAAAAAAGTGAATCTATAATGTTGTGTATGGTCAGATGAAAGTTGGGAAAGACCACTATCAAGGATAGATGGTTTGTTGATCAGTAGATATGTTCTATCGTGTTAAATTAATAAACCTAGGATTAGAATATCAATGGATAAGAATTAGAGTGGATGACATAAGTTACATGACCATGATTAGTTTATGCTTATGTCATTTAGACTAACCAATATATCAGTAGCATTCATAATTAGGAGGATCAGAGTGCTCAGATCATATCTCATAAGTTGTGACAAGCTTTGAATGATGACATTTCAAAGTATTTTAGAGATGGTCAGTACCACAGTCAACATCTTTGCTAAACCTTAAGAATGTTGAAGTAGTTATACTTATATGAGACATGTTCAACAAGAGTGAGTTGGAGGTTGAATAAATTATCCTCTTGGAGTTCTCTATCTTCTTTGTGTGTTTTATGAATCCTGGTAATATGAAGATAGTGTTGTTTCCCTACCCTTAACAAGGTCAACTAGGAAGTTATAATTGCTAGTAGTTGTAGACAAATGTGTGATTATTCAACTATATAGATGGCAAGGCTACCATTTAGATGATTGAATAATCTTCTAAGAACATATGCTTTATATTTCTTTACAATTAGGGGATACCCATCTGATTGATTGAGTTGCTAATTACAACAACCATTAAAGGAGCATAGAGATGAAACCTTATAGAGTTACATATGATAAGAGATACATGATGTTCCATGATTGGTAAAAGTTAGCAAGTATGTCTTTTGAATAAAGTTTTGATATAATAGATAGTATAGAGTAGAACGACAACTAGAGATCTGAGTTGAAAGTTACTACCAAACTTGTACAGTTGGCACAATAGTTCCTATGCTGAACTAAGGTGACAAATGCATGAATTGAGGGAGAAGAATATGACTTCTATGAGAATGATTTGACATCACCATGAGATGAAAGTAAACCATGTGGAAGATTCAGGAGTAGGTGCATACGAAGTATCCATCTTTGTTTACCTTGGATTTCGGGGGCAAAATCCCTATGAGGGGTTTATGGTTGAGAGACCCCTAGCCTCTTAAAAGGTTGAACATGCTTAATCATCATAACTTAGAGATTAAAACCTTAATTGAACCTTTTTAGGTGTTTTGATATCTTATACAAGGTTAAGTTTCGAATTTGGTCCAATTTGGACATTGTTTGTGCAAGTTATGCAATTTTATGTACATTTTGAAGTTTTTTGCAATTTACCCAATCTGGAGGTTTATTTGAAATTTTTCACATGAGTTATGTTCATTAGTCATTTTCTTATCATTCTTGATCTTTTTGAGTAATGGGGCACTTGATTGTACCTTGGTTTGGTGGTGATTTTCTTCGATGGTGGATTAGGGTTTATCCCTACATGGATGAGCCACCTTGAAGGCTCATGATTGGAGGTTCCAATGGTTTGGTCAACATCCAGTGGTGCCCAGCTGGTGGTGACAACCAGTGGTCATCCTAGAAGGCCCTATGTTGATGGTTTTTGCTGGTTTGGTTCACTTGAACCGATGGTTCACTTATAAGATAATCAACCGATGGTTAAACCACCTATTGATCTAGACATGATCAAACAATGGTTTGGGAAGGCCAACAACCAGTGGTGGACTTGGGAGGTCATCAACCAGTGGCCTAGAAGTTCCCAACAGTTGGTGGACCTACAACTTGCTCGTCCATGGAAGCTCTAAGCCATGGACACATGAAGAGGTGCTTGGACGCCACATGCTTCTTCTCTTCCTTATCCATAAGGTTTTATATACTCCTTCCTTATCCCCCAAATGAGAACTTTAATTGCTTATATATTCTCCCCTACCTGTATCTTCATCTTCCCTACTTTTCTGGGGAAAGGGGTTCCCAATCTTGAAGAAGGTGACCAACCTTCTTGTTGGAGCAAGTAAAGCTTAGATCTACCTATTTCTAGGGTTTGTGAACCTACCTCAAGGTGTTTTTTTACCAAAATGAGTAAGTGTTTCCTTCTTCTTTCTCATTTTTCCTACTTTTCATCTTCCTTCTACCTTACTCTAGGTTGGAACAATGGCCTTTTATGGTAAAAATTGATCTAAAGCTAAAAACCCCTACTTTTCATGCTCCTTATGCTTAGGGTTTGATTCTTTTATGGAGAAGGGTGCTAGATGGTTGAGTATTGAGCTTCTTCTTAGGTTTTCCATCTTCTTTCTTGAGTTTTCCTACTACTTGGGAGCTGATCTTCTTCCTGGAGGCAAGTTTTATAATTTTCTCTACGTTTGTTTCTTATTATAAGCTTGCTCGCTCATGATCTTGCTTTTAAAATGATGCTCTAAGCACTAAGAAGTTATGCTTGCCTAGAGTTTCGATTTTTATGGTGTTCCTTGCTCTATTTTTAGTTATAGATGAACATTTAATCATGTTTACATTCTTCCTAATGTATAATATGACTTTTTTTAGGTTGGCATGGCAACATATGATACTAAGAACCTATCAAAATGTGGTCCATATTTGAATTTTTATGCTGATTTCTACTCTAACACATAACCTGATGGTGTTGACTTAATGACAACTGATGGTAGTGACCATGCATGACAACTGGTGGTGTCAACTAATGGTCATACCATAGGTCAGGTTTAGGCTTGGTTGGAAGCTCAACAATCAATGCTATGGTACCCTAATGATGCAATCAACCAGTGGTGGCATTAGCTCAACACCCAATGGTGAAAAATGATATTACTTCTAACCCTATCAATTGGTCGTGATAACCAATGGTGTCAACAGATGGTGAGAACCAATGGTGTCAACTGATGGTGAAACTAGGTGTCATGTGTTGAATTTAATAAAGCCCAAATCAATGGTTTCTTAGATTATAGGAACCAAGGGTTAAACTTACACCCTAATTGATGATTTTGAATGATGAACCCAATCCACTGGTTAAGATTTGGTGCTTCAACATTCAATGGTTTAGAATTAAGTATTTAATGTAAATGTTTGGTAATGATGATTTGAATTCCATGATTTCCTTCTTTTGATCAACCCAAGGAGCTTGATTGTTGGAAATTGATGACCTACTTTAAATATGCAACCGATGATGGGTTTTTACCCCACAACCAATGGTACTTTTTATGTTATAAAATAAGGAATGTCTAGGGTTATATGGTGACTCTTTCAAGGTCACAACTCAATTACTTTATATTTGGTTTGTTCTGGGTGTTTACTTACATAAATAACCAATGGTCTTATCTTTTCGGCATCCAATGGTTCTACATAAAGTTATGGCATGGTGATATGGGTTGAATTATGTTGGAACTGATGGAGGGTTGCACTTACTAAGGTAGTCTTACCTTTTGCTTCATATGAATAGAATGGATAATGACCATATTGTGTGATATGTAATCCCAATGGGACAAATCTTTCTACACCCTAATTGCCTTCCATGAATGATTAATGGGATAATGGAGTAATCTGTTCTAATAGTTCAAACTTTAGTACATTATAATTTGAAGGTTACACATGGTTTTATGCATAGATCCATACTTGAGGATAGTATGTAATGTGAAGGTGATGCTTCACCTTATGTATTTATAATCTAATAGGGATTCCTTGAGTTAGGATTTGTGTATGATTTTTGTTGTAGACTCAATATAACTTTTGTTGAACCTCACTCTAATGCAAATAGATAAAGATGACTATTCATGTTTAACTTCCTTCAATGATGGTACGATGGTGGAATAACCTCCCAAATGTAATTATAACCTTAATGTCTTAATCGGTGGTTATCATAGTCTCATGGTGATACTCTCTTATGCTAAACAAGTGCATTACAAATATGATGGGAGTAATCATACATAGCCTCCTTGTATGTTGATGTAATAAAGGAATTCTCTTAATGCTCAAATAACCCTGCAATGTTATCCTGTGAACATCTCTTAGTTACTTAATGCAATATCATGTTGAATTTGTGTATCACATGTGTGGTGAGCCTTGATATGTAGCATGAAAAGATAATGATAAACTTGCAAAGGAATGATATGATGGTCTTAATGACCTTTGGGCATGGTTGATCCCTGAATGTGGTATAATCCTCTTATGTTGACAAAGGTTGATACCATGTGATGTTATGATAAGGATTTATATCCTATGATAGTTTGATGACAAGTGTAGTCTCATGAATGGGAATGAATAGAACCATGTGATGGTGATGTGATGACAAGTATAGTCTCTTGATTGGTAGGTGAATAGTGCCTTGTAATGTTGAGATGAGAAATTATGTGTCACGCTTCTTATATCTTTTGAAGTTGTTATACTTATATGCTTGATAGAAATGAATTAGGGTTTTTTTGTCCACTTATATTATGTAGCCATAATTCACCCAATTTGCAATAAATAATCAAGTGAAACTCTAATCATGTGGTTCCATGTGCCATAGATCCATCTGAGTTCGAGAACTTGCTAGATGGTGAAATGAGTATTCCTAATGGAAACTCAAAGCGCATATTGTTGAGTATGCGGGGTGCTTGTCATTCTGACTCCAAGTGTTTAGGGAGGATGACTATGGTTATACCTAGCCCTCAGTTTGATAATGGTTGAGGTTGTATCTCAGTGATTATATATGTGATGAGATTGGAGGACAATTGCGGTTGTACCTCAAATGGTAAGGTATACGTACCCACCTTCTTTCAGTAGTGTCATGACATGTACCAAGGATGAGCTAGGCTATTTGCAACTTGACCTTATGTGTCATTGTAGACAACCTGTACTGATCGGGGGTGGAGATGATCTTAGGAGTTTGTCTCTTCATAGATCTTGTATGGCACTAATTTTGACTTAGCAGTGGTCAGTTGGATTTTGAGTCGTATCCTCGAATTCCTTAGGGATTAATAGAAGATGTAATATAGGTGTGTCGCATATCTTCTTAGGGTTATACACAGTTTTTCACATTGGAAGATAACCCTTGCTTGTTCTCTTTACATAGAAATTATGTTCAGTGTATTAAAACATAGTAAATATGCTTATGTTGTGGATATACTCATGTTGATGATATGAACATATAGTAGTTATGATTATTATTGATCGATATACTACTATTGTTGGCTATTCTTATCACCTTCGGTTGTCACATGTTGTTTTCTATGCTAATATTTCTAGTTGTACCTATGTAATTAGAGATGCCTATATTGCTAATTGTGCCTACACAAATACATGTGCTTATGTTTTTAGCTCTACTTATGGTGTAAAGTTGTTTAATTTGTTAGACATGCTAACGTTGTTAGCCTTGCTTATGCTACTAAACTTTATCATGATGATAAGAGACACTATGCTACTAAACTTACTTATGATGTTAGCTATGCACATGCTATTTAACTATTTATAAAGGTTGTTCATTATCTAGTGTGTCCTAGAGTCATCATGTACTCTCAGGTCTGGGAAGGAATGTTTGTAAATGGTGTTTAAATCAAATCAAGTTTTTGGTAGCATGTTATATGCTTGTTCAAGTGATAAATGTGGAAATGTTTCATGTGTAATATGTATATGTGGTGGCTGAGGCCATGGAACAATTGTAAGATATTTTTGGCATAATATGAATACAAGCAAGTTGTTGGTCTCTTGTGTAATAATTTAGAGCATGCTGGTCACATTGAAATTGGTTTTAATTTACCCCTTTTGGGGGGTTGTGATTAATTTGCGATGGATTGTGTTTTATATTTTGAGTAATCTCATTTAGTGTAACGGGTTCTCACAGTCTTTGTCTGCCTATCTCTAAGATCATGTTATTTGTGGCTTGAAATGGCCTCCATAGTAGTCGTTCATTGTCATGATCATCCTGCATTTTTGTAACCACAAAGTCTATTGGAAATACAAATCTATCCACCTTGACAAGAACAAACTCACAAATACCATATGGCCTAACCATTGAGTTGTATGCTAGCTGTATGGTCATATTGCTCTTTCTGGACTCCTTAAGACCTAGCTTCTTGAAGGTAGCCAAGGGCATAAGATTGATACTTGCCCCTGAGTCACATAAAGCCTCCCAAAACATGGTCTTCCCAATTTAACATGATATATTGAAGAAGCCTAGATCTTGCCTTTTCGGTGGCAATTTTCCATAAAATGAAAGCACTAACCTGCTCCTTGAACACCAATACATCTGAATCAACAAGTCTCCACTTCTTATTGATTATGTCCTTTAGAAATTTGTCATATGAAGGAATATGTTCAATTCTATCAATGAGTGGAATGTTGACATGAAGCTTCCTAAAGTTGTCTAGAAACTTCTGAAATTATTGGTCAACTTTCTTTTCCTTCAAGCTGTTCGGAAAGGGAACTGGAAACACCAACTTCCTTTGGTGAGGTGGGACATTTGCCTCCTTTCTTGTCTCCCTTGGTTCATCAGTTCCTTCTTCAATTTCCTTGTCTTGTTCTTCAATGTCTGGCTCAACTGGTTCAGAAGTCATTATCGGTCCTGTGTCACCTGCATTATCCTTTGATTATCAAATTGTCCTATTTTTATTCAATACTTTCTTCCCACTGCAAAGCAACACTGCCTTTACTTGTTGGTTTCCAGATGGCATGTCACTATTTCATGGGAACCCCTGCTGGTTGGGTTTCTTCAAAGAAGCCACTTCTGTTGTTATTTGAGAAATGTGAGTCTCTATGTTGTGGATTTGTACTCCTTGGTTATGTACTTCCCTCCAAGTTTGGCCAATGATCACTTCATTTTGAGTGATCAAATTACCTAGCATGTCTTTTATGTAGTCTATTTTACTGGGGGGCAATCCTATTGGTATTGATGTTGCACACCAACCTACTATGGCTTGTCTTGTTGTGCTTGGGATAGGTCCTGTGGAAAATTATTGGGATCCTTACAAGAAAACTTGGGATCCTTCCTCCAATAATAATCATTTCCCCTATAATTCTACTACCATGCAAACATTCATTCTTCTTTGTCTCCTCTAGAAAAATTTCCATCCTTCTGATATAGCTTTTTAGCTATGAGGTCAAGCTTCTCATTCAATGTTATGATAACTTTAGACTCTCCAACATTTTTAATAGTTTTTGGATGCTCTCTTTCTTCATCCCATGATTGATTCTTAGCCATATTCTTCATAATCTCGTGACACATGAATGGCTTTTTGTTGAGGAAGAATCTTGTTCATGCACTGTCGAGTGTGGTCCTCTCTCCTTGATGCAGCTCATACTAGAAAATCTTTTCTTGGACATAAAGATCGATCCCATGATGAGGGACCTTCCTTAGCATGTTCTAGAACATCTCCCATGCTTTAGAATAGGATTCTTCTATCTGTTGATTGAAATTATAGATCTTTCTGGCCAACTCGTTTTTCTTATGAGGTGGGAAATAATGCTCAAAGAAAACGTCTATTATCCCCTCTCATGTTTCTATTGAATCAGGTGAGAGGTTAAGGAACCAGAACATTGCATTATCTTCCAAAGAAGACGGAAATAGTTTCAAATAGATAACAATTTCTAGAACCATATCAATCTTCACTATGTCGCAGCTCTCGATGAATTTTTTGATGTGTGCCATTGGATCCTTAGTGTTGTGTCCATGGAACGCTTGTGACTTGACCAGTGTCACCAAGCCCAAATTTATCTTATAGCTGCCCACATTGATAGCATGCCTTTTATTAGGACCAACTGAGTTGTCGCAGATGACACCTTGATCTTCTCCCAGATGGTATGTTCTTCTGCTTATGTGTCGGTCATATATACTGATTCAAGTTGTTCTATTGGTATTGGTGAATTTTTAGGTGGTGGAGTTTGAATCAACCTAGGTTCATAGCCACTATACTATTGTGCTTTGCATAAGAAATCCTCCTGAAATGCACTCTGTGGAGATGAGCCTACATAATTGGTGCTTCTTGTTTGCACAATACACTACTACCTAAAATTTATGAAATCCTTGAGAAATCAATACTAGTGGTTGAGTAAAAATTCAGAATTTGACTTTCAAATGTTATAAGAAAAATAAAAAACAATTGTGGCCTAGAGTGGTCGGTCACAACACTTGTAGTGTTGGACACACCATTTTCCCCAGCAACAATGCCAAAAATTTGATGTGCGTAAACTACACGTCAAAAACGCAAGTGCACATATCAATATAATATAGGACTTAAGAGGCCCGAATATTGAACACGAGGAAAATGTGTACCCAGAAACTACTAATAATAATGACTAATCATCTAGGTCTGAGAAAAGAGTGATTTGGTTGATTTAATGACAAAATTGTAAGAATTAAATCTAATATTACTAGTTGTGATCACAAGTTGAATGAATTCCTTAGGATTGTGGTTTTACCATGGCGCACATTGCAATTAACATAATTTCATTAATATTAATCTCTCCTAACCCTAGACAAAGAGACTTATAACCAAAATTACCCACTCTCACAGCATAATGCACTACCTATTCTAACCAATCTCACTCTCGTAGCAATTTTGTTATTAGTTAGGTGCTTTACCAAAATCTTTGTGTTATTCTCTTCATATTCGTAAGCCCTTTCTCAAGATGTGATATAAAATGTATAAATGTATGCTTTTTCGAACCCTTAATCCCTCTCTCAAAGCAATTGATGGTCACAACAACTACCTATGGTGATCAATCACAGATAATTGGTGATTCTATCATAGAAATATGTCAACAAATTAAGAAGAACATGTATATTAAATCATAATTGTCGATTACAATGCAAAACTGAGCTACTCCCAGATCCAAAGGAGCAAGGGGATAAGCCCTACATGATTTCAGTTGATCTACACATAGAAAAGGAAGAAAATAGGGAAGAAGACATCAAGAACAAGGAAAAAACCCTAGAGAAAGATGGTACAGATGGTTCCTCCCAATGAACACAGTGATTTTCCATCTTCTGACTGCAAATTAGGCCACTAGAAGTGCAAAACCACATAAAATGTTACCTTCTCCTCTCCTTTCTCTCTTCTCTACTCTCCTCTCTTGTACAACTGAATGACACATGATTATTAGGTTTGGCCAAACACCCCCTAAGTCATAGATGTGACTTATGGAGAAATAAATTGTCAACTGTCGAATTAACTACAATTTTAGATCTGGCCTAATCCTGTGAGTTGGTACTACTAACTTGGTGTTGGTATTATCGATGCCCCTTGTTTATTTGTAAGTAATATTAAGTTGATGTTGATAGTATTGAGATTTATAGAGATCTTTTGAGTCCCCCCTGTAAGTTTTCCGATAATACCAAATTGATTCATCAGTACTACTGAGTTTTCTTGATTTCACTTGTTCCTTCTGATCATGTGTCGGTACCACTGACAGGCACGTCAGTAGTATTGAGTTGTGTAGTTTGTTGTAGATTTAGCTGAAATTCCACAAAAATGAACATAAGCTCCCAAATAATAATGAATCTATCATGAACATTAAAAATACATCTATTTAATGCAATTAAGTGTCACATGCTAATGATGATAAATAATGGACAAATAATATCAAAATGAAAAATGAGTGCACAAAAATCCATAATAACAGCCTCTGAAAACGACAATTATTCAGTGCATCAAGGGGTACCAGCGGTACCAGAGTTATGAGTTGTAGCGATCAGTAGACATCTTTGGTAGGTCCACTGGTCCACAATAAGGTTGAGGGCTTTGACTCCCCTCTTGAGTACCTAATTTGAGAGGTGGAGTCTGAGATATCCGACCCTCTCGCATTAGCTGCCCAAATCCAGACTAGTGATGCCAGCTACAAATGTGGTATTAAGACTACATACATATGATCATGGGCATGCTTCTAAGTATTGTATTGTGAGGTCATAGATTGTTATGACACTTCCACATGTTGCAGTACAATTCATGTGGGTCCAGTGCCATAATAAATAGATTAAAAATAATTTGAATGGTCAGGTTATCCTTTATTTGTATTTAGTATATGTTCAACTGCCATGATGAGTGATTTACAAATTTTAAATGGACATGCTTACATGCTTTGCATTTAAGTTCTATTAATTTTATATCTATCTAAAGTAGTTACATATTGATTTTCTACTCACTGAGCCATTAGCTCATCAGCATATTGAATAATTTTTTAGGTAAAGGACTAACTCTTCCTGAGGAGATAGAAGCTAGTTTTTATCAAGAATATATCAGAGGTCTTGAACAAGAAGTACTTAGAATAAATAGACAATATCTTATCCTTCCTCTAGATCCTGGGAATGAGTGAGTTAGAAAAGACATAAGTTTGTAGTAGAATGTAAATGATGTATATTAAGTGTGAAACTGTGTCTTATATGTAGTAGTCAAACCTTGTTGTGTTCTTAATATTATGTTTAAATGAGACGTTATCGTTTAATAAATTGATGTTACTATATAAGTGAGAAAGAAAAGAAAAAAGTTTGTGGATGATTTCATGTAAGTGGTTAAAAGTTAATGATTATTAGTAATCCATATTTGGTGGGCCCATACCCTGGTTAGTAGTGGGTTCGGATCACGTCAAATATAGAAAATTTTCATTTTGGGATAGGGGAAAACCAAGTTTCCTAGAGTAACCTTAGCTAGTTTTCTCTTCTTTTGTAATACACATCCATTCCACTAACCCTAGGTGAGATATCTAAGCATCTAAGTATGGATCCCCCACTCTCTTTCCAAGAAGAATATGTACATGCTGGATAGGGAATAATAGGTGGTGAAGCACCCACCTATTCCTTATTCTACCCCATGCCACCAAGTAGGTAAGAAAATTTATGTTTAGAAAACCTAGACTAGGGTTGGTCCATAATAGGTATCACCTATCTTCAAGACAATTGAGCCTTAAATGGTTGGATAGGAATTGATAGGGACTAGTTCCTCTATACACACCCTATGCCATCCATGACCATTTCATAGGATATGACTTCGAACATCATATCCCTATGCTTATTTGGCATAATGACACTATTATTTGATAAGTGGAATATTATGAAACCAAATTACATATTTAATTACTAACATACCCCCATTCGTCCCATGACCCTAATCAATTGTCAAAACCCTAATCGTCTCAAGTGTTAGCTAGTTCTTCTTCCTTAGTTATTAAAGTTCTTGATCATGCTAGTTATCTCTTAGAACAAATTGGTTCTTGTTTTTGGTTAATCATTAGGAGTCTATTATTAATTTCTTAGTGTAGTCTTACTTTCCTAGGTAGTTTAATTGCTACTCTAGTCTAGTGTAACTGCTTCTTCTTATTTAATGTAGTGTTCCTTGCTCTCATAGTTAGTTCATTACATAAGATTTCTCAGATTAACTTAAATTTTAACATTGTGTTTTCTCTCTTGTATGATCTTTAGTGTAATCAACATGAAACCCAATTGAATCGTAAAAAACCTATAACCCTCATATTTAAGAACCTAAGAAACAACATAACTCTAGTGTCTTCTTAAATCCCTGTGAATTTGACCATGACCTGGCACATCCCTAGCTTGTGTACTTGTGGAACATTTATATAGGTTGTGAAGACTAGGGTAATTTGTTATTCCAAGTGCGGTGAAGTATTAATCAATTTGATGATTTGGAAAAAATACTATACAAATAGAGATTCTTGAATGCTTTTCAGAGGCTTCAACCCAAGCAATATATGAAGGAGCTTATGGGGTGAAAACCATTGTTTAAATATGGTCTTCTCCGGTTAGAGGATGATCAGTACAATATTAATGGTTGACTTTTGGCTTCCAAACCCAAAAGGCTATTTCACTATGCATGTAGAGATACAAAACATTTATGACATTATTGATTGGAAGGTCAGTGAGATTATCAAATTTGCCAGGTTTTTTTTGTAGAGGTGGGATATCGTTGATAAGTTCTTTATAGATGTTAATAAAAAGGACATATTGGATATCCATATACGTTGAACAAGGAAATGAAAATGTATTGCATCCTACTGAAGATGGTTCTTTTACTGTCAGACCAGCCTACTGGTTGGGGCTTAATAAATATAAACCTCAATCAGTTGGTATAAATAATAGAATCATTCCCAATGGGCAGAAATATGGAAGAACCCATCACATCTAAAACCAGATATTTCATATGGAGATATTGCTCTAATCAATTTCCTATAAAAGTGATACCACAAAAAAGCATATCACTGAGAATGATAAATGTGATCTTTGTAATACGCAAGTTGAAGACACTTTTGTGCTCTCTTTGACTACATCCAAGTTTGCGCGAAGAAAAACTAGACCATTAACCTTCATTAAATTGTGGCTCACTTCCTCGAAAACTTGGAATGAATTGTCGTTCAAATCACTCAATGTTAGCCCAAACATAATTGATGTGGGATTATTGAAGTGGAATGATATTGTATGTTTGGAAAAAAAAATTGGCAAACTTAACCTACTACAATTTCAGAAAGGTTGAAGAGGCACTGGTCTGCTCCTGTGTTAATGTGTTCAAGCTGAATATGGATAATCAATGCTCTACTACTAAACACCTCCATTGGTTTTGGTGTGGTATCTAGAGACAATAAGGGAATGGCAATTGCTAAGGCTATTGCTATGACTTCTAGGACCTTCATTGCATGATTTTCAGTCGTTATTGATGATTCTATGTCTATCCTACTTGATCAAAACTTAGAGGTCTCCATGGATATTAAGGTTCTCAGTGTTGAGTTTAATGCACCAAATGTGATCCAACAAATCAATAGTTGGAAGGGAGGTAGAGGGTGTTGGTAAGGTATGCCCAACGAGCCAATCATATGATGATTGACATGGCATATAATGTAAGGGATTTGATTAATAATCATAAAGGAAAGATTCTAATTCATTCTGTTTCACTCAGTTATGAGACAATGAGGAAACATTATGAAAGTCTAGAGAATGACAATACTCAATGACGTATGTCTTCAAGTACAAGGCTTGAACAATGAGATCACATGGATGCTAAGAGTATATGCATTCTTATTATGTCCCTAGTTAGTTGTTACTATGGAAGGTAGATAGAAACTAGTAACACGCAAGAGTAGAGTGTGGGTTGGTTGATGACAAAACCTCATTAGTCATGATAAAGTATATCAAACCACGCACACAAATACTTATTAAGGAAAGATTGTATCGGAGAAACCCACCTTGAGAATGACACATGGAAACCATTATTGGTGGTCATAGTCATCTATCATAGTAAAAGTGGTGATTGTGATTCTTAGACCTGAAGTCACTACATTCTTCACATGTCATTCAATATACCTTGATGTCATTAAACATAACCCTAAATAAGGATTTCATAAAGGTGATGATTGGGTAGATGTGACACATGGGGATTGATTGTGAGTGATGTATATTGGATTTGTCCCTCCTACCAGAGTTTGTTATCTTGGCCACTTGATAAGTGACACTGAGAAATGCATGTGCATGCATGTGTGAATCAATATATGACATTGAGATCACATATATCTCATATAGTCTAGTCTAGGTTCAAGAAGCATGGTGATTTCATGCCTGTAGTTCATTCTGGAAATCAGAGACAATGGAATCATACAATCACTGCAACACCTTACACAGATTTTAGGTTGAAGTTTTTCTCCAACTTTCTATTCACTTGGATAGCACTAATGTGCGACTAGGCACTGCTCTTTGCTTTTGATGTCATAAGCTAGTTATGTACATTCACTTCCAATGTGATATGGGACGTATAGGGTCACACACATAAGAACTCATGTAGGAGAGGAGTTTAATCATGAATGATGATTGGATTGAATACTAAAGTGTTTAGGTATTCAATTCAAGCAACAAATTAGCTGACTGGACTACCAGCCAATTGTCTCAAGTGTTGAGAAGTTGTTTGGAATGTCAGGTTGATTAAAATTCAATTGGTTAAGTTATGCATGAATTGGGGCACCAACAAATTGGCTCACTGAGTGAACTGATTGGCTCAGGTTGGTGAGACGATTGGTTCACCTAGTGAACCGATCGGGTCAGTCATGCCAACCAAAGGCTCTAGTGACTTTCCAAAATTTGGGAAAAAGTTGATCGTTTCACTTATTCAATTCGATTCGTACAAGAATTAACATTGTGCATTATTTGGAATGGAAATTGACAATTCATGAGATTGGGAAACATGGAGAAATGACCTGTTCGGGCTATGAACCGATCGGCTCACATGTGAACCGATCGGTTTGGTTGCCAACTAACTGGATCGGGATTCATAGATTGTGAAAATTCACGATCTTTTGAACCCTTCCACTCCCACATAGACTAGAAACCCAGACCCTAACCCCTCCTATAAATAGAGGGGTATTGGGGGCTACCCAGAATAAAACTCAATTATCTCTGACAAATGTTGTCCTATCTGGTTGTGGTAACCAATAGAGAGCCTGAACAAGTCCTACCTACTAAAGGGAGGGATAGAAAGGGAGAAACAATTGTGGGAGAGCAAGTTGATGACTAGTACACCAACGAGAGGGACAACTCCTTCCTATTCATTCTACTAGAATGACATGAGTTCTAGTTGGTCCGTGTGGACTTCTCTAGACATGAGGAGGCCTTTGCGTGTCACTAGGAGGGTAACGTCAGCTTGTAGTCTATGGCAAGACCACATGAGTTGTTTTAGACATTGTTCGAGTCTGTCGTCTGTGGTGAAGACCAAGAGTTGCGCAAACACTATCCAAGAGCAACTAGAAGATAGTTTCACTACACAGAGTTGTAATTGTTGGACCTGCTCCAAGACTAGGTATAAACTCATTAAACCATCTTTCCCAATTCATAGTTATTGACACAATATTTGTATTATGGGAATACAAATAAAAAAATCTATTGCCTACCCTGATATCGTGTTTCCCAATAATGGTATCAGAGCCACGTCAATTACTCTATTTTGGGATAATCGATACGATATGAATTTTGTTTTCATGGTTTATTTATTGTATATGATGTGAATACTTAAACTATTTCATATGTGTATCCGATCAAACACCAAATAATCTCAAACTAATATCTATATCTATATATATAGAGAGAGATATATATAGAGAGAGAGAGACAGAGAGACAGGGAGAGAGAGTCATGCTAGAATACACTCGACTATACAGATCACATGAATACACTCAAGTGTGTTTGCATAACAAGACAATTTATTTGCAAAATGTAAACCATTTATCTTCACCATCATACTATAACTAGGCTATATACAAAATTTGAGCCCATTTGGATGAATGTAAGTCACTCATCCAAGGGCAACAAAATTTAC